>CP144044.1:2400000-3600000 GCA_036427605.1 Cryptococcus sp. DSM 104549 | reverse complement strand
CTTTCATCGGCACAAAGTGGTCTCCATCGTGCCACTCCACCCGGCTGTTCCTGCAGCACTCCTCGGCCAAGAATAGACTCTCGCAGAGGGGTAGCAAGGTGTCATGCTTGCCGATGACGTGCAGCGTTGCGAGCGACGCCGGCAGGGGGAAGAGGGGAAAGTATGTTGGGTGCGGGGCGATACGTCCCGACGGGAAGAAGCCAGCGCAGCTGACAAAGACTGTCCAGCATGCATGTCAGCTCGGCTACAGGCCGGGTAAAAGGGGAGCTGCCGGGCATAATACGTACATTTGAGTGGTCGGAGAGTGGGGTGCGGAGGGAAATGAGGGTCGTAGTGCTGGGGGTTTTGGAGCTGATTAATGAGCTGGCGAGTTAGCCCGAGTCTGTGACGACGCGATGAGCCCACGCGGACGCACCAAAGCAGCGACAACAACGGCTAAAACCGCTCCAGAGGAGAAGCCAAAGAACCCCTGTTAGATGTGTGAGATGTCAGCATGACGAGGGAGCCGACGAACACGGTGGCCACGGGGGAGGGTGTTGGAGGGGGCATGGCCGAAAGGTATCGACTCGCCGCAGAGCCCGGTGTAGATGATCGTCAAGAAGCAACGCACGTCAAAAGGTTCGTTTTCGATCAAAAACTGGTGGACATATGCCAGGGCGTCGGCGAACCCTGATTACACGTGCATCAGCACCGCCCCGGCCTTATCTCTCATGTCTGGTGGCCGTCTGAAGACAGCGCAAGGCCGACTCACCGATGTCGTTGTGCCAGTCCGACCCGCCGTCGTACCACCGTCTCGGGGTGGTCTCTGGTGTGAGTTCTTCGGTGAAGCCGGTGGAGGATCTAGCCTGGGAGAGCTGCTTCTCCGCTGGGAGGTCTGCCGGCTGGACGACTGTCGGTGGCTCGAGGACAACTGCGTTAAGGAGAACAAGAGGGGGGGTCTGGGATTAGCTCGTGTGTCGTCTGTGTGTTTGGGCAGGGTGGGTGGAGGTCGGATGTGTGTGCACAACACAAGGCACTTTACAACGCTCAGGCACAAAAGACAGGGGCCGGGTGACTCGGAAGGGGTATGACAGAAGCCTCGGAGAGTGGAAGGAGGGCTGGGTGGACATGGAAGCCTTGGAACATGGCGTACCGAACTCGATGCTGTCGGAGCAGTCTCGTCGCAATCGCGAGAGCTGGTGGATGAGCGAACTGGGTCAGCGATGGGCTCTTGTTGCGGTCGGGGGGGAATGGAGGGCGAAGCAAATGCGATATGAGAGGTGAGTTGGGAAGAGGCGCGACCGACTCACCTCCTGGCTGAACAAGTACTTGTTGGAAGTGAAGCCGCAGAAGCAAAGAACGCGAAGCATGGCGCACTACTGGTATACGTGGAGCAAAGGGTGTTTGGTGTTTGCGGATGTAGAGAAGAGTGAAGTCAGTGCTGGTTTCTGTCTCCTTTGTAGTCTGGAGGAGCCAGCACGGTCTTCACTCGGCGCTTTATATATCCACGCGGTCTGTCATGCACCCCAAACTCACTCCCGGCCGCTCTTGGGCCGACGTCTGCTGCGATCTGCAAGGGCTGTCGCTCTTGGCTTACCTTTCTTTTCCCACAACATGACACTCATCCTCCGCGATCGACAAGGAGCCGTTCATCCATCAGCCGGAGGATGAGGGGGAAATGGATAGATGGGCGTCCGTCTTCTCTTCGAACTGATTGATTATTGTCCCCGGGAGCTTTCTGCAGTGGCGCCATTCGAGAGAAGCTCTGCTAACGGCCTGCGAGTCTGTCTGCAAAGTGTCTTTGGCATGATGGATGGTGTAGATTGGACTGAGCTTGCTTTGTTGTTGTGTATCGCGGCCGCCGTTGGCACACCCGGTACGCCGCTAGGGAGCGAGTCAGCCGGCTGGTACCATCAGCTGCTCCCTTCCAGCCGTGCGCATGAAGCATACTTTTGATCGTCATCTTTGATCCGCCGAGGATTCCGGGGCTGCGGTGGTCGCGTCGTGCATACTGGAGGAGGGCGATCGATCTGTGGGAAGCGCATGTGATGCCATTGGGATGGGCTGTGGCGGCGTTGGGGGGTAGTGCGGATGACGGGAGATGTCGGCAAGCAGGTGATGCTTCTCGAACGCGCCGATGCTGCCGACGAGCGTACTTGTTGTCTGGGTGACTCTATAGTATGAGGTCCTGTAAGTGCAATGGTATGTATTGGGGCAAAGGGGCCTGGGGGAAGCCAGTCCTTCCCACAAGGGCGGGCGCGACTGAGAGTGATGGCTTCGATCGTATGCACGCGTCGTAAGGTCGCCTGGTAGTGGTCGGTCTGTTCGCAGACCACCTGTGGCCGAGACCTGAGAGTGACCTTTGGAATCGCATCCGCCGGGTACGATCGCCCTTTGATGGGTCAAAGATGGGCGACAAGAAAGTGAAACAATTGAATAAAATGCCGTTCCTCGGAGCATTCCATGGCTTGGATCATCATCTTTTCCCGCGAGATTGGACTGTGCTCAGCGGTGTTTCCGGTTGATCTTTGTGTTCGCGTCACCTCCGGAGGAGCGCTATGTGAGTCCTTGCGGAGCGCACTAGCTGATGTCTAGCTCTGGTCTGTTTGGACAACTGTCCATATATAGATTCCCCCAGACTCATCGCACGCGGTCCTCCTTCCTTCGCGCCGCGCGACGACGGGGAAACGACGACTTGTTAGGTGCACCGTGCCGGCCGGGCCTCTGTCTTTTTTTTTTCTGCAAGTACTTACCAACAGGACGCTGTACAAAGGGACATCAGGGAGACTTAGCCGATCCGCCAAGCTGCAAGATCAAGATCCCATTGCTCATGATCTCTCAGCCGGCATCCCATTCCGTCCATCATCAGACCAAGTCCCTCATCCTCCCGCCCCTTTCCGCGTCTACTGCCGTCGCCATCGCGTCTACTGCCGTCGCCATCGCGTCCCCGGTCTGTCGCCTGGAAGATCATGAGCGATCATTTCCAAAGTGAGGGATTCACAGTGCGTGGTAGCATGCTTGCTTTGGCACGTCATATCGCAGCTCTCAGCTCGCCGAGTTCGCCATGGTCCGCAGAAGGCCCGAGAGAGTGGGTTGAGCGACGAGCGGGAAATGGGTTGGATCACTACTGTAGCATGTGTCGGTGAGGAGTCAGGGCTGTTCACTAAGACCTCACCACGTAGCTCTGGCTCTTCCAGCTCCATCCGTATCCCATCTACTCTAATGCATGCAACCACCCCCGCATCAAATAGCGAGCTCCTTAGCCTTCTCCACCAAACCATCCGTCTTCTCCACGGGCTTCTCCCCCTCAGCCTTCACCTCCGCCGCAGGCTTCTCCACAACCGTCTCCTGGGTCTTGGGCGTCGCCGCCCCATTGGTCTTGGGCGTGTTGGCGCCCGACTTGCCCTGCTTGGGCGTGGGCGTGTTGGCTCCCGACTTGTGGCCCTTCCCGCCGGCTACGGGGGCGTTAGCCCCCGAGGGTCCGTACGAGTCGAGGGTGCCGACGTCGCCTTGGGCGCCGCCCTCTGCGAAGGAGCTGATCCATGCGCTGCGAATGAGAAAAGGGAGGGGGAGGTGAAGGTGGGTCAGCTTGAAAATCGACATGATGGCGAGGTCTTGGGGTAAGCTTACTTCAAGAAATGTCTCCAAGAAGACTTGGAAGGAGTGTAATGCCCGCCCTCGTGTGGCTCGAACCGCCCGTTCTCGCACTGCGCCAGGAGGATCTGGCTCCGCTCGGGGGGTATGAGGGTGTCGCCCTTGCCGGAGACGTGGAGGGTGGGGAGGGACGAGGGGAGGGGGAAGTAGCCGGAGAAGTCGTGGGACTCGCATTTGGGGAGGAAGCCGCCGACAAAGATGGCGACTGTGGGAAAACGGCGTTAGCGATGTTCTTGGAGGGGTTTGGGGATGATTTAGCGTACACTTGAACTGGGGGATGGCGGGCTCAGCGGGGAAGTTGGGGTGGAGCTTTCCGGGCTTCTCCAGCTGATGTATCGAGCATGTCAGCTGGCTTGTTGGTGAATCACACGTCGACCACCGCCACTCACCAAACCGCACAACAGAGCAGCCATGCCCGCACCCTGCGAGAACCCCATGATACCCTACGCAACAGGCCGAGTCAGCATACAGAGGCCATGGCTACTACGTCTGGGGACTCACATCAAACGGCCCATTCTTGGACAGGTAGTCATGCAGCCATGCAACCGTCTCGTCGAATTCTAGTGATGAAGATGAGTGCGAGTCCCGTCGCCCTTCGCCGACAGGTATCGGCCACTCACGCTTGAACGTCTTCCACTCGTCTGCGTTGATCCACCAAGCCCTAGGGGTAGTCTCGGGAGTCTGGGTCTCGGCGTCCATGCTGGCGCTGGATCCGAACTGGTCGAGGTTGGCCTCGGTAACCCAGGGAAGGTCCGCCTTCTTTACAACCACAGGCGGGTCGACGAAGACTGGAGGGTGACATGAGATGGTGAGTGCGGTCTACAGGCTACTTCATCACAATGACGGGCACGAACCGAACTCGACATTTTTGCAAGCCTTGCGCACAGCGCCGAGCTAAGACGACGTCTTGATTAGCGATTGACAGCGACGGCGAGGCTGCAGCGGAGACACACCTGCTTGGAGTAGATGTAGGAGTTCTGGGTGAAGCCACAGAGGGCGAGGACACGGATAGGGGCAGCCATTGTATATGTCTATGAGATTTCGTCTATACTTTCAACAAGAAAGAACGTCTAAAGAGAGGGGGTGGCGGTAAAGAAGTGGAGGGATCGGCAAGGCTCGCTTTATCGAGTGCTCGTTCAGCAAGGGCGGTTTTATTTTTATCGTTATCAGCTTTTGGTTCCGCCAGATTCCGCCCCGCCAACTCCGCGGGCGCTGCCCCGTTTATCCGCGGGTTTATCCAGAAGCAAAAGTCACGTGAAGGAAAGCCACGTGGCTCCGATGGACGCGTCGGGTGACGGTGACGTGCAGAACCAGAAACCAAGAACGGCAACGCAATCAGTCGTTTGTGCATCACAACAGTCCCTCCAGCACCTTGTAAACATGGACAAGGGAAAGCAGGCAGCCAGAGGCCCTGTAGGGGGGCCGCCGGCAGACAAGAAGTACCCCTATCTGGCCTCACTGAACCAAGCTCAGCTTGAAGGTCAGTCGCTATTCCATCATCGGCCAGCATCGGCGCGCTCACTGACACTTCCCATCGCAGCCGTTACCGCATCCCCGTCAACCCCGCTACAGATCCTCGCAGGACCGGGATCGGGAAAGACGCGTGTTCTGACTTCCAGAGTGGCCTATCTGGTACAGCACCATGGCTATCATCCGAAGGAGATTGTGGCCGTCACTTTCACGAACAAGACGGCGAATGAGATGAGAAAGAGGCTACAGGTGTTGTTGGGGCCGCAGCTGGCAGATGGACTGGTACTTGGTCAGCTGCTTATTCCTTTCAGGGTATCTGAGAGTGCAACTGACGACTCATCTAGGGACATTCCATGCCACATGTGCCAAGTATCTTCGTAGATTCGGCCAACTGATAAATCTCAGCAACAACTTTGTCATCGCCGATGCCGACGACTGGTGAGTGTCGGGTGACTCTCATGTACGTTTTTGCACTCATTTCGATGCGCAGTAAGAAGATCATTACGAACTTACTCAAGGACCGCAAAGACGAGCTGGCCGAGGCCTCCATGACTCTCAAAGACGGCACGGTCCTCTCCGAGATCTCCAAGGCCAAGGCCAAAGCCGAGACGCCTCGGGGCATGGCTGCCCGAGCCGCAAAGGACAAGAACATGATGACGAGCACCTTGAGGGTCATTGCTCAGCTGTACGAGGAGTACGAGAAGGCTTTGAGGGAGAACAATTCGCTGGATTTTGACGATCTGCTGTTGCTTGGGCTGAGGCTGTTCAAGGAGGCGCCGAGGGTTGTGGCGGATATCAAACATATCCTAGTGGACGAATTTCAAGTGAGCTTACAAACTCATCCATGCTTGTCTAAGCTGACTTGCGATAATCTTGAAGGATACCAATACCACCCAGTACGAACTGTTGAAATGCTTCGCTAAGGCTCACATGGGCGTGAGCGTGGTGGGAGATCCCGACCAGTCCATCTACGGGTGGAGATCGGCAGAGGTGGAGAATCTGAACAAGATGACGAATGGTGAGCTTTTCCAACGAGTCTAGATATGGCCAAATCGCTGACGACTAGCTCGACATTCGTGCAGACTTCCCCGGCGTTCAAGCGATCCATCTTGAAGAGAATTACAGATCGACTGGCTCAATCTTGTCAGCTGCGCATGCCGTCGTGACGCAAGGTCAGCTCTTCAGCGCGGCTCGGCTTCCGGATTTTCCAGCTGATATATCGATGCAGACAAGACTCGTATACAGAAGAATCTGTTCACTTCCCACCCCCAAAGCACGCCCGTCACCCTCCGCGTCTTTGGCACTCCTATGATCGAGGCCAGCTTCATCGCCACCGAGATCAAACGGCTCGTGGCGTACTCTGGTGGGCTACTCAATTGGGGTGACTTTGCCATACTGTGTAAGTTTTTCATTTGCAACCGGATTTCAACATGCTAATAGCTCCGGCGTTCCAGTGCGTTACAACGCTTTGTCGCGAGTGATAGAATCCGCCTTGCAGAAAGACAGTATCCCGAACAGGATCGTCGGAGGCCACAAGTTCTTCGAGCGTATGGAAGTCAAAGACCTTCTGGCATATCTCCAATTGGCCGACAACCCGAACTTCACCGTGAGCTGTGGAAGTGAATTCATGTGGGTACGTTTCAGCTGATACCCTATACGCACAGCCTGCATTCATGCGCGTGGTGAACGTCCCCCGTCGGTCAATCGGCGACAAGGTGAGCCGCTGTTGGAGGTCGCTTTGGTGTATCAGACAGCTCACATCAATTCCCTCAGACCCTGGCCGACATCGTGTCCGCTGCCAAAGCAGCCAACGTCTCCCCCATGCAGCTCTGCGAGAACATGACTGACGGCGACACCGTTCCCCCTGGTATCAAACCTGGGACCAAGAAGATGCTGGGCGTCTTTGTAGGGGTCATCAGGAAGCTCAGGAGGGCGGCTGAGAAGGTGAGATGGGGTCTTTACTCGAACGGTTGCAAGCCCTCGCAGGGTCATCTGACGCCGTTCTGTAGGGTACCCCTGTCGGTGACATGATCAAGCTTATAATCGAGCATACGGGGTACGAAAACTACCTTTGTTCCACCCAGCCCGATTTCGACTCGCGATGGGAGAACGTCAAAGAACTTGCGAGTCTGCTCACTTGTCTCGTGACCTCGCGCGGAGCTAACGTCAAGACCCGCAGATATCCTACAGCGTAATCGTCGCAGAAGAACAGACCCGCCAAGTTGCCGGAGACCCGGGCGACGAACCAGGCTTCATGCCCGCCAACTCTGCTACCGTCGAAGCCATGATCAACCGAGCGCAGGCACAGGAGCAAAAGAAGGAGAAGGAGGAGAAACGGCTGCACCCGATGTTCCAGAGGACGGGGAGCGATAGCAGTCGGAGTCAGACGCCGGCGGGTAGGAGTCGGAGTGCTTCGGCGGTGCCGGCCCAGGGGGAGAAGGGCAAGGCCAAGGGGGCAGCGGCGAAGAAGGGGAAGGATACGAGCAAGGTCTCGGGAGCAGCAGGTGGCGTGATTGAAGTGCTGGACAGCGACGATGACCTGGATGGGGTGGAGGCGCTGGAAGCGAAGCCTCTACCACGGGTGGAAGAGGGTGGCGTTGAGGATGAGGATGATGCCGACCTGGACAGTTTGTTCAATGAGTTGGCGAATGCGCCACAAAAGTAAGTCTGTCGGCTCTTTGTGGATCGGGTCTCAGACTGACTCCCGACTAGCATGACGCCTCTGGCATACTTTTTGCAAACCTCAATGCTTTCGACAGACACCGACTCAGAGCAAGACGACGCGAACGCGCCTGTATGTCTCGTTTTATGTATATCTGACTGTGAATAGTGTGCTGATAGACATACCTGGCCATTCAGAAAGTCACCATCACTACCGTCCATTCGGCAAAGGGTCTGGAGTGGCCTGTCGTATTCATCCCAGCTGGTAAGCTGCCGACTGCGTCACTTTGATGTAAAGAAGAGAACACAGCTGACGTAGAGACGCATGCCAGTGGAGCAAGGGACATACCCCTCATATCGCTGCACTGAGCCGCATGAGATCGCCGAGGAAAGGCGACTGCTATACGTCGCGATGACTCGAGCGCAGAGTTTCCTCGTAAGTTACATCCTCTCTCATCTACCAAGCAGCTGTAACTGACCCTATCGTAGACCATGTCTCACTGCCAGTTCAGAATGATGGGCGGCGAGGAGAAGGATAAGGAAGTCAGCGAGTTTGTGGGGGCTGTCACTCGGCATCATCCTGTGGGTAACGGCTGCGCTCCTAACCGCGTGCAGGCCAGCTGACGTTATGAGAACCACGGCAGGATCTTCTTTCGGCTAATCTTCCGGATGTTGACATCAACGTCCGACAGCACATATCCAAGATGCTCTCAAGGACCGCGGTGAGCGAGGAGATGACGAGGGAGGTCATTATGAGGCAGTGCGTTTTTCTTACAACTCTCCCATACGTCCCTGCCCGCCCTGTGCTTACCCATACCCACTGCACATTCACAGCGTCCGTGCCGCTCCTCCACTCAGCACATGGGACCCACCCCAACGCGGCTCGTGGATGAAACCCAACCGCTTTGCCCGGCGAGACGTCACAAAAGCCACCCGCGCAGCCGAGTACTGGGCGTCCGACGCCGACGAGTACGCCCTCCCCGGCTCCCAAGCTGCCGGCGGTGCTGGTGCTCGCCCGGGCTCCCAACCTCAGTCCCAGCCTTACAACACCGGCTTCATGTCCGCCCGTACTAGTGCGGGCCTCGCCCGTCCCCCCGGTCAACCTGGCCAGCCTCGCCCTCCGCCTCCTCCCGTCAAGTCGGCAAACACTAACATGCCTGCGCCTTTGCCGTTTACGTTTGGCGAGAAGGACGAGGGGAGCAAGGAGGCGGGGCTGGGGACGTTTATGAGTGGCGGGGATAAGAGTTTGGCGATGATGGCGGGGTTGGGGGTGATGCCTGGTGGGCCGCCGGCGGGGACGGGGCCGGGGGCTGCGGGAGCGGGGGCAGGAGGCGCTGGAGGTGGAGCACCGACATCGCGAGGGACAAAGCGATTGGGCATGGGGAGACCGGCGCCGTGGGGTGCGAAGAAACCCCGTGACGAGTAACGATGTGCACGCACCTGGGGCTGTGGCGGTATCTTGTACTTTGAATGATCTTGGACAATGATGTATCACCGCCTGGCAATGTTATGTAATTCGTTTGGATACGCTGCATCCTGCTCTCCCCCAGAACACTCGCTCGCCGTACGGATTATTACTCGTTAAGACCAGCTACCAAGTGCAGGGCGCCTCGGAAGGCTCAAAACTATAAGTATTCACAATCATGAGATGACACGAGAACAAAAGAAAAATCGTCTACCGAACCTCTCTACTCGACCACACCATCTCCAAACCACCCAGCCAAGCCAAAGAAATCTATCTCCCGCCATACACCCCTCTAGACGACGCCCAGAAACACTACAACCGCGCCCTCACATCCTCTGCTTGATGGCCCTGGTGATCTTGCGGGCGTATATGAGCGCGAAGCCGGTGGCGATCGGCAGCGCCGAGACGAGCAGCCAGAAGCCGACGAATAGGAGGATTGGGAGCCAGAAGAGGTAGAGCATCCGATCGCCTGTAGAGACACACGCCATGTCAGCTGGTCGCCCAGAGGTACGTGCCTACTATACGATACAACATGACTCACGTTTCACCTGCTTCACAACCTTATCGCCCGACGACGCACTGCTCGACCTCTTCCTGCCTCCTCGCTCCACCATCACCCCCGTCTCGCTCCCCGCATTCGCCGACTTTCTCCTCCTCCTCCCCCTCCCGGCTCCGTTCTTCTGCCCCTGCTCGTCCTCCTCGGTCGCCAGCGCGTACCTCGACGCCCGCCTACTGTGCCCACGCTCTTCCTGCGTGGAAGATCCAGGAATGTTGGAGGTGGTGACGCCGGTTTGGACGACGGCGTTCAGCGCCGCAGCGGCCATGGCTTGGGTGAAGAGCTTCATCTCCTCGGGGCTCGTCATCTTCTGAAGGGTCTCCCACGACGGCGTCGGGAACGCGACCCAGCCATGTGGCTGGGTCTCGACCTGCGCCTGCTCGCTTGACGCGGCATGCTCGGAGTGCTTGTCGAGCCCGAAGAAGGAGTATCGCGTTGGGAGGTGGTCCCACACTGCGCCGGGAAGGAACGCCGGGCGGTGCTGCTGCAGCGACGCGAGGTACTTCATCCACGTCGAGTGGTCGTCGTGCGGAAGCACCTCATCGGCGTGCGGTCGAGCGATCTCGGCGGGAGGAGCGTAAGGCGGGGGATCGTCAGGAGTGGTGTCGTCTGCCGGAGCGAGCGGGGCGGCAGCGGGAGCAGGCTGGGAGCCGCGGCGGTGGCGCTCCGACTTTATCGACATGGCGCGCTTGCCCTTGCCCGACTTGCCGCGCCTAGTCTGGATCTTCACCTTGCCAAGCTCCTCATCCACCTCCGACCCTGACGAGGGATTATCATCATCAATCGACCCCGCCAGACTCGTCGCGACCGAAGCCCTCGGCGACCCCAGCCTGCTCTCCTCCTCCACATCCTTCGCCTCGGTCATAGTCGACCACACCGCAGAGAGCAACAGCTTCTCCACCTTGACGTGTTCCCCAAACTTGGCCAAGTCGAGAGGCATCTCCCCATAAGCCGTTGGCCTATCGTATGACGCCCCCGCCTCAATCAGCACCCTCGCGCAGGTATGTCGCCCGCACAGCGCCGCGAACGCCAGGGGCGTGTACCCATTCGCATCCTGCACATCGATATGCGCGCCGCCGACTATGAGCCGACGCACGAGGCGCGAGAAGCCCATGACGGTGGCGATGTGCAGGAGCGTCTGCTGTGCAGCGTTGGTGTGGTTTATAGCGCCACTAGCGCGCAGCGACCCCGGGGCGTTCTCGTCGAGCGAGGCAAGGAAGGAGATGATGGTAGATTGGAGGTCGGACGACTCGCCGCTAGACTTCGAGTCGACAGAATCAGACCGGTCATCGGCGTCGTCGGGCTCGTCGGCAGCGTCTGCTGCGGTGAGAGCGGCGGCATCGCCGGGGGAGGGCCCAGACATGGGGGAAGCAGAGTTGGAAGGCCCACTCCACTGACTGCCGCTCGCTGACCGCGTGACGTGGTGCGCGAGACGGTACGCCGCGTCGCTCGATGATCCCTGGTACTGACTTTGGATCGCGAGGGCGAGTTTCATCCTACACACGACATGTCAGCTATCAATCCTTCTCTCAATCAGATCTCACAACTCACGCGTCCTTGTCCATATCCGTGTACGTGAACAACATCGGCCCCGTCCCCGGATCCCTCGCCGCCCCTTGGACCGTCACCTCCACCACGCCCGCAAACGCGCTCGGCGGCAGCCTGCACTGCATAAACCCGGGGCTCACAAACTCTGTCGACGCCGGTCTCTGCCCAAAGACGACCACCATGCCCGGCTGGAACGCCGAGCCCGCGATGGCAATCGTCGTACCGCCCGCCATGGGGCCGTCACCGGGGATCACATGCGTGATCATCGGCTGGGGGGGTGCATTGGCTTGCGCTTGGGCGTTGGCTTGCGCGAGGAGCGAGCTGAGCTGGGCATTCTGCGTAGCCTGCTCGGCTGGAGAGAGGGGTGCGCCCGCGGCAAGCCCGAGGGGCTCGTCGAATGGCAGACCGGGAAAGTTTGACCCAGAAGGCGGGGAACCGAGTGCAGCAAGCCCGTCGGAGTGGAACCCGCTGGGGTGGCTGAGCCCCGATAGACCCGTCATGGGCGACGCCGCACTCGCACGCTCGCCCGACGGGTAATCCAGGTACTGCTCCATGTCCGTATCCTCCGTCGTCGGCGGCAGCCCACTCTGGCTAAACATCGCCGAGGACCGATCATCCGCAAAGCTCGCGGAGAACACCGACCCTTGGTCATCCAAGCTCGAAATTGACCCTCGGCTCGAGCCGACAAAGAGGTCCTCCATGCCACGGCCGTTCAGGAGACTGCTCATCTCGCGATCGAGCGCGTCGTACCCAAGGGGCGGCTGCTGCACCATCCCGCTGCTGAACTGCATTGGGCTGCCAAACAGCGTGTCGCCGTGCGAGGCGTGCCCGCCATGTCCGCCCAGATTGAGGAACTGGGACGTCGGGCTCGCCCCGCTCGAAGACGCCACAGAAGGCGCACCGGAACGGTGCCCGCTACCGCCCCCGTTGACGAAGCCGCTGCCACCGCCGAGACCACCGCTGCCTGGGCCCATGCCGCCTTGGAACTGCGGCCCGCGGAGCTGGTGCGGGCTGACGGTGTGGACGAATTGGCTCATGTTGATATCGCCGGGCTGGTGCTGCTGCTGCTGGGGCTGGTGCTGCTGAGGAGGCTGGTGCTGGAGCTGCTGCTGTGGCTGCTGCTGGTGCTGCAGCGGCTGCTGCGCTTGGTACGGGTGCTGCACCCCGTCCGCCTGCTGATGTATCGTCGCAAGCGACGGTGCGAACCCTCCCCCCACCCCTCCTCCACCCACACTCCCACCCCTCTCAGGCCTCTCATACGGCTTCCCCGCCCTAACCGACGGCGTCTGCTTCTGCATCACCGCGCCCGCCTCGCTCAAGCTCTGCACGCTCTGCACACTGTGCACGCTCTCGCTCTCGCTTGGCGCGGGAGATTGCCCGCGGGACGACGCGACCGACGCTGACACTGACGCAGCTGATGCCGAGGCACGGCTCTTGCGCGCGCGCGGGATAGGCGGCGGGATGGAGGTGCTGGGGGCGTGACTGGGGGTGTTGGAGGTCATACCGTCGACCTTGACCTTGGACTTGGTGTCGGTCTTGTGGTCGTCGGTAATACGGATGGGCTTCGTGGTGGCGCTGGCGATGATCCTGCCGTCCCATGTACGCAGCGTGAACTTGATCCTGCACACGCATACACATTAGCTCTGCTCCCCGCCCCGAGGTAAGACACGGCGACTCACTGGAATCCGACCTTCTCGCCGTGACACTTGCCATAGCAAACCACCCTGAACGGCAACCAATTACAGCTCCCATCCCCAAGCTTCACCTCGGACGGCGTATTGAACAGCACAATCTCGTGCCGCCAGTCGCTGCAGTCCGGATCCCAAGGCGGTTCCTCGACGACCTGCCCGTTCCGCCGGGGGTCATAGTCCTCGGGGTTCTCGGCGGTGATAAAGTCCTGCGAGGGCGGGACGAGGCTCCGCCGGGGTTGACGCTGCGCGGGGGAGCTGGCGTCCGAGTCGGACGTGTGGACGTGTGCGTGGGCGTTCGGCGCGCGCTTCCTATTCCGGTCCTTCTGATCCCGCCTGCGCGCCTCGCGATTCCTACACCGCCTGCACACGTACACCCTCTTCCCGCCCTCCCCGCTCATGTACACCGCCGTCTCGAGGTACGCCAGCTGCTCTTTCGGGATATGCCCGATCGCCTGGAGCTGCTTCTTCGAGGAGTTCTTGGTGGTGGTGCCGGCTTGGAGGCGGAGGCCGTTGAACGTCGAAATGCGCTCAAGCGTCATGAGGAGGTCGCCGGTGGGGGAGTGCGGGATGATGGGGAGGAGAGATGGGGGTGGGGAAGGGGTGGGGGAGTTGGGGGAGAGAGGGGCGAAGCGGAGGATGTCGATGATGACCCGGATAGCGGTCTCTACTCTGGACTTGTCAGAGTAGAGCGGGTCGCCCTGCAGCAGCAGCAGGTTCCGGCTGTCCCGTCGTCTCGTCGTCAGCGCGCGTACATCCATGTTATGCCTCTAGTCCCATATGTGAGACTTACCCATCCGCGCCCGCCGCAAGCTCGTCCAGCGCAGGCGCCACCACCGCCAGCCCGTCCACCTCGTGCATCCGCTTGGGCGGCTCGGCCCTCGCGCCCCCGTGTCCCCCCTGCGAGCTGTGCGCGCTCGCGCTGGCCCGCCCGCCGCTCGCTACCGACGCAGCAGCAGACGACTTGCTGGCGCTGCTCGCGAGGTGCTCAGGCAGGCGGGACGGGCCTGCCACTGGCGCGGGCGCGGGTGCGGCGGATGGGCCAGAGGCGGGGGAAGGGAGGCGGAATTGCGGGGTAGGGGGGAAGGAGGGGTGGGCGTTGGGGCCGGGGCTGGGTTGCACGGGAAGAGGGGGGTGGGGCGGCGAGAGGTGGAGCTGTGCGCTCGGGCTGGAGTGGGGCGGGGAGAGAGAGTGGGAGTGGGAGGGATGGAGGTGTCGTTGAGGGGAGTATGGCGATCTGTTAGTACGACGCACGCACGCACACACAACAGGCAATTAAAGTGGTCAGCCGCCGTCATATCATGCAGGAAATCAGAGATCCCCGCTCCACCCAGGTCAGCAAGACAAGGACCCAGACTCACCCGCTCATACTCCCATTGACGCTCCCCATCAGCGCCTGCACCATCCCCTGTACGGGGTACCCCGCGTGGCCGTTGGCGTGGCCGTGAGCGCTGAGCCTGCCGGGCTGGCCGTGGCCGTTGGCGGGGTCGCCACCGCCGTTGAGGGCCTCGGGGGAGGAGGAAATGGTGGAGCGGGTGGAGAAGGGGGACGAGGCGGAGGAGGAGTCCACGTGGAACATCGGTGGTGGGGGCGGATGTTGGGTGGGCGGGAGGGTGGGCGGGTTGGAGGGAAGGGAGGGAGGGGAGAGGGGGTTGACGTGTGGGCGTGGTGAAGGGGGAGGAGGGAAGAGAGGGGCTTTATAACATTTGTAGAGATGCTATATTGTTATGAAGCCGGGGGTAGGAGTCGCGGGGTGACGGCGGGGAGGATAGGGGGGTGGAGAGAGAGGAGGCCGGTGGACGATCTGTCGAATGAACACGAGGCGAAAGCGAAGGCGGCGGGAAACCTTCTTTGTTCAGCCAAGTGGAATGACGATGCCGCGGCGGGGGGTGGGCGGGGCGGGGGCGACGACGCAGCGGGCGGGGGGGGTGGAGCAGTGCAGCCGCGGGTGTCTCTGGAGGGGGGCGGGCGGGGTGGGAGGAGGGGGAGGGGCAGGAGTACGTGCAGTGACTTGTGACCAGGACGGGCCACGTAGCGTCTGCCTGCGAGAAAAATCTCCCTTTCCTTGTGCTCGATTCGCGCGCAGGTGGGGGTCGCCGTTGACGCGGCGGGGCGGTGGTGGCGACGGGGGTGGCCGTGTGGGTGGCGGGGTACTCGGTATGCGTATGTAGAGAGCCAGGGGGGATAGTGAAGAGAAGAGAGAGAGAGTATGGAGCCGTATGCTTGCGCTGGGAAGAGCTTAGTGACCATGCAGGGCTTCTTGCTGGAAGAGAACCGTGCCTATGAATTTGGCTTTGGCTGGAGGAGTCATCGCATTCCCGCCCTCGCTCTTCCCAATCCACTCGCCCGGGTTGGCTCCCGCGACGTTCTGTCGAGTACAGGGCATGCATGCATGCATAGGCTGTAGAATAGAAGTGCGCCTTCCTCATCCTGCGACCTGCTCTCTCTCGTTCTGCTCATCGCTGGGTGGCAAACGACCACCGCCACCACAAAACTTGCTCTGCGCTCGGTCGTCCAGCGTGCTGCGTGGCTGCGTCCCTCAAACAATGCACCCCGCCCGGGCTGGTGAGGAACAAGGGGAGGGCACCAAGCATGGAAGATGGGGTATGCTTGAAACCAGATGGCTGTGTACGTTACTCTTCCCGGCATGACGCCTCTTCTATCGCTGGACGGTCCGCACAGTGCGGCGGAGCAGTGGTATGAGCCGGGAAGTCCAGTAGTATTCTACACGTTCTCCTGCGTTGAGTGCGCGATGCATGCATCAGTCTGTACTATTTAGCAGTGGTCTCGTTCTCGTTCTCTTCCACCCTTGCAATCGCTTCAACCAGAGAGCAGAGAACGACAGAGCCGCCACCCCGCCCGCCCCGCAGCGCCACACGCCCAAATGCCGAGCACGCCGCGGGGCCCAGCCCCTTGCCGCCGATCACTCTCCCAAGCCGCGTTCCAGCAAAGGACGCGTTCCTCCAACAGGCCCGGGGGGATTTTGTTCACACGCACGTAAGCAGCAGTGTTTGTGCACCATGCACCAAAGCGGTATCTCTCCCTCGTCCCCCTCGTCCACATCCCACGCTCTAGCACATACCGCAACACAAAACAGGTCTCCATGTCTCACATCCCTACCTCCCTTCCCAGACTAGCGGTACCTTCACCGCACTACCGCTATCTCTCCAGATCTCTCCTCTCTCTTTTCTCGCACCCGTGTTCGCGATAAGACATCACGGCCGAGCACGTTCATACGATACCTCCGAGGCCACTTATGATCCGAGGCATACCGAGGAGTCCCGGGGGGCCACGTCGTTGATACGGTTATTATACGGTATCGCGCGCCACTCCTCCCTATCTTCGTGGGAACCCGGGTGACAACCTTGAGACCTGCCTGCGAGCCGCCATCTGCCGCGATACGGCCGAGCATTCATAGCGATGGCAGCGCACTTTGCAGGGGACAGATAGATTCAGCTGCCTCATCTGGCAGAAACGATACGAACAATATCGGGTCTTTCCAAAAAGATGCAAAAAGGCAGAGCCCCTTCTTGGACTCCTCCTTTTCCGTGTCCCGGCTATGTTTAGAACGATATCTTTCGACTCATCCGCAACTAAACCAGCCAACCCAGCCGCTTGATGGGCATATTACAAGTCCAGGTGTGAGCTGAACATAATTACCGGCTGGGAGTAAGGACCACGCGAGTAGCGTGTGCAATGTCCAACGATTACATAATATCTCTTAACGGCGAGAGATGATAACCGCTGAGCCATCACAACGAGGTTAGAAAATCATGCTCTCATGGGCCTGTATATTCTGCTCGGCCGCATCGCATTCACAAACTAGTACCACGCTTATGATGCATCTTTACCTGCCCATCCGCCCATCCTCCGCTCCTTTGCTCCTCCGCCTCCTCGCTCGCGCGTGCGGCTCCAGCGCCTTGACAAGATACTTATGTACGGAATCTAGATTGTGGCTGATAGCCTGTGATAGCCTAGGTCAGAGTACGAAATGGGGAACTTACGCAAGAGTGGCGACAGCTGCGTGCCGTGGACGCCCGTGGTGCTCCGATTCCCACCACAGACCACAACGCCACACTACTGCGCGTGCCCCGCCCTGCCCCGCGGTGACACTTGAGGGGTGGTGGGTGGCTGATTGCGGGTACTACCGTGAAGATAGGAGTAAATTGGCCGAGGGGAGAAGACGGTGGGTCTTCCTTATGTCTTTGCATGCTAATAACCACTCCGGGATGACTCCCTTCCGGTGTGTGCCTATAGACCGAGAACAGTTGGCGGAACGACGACGCACTCAGCGAGAAAGAGGTTGCAAGTGCGTGATTGTGGTCCGGTGTGCTCGAGGAGGAGGCTGTGGGCGGAGGGGTGTGATCTGTATGTATCCCCCCCATGAAACGCTATGCACTGCAGTACATACTGTACATGTCACCTGTCATCCATCATCTTGGTCCCAACGCTCCCAAGGAGCCCAACGAGGGCCGGAGAGGCGATCATGCCAGCAGTCAAGCAGCACGACGCTCAGAAGGAGGCTGAAGAAGAGAAGGCACATTCTCTCGTTCCCATCCGTGTAAGCTTATCGCCTATCGGCTCTTCACGGCCCCTCTGGGCTCCCGGTATCCTCAAAGGCCTTCTAAGCCCTCACCATCTCGGATTTAACCACACTCACGAGGCATGATGACGATCTCCTCGCGCCGACGATACGGCGGCAGCGGCGCAGACTTTACCGGTCGTTCCCAGCCTGACTTCCCATCGCAGCAGGTATATAAGGCAGCACCCGGCTCTTGCCCCTTCCCCCTCGCCGGGTGGTAAGCACGACAGGCAGCAGCATGGTGGACCGGGGGTTTTACGTTGATGCAGCCCGATCGAGCAAAAGGCAAAGTCAAGTGGAGTCCAGCCGGTTGAGTGGGTGACGCGCCGAGCTCTTTGCCGGAATTTAATCCGATGTGGTCCGATGTCGACATCCCCAACATCGCTCCTCTTTCACGCACTCACCCACTCCTCGAGCCCGCCCAGCCACAGCTGCCCCCTCGTATACATACCCGCCCCACAGGGAGCATGCCCCCGCACAGCATATGCCGACCTACTTCACCCACCCCGCCCCTCCTCCTTCTTCTCCCCCCAGCTCCTCCTCCGCGGCCAGCTCAAGCTCGTCTGGCTCGACATCGACGCCGACATCACCAGAAGCAAAGCCAAAGCACAAGCACAGGCATAAGCATATAACGTCTCTCCCACCGCCGACGCTGGCGCATACAGCGTCTCACCCCGCGCACCCGCTCCATCCTCTACACCACGTTGATCCCCTCCACCCCCCTTCCCCCTCTCAATTCCCCAACGCCGACCCCTTTGCCTCCGCCTCCCCACACGCGCATCGCCATCGCTCCCCAGGAGACGAGGCGTCCGACTTTGCCGTTGCCAGCTCTGGCGCGACATACAGTATCGCCGAGGAAGAGGTCGAGGAAGAGTGTGATTGTGAAGAGTATACGACTTGGGGAGGGAAGGTTAGGGAGATCATGTCGGACAATTCGGTGGTAGTTAATACCTTTATCGCTGGTGAGTGCTGGCTGGGAGCGCGGAGCAAGAAGGCGAGTGGGCCGAGCTGATGGGTGTACTTGGTGGTTAGGTGGCCTGGCGGGCGCAGCGAGTCGGACGGTCGTCAGCCCCCTTGAGCGGCTCAAGATCATCTTGCAAGTTTCTCCCATCACACACATCACACGACCACCTCCACCTCCCCCACTTCCCCCACCTTCAGCTAGCTAATCGCCCTCCCCACTTTACAGGCAAGTCCAAGCAGCCCAAAGCGGCTCCGCCAGCGCTGGAGGCTCGGGCCAGGCGTACACGGGCGTGTGGGCGTCGTTGGGCCGGATGTGGAAGAATGAGGGGTGGAGAGGGTTCATGAAGGGGAATGGGATCAATGTCGTGCGGGTGAGTCCTCTCCTACATTATGGGCGACTGCTTGTGTGGGCACCTGTGGCTGGGACGAGGGCGTCTTTAGGCGTTGCATGTGTGTCCAGAGTGGCTGAGTCCAACGCTGACACCCATCAACTCTAGATACTGCCGTACTCTGCCCTTCAATTCACCGTACGTTCCTCTCCTTTGTCTGATCGTTATACGGCTGGCTGAGCTGACGGGCCTCACTCACTAGTCCTACGGCGCGTTCAAGTCGATTCTCCAGTCCTGGTCGGGGGAGAAGACCCTCTCTACACCACTGAGGCTGACCGCCGGAGCGGGGGCGGGGATCGTCGCTGTCGGTGAGCGACCCCCACTATCTTCTACCCAACCATGACTGTTGAACACTGACATCTCTCCTCCTCGTCCTCCCCCCACGCCTCCCCAGTCGCCACCTACCCCCTCGACCTCGTCCGCGCCCGCCTCTCCATCGCCACTGCCAACATGGCCGTACGCAAGCCCGGCGACGCGTTCACCACCGCCGACGCCAAGCTCGGGATGGTGGGCATGACCAAAAAGGTCTATAGGAATGAGGGCGGGCTGAAGGGGCTTTAGTGAGTTGCCGTTTGCTTTGCTTTGTGGCTGCCGGGGAGTGATATCAAGGGGCAAGGAACTGATGGATGGGATTGAATAGTCGGGGATGCTGGGCAACAGCAGCCGGGGTGGCACCGTATGTGTCGCTCAACTTTTACCTCTACGAATCGCGTACGTCCCATTATTCCTCCCCTCCTTCTCCCTCACTCACACGCTAACCCCCTCCACCACCACGACCCCCCGCAGTCAAATCCCACATGATCCCCTCCACCCCCTCCCCCGACATATCCGAAACCGAGATGGTCTTCCGCAAACTCGCTTGCGGCGCCGTCGCCGGCGGCGGCTCCCTCCTCTTCACGCACCCGTTCGACGTGCTGCGCCGGAAACTCCAGGTGGCGGGGCTGTCGAGTGCAGCGGGGGCGCAGTATGGGGGCGCGATCAGTGTGATGCGGAATATCATCAAGAATGAGGGGTTCTGGAAGGGCATGTAGTGAGTTGAGTTGCCCGTTCTCGGGGGCGCAGTGTCGCTTTGCGAGGTTGGAGTTGACAGGGCGTGCTTCTTCGTGATAGCCGAGGCTTGACACCAAACATCATAAAGGTGGGCTTTGTCTCGTCCCCGCCTGTTAACATATCTTCACTCAGGCAGAGCACGCGAAGCTGACTCGGTGCTTCAAACAAACAGGTCACGCCGTCCATCGCGGTATCGTTCTACACATTCGAGACTGTGCGGGACAGCCTGGCGGCGTTGTGAAGGGGAAGCGAAGGGTGCATTCGGGGCAGCGGCGGTCGGGGGGTAGAGAAGTATGGGGGACCAGACATTAACAACAATCATTGACTGCGGGATAGAGGCTATAGTATACAATTCTACAAACGTTGTTGAGCATATGCATCGGGACTACCCATGATACCTCTAACGTGCGTACTTGATAGATGTGATCCCGGATGACGTACTTATGATTCTGTGCTAAGCCCGACAACAACGGGCAGCCAGGTGGCAGCTTGCATCATGTCTTCCATGGATGTTGATTCATTTTATGGCCACAAGAGATGCTAGCGTTCAAGGATATGCATGTAAAGTACTGACAGAATATGATACCTGAATGAGGCGCGGGGCCATTCATGTCGCTGCTGAGCAGCTTTTGATCTCGTGTACGGCCGCGCCAACCCCGACTCAACGAGCCGACACTGGCGCGATGACACTTGGGGGCGTTGGAAGGTGAAGGGGAAGAGGGGGGAAGGGGAGGCGTATATACAGAGACGAAGTAGCGGATGAGACTCACCACATGTCCAAGAAGCAACCTCATATGAGAGGTTGCAGATGTGGTTGATGTTGATGTTGATGTTGATGTCGAAGTCGATGTCGAAGTGATGTCGATGTCGGATACTTGAGGTCGAAGTCGGGGTTGATGTTCATGTCGAAGTCGAAGTCGGAGTCATAGTCGAAGGCGATGTTGATGTCGATGTTGATGTTGATGTTGATGTCGATGTCGAATGCTTGAGGTCGATGTCGAGGTCGAGGTCGAAATCGGGATCGACGGCGCTCCTTGACATCCGGAAGGGATGAGGCCGTTGTCGAAGTCGAAGTTGATGTCGGTGTCGGTGTCGAAGTCGGTTGCTTGAGGTCGAAGTCGAGATCGGTGTCGGAGTCAGAGTCGGTGTCGGTGTCGGATGATTGATGATTGATGTTTGATGTTGATGTTGATGTCGATGTCGGGTTCGGAGTCGATGTCGGTTGCTTGAGGTCGAGGTCGAGATCGTTGTCGGTGTCGGAGTCGGATGCTTGATGTCGAAGTCGAAGTCGAAGTACTTGAGGTCGAGGTCGGAGTCGGTATCGGCGGCGCTCCTTGACATCCGGAAGGGATGAGGCCGTTGTCGGAGTCGAAGTTAATGTTGATGTTGAAGTCGGAGTCGATGTCGGTTGCTTGAGGTCGAGGTCGAGATCGGTGTCGGTGTCGGTGTCGGTGTCGGTGTCGGTGTCGGTGGTGTCGACGGCGCTCCTTGACATCCGACAGGGATGAGGCCGTTGACGTTGTTGAGTTTGAGGTCGAGGTCGGTCGAGGTCGACGGCGGAGTCGACAGTGGCAGTGGCGATGAGGTGGGTGGAGGTAGAGGTGGGGTAGGATGAGGGAGGGTGTGGGGAAGGGAGGGTGGTCGGGGGGGATCGGGCTGGTCGAAGGGCTTAGGGTGGCGAGCGCCGGGGTGGGGGCCGTGGGCGCTCCTTGACACCCAGGAGGGGTGAGGCCGTCTTGCTCGGCCCCCGCTCGCCGTGTTGAGGAGGGTGGCAGGGTTGCGGAAGGTGTCTGTGGAGTGTGGTGGGTGGCGAGTGGTCAGCGGTGGTCTGTATGGGTGATAGATAGAGAGGGGAAGATGTGGGTGGCAAAAGGGAGGCTGGGTGGTGGGGACGGTGGCCCGAGCGGAGTGAGGTGGGGAGTGCGGAAGGTGTGCAGGTGGCGGTGAGAGGGGTGTGGTGGGGTGGGCAGGCAGGGAGGAGGATTGGGAGGGAGTGGGAAGAATAAGATAAAGTTGGAACTCACCAGAGGAAGATGCATGGATGTGCTGGTTGAAGTTGCATAGATGTGGGGTGTGAGAAGGTTGAGAGGAAGATGAGGGATGGGGATGTGAATTGGAGTGGCAAATATATCGCGCGCGGGCGGGGCTGTGCTGGCGGATAGAAGAAGTTCACGAATCGCCGAAAGCGCCGGTAGTGGCGGCCCAGAATCATAGGGCTTGGAAGTGCGGATGGATGATATAGCGGAATTGGGCTGGTTGATTTCAGGCGGGAAGGTGTGTGAGGTGGGCACGACGCGTTTTCGGGCTGGGATGGCTAGGACTTGCGGCTGTGGAGTGTGAGGGATGCGATGGTGTGGGTGAGGACATAGCGGAGGGGCTGATATGATACAATGAGAGAGAGAGAGAGAGAGAGAGAGAGAGAGAGAGAGAGAAGGAAAGAGGGGAAGAAAGAGTGAGGAAGATGCGTGAGGGAAGATGAGTGGAGACGCGTCGCGGGTTGGGTTGAGATCATTTGATTGATGTGTGAGACATCCTTCCATCACATCCTCCCATCAGCCGCACACACCCTTCTGATGCACATAGTGCACTGCCAGTCCATCAGCATCAGAGAGAACAGCGAGAGAACCATGTGCATAGAGTCAGGATGTTCTGGGCCAAGCCGAGGGAAGATGCCCAGAAAGAGCCATCCCCAGCTGCGTGCGCCCACCAAAACTCTCACCGCACGGACCCACCGGGCATTCATCCGCCAACGCAAGCAGCCATACGTCATTGCCACGTGGTAGCCTTCCTTACCATACAGAGAGTGTATTGTCAGCCTGTGGGGTGAGGGGGTGGACGGGCTGGGAGGCTGGATGAGCATACGACGCACCAGCAAAAGAGGAAGGGGCACGATCGTCAAGAGCACCAGCTGCCAGCAGACGCTCGAAGGCGGTAAGACTGGCTGGGCTATCGCATGCCCTGCCATGTTAGCACGTACATGAATGGCCCAGGGTGATGTTGAAGCGGACAGGAGAGCTCCTGATTATCGTTGTCAGTAGGCTCTGTATCGTCAATAGGAGGTGGGCGGCTACAAGGGGGCGCGCCCGGCTTTGATCAGAAGTGCTCCGGCAAACACTGGCAAGACTTGCTACCTACACCTGATGTACTCTCTGTAAGTATATGAGCTTCGTGTCGCACGCCTACCGTGTCAGACGGAGTAATAATAATGGGAGTCTGCGCTCTGCTAGTGAGCTTTGATCTACATTTTCAAGGCCATTTTCAAGAACCCGCGGTCTATTGTCAATCGTCGAGCTTCATTGAGAATCGTGCGGCTGCATTGAGAATCGTGCGGCTGCCATTCTCAATCCCGGGCTGCTTGTTGATAATCAGCGATGAAAATCTGTGTCGGTACACTGCGGTGCCCCAGACTCACTGATGTACTCTGTGGCTGCTTGTTCTCGCCTGCCGTTCTCAATCGACAAGAATGACCTTTTCAATCCTCCGGCATCGATTCTCGATCGTTGAGGCCCATTTTCAATCCATCGGCTCCTATTGATAATCCGGATTGCTTCTTTTTCAAGTAACGGTCATACAGCTGTGTCGGTATACCGCGGTGCTTCGCATCACCATGCAAGGGGAGGCTCACCATGTTGCCCAGCGACAAGAAGGAGCGAGGATGGAGGAGGTCTGTGCTCACTGGTCACTGCTCAACTGCTCAGCCGACAGCCGTGGCGATTTGATTCCGTCGTTGTGTCCCTCTTCTGTCTCAGAAGACGGATGATAACGATCTCTTCGACCTGTTCGTCTTCATAGGCCATATGCCAAGTACTCCAAGCTATCCGATGCTCTCTCTTATCCTAAGATAACCTATAGGACATTTCTGACTTTCTCGCCACACCTCATCCTGCCAGCCAGAATCACCATGGCCGCCCCAGCTCCACCCCACACTTTCCGCACCTTCGTCCCCGACGTCCAGCCCCACCCGACCTCTTACGCTCTTCTTGCGCCCGCCAAAAAAAGACTGTTCATCAACGCTTCTGCCGACCTTTCCGCCGAAGACAAGGCCCAGCGGGCCATCGAGGAGTTCTTCGAGCCCCACACGAGCGATGGCTTCGGCGCCCCCTTGAGGGCGAACCTTGGGTGGTACCACCCGAAAGCGATGGATCTCATGGACCTCCGTGCCAAGTCAGAGGAGGGCTACGATGTGACTCCCCGCGATACCGCGTTTTATCGTGCTGTGGAGGATCGCATGCGTACCGCCCTTGACGGTAGTCAGTTGAAGAAAGTCTCCACCGCATCGGGGGACAGGGACCCGGACGGAGCAATCGTGGCTTGTTGCATCGTTTCTGTGAGTCTCTTCCTCCGCACGGACCCGCTCAAGCTGACTTGTATCGTCGATGTACAGACCCACAATCACCCACACGTTCCCTCTCCTCCGTCGAACGCCCGTTCTCCCACCCTCGCTAGTGCCACCGCCGCTGCTGCCAATCATCTCCTGAATCGTCAACAGGCCCACGACCTGCTAGCGCCGACGGAGAAGGTGTACGCCATCTCCCCCCTGGTGCTGGAGGCCGAATCGCAAGAGCCCGGCAAGGCGGCCGAGGGGCTAGTCCAGCTGCTCGGCTACATGCTCGGCGCGCACGAGTCGGTCGGGACTTGGTTGGGAATGTTTTTCCGTCAGCTCGACTTTGGCCGGGTAGCCGTGGTCGACCTCCACGAGATGCTTATCGAATGGGGAGACGGCGGCTTTGCCCCAGGCGAGGTGACGAGGTCTGTCGGTGAGCTCGACGCGCTGCTCCAGCTGCTCGGCGAGTTCGAGGGGGGCGCAACTCCACACGCCCTTCTGACCTGGGGCGATGCTCCCCCCTCTGGTCCTAGATCGCGGCCGACTGGGTTTCCAGAGGCCGCTGACTCTGTCGCGTGGCAGACTTCGTGTCTCGCCTTGGACTTGGTTAGGGACAGACGCCTCTGGGAGCCGCTGCACCGGCTGGAGCGCCCCACTGGCCCACAGTGGGAGAGCCTGAGGGCGAAGCTACGGCTGGTTGCATCGGAGCTAGACAACCCGTCGACTCTGGCCGACTACGTAGTTGAGACTGACAAGGACAACGCTTCTTTAGCTTCGCCCCTCCCTCTCACACTTCCAGACGCTCTCCCGCCCGACACACTCCTCTTGAGCTCTGGCATCTCGCAAGGCCACATTAGTCACCTGCTTTCATCGGAGGATGCCGGCCTTTCAGTGCCCGGTGATGCGGAGGAAGACCACGAAGGTGTTGAAATGGATCTGGGCGAGAAGCTGGAGCTGTGGCGTGCCCGGGGAGGAAACGCGCGGGCAAGGGGGGCCACACCTGGTTCATCGGCCAGACAGGACGACGGCTACTTCCAGGGGCTGGTCTATGACCCCTCTGAGACGACGGACAGCGAGATGAGCGAGGAGATGGCGCGGCTGAGACTGAAGGCGGTGGAGGATGTGATCAGGACGTTGCGGGTGCGCTTTACGCTCGCTCGATCCAGTGTGTTCCAGCAGTTGCTGGACGAGGCGCGTCCTCGTGATGCTGCCCACGTGACGACATAATGATAATGACATGAGACGCCATTGAATGATAGAGATCCCGCTAGGTGATAGCGGGACGATATGTTGTACATACGTAGGCCACACGAAACCATGCAGGACGGGCCCCATGATAGACGAAGGCGAGGCGGAAGAAGAAGGACGAGAGGACTTTTGCGGCGGCTGCGCGCGGCCCCCGGCGCCGGGCGAGACCGAAGGGTATGAAGGAGGAGTAGGTGGGACGTCCTCTCTCAATGCTTTCTCTGCCATGCAGCCTGTTTCTTTTCTTGCACTAGCGTGGTTCTAGGCCCACTGCGGAGCTGCCGAGATCCTGCTCATCCTCAACCATGAAGTCTCCATCATCATCGCAGTTGTTCTCGCTGAAAGCACGCCCGTAAACAAAGGTGGTGTGGTGCCCCGCGGCGCCGATGGTCTCTCGGGCATGCTCTCCCAAGTCATCGTCGTCGCTTCATCGCCCCTTCTTCTTCTTCTCGTGTCTCTCTGTCCTCTCTCAAGCAATCCAGCAGTCTCGGATACACCCCTCCAGCGAAGAGGTCGCCTTGACCTCTCCATCCTACACTCCCGCCCACATCGCCGCAGCCACCCACCATGCCCGCAACACTCTACCTCCGCCCCTCCCCTCGGGCATTCTTCCTCTGCACCGACACCCACGCCCTCGTCTTCCGCCAGCCCGATGCCTCCGAGTCCAAGGCCTCAAAGAGTGTCGTCGTCGCCGAGTTTCTGCCCGTCGAGGAGGTGGACATGAACGGGCTGGTCCACGCGAGTAAAGGGCGGACAGTGGAGGGTGTGTTGGGGGTCACGAGCGTGCCGAGTGGTGAGTCGAGGCGCACTGGGCCTTGCTGCCTAGATCATGTTTCTGATTGAAGTAGCACGTACTGACAGCAGACATTGAATACGGTGCAGACCGCTCCCCCATCCCAGAGATCTTTCTCCTCCTCATCTCCCACTCCACCCCCCTCCCCCCGCTCATCCCTTCCTCCTCCCTTCGCCCAGCCCGCATCCTCGCAGTCGAATTCCACTCCCTCTCCTCCTCCTTCTGGGACATGCCCGACATCCTTGCTGCCTCGCGCTCCCTCGAGTACGATG
The DNA here is from genome assembly GCA_036427605.1 of Cryptococcus sp. DSM 104549. Lineage (NCBI taxonomy): Eukaryota > Fungi > Basidiomycota > Tremellomycetes > Tremellales > Cryptococcaceae > Cryptococcus > Cryptococcus jaspeensis. The sequence goes on along the minus strand of CP144044.1, from coordinate 3,573,361 downwards.
TCGAGTACGACGCGATGTCGCTCACCTCTCAAGCTGCGGGCGGTGCTGGGGGGCAAGGCCAGGCGGGACAGTCGACGCTGCAGCACCCGTGCAGCGGGATGCGCAAGTATCTCGAGAGCGGAGGGTTCTTCTACGCCGAGGAGTGCAAGTGGGATATCTCGACGCGCATGGGAGAGACCAATTGGGTGCTGGAAGCGCAGTCTGCCGTCCTCAACTCAGGCGGCGGGGGCGCAGGGGGCGCAGCGCACCCTCTTGAGGCGTTCGACGAGCGGTTCGTTTGGAACTCTACCCTCCTCGCCCCACTGCTCGACTTCCGGCGTGGTCTCTCCCCCGAGATGAAAGACGCCCTCGACAGCCTCAGCCTTCTCATCCCCGTCATCCAAGGCTTCTGCGGCAGTCTCCCCATCTCCACCGGCGCCTGGTCCTCCAGCGGCTCTGGCCGGCCCGAAGCCGCCTCCCTCGGGATGATCAGCCGGCTGAGCTGGAAGCGCGCTGGGGCGAGGTTCCGCACGAGGGGCATTGATGATGATGGGCAGGTGGCGAATTTTGTGGAGACGGAGTTGTTGTTGGCGACGGAGAGTGTTTGTATGGGGTATGTGCAGGTGAGGGGGAGTGTGCCGCTTTTCTGGCAGCAGCCGAGTGCGGGGCTGGGGACGTTGCAGCAGAAGGTGGAGATCACCCGGGTGAGTCCAAACCTCTCATTTGACATGCAGACGCTGACTTGAGACGTAACACCAGCCACCCCAAGCCAGCCAGCCCGCGTTCGACAAACACTTCCTCGAGCTGCTCGAGCACTACCACTCCGTCCACGCCATCAACCTCCTCGGCCAAAAAGACGCCGAATCCATGCTCTCCTCCGCCTACTCCTCCCACCTCTCCGCCCTCAAACGCACCCTCGAGCGCACCCCACCCTCCGAAAAGTCATCCATGGACGCCGCTCAGCGAGGCACCCTCGCGCTCACGCCGTATGACTTCCACTCGGCGGTGAAGGGGAGCGGGCACGAGTCTGTGAGGTTTGATTTTCAGAGTGGGCTGAGGGAGGTGGTGGGCTCGATGGATCGGTTTGGGTGGACGGCGATTGATGCCGGAACGGGGCAGGTGGTGGAGGAGCAGCAAGGGGTGTTTCGGACGAATTGTCTTGATTGGTGAGCCCGCTCGCTCAACTGTAGCACTCTCTAAGAGTCTCGACTTAGACACGGTAGGAAGCTGATAACACCACCTTCATGGGGACACTCCCAGCCTCGACCGCACGAATTACGTCCAAGATGTCATCTCCTCCATCACCCTCCAGCGCTTCCTCGCCTCCATCGGTTCCCCGCTCCTCAACTCCGCCTCCCTCTGGGCAGCGCACCGCGAGCTCTGGGCGGATAACGGCGATCGGCTGAGTAAGATCTATGCGGGGACCGGGGCGATCAATACGAGTGCTACGAGGAGTGGGAAGAAGACTTTTGCGGGGCTGTTGAGTGATGCGACGAAGAGTGTGGGGAGGTTAGTTATGTGCGGCATACGAAGAGAACTCGGCTGACTGTGGGATAGAGCATATATCAACAACTTCCAGGATAAGGGAAAGCAGACCGCCATCGACATGCTTCTGGTGAGCTAGAACAATAAGCTGCTTTGCCTTGCTGTTTGTCCGATAGCTGACAATGCGTGCATCACGCAGGGCATGATGGCCGGACAACGCCCAGTCATCTTATTCGACCCCATCAGCGACTCGGTGCAGAGCGCGCTCATCACCAGGTATGCCCTGTCGCGATGGTCCCCCCAGCCAAAGGCCAGAGCTGATACAGCGGCACAGGGCGAAAGAGTACTCAAGTACGAGGAATGTGACCATCTTCTCTGGGACGTGGAACTTGAATGGAAAAGTGAGCTCCCGCCCCTGAGTTCATGTCTGTAAAGGGCAGAGAAGCTGACCAGCTCATGTACTTCACTAGGCGCCGGATGAGGCTCTTAATTCTTGGCTCTTCCCTCCTGGTTCGTCTGTTGTGGCTTCGGTTCGGCTTGGATGGCACCGCTGACGAACTCCATATGTAAACAGATACACCAGAGTCAGTCGCGTGAAGATCGCCGAGATAGCTACTCCGAGCTGACACGCGAGCACGCTATAGGCCCGACATCTACATGATTGCGTTCCAGGAGATCGTCGAGCTCACCGCTGGCCAGATCTTGCAAACTGACCCGGCAAAGAAGTACGTGTCTGCCGACTCCGACGATCCTCGTCGTGCTCTACTGACACTGGAATGTACTGCAGACGGATGTGGGAGAAGTATATTATGGACACGTTCAAGATGCGCCGTGGGGGCAAGGCGGACTACATCCTCTTCAGGAGCGAACAGGTCTGTCTCTCTCTTCCTGTTCTCCCTCTCAATCTGACACCCCGCGGAGGAAGCACGAGAGGACTTTGGCGCTGACAGTGTCTCGGGATGGGCACGGTAGCTGGTGGGCACGGCGCTGATTGTAGTGACCAAGTCGAATTTGGCGCCGCATATCCGGAGTGTGGAGAGTACCACCAAGAAGGTACGCCTGCCCTGTCTCGTAAGCGGCCCCCGCGGCGACCTTCACTAACCCAACTTCCCTCCTCACCCCACCTGAACCCACAAACAGACTGGTCTCCAAGGCCTCAGCGGCAACAAAGGCGGTGTCGGCATCCGCTTCAACCTGTACGACTCTACCGTCTGCTTCGTCACATGCCACCTCGCAGCTGGGCACAGCAATGTCGCGGACAGGCATGCGGATTGGAGGACGCTGGTGCAGGGGATGAGGTTCTTGAGGGGGAAGATGGTTGAGGATCATGAGTGAGTGCGGGTGTGTGTGGGGTGGCCGAGCGGAAAGGGTTTGGGAACTGATGTGGGTTGGGGGTAGGATCGTCATTTGGGCAGCAGACTTTGTGAGCTATCGCGCTTGTTCAGAATATCTTGAAGCAGAGCTGACAATCCACCTGCAGAACTACCGCATCGCAGAAGGCAACCAGGACGTACGGGACGCCATTGAGGCGGGGGAAATCGACGCGCTCCTCGGCGCTGATCAAGTATGCCAGCTTCGGACATGATGGACCGGGTAGCTGACCAGAAATGTGCGTGTGCGGTAGTTGTTGAACGCAATGGACGCCGGGGAGGTGTTCATGGGGTACGACGAGGGGCCAGTGACGTTCCGGTGCGTTCACGAAGGGGCAAAAACCATGACGGCTCCTAAGCTAACGCACGGTACACTTGGGTGACAGCCCGACGTACAAGTAGTGAGCTACCCTACCTGAATCCTGAGCATGGACAAAAGCTGATATTATGGTAGCGACAACGGGACGGAGAATTACGACACCAGCGAGAAGCAGCGGATCCCCGCGTGGACAGGTGGGAGATCACGTTGTCTAGTATATGGCGAACAGTCCTGCTGACAGCTGGTGACATCTAGATCGCATCTTGTTCAAGGGCCAAGCTGTGGGTGATTTGGATTGGCTGTCGTGGTCAGCCCGTCGCTGACACAACGCCCACGCACAGCTCCGTCTCAAAGAGTACGACCGCGCCGAGCTCATGACCTCTGACCACCGCCCGGTGTACGCCGTCTTTGACGCTACGATCCGGGAGGTCGATCACGCCAAGAAGGACGCGATCGCGAAGCAGCTGGTGCATGACATACTGCAGTCCGGTGGGAAGAATGGGGCGGATGAGAAAGTCGGGGTGCATAGAAGCGGATTGGACGTTCCAGGGGGTACGTACAGTCGAGGTGGTAGTTGAGTTGTGGTTGAGTTGTGTTGGATGCTGACATGGCACGTGTGCAGGCCACCTCTCACCCTCACCGTCAATGAGAGGGGAGAAGACACCCAAGCTCCCCCCACGCCCTTCCTCCGCCGCGTCAATGAAAGAAAAGGGCAGCCCAACCCAAGCGACAGGCCGTATACGCTCCATCTCAAGCCTCCAGCCCCCATCCACTTCCGCCTCATCCTCTCTCCGCGCCCTTGCCACCGGCGCCTCCTCCTCATCCCTCTCTGGTTCACGGCGTCCCGCCCCGCCTGTCCCCCCTCGTCCCACTCTTTCACCAAACCCCTCCCAACAGTCCCTCCACTCGCCTCTCCATTCTGCTCTGCAGTCTCCGACAAGGTCGCCAGCGAGCCCGAGGCTTTATCCCCCGACTGCAAGGGTGGCATCGAATGGTACGGGGTCGAGCTCGTCCTCTGGGACGCACTTTGGGGCAGCAGGCGCTGGGACGGGGGCGGGGGCAGGAACGGGAGCGGGGCCGGTGACACCCTCATCGACGGGAGACTTCGTGCTGGTACCACCGTCGCCGTCGCCTGGGCAAGCCGGGGCAGGTAGACGCGCTCCACCGTTACCGCCCAGGGCAGCGCCGTCGCCAAAAGCGTCGGTGGACGTGGTTGCAGCAGGAGCAGGGGCGGGAGCAGGGGCGAGGTTGTGGTCGAAGGACGAGAAAGCCGGGGCGGGTGAAGATGAGTCCACCAAGGAAGAGAAGACGAACGTGAAGAGCCGGGTTCAGATGTGGGAGAAGCCGTCTGTCGCGTCGGGCCTTTCCAGCGCGTCTGCAAAATCATCCACGGCAGCATCGGTTCCAACCCCCGCGCCGATCCCGAAACCCATCCCCAGGAAGATCGCTCACGCCCCGAAACGATCTCTCGATCTCAACGGTTCCCCGCCGGAAGGGCTGGCGCTGCCCGTATCGCCTGATGTGGTGATAAACAAACCCAGATTGACAGGGTCGGGGAGCTATAATGGGTCGTCGTTATCTTCGTTGGCGGTGGCGGCGGAGGGCGGTGGGGAGGAGAAGGGGGCAAAGGAGGTGCTCGGCACCTCGCCAAAGAGTAAGAAGGGTGCGCCAGTTGTGCCGAAGAAGCCTGTGGCATTGCGGGCTGGGAGCGCGGGGGGCGAGTGAGCTGAGAGTCGTGGGCGGTCGCCAGTCGTGATATCGCATCACCCGAGGGGGGTGTACGGCATAGATAGGAGTGTTGGTGTGTTTATCCTGCATATATATACGACGGGGCATATGGCTTGCGGGGTGGAGATAGAGTTGGCGGTTAGGTGTTGAGTCTGAAGTTAAAGTAATGGATCGAGATGCAGCAAGAGACCGGGTACAAACAAAGCCCTCGGCGCCCGCCACAAAGCGTCGCTGCGGGTAAGCAAGGTCAGGGCTCTGGGCTCTTCTCCCCGCCAGGCTAAAGTACTTTGCAGGCGAAAATAGTGCATGCTGCATTGCTTGTCTTTCTTGTTGGCATCTCGACGGCAGTGGCATCGCATCGACAGCACAAGTATACCCCCCGCTGCGTCTGTCTGCTGTGGACAGGCCAGGCCACGAAGAAAAGGCGGAGACGAAAACACGCGCAGAAGAACAAGCGGTGACAGAGGTATGTCATCCTTCACCGCTTCTCTTCTCTTGTCGTACAGCACCGGGGCAGCGAGCTCACAGTCGTATATAGACAGGACACCCCCGCCCCACCCCCCTCACCGCCCCCACCACCACCACGGCCACCGAGCGGAAGCTGGTCAACGAAAACGGCACCCCTTTCGACATCTCATCCCCTTCCCTTTGACCCTTCTCCAACCACTCATCCCGTCCGTCCTGTGGGCACGCACCGGACCCGAGTAGCGAGTACGGCCTCGCTGCTGCCTTTCCCCTCGACATCTCCCTCAACCTCCCCTCTCGCTCCTTTATCACCATGTCCCAGGCAGAACTCTCTCCACCCATCTCCCCTCCGCCCAACCCTTCTGCCGACACCACCCCCCAACCCCAGCCCCCCTCCCACACCTCCCTCCTGCGCGAGCGAGAACGTCCCCCGCTCAGCAGACCACTCTCCGAGATATCAGAGAACGAGCCCCGCCGCCTGTCCAACAGGTCGAGCGTGCACTCGCGCAAAGGTGGCGACAAGGCCAGCAGGCCCGTGAGCGAGATCATCATCAGCCGGGACAAGGAGGACACTGCACCTGGCTCAGCTGGTACACCCACGTCTGCCACCACCAAGCGGATGAGCTCAGGCATGCCGCTCCAGACTATCACGGTCAACCTGGTGGAGTACGCCAACAAGGCGCAGCCTGCGCCGCCGGTGGTGTCGAGCCCCACGGGCTCGGTGGCGTCGGGCGTGGTGCCCTCTGCGGCGCCGTCGTCAAGCGCGAAGCAGACGCTGCCAGAGCTGCCGAAGCGCCCAGAGAGTAAACAGCGGACAGTGTCAAGTGCGTCGCTGAAGAAGCGGGTTGAGGAGGCTGAGGAGGACGGGAAGGAGAAGGAGCTGCCAAGTATAGACGACGACTCGTGAGTGGACAGCTGGCATCCGCTATGCCGACGTCGATGCTGACGATGTTATCACTATCTCTCTAGTGACGATCGTGGTAAATCACCCATCCTTGTGGCCCAGCGATCTTCCCTCCGCCCTTCCATCATAGGAGCGTCATACGCAGAGGTTGCCAAACCCACTCCTACCCCTCCCCCCGAGCCCGCCCCTCCCGCCTCCGACGAAACCCCCTCCGCCCCCTCCGTCCCTCCCAAGCCCCCTACCAAGAGCAAGCCCAGCTGGCTTCGACGGGCCAACCCCGTACGGACAAAATCCAAAAGCCCCGCATCCTCCGAAGCCGGCTCGCCTGGCTCTTCCAACTCCCCTCTCCCCCCTACACTACCCCCTCGCAAGGGCAACAAGGACAAAGCACCCTCCTCCGCCGGCTCCAGCCCAAGTTCGCACCCCCAACCCCTCCCCGTCCAGCACACCGGCACGATGGCTCCCCCTGACCTCCCCAGCAAAACATCTTACGCCTCCGTTGCATCTGCCCACGCCGGCCCAAGCCGCAGCGGTCTCGCCGAAGGCCAAGGCCGCCCGGCATACGCTGCTCCACCCCCTCTCCCACCGCGGGACAACGTCGGAGGCGTACGCGGTCGCATCGCCGCATGGACCGCTGCTGCTTCCCAATCCAGCTCGGGCTTCTCCCGCTCTGAGTCATCCGCAAGCCTCGCCTCCCAGGCAACAGGCACATCGGGGCAGCAGCGCTTCCCGGCGTCAGCTCAGCGCGTACTGGGCCACGCAGGGTCAGCCGTCTCAAAGGGATGGGCGGGGCTACGCTCCCGCGGAGTCGGAGGGAGTATCTCGAACATGAGTTCTCTGGGGCAGCCGTCCGGCAGGAAAGACCCACGGACGTCGCCGCTCGCGAGTAAGGGGACGAGGATGCCGAGCTTTGAGCAGAGTAGCGGGCCGGTGTTTGAGGAGGAAGCGGTGAAGCGCCCAGCGGGGAGGATTGATGGGAAGGTGTTTGGGAGGGAAGTGGTGGAGGTTGGGAAGGAGTGGGGGGTGGTGGATGCGGGGGTGGAGGTGAAGGGGCAGAGCGAATGGGAGACAAGGCGGCGGAAATGTTTGCCGGCGGTGGTTATCCGTTCTGTGGACTACCGTGAGTTGGGAAATTGTGAATAGTGAGCATAACACTAACTCTTGTCTGCAGTGCACATCTGGGGCCCGAAGGAAGAGGGTATCTTTAGGATCAGCGGGAGGAGCAGCCACATCGCCATGCTGCGGAAAGAGTTTGATTCGGGTGAGTCTACTGATCTGCTGAGAACTTGCTGTGCTTGGAGCTGATCAGATGGACATGCAGGTGCGGACATTGACCTCACATCATGTCACCCCGGAGACCTCGACCCTCACGCCGTGGCTGGACTGTTCAAGTCCTACCTCAGAGAACGTAAGCATAGCTCCTGGACAATTCTGCAGACAGTATGCTGATTGCGCGATGCAGTGCCATCACCGCTTCTCACGCGCGAGCTTGGCCCCGCTATAGAAAAGGCCGTTGGCGAGAAGGCAGACAAGGCGCAGCGGGATACGATAGTGGCGACGGATGTGGAGATCGCGCCGCACGAGGGTGAAAGTCTGCGGGAGCTGCTTAACCAGCTGCCCCAAGCGCACTGGTTCCTGCTCGCCGAAGTCTGTGAGTTGCAGACCTGGAAGTTGTCCCAAGACAAAACTCAGGCTGACCCATACGACAGTGCGACTCTTGGACCTCATCCCTCGCCACTCGGCTACCAACCGCATGACCCTCAACGCACTCATGCTCTCGCTCGGTCCCTCTCTCAACCTCCCTGGTGGAGTGATAAACGAGCTCATGGAGCAGCGCGACGTCTTGTTCAGCGAGCCCCCTCCCCCGTCGCCTATCGACACTGCGCATGACCTCGCGCGAGACCTCATCGACTTTGGTGACGGTGTGGACGTCGCGCCCGTCGCTCCCCCCTCGGCAACGTCGAGCACGTTCAACCTCTTCCCCCGCGGGGGGTCGCAGAGCACTGACGATGTCTCTGGCGGGAGCGCGAGTGCGACCGGGTCGTGGAAAACGAAGAAGCCTCCTCGGCTTCCGTCTCGCCCGAGCATCACGAAGCTGTTTGGCGCGAGCCACGTCTCGATCCCGAGGCAGAAGAGCGTTGATACGCTCAACAGCATCATCGATGTTGAGACTGCTCCTCGTGTGGATCTGACCATGTCCCCCACCTCGCCTCTCCCCACATTTGAAGCCACCTCCCCTGCTAGCTCGTCCTCGCAAGACGCCAAGCGCTCCACTATCGTACCCACGCAGCTACCGTCGCTGGCGGCGGTAGTGCCGACCTCCCCAAAGAGCGCGGCGGCTGATATGGAGCAGATCGAGGAGGTGCACTACGCACCGGGCACAGTGGAAGAGCGGAGCAAGCTCTTCTCCACCCCCATCGCCGACCGCTTCCAAGGAACTTCCTCCCCCTTCCCGGCACTGCGCGCCCCGCGCAGCTCCACCGGTTCCGCATCCACCATCCGCTCCCTCTCTGCGAGCGTCGCGCCCGACACTCGCCCGGAGAGCACCTCCTCGGCGTCCAACCCCGCTACGGTGATCCGCCGGGGCCCGCCCGTGTTCTTCCAGTCTGCAGGGGTGGAGACCACCCGTCATGCACGGTCGATGTCGAGTGCGGGACTGTTGCAGGGGCAAGGTCTGAAGCGGAAGGATGAAGGTGGTAATGGGGAAGGTGGAGAAGAGGATGAGGGGCGGGCGAAGAGGTTGTCGGCGGGGCCGGGAGCGCTGGATATGATGGCGCGGTCGGAGATGGCTGCGTAGGGGAGAGTGATGGCGGATGTGTATGTTGTGCGCTGAGTACGCGCTGAAGAAGAAAGCAGAGGGGATCTCGTATGCGGCGGCATGTGTAACGTTGTGGGAACGGTGTGTGTCACGGTTATGACCCCTCATTTTTATGTGTTTCTGGATACCTAGACTTTTTAGCTCTCAATTCACCTCGTCTATCACCTAATCAAGTACCAAACTACCATCACCAGGGTGTCGTAGGGGGGCTAGTTTGTATGCATGGCTTCGGCCTGTCATGAGTTCCGACTGCATAGCTGGCATCCTCTACTGACTGTGTGAAACTGACGCCTGTGTGATGCTCACTTGCCCTTCTTCTTGTCGTCCTTGCCCGAGGCTTTGGGATCTTAACTGCTGCTCTTGCTCTTGCTCTTATCGTCTTTCTTCTTGTCGTCTTTCTTCTTATCGTCCCTCTCCTTCGGCTTCTCCTTAGGAGGGTCCGGCAAGAACTTTACCATCAGTTTGATCGCGCCCTGTTTACCACACACACTTCAGATCGATAGACCTTAGCAGGGTGCCTCTGTATTCACTTACGAATATAGGTTTCTTGTCTTTGGGCTTGCCCTTCGAGTCAAGGATGTCTTCAGTGTCGATGATGCTATACATGACTACGCAGAAGATCGCTTTGATCTGTTGCCAGGTCAGTTTCAATGACAGACAAACCGACGGTTGTAGCAGCTGACCTTGGGCCACCAGATGAGCGCACGCGCTTGATCTCTAAAACACAGTAGTTCGATGTACTCCAGGACAGAGATAATCACCCAATATGATAGCCTGTTCCATTCCCCCGCACGACCTGTCAGCATACCGGCTACAGGCAACGGGAGAACCAGCCCTACCAGAGCGTCCTGTCTTTCTCTGATCTTATCGACTTGAAGGTGCAGAACAAGGGGACGAAGTATGTCGTCGGCCATGGTAGCAGAAAGTGGAGGTACCACGGGGTTGTATACCTGACCATCAAGCCGTCAACAAGGGCCAGGGGCGTGGAAATGAAGAGAGGTGTCGGCGCACCAGAATAGGAAGTGAGCGCCGATGAGGAGGACGATAGCAAAGTACGGTGGGGCAATCATGTCCAACAAGTCAAATAAAGCCGGGCACCAGCCCTTGATCTACACAACACCCCACACACCCCACACACCTCATCAGCTTCATCCCCGTCTATGCCCAAACAAGGAGTCGCGGTCAGGACACAGAGCCACCCACCCAATCATTGACGATCTCCCCACCCTGCACCTCATCAGGCCTGATCGCCGCCCTCGCCTTCTTGTCCTTCTTCTCAAGCTTGGCGAGGGCTTCCGCCTCGTCCTTCTCGGCTTGCTGGGCGAGGTGGATGTGGTACAGAGCAGCCTGCTGTTGCGGGCCCCACCCGGTGGTGAGGGCGGCGGCCTCGAGCTCGGTGGGTTTCTTGGACATGACGAGCTGGGGTGGGATGTACAGTATGTCAGTATTGCATCCTAGGTCGGGAGTGTGACGGAAGGAGATCTGATCAGCCGAGCGACGGTACGCAGGTGAGCTGTAAGTGAGCCTGTAACTCCTTTGTGGGCTATCCTTTTTCACAGACTGCTAGTGGCCTTGGCCCATCTTAAAGGCATCTGCATTCCAAAAACCCAAAGTCCCCAGCTATGTTCTACTACACTCTACAACAGCCGCACACCCCCACAACACCCGCAACCCCACTCACCCCTTCCACGCACAACACTCAGCCCCAGTCTACCGTCTACTGGTCAAACCCCTCCTGGTTCTTGATGATAACCTTCACATCCCCGCCCGCCGCGACCGCCTCAAACGCGTCCTTCGACTCGGTGAGCGGGAACTTCTTGGTGATGAGCTGCTTGACGTCGACGACGCCGCGCGAGAGCATGTCGAGCGCCGAGGGGAAGCACGACGCGGTGTAACGCGTGATGCCCATCACGTTGATCTCCTTGTTGGTGACGGCGAGGGTGGGGAAGTAGTTGGTCTGGATGTGGCTCAGGCCGACGGCGAGGTCTATAGGGGAGGTGACCAAGTAAGTTTCGAACCAAGTAGACACCTACGGGGTAGACTCAAACTCACAGTTCCCGCCCTGCTTGGCGATGGCGATACCCAAAAGCATGGAGTCCTCCGCACCAGTCGCCTCCACCACACGGTCCACACCCTCCTCCTCCGTCAGCCCCGCCTCCTCAATGAACCCAGCAGCGATCTTCTTCGCCCACTCCCACTTCCTGTCCCCCAGCGACTCCTCGTGATCGTGGTCCACCACCTCACCATCACCCACCCCGGCGCCCGACCCCGCCTCCGAGATCTTGTGCGCGAGGCCATCGCCGTTCGCGGTGCCGTTTGTCTTGGCGAGCAAGGACGAGGTGGGGAGGTCCTTGACGAGGAAGACGTGGTCGATGATGGGCTTGCCGGTGAGGGGGGAGATGTACTTTTTGGCAAACTCGACGCGGACGGGGTTGTTGTCGAAGGCGATGATCTTGCGGGCAGAGTAGGCGTGCGCGACGGCGGCGGTGATCAAGCCGATGGGGCCACAGCCGCTGGGAGAGAGTGGATGTTCAGTCAGCTTGTGGAGCTTATGCGTGGGGTGTTCGCGCATGTATTCGAAATACAGGCTCACAAGATGGCGAGAGTCTTGTGAGGTCGGAGGTCAACCCGCTTTCCGACCTGGACACCAACCTGCCAAAGGGGGATTGCGTCAGTATGCCTGATGTGGAGACCATTTCAGAGTGCAAAACTCACAGCAAGAGGCTGAATGCAGCCTGCTTCGTCCCAAGACACATTGTCGGGGATATGGGGGGCCATGTCGGCAGGGAGAGCAAAGTACCTGTCCAGCTCTTGTCAGTCCTCCGGCACATCTACGGCCGATAATCGGAGATTGACGAGCTCACCTTGACAAAGATCCCACAGACCCAGGAGCACCGCAGTAGCGTTGCTCTGCAATCACCCATGTCAGTTGCCCATCAATGGAGGAGAATACGGAACATGGATCAGCTCACCAAGGCAGATATTTATGCGACCCTCCTTGCAATTGATGCATCTCCTGCAGGGGAGTCCGGGCTCGACTGCACACGAGATCGGCGGTCAGCTTCCAACAGGACAAAGCACCCCCAACCAGATAACTACAAAAACGTACTGGCAACACGGTCCCCAACCTTGTGCGTGGTCACACGGTCACCGACGGCGATGACCTCTCCAGAGCTCTCGTGGCCCATCACGATGGGCTCGGTGACGGGTCGCCCGCCGACACCGCCGGCGAGGTAGTTGTGCAGGTCTGAGCCGCAGATACGTGGAGGGGTAGCATGTTAGCTTGTGTTGTCCATACCGAGGACGATTCTATGCATATGCGAAGGCAGACGCGGGCCGCCAGCGAGACTCTCGGCACGCACGCCGAGCACGCCATCGCACAAACGCGCGCGCAGCAGATGGGGAAGAAGAGTGAAGAGATGAACTCATCTGTAGAGACCACCTTGCAGAGCACACCGTCAGGCTGAAGGATAGGCATGGGCGTGGCCTTCACGACGATATCCCTCTTCTTCATGAGCACACAGGCAGTGTTCTCGGGGAGGTTGAGGGCGACCTGCTGGGGCGGCTGGGTCTTGTTGAGGAAGTGGAATTCGGCCATGGTGGTCAGGTGGAGAGGTGTGAGATCGGAGTGTGGGGCTCTGAGGGGCCTTTCTGGGGATATATGGGGTAGAAGAGGGGAGGGAGCGGGGTAACAGCGATATATATGAAAAGAGAACTGTGTGGCAGAGTCAAACTCGGTGTAGAAGGCCACCACGAAGGCCAGATGCACAAGAATACTCGGCCCGCTCATCCTTCGGCCCGAAGTCAGCCGGTTCAAGTTCATTCTTCCGGCAGATACCGGCCGATTAGGAATGGGTCGTAATCTGGTCTATTTCTGTGCCTTGATGGCTTGTAATTAGATGGGTGTTTGATTAGAAAATGCAGCGAGCGTCCGGAACAAAGCTCTGCCTTGAAGGCGACAACCCGCAGCCATGCTTGAGAGCAGCAGCACCAACAACAGCTCTTCCGACAGCGTTCCGAGGGCAGAAGTCGAAGCCGAACCGCGGCCGAAGCCGAACATCATGTCGGCAAGAGAGAGCAGCTCACCAGCGACAGCGAGCTTCCAACAACAAGTCCAGGCAGTCCGTCGTCTCACTCACCAACTTCTTCTTTAGGGGTCTGTGTCTTCACAAACGGCGACGGCGATGCGTGCTGCATAGACGCATGAATAGAGAAGAGTACTGGTAGTGATCACATATGCATATGTTATGCACCTTAACTTCAGCGGTGACACATCTCAAAGTCCAGTGATTCCCCCCCACGCCTATCAAGCTTCCCATGAACTACTTGTACAAGTACAAGCCGTTAAATTAGGCGCACGGACTCGCCCATGACTGAGTCACATCACATCATCCGTCCCGCCATGTCTGTGTCTCTGTGAGTCCAGCACTCTATCCTTGTCTCTATACTTTATCTTCACACTCTCACTCGTTCCTCGTATTGCCCTGTTCAGACCAAGACCCGCCACAACAGCAAGCATGCCACACGATACGACTGAACCTATGGTTACGGAACCTGCAGCAGACTCCGCCCAAGTGTCGATCTCTACAAATTCATCCCATGATACCTCAGCCTCATCGGATACGGTTAAGGCTAGGTTTATTACGCTTCCAGATGATATCCTGTCCAGCATCATCAAACTACTAGAGAAGAGATACCCTCTGCTCTTGGCCTGCAAAGTGAGTTGTCGCTACATGTCGCTCTGGTCGACGACGGGATTGGCCGCTAACAGACTGTTGCGTCCTCGTTGTCTCTAGAAAACCTTACTCGTCGCCGGGGACCTGATATACGGAGAATCCACAGTGATCATTGACGGCGGGCGCTGGTTTCGTCACCCCGATAAGCGCATCCCGCCCTCTATCGGGCAGCTTGTGGTGGGCGCCGAGCTGGCGGCCCCCTGCCAGAGCCGGCCGTTTGGTAGGGATTTGAAAGCCCGATTTCTGAGCCGCATGACAAGCCTGACAGTCAAAGACTACGGCAGTTACCGTAATGACAGTTACAATCACACGACGTGAGTGCCTCTGTTCTTTCACCACCTTGCATCAAATCAAAGAGATAGACGGCTAAGAGCTCAATCGTAGTGGAGGGCCCTCAGATATAATTTTGCTGGAGAAGCTCAAGACGCTCTCATACGACATCTTCCCCCGTCTGTCTAATCTCAACCTGCACACTAAAACCGGCTTTCATGATACCGAGATCACCAGAAAGGTCCTCGCCCTGTGGGCCCTCTGCCACCCCGAGGCTTTCTTCTGGGGTGCAGAGGGTTATTCCGGTTACGTGGTGCGCCGAGGCTTATTGCCCGACCCCCAGCTGCGTTTCGCAGGCGGCCACCTGCCTAAGGAGGTGGTCTATCATGTGGGAGCCTCCTGTTTCGACATCTACTGGCCGATCCCGTGCTATGGGGTTAACAACAAGCTCGTGGCTTGGGGGCGGGAGAGATATCTCGAAGACGAGGTGCAGGAGGGGGTGGAGCGCTGCTTGCGTTTCCTGAGGAGCGTGCACCCAGGTTGTCGAATGGCGGCTGAGCGGTCATCGAACGGTGAGACTGAACACGATGAAGTGAGAGACGCGACGACGTGGTCATTTACGTGGAAGCGCAAGGATGGGAGGCATCGGCGGGGCTACCATGGCAATATGACGGTCACACAGCTATCAGAAGAGATCAGAGAGTATGCCGATAAGAGGCTGCCGAGGAGCTGGAGAGGGCGGGTCAGCTTCAGTGTCGAGGAGCCGATTCCTTCTTTCGACGATGGAGCTGACTTCAGCGACAGCGACCTGTTCTTCTATTGAATGAAGCACGTAGTAAAGTAATGAAACATGTCAGTGCAGCCCTCGTCATCGTGTTAGGCCAGTACCTGTAGTCATAACAAGCCCAGATCCATCAAGTGTGACAGCTCTTCTAACTTCCCCAGGTCATAGACGACGATGATAAGTGGGGGGCCGAACAGACAAGTGGAGGCCAGCCAGGCGACGATGATGATGACAACGCGCGCCTCGATGGCGTCGAGCGTCGTCGAGATGACCATGATCCATGCATCTGCTCTATAACCCCCAAACACACCCAGTATGGAGCTCGAGTCAGACAGCTACGACGTCGTCGTCATCGGCACCGGCATCGCCGAAAGCATCGCCGCCGCGGCTCTCGCCAAAGCTGGCAAGAGTGTCCTCCATCTCGACCCGAACGACTACTATGGCGGCGAGCAGGCGAGCTTGACGTTGGACGAGCTCGTCCAGTGGTCTTCATCTCAGCCAGCGGCCCCATCACCCTCATCCAGCTCCTCCACATCAATATCGTACTCCCAAGCATCCACTTCTGCCCTCACGCCATCGCTCGAAGCCGACCGCCGGCGCTACGCCCTCTCCCTCTTCCCCGCTGTCCTCCCTTCCCGCGGCGCTCTGATCGACACACTCATTTCTTCGGATGTGAGCAAGTACGTGTCGTTCCGGATGCTGGACTCGGTCGCTGTGTGGGACGAGGCAGAGGGTGGAATTCGGAGAGTACCGGGGAGCAAGGAGGAGGTGTTCAAGGATAAGAGCGTGGGGTTGCTGGAGAAGCGCAAGTTGATGAAGTTCTTGATGTTTGCTGCTGGGGACTTTGAGACTGAGGAGGTGCTCCAGGGTGCGTCTCTCTCATTCCATGCCGCTGAGGCTGTACGCTGACCTCTCACAGGCAAGGAGGCTCAACCTCTCATTCAGTTCCTGCAAGAATCATTCACTCTCCCCTCCCACCTGGCCACATCCATCACATACGCCATCGCCCACTGTACCTCCCTCACCGACGAGACTCTCCCCGCGCTTCTACGGACTCGGAGATATCTCAAGTCTATCGGGCGCTACGGCCCATCAGCTTTCCTGGTAGGGCAATACGGCGGGGCGGGGGAGGTTGCGCAAGGGTTCTGCCGGTGAGTCGCTCGGAAGCTTGTTGCTGGCCAAGGGCTGACCCTAGAGCTGCAGAGCGTGCGCTGTATTCGGAGGGACGTATGTGCTTGGGGAATCTGCTATCCCGGAATCGATAGAGGCGTCCGGCGATAGGGGAATCACTTTCAAGCTGCCGTGCCACCCTCGCCCAGTCACTGCATCCCACCTCATCGCCTCTTCCCGACATATCCCTTCGTCCTTCCTCACTCCTCCCGCCTCCTCAGAGACAAGCGTCACATCCCACTGCGTGGCTATCGTATCATCCCTTCCTGAGGCTCTGCAGCGCAAGAAGGCGCCGGTACAGGAGGGTGAGGAAGGGACCGAGGAGGAAGTGGTGAATGATGACACGGCGGTGGTTGTGTTCCCTCCGGAGGGTGATTCCCCGTTGGTGCGGTGCTTTGTCATGGCATATGGTACGGGCAGCTGCCCCTCTGGACAATGTAAGATCTGTTATGACTATCACCTTCGAATAGCGTCCAGCTCACACGTCGTTTCATGACAGTCATCATCTATCTCAGCAGTCCTGCATCACCATCTACATCCCCTTCCGACCATCTCAAACTCTACCTCCAACGACTGGTCTCCGAGCCTCTATTCGAGTCATACTACCAATCTTCCAGACCATCCGCCTCTCCCTCATCGCAGTCACCACATGTTGTCGTGCTTGCACCATATAGCGGAAGGGAGCTGCTCACAGAGGGGCTGGACTGGGAAGCGAAGCAGGGGGAGGACGCGTATTACAGCGTGGTGGGCAGGGACGGTCAGGAGTTCTTTGAGAAGGCTGAGAGCGAGCAGGACGATATGGGTGTGGGGGAGGATGATCTTTAGGTACCGGCAGGCTGTATGCATGTACGTTCGACTGATACATGTGCCCTCACACCCAAAAGATACAGACCTCACATCTTGACCCCAGGTATCGCCTGTAAGCGGCTTTCTACAGATAGGCGCTGACCACGTCCTTCCCAACCACACCCCTCTCAACCAGCTGCATCAGCAGCGACTTCATGTTCCCCACCTGCGCCTCCAGCTCCTCCGTCTTCTTCTCCAGCACCTCCGCCTTCTCGATCTTTGCTCTCCTCTGATCGCGCGACCTCTTTGCAGCATTCTTCGCCTTATCCCTATTCTTCGCAATCTTCTCCCCAAACTTCTTCGCGCGCGCAAAGCGCGACGGGTGCACCTTCTTGAGAAGCTCCTCAAAGGTAGGGAAAGACTGGATCTCCGCTACGCTCATCCCGAGGGCGGCTTCGGCCGAGCCGTCATTCAAGAACTTCTCGGGGACGACAGACTTTGGTCGCGCGGTGGAGGAGGGCTTGCCAGCTGCGGAGGGAGAGGATGACTTGGAGGGCGTGGACTCGCTGGCCGCGTCGTTGCTGTTCGCAGGAGAGAGGGGGAGAGGGGTCATGTCAGGCAGCTGTTGCTGCATGTATGGCTGGTTCAGAGCCTGGAACGGTCGGGGGAGATTGGCACTGAAGACACTAGGTGGGTCACGACGCTTGGGTTCGCGTCCGTCGTCCACGGCGCCATGCGACACTTTGCGTTTGAGCAGGACATGGTCGGGCTGGATGGACATGTGCGATGGCTCGGCGGGGGGAGGCACGAAGAATTGCGAAAAGTCCGCAAAGGACGCTTGAGGCTGGATAGCCTGCTGCGGAGCTTGAGCCGGAGGTTCCTGCCCCAGCTTGCCGAACAGACTGGCGAGGTCAAATTGGCTGTGTGCGTTGTATCGGCGGTTAGCCATGTCGTGCCCGACCTGGGTACCGAGGTTGACAGTCATGGCGGGCGCGATGGACTCTTGCGGGTCAAGCATGGTAAAGTTGCGGTGGGTCACGTTGTCGAGCTGGTGGAAGTTACCCTGCGGAGGAACGTCTACTGCCATTAGCGACTGGACGTCGAAGGCAGGCTTGTCGAGGTCTTCGGACGGCACCGGCGAAGCCGTGTCTTCTCCCGAAGACCGGCGTGTACCCGTTGGAGACGGCTCCGCCGCCACCGTCTGGCAGTCATACGTGTCCACGCCAGTCTGGCGAAGGCCCATGGCATCAAAGAGCTCTCGCCACCCTTCCTCCTCCCACGTGGGCAGCACCCCGACGTTTGCCACCCTGGCGTGGTGACCCGCCATCATTGGGTTGTGAGCCGTAGGGGAGCTGCCGGCGCAGGCGATGCTGGGGGTCAAGAGCTGACTGAAATCAGATTGTTTGGCGGTGTCATCGTGCTTGTCGAGGAGAGTGGGTTCGAGGTATTGGGTGAAATCGAACTCCGCGTTGGGGTCGGAGGGGACAAATGCCATGGCGAGGCTCGATGAAGAATGGGTTAAAGAGCGTGGTGTCAGGAGGGCTGTCAGTTGGCGGGGTGGGGTGGCGTGATGGGGGTGAAGCTGCGAGTCGTGGGTGAGCGTTGTGGGCTGTCGTGGGGTTGTGAACGACGACGACGTGGCTAGTGGGGAATGAAGAGACAATGCAAAGAGAGGGGGGCGAGTCACAAGTGAAGGCCACTCCGCCGCCGAGGAATCTGCGGAATTATTCGAAGCCCAGAAGAATGGTTATGAAACTCGTCTCTTCCCGCTCTCCTTTCACGTTCTCATGATCATACCCTACCCGTCACCCCATGCGCCAACCTCGTTCAAGACAACAGCCATGCCCAGGTGCGGAGATGATGTCGTGCAAGTGACCGCATCGGCGTCGTCTGCGTGTGGTCATCAGAAGAGTTTGGCGACGCGTCTGATCGTGTCCGCGAAGTCGACTCGCCCCGTCACTCATGCTGGCAATGAGTTCATACTCCATTCACGCAGAGCCTGCAGGATGTGCCGAGAATCTCAGAGCCGCTTGGGATGCAAGGATGATCGTATCGACTTTCAGACTTTCTTGTAAGAGGATGTTCTTGCTGATGTCTTGAACAGCGAGCTTCGCGTGACGACCAACTTGACCGACCCCCCACCTATGTAGCGTGGCCGCCTCGTGGCTGTTGCTGTGCCACAAATGATGGAGATGCTGACCATATCCCAACAACTCAGAGCCCGTAGCGACATAGAAAATCTTCATCATCTTTTCCATCCAGCTTACCCTCTACAAACGACGTACCCCAGCTGCCCCCTCCCCCTCCAAACATGGAGATCTCTACCCCGACCTGGACACGCCAGGCGGCCAGCCTCGACCGCCTCGTCGTCAAGTACACCGCCGGGAAAGCGACCACCAAACTCCTTGGTCTCGCCAAGGTAGCCACTACCACCGCCAACGAACAGTTCGAGATGAAGGAGCAGTACCTGCCATCGCTGCTGGCGGAGACAGGCAGGATCTTTTTGCATGGGGACTTGTCGCACAAGGAGAGCCGTATCTGCAGCATTATGGTCTGCGTCTACGACCACGAGCCGAACGGAGGTGGGCTGACGCTATACCACAATGACCGCTGCCCAGATGAATCACAACGACCCCCTGGTCCTGCTCGACCTCGCACGAGTGCCGAGACGACAGGCTGCCCTCGCATACGAGAGGACTGCCTTCACCACCAAAAACACGAATCCGGTTCCCCAGAGGATCATCTTCAACCCGGAAGTCTCGTTCATCCCTTGGTCGTGGTGCACCGGGACATGGCACACACCCGTGGTGTCGTCTCTGCAGAGGCCTGAGGATTTGGAGATGGTGGGCTTCAAGGACTTGGCTTGCCCGAGTAGACACACCGGTGAGCATTCGTTCGCGGGATTGGCTTTTGTGGAAGACGGATACGGCTGATCGCGGCGGGCACCATAGGGCGTAAGGTCGTTGGAAGGGTCATTGGACAATGTATGCTTTCGATCGGCGTGACATTGTGAGCATGCTGCCTTGTTCCGCCCATGTATAGCTTGAAGCCGTCTGAGCTAACGGCAAGATACTACGCCAGCCAGATCGAAGACCCCTCGGGTTTCGTCCTTCCCGTCTCACTACTGTTCCCAACACCGATTCTCGAGCACTCGCTCAAGCATAAAACGGCCGCCAAGGACAGGCTGTACCCCGTCGACACAGTAGTGCTTATCAAGGAGCCTTGCGTGAGGATCGGAGAGAATGGGGGCTACATTCTGGCGGTGGACGTAGCGACAGACATTATGGAGCTGCCGTCAGTCTCGCCGCTGCTTGAAGGGGTATCGTGGTCCAGGCCGCTGACTGGGGTGAGTTGCGTGTGGTACTGGAGGGCGAGATGGCTGGAGCTGACGGCGTTCTGCGCGATGTGCAGAGGGCTGCAAACTATTCGTGGGAGGATTACAAGGCCCTCGGGAACAAGGAGATGAATGAAGATCACCCGGTCGTGAGCAGCTTTAACAAGACGATACTTTACACACTATGCGGTAGCTGACAGCGCAGCCGTAGATCGCTGTCAAGAACATACCACTGCCTTGCACCACCCTGATGTCTTGGACGACCCCCACAAGCGCTTCCTCCTTCACCTCAACCGCGCACAGGCCAACCTTGTGATCGGCATGTACGGCGCCGCCTACCTCGACGCTTCCCAGGCGCGCAAGCTCGCCGACAACAGCTCCTTCCCCGTCACCGCCATGCAGCGCGTCCGCATGATCTGGCGTCTTGCCAACGCTCTGTACGGGCTTCGCATGTACGACAAGACAGCTCAGATCGCGGAGGAGCACAAGGACAATGCGGACTTGACAAACAAGCCGCCGTACCTAGTGCACAAGCTCGCGATGCGCTTGAAGGAGAGGGCAGAGGGCCGGTACGCTTGGGAGATGATGCTCCAAGCGCTGAGCCTTTTTCCGGCCTCCCCGTCTATTGACGTGGCCGAGTACTCCGCGCCAGTCGAGGTACGCCCCACGCCAGACGGGAGCCACGGGCTCTTTGTTAAGCACGCCGTACGTCGCGGCCAGCTTCTCATGGTCGCCAAGCCCCTTGTCAAGTGCTGGGCTTCAGAGTTCAGCAAACGGGCGCTATCCATCCTCGATCCTGAGGCGGAGGAGCTAGTCGAGCACGAGACTTTCAACCTCGTCGAGAGACTGGCCGGCATGGTCGTCGATAACCCGTCTCTCATGCGCGTGCTCGGGGGCCTGCCTACCCACAAGGACCCGCGCCCGGCAAACCTCGCCGACGTGGTGCCATTTCCCGACGACGAACGTCTCCAGATGATCGAGAACGCTGCGCCGTATGCGGTGAACAAGGAGCGGCTCCGCCGCATTGTGGAGAAGAACACGGTGCCGCTCCAATTGGCAGAGAGTTCCGACAGCACCAAGCACCACGGCTCAGAAGAGCTGGGGGTGAAAATTGGGCGGGCGGTGTTTGGGCTTCCGATGGTTGCCAAGGAGGTCTGTTGGGGCGGGAACTTCACTTGCTACTGCTTTGGCGATGTGAGTTGTGGCACGGCCAAGGCTGGAACCATGGGCGTAGCTAACGGATCCATGGGGAACGTAGGTCATGGTATGTCGCGCCACTCAGGACCTCCCCGCAGGTACCGAGCTGCTACGCTCTTCAATGCCCAACAAGATTCCTGACCGCACCACCAACCTCGACGCCCTCCTTCGCACGTGCGACTGCAAGTTATGCGAGGCGGACAAGGCCGACGATTGGCGTGGGCGTGCTGCACTGGTGGCCGAGGCGGGGCGGGCCAGGAGCTCGGGCTCATATCGCCAGAAAGAAGCCAACTCATATTGCCAGAAAGAAGCCAAGATGCGCGCAATCGTGTCGAGGATGGCGAGAACCTACGGGGAAAGGGAGCCGTGGATGAAGCCCGAGTTGGCCGAACTGTGGGTCGAGATTGCGTGTTACTCGGATCGCCGATTGTTGGCGGAGGGGCAAGTGGCCGGAGCAGAGCATTTTGACGTGAGTGTTGGGGAGCGAAGTCGGCTGTGGTGCACACGAGCGACATTGACCTGGTGGCGGGTGTGGACGAGCAGGCGATGGACAAGGCTCTCGAGTACAGTGGAGCGACGCGTGCAACACCCGAACAGCTCAAACGCCACGGCCGTACTATCCACAACGTCGTCCAGGCAAACGGTAGCCTCGAGACAATACTCTACATGTATCATCGCCACGCAAAGACTTCAAAGGCACGTCCCCCTGCCTGCGGGGTCAAACTACCTGCTGCATAGCTTCCCACACTGACACGAGGAGCGTAACGCAGGACCACGGATCGCGTGAGCAGCTCGATGGGTGGAAGAGGTCGCAGTGTTGGATGAACCACCTATTCTATGGCGGTGGCTTGGACCTGTACAAGCTGCAGAGCCAGGCGTATTTGGATAATGATCCTGTGGACTGGGAGGGGTTTGAGGAGGAGTGGTGGCACGATCCGTAACGGACAGGTCAACGGTGCCGGTCAACGGTTTTTGTCCCTTGTTGCTCAGCTACTTTATGTACGTACGCGTGGGAGGACGATCTAACCTTGAAATCATATGCATATTCATCATACAGGGGTCTTCTGAGTCGTTCAGTACCCAACACTGACCCTATGACCCCATCTCCATGGCGCCTGGCTTGAAAGACCACCGCCCGCCGCCTTGTCTTTGCATCATCCTCGCTCGCCCTATGCCCGTCTTCTTTGGTCCGTCATTGAAACGGCCCCCCCGAACTTCACCGTCGCCGCTTTACGAACTAACGTCCACCGATAGCGCGAGCACTCTTGGATATATGTTCCATCTATAGGAGTGATGCCGGGAGAACCGGGTCCTATACTGTGATGTGGCTGGGGAGCGAAGGGGGCGGCAAGGCGGTGGGCTGGTTGGATTTGGGGGAAGGGAACCGGCACATGCTGAGTGAGCGGGTTCGCAGCTTGTGGACGAGGGCGCAGGATAGACGATGCTATATAGTAGCAGCGTGGCCGAGACTATATACTGTCTGCTGAAGCGGATGAAGGCATATGGATCGACAGCATGAAAGAAGACGACTCGAGGAAGTAGGCGGCAAGAAGCGTTTTCTAGACGGTGTTAACGCTACGCCCGGCTACAGGTTACCGACGCGTCATCTTACGCGTTGTTGTTAAGGTTGTGAGTGCTTTCCCACGGTGATTTGTGCCACAAAAGCCTTGTAATTAGCGCATTTCGGGGTTACGGGCTTTGAGTCAGGGTCTTCTAGCGTAAGAACCCGCCTTATTCATTCGCCATCTTACCCCCCGATCTGTTTGTTTCTAACAAACGCGTCCCCACCACTCTACACCCCCCACCCATAATTACTCCTCAACTTCCACCATGGGCAGAGCTCTCGACCCCGTCTGGGACCACTACTACCGTCTCGACGCAGACTTCACCTCCCTCGGCCTCAAGGCCATGGCGAACACTGCCCATCATAATGGGTGGTGCAAGAACTGTGTCAAGGTCGCACTGGCCGCTTCCGACATAGCAGGCTGGACACCAGATGAGGCGGTTCTGCAGGAGGCTGGTGGGTCTATCGAGCAGGCTAGGCGTTACAAGGGTGAGTCTGAATCGCCTATTCTTGCTGGAAGCTATAGCTGACGCTCGCGCAGCCATGTCCATAATATCTCCCCTCACTGGCGTTCCCAGGCGCCTGCGAAACCACTTGGGCAAGTGCACCCACAGCCGCCACATCGTTCTCGCTCCCCCTGTCATCCACCACAAGTCGTCCCACGACCCCTTCGCCTCTCCCGTCAGCGCGTCCTCCAAGCACGCCACCCCGGCGAGCAAGGGCAAGCACGTAGTGAAGAGCGAGGGGGAGAAACTCAACGACGAGGAGCAGGCCGAGTTCAACGTCCACCTCTTCCACCTCTTTGTCGGGCTGGAGGTCCCCTTCGAGGCCACGTCCAACGCGGCACTGATTAGCTTCTTCGCCAAGTACGTGCCCCAGGCGACCCTCCCCAGTCGGAGCTTGCTGTATACGCTCGCGGCGTCGCGCAACATCGTTGCACCCTTGCCTACTGGCACACCAGACTTCCATGGTCTGGCGAGGCTTGCGGCTGGGTTTGGGGCGGCGGTTGCCGAGCAGGATGGGGTGGGGCATAGTGTTGAGCCGGGGCTGGACCAGGAGAGCCACCCAGAGAACCTTTCGGCGCACTACTAGATGGCGATGAGGGGCCGAGGGGATGAGTATCCGTATATAGTGATCGGGGGTCGAGCGATGGCCGGCGGGGTGTTAGCTGTGTGACCTGATAGCGAGTTGTTTCATTGATCAGTATCATGCGATGTACAGTATCACGTTTTGCTTTCGGGGTTGTGCAGTACGTGGGCCTTGGTCAGTGATGATGTCCACCTGCTGGACAAGGCGCCGCTGCCTCTGTAGTCTGACAGAGGCAGCTATCCTCGTACACGGTGAAATCATAGGTTGCATCTCTGCGAGAGGCTCCAGACATAAGGGCTGATACACACACGACACCAGATACTGTCGTGTGGGCTATGGTCAGCGGGGTACAATGAAGAGGAGGTCGATCGAACAATGTCTGACTCACGCAACCTCACCACCCCTCCACGTTCCGCCACTTACAACGTCCCGAACACTACCAGTCTCACCAGCTCCACGAGAGCTGAGAGAGAGAGGTTAGCGACAATAACACGACCCACATCTCCTACAGGAGATATAGGGAGATAAACACTCACTACCTCCGACAAGCAAGAAACCCATGGCAAACAGAACCCAAGTCCCGACGCTCCGCCTCTGTGCTGACCTGGGCGGCCGAGCAGTGCTCTTTCCCAGCTGTGCGCGCTTTTGGAAATTGGCGTTCTTTCGTCGTATATCGGCGTTGGTAGGCTGGTGGCGAACAGGAGTTGCACGAAGGGATGGAGGGTGCATGAGAGAAGGTGTTGAAAGCGGTGTGGAAGAGGAACCGGAAAGATGTTCAGCAGCAGTGTGCAATAGCAGAGCGGAGAGGGGCGACGGAGAAGGTGGATATCAACGTCAGCCATGACCCGCCAGTTCATTCGTAGGCTCCAGACTCACCATTGTGGCGGGAATATGCGTATGTAGGTGATGTGAGATGGGAAAGGCGTGAAGGGGCGAGTGGAGGAAGGGATGGTTCGACGCGAAGAATTACCCCCTGCTTTGGCTATTTTCAAGCTCAGGCAGAAATCCTCCTCTAATGACTTTGGCGGATACTCTTTGACCGTAAAGATGATGCTTTTCCTTCAAGTTGAGTCTCGATGCGGATACTTGAAGCAGTTGCGGGTGTCAACATCGCCTCGGCCAGTAGTGCCAGCGCGACATCGTCGTCGCTGGCAAGCCGAAGGTGGTGGAGGTCGCCGCCTCGGTTGACACGCCCGGACCCACGCGGCGATCCAGGGCCAAGAAGGCCAACTCGAGTCAGAACAAAAGGAAACGGAGCGGATACAGCGCGAAGTTCGCGTGTTTCAAACAGCGTAATTCAGAGGAAGAATGCAAGGCTCATATCTTTGAATACCTTGAAGTCGCTGGATCGAAACCAGCCGCTGTTAAAACGGGTTTACCTACCTTTTTGCCTTTTTGTGGAAGTGGGGTGGACGTGAAAGAGCGCACGCTCTTGTGCGGGGCCATATGGCTCGTCATCCTCACGCGCGCGTCAAGAAGCCACTTCCGCTTGCGAGATATTCATAGTGGTGGCCTACAGTATCATCCATCACCTTTGGTTGTGCCAACTGGTAATTCTTGCATCTATCATATCTTCTACCCAGACTACCTCAAATGAACCGTACTTCACACCTAGAAACACACAGTCTGCCCAAGTCACGTTGGGTCGCCGACAAGCCAGCATCCCTCTCGATCGCTCTCCTTCAAGGACCACCACCGCCCCCGCAACCTCCCCCACCAGAGTGCCCTCCTCCTCCACAACCATGCCCGCCGTGCCCCCCGCTGTGGCCCGAGTAGCCGCCTGCGTGCCCGTGGCCACCGTGGCCGCCCCCGGAGATTGGCGCCTGCATCATCGGGACGCCAACGCCGCCGGCGGAGTACCCCACCGCCCCGGCAGTGCCAGCGGTGCCTCCGGCAGTGCTGGCAGCGGCAGGGTTCTTTCTTGTGCAGTCGCCATTAATCTCGTTGTACTTGACGTTCTGAGTGGTACTCTGCTGCTGCTGCACGGGGCCTTTCCTGGAGCAGGGGCAGTGAATCAGGTCAACAATGCGGCTGGCAGTGGTAGCGGGCGATCAGGCTTCACGTACGACTTCTGTTAGGGGGAGGAGGCAGGGGTGACACGTACGGACATGTCAGCCTCCTACTCCAAGATGTAAGCGCAAGCCTCGCTATCACCCACCTTGCTGCCAAACAGATTGCCCAAGAAACCACCGCCCCTCAGTCGGAGGACCTTATCTTCGTCGCCCACTGTACTCGTACATGACAGACGCGTCAGAAGCATCCACAGCCGCCGCGGGCTGTGAACAGGAGGCAAGGAGTACGTACTCTTTGTTGTGTTGTTGATGTTCGTGGTGATTCAAGATGCGGTGAGGGTAGCTGTAGCCAGGATAGAGGGTGGGGAACAAATGATATCGTACTGACGACCCGCCGCCTTGCCATGCCCTATATTTATAGCTTGCAAGCCAAGACGTCAAATACGGGGACAACAGGCGGCCATGCTCACCCCCAACCCTCCCATACGTACGTGACTATCCTGTTCCTTGTCGGGTGCCTAGTGGCGTCCTATCTCCATTCTCCATGTGCACTCGAGCAGATACGCGGTCGGTACGTGACATTGCCGGGATCCGGGGGCCACGCCGGGTGAAGGAAGCGCTGACCGACGCCGAGTCTGACTCGAAACTCGACACTCATCAGTGACTCGATGGATCCCGCATTCTATTCTGGATGTGGGGGCGGTGCCATGACGACTTCTCCGCCGTCTCGGTGGGCAACAAGCGCTCACCGAGTCTGACAGCGCTCATGTCAGCCGTGAAAGCGGCGGAGTTGTGGTACAGCTTGGTGACTCATCAAGGAACCGCCACAGTGTGATTCCCGGATGACAACAGCCGGCACTAGCAGTGCTGCGGATGGTGACTGGGTGAGTACCTGTAAGAGCGTCACTGCGTTCGAGTGTCAGCTCCTAGCTGTTGCTTAAGCTGCTGGTACACATGGTATAAATGCCACATCGGTGTCTGAAAGCAGGCGAGGTACCGCGAGAGGCAATAAGCAGTGCATGCAGGTGGCTCTTTTTAGAGGTACACACACAGAAGGCAGAAGACCACTCTCAATATGAACCCCTCCTCGCCACAAACGGCCAATCCTCTAGGACCCCGTCATCCCACGCGCACACCCACATGTCCCGACCGTCCACTGCTCGCTCCCTCTGGATGTCCGGCATCTGGATACGTTTCTCAGTATCCAAATCCTTGAACCACGCCTTATCGTCCAGCCCGTCCAGGGCGACCAGCTGCCGCTCCCAGTACAGCTGCATCGCGCCGAGCTGGGCCTTGTCGCAGCCCTGCCACACGCCCTTGTCGCCCATGAGGAGTGAGATCCCACCTGCGGTTTATCTTGATCAGCCCCAGAAATAAAGGCGCGAAGGCGGTGAAGCGAGCCGAGAAGGGACTCACAAGCAGACCTGACAGCGCCGACCTTGGCGTCCCGCCTCTGCAGCAAAGTAAGCCACGCGCACCTCGCCGCTTGTTGGAACAACACCTCTGCCCCCGGTAGCTTTTCTTCCTCGCGCTGCACGCCGAGCGCCGACGCGCAGTACGCCATCTCGGACCAGATCGTGGTGTCACTGCATCGTGCGTCGTCATGGGTCAGCGCATGGCGTTGGTGACGCGTATGTGCGGGTGTGGGGGGACTCACACTTGGCCGAGACGGGCGCGGAGAGGGTCGTCGGCGGCGAACGCGTCGACGTGAGCTGGCAGGAGCGAGATGTAGCAGTCTGCCAAGAGTCCCGGCGCCGCGACCATACGGGTGGGGTCACCCCTCATCCTGTGTTGGCGTGAGCCGTCAGCAAGCGCAATGGGGCAGCCAGATCTCTAGACAAGCTCACACAAAGTAGACGCCGTCGAGCACAGCCTCGGCATCATCGATCATCCCAGGCAGGGAATGGTCAGTGTATATCCTCTCAACCCTCTCGCACATGTGCTCGCCGAACTTCTCTCCCGTATCATCTTTGGCACGGGCGCGCCAGAAGGATTCGACGATGTAGATCTTCATTTGGCGAAGGCGGTGCAGGTCGACATCTTGGGCAGGGGAATGGAGAGAGTAAGTCAGGCGGAATTCCGGGTAATCCTTGGGGATCTTGTCGCTATGAATAATCGTCAGCCGTGGGTTTCGGACGTAGACAACTGGGGACAAGCCGAGCGTACTCTTTCGGATCTCGCAGCGCCCACTGGGGCAGACGGGAGTGCCCCATCCAGAGCTCTTCAGTAGTCAGCTCCCTCGGCTCGACCGCCTCCGTCGACTCCTTGATCTCGACCACTGCACTCAGTCCCTCCCGTCAGCCACGTACCCTCTGGAACTTTCGACCTACTCACGATCTCCCAGAAATAACAGATCCTCAGTCCAAGCCTGCGGCCCCACGAGTAGCACCACCGCCGGCTCGGGTCGAGGCACTACACGCTCCGCCTCAATGTCCTTATACAATGTGTCCTTGGGCACGCCCACCAGTGCGGCAGCTTGCTTCTTACAGTACGCGCTGAAGGTCTGGGCAGCGATTTCAAACTCGGCGGACTCGCCCGTTGGGTCATCGCAGTGGAGGTACCCAACATACTCTGCCGCACGTAGACCTACATGCGATGAGGATGTTGGTGTCAGCACGCGGTTCGCCTCTTGGTTTACATGGCTGCGTGTGGGAGGAAGGGGTGGGCCTCACAAGCATTCTTCACCGCGCTGGCCTGTGCATGCTCACGCTGCTCGAGCGCAATCCACGCACACTTGAACGCCTGTTGCCGATACACCTTGAGCAATCGCGGGTGCGGCGCAGGTTTGGTGCTCGTCGCGAGGGTGACACTCGCAGCAGAAATGTTTGCAAAGATGATCGCAACACTGTTGAGTCGCATGTGCGATTTTATCAGCCGAGACTTCGGATGGGAGGGAAAGTGGGGGAGAGGGAGGTGATATTGACCGTCCGCCAGTTACTCACAGGCAACCAAGTTTCTGGCGCCGGGGGTCACCGCGCGGGAAGGCCTCGGGGTAAAACGGCAGGACGTTGCCCCATGCTCGGTAGTACCAGCCCACAGCCTGCTGGTACTTACCCCCGAGATAGAGCCTATCGACGTATTAGCCTCTCAGACGGTGGGCGGCGCCGGCCACAGCCATGGGCGTGTGGGGCGTTGGCTGGTTGACCAGAGAGAAAACGCATACCTGTTGGCCGCATTCTTCTCCTTCTCGGCACGTGCCATCATCTCCTCCAGCTTTGGCAGCTTTTCGCTCGCATTCATGAGGATCCCCGTCGTCTTCATCCGCACGAGCGCAGGGTTCATGTCGCTGTCGGGAGCCATCACCAGCGTCATCCACATGTCCTGCTGCACGTGGCGCATGACGTGCTGGTCAAAGATCGCGCCGTATGAGGTGGGTTCGTAGTTCAAACGGGAGTTAGGGACGTAGGGGGGATAGGTGGTAGGTGTGGTGTAGCTGTGAGAGTCGGGAATGGATGTCAGCTGGCCGCCGGCAGGGAACGAAGGAAACTAGACTCACTCATGCCGCTTTCGCTGCGTCTCCTCGTGGAGCGGCCCAAACCACGCATGATATAGCTCGTCGCTGCTAAGCATGGGCTCAGTCCCGTAAGGGTTATGAGCAGTCATAGGATGCCACGGGGCGATCGCAGTCGTCGTCGTATCGTCCATCGTGTGGTTTTGAGCTCTTGGAGCGCTACTAAATTTGGGGTGATGGTGGGGGTGGTGGGGTGACTGATGAAGACAAGCGACCCCAGGATGTGGTGAAGGGGTCTCGAGAATACTGTAGTCCAAAGTCAGCAAAAGACGTGCCCTTGGTAGGGAAATGTGGGGTGGACAACGAAAGTGAAGTAGCGATGCAGGAGGACGGAAGTCAAGGAGTGGACGCGTCGCGCCGTCGCGCGGCTCATGATGACGACGGAGCTTTGCGCTTGCCCCCCCCGCGAGTTGACTCTCTACCAGTGGGCTATGCCATTTTGCATCTCCGTGTGAATCTCTATGGTCACCTCGATCGCATCGTGACTAGTCCTGGTGGAAGAACGGATCCAAGAGGTGACCGGTACCGAGACATGAGGAATGAAACGGCCGGCTGTCAAACAGCAGATCAAAACGTGCGTCCATCCTCGTGATTGAGCCGGGTCAGGTGAGCCTTCACATTCTCCGCACCACCTCAATGATACATGCATAGGGCTCTGCTTATGGCAATAGTGCAAAGTAGAAAGATGATATAGATGTTACAGATACCGAAATCTATGATGAAGTGATATGGTACTCATCTATGCTCACGCACTCTGAGCAGGTCTACAACTCTATCCACATCGTCCTGCTCTTCTCGCTCAAGTCGCTAGACGACCCCGCCCCGCATGCCCGAGATCACCGATCTCTATGCTACAAAACGTACTGTAAGATGAATTATAGATGGCCTGTCATTTATAGCAGCCATGGGAACTGGAGCGATACTAGCGTCAGCACAAGGTCGGTACCCCAAAACGTGAGCAAGGTCAACTCACTTCCTCGCCTGGATCCGTGTAGAGTTCCTTGACCGCCGCCTCAGCCCTCGCCATCCAGTCCGTTTCCACCAGCACCCTCGTCCGCTCCCTCACACTCTCTTTCGTCATCTCCGGAGCTATTGCCCATACCCTCATCAGCGCACTTGTCCTCTGTCTCCTCTGGTGGACGCCTTACGGATGAAGCTCTTAATCGGGTTCGCCAGCGCCGCCTCGAATGCCTCCTTCAGACCTACTTCGTCATCCTTTCGCACGTGGTAGACGTACGGCTGGCCAATAGGTCGGAGTGCCATGTGCTGGGCGTGCCACTGGGTGTGGTCGTCGGGTGCGGAGGGGTCCCAGAAGGTGATGGGGTTGATGAAGGGGACGCCGAAGCAGAGGGCGTCGTAGGCTATGGGTAGAGAGTCAGTCGGTTGGTCGGTCGGTCCTGGGAGGGTGAAGGAGAGGACCCACGAGAAGGCGAGAGGTATGGTCGGCCGATCCCCAGCTAAGTGAGTGAGGTCAGCTGTCAGTCCCAGTGACGAGGCGCTCAGCACTCACCATGAACTTGCTCCCCGCCAAGATTTTATTCCATTCCTCCTGCTTCTGCGGCCCCAAGTTCCGTATTCGCTGCTCGAACAGCACTTCAGGCCCCTCTCCCTCCTCTGGCACCTTCCCGCCCGTCGCAATCAGCTCAAACGGCATGTCCTTCCCGCTCGTCGAGTTGTGACACGGCGGCATAGCGTCGACTGCCGGCGCCAGCAGGCCGGGCCAAGCAAAGCCATCGTAGGACGGGTCGAAGTAGTACTTGTTCTTGCCGAGGATGAGGCCGCGGTGGAACTTGTCACCCGAGAAGGACTGGCTGCGGCAGCGTGATTCGACCGAGTAACCTGCGGGAGTGCGGCAAGGTGAGTATTTAATGCCATACGATGGACAAGTTATACTCACCGAGATAATGGTTCCCGACGCCGCCGTTCCACGACTGATAATCCTCCGGCGCAAGGGTAAACCTTCTCCCTAGGGGGTGCCTCGCGTCCTCCCAGAAATGCAGCGTAAAGCTCTTCTCCAGCGGCACCCCATCCTCATACCCCTCCCGCCTGATACACCCGAACCGCCCTTCGTCCTGCTGGTACGTCCCGCGCGAGAGGGGAGTCTCGAGCTCCTCCCATGAAGTCTCGTTGCGGTGAAGGCACCGCTGGAGCTCGGTGTACTCCCAGATGACGAGCGCGACGCGCGAGGCGAGGCCTTGATAGAGTGTGAGGGTATCCATGGGTCCGAAGGCGTAGAGGAGGGTGTAGTTGAGGGCGTGGAGGGATTCCATGATGGACATGGCCCTGGAGGGGATGTGGTGAGCACATGTCGGGGTGTTGTATGTGCGGGGGTACTTACCAAATGTCCTCCCCGCTGGTACGTCCGCCGAGAGCATTGTTGAAGTGGAACGAGGCGAGGATGACGACCGTCTCTTCACCTGGGCCACAGGAGTCTGACTCGATGCACGTTGCGAGTCTGTCCAGTGCTGGTGTGTTCATCCCCCGTGCGGGCGCTGGCTCACTGGGGCGCGTCGATAGTGTCAGGAAGGCCATGCTCATCGTCCTCTGGACGCTCGACTCACTAGGGCGGCCGGGGGAACCTCTCCTGAAACGTATCCCGCAGGCCACGAATCCGCTCTGCCTCCTCTAGACGGTCCGTCCCCGTGTCCCAGCTGAGCCAGTCCGTATAGTCCCCCCAGCTCGTGGTGTTTGAAATCTGCTCGAGCTGGGCGAGGGGGGTGGACCTGAGGAGATGAACTGCAGTGAGGGTGAAAAGGGTGGCTGCGAGGGTGATTGTGAAGCGTGGGCGGCTTGCCTTGAGGAGCATGGCTGTGGTGATGACGGGGGTGCTGGCGGTGAAAATGAGAAATAATGGGCTGACCATATCACGATGCTATTGATTTTTGATCGGTCGACTGATCGCCGGCGCCCCTCCTTTTTTCCCCACGGCCTGCCGTCGTCCTCCACTACTACTGCAGATACAACTGTATATGCCTGTCACCACTATGAACATCGGGGTACTAGAACAACATGCACAGATGGCATGCTTATGTATTGGGCGTATGGAAGTCAGTCTAGAGTCTGCTGTACCGGTGATGACACCGATACACGTGTTTTGAACTCTTGAGGCATGCGGCTACAGACTCACCTGAGACTAGCCACCACCACCAGAGCTACTCGCCTCGTCCAAGAGGCGGGTGAATAGGGCTGAGCTACCGATAGCGAACTTGATATCCAATTCCCGGAGAACCTCCGTGACGACCTCCACATACACTCTCTCCGCCTCGTCTGCACTCGTCACACTGCCCGCGTCCCACTGGTCGAAGAAAGCATCCAGGTCCTCCGCATCAGCATCCGCTCCCACTTCACGGACGCTCCCCCCAGTATCACTGCCTCGTAACGTCCACTCGTGCACTGCATCTGCCGACGGCATTTCCTTGTTGTGGGCGAAGAGATTGATGCTGGTGAGGTTGGCACTCGATGATTTCGGAGAGTGACGTGGCTGTACTGAAGGCTGCTGAGTGGGCGTGCTTGAAGGGGACGGGTACCTAGGCGTGAGAGGTATGGGTACCGGGGGCGTCACTGAAGGGATGTCAACATACAACCATTGACCACAGAATCACGAACGAGGAAAATATACAGGAACCTCCACCACATCCCATCGATGTCTCATTTTCATCGGGGCCGACCAGTCTGCGGGCCTTGTGCGCGCCGGCCCCATCAATATCTCTATCCAACCCGCAAGGCGATGGACTCTTCTCGGCCGACCGGTCCCTCTTCCGCCTGACCTCATACACCTGCCCGTCCCCCACTTTCACAGCGCCTTCGTCCGCCCCCCCTCGCTCGTTGAGCTGCTGCACTTGGGCGCGCAGGGAGGAACGCAGCTCGTCCCACGTCCGGCCAGAGGGCGGGCACAGCTTCTGGAGCGGGCAGCCAACTGGCAAGTTGAGCGCGAGATCAAACCCAAGCTTCGACGTGCGCCACGCGCGTTCCGCGCCGGCTGGCTGGATGCCGCTCTCGTCGAAAAGCGTGTACGGGGTCGTCCGACCCCGCTTGCTCCGGAGAAGCTCGACGAGGGCGTCGACGCCGCCGACAATCTGGGCCTCTTGGGACGCGCGATCTCCGCCGTCTCCCGCTTCTGCAGACCCTTCCCCTCCATTCCCTGCCCCCCCATCCCCTGTCCCTCCATCCCCTTCATCCTCGTACTCGAGCAACAGCAGCCCCGGCTCCACCAGCACCGCATGCCCAAACACCCCATGCTCCGCGTGCATCCCCAACCACGTGCCCATCGCCTCATTCGTTTCCACCAAGTATCCCGCCAGATAGATAATACCGTTGACCTCTGACGCCCAGCCTTTGCCTTTGAGCTCAAAGATGAGAGTGGTGAGAGCGTAGACGCGCTCGGCGTCGGCGAGGCCCCGGACGAGGGGTATTCGTTGCGATATCTGGGTTAAGCGCCCGGAAGTCGCTTCTCCGAATGACTCGCTGTCGGGCGTGGGAGTATCGACGGGGTCTGTAGCTGTCGCAGGTACCTGCGAGGCATAAAATGGCTTAGCAACCAGCATGTTAAGACCGACGGTTGAGAACATGGGCCATAGGCCCCAACTCACGGAGGGAGGAGCATTACTCACAGGTGCGACGGTGAAACAGAAGATCGCGCCGTCCGGCATACGTATACCCCCTCTCAAGCCCCGATACTCGTCGTCTACCGGAAACACCTTCCGCTCACGAAGCCGCCCCAGGACAGCCCGGTACATCCTTGTTTGTGGGATGCACGACTCCGTCCCGTCCGGATTTCGTGTCCGCAGGTTGATGAGGTCGAGAAGATCGGAAGGGAATTGCCAGTCCAGAAAATGGCGGGGGTGGACGCCGTGAGACCCTTTCATGTGCCTGCCGAACATCTCATTCTCATAGAATTTCTGAGTCGGCGACTCGAGTGCGGCTCTTGCAATAGCTGTGTCCAGCACCTCCGGGCTCGGGAATTCGCCGTCGACGAGAGGATCATCTCGAAGACGGCTCTGAAGGCTCTGTGCGAAAGTAGTCGGCGGAGAGGGGGGTATTATGGAGCGTTTGGCGGAAGGGCGGGGAGCCATCTTGGGTCAGAGTGTAGTGCTATTAGGTGTTGATATCGAGTGCTTAGAAATGAGCGAGGCCCGCCCTAATACATACTTACT
Organism: Cryptococcus sp. DSM 104549; assembly: GCA_036427605.1. Classification (NCBI taxonomy): domain Eukaryota; kingdom Fungi; phylum Basidiomycota; class Tremellomycetes; order Tremellales; family Cryptococcaceae; genus Cryptococcus; species Cryptococcus jaspeensis. Next base: position 3,538,687 of record CP144044.1, on the reverse strand, counting down.
CTATCTGCTCCTGAGAAGAAGAAGAGGCCACGAAAAGACGAGAAGGGGACCGCATGCCTATTATCTACGAATCTGGTTAGGCGCGCACAATAGGGGACTCCTGGGGGAAAAAAGTGGGGAAAAGAGGGGGGGAGGACGGAGGAGGGCTGCTCGTCGTTGGCGGATTCGATCTCGGAATTCTCGTCCAGTCGCCCTCCTGGGGTGGATGGGAGTTGGTGGCCTCGCGATCATACAGGATCCACGTACATAAGAAGAAGATCGCCATCGAGTCGAGATGCCCATAGACTGAAACGACCTTGTCCTCTTCGAACAATTGACTGTGCGAGTACTTCCATCTTCTCCATCCTGCACCACCTTGACTTCTTCGCAACATGCTCCTCTTGGGCCACTACAACAGTCTTGAAGTCCGTCCCATCCGTTTCGTTTTGTCTCTACACTAATGACCACCTCCATCGGCCAGATATGGGTCCAGTACGGTAAGAAACGACTGTGTACGTAGTCGCCCATCTCACCCGGTCTCATATGTAGTGACGATGCTCTGTGCTCTCGTCGTGTGACTGACTACCCACTACCCGCTCGCCCATGATAGTTGAACGCAATCGAACATACCAGGCCGAGTCGAAGCGATCTCCTCCGACATTCAAAGCCAACCTGGTGCTCTCCACGCACCCCTCCCCTTCTGTCAGTGCCATCTCCTCGACTCGACTCACTCTGCACTTCGCTGACATTCTCCATCCCACCTCGCCCAGCTCTACTCGATCCACATCCGCAACACCTCCCCGACCAACTGGCGCGGCTACATCGAGCTCGACCCGGAGCTTAACGGTGTCCCTCTCCATACCGACTTTGTGCCCCCCGAGGCAGGCGCGCATGTGGTCCACCATGTGCTGTCTCCTATGGGCGTTGGCGAGACCGGAGTGGTGAGTTCCCTCCCCAGCTGCCCCCTATGCCTTGAACCATGAGGCACTGACGATCCGGCACTCCAGGCAATCAATGGGCACCACCCCTGCGGCCAGCTCACCATATCCCTCTGGCGCGGCACCCCCCGCCCGCCAACCAACCCGGAAGTGAGCTTGGTACCGTGGTTTGAGACGGTGGCGGAGGACGATGTGGACCCGTGGTGCCGGTTTGAATTTACTGTGAGTCGTGCGGGGGTAGTATGCATGAGGTGAGGTGGTATGGCGGCTGACGGGTGTAGTATGGGACTCGGGAGGCGCTGGCTGCTCGACTGGCGGGGCAACGAGGGCCGCCCGCCGCCCCCGCGTTGCCTGTCGTACCTCCACCTCAAGCAGGCCTTCCTGCCCTACCCGAACCGAGCCTCAATCTCAAGACCGACAGCAGCACCACCGAGCCGCCTCTCATCGCCCAGCCGCCCCCTCAGCAAGCTTTGGCGACCCGTCCGAAACGGAGCCGCCGCCCAACTTGGGCGACCGCGAACACCCCCACGCCCGCATCACCCGCACCTGCCGCCCACCTCGTATCCACCAACAGTCTTGACGAGGCCACCCCCGCACCACCTGCCCCTCCTGTGCCTGTACCCCACTCTGCAACTCGAGAGCAGCCAACCAACTTCGCAGGCCCCACCAAGCGCCCTACCGCACGGCGCGTCGTAGTGGAAGTCGTCCTCCCTCTGCGAAAGACCAAGCACAACCCCGAACCGCTGCGGGATGGCAACACAAAGGGTGAGCCAAGGAGAAGGCGGGCGAGGGGCAATGGGACCAGAAGCAGTACCCGCGGAGGGAGCGGGCGGGATGTCGCCCCGGCGGGCCCGTCAGTCGGTACCTCCCTCAGATCACAGGCGCAAGATCTCCCCTTTTCAATACGTCCTCCGCCTTCCAAAACCCGCCACTCTTCCTCTCGACGCCGGCATAAGCGGCGATGGATCGACTTGGGCCCTTCCGAAGACGAGCAAGATGGCGCGGCGCGCAAGACCCCGAAGGTCCCGAGAGTGGTGAAGACGAGGTCCGAGTCTTGGGCAGCCTCGTCCGCAGCCAAAGGGACGGAGACTGATCCTGTGGTTGTGCCTGACGATGCTGAGAATGACTTGTCCAAGGGGACGGAGGCTGACCCGGTGATTGTGGTGGATGATGATGCGAGTGATAGACCAAGGCGACGGGGGCACAGGGGGAGGAGTGATTGCGTGGGGTGTGTAGGGTGCGGGGGGAGTGGGGCGGCTGTCAGATATGAGGGGATGAGTGGAGGCGACGATGACGGCGACTCCAGCTATCGCAGCGACACCGGCTCGACGGTATGATTCGTGGGTTGACAGCGATCTGTACTTCATATGCATACAAGAGACACCTACATCTAATCCTCTTCGCTCTCCACGTCCATGTCCATGTCCATCTCCTCCTCCCCATCCGCGTCTTCCTCCCCCGCCTCCTCCTCCTCCTCCTCCTCGTCCGTATCCACATAATCCCTGCTCTTCTTCTTGCTGCTCCCGCCCTTATCCTTCCTCGCGCGCTTCCTCTCCCTCTCTCGCTCCTCGATCCTCCTCTCCGCCTCCTCCATCTCATCCAGCTCTGCTTCCTCATCGTCGTCATCGGTGAACGACCCCTTTCTCTTCTTCCCCTTGCCCTTCCCCTTCTTCTTCTTGCCTCCGCCGTACTCGTCGTCGTCGTCCGTGTCGGCCACGACGAACCCATCGTCCTCGTCGTACCCGACCGCGTCGTCCCGCTCTGTCCTCCTGCGCGCGGGCCTCTCATCCTCCGACTCGACACCTTCATCTTCGCTGTCCGAGTATCCAATCTTCCTCGCGCGCCTGCTGCTCCCCCCGGCGCTTCTCCCGCTCTTCGACGATGCCGCCCGGCGAGGTGCCGCCGCACTCGCCTTCGCCCCCTTTATCAACTCCCTATTCGGCGCGCTCTTCAGCAGCAGCTCCTGCAACGACGCCTCGTCCTGCGTCTCTTCCAGCATCTTCATCTTGCTGTGCTTCGTGTGCTGCTGGCCCGTAAGCTTCACGAGCTCAAGGTAGGTCTTGCTCTGCATGCTCGCTGGGACGAGAGAGAGCTGGCCAGCGATAGGGCGCTCGGTGACGAGCACGCGCTCGGCGGCGGCGGCGACGCAGAGGAAGGTGGTAGAGGGTTTGGCGGAGAGTTTGTCGTCCCGCTTGGGAGCGGGGGTGGGGTCGGATGGGCGCGCGAGGGTGGCGCCGTGAGAGGGGGCGACGTCGTAAAAGTCGGAGCCAACCTGAAGGCTCACGGAGCCGTCGCTCCATCGCAGCATCCTCGCGTTGCTCCGGCGGACCTATCCCATCCGCACAGAGTCAGCTCCCAGCTTACTCCTGCCTTCGCTCGACCAACTCACAGGCTCGCCATCAGGCCCCGTCACCCACTTCCACCGTATCGTGCTCCTCACATTCATCATCCTAGCTTTCGCCGCGCTACCCTCAAGTGGCTCGTCATCCAGGTTCGCGCGGTACAGATCAGGATCATACGGCTGGGTCTCGAGGTTGACGAAACTCGGGAGCTTCATCTGCCAGACCTGCTCTCCCCAAGGCATATCAGCGCGCTGCTACACGGTCAACATACTTCAGCGCCGAGGACGTACCTTGCCATCTGTAGCCTGCATGTGCGGCCATTGCGGAATAGGCAGCGTAACGAGGTTGACCCTCGCCGGGGCGGCATCGGCGTCTTCGTCCTCCTCGGCATACTCGAGCGGGTTGGGCGTGCGAGAGCGCGAGCCAGAGGCGGGGGTACCGGTGGATGAGCGGTGTCGGGCGCGTGGAGGGGCGTCCTCGTCATCGTCGTCGCCGAACTGCAATGGGGTGTCGAGTTAGCGGCTGAGAAGTGTGCACAGGCTTCATCGTCGGAGTTACAGCAGCTGCAAGGACACTCACGAGGTCGTTCCCGACATCATCGTCCTCTTCCTCCTGAGCGGGGGCGGGTGCAGCTGGGGAGCCGGAGTGGGAGGGTCGTTGGGCGGGGGAGCCGGCGCGGCTTCCGTCTGAGCCGCCAAAGAGGTCTGCTTCTGAGCCTGCGTCGGACATGCTTGCTATGAGTGTGGTCTATGTATGCAGCGAGAAAGTATAGGAATCAACAAGTCACGAACTCGAAGTCCAAGGTGCGTGAGCCATAAGACGCGGCGCCACATCCGCGGCGATTCGGGGTTTCAGCGCCGCGACCCTTCTCCGTCTGCAGCTCCCATCTCGCACCAAAGGCTACGTCCATCCTCGCTCACCTCCCCTACCCCACCTCCCCACCCCCAACACACCACTCACCATGGCCTCCCGCTTCGCTATCAAGAGCCTCCGATCAGCGGGTGAGTATGCGCTGCCACGAAGAAGAAGAATAGAGGGAGGGGAGCATAGGGAGGGAGGGATGAGGGAGAGCCGAAAAGCGCCGATGGGGTGTGAAGGCGGGGTTCGGCCGAGCGTGGTGGGGGGTGGTGCTGAGCTGGGGAGGGCGGGGTGTGTGTATGAGAGAGAAAGTAGAGCTGACGCTGGGAATGGGGTGTAGCGCTCGCTAGGCCGGCTGTCCCCCGTGTGATGGCTGCCCACAGGTGAGTTGTGCATACCGCGCCGCGGGGAGGTTGGGGAGACGAGACGTGTACTGACGACTTGGTGTTCTTAGCGTCCGATCGCTCGCGACCCGTTAGTGTTTATGTTTGCGACAGTGTGGAGAAGGACAGGGCAGAGGATAAGGGGCTGACGATAGGACGATTGCGTGTGTAGAGCCCACCCCCGACGAGAAGGCTGCGTCCATCATCAACGCCGTCCCCAGCACCTCCCTTTTCACCAAGACCGGGGGTGTCCTCCTCGGTACCGGGTTGACCGCTGCCGCCGTCTCGACTGAGCTCTACGTGAGTTGGGTCGTCTGGGTGTGATGAGGAGAAGATGTGTTGGTGTATGAGGGTCTGGGGAGGTGGAGGAGGTCGAAGGGGATAGGCGTGTGCGCGGTGGAGGGAAGTGCTGACGGAATCGACATTGCAGGTTGCCAACGAGGAGACCGTCCTGTTCGTCGGTTGGCTCGTCATCGCCACCGTCATCGGCAAGGCTGTTGCCAAGCCCTACGGCGAGTGGGCCCGGGGCCAGATTGAGGTTCGTCCGACCGCCCCACTCCACACCCATGATCCCTGCCACTAACCACCCGCCGCCCCCCCACAGAAGATGAAGGGCATCCTCAACGCCTCCCGCGAGGAGCACACCCGCGCCGTCTCTGAGCGCATCGACTCCGTCGGTGCCCTCAAGGAGGTCGTCCCCCTCACCGAGTCCCTCTACGCCGTCTCCAAGGAGATCAACACCCTCGAGCACGAGAACTTTGTGCTCGCGCAGGAGCACGCCGTCAAGGCCGAGCTCAAGGCGGTGCTCGACTCGTGGGTGAGGTACGAGCAGCAGCAGAGGGAGGCGGAGCAGGTCGCGCTCGTCAAGTCGGTGCAGGCTAGCGTGGAGTCCGAGATCGCCAAGCCGGCGTTCAAGAAGCAGCTTTTGGAGGAGGCTCTCACCCAGGTTGAGCGTGAGTTGTCTCCCTTTGATGCCTAGGAGATGTGCAGAACTGACGATTTCATGCAGAGCTTGCCAAGGCCAAGGCCATCTAAACAGCTCGGCTTGCATGGGGAGATAGAGAGGGGAGTGCAGGGCTGGAAGGGAAAAGTGCGTCAGGTCGGCGGATGGTAGGGTAGACTTGCGTACGCAACCAAAATGAAACTTGTGGAGACTACGACGATGATGCGCTGTCGCTGCTCGTGTGGTGCGGCTGGGGTGAGATACAGAGGGTGCTGTGACACGTTGAGAATCGAGATCCGAGAGCAGGGCGTTCTCCAACTTGATGATTGATACATGAGCACACCGTTATGAGTATCCGCTACACGAAATCCCTTCAAAACCTTCTCCCCCACCCCAGTCTACCTCTTCAACTCCTCCACCCCCTTCTTGAACTCATCCGCCCCGGTAGCAGCTACCGCCGCAGGCCTCTCTCCACCCGCGTTGGGCTGCTGCGCGGTCGTAGCCGGGTCACGGCCTGCGATCTGCTCGCCGACGTTGTCCAAGAACGAGTTGACGTTGCCGCGGATACCCTCGCCAGTGCCTGTGAGGTGGTGGTGTCAGATGGGGGCTTGTGTTCTGTGAGGTTCGTGTGTTGGGGGCGTACCGTGGAAGACTGGCGAAACGAGGAGTCAGCGCTGCTCGGGTGCGTGCTATTATATAGTGTGTAGAGTAGAAGAGCTCACCATTCCAGCTACCCTTGACCTTGTCACCGAGGGCTACGAATCGCACCCGAATCAGCATCGCCGCCTCAGAGATCATCTAAGCAATACCCACCTTGCCCGGCGTTGGCTCCGGCACTGCCATCTGCGTTGGTCCCCGGGGCGTAGGAGTGGCCCTTGTCGTTGACGCCGGCGGTACCGGCAGCGTATGCGTTGGATGTGCTGCTCATGGTTGTTGGTGGTGTTGTTTTGTGGTTGGTGTATCGGAAGAATGTGATGCTGAAGATAGAGAAAGAGATGGAAGTGCATGGCTTTATAGAAATCGACTTGCCACCTCCATCATGATGTCGTCAGTCCCATCCGCGGGCACACACATGACAGCAGTCGTGTCCTGCATCCATCGGTTGGCATAATACCTTCTTTCCCTGCCCGCCCGAGTCCCTCGGCGCTACCAAGCGACAGAGTCGAGCATCTGTGCATGCCGCTCCAACACCGCTGTCCCCACCGCTTTCGGCGTTCTCGTCGCCTCTCTCGGCAGCAGGTCCCGGTTCCAGCACCCCGGTCCATGACGTCATCGTGTGTGCCAAACAGCTCGTTCAGTTCAGCTTCAGCCTGCGTGGATGGATGGTTCTCCTCCTCTTCTTGAAGTCGACCTTCTCAAGTCACTCATAAGCCAAATACACAGCATAGTCTCAGCATCTACTAGCCATGGCAACCAAACTCCCAGACAGCGCCTGCGTCCCAGCCCACGCTCTCGACGCCCTCCAGGACGACGCGCTCCTCCCCATTTGCCAGGCTTGCGGCACCCAATACCCCTCACGCCGCGATAACTGTCCGTTTTCACCAGCCGCCTGATACCCTTCTGCATAATATCCTTGTCCACATCTGACCCGCCTTGCATACATATCTACACAGGCACAATCTGCGAAGACCCCCGCCAGTTCGTCCCCGAAAGCGGCCAAGCGTGGTCCTCCCTCGCCGAGCTCGGCTCTTCGAGCAAACACTCTCTCCTCCCAGATAAGGAGGACGCGAGAGTAAACCATATCCAGACGGAGCCGCCTTTTGGGATCAACCAGACGCGTGAGTGAAGAGTGGGCTGCTTGGGACTGAGTGGGGCAGCTGCCAGAGAGAGCGAGTATAGGGTCGCGAGTGGGAGGGTGCGCTGACGTGGGCCCTTGGGTGCGGGTGTAGCGTTTCTCATTGAGACAGCTGGGGGATCGTACATATGGGAATGCGCGGCTTTCCTTTCTCTGGGACTCATTGGGCACCTCACAGAGCTCAAGACGCCGCTGAAGGCTATCGCAATCTCTCACCCACACGTAGGTGTCAAGACTTCTCTGACGAGTACCTAAGGACGCTGACCGCCTGGTTGACCAGTTCTTCTCGACATCGCTAACATGGGCACGAGCCCTTCGAGTTCCGCTGTACCTGTGCGAGGCAGATAAGGAGTGGTTCCAGAGACTAGACGATGTGAAGGAGTCGGACGACGTTAGATGGTGGACGGGTGAGGCGGAGCTTGGGCCGGGAGTGAAGGTTATCCAATGTGGCGGGTGAGCTGGGCTGCGCTGCTGGACAGGGGATCCATTCGAAGCTGATCAACACTTGCAACCACAGCCACTTCCCCGGATCCTCGGTGCTCTACTGGGACCGCCTCCTCGAGCCCCCTCCCTCCCCGTCCCACCTACCCACCACCCCCACCCCCGTCTCGGGCCTCCTCTTCACCTCCGACACTATCGGGGTCCAAGCCAACCAGACCCGCTTCACCTTCCTCTGGTCTGCACCCAACCTGATCCCCCTCCGCCCGAGGAGCGTGCTGGCCGTGGCAGAGCGGGTCAAAGGACTGAGTTTTGGGCAGGCGACGTCGAGTTGGCCCGGGAGGTGGGTAAGGGAGGACGCGAGGAAGGTGTTGGAGGAGAGCGTGGTGGAGTATATTGGGGCAGAGGGGTGGAGATTGGATGAGGACGGGAGGCTGGTGGAGCTCGTGTGAGTGGGTGAGTGGGCGTGTGATGGGAATCTTCTTTATGAACGACCCCTCCTTTGAGCCGCGGACGGTATTTCCCGATCGCACGGGGGGTGGAGATTCTCGTGCGGGGTGCGTGAATGGAGCGAGAAGGGGCGTGGAATATTGCCGGGGGGTGACTCGAGGTGGGGGCATGATGAAAGGGTACGACCTTGATGAAGACTGCAGCCTATACTTTATAACCCATGAACTGTATCTATCATCTCTCTCCTGCTACCAACACCAACATGACGGCCATCGAGACGACCACCAGCAACAAGATCAACATCGCCGAGTTCCCCGGGTACACTGCCCTCGCGGAGCAGTTCAAGGGCGACCTCCTCCTCCCCGGCGATGAGGGCTATGACCCCGGCCTCAAGCGATGGGCTGCGACCGCCGAGCGACCTGCGGGCCTCGTCGCGTTTGTCAAGGACGAGAAGGACATTGCGGCGGTGCTGGCTTTTGCGAAAGCTAACCGGTTGGAGATTGCCGTGAAGGGTGAGTCTACCCTGCAGCCGAGAGATTCCCCAAGCAGACACATCTGACCAGACACCTGCACAGGCGGCGGACACAGTGTCTCGGGAGCCTCCTCCTCCGACGGCGGCATCGTCATCGACCTCTCACGCTACCTCCGCACCGTCGAGGTCGACCCCGAGACCCGCGTGGCGTTCGTCGGCGGGGGCGCGACATGGCGCGATGTCGATCTGGCTACCACGCCTCATGGGCTGGCGTCTGTGGCCGGGACTGTCAGCCATGTAAGCGATATTCTCTTTCCGTGGTTCTCGGCAATTGAGCAGAGTGGTGAGCAAAGCTGACGAGGGTGGGTAGACTGGGGTAGGCGGGCTCACGCTTGGAGGAGGGTACGGATACCTCACGGGCGAGTTTGGGCTGGTGATCGATAACCTCCTAGGCGTCACTGTCATCTCGTCCGATGGGGAGGTGCACCAGGCGTCCGAGAGCGAGAACACTGATGTGAGTGGTCAGCCGATCCAGAGTAGCTTACCATGGCGTACTGACCCCTCGGACTTATAGCTGTTCTGGGCCGTCAGAGGCGGCGGCGGCAACTTTGGAGTTGTCACAAGCTTCACCCTCAAGCTCCACCCCCAGCGGCCCGAGGTGTTCCTCGGTAACATCCACTTCCCCGGGGAGAGGGTAGAAGAGGTGTTTGACGCCGTGCGCGAATGGTTGAAGATCCGCTCGGTGAAGGATTTGTTGTTCATCTTTATGGAGGATTGTGGGGACGGGCCGGTGAGTGCGGGCGCGCGAATCGGGAGGTCGGGCGTTGCTGACAAGTGAGCAGGTGGTGATGGCGCATGTGTTCCACAACGGGCCCTTGGAGGATGGGCAAAAGCAGTTCAAGCCGTTCTTGGACAGGAGTGAGCTTCCAGTAGGACTAGTCCTTCCTCAAAGCTCTAGCTAACGATCAAACACAGACCCAATCGTCAACACCACCGCCATGATCCCCTACCTCTCCCTCAACATCGCCGTCGACGACATCCGCCCCTCCGGCACCGGCCTCTACTGGCACGGCGCCATATTCCCCGACCCCGTCACCCATCCCGCCGCCGGCCCCCTCATGTGGTCCAAGTACATGGAGATGGTCGCTGCCGAGCCAGACTTTGCAAAATCGACGTTCTCCATACTCGAGTTCCACCACCCGGACAAGCTGACGGAGGAGGGCAAGAAGAGGGATATGGCGTTCAACTGTAGGGGAAAGCAGGTGAATAAGCTGGTGGGGATTGGATGGGATGGGATGCTGGGGAAGGAGCCGATGGCGAGGGCGAAGAAGTGGGCAGTGGATATCTCGCAGGCGGCGGTAGGGGAGGTCAAGGATGAGCCGTATCCCAATTGGGGTGAGTCTTACCTCGAGCTTACTCAGCGAGCACCGGAGCACGTACTGACGTTCTGCAGATTCCGATACACCTACAAGCTTTGCCAGGGCTGTGAAGCTGTTCGGCCCCAGCTACCCGAGGCTGCAAAAGATCAAGGCTAGGTATGACCCCGACAACATGTTTAGGAAGTGGCACCCCATTGAGCCGAAGGCATGATGTTATCATCGGTAATCCCTACTGATCGTCCTCGCTCGTGGTGTGTTTCCTGTTATGTATGTACCGTATAGCGTCTGTACATTCAGTAGTCGGAAGCACTTGCACTACTACTGTTATTACTCTTCTTCTGCGACTCCAAGCTACGCCAGTGACCGCGTGTCAGCCAACGACGCACCACAACGCGACTGGAAGATCGGGATAGAATCGTACATTGTCTTCCGGATCGAGCTGGATCCCGCGTCTCTCCCAACCCATTCAATCATCCTCCGCATAGGCGTGATCTCTTCCTCGGTCACAGGGCAGTACTTCTCCGGGAAGACCGCCCAGCGGACCTTCTCCGGGTCTGGCCGCTGCTCGTCCCATTTACTCCACCACTCGTCGCTGTAGCCTGCCTGATGAAGGGCCAGTACATGCCTCGCCGAGTGAATGAAGATGCTGGTGATGGACTTTTGCATCTTCTTGGTGGAGCGAAGCTGGTTGGGCGCGGTATCGAGATCACGAAGGTCGAACTGGCCGGGAGGCCTCCACGCGGGTGGAAGATAGGCTACTCGCTCCCAGACATCGAGCTCAATCATAGCATGGTGCAGCTCATCTGGGAGAGGTCAGGACTGTATCGAAGAGATTAAGCCGAATAACATACTGTAGTTTGTCAACATCTAGAAGATGTTACGCAATGTCACAGAAAACATCAGCGCACACCGACCGGAGAGACTCGACAATACAGCTTACCTCCTGGCGTAACTCCATCAATTTCACAAGCTCTGGACTGTACTTCTGTCGCGAGTGATAGCTATCCCACTCCTTGATAGAGTTGATAAGCATGGTGTAAAAGCGGACTCCATTCAGGGCGCAGCCGTACGCTTTCAAAAAATCTCGGCGTGTAAGCTGGAAGCCGTCGCGTGAGGCGGCCCGGCATCTCAGCAAAACAGTTTCAGACGGATATGGCCACATGGCACTCACCACGCTTCCATCGTCTAAACGAAATGCCTCGAAGTATAATGCCGATGCTACCGGCTTGGGGGGTTCTGTTCTCCATGGGAGTAGCCAGCTCAAGAGCCCGCTAGAAGTATCGTATACTGGTCTTCTGTAGATGATTGCCGGGTGAGTGATGATGGTCTGAGTCTCCGGTGGAGGGTGTACAGTCCTCTTGATGAACTGTGGAGGGTCATTATTGTCGCCTGACATTTGTATAATAAGAACTCAAGGGCTGAAAGGCCTATTACCGTTGTGAGTCAGGACTCAAGGGTGTATCCTGCACCGCGTGCGTGCCCGTTGTGAACTGTGACTTTGGTGAGCTTCTGGCGGTGACCTCTTGCTATTGAGTTTCTTCGGGACGCTTTATGTTTCACGTCCGGCTAGTTGGAGTATCAGGATGCAAGGACGAGAAGATAGAGACAGATCAAGGTTGGGTGTGTTTATGCTTCGGCTGAAGAACAGGATCTATGCGAACCAACAAAACGAAGAAGAACGACGGAAACAGCTTGGAAGAACGCGTCCACCCCACGCGCTACTGTAACTGAGCAGAAACGATTATCAGGGACACCTAACTAAGCAAATATCAGGCAGACCCATTTGGTTCCGCCGCTATCATGACGATCTTGGTCGTCTCCGCTATGCTGACAGGTCGTCCTCGCACAAACAGCTCTCTGTGGCAACAACACCCAACGCATACCATTCCCCGTACCCCTACCCAGCCCCACCAGCCCGCTCTACCCCTCACATACCGCCCCCCACCCACGCACCCACCACTTCACCATGTCCGGCTGGATGTCTTACTTCACGGGCCGAAAGGACACGCGGGAATCCGCGCGAGATGCGATCGTGGGGCTGCGCCAGCAGCTCCTGATGCTCGAGAAGAAGGAGGAGTTTCTCGGGAAGAAGATTGATGAGGAGATGAAGAAGGCAAAGGCGAATGCGACGTCTAATAAGCGATGTGAGTGTCACTCGGGCCTTGGGTGGGGGGGCAGGTGGCAACGGAATAAAGGAATTCGGTGGAAGAGATGGCGGGCGGGAGATGCTGCTGTCGGAGGGTGTGCATTTGGGGCATGTGCGATGGGGCTGCACGAAGATGTCGTAGGCTGATGCTGACACCCTCCAATTTGACCAGTGGCCATGGCGGCGCTCAGACAGAAGAAGGCGCATGAGAACGAGCTTGACCGAATCGCGGGGACAAGACTGACCCTCGAGACGCAAGTGAGTCGCCCCATTGACCTGTCCTCGGCTATGCCATGTCGGACCGGCTACTGACCTGCACACTCAGGTCAACGCGATCGAGTCGGCAAACCTGAACGCCGAGACCATGGTGGCGATGAAGAAGGGCGCGGACGCCCTCAAGGGGATCCACAGCAACCTGTACGTCTGCCATTACCTCGCGTCTGACGAGGACTCGCTGACAGACGGTGTTGTTGCACAGCACTGCGGAGGGTGTGGACGCCACTATGGACAAGATCAGGGAGCAGATGGACCTCACCAACGAGATCTCGGACGCCATCTCCAACCCTGTCGGCATGGGTATCGTTCTCGACGAGGTGCGCACAAGCCTCGCACAGCCTACCACGAGTTGCTACTGACACCGATACTCTTAACAGGACGATCTCAAGGAGGAGCTCGATGCGCTCGAGCAGGAGCAGCTGGACGACCGGCTCGCTGGAGCAGACAGGGTGCCGAGCCACCTGCCCGCATCACCTGTCGGGCAAACGACTGGCCGTGAGTCCCCCTCCCGCCCTCTGTCCCCCCGCTTACACGCCTCCCGCTTCTACCCAGGCGCCGCAGTGCAAGAAGACGAGGACGACGAAGAGGCCCAGCTCCGCCAGCTCCAGGCGGAGCTCGCCATGTAATCACCCTCTCCGCCCCTACCCCCGCGTTATCTTTGCTCCGCATCGCCATCTGGACTCTAGACACAGACAGGCTCGCATACATACCCTCTCGGCCCTTCGTGCTCCCTCTACTTAATCCCCCACGCCCGCGGCCCCATCCATCCCCACACATCTTCTTCTGCCTAAATGTTGTTCCCCTTCCCGCGGCTGGAGTAGTTCGGTCCTTTTCTGGCGCTCTTTTTCATGGTAAGGCATGTAACAGTACTCAAATATACATCTGCCGGTGCATCCAGTGTGGCTAGCCTGTTGGGTTAAGGTCTTGGTTCTGAGTGCCTCGTCTGGGGTGGTTGTGAGATTTCACACAGTGAAAGGTGCATATATGGAAGCCCAAGAGTCTGTCTCTGGATTATTACAACACGATATAAAATAACTTCTCTCGCTTGCTACGTATCATGCGCTCACTACCTGCCCCGCAAGTCTTGACTCGTTCACACCCTTCCCCTCTTCCGCCCCAAGACCCCCCCACGCCAAACTCATTCAATCTTCTTCCCGCCTGACCAAGCCCCCCCGTTCCCAACACCATTCATCGGCGTAGGCGTCTCCAACCGCCTAACAGGCGGCGGCGGCGGCGGCGGAGTCAGCGGGAACATCCTCTTCTGCGTTGGAGTCGTCCCCAGCCCCGCCCCTAACCCCCCCTCAAAACTGCTCCTCGGCTTGACCACCCTCTTCCCCGCCTCTCCTCTCCCCCCCTCCCCTCTCCCCCCAACGCCAGCCCCGACGACACCCACCACCCCCAACCGATTCCCAAACCCCGCTACCGCCGCGCCCCCTCCCAACTTTCCCATCGCGCGGACTTCGACGTACCCCAAAGCCGGGTGGGTGGGGACGGAAAACGACCCGACGCGCGGGGGGAAGCTTGCTCGGCCGTTAAGGCTGAGCAGCCGCTCGGCTCGGCGGTCTGCTAGGGAGATCGTCTCGGAAGAGGTAGTAGAGCTGGGGGCGAGACGCTCCGCGTCAAGCGTCCGGCGGACGAGCTCTGGCAGGTCGACCGCTTCGACGACTAACCCCGCGCCGTCCCATGGGGAGCCAAGGTCCACCGCCCAGACTTGCCACTGCGCATCGTCGATCCCCTCCCTCCCCCGGCGAACACCCACGAGGAACTCCCCGTGCAAGACCGCCCAGGGGGCGTCCCCAGAGTGGTCCGTCGTGACGCTCCCGAGGGGTTGGACGTCGAGTTCCCCGCCGGGGGAGGAGGCGCCCCCGCCCGTACCGAGGGAGGAGGTCATAGTGATCGACGACGGAGCACGGTCGTGCGGTGACGCACCCGCACTCACCCCACCGCCCGGACCGACACCGAGCCCATCATCCTCCCGATGAATGTTACTCGGCCGCCTCGCACCCCCATGGGACGACAGCGGGAAATCCCCATTCGACACTGGCGACAACATCCCCATCGTCTTGTGCGGTGACCCCCCCGCATACCTCCCCCTCCCCGCTTGCGGGGGCACCACCAGCGCCTGCGGCCTCGTCCTCCCCGCAGGCGAATCCGACGGGTGAAGCAGGCCTGGTACGTCGTCGATGGACGACGCGCGGCGGCACCGGCAGAAACTCGGGAGCGGGGCGCGCGGGGAGATCCGGTCGATGAAGACTTGGGATGAGGTGGATGATACCACGAGATAACCGTCCTGAGTCTGCTGCCCGCAGCCTGTACAGCGCATAATCTGCGGGCGGACGATCTCGACTTTCCGGACCCCCCCAAGTGTCGGGGTAGGCGGGGCAAGCCCGAGCGGGCCGTAGGCGTCGTCGTAGACGTCCACAGCACCGGATTTGCGGCCGACGGCGAATACGCCCGGGAGGGAGGGGTTGGAGGTGGAGAGAGAGGTGATGGGGTCCGAGGAAGGGAGGTTGGTAGCGAGGATGGAGGAGGTCCATCCGGTGGGGGTTTTGCGCCAGAGGTGGATGTCGTGTTGGCCTGCGACGAGGATGCTGAGTGTCGCAGCGTTGCTAGCCGTCCCTTCGGACCGCATGAACTGGACGCGGCAAGGCGGGCCGTCGCCCAAGCTCTGCGGGGGGATGACCGTCTTGGCGACCCCCTCCGCGGGTCCGACTAGCACCACCGCTCCATCTGCACAAGCCAGCAGCACCCCCAGGCCTACCCCTGCGCCCACGTTCTTCGCGCTCGCGCCGGGTTCGCTCACCCCCGCCCCTCTCGGCGCCAAAAACGGGTCATCCACCACACATTCCCCCTCGTCAAACGCTACACCTACCACCCTCCCCGCGCTTGGCTGCTCCGCCCGCCATACCGGCAAGGCGGTTACCGCCCCTTCCTCCGGCACTTCCCACACTTGCACCACTGCTCCTGCCCCTCCCTCCGACCCCCTCGAAGCCAAACAACCCACCACCACCACCCACCGCCGATCCGCACTCACCCCCGCCACCACAACCCCTTCCTCCTCCCCCAGCCCCCCCGGCTGCAACGGCTCCCGCGTCCCCGCCCCGCTCGCAGGGGGGTCCGCAAACCGCCATAGGCACAGCGTATTCCCCGTGCCCACGGATAGGGCGAGTCGCCCATCGGGCGAGGCCGCTATGAGGTCCACGTCAGACTCGTGGCTGCAGGGAAGCATGTGTGCGCGGAGCGCACCCCCGAGGGAGGTGGTGCCGAATTTGGATTTGGATTTGGCCGAGCCGGGGGACTCGCTCTCCTCTCCGCGGTCGTCCACCCTCCCCAGGCGGTCACGCTGTGCGTCAAGCAGATCCGCGTCTTTGAGGAGATACAGGCACAGCGCGTACAGCGCGAACGCCGTGACGGCTTGAGGCAGGACGACGACTTTGAACAAGTAGAATAGCGGTTTTAACCTCGGCAAGACCAACCGACTCGTCGGGAGGCTGAGCTTCCGTATATCCTTCGGCAGCATGTGATGCCCCGTTTTAGGCAGGACGATGAGTGATGCAGGGGGAACGACGACGCGGATGAATGGCCAGCCGTGCGGGTTGAGGGCGCGCCAGAATTTATCGGCGGGGGAGAGGTGGGGGAGGTCCGCGGGGGTGGTGTGGAAGGGTGTTGGGGTCGGGGTGGGGAAGTGGAAGGAGGAGGAAGAGCGCGGGGTGGGGGTGTAGCCGTAGAGGCTTGCGGTGTTGTTTAGCGGGGCGCTGTGGCGCTGCGCTAGCCAGTATAACAGGCCCACGGTGAACAGCAGCTGCACGTTTGTCAGTAGCTGCCCCAAAGGCTTCTCGTAATAGTCCCGGCAGCTACGCACCAGTAACAGACTCCCACTCTTCGTCGTCCTAGCACGCAACAGCCTCCGCCAGTTAAACCCCCCTTGCTTCTCCGCCTGCGCGTCCGCCACACTCTCATTCTCCACCGGCGTGGTCGGTCCCACTTTATTGGACGCTAGCACGTCCGCCAGCTCAAGGCGCTGCGCGTCGATCGACAGGACCTACCCCCGACCAGTACTTCGTCAGCTCCCGCCCACCCGGCCTTAAGGCGGAGTACACAAGGAAGCGAACTCACTGTCAAAAAGAACGTATGCAGCATGAACCAGTCCGTCACGATGACCACCGCCGCAAACAAGCAAAACTCCCTCACGGGCTGGAGGTTGACGCATAACCACACGACGCCGAGGAGAGCGAGGTCGGTGAGGGACGTGAGGGCGATGGTGGTGCCGACTTTGCTGAGGCCGAGGCCGATACGGACGGGGACGGAGTGGGTGAATGGGATGGAGAAGATCGCTTGGGTCTGCGCGCCGTGTTAGTGGGGCGCGAGACGGGAGAGGAGGGGACGCACAAGGGTGGACATGTTCTCCGCACCAACAACCACAATCACAAAAGGCAGCAAATAAGTCGGCAAGCTGCTCTCCGAAGTCGACACCCCCCACCCGTTCCACCCGAGCAGCGCCAGCACGCTGATGGACATGACCGCCGAGCAGCACAGCTGGACGACACCGGTGAACGCCAGCCCAAATCGGGAGTGGGCTTTGGAGGCGTTGGAGAGCTGGATGATGAGGGTGGCGAAGAGGACGACGTAGAGGATGCAGATGAGGGTGGGCGGGGAGGAGATGGTTTCGGGGCTGGGTGTGGGGGTGTCAGGGGTGGGGTGGGGTGGGGTGGACGATGCTGGGTGGTACTAAGGGGGTGTTAGTTGAAGTCTAGTGGAAGAGGAAGAGACGTACCGAGACAAGCCACTCGCCAGTCTGATCCCCGTTCCCCGCCCTCGGCCCTACAGCCTCCACAAACACCTCCCCCTCAACCTGCCTCGCCGCCTCCGCAATCGCCCCCTCCCACCTCTCCTCAAACTCCCCGCTCGTATTCCTCGGCACATGAAACAGCACCGCCGCGCTGTGATACATATTCCCCGCGCCCGCCGCCCAGCCTAGCGGCAGGTCCCCGGGGCCGGGGGCGCTGGGCGCGACGTGCGAGAGGCTGGATACGGAAACGAGCGGGACGTCCGATGCGGGGGAGTAGGCTGCTGGGGAGAGGATGTAGCATGGGGGTGGTGGGGTGTCGACGTCGTCTTCCCCGGCGTAGGTTGGGAGCTGCCGGACACACCCCTGGTCTGGGGGGGTGTCATCCCGCGTTTCCCAGGTATCTGCGATATCCCGCACCAGGCGTAAAAACTGGCGATCGCGCTCGTCCCACTCGGCTTCGCCCGCTTCGACGTCCCGATCGAGCACGTCGGCCACGTCGGCCCAGCCGACACGCACCATTCGGACTTGCTCGCCGTGGCCTAGCCACGCGTCGGCTTCACCGGGGACGGCCCGGCTGACCCCCCAGCCTTCATCCTCCATCTGGTCGGGGTCGCGCCCCCACCATCCTGCCCAGGAGAGGCGCGGGAGGAGGGGCGGCGGGTAGGGGAAGAAGCTGTCGAGGATGGGGGTGCTGAGGAGGGATAAGGGGTGTTCTCGCAGTGGGCGGAGGAGGGTGCCCGAGGGGGTGCGGAGGGAGATGCGGTGGGTGTTGTGGGCTGGCGGGGAAGGGGGACGCAGGGGCGGGAATTTCTTTTCGAGGTAGAGGGCGAGGGAGGGGTAGAAGAGGTTTGTCATGACCAGGCAGTCGATGAGAAGTGTCCGGATCTAGATCAGAGTCGCTAGCGTGAGCTGTAGGCAAGACACGCCAGATGGAGAGAACCCGCACCTGATTCCTCGCGCAGTGCTCTCCAAACTTTCTGAACGCCTCTGTGACGACGCCCTTGCGCCACCTGAGCGACCTGGGTTTAGTGGCATTGCGCCGTCTCCGCCGTGCGGGTCTGGGTGCTGGCTGTGGCTGTGGCTGCGTGTCGGGGTGTGTGGCGAGTGGGGGGTGTCTGTCGTGTCTGTGGCGGACTGCCTGGGCTGGCTGCCTGTGGGCTGTGGAGGTGGACGCGGTCGCGTTGAGAGTGCCTGTGGAGGTGGGCATGGTGGGTGTGTCGCTACTCTCTGAGCATTGCGTTGTACTGTGTTGCTGTCTTGTGCTTGCTGTGTCTCTCCTCTCTCTTGCTGTCTGTCCACTCTCCTGATCCAAGCCATAGACCATAGAGACAATCGACAATTGAAGGCTTCTCGTCCCAGTCATGCCGTTGCCGCGTTGCGAAGCCGAAAGAGTTACGTAACATTCAGGCACCCCACCGTAGCACCCACACACCACAGACACCACCAAGTCATGCATCGATACTATCCATAGCGAAGAGCTATAAGAGAGAACAGCACTCGAAGAATGCCCCACTCACTCTAGACACAGCGACGTTGCCCACTCTCACGTGTGCCCCCCCCGCCTCGCAGTCCGATAGTGAAATAGTCACGTATGCCGGCGCAATGCCGACAAGTGAGTCATCGACTTGTCTTCTATAACTCACAACAACAACTCACTCTTTTACTTGTACACAGGTCCCTCGCCCTCCCGCCCATCCGGGTCCCGCGCAAGATCCTCCACAATCATCGGCACCATCCCTCCCGGCGGCGCCCAACCCGGCCCCCCAGCACTCGACGTCGCCGCCTCCTCATTCCGCATCACCACCCAGCTGCCCGCCCCCTCTGCCGCTGCAGAGTCCCTCTCCAACCTCACAGGTAGCCTCCGCCGCCCGCGCCTCACCGAGGCGGGCGTGGGGCATAACCGCGTGAGCTCGTGGCCGAGCCCGCCCCAGCCCGGGGTGATGCACATGCCGTCGGCACCTGCCGTGCCCACACGCGGGAGCATGGATGCTGCTGGGGCTGCCGGGGGCAAGGGGATCCTTGACCTCTCGTCTCTCGAGAAAGACAGAGAGAGCGTAGCGCTCCTCTTGTACACCTACAAACCCACCACCCCTACCAACATCCCCTCTGCCACCGCCAACCCCCAGCCCTCCCCCTTACCCTCCACATCATCCTCCCCCTCCACCGCCTCCTCCCAAGTCATCCTCAACTACGCCGCTCTCCCATGGGACGCCCGCCCCGGCGACTATCTCGAAATCCGCCAAATCCGCCGTCCCGCCCCCGCGGGGAAACCCATCCCGCCCGGCCCCACGCGCGGGGTGCAGGGCTTAGAAGGGGAGAAGGAGACAAAGGCGCAACGCCCGCCGGCGCTGATGGATGTGAAAGCGGGCAAGGGGAGGGAGGGGTATGTGTTTCGGCTGGGGGAGAATAGCCCGGCGGGGAATGTGCATCAGATTCAGGTGCCAGACTCTGTAGCGGCGGCGTTTGGGTTCCAGCATCGCCTGGAGGTGGAAGTGCGAAAGGTGAGCCGTGGGTTGTGTTTGGGGGGTGTAGCGGCGAGCTGACGTGATGGCCCCGCGCACAGATCAACGACAAAGAATCAGCCCACACCGACTACGTCGAGTTCTACTTCTCCCAATACCTCGGCCGCGCCGACATGTGGCGCCTCGGCATGTCCCTCGAGGGCACCACCCTCCACGTCGGCGAGAAGGTCTCCCTCGCAGGCGGCGCCGTCCGCGCCGAAGTCAACTTTGTCATCCGGAACGACAAGGGTAAAGATAAACCCCGCAAGTTCTCTAGCGGGATTGTGACGGCCAAGACAAAGACGATTTTCAGGAGTAAGAGCGCGCAGGTGTATTTGTTTATACAGCTTTGCCAGGAGACGTGGCAGTTTGACGAGGACGGGGAGAGGTATGTGGAGAAGGTTGTGCATGGTGAGTTGACCTGCGCGCTCGAATGGGATGAGCTGATAGAACGTAGGGTACCTGCCGGAGCTGTTTGCTCGCTGGGCAGAGAAGGGCACCTCCCACGTCGTCACCATCATCTTCTTCTCCCGGATCTTCTACTCTGACACGGACGTCGAGACCCTCCGGTCACACGACATGCTGGAAGCCCTCAACAAGGACTACTCTGGCCGGTGGTACAAGGACTTTTTCAAAGTCGCCATCGACCTCGAGCGGCGGAACGACTGGACCCTAGCCCTCCCCGAGATCAAGAAACAGCTGGAGAAGAGCGAGGATGAGATCCTCAGGCGATACCACTGGGACCTCCTGCGCGAGCACACGTCCGACCCGGGCGTGAAGGTGGACATCCTCGGCAGCTGGAGTTTCGCATACGAAGGCAACGTCCTCGAGGCCATCAACCTCGCGCTCAACCCGTTCGACGAGCACCACGTCGACCGCGACCTCTCCCGCACCGGCCTCTCCATCTCCGTCATCACTCCGGGCACGGGGCACTTCGCCGTCGACAAGAACCTGCTCCGCCTGACGACGGAGCGGATGGTAGACCACGGGATGAGTGTGGATTTTGTGTGCTTGACAAAGATGCCGCTGCATAGCGTGCCGCTGTTTAGCTATGTGTCGCATAGGCCCAAGGGGCCGATTCGGCATGAGAATGAGCTGGGGGTGAGGATGAAGCCGGTGACGCCGGATCTGCTTTACTTTGATGCGCACATGTCGCAAGTGAAGGATACCGAGCTCGCCGATTGTTACTGTGAGCTCCTCCCCCGCCGCCACTCACACTCCCCAGCTGACCCCCCACGCCACGCGCAGCCCTCCCATCCTGGGTATCCTGCTCCTTCTACGCCGTCACCCACGATAAACCCTTCCGCGAGGACCGCTTCGTCGCGCGCTGCAAGATGTACGACATCCAGATGCTCGGCATCCTCGACCACAACCTCACCACCGTCACCGTGCCCCTCCTCGACGTCGACGACGTCAGCATGCCCCGCCGGCCGCTTGATGTTGATGGGAGGAAGAGTATTCGGGATGCGTTTGATGAGAATATCTTCAGGGCGAAGCCGGAGGTGGTCTTTCGGGCTGGGGGTGGGGCGGGCGCAAGCGCGGGGGGAGGGGGGTCGCCCTTGCCGGGGGGGTCGGTGGCGGATAGTTTTGGAGCGAGTTATCAGTCAGCGAGACTGCTGGAGGAGAAGCGCAAAGAAGGGAGGTCGAGCTCGATGAGCATGACCCGGCCGAAGGACTTCCCCGGGCCTGGTGGGGCGGGCGGCGGTGTCGGAGGGGGGTCGCGCCTCTCCCCGATCAAGGCCATGGCCGAAATGGACGAGCCCGAGCTGGGTAAAAAGACCGAGCTGCGCGGGACGTCCCCTGCGCCGTCGTCTATCAGCTTGAAGAAAGGGAGCACAAGGAGGTCACTGTCGCCGACGAAGATGTCGCAGGTGGCCCCGACGGGGGCGCTGGGGGTCGGGCAGGGGAGCGGGGGAGGGAGCGGGAGCGGGGGTGGGAATGGACAGGGGCAGCTGGGAGGGAGCCGAGGGGGTTCGCCTACGACGACGACGAGGTCGATCTCGCCTCTGCCGAGTCTGCCAGAGGCGAGGGGGGCGTTACCGCCCTTGGGGAAGAGGCCCGCGTCGCCGTTCACCGCGACAGGGGGTAAGGCAGTGCGTAACTCCTCGCCATCCCGCGCCTCCGTCCGGTCCATCGAGCATGCCAACAGCAGCAACGGCACCACCGGCACCACCGGCGGCAGCTCCGGCGCGTCCACCCCCAAAGTCACCCCCGCCCACAAACTCAGCAACAAAACGAGCAAATCCTCCTTCGCCTCCCGCATAGGCGTCAACTGGGTCCTCGGCCTCACCCGCCCGGGGCAACCCACCATCGCCCACCCCGCCAGGGTCGAGGCCACCCGCAAGACTGACGACGTGAGCGTCAAAGACCACCGGCCGATTTCGCCGGCGCCGTCGATCGGGTCGTTACGCGGGAGACCGCTGGACGTGCCGAAGCCGATGGCGATCGTGACGCCGAGTACGCCGTCGCCGTCGAGGGAGAAGACGCACGCGCAGGCACAGGCGCAGATGCAGACGCAGGGGAAGGGGCTGTTGAAGTCGACGTTGAGTTCGGCGTCGAATTCCACCCCGACGGCGACGCCGGTGAGAGTCTCCTCGGGGTCGACGTCGGGTGCGGGAGGGAACAGCTCCGATGCAAGGGCGGTGGTGCCGGCGTCGCCGTCGGGGACACGGCCACTCCCGATCGCGTTCCCCACCGCGAGGGGCACCGCCCAACCGCCAGCAGAGGACGACGGGATCGCGAGGTCGTTACGCGCTACCAAGCCGCACCACCACAGCGGTGCCGGCGGCATCACCGCCCTCTCCCGCTCGCACGATGACGCCTCATGGGGCGCTCGCGAGAAGGCCAACGCCCTCGTCCAGAGCTCCCGGCACTTCACCATCAACCCCTGCAAACCCTCCGCCGAGACGATCGACCGCGTGCGCGACGCCGGCGGGCGGCGCTGGCGGTTCGTCCTCCCCAAGCAGCAGCAGCAGCACATCGTGCAGTGGCCCAGCTTGCTCGCGCCGGCTTGCTTACCGCTCACGACGGACTTCATGCCGAACCAGGATGAGAGCGATAAGCTGTACAACACGGGGACGTATACGGTGCAGTGTTATCTTGAGGATGGGGCGTTTTTGATTAGGGGGGATGCGGCGGAGAGTGATTTGCCCTTGGCGATGATGCGGGAGATGGTGTCGCAGAGGTTGTCTCGTGGGTCCCCCTTCTGACGCCATTGCCCTAGTGCTGGAGCTGACCCGCTTCCTAATCGCAGAGAACTTCCAAGTCATAGTCCTCCCGATAGAGAAATCCGACCCAACAGCCACAGCCCGCATGCCCATCCACCTCGACAAAGACGCCGACATGGGCGTCGAGCTGGTCACTGGCGGCGCCTCCGAAGTCCTCAAGCGCGGGGAGGGTGCCATCTGGTTGTCCTGGGCAAACCACCTCCACCGGCTGCTGTTCCACCCGACAAAGCAGGAGATTGTAGTGCACTGGATGACGAGGAGGGTGTCGCACTCGACGGAGCCGGTGGAGTGGAAGGGGCTTGTGTGGCCTGGGGGGATGAAGGGGTATCAGCCTGCGAGCGCGAAATTCTCTTACCCCGTGAGTCAGCTACATCTCCCTACTCCACGATTGGACAGAGCTGATGAGGATGGTGCAGGACGTGAGCATGAAGGTCAACTACAACCACCTCGACCACCTCATCAACGGCGACCGCCAGACCCTCGACGGTCTGCGCTACTGGCGAACGCGCTTCATCCTCATCCCCTCTGGCCGCGAACCCATGTCCCTCGCCGGCATGATGCCCAAGAACGAGCACCTCGGGTCCACCGACCTCCTCTGGCTAGGCGCTCAGAAAGTCATAGAGACTCTCAACAGGTACCTCCTCAAGGGGGACAAACCCCAGGTGCCGCTGAGGATAGTCACGACGACGTTCGACCCGTCGACGTGCGTGCTGGACGAGGAGTTGATGATGGATCTCGAGAGGCAGATAAGTGGGAAGGAGTCGACGAAGGGAGGGGCAAAGATGTTGCAGGGGACGACGCTGGCGAGTCTGGCGGAGCTGATGTGTCAGCCGGGGAACGGGCTGGTGATAAGGACGAGGTGGTGGGAGTGTGAGTCGTTTGGCTTGAGATGCTGGGTGCATGTGCTAACGGTTGGGCAGCTCGACAACACGTCATGTCGTTCAACGGCGCGCAGTTCTGCGAGTGGTTGCAGAACACGTTCGAAGACGTTACGAGCAGGGACAATGCCCAGGAGTGGGCCAAGACGCTCCTCGAGAAGGGCTTGATCTGTACGCAGCCCACTACCCCCTGCTTGACCCCGCTAACACCCCCCGCAGCCCACGTAACCAACTCGCACGGGTTCCTCGACTACTGGCACCTCTACTACCGCCTCCGCGAGCCCTACAGCCAGATCTACGCCAAGCTTGCCGAAGACCGGCGCAAGGAGAAAGAGAAGGAAAAAGAGGCCGCGTCAAAGAACAAGTCGTGGTTCTCGAGTGCCAAGACGGAGAAACCGGATAAGGGGGAGAAGGCGCAGAATGGGGGGTCGGCGATCGCTGCGGGCATCGCGTCGGCTACGGCTGCGGCTACTGCTCCGACGGAGGGAAGCTCGCACGACACGCCGGACCTTACGGCGTCGACCTCGACGGTCAACTCTGTCAACGCCAAAGACCGGGCTAGCGCGAACGGCAGCTCGGCGCCTCCCGAGAAAGTCATCACCCCTCCCGGGGCGAGGGAGCTTCTTGCCAAGATCTACCAGAACCCGAACGAGAGTCCCGAGGAGTCTGAGAATGGGGATGGGGAGGAAGTGGGCAAAAAGAAGAAGAAGAAGAAGGTGGTGTGGATGACTCAGACGAGGATACTTGATTTGGATCAGAGTCGGAAGAGTGATCGTGCGGAGGTGGCGGTGTTGCATGCGGACGTGGTGCATAATGCCCGAAACGCGTGAGTTCTCTTGATGACCGAATTTGCAATGAGTCGAACTGACGATCTTTTGCAGGTTCCACTTTGAGCTGAACTGGCTCGGCGTGACCGCCGCGCTGCTCGAAGAGCTCCGCGCAAAGGTCGCAGCGCAAGCAGAACGCTACGGTCTGCGTTTCGTTGAAACCCCCGTCGAGCAGATCGCCGACCTTCCCCTCAAATGCGCCTACCGCACCCCCATCCCCATCCTCCTCGCTTTACCCCCACCCGTCATCCCGGACCTGCACCTCCGCCTCGTCGCCGTCGCGCACGGCACCGGCCAAGCCGAGAACTACTTTGAGTACTGCATACTCACCAAAAAGTTTGGCTTCGTGCTCGATGTCGAGGCGGCAAATCGATACCCGGACAATATAGATGTCAAGTACTCGTACCGCAAGAGTGCCTTTACGTACTCGCAGTTCTGCCACAAGACTGGGCTGGCACTGGTGCAGTGCCGCGGGGGGCGGGACGGGTTTTTGTGGAGTGATAACAGGCTGGTGGTGTCGGCGGCGATGCGCCGGGGCGTGGGGAACCGGGTGGAAGAAGCGAGGGCGCTGAGGAGGGAGATGGAAGAGTTCTGTGGGGATAAGGAGGCGCTGAGGAAGTTTTACGAGGAGGTGCTGCCGCCGTTGCCGGGGAACGAGGAGGAGCTTGAAGCGGCGGCAGAGGAGGAAGAGCAGGGAGGGGGTGGGGAGAAGATTGATGATGAGGAGCTGGAGGAGACGGGGGAGAAGGTTGAGGCGTGATTAGATGATGTTTGGATTGTTGTTGTAAACCTTACAATGCATGGATATAATATGGGCGATATCATGCTAGACGTTTGACGTTTGCGATACACACACATCCCTCTCAGATCCCAGCCCCACTCACCCACCCCCGACACACACACACACACCCGATGATCCGATGATCCTATCAGTCCCTCGACGGCGAACGTGCCGACCTCCCACCAGTCTTGGGCTCATCTGACAGTTCCCGACGTTTGCGGACAGGTGATGCCGACCGACGTCCAGATGACGACGAGCCGGACGAGGACGTAGAGTAGCGACGGCGACGGCGTGTCTTTGTCCGTGACCGAGACGATCCAGAGCTCGAGCTTGAGTCAGAGGACGATCCCGAGTCAGAGTCAGAGTCCGAGTCCGAGTCGGAATCCGAGTCAGATCCAGAAGACGAGCTGCAAGCGCGCCGCTGTCAGTTGATCCTTGAGACTACCACAATCCTCATAGCGACAGGCTCACCTTCCCCTCTTCTTCTTCCCCTTGCCCGAACTCTTTGACTTCGCCTTCTCCTTCTCCTCCTTCTTCCTCCTCTCCTCCTCCTTGGCCGCCAGGATCTTGTCCGCAAGCCCCTTGCCAGCGCCCGTCTTGAACTCGTCCGGCACCTCTACACTCGGCTTGTCACGCCCAATGTTGCCCATCGCAAGCTGTTTTGAGCGAGAGGGGCGCGGGACGTAGGGGCGTTGGTTTTGGCATTGGTATGTGTGGTGCCCGAATTTGAGGCATCGCTGGTAAAGAGGAGGTCAGCAGCTAAATCTTCTGGGCATGTGGCCAGAGAGTACGAAGCACTCACCTGGCAACGAGTGTTGGGAGAAGCCTTCCCGGGGTTTTGAAGTTGCTTGGGGCCGCCCCTGTACATTTTGTGAATATTTGTGGGGCAACGGGGGCGGTGTTGGCGTGCTGTCGACCGTGATGAGGCTTCCAAAGTGTTTACAGTAGTATTGACAGCAAGAACAGCGAAGATTATTGACGAAGGAGAAGCATCACTTCAAGTCGCGCGCTATCAGCCTGAATCAGGCTCATGGTGTGTCTGATTCCTGACGGTTGGTGTCAGCGCGCACGGACCTCCTTCAGGCGCGTCCGCTCTTCTGCTTTCAGTGATGCTCTGCTTGTTGTTCACAGCCACCACATCCATCACTGCTGCATATGCTAGAGCATGATTTCGACAGGGTGACACATGGTAGAGGTCAGCAAACATACTACTTATCGGCAACGCCCCTGCCAGTGATAATGAAGTGGTGACCTTCTGCTACGCGACGGCGAGGCCAAGGGCTCGAGCGCATCAAGGGATGCTTCGTCGTCTTTTCTTGGAGTGGGAGGGGGGGGGGTGGGGGCTTCGGCAACTCGCTTTCTCATCTGCAACAGAATCTGCCTGCATAGTCATACATACTCTATTAGCAATCTTGGGTAGCCGCCACCATGCCTCAGTTTGCTTATACGGTAGTGTGAGTGTCCTCCCCTCACCTCCCTCGCAGTCCGTCACGCTGACTCGAAGCCGCTCGCCAGATGGGAACCTCAGAAAATTTACCGCCTTCTTCGTCTAATCGATGAGAATCCCCTCTGGCGACGGGTCATGTTCCCGCCCGCCGGCATCACCAAGCCCAAGAACAGCTACCGTTACGCCATCGATGTTTTCATCGCATTCTTCAAGGACGACGACATCTTGAGGGATGATGAGAGGATGGAGCTGGTGAAGAGGGATGCGGACGGGAGCTACTCGGGGACGAAGAAATGGACCTCCTCACAGTATAACCCTTGCAAGAAGGTGCTGGAGAGGTGAGTCCGAACGCACAAAACAACCCTCTTTACACGACTGAC
This sequence comes from Cryptococcus sp. DSM 104549, assembly GCA_036427605.1. Taxonomy (NCBI): domain Eukaryota; kingdom Fungi; phylum Basidiomycota; class Tremellomycetes; order Tremellales; family Cryptococcaceae; genus Cryptococcus; species Cryptococcus jaspeensis. The sequence goes on along the minus strand of CP144044.1, from coordinate 3,511,458 downwards.
CATGTATGCGAGCAGGGTTCTCGCGGAGGTGAAGAATGGGAAGTACGAACGTGAATTTGGGTTTGATCCCTCGTGGACGACATGGGAGGATATTCCCTCTCGTTCAGATAGACGTGAGTGCCACCCATTCTCGAGCCAAGACACTGAGGTCATACTGACATTGACCCCAGACATGCTGGAGCTGAAGTGCCCGTACTACTTCCTTCTTCGGCAGCTTGTTGGCGGCGATTCTGCCCCGTCGGAGCTGGCACCACCATCTGCTTCTCTCCCGCGCAAGCGCCCAACAAGCCGCAAGTCGGACCCTGCCTCTCCCCTCGCCCAGCGCAAACGCGCACCGACACCCGAGAGTGTTTCTCCCCCATCCGTCCTCGACGAACTCCCTCCCCTTCCAGACGACATTGCTCCCCTGGCTCCCTCTACCAAGCGATCACGGGGCCATACCTCCGCCTCCCCTCCCCGCTCATCGACCCCTTCGTCAGACGACGAAGACGCCAAGCCGTCCATCTCCCCTCCGCCTCCTCGCAAGCGACATCGCAGTTCTCTCAACGAGTTGGCCGTCGCACCTCGCCAGATTGCACCCCACGCTACGTCCTCTTCCGAGGTCAAGCTGGCAAAGGCCAAGCGCCGTGCGTCAGACCCAACAGGCGCCAGGTCCAAGCATGCCCCAGTCGCGGCAGAATCTGGCGACGAGTCGATGGAGAGCGCGGATGAGGAGGTGTTGCCCCCCCGTGCCGGCTCTTCCGGAGAAGCGGCGGCGCGAGAAGGGCGAGCGAGACGTGAAGCCTTCCAAGGCTGACCTCGCGCGTGAGGAGCTGCGTAATGGGTCCAAGCATGCGCCGATTGCGGTGGACCCGTCTAGCGATGCGTCGATGGAGAGCTCGGGGGAGGAAGGCTCGGGTGAGGAGGGCTCAGAGGAGGAGGGGGAGGCTCCCGTGCCGGCTCCACAGAAGCGACGGCGCGAGAAGATCGACCAGGTCGTGAAGCCTTCCAAAGCGGACCTCGCGCGTGAGCAGCTGGCTGAGCGGCCTTCGGCGAAGAAGAGCCTGAAGACGGTTCCGATCGGGCGGGCTGCGAAGCTTGTCAAGGTGAAGGTGGAGAAGGAGGGGGAGGAGGCGCCGAAGGATGTCAAGAAAGAGGCGAAGAGGAAGGCGAAAGATGGGGCGAAAGACGATGAGATGGAGACGCAAGAGGAGGAGCGGAAGGAACGGAAGGACGAGAAGAGGAAGAAGGAGAAAGCCTCTCCTTTGACACCAGCTCCCTCCAAGTCTAACCCAGACCGAGAGGCGAGCGACGCCCCCTTGGCCGAGATCAAGCCATCGAAGGCCGGTGCTGGTGCGGGAAAGGGAGGGAAGAAAGCGGAAGTGGGGTTGGCCAAGAGAGGCGCAGAGCCGGGTCAGGGCGGAGAGAAGACTGGACCTGCGATCGGCTATAACGAGAAGGGGTTCTTCACCGGCGAAATGGAGCATCGTTATCTTATCCGCTGGTTGCCTTCGTGGCACGGGATCCACGATTTCAAGCGCCAACTACGGCGCTCGGTGGTCGACGGTCTCGATCTAGACGAGCTCCGACGCGTGATCATGGGCAACGATCAGATACCCGACAAGTGGTTCAAGCCTTCGGTGGTGCTATGGCAGAGCAAAAAGCCGCCCGGATATCTCTTCACTTCTCTACATGAGAGGTGCAAGGTCGAGTTAGGGTACCGTGTGTTACAGTTGGCTTTGGAGCAATGGTAAGTCTCTAGAGGTGCGGGTATTGTGGCGGGTGAACGAGACGCTTTTGGGCTCCACCTGTAGCAAAGACGATTGTTCCTCCACGTGCCTTCGTAAAAACTCCTTCCTCATCACGTACCGCTATCGAGAAGTTACGCTTCTTGAGCGTTTGGTCGACCTCTTACAGGGCGCCGGAGCGTGAGTATCATCTTGGGCGCAGATGTTACCAGAGCTGACCAGCTGTCCGTATCTTACTCCCGGTCTCCTCATCAGTGCTGTCACCTGGGCGTCCAGAACGATGAGCGTGGACCAATACATGTTCAAGCGTCGACAGCAAACGCAAAAGACATCGCTCGAACTCGTTGAGATCGTTGGGTCCCTTCCGTCCGACTATGCATTACCCAGATCCAGCACTTTCTCATCGAAAATACCCCGTTGGGATCTGCTCATGACTGTGAGATCGTGCTTGGACATTGTCGACGAAAGCAACACTTTGATCAGGGAAACCATGAGGGAGTGTAAAAGCGAGTAAGTCGGTGGTTTATCAAAAGTGCCGCCACGCTGACTTGTGAGCTATGTGTAGTCCCCAACAAGTCGGTAGTGGGTACTGGCTGTGTGTTGAGAGGATGTCATGGAGTGTGCGGAGCTACTTGCTGCAGATGGCATCCATGGAGAAGTTGTAAGCGTAACGTTGAGCTGCGTGCACAGGGAGAATCTGACGGCTGCTCATCTAGCACCATCCGACACTCAACCTCCGAAAAGAGCGCAGACGACACAAACGACTCTGACCATCGTATCGTTGTGTGGTGAAATCTGTGAAGGACGAGGACAAGGAGAACGAGGACGACAGCGAGGACGATGACAGCGAGGACGACTGCGAGGAGAGTAAGGATGACGATGATTCGGACGAGGAGAGCTCTCCTTGGGAAGAGATGACCTCTTTACAATTTGTGCAGTTTGTTCGTCGCCTCCGGGAGGAAAAGCAATAGACAGGTACGCGGAAGGGGAGGGGGGGGGGGAGAGGGGTATGAGGTCTACATAGTCGATGTGACACAGTGCATGCCGCTTGTTTATAATTTGGCACGAATCACCTAGAAACCCGAGTCCCGCCCGTGGCCGGCCTCCTCCTTCGGCATCGTGAAGCCACTTGCGCGCCCCACACGCTCTCTCATATGTACATACGCCAGACATCGACCAGCTCCAGGCCAATTAGCCCATGGGTAGCCCAAAGTCAAACGCCCACTAGAAGACATGCATCCTGCTATCTTCTCCACCACCAAAGCACCACAAAGATCCACATGACGAATAACAAGAAGAGCATGAACCAGCACCAATTCGAGCCCTGGCGCTTGGCCATCTTGTTCATCCGGCGAAATGTACCGCCGAGGAAGGTCGAGGTGGAGGAAAATGTGTCGTTCTGCGGGCGACTCGTCAGTGTAGTCCTAGACGTGGGGTTACGAGCCATGGAGGGGGGAAGAGATGCGTACCATGTTGCCTAGTTGGAGATTGCTATCCCGTACTTCGTTTCCAATGCCAACGGTGATCTACAAGTTCTGCCGTCAGTCTCAAAACGCACCTACACCGACACCTCTTCCTCCTTCCTATCGCTCTAAGCCCCAGGCTATTCCCCTGCCTCCAGCTCCTCTCCCATATCCACCAACTCACATCCTTCAACAACTTCACCTTCCCCAACAGCCCATCCAGCCGCTCATCATTCTGCCCCTCAATATCATGCGTCGCCCGCGTATACCCGCTCCCCATACCCCCGCCATACGGCGACTCGCTATACTGGCTCGCGTTCGACCCGGGGCGGGGATATGGTGAGGTACGGCCTGATGAGGGTCCAGAGGGCGGGAGGAGGACGGGTGCGGGGGTGTGGGAGGGGGTGCCGCTCTGGTTGGGGTTGCGCTGGGATAAGGTGGTGAGACTGTGCAATGGCAGATACATGTGGGTCAGTGTGGGTCTCCTAGAGCCTACAGGTATGAGACGCCGTGTGAAGAAGAGAAGGGCTTACCGGCTCATGGTGAAAGTGCTGGGGGGATGATCAGATGATTGAGCGAGATGGGATATGCGAAGATGGTTGTCGGAAACGTGCTTGCTGAGCGTGTCACCGGCCGACCGTCGTTTTGGTGGATTATTGCGACGTTTTTAAGCTTTCGTCTTCTCGTTCAGCGAGCTCCTCCGCCGATAGTAGTGTGCTGCTGTGAATCGATGAAGAGCAAGAACGGGACCATAAACCAACAGACGGAAAGAGCACAGCGCGACAAACAACGTCGCTGGGCGGCGCGCGCGGATGACGCATGGGCGCCGACGTGCTGATGACGTGGCATTTTTGGCGTGCCACGACCCACGAGACCATCGCCCGGCCCTGCGGGTGGCGGGTCTTCCTCGACTCTTCTGCCCATGCATGGAGCTGCTCCGGAATACATGGGTAGACGCAATGCACGAATTACTACCCGGCGAGATGAACGTCACGGTAACATAGATGCCGTTTGCGAAGGAAGGCTCTCGGCAAAGAAAGAAGGAAGCTCGCAAAGGGAAGACGCGCACCCTCATCGATCACACCGAACATGAGCTGCCGCCGCCGCCACCCATCCTCGACACGCATGCATGATGTGCGATGAATGCACTACAACCCATCAGGACAAGGTATAGACCGTTCATGGCTTCCCTCTCTCTTGCTCCTCCTTTCTCAAGCGGTCGGGATGATGACGTGGCGGTACTGCCATCACCCCGGCACACGCCGCCATGAAGTGCATGGACTCAGCCATCGCTCCGCACTGCGCACGACAGATACCCCCCACCATCAGCCCATGTTCCAGAGCCATCAAAAGAGGTGCTGCGATGGGTACGTGAGAAGATGTGCACTTACCCACCCCAAGAGGATGGCGAGCACGACGCCGGCGCCGCTCGGGTGATCATCCCCCAGTCGTTGCTCGCATACTGCGGCGGCAGGTGTCACGGTCAGTATGTGTGGTCTACGACGACAAGACGGGCAATGATGTTGTAGGACATACAGGAGCGGAGAGCGTCGTGTGAAAGGTCTTGAATCTCTCCAGAAGGCTAAGTAGGCGAGTGCACATTAGAGATGGATGTATCAAAAGAGAAACACATTTATCAACGCACAAGGAGTACCACAGAGCCCTTGAGCCCCTCTATACATGCCACAATCGTCTTCTCCTGCAAGCGTCGGTCCATATTTAGCCGTTAGTGCTGCTCAGTCGTGCACACACAGATGTAAATTGCAGACGTACGCCAGTCGGGGCCCAGGGAGTAAAAAACAAGAGGAAGACGATGCAGAGCAAGAGTAACAACTTGAAGGAGGCCACGATGAACCAAGGCTTGCAGATTCGGCCACGCCGCTGTAGTATCCATCTCTATCAGTACATAATGGCCACAAGCAGAGGGCATGGACAAGAGAGGCATCGGGACTCACAAGGCAAGCTAATAAGAGGGTGATCGCGTTGAGACCGCCAAAGGCGAGAACAGCCCATTCGCCTATACTGATCCACTTCTCTAGAAATCACGAAGCAGATTTATCAGCACACATTCTTCCCCCACATCATTTGCCACGCCATGCCGCAGCCCCACGTACCGTCCGAATATTGAAGCATCCACCGCACACCCCCAAGCTTCACCATCGCCGGAGTCACCAGGATCCAAATCGCCGAGAGACTCACGACCCATTGGCTCCAAAATGTACCCGGGTACTCCTGCTGGCCCCATACCGTTGTGAAGAAAGCGAGCTTTGGGAGGTCCTTCAGGCTGGTCCAGGCTTGTTGCTGGACGACGGGCGTCTCTGTCGTGGGGAGGGGGCTACATGGCGATGCTGATGTCGCCATCGTTGGGGCGAGGATCTACGGAAAGGTGGATGGAAGATGTAGTTGGGTCCAAGCTATCACTATGATATTTCGGGGCGTTGCTCGTACCACGTACAATAAGTCTCGTTGGGATGTTGACAGATCCAACAGAACGCAGAACGAAGAACACAACCGACAAGAGCTGACGGGGACGTCGGACGGCATCGGGCCCCAATGCCCGAGATTAAGTACTCGTGCATATTAACATGTAGCAAGTACCATATGAGTACTTACCGGGACTTTCTCATCTTATTAATTACACTGTGTCACACAGTACTTAGATAAGTTAATTACTTGCGGCTGAAGCCGGCTTCTTGAGCCCACATGTTCTTTCCTGATCGACTTCTTGTCCACAATCTTTCAAACTGAGCTGTGAAAAGTGAAGCTGAAGGGGAGAAACGAAGTTCAGTGGATATATCTGCTAAACAGATCCGAGCTTCAGAAGAAGACTTGCGCCGCAGCTTGACAAGAGGATCACACGCGCGCAGAGCTAGTAATACTTCATGAGCCCGACATCAACCTTCCCTATAGCCTCCGTATCTCTTCCTCGCGATCTGTGTCGCCTTCAATTTGCCAACCCATGAGGAAGCAAGCCCGCGTACTAGCAGCCCTCTTGACCCGCTACACCGCAATCCCATCTGGTTGATCCTTCAGCTTCCGTATCTACCACGGGTGGCCTATCGCCACTCAAGACTGGGGGGAAGGTGTCACGCGCCTATCGGCTCTGACCTCCCCCGCGCCTACCTTCACCACCCATCTCATGATCTACGCGCAATCCTCCTCTTCCTCATCCTTGTTCCACCGCACATAACGCACCCACACCCTATTCCCTGGCACAGAGAGCTGAGACCACCAAACAACCGCATGCCATTGGTTGACGCTTGGAGACGGATTGACGAGTGAAGCCGTGGGGACCAGACACAGGACTTGCGGGGCAGAGGTAGATAAGTCTGCCGATCCACTATTGTCTCCTCATACCCACTACCTCGACTCAGACCCTCAGCTGTTCTCTTCCGGCTTTGACTCGGCTGTCCCCACGGATCCTCGGGTCATTCTGACATCCCCATCTCCCTCGCGACCCGCTGGAGGCTCCCGCCAGAAGACGGCAGCGTCGCCCTTGACAGAAGGACAACGAGCTTGGCCCGACGACGGCAGCGAGGGCAGCATGGCACGTGGAAGAAGTGGGTGGGGTGGTAAGGGAAACAGGAAGAAGGATGTATTGGGAGTGAAGGTGGAGAGGTTGGGGGGTTCGGGAGGAGGCTTGGAGACGGTTGAAGGAGTGAGAAGGAAGACATGAAGGCAGGGCGAAAAGTAGGCAGGGCTGGGGGGAGCTGATACATAGAGCGCATGCATGTGAGTGGATGGTATCCACCTGTGTGCACTTGCAGTGTCCGGATTTCTCGCCCGCCACATCAACCCCCGGCGAGACGATTCACTGGCGCCAGCGTCGGGTTCAAGCTCACGCCCGAGATGTCCCGGTTGATATTGAAGACCTGAAGGGAGCGAGCCAGCCACGATTTCTTGGCACATTCAGGTCGAGGGCTCCATAGAACCGCCCCGCCATCAGAAAGTGGAGTGGAGTGAGGCAGGCGGGGGCCGACAGCTGAGAGGGCGGCCGGTCGGCTTTGCTCGGCGACATGATGCTTCAACTCTCTTCTGCGGGCTGCTGCTCGGGGTCCGAAGAATGAGGAAGAGCGCTGTGCTCTGCTCCTGAAGCGTCAGCCACCCACCTGCTCCAAATGAAGCATGAATCATTATGCATGTCGATTGATGGTAGACTTCAATATCTTCAGGTGGGAGACTGCCTTTGGTCAGTGACTGCCACTGTCGCCACTCACATGCTTTCACGTGTTCGTGCGCGCAGAAGAGGCCATCGACGGAGCCTCCGCGCCGAACCCCTGGTGCCCTGGTTTCAATCAAGACTGGCGATTTTCATTCATCAGCACCCAGCTCCATGCATTCCCTCTTCGCAGCTCAAGGCGATGCTCTCCATGACCCGTTATATAAGTACTCACCCACACAATCAACACCACCCTTCCCTGTCATTCGTTCAAACCTGGATTAGCAGACGGAATGAAGACGCGGAATGAAAGGCGCCGGAGAATTGATAAAGTTCAATCACGCCCTCGTTCCGCGGACGCGTCACCACCAGCAGCTTTAGGCTGGTTTGCATCATGATTAGCATGGATCGGGACCCCGAGAGGGTGGATGGGGTGTGTGTGCACTCTGCGGTATAGAAGAAGGGGTGAGGATGGAAGGAAGAAAGAAGGGAAGATGGGGGACGGGGGCGGTCTTGCCAGTCGCCAACGACGACGACGGCGCCGTTGAGCGACTGGGCGAGTGGCATGAGCCGTCCACTCCCAGCGAGCCGCAACCGGCAGTCCCCCGCCTTTCGCTGTCGATCAACATGCATCCAAAGAAGACAGACACGAGAGAGCGCCACTGCACACCCCCAGGGCCCGGCACGAGGGGAGGTGACACAACATGTCACCTTGACGGAGCGCTTGCGTTAGCCTGTAACAGACTCGCGCTAAGTGGTGACCGATAAAGCAGTCGATCCATGTTCGGCAGCTCGGGAAACTGCGGTCCACCAGCCAGGCCCGAACACCTGGGTTCCCGACGTCCGTCCGTACGCAGCAGGGCAGGCAGCTGGTCGGCGCCCGGGTGGTGGGTTGAAGATACGAAAGTGTATCAGAGTTAAAATAGGCTCGATGTGACAGGCCAGGGGGAAGGGGGCAAGGGGGAAGAAGGAACGAAAGGGGCGGAGGGGTGGTGGAGAGACGCCACTGGCCGCCACTGACCTGGAATCGACGCCCATCGACATCATCGGTGACCCCCGCCAGCAGCCCCAGCCCTCGCCAGTCCCCACTCTTCCGCCGTGCTTAACCGGAAGTGCCGCAGCCGAAGCGGCGTTGACAGTGAGCACTGTGCTTGTCGCCGACGTGGGGCGTCGGGATGGGTCAGCGCAGGACAGGTGCACAGTATTGCAGGGGCTGGCGGAAGGGCGAGGGGTGAGGGCGGAAGGCGGAGGACGGATGACCGGGAGGGTGGGGTGAGCAGGCACGCGCGCGCGTGTGCTCGTGGATGTCGACGAGGACGTGGATCGTGGAAAAGAAGGATGGTGGTGAACGATAATCAGCATGGTTAATGACAGGTACAGACTCTAATGATTCTGCCCAAACTTTGATACACCAATGGCCATGATGACCTTCAATTCGATCGACAGCGGGCGACCGCGCGCGACCTCCAAGGACCACATGTGCGACTGAAACCATATGCATATGGATTGAGCTCTTGCATCACATGCGATGATGCGAAGCGGGGCATTCGTTCCGTATCATCATGGTCAGGGTGTAGATAGGGGCAAATGATTATGGATTGGCCGAGCCATGTGCATCGTGGAGGCTTCCTCTGGACAAGCAGCAGCAGCAACGTGAATTCGCGCGCGGTGGTCCGTCGCGTCAGGCGATGACACGGACGAGCAGGGGCTCGATGTCCTGAGGAGCTCCAGCGAACATCGGGGCTGATTGTGGTTGGTGTGCTTAGATTATGCATTTATCGGGCCTCGGGTATGGGCGGGTGGTACAAGGGGCAGGGGGTTTGATAAGACGTGCGTTGGGGATGTTTCGTGAAATCGAGTTAGAAGGGCGCCTATTCCCCAGGCTAAGGACGGCGGCGGCGGCGAGGGAGCGGCGAGCGACGGCAGCGGGAGGAGGAGCAGGGAGGTGCCGCGGGGTGGTGCCGTGGTGGGCGCGAAGCGAGGGGTGATGGCATGGAGAAGAGAAGAGAGAGAGAAAGAGTGTTCGGGGGAAGCGAAGAAGGCGGTGTGGGGGTGGGTGTTCCGTTGGGAGCGAGGGATGATCGTGGCAGGGATGGGCCAGGGCGTGGGTGAGCGGGAGTATAAAATGTATGGAGTGCCTGGTGTTCTGTGTTCTCACCTGACTCGTGCGGCCCTGGGTGTCTCTGGCCCAAATCCAAAACTCTCCGACAGTCCGGGGGCCACTCCTGCTTCCCCCGACGCCCCTGAATCCCGTGTCGTGTCCGCCTCATGTCCATCCTCTCTCCGCCTGAGTGGCTGGAGATGTCCGGACACACACTAAATAAGCGTGTCCCTCCCCCGCGTGTCCCTGACTCCCGTCCCTGGCGTCCCTGGTCGTTCTGGACCTGAACCGTGTGCCCTGGACATGACTCCCACATCGCATTCGACCTTTCTTGCTGCCTTCTATTGTCCATCCTCTCTCTCTCTTCTCTATCCCCTGCTGCCCACCACAAAAGGCGATGAGTCACTCCCTCCAGCAGCACACCCACTCCGCCAACCTCGCCCCCTTCTCTCACGACACCCCCGCATCCTCAAACACCTCACACTCGTCCCCCCACACATCCCCCTTCCCTTCCACCGCCGCGTCGTCCACCACTCCCGCATCCTCCTTCGACCTCCCTTTTGGGGTGGCACCGACCAGTTCTTACTCTCAAGGACCATCTCTATCACAATCACACCACCAGAACCACCCCCGGTCGCCCAACTTTGCAGCGATGGGGCCCAACTCCTACCTCTCGTCGTCGTACAGCGACGCATCATCCCACCACTACTCGGCCCTCACCCCTCCACAGCTCGTCACCCTCTCACGCCCTCTAGCTGCCGGCTCATCCTCATCCGCCCCATCTTCCAACCCCTCATCCTCTTCCCCCCGCTTCCAGCCTTATTCCCGCCCACAACCACCCCAACGCTCCCTCTCGTCTACATCCCCCGCATCCGGCTCAGGCAATCTCGGCTCGATGCCCCCGCCCTCCCTCCCGCCTACCTTCTCCCACCAACCCGTACCCCCACCCCAATCCCAATCCCAACCCCAACCCCAACACCCCTCCCCCGGCTCGCTCCACTCCCAATTCTACCCCACTCTCCCCTTATCCCGCAGCGTGAACGACACCACCCCCCCAGGCCCAGGCGGGGGGGCGGGGGCACCCCCGCTAGACTCCTCGGCGCCGTTCAGCGCGGGTTACCCAGGGGTGATGTACGGGAACTTGCCGATACCGCCAATACCGGACGCGTACATGTCGATGCCCGTGGCGCTGCCTAATTGGGAGAGGGCGATGCACGAGCCGGTGGTAGGGCCTGATGATTATGCACAGGTGAGTCGAGGCGTTCGCGACTTGAGTGGATATCGGGGACTGCGGATCATGTGATACGATACGATAGCGGCCGAGCCGCGTCAAGTCTCTCATGTCTCACCTGCCTGTGCCCACACAGATCAGCGCGAGCTGCCTATGCATGACTGATAGCTAACCACGCACATGGACCCCAGGCCATAGACATCTACTCACACATCTACAACGCCCTCCCCTACCTCGTCCCCACCTCCCAACCCGCCCCTTCCCAGCCCCAGCCCGGCCCCATCCCACAAGGCATGACCGCCTCCCCGCTCGCGTACGACTCTCTCATCGGCCTCGCGTCAGATGGGCATAGTATCATCACAGGCCAGGGGCAGGCATCGCCTGATGCCGCGGGGGGTGCGGGCGGGGTGGGGTATGGGGGTGCGGCGGGTTCGGCGAGTGATGGAGGTTCCGGCGCGGGGGCGGGGGCAGGCGCTGCAGGGAAGAAGAGTGGTTCGGGGTCAAAGAAGGGTTCTAGCGAGGGGGCACCGAACAAGTGTTTAGGCTGCGGGGCGACAAAGACGCCAGAATGGAGGAGGGGCCCGATGGGCCCACGGACATTGTGTAACGCCTGTGTGAGTCGCGTCGCTTTCCTCTTCGCCCGAGTAAGAAGGGAGAACGGGGAGCTGATAAAGATGGGATGGGTCGACAGGGTCTCGTGCATATGAAACTGCAGCGCAAGAAGCGGAAAGCGGAGGAGAAGGAGAAGGCGGCGGCGGCAGCAGCAGCGGAGAGCGGGTCGGCGGCGGCATAACGTGTGAGCGAGGGGGCGTCGCGTCTATGTATCGGGGAGGAGGGGCGTCAGGCTGCCAGAGTAGGGACTGGGTGTACTATATCTTGCCTTCTGGTGTGCTTGAGCTTGGATGTGTGGGAGAAAAGGGTGGGGGGCCACCCATCATAGAGACCTATCATCTTCACGTATTTTACTTTCTTTGGGCTAGAGTGTCTAGTGCTGTTGTATAATACTCTGCAAATGTAGAATAGGATCACCGAAAGTGGATCTAAGCTTTGGGGAACGTTGTCCCGAGAATACAAGTACATCCAAGATCGCCAGCAGGTCTCTATGCCTTCACCTCGTCGTCTTCTAAATTCGCCTTGCCCAAGCCCGCAATCAACGCCTCGACGTCGTCCCGATCCTCATCACTATCCTCCTCCTCCTCCGGCTGTTCCCACTCATTCCCCTTATGATTCGGGTTCTCCCTCAGCAGATCTTGCCCCTCGTTGGCCTCTGTCCCCCCGTGTCACCCATCAGCTCTCTGCTCTGTCCCCTACACATGTAGGAACAATGAGGCGCATAGCTGGTAACTCACGTTTCTGCCTTTTCCGCTCAGCCTGCTCCTCCTCCATCTCCTGCTGGATAAGCTCCTGCATAGCTGTCATGTCGTCCGCGGTCTTGCAGGTGCGATACCGCTCGATGAGGTGTGAGTTGAGCTTGTAGAAGGAGTGGCCCCAGGAGAACTTTGCGAGGCTGCGGGTGCGAGGGGGGGTCAGCGGGGAGCCTAGATGAAGGGAGATGATGGCTTACAGGACTTCGGCCCAGTCTGGGTGGCCGGTGATGTAGAACCCAGCAGCGAGCGCTTCCACGCAGTTGAGGCGCCAGGGTTTACCGTAGTTGACGGGGTTGCTCGCGATCAGGAAAGGTACTGTGCCGGCGTGGTGTGTCAGCGCGATCCCAAGTAGGTTGATACTCCATACGCAAGTCGCCTGCGGAGCAGAGGAGAAACCTACATAAACGCTCGTACGGCGATTTGATTTTGTTGAACGGCACCTCATCAAGCCGCGCCCAACTGCACTCCACCACAGCCAGCCCGCTCATCTGGACGATCTCGTCATCCTCTGGCGAGATCACCTTCTTCCCTTGCGGTCTGTCGCGCCGATCCCACTCGTGTTAGCCATATCTTGCGACATCGTCTCTGGGTGTAGCTGAGGGAGGGATGGCTCACGTGAGGACGATCCCGCGGAATCGCTGACCAACACGCATCGAGTTGATCAAGTTGTGTCGCGCGAGCTTCTTGCCAGAGCACCGGCGGGGGTCGCAGTGGTCGAAATCCCACATCGCGACTGGCACATCAATGTTCACCTGGATCTCCTCCTCGCTCTCGTCCTCGCCTTCCTCGCCGTCCTCCGAACCCGAGCCGGAACCGGAGCCGGCATCGCCGGCGGCGTCTTCATCGCCTGATCCGCTTGATGAGGAACCTGCACTCACACGATGCACCTAGTCAGCACGTTGAGAATCCGCCAGTACGGGTGACGGGACCACTAACGTACCCGATCCCAAGCTCTCACCCGCCATCACCCGCCGGAAGACCTCCTCATCGTCAAGCACAGGCTCAGCACGAGCAGTAGTCGCCTTCTGCCGACCGCTGCCCCCGCCGCGGGCCGTGTGCCCGCCGCCTCGTCCGCGTCCGCGACCTCGGGGTGCGCTGCGCTGGTTGCGTTCTTTTGAGGGCTTGCCCATGGTTTGATTGGACGGATGGTCAGGCGAGAGGGGAGGGGCGGTAGGGGGTGGTGTCTGATGGTGTTTACAAACAACGCACGCAGCAAGTGAAGGCCAAGCCAGCAAGGAAAGAGGAGCGCCATTTTTAGCTCGGGATTATTGTTATTTCACGTGGTTGCGGAGATATACCGATCTCCGTATTCGCGGACCTCCGATGGCTTTCGGGCTTTCGACTCATCTCTTGCTTTCTCGCTTTCGTGAATTCGTTGGGGACTTCTCATCTTGTTCTCTACCTTCCCCACCCAGATGCCAGGCCCATCCCCCGCAGCGCACCAGGTCCTCATCTACTCCGGACCAGGCGTCTCCCCCCTCTCCCTCTCCCACACCCTCCTCACCCTCCGCCTCCTCCTTCTCCCCCACTACACCGTCCAGCCCGTCACCCCGGACGTCCTCGCTACCCAGCCATGGGAACCTTCTTGTGCGCTGTTGGTCATCCCGGGCGGGAGGGACTTGCCGTATGTAGATGAGCTGACGGTGAAGAGAGGGGTGACGAGGCGGATAAAGGAGTATGTGGAGGAAGGGGGGAGGTATTTGGGGATTTGTGCGGGGGCGTACTTTGGGAGTGGGGAGGTGAGGTTTGATGTGGGTGGGGAGATGGAGGTGGTGGGGAAGAGGTATCTTGTGGGTACCAGATGGCTTGGTATCTCCGGCTACTCAGAAAGCTGACCGATGGGGTGCAGGCATTCTTCCCGGCTCCCAGCGTCGGCCCTACTTTTGAGGGCTTTGCGTACGCCTCCGAATCAGGCTCGCGCGCCATCGCTCTCACCCTCGAGGCCACCTCTTCCCCTTCATCTACCCCCCAAACCATCCAGCACATCTACTACAACGGCGGAGGCCACTTCCCCATACCCTCCCCGCTCCCTTCAAACATCCGCGTCCTCGCGCGCTACGCCGACGTACCCGACTCACCAGCCGCAGCCGTCTTCTCCCAAAACGGCAAGGGCCGCGCTATCCTCTGCTCAGTGCACCCGGAGTATCCTCTCTCCGACCCGCCCGCGCGAGATGCGATGGCCAAGCTCGAGACTCCACCGACAAAGGAGGAGGTGGAAGCAAGTGACAAGGCGAGGGTCGCATGGATGGAGGAGCTGCTCGTGCAGCTGGGGTTGTCTCCTCCTGGGAGGCAGGTGGTGGAGAAGGACGAGGCGGTGAAGAGTGAGCTCGAGGAGGACCCGGCGCTGCTCCTTCACCCGACGCACCCGAGCCCGATCTTCCTCCTCTCGCACCCCAACCTCCCGGCACTGCCTGTTGCTGCGGTAAGCAAAGCCGAGCTCAAAAAGAAGATGCAGGCGGTAGAGGGGTGGGAAGTGTTGCGGGACGCGAACGACGAAGTCCGTTTTGGGACTGTGGAGGCTACGTCGTCCAGCGCGGGGAAGACCAGCGAAGACAGCGTAGCTCGCTGGCTCGCCACTGCTCGGCGTACCCAGCCCGAGCCCGAGCCGACCGTAGAGAATCTCTCGCTCGAGCCTGACTCTCCTCCCCAACCACCTTCCCCACCAGACTTCCACGCCATCCCCAAGACGGTGCTCCTCCCCTCCTCCGACGCAGCTGTACCATACTCGGCGAGGTGGACACCGTTGTTCAACTTTGTTGAGTATTGGAGTGAGTTGGACGCGGCGAGGAAGCGCGGGGGGCAGCGGTCGGGCGTGATGCGGAAGGACGAGGAGGGCGAGAAGTGCTCGCTTGGTGATCTTGTGCTGTATGGGGAGACTGTTACTAGCACGCAGACGATGCTTGATAGGTGAGCTCCTCCGTGCTCGTGACCAAGTATTGACCTGTGCTAACCACGCGCGAATAGGAACCCCCTCCTCCTCACCCACCTCCCCTCCCCACTAGTCTTCCTGGCCTCCTTCCAGCTCTCCGGCCGTGGCCGCGGCTCCAACATATGGCTCTCCCCTCCAGGCTGTCTCCAGTTCTCCCTCCTCCTCGACCTCCCCGCGTCACTCTCCTCCAAGATGGTCTTCATCCAGTACATCATGGCGCTCGCGGTGTGCGAAGCCGTGGATGAAGATGGCAGGCTGGGAGTGAGGATCAAGTGGCCGAATGATATCTATGCGGAGGTGGAGGGTGTAGGGGGAAGTGAGGTTGGGAGTGGGAAGAAGGGTCGGGCAAAGTTGGGGGGGATATTGGTTAATACCAACTTTGTTGGGGGAAAGTGGAGGATCGTTGTTGGTGGGTTGCCTCTCTCTCTCTGCTACTTTTGGCAACGTGATGATCCGAACTAACCGCTGACTCCAACCACCTGCAGGATGTGGCATCAACGTCCTCAACGCCCTCCCCACAACATCACTCTCGCAACTGCATTCTCTCCTCGCAGCCAAGGCGTCAACGACCCGCAAACCTCTCCCCGCAGCGCCGACGATGGAGGGCACTTTCGCCCGCATCATGAGCTCGTTCGATGGCAAGTGGCAGCAGTTTATCGAGGAGAAGGGGTTCAAGGGGTTCATGGACGAGTACCACGGCCGCTGGCTGCATGCGTGAGCTCCCTTATGTTAGCTGGTAAGATCAACTATTGAGGAGCTGACGGAGTCGAATACAGCGGCCAGGAAGTCACTCTCACAACAACCGAGCCGCACACCCGCGTGCGCATCCTCAGCATCACCCCAGACCACGGCCTCCTCCGCTGCCTGCCCATCTCGGACAAACCCAAACCCACATCGGGCCTCACCCCGCTTTACGACAGGAACGTCGACGCGGGCGAGGACGACAGAGGGTCGTGGTCTGCCAATAGGACAGCAGCGGCGGCTGGCAGGGCCCAGGCGGCTTCGCCGTTTGTGGATCTGCAGCCGGATGGTAATAGCTTTGATCTGATGAGTGGGCTGATCAAGCGGAAGGTTTGATGGATGAAGCGCGAGGCTTAGAAGGTGTAGAAGTATAGGGATGTGGAGATGGATCTGTTGTACATCTGGGAGTCGCTGACCGTCTCGGGACTGACACTAAAAATCCTCTCCTTTGACTTATCTCTTCGCTCCCGTTCTAGCGCTCGATCCCATTCCACCCCCATCAAACCCCCCTCCGCAACCATCACACCCGAGCTTAGACACGCCGACAGCCACTCTCTACGCTGTCGGTGTCACAGCTATCGGAAGATCAACCATCGTCGACTTGGCTCTGCGGGCTCTTTGCGCCCTGCCCCTCCTCGTGCCCTCGGGTGCGAGCGGGAGCCAGCAGAGCCTCGCGCGGGGTATACCTCCCTGGCGCTGCTACGCATGACGAGACATCCTCACACCCCTCCTCAGCCTTCCTTCATCGCTTCAACAATCTCACTTTTCGAACCCTTGCCTCTCATATGCGTGTGGCCAGTGTCAAGCTGATCAGCTGCCACTGAGCAGGTGGCAGCAGATATGGCGATGTCTTGGCCTTGACTTTGCGCATAGACAAGGCTGGGCTTTGGATCCGTGAGTTGCCCAGGCGTCTCTTGCCTCTCTTCTTCCCTCCACTCCTTCTTCCCCTTCCACTCCTACCCTCCACCTCTCCACCCGAGCTCAGACACACCGGCCGCCTCTTCCTACGCGTCCAGTGTCGCAGCCATCGGCAGATCAACACTTCGTCCACCTGACTCTGGGGGTGCTTGGCACCCTTGCTTCTCGCCGTACCCGAGGGTACGGCGGGGAGCCCAGAGTCCCTGGCGTGGGGCTTCCTCCCCCGGGCTGTTTCTTTTGACGAGACATCTTGTACCTAGCGGAAGCAGCTATCCGCTATCTCTGCAGTGTGTCGCTCGGGCCAGTCTGTGTGCTCGGAGCAAAAGGCGGCGGGGCAAAGCAGACTTAGCGGGTCGTTGCCTGTGCTACTGTACACGTCCCTCCTTTTCGTCCTCTTCTCTCTCTTGCTATACACCCTCCTCCTCCCTCCCTACCCCACCCGAGCTCAGACACACCGGCAGCCTCTCTCTACGCTTCTAGTGTCGCAGCCATCGGCAGATCAACACGTCGTTCCTCCAGCTCTGATGGCATCCTTCCCTCCTTGGTCCCTTCGGGGCTGGGTTGGGGAGCCCGCAGGGTATATGACATGAGGTGGTTATTACCTTCATGCTGGCGAGGTGGAACGAGATATATTCTGTAGTCAATGCATCATATGCCTTCTCACCATGTACACCCCGCAAGCAGTACCCGGAATCATCTCACGCACGCCTCACAGCTCACCCCCTCGTCCCTCTCGACCCGGCCTTCTCCTTCTTCCTCATCGAATAATGCCCGTTGAACGCCAACCGGATGGCCAAGAACCGCACATCTAAATCTGAATGTGTCCCTGCCACATGCGCGACGCTCACCACCCTATCCTGGAACGCGTTCGCCACGCTCCGGATCCGGGTGCGGACGGACTGGAGCTGCTCTTGCGAGCGTGAGGGGTCGTCGGCTTGGGCGGTGGAGGGTGTGTATAGGCCGCGGGAGGCGTCGCGCGTGCGGTCGAGGCGGGTGGCTTCGGCGAGGGACAAGGCGTAGAGGTCGTCCTGCGAGGTGAGGTTTGGTCAATAGGGTCTGCGAGTGGAGAGGGTGGGGATACGTACGGTAGCGTCGCGGAACTGGAGGATGTAGTCGAGTGCTTCTCGTACCAGGTCCAGCAGAACCTCCTGCAGCGATCAGTCAGCTTTGTGTGCCCGGAGGAAGGGAATTAGCACACAGTCACTCTCACTCACCTCCTTCTCCCTCTTCGACCCCAACAACAACACCTTCCTGACCACCCGACTCAAATACCTCCTATGCGCCGCAATAAGCGCATCCAGGTCCCCCTCCCTCTTCTCCGTAAACTCCATCAACTCAGCCCACGAGCACTCTATCACTTCCAGCTGGCAGAACGCCTGTATCTGCCGGAGGAAATGCACCATCTCGGCCTGCACGATCCGGCAGTGATGCCAGTCGTTGTTGAGGCCCGAGAGGCGCTCGTACACCCGCGAACCGCTCGTCACGCGCATCCACCCTTGAGTGAGCGCGACCTCTACGCGCTTGAGCATCCAGAGGTGGTTGAACAGCCGGTCGTAGTCCCCCATAGCACGCGCGTCGAGTACTGCGTTGAGCGGAGCTTCAACCTTGTACTGCAGGGCGAAGCAGTCCCACCCTGTCTCGCCGTGCGAGTACTCGAGGATCCGGGCGTCGAGGCGGCGCAAGATGTCGGGCGAGTCGAACTGGGCGTTGGACCCGCGGATGGCGGATTCGAGGTCTGAAGTGAGGTGATGACGGTACAGGCTGATGGCGGGCTTGGAGAGGCGTGGGCTGTGATCACGCTTCAAGGTCAGCTCTGCCCTCGCATATCGCCACCATTGACGAGCTACTCACGCAAGCGCCTCCATCAACAACTCTGTAAAGTCCCCCGCGCCCAGCATCAGATACGCCTTGAGCGCTCTCAAGTGATCCAGCAGCCTGAACTTGTCGAAGAAGATCTCGAGCAGCCGCTGACTCGCGATCGAGTAGGCGTCGTCGATGGAGCGCTCGAGGCCCGCCAGGTCGCTGTATTTGAGGGCTAGAGTCGAGGATAGGAAGTGAGCCAGAGGATGCAGCAGTGTTGATGACCAGGGCAGCTCACCTCGACCGGCGTTGGCAAGTTTTGCCTGCGTCTCAATCCAATCGCTGTCGTGACAGCTATACCGAATGAAGTTGAGACTCCTCCCCGTTGAGAAGATCTACCCAATCACCTCATCAGCACCTTTCCTCCATACCTCCCGTCGCACAACATACCTTCTGTGCAAAGTCCTCGCTGACAAACCCGGGCACCATCCCCTTCACAAACACATACTTCTTCTCCCACACCTTGTACGCCTCCTCCATACCCTCCCCTCCTACGTCGCCGCCCCCGAGTTCGTCGTCGCCAATGTCGTGCCGTGGTGAGATGGCCGCGTCGGGGTTGAGCTGGACAAAGAATTCGTGGAAGGGGTCGTGCAGCTCGCCGGAGAAGATCCATCGTTGGAGAGTGGAGAAGAACGGCTTGGATACCTGCACCGATGGCGGATCAGATGGTCGTCGAGTTAATAACGAGCCTTTACAGTTGGGGAAGAGAGGAGGGGTGAGGTGAACGCACCTCTTCAAGGACCTGGCTGGTGAAGTTCCGGATGAGAGGGTCTCCGTGGCTCGTATGCAGATGTATCTTCGAAACAAGGGCGCCGCCATGTACAGCTAGCCCCACATTCATCAGCCTCGCCTATCCGCCATAACAAGTGCGCTCTTCAAACACTCACCTTTCGCCTCATCCACCACCGCACTCATCTGCCTCAGCTTGATCTTGATTTCCTCTGTCCACAGCCCCAGCCGCATGAGTGTCAACCCCCCGCCCTCTGCGGGTTTGTCCTCCTCGGTCGGGGCTGAGAGGTTCATCTGCGATTCGAGGACTGCGAGGAGACGGTGGTACTCGGATAGCTCGTGGTGGAGGAAGTGGCAGAGGCTCTGGTAGTAGCAGACAAGGGAGTCATCAGTCCCATGGCCTCTTGACAGGAGATATAACTGACCTGCTCAGTCATACCGCTCTTCCCCTCAGCAGCCTGTCTAGCGTTAATAAACTCTGTGACGCGCCGGTAGAGCATGCCCATCTCGGAGAGCTGCATCAACAGTGTCCTTGTGGGCTGCGAGATGTACCCGTCCTGCACGTGAGAGTGATCCTGCTGTAAGTCGTCACTGTATCTAATTTTGCAGCAGTATCTGTATCTCACCTTAGCTTCATCCGCTACAATTTCAATCCCGACCACCTCTTCCCCCTCCCCGCCATCACCCTCCGGCTGTGCTCCTCCATCCTTGCCGAGTGGGAACCCCGTCCCGGCACCTTCCCGACCCTTCTCTGTGAGATAAGGATTCTGCTCTTTCGGGGGTGCTATCGCGAACCGGACGAAACGCCCGTCGATTCCTTGTAGGAGGTAGAGCGTATCTCGGAGAAGAAGATGCGGTGGGAAGGGCGGTTGTGCTGTGGACAGTTCGTGCTGAGTTAGCTAGATGGCCGTCACCTGCAGTCACATAACTCACACTTCGATGAACGCCACTGCTTGATCACATCCGCCTTACTCTTCCCCTTGGCGCTGAACTCCATAGCTGGAAGAGGGGTGTTCGCCCCCGTCTCTGCTAGGGGCAACCTCGAAGACCCCGGCTTGGTCGAAGCGAACGTCGCGGGTGGCGGGGGAGGGGGCATCGGCCGCCCTCCCACTGCGGCGGAGGAGGATGAAGCCTGCGCAGAGGAGGATGGACGCGGGATGTTGTTGGGGTTGAGGATAGAGAGGGCTAGGAGGAATTGGAGGTGCGGGATGGGGGAAGAGAGGAGTCGCTGTTGCCGTGTCGTTGCGGAGTCAGCGTCGCAGCTCATCCTAACAAGCAGACACATCACGCACCCCTTTCTCGAGCTTATTCCATATTCCATTGAATCTCAATGCCTTCTCCGCGCTGCTCTCTTTTGTATCTCTCCCAGACGCTTGAGACAGCAGCCTCTTGACTGTGTCTGGCAGAGTCCCGGCAGATAGCGGCGTCGACGACGGCAGGCGACTGTCAGAAGCCGTCAGCCATATGTATCGCCTCTCTGCGTACAATTAGGAGTGTCACATACCTTGCCATAATCTCCTCGCACCACTCTATCAGCTCGCTGACTTTCTCACGCCTCTCCTTCTCTGCTGGATCATCTGAGCGCGCGTTCGAACTTCTTGATGGGGCGAGGGCAGGGATGAGCGAGTAGACAAGCTGCTCGAACGAAGATATGCGTGGTTGTGTGGGTGGGGGTGCTCTGCGTGAGGAGGCGGATGAGGAGGGTCTTGTGGACATGGCTGTGGGAGAGCTGCAGTGTAGACGAGGAGTACAGCGATGAACTACAGCTCAGTTGTTGTTGACGAGAGCGAGGTTTGGACGAAACGCGACTGAACGCGACGACGCGGCCACGTGGCTTTACCACGTGGGGCGACTCCATGAACCATGACAGCCTGACAGGCTGCAGTCCGGCGCCTCATATCTCTTGTCATATGCATGCGATGCGTGGTTCTCTCAATCATACTTAGGTGAAGGACGGATTCAAGAGCTTAGTCTCCAAGCTGGGGTGTAGCACGTATCTCACTCGTGCAGAGTCTACCCGCCAGACCTCCCCCTTCGCACCTCGCCGCCCATTCTTCGCCGCTGAAAGTGCTGCTGCCACAGGTCTGCCTCTTGGCCGTGACAATATCTACCCTGATCGTCGGTGCAATAAAACTAAAAATGTAGATCCTTTATGTTGAGGGCTTACATGAGCAACGGAGTTCTCTGCAAAGTTGAATCTTTCGTCTTCTCCGAGTATTGAGTACTGCGCTTGATCACTATGCGATGTCTATGTATGCTGACCCAAAAAATAAAATACAAAAAGGCCAGCCCACCCTGGTGGGCCCTGAACCTGATACGAGGACACACTAATCCCAGCATCCCCGTCCGTTCTTGATTACGTATTGGGGCCTGTCGTTAGGAGACTGAAAGTGATAACCACTCCGCCATGCCAGACTTAGATGCTGATCCACAATTTCCTGTGCATATGATGGCCACCTGACGATGCTGTCTTGCATAGTGTCAGCATACTTACTGGAGTACATGGAAAACCGACGATGGTAGTCAGCAAGCCGCCGTTCATGTAGTTCATCCGTACACAACAGTCAGCTTCATTCTTCGCCACTGCGTGCATACCGTCATAGTGCTGCTTGATCGCCTTCACGCCGATTCAGAGTGTGATGCAGGGTGAGTATAAAATCCGCACTCCTACCCACCGATCGCCTCGCTCTCCTCTATCTCGCAGCCTGTCCTCTCGCCTGCGCCTCAACATTAGCCTCCTCAATCAAAAGCGAGAACCTCCGGAGGCTGCACAGAGCAAACCGTACCCCCGTCTGGCGGAAAACATCCACCAGCGCCTCGCAGGTCGCAACCGAGTCGGCCTCTTCGTAGTAATACTCGTCCCGGGAGTTGAACACCTCGTCCCAGTCTACGAAGGCGTCGAAGCCGGTATTCGGCGGGTGTGTGTGGGCCGCGTCGCCTGGGCTTGTACTGGGATGCAGGTGTATCTGGTCGGGAGAGTCGTATTCGGAGGGGAGTGGGGTGAGAGGAGAGTCAGACGACGAGAACGAGAGTGCTAATGATGACGAGTGGGACGGCGAGAGAGTGTCGTGAGGAAGATGGACATGCGAGTATGTCTGTCAGCCCTTGGCCAACAGTATGAGGACAGAGAGACTCACCGGTGCTGCCATCGGAAGAGGCAGATGTCCCTCCTTCGTGGTCACTATCCCGTATCTTGGTACCTGCATCCCGTCCCATATTTGTATCTCGTCCTCCCCCCTCTGTCCCACGATCTCTCTGATAAAACCCAGCACCGTGACCACCCCCGTCACTACATGCAGGTGAGCCGAGGCCTGCCCAGAGGTATCGCTCAATAGCATGGAGAAAGTCCTCTTCCCTCGTATGCCCGATAGAAGCCTCAAGCTGTCGGCGAAGCGCCTTCCACCTGGATCCAGAGGGGGGAGTCAAAGGCGCGATAGGCCGGTGGAGGGGGATTGGCGCGGTAAGGTCAAAGACGAGTCGCGACATCTGGAGGGCGATGTTCGCTGCGTCGGTGTTGTAGCGGCGGGGGTTATTGAGCGCTAGCAGGTGGGGGGTGGAGTGTTGTCAGCGGAGGGACAGCGAACGGATACCAATAATGATGACCCACGGATACGGTTGTGTGTGCGAGAACGGATCCGTCCGGCATCCTCACCCCCTGAGCTGCTCCCTCCGCTCTAGGAGATATATCAATACAGGAAGACCCTGTTCTGCTCAAGATTACCTGATGCATGGGGGACGAGTAGAGGGTGATGTCAATCCCGTCACCCCGCCTCACCATCAAATCCAGCAGATCCGCACGGTTGTCGAACCTCCATCGGAGTTCATTATCATCGAGCAGGGGTGATTCGGTATGCCTGGAGCTGAAGCGTCTGAAAAAGTCGCTGAACAGTGGTTGGACCAGCCCTTTGACGACGGCAATCGCCAGGTCGTCCTTGAGGATGGAGTGTAAGTCGTGGGGGATAGAGAAGGGGGAGGGGATTGAGTTGCGCATCCCGTCGTCAATGAGATGGCCGAAGGTAAGGGGAGGGGTGGAGGCTCCAGCGGAAGGGGAGGAGGGAGCGTGAGGCGGGGACATCATGGGATATTGGTGGATCATCATGTTGATCACGGTCATGATCTTGCTCCTTCCTCGTCGTTGAGTGAGATGCAGCGCGGAGATCGGCGTGATGTCCGGGCGGATTGCCGAAGCCGAAGAGCCGGAGATAGCCGCCTGGTTGAGCCGAAGTGGTTATCAGCGACGGCCACGGTGTCTGTCACTGCATACTCTGCTCTTGTAACTTCATCTATAACACCTCGAGACTACTAAGTACACTCGTCTCATTCAGCCTATACACTCAGCCAGACTTCCCCCTCTACTCGCCCCCACGCACTCCCCACACCCCCACAGCCTCACTCCCACCACGTTCCATCGCCCAGCCAGCCCCTTCCGATCCACCCGGACATCTCGGCATACTCATCGCCCCACCTGCTCGTCCTTTATCATCCCCATCGAACCCCACCCCCATCTCACCTTTCTTCCTCTTCTTCTATCCTTCGACTCATCTGTCGACTCAAGTCTTGCGACCACACAGCCACAACATAACACACAGCGTCGCTCCTGATAACGCCCTTATCATCGTCCACGTCCCCCCGTACCCCACGACCACACAAGCTCCAGCACTATGTCTGTCCCAGCCCTTGTCACCTACATTCGCTCCCTCGAAGCTGTCCGAGACCGCTCTTCCCAGGTGTACGAGCTCGGCAAGCAGGGCAAGCTCGACCATTGGGTCTTTAATGAGGCCAAGCTGAACGATTGTGTCGAGTACTGTGCCAAGATCATTGCTGTGAGTCGGCTCGCCGTCTTTGCGCTCGGACTCTCTTGAAGGATCGGAGAGGAGTGCATCGAGCTGACCCTCCTCGTGTAGCGTGACTTTGGGACAGACTACGCTGCTATCCCTCGTGAGTCAGTTTTTCAGTTAGCCGGCGGTCGCCACCTGAGCCTTCGAGCTGACCCCCTGCCCCCATCCAGCCCACTGCCGCCGCAACCACTTCATCACCCCCGGCAACAACCGCATCACCACCCTCCTCTCCTCCCCCTCTTTCCCCCCCACCTCCGCCCCGCTCGCCCGCGCCGCAGCCCTCATCGACCTCAACCTCGTCTCTGTCCTGCTCGACGCCGGTGCCGGCCCCGCTTGGGCGTACACCGAGACGGACGAGGCGGGCAAGGTGGTCTGGAAAGGCGGGAGGAGCGAGGGTCTCGCTGTGGCGAGTTATCATATGTTTCTGGATGGGCTGTTTTCTAGCGAGGAGAACAAGTACCAGGTAGACGGCGAGTAACGCCTTTCGGACGACCCGTTCTCCGGGCTACTGCTAACTCGCCCATCTTCCATACAGCCAAGGGCTTGAAGAAGCTCACCCCCGAGATCCTCGCAAAGTACCTCCAAGTCTCGGACGACAACCCCATGGCGGGCCTCGAGGGCCGCTGCCAGCTCCTCTTCAAGCTCGGGGACGCGCTCGCCTCCCGCCCGGATATCTGCGCTACCGGCCGCCCCGGCGACCTCCTCAGTACGTCCTCTCTTATCACCCTCTTTCGTTCACTCAAGAGCATGTGAGCTGATCTCTCTCGCAGCCTACTTTGAACCCAAGATCACAAACTCCACCCTCCCCCTCACCGCCTTCTGGTCCACCCTCTTCGACCTCCTCCTCCCCATCTGGCCCGCCCGCACCTCCCTCCCGTCCTACCCCACCTTCCCCCTGGGAGACGTCTGGCAGTGCCCCTCCTTGTCCGCTGCGCTCGACGCAGAGGGCAAGAAGAGGGAGGAAGGGGATGATTATGTGCCGTTCCATAAGTTGACGCAGTGGTTGTGTTACTCGCTGGTGGAGAGTATCGAGAGTGAGGCGGGGTGGAAGGTGGAGCGCGGGAGGGGACAGACTGGGCTCCCCGAGGTAAGCCCTCCCACCTCTTCCTGTTCTCCGTGTAGGCACAACTGACCCCGACGGAATGTATGACAGTACCGCAACGGCGGTCTCCTCGTCGACCTCGGCGCTTTGACCATCAAGCCCGACACGCTCGGCGCGGGGGCTTACCCCAACGGCGCAGACAAGCCCCCCGTGCTTGAGCCTTCGCACCCCGCTGTCATCGAGTGGCGCGCTATCACTGTCATCTCTTTGTGCGTGTTTCACCCTCCCTCCGCTCTTTCCCATCATTAAGCTTCCGCCTCCTCCTTTTTCTTGGACCACGAAGCTGACGCGGGGTGGACACGCGCAGGGACAAGATCCACGAGTTGATCTGCGCCAAGTTGGGCGTGTCGCAGGATGTGTTGGGCCTCGCGCAGGTGCTGGAGAGCGCGACCTGGAAAGGTGGGAGGGAGATTGCCAAGGAGAAGCGGGCTGGTGGGGGTCGTGAGTTGTTTCTCCTTCCCCGTCATATTTGGACCGGCCCCGCTGGGTCCATGCAGGAAGGAGGATGCTAATCGACTCTGTTGTAGCTCCCGTGGACATCATCAGTGACGGCACCGTCTTCTAGGCGGATGGACTGGCACCAGTTGTACCTCTGGCGATAAGCAGCCACAACGCCCAAGCGGAAATCATATTTGTAGATAGAAAGATAAGACTCGGATGCACTTCATTCCCACTACATGTACACACTCTAATCCCGCCCCACTTCACCCCCACCCTCCCCACACAAGATCCCCCTGGACCCCACTCCCACCTAGTGGCCATGCTCATCCACCTCCTGCCTCTGCTCCGGCGTCACCTGGATACTATCATCAATCCTCAACAAGCTCGTCGCCGCCTCCAACGCGCTCTTCAGACTCTTGATCTTGCTGATCGTCGGCTCGAGCACGCCCGCCTGCCTGTTATCAATGACCTGCCCGTTGAGCAGGTCGAGCCCGTAGTACATCAGCCCACGCTTGGGGTCGTTCAGGGGCGCGTTCTGCGCGGCGTTGTGGTACGCGCGGAGCTTGGCGACGAGGTCGGTGGAGTCCTTGGCGGCGTTGATGGAGAGGGTTTTGGGGATGGTGAGGAGGGCGGAGGCGAACTCGGCGATGGCGAGTTGTTCTCGCGAGCCCTGCGTGATGGTCAGCGTTGTTCAAAATAGTGGGAGTGAGCGACTCACAAGGGTAGTAGCAAAGTTCTCGAGGTAGATCGACAGCGCGGTCTCGACGGCTCCACCGCCGGGCACGACGCTCCCGCTCTCCAGCGTCCTCTTGACGATCGACAGCGCATCGTGCAGCGCCCTCTCCATCTCGTCCAGCATGTAATCGTTCGCGCCCCGCAAAATGATAGAGCTCGAGTTGACCACCTTGGTCCCCTTGACGAGGATCAACTCGTCATCACTGATCCGCTCCTGCACAACCTCCTCCGCCAACCCGAGGCTGCTCGCCTCAAACGTCTCCTCCCCCTCCAAGTTCGCAAGGCTCGACACGAGCGTCGCGCCCGTGGCTTTCGCAATCCTGCGCAAGTCTTCCTTCCTGCACCGCCTCACCGCCATCGCGCCGGCCTCGACAAACTCTTTCAGGCAGAGATCGTCGATCCCCTTGGTGGTGAGGATGACGTTGGCGCCCGCCGCGAGGATCTTGCGCACGCGCTCGAGGGTGATCTCGGACTCGCGCGCGCGGATGGCCTCGAGCTGGTCCGGGTCGTCGATGGTGATGTGCACGCCGAGGTGCATGCGCTGCTTGGCCAGGTTGAGGTCGAGGCAGGCAATCTTGGCGTTGGTCACGCGCGTCTTCATCGCTGCGCCGTTTCCGTCAGCTCATGAGGTTCTCTTTCCCCCTAGCTAAGCTCAAGAGGACTCACCATGCGAAGCAACAGTGCAGTTGAGCGCATACCCCTTGACCATGAAACTCTCCCTGGCAGACTTGCCGTGCGCCTTGAGAACGTTCACCGCCTTGACCGGGTACTTTTTCTCGCCCTTGGCGTTGATCGTCTTGACAGCGAGCATCGCGTCCACAGCGAGGGGCGCGAAAAAGTCGTCGTCGCTGTCCCACCCCGTCT
This sequence comes from Cryptococcus sp. DSM 104549, assembly GCA_036427605.1. Classification (NCBI taxonomy): domain Eukaryota; kingdom Fungi; phylum Basidiomycota; class Tremellomycetes; order Tremellales; family Cryptococcaceae; genus Cryptococcus; species Cryptococcus jaspeensis. The sequence continues at coordinate 3,484,253 of CP144044.1, read as the reverse complement.
GTCAGCTGGGCCCTTGCATTCACTCCTGGAAGGTTGAATGGAGGCGCAGCGGACTCACGCAGCGAGGATCTTGGAGCTCATGGAGGTTTTGGCGACGTTCACGAGCGAGTCCTTCCCGAGCTTGTCGACCTTGGTCGACAGCTGCTCAGCCATGAACCTGCACGCCTCCTTGCACGCAAGTCTACCCCATCGCCCACGCACATGTCAGCGCCCAGCTTTTCCTAACGAAAAACAACAAGGAGATAGTTGGGGGTGTGAAGGGTGAGACTCACCGGTAGCCAGTGATGACGGTGGTGGGGTGGATCTTATTCCGCACAAGCTCGTTGGCGCGTCGCAAGAGCTCAGAGGCGAGGAGGACGACAGAGGTGGTGCCGTCGCCGACTTCCTTGTCCTGCTGGGTGGCGAGAGAGACGAGAACGCGGGCCTGTTTGGTGGAGAAAGATAGAGGGGCGGGAAGGTAGGTCAGCGAGCGTAGCCTCTTGAACTGCGGGGGAGGACCTACGGCAGGGTGGGCGACCTCGAGAAGAGAGAGGATCGTAGCACCGTCGTTGGTGATCGTCACGTCTCCGACATTGTCCACAAGCATCTTGTCAAGCCTGTAGAATCCACATATCAGCCACAATCTCCTTGAACAGAGTCGGAAAGCACAATATTCTAGGAGACGTACCCGACAGGCCCCAAAGACGACTTGAGGATGTTCGACACGGTCTGACAAGCCATGACTACTCGCTCCCTGTCAGCTCCGATTTCCTCACTGCACCCCACTCCGTCCCCTACCCCTCCCCAGAATGGATCCTAGGACTGACCATTCGCATCCCTCACTTCCGCGCCGCTCGTTCTCGAACCTCCCAAAAAGAGGCCCTAGCGAAAGCACGTCTGTCAGCATTGTTGCTCCTTGCTGACTTGCTGCGAAGCCGTATCTCGCTTGAACTAGCTGGCTAGCAAGGTGAACTTACCGCTCGGGGGTCGCGCTGGTACATCGTAGACGACATTTTTGCTGTCCTGGGGGGGTATAAGTGGGACGAAGAGGGGGAGATGGAGAACAAGAAGGGCGGTGGACGGGCGAGGACTTTGACGCGCGAAGAATACGGGAGAACGAACGGCGTGGATGGGCGGCGGGATCAAATCGTCCTCCACTTTCGGGCATCCACCACCGGGTCTTCGTCGCTGGGCTTGAGGGTGCACCAAACTGTCCACATCTGTCTTGAGGTGGTACTTGAACTTTGACAAGGCAAGCACAGCAACAGCAAACAACATGGCACGCCCCGTCTCCCTCAGAATAGTTCTTGCCCTCGCCCACCCCCGCCCCTCTCCCTCCACCGCCCACCTCGCCCCCATTCCTCTTCTCCATCCCCTCCGCCTCTACTCAACCCACCCACACCGCCGCCCCACTCCCGCCGAAGCTAAGGCCGCCGCTCAAGCTGCCGCCCAAGCCCAGGCTGAAGCGACCGCTGAGCTTCTCCACCGCGGTGGGACGACAGCGGGGTCGGCTGCTAGAGAGGGTGCAGCGGGCCGGGATCGCGTTGGGCCGTTCCCCTTGGGTGTTGGGCCGAATGGCCGGTCGAAGGCTTGGAAGAGCTGGAAGGAGCTCGGGATCGGGGGGAAGTGTGAGTAGTTGACAGAACACTGATAGTCAGGTACTGTGTTTATAAGTACTGAGACGTAAGGACTGCAGTGATACGCACGACACAGCAGACCGGCAACCTCGCCGTGATCCTTGTCGGAGGAGCACTGTGCGTCATGCTGACGTTCGCCCTCACCTCTGAGCTGTTCGCCAAGAACTCGCCTTCGGTGCTGTACTCACAGGCTGTGGACCTCATTCGGGCTTCTGACGCTGTACGTCCCTCCTCGTCCTCCCGTCTTCCCTCTTACACCTTCACACCGTCTGACTGACCCGCCCGTAGCTCGACCCCCACCTCCTCCCCCCTCTCAAATACACCCACTCCCCAACCTCCTCCGCCCCCGTGCGCGGCTCCCCTCCTATCGCTCACACATTCATCCGCCACCCCACCTCGGGGCGGGACCACCTCCTCATTACCTTCTGGGTGCACGGCAGGGGCAAGGACGAGGAGGAGCCTCTTCACTGGGCCAAGGGGATATGGGGGAAGGCAGTAGGGTGGGGAAGGCAGGGGATGGTGGCTGTTGGGCTGATTGAGGAGGGCTCGGCGGATGGTTCGAAGGCGGCGGAGGCTAGCCCCGCGTCGCCCAGCCAGGCTGCGGCATCGCCCGCAAAGGAAGAGCAGCCTGGGATAGCATCCCGGTGGTTTGGCGGGTTCTCGAGCTTGAGGTCGCCTGCGTCAGCGAAGGGTGGTAGCACGCGCGGGCTACCCCCGCCTGGAACCTATAAGATTGGTGAGGCGCGGGCTGAGTATGTCAAGGTACGTCTTCACTTCCACTTCCCCTTCGCCTCGGCTTTCTCTGCACTCTCGATCTTCTTCTTCGCCCTCGACTCGCTGCGAGGGATCACTGAGCTGACATGCCGATGTGCGCATCGCAGAACGCATCCGGCCAGTTCGTCCTCCTCTCGCTCATCGTCGACATACCCTCCTCGAGGGCCGCGTACCCCGGCCGAGCAGTCATCTTCCAGAGCCCCGAGGCGGAGAAGGAAGGTCTGCTTGGGAAGCGGATCCGGTGATCCTGTGCTGGGAGACAGAGCGCAGGTGGGTTTGGGGTGGCTTTTGGGTAGCTGGGAAGAGCGGTATGCAGTTGTTGTAACCCCTCATCCCGAACCTGAGATGTTGCTACATGTTGGCGCTTGAGCAGGGACCTCCCGACGAGCACTGACCTCCCGACGAGCACTGACCTCCCATGCTTATGTTGAACGACGATCAAGGAGCACTGGCGCGGCAAGCATTATACTTTCTTCGCATCCGAAAACCAAGCTACCGTACGTGTATCACAGCTAATTGTCCATCGACCCCCGAGCCCCAACCAAACCCAGAGCCCAAAAATGAGAGAAAGAGGAAGAAGGAAAATTTCGAGCCGAGCCAAATGCGTGTATGATGCGAATGCTATGCTAAGAAGAAAAGAAAGTGCCCAGAAGATGAAGATAGAGCGGGAGAGGTACAAACATGGAAAGGGAGACGAGAGAAAGAGAGAGGCTACTAGTACAAGTAGTTGGCAAGCAAAGTTGTTGTGCGTGTTTTTACAACTTTGGATGGCGGATGTGCCGGTGCGTGTGTGTGCTGGTGATGATGCTGGTGTGTATGCGCACGTGAGGGGTGGGGAATGCGGGTGATGGTGGATGCTGGTGGATTAAGGAGAGAGAGGATGTGTGGTGTAGTGGGGCGGGCTCGGAGAAGGAGTGTTGGTGCGGCCTTAGGCGATGCTGAAGGAGTTGGGTGCGAGTGGGGTGGGAGTGTAGGAGAGAGGGGAGCGTCGGTGGCGTGAGGGTATGGGAGGACGAGCTGGAGAGGAGTGGTGTATCGGGGAAGTGCCGCCGCTCAGACGCTCAAGGTATCTCTACCCAAGCTTTACAGCGTACACCGCCCGCAGCCTCTGCAAGTACCTCTCCCCGCTCAGCAGCTACACCCGTACGAAACCGTGTCAGCACTTGCTTGTCCCTCTGCCATCTGCCCTGTTACTCCACAGGGGTGGGCGCGCCAGATGGAGTGGAGAGTCAATGGACGACAGGACTCACCTCTTCGATACACTCCTCGACGAGAGCTTCGAGGTGGGCGCGGCTGTAGCCGTACGAGAGGAGGTCGGGGAGGAGGGCGTGGAAGTTGGCCGAGAGGATGCGGGCGTGGATGTCGCCTGCCGCGCCGAGGGTGGGGGACTCTAGAGGACGGGGGGCAGGGGAGGTCAGCTCGGAGAGGGGAGGCGATTCGATATATCACCGAGCTGAACAACATACCGCGACGCATATAGCCGCCAACGGGCATGCCGAGGTCCTGCGTGTAGGCCGAGGGTGCACTGCACATGACACTTGTTAGCGCGAGTGTTTAGAGGGCCGATGCAACCGCCTCGCCCCATGCTGTACTCACAAGACCCCTGCTGACCGGACCTTCGAGAGCAGCGTCGCGGGCGCCTCGACGTCCACTATAAAGGATGAGTATGCCTAAGTCAGCTATGCCTCACAGACGTGAAAGATTTGAATAAGAGGAAGCTGACTCACCCGTCTTTGCCCCCAGCGCCTCCCGCACGCACGCCTCCCACCGCCGCAAACAAGTTGGGAGCACCCCCCCGCTCGCCGACTCCTGATCCGCGTGAAACCGGATCAGCTCGGTACCAATCGTCGCACCTCTGTGCCGCTAAGTCTTGGCGGACAATCATTTTTCTCCTGAAAGAAGACTCACGTAGGCGATCCCCTCTTCCACCAGCACGAGCAGCCCGCCAGGACGGAGGAGCCGTGCCAGCCGCTCCACCAGGCCGGTGTAGCTGCGGGTGCAGCGAGCCCAGCCCTTCACCTGGATCACGTCTGGGTCGAGGCTCGTCAGCGATTGCTCACGTGCGTGGTATGATGTCGTGAGACAGTGACATGGTTGAGAGGCGGACGGGGGGAGGCTGGGTGTTGGAGGTTGGATGTTGCACCAGCGCAAGCGCAGAGATGAGACTCGCTGCGCCGTCCATACCGGGCCCAACTTCGGAGTCATCATGTCCGAACGCAAGAAGACCCGGTGTGTGGGAGGGCGTGGGGGCGTGGGGGGGGGAGACGCGTCTCAAAAAGAAAGGAGGGTGACGCGTCAGATAGGAGTGACTCACCGAAGGACCGTGATGGCCAGGGGAAGGGAGCGGTGACCTCTGCAAGGGGGATGGGGGGTTGTCGCGTCAGTGCTTGCGTGTTTTGGATGGGATGGAGATGGATGACGGGACGGGGACGGTGATGAAGAGGGTGGGGGATGGGGCGAAGTCGCTGACAGTCCAGCACCGACACCGATGACATGGCTGATACCACCGAGGGTTGACGTGATTCGCTCAAGACGGGATACACACAGACGTCGCGTGACGGCGCGTGACCCAGCGATGATACGGAGGAAAGAGGAGTGACGTACCGACGGTCGAGAAGTCGAGGTTCCCGTTGTCGATCTCCTCCTCGCCGTACGCGGCCCAGTCGAAGCTGAAGCGTGTTTGAGGTCAGCGCATTGATATGGGAGGGGAGGAAGAGGTTGAGAGGCGGAGGGTGAATGAGGGGTAGAGGTGGTGACTTACGCGGCCGCGTCGACGTCGGCGAACGGCTGGGCGTTCGCGATGGCCGTGGCCCTCGCACCTGTCGAGTTAGATAGATCATGAAACAGTAGTAGAGAGGACGAGTATCAGTAGTTTAGGTCAGTGGATGGGTCAGTAGATGGCGAGAGCAGGCGATGTGGGCGGATAGCGCAGACGATGTAAAGTTGGATTTTTTTTAGGAAGAGGACATCACAGACACGCAAGATCAGCATCCGTCCCCAAGCACACACAACGTACGGCACTCACCAGTCCCCTATACACACAGAAGCCAAAAGCAAGAAAGGAAAGGAGCACGAGCACGAGGCAGACGATCAGCACACGCGGAAAGAATGCGGCAGAACGCGCCTCGAAAGAGGGAAGGATAGGCGCACGTCCTCGTGTTAGTAAAGAAGAAGTGAGGGATGGAGTGGGGATGGGCGCTGGGGGAAGGAATGAAGACTAGACTCACGCTGCCGAGGTCGAGGACTGCGGATCGCCGGCCCGTCGCGTGGATCTTGGCGAGGTGGGCGCCGATGACCGCCGAGTGGTATGGCTCGAGGACGATGCTGTGCATCTGGTCGAGCGCCCCGAGCCTGATGGGGAAGGGAAGAGGTGAAGTGTCAGCGTGGCTTAGGTGATGCCCATGGGAGGCAGTGGCGAGGAAGGGTGGGGGGGAGGTGAGGACAGGGGCGATGGCGATGGGCGATGAGAAGGTGGTGCTTACCTGTCGCGCTCGCTGACCCTAGGCCCACCCGCTGGCATGTTGAATGCGGCGGGGGGTGCCGAGATGAAGAGCGGGGAGGAGTCGGGAGTGGGAGGGAGAGATGGGGAAGAAGGGGAGAAGAATGGGAATGCCATGGAGCTTTTATATGTGGGGGAGGGGGGAAGGAAGAAGGGGGAGATGATATGGATGGAAGAGGGACGATCGTGGCGTCGGCCCTCCTTTATATGCCTGGCGGGTGTGAGTACGGTTAGGTAAGAGCGGGAGCTGGTGGGAGGATTTGCGGTCTCGGGCGGGATGGGGCTGATTTCATTAACGGAGTTAGCTCTGGGGCCATTAGCTCTGTCTCGGTGTTTGTCCACTAGCGCCATCAGCCATCAGCGTCGCCATCAGCATCATCAACAGCCCATCACGCAGAGGAACCCGAACAAAAAGTAGAACTTATTGACGTACAGGTCCCGATGGTGATGTTGCAGATTGTCCAGACCCGCGGAAAGGAGGGGAGCCGGATCGCCACTGGCAGACAGATCTCCAGGTGGATTTCACTTTCACTGGGCTGGCCCGGCATCATAGGGGGGGTGGGTGAGTAGTGGACTGTTGCCTGGGCTCGTCCAAGCACAGATGCATCCTCCGACGAGTACATACCTCCATGTAGCTCGGCGACACCAGTAGTGTCCCGGCTCACTCTAAGGCGACGCCACCGTCCTAGTCACGCTCAGCACAGACGCAGGCAGCACACAACCTCCACTCAACCCCCGCAGCCAGTAACTACTCTAGCTCTGCATAAAGAGAGAAAGTTTGTGAGCTTATCCAGCCAAGGAAGCCACGCGTTCGCCCAAGACACGGCAGGTGCATTCAATGCTATCACCTGTCAGCCTCTTAGCGACCCATTAGCTCAGCTGCTCCATCAGCTGCATCGGCCCTGACGCCCCGCCTGCCAGCCGCTCAGCCGCCCAGCCCACAGATCATCGAAGTCCAGTACATACCCAACAGCCGACCCCGCGCCCATCCACCGTCATGTCTCTGCCCCCGCCCCCGCCCCCGCTAGTGGCTAGACCATCTCAAGAGCCGGCAAATGATCATCGGCCACTCCCATCTCCGCCCATCAGACCGCCCACTGTCCCATCACTCACTCCAAGCCAGGCCCGGCAGTGGCTGGCGGCAGCGGGCGAGTTGAATCGGCGCCGACCGACAGCTGAAACCAGCGAGAAGGCTGCGCCCAGCGTCAGTGCATCCGTGCGAGCGTCAGTGCGCAGGGGCAGGGGGGTACACCCCCCTTTCCCCCGCCCTCCGCCCCCCACTCTCCGCCCGCCGAGCCGTGGGCGCCGGGGACTGGAAAGCCACAAAGGACGCCGTGTTGAACTTTATGCCTCGAGCGTTCTCGATTCATTAAGGGGAGATGATGGATGGCGGGCGTTGGGCGGGCCGGGAGGGGCGGGCCGGGGGTGCCCGGGGCTGGCTGGGCTTCGGGCGGGGCTTGAAGTGGCGTATCGTGCCGGAGGTCGGAGTGTCGGAGGTACGTAAGTAGGTGTTAGAGGAGGACCGAGTGTAATAGCGGAGATGAGAGAGGGAGAGATGGGACATTGAGGAAGCCGGAGAGGGGGAAAGGTGGTGTCGAGGGAGCAAGGGCGGGGGGCGGAGCGGGAGGATGGCGGGTGATTGATGAGCGGGCGGAGACGATGACGATGGCGAAGCAGGTCCGGATGGGTCTGAGCTTGTAGGCCGACCAGCTCGGTGCCAATTAGACGTGCTCGGAGGTGAATATGGGCTGGACTGCCGAGGTGGGGGAGGCTAGCTATAGCTCGGAGTAGACCCGTTTTGGATGGCGGTGCAGGTAGTGCTATTCGATATGGATGATATCAGTCACATTGTACGTGACCAACGTGTCTGGCAGGCATACGGCAACGTGCTCAAGCACATGCTTGCCTGGCTTAGTGCATACTGGATCATCGCGATCAAGACACGAACGAGGGAATGATGAGATCGAGCGCTGGGTGGCTGACGAGACTCAGAAAGCAGCAAGGAAAAAGGCGCGAAACTACTCCGTGACCTACACGCGCGCCTATCTGCACTGCCGCCGGGAACGCGCCAGGCGCGATTTACCGGTGTGTGGCACCGCGAAGACACGACCAGGTGCGCGGGAAAGTCGTGTCTGGAGTCAGACTGGTACACTGCATCTCTGTTGAGTCCTCACCTGTATCACTGTACATATACACTCCAGCTCAGGATGATTGTGCGGTGGTTCATCGGCAACGACGTTCGCGAACCGCTCAGGAAGCGGGGCGGCGCCGGGTACGGGATCACCACGACTGCTACCTGTGAGTCTCGCGTCTCTGTACTCGCGGCTGTGGCTTGAGACGTGGGCTGACACTCCTGGCATAGCTGTGACCTCTGTGAGCTAACTTGTCCCGGGTTCTCTTCATGAGCAACAATAGCTGATTTAGGATACGGCAGTACGGGGTCGGCCCGCCCTCGAGCACCGTGGATAAATGGCGCGGGACGGGCAAGCAGCCTAATATGTGAGTGCTCATCCCGCTCCCGCTCGCTCACCCACTATCAGACAGCCTGGAGGGAGGGCTGGTCTTTGCCATTTGGTCTGACTGCTGACCCGGAGCCTGGCGGCGTAGTGCGGGGTCAACTGGAGGTTTCATCGGGCTGCTCTCTGTACGTCTTCTGCTATCACTCTACTGTCTCCCGCTGAGCTCGACCATTCACCCGCTCACCCGCTCGATCACTCACTCGCGGAACCCCACAATGCTGACCGCTTCCTACACACACAGGGCATAGTAATTCTCGTCCTCATCTCCACTTTCATCGGCATTTACCTCTGGAACCGGCACCGCCGACGAACCCAGCGCGGCGCCCCTCCCTCCACCTCCCAGCCCCTCACCCGGCGTTCCCGCCCCATTCTCCCCACACTATCCCTCTCCCGCCCATCTACCGACCCATACGCGCACGATCCATACGCCACCTCGGGGGCAGAACTGAACGAGACACCGCGAGCGGCGGCGTTCGGCTTCCACTTCGGGAGACCGGTGTACACCCGCTCAAGGAGCTCAGAGTGGGAGATGGGGGAGGCGGGTGGGACGCCGAGTCCCAGTAAGGATGTGTGGGGGAGCGGCACGGGGGGCAAGGGCAAGGGGAAAGGGGTAGAGGTGGACATGCCGATTGAGCCTGGGGAAGCGGCTTGGCCGTTGCGCGGGATCCACCCCCGGGTGGAGACGCCTACGCGGTATGCCTCTGGCGGGTCGGGCGGGTCGAGTGGGAAGGGGAAGGGTAGGAGCACAGAGTGGAGTACATCCTCTGTGTCCTCGACGGGGTCAACGCCATCGGCTTTGCATAACCCGTTCGAAAGCCCGTACGACCCAGCGTCTGCGCCGGGGGCTGGCTACCCTCCCGGAGGCGCTGCTACGGGCGGCGAGAACGAAACCCCCACTCGCCCCTCTCGCACCCCCTCCAACCCCCCCGACCGCTCACTACTCCACCCTCCGGGCGGGTACGACGAGGACGAAGGCTCGTCGAGTGATGGGAGTGGGAGTGGGAGCGGGAGTGATGGGCGGAGTGTGAGAGTGCCGGAGAGGAGGGGGGAGGGGTCGAGGTTTGTGGAGAGGTTTGATGAGAGTCGGGAGTCGTTGGCTTAGGTGGTGTTGGCGGGCTGGGCCTGGACAGAGGGAGTAGAGGCGCTGAAACTGTCAGTACAGTGTGTCATCGGGTCTTGCTGGGGCCTGTCACGGCCCGCTGCCTTTGCCCGAGGCACGAAGGCGAGAGGGAGTCTCCAGATATGTTGTGACCGTAACTGTGACTGTTTGTTGAGCGAATGTAGCAAGCATGGATGATACAAGTACCTCAGGCATACCGGCGGAATACATAGCATGCTCAGCTGGTCACGACCGCGATAGGACCTCGTGACTTTGAAAGAAGAGTCCCGGGTTGTTGTTGTCGTGCATTCTGATCTCGGGAACGTCGGCGCGCCTCCTGTTGCAGGAGAAGAGAGATGAAACGCGTGCGGGACGGGGGGATGGCGTCGGGACGATAACGACGACAAACATCGCTGGAGCGAGCAGCAGTGCTGTTCATACCCTTCAGCGTGACCACCCCATCCTGTCGACCAACAGCCCATACAGCACCACTTGTTTATCGCCCGGAGCGCGGTCACTGCACGACGCGTGTAGACGCGTGCCACAAGCCACAACTAACAACAACAACCCGGCGGAGCTCAGCTCATCGTCACAACAACACTGGTCAAGCAGTCAGTCGTTCAGTCCCACAGTCCCACTTCCATCGGCGCATAACATCCAAACAATTGGTACAGAGGTACCAATCAACCAGTACACCTGAGCAAGGAGGGAAGACCCAGGCTTCTCCGGCGGCGGCGGAGGACCCCCGGACCTCAGGCGACGAGACGCGTCGCTAGCGCGTCCAAGTCTCTCTCCGTCAAGCTAAAACCCGCTCACACCAAACATCATGAGATTCGATGAGATCAGCCATGGTTCGCAGCCTCGCAGGCCGTGACTGCTTTTTGGTGTTCGTGCCTGCCTATCGCATCATGGCCTTGCAGTCTGCGGAGGGTCGAGGGTCCGCCTGGCGCGCGCGTTCTGTCGCAAGATGAGATCGCCGCCGGGCCCTGCTGGGGTCGATGTCACCCCGTCACGCTAGTGATGCGCGGTCGTATGGATGACCTCAGCGGCGCGGGGCTCTCCCGGTGGTGTTGCTGTTGTTGGTGGTGGTGGTGGTGGAGGTCGGGGAGTCCGAGGCGGAGGTGGGGGAGTGGGGGAGCGGCTGTTGTGCGCTGCTGGTGGACGATCATGCAAACAATCCATGGGTACGGTAAGATCACGTACAGATACAGGTGATCAGATGCACAGCCCAAAGCCCGAAGAGATTCTTGCTTGCGCCTGTATTTACGGCGGTCGTCTTTTGAAGGGGGCGTTGTTTTTGATAGCGCAGAGGATACGGCATGTGCCGTGATGAGAAACATCCCACAGGCGAGGAACGGCATTGAAGAGAGGACGTGGGATGGGATTCGGGGAAGCACATGGGGTAATTAGCGCGCGGGGCCATATCTTCATGCAGTCAGATGAATGCAGTCAGATGATGAGATGGATCCGGGGATTGGGATGACGACGGGGACGGCGGGGACGGCGGGGACGTGGTGACTCATGATGTGCTCGCTATCGCCGGAGGCGTTGAGAGATTGACGCTTGTGCTGGAGCGCACCTGCGCTTGCTTCTTGGCCATGACATCGTCACATCGGGTTCCCATCGAGTGATTGCTCGCTCGTCGTGACACGCGGACCCGCCTGAGCGCGGTCGTCTTGACGCCGAGGGACGCGACGACGGGTCAATCATCGGCAGATTCGGCGAGGGCACGCACGCTAAAAACCAGTGAGCCCGCTGCTCCATTGTTCTTGAAACACTGGCCCTCGAGGGGGAGGTGAGAATCAACAGGCCCGGCATTTCAAGCCAGGACCCAGGAAGTGGCTTTATGGGAAATGCAGGGCCGCCGCGTGAAGCGATCAACAGAGAGTGTCGCCGCGAGGGTCGATTGAACCTTGCCTTCTTGGAGGGACGGAGGGGGGGGGGGGTTCCGACGCCGTCCGAGACGAGACGAGCGCCGATGCGGAGATGCATTGGTTTTCGGCGACGGGGTGGTGGTCAACGGCATGGATGGGCGTCAGGACTGGCTGAATGCGTGCATGCATGGGGGCGAGAGTGGCTTGGTGGATGGACGATATTTATGGGACAGGGCAGTGGCGGCGGTTTAAGTACGCGACTGTCCCTGCAGGGTGGGGGGAGAAAAAACAGTCGCGGCGGGGGTTCGTTGGTTGACTGGCAGCGGCTCTCGTGCGACCGTCCATCCAGCCATATCACAGCCACCACTGACTCCACCCCGTCATACCATCTCCTCATCAGTCTTTTGGCTTCACACACCACCCAGTCCACTCCCACTCGCCGCACATCGCACAGCCTGCTCCTCAGGACTCCACCCAGGAGATCACCCAGGACACCGCCAGGAGCCCCCGACACAGAGACCGACATACCGTGCCAGCAGGTCCAAGGCGCTCTTGTCCAATACGGCATCGCGTCCTTGCAAGGGTTGCGCAGAACCATCCTCGTCCCGAACATCACTCTCCTGGCGTCCACCAGTCTGGCGTCCTGGTTGGCCTCGTTCGGATCTCCATTCCATCTCGCTCTTTACATCCACTCCTCGCACTCGCTCTCGCACTCGCACTCCCCCAATCTCGACATCTCCTCCATCATCTCCCCCTCCCCCTCCTCCCCGCACTCCCAAAACCTCTCTGGCCAGCTCACGCTACAGACGCCAACGACATCATCACGACCCCCCCTTCCCTCTCCCCCACTCCTGGCCTATCGTCGGCAGCTTCCTCCACTACACTCCTTTCAACCAACGTTCCTTGCCCGTCCTCATCCCTTTTCCCCGACACTAGCACACCCCCAGCCCGTGTCCTCTCGCCTGAGCGCGGTTGCGTCTTGATTCTTGCCGCTTCGTCGGATCTCTCATCCACATCTCTCCAGCCGAGAGCAGCGCAAACGTCAGAGGGACCAGTTTTTATGGGTGCATCGCAGGCATAGGTGCTCCTGGACTTTGTCGGAATCTACACATCTACGTGAGTGATTTTCCTTGTCGCGCCTCGCCTCGCTAGCCCCCTGGCAGGGGCTGGGCAGGGATGTGTGCGCGGTTGACAGTGCGCTGACTGGATGTATGATTTTGTTCTGCAGAACTACCTCTTTGCTATCACTGTCTTCACCATCTCCCCCACCTCCCTCAGCTACCACCACCATGACGCACTTCTCCTCATCCCCGCTCATGGACTCCTTCCCCTCCCCGCGGTTCTCCGACCCGCCCTCCCCGACCAAAACGGAGACCGACCTCCCTATCGAGGTTGACCAGTCCTTCAACTCCTCTATGTCTCTCGGGGACACCTCCCCATACTTCTCCCCCACCCCCGCCATGCTCACGTCCAAACCCTCCGCCTCCGCCTCCGCGGCCTCATCCCTCCTCTCCCCGACACCCCCTCCGGCGTTCTCGCTGAAACCCCGGCGCCCCGACCCTGTCCCGGTACAGGTCCGCCCCAGGCCGTCGCCTTCTAGGTCAAAGAGTACCAGCGAGGCGGTCTTGGGCTCGCGGGCCCTCGGGCAAGGGAGGTCGTTCGGGAGGGAGCTGTCGATAAACGCGGCTCCGCGGCCGGCGGGTATGATGGCTATGAAGAGTGGGGCGGGGAAGGGCGGGTTTGGGGTGAACAGGATGTTGCCCCCCGCTGTGCCGGAGGGGAAAGCGCTCAAGGCGAGGGGGTCGGTGCCGATGCAGTGGACGTCGAGTAACGAGGAGCTCGGGGATGGGTCAAGAGGGCAGCTGGGTGTGCCGAGAACAGAGGTTAGTCGTGGTAGTGGGCCCGTTGGGTGGGGTGTGCGGTGGCTGATGTTGGTTGAATGATACGCAGAGTGATCCGTCGTTGGGCGTTTCTCCCCGGTCGAACAGGTCGTACTCGGATGACATGATGGACGTCGACTCCCCCCAGGTGCGGCCGACGTCGATGCGCCGAACGTCGCTCCTCGCCTCGCCGGTGTTTGACGGCCCAACATCTGTCTCGGGCTCCCCGGAACTCGGGTCGTTCTTCTGCAACACCCCCGGCCCCCAGGCTGCCCCCGCCAAGCGCCGAAGCCTCGTCACGAGCACCCCCGCTTCCCCGTCCTCCAGCTCGCCGTCCGCCAAGCGCACGTCCCTCGGGCTCGGCCTGCAGCGCCCCCCGCTCGACAAGACGGCGTCGTCCAGCGCCATGCTCTTTGGTGGCGGCCGGACCAACACTATCGCTGCGCGCCGTGCACCCGCTTACAAGCGGCCGACCCTCGGCCCGCTCGCTGCGGCGTCCAACGCGGATGGCGGGATACGTACCGCCTCGGCCAGCTCGGCGTTCCCCATCTTGTATGGCCCGCCGAAGCACACCCTCGGGAGCGGCGGGGCAAGCGGGAGTAGCAGCAGCGGTGCGGGGACGTTCCCTCGCGCGGCGGTCGCCCCCATGCGCCGGGCTTTCTCGGTGTGCGACCAGAATGCCGTCCAGCACGAGCTCGACGAGGAGGAGAGCGAGTATGAGAACTCGCCGTCGGTGGGTGCGCACGCAGAGTACATGCGGCGGTACGGCCGGCCTGGGATGGCACGCGGGGAGGTGGATGGGAGCCCCGGGTTCAAGTCGGTGTCTGTGCGGGCGAGTATCGCGGCGTCGGGCGAGGGGGTGTCGAGCCCCGTGGGCAAGGGGAGGAAGGTGAGCCCGTATGGGCCGGGGGGACTGCCTGGGTTTGGAGACAATGAGCTGGAGGGGAAGATTTTGCCTTGTCATAAGGTCAAGGAGGATGGGCTGGTGCGGATCTCGTCAGAGACTGTGAGTTGTGTGACATGGGTTGACTTATAGGCAACAAGCTGACACGAGGAAATAGCTCGACAGCCTGCTCGAGGGCAAGTACGACAACAAGATCAAGCGTTACCACGTTATCGACTGTCGGTTCGACTACGAGTACGCTGGCGGGCACATCGCGGGCGCCATAAACGTCAAGTCGATGGACGCGCTTGACCAGCTGCTGCTCTCTGAGCAGGAGGGTGTGCACGCCAACGGCGACAAGCTTCCCGAGCCCAGCCGGAGCGGCCAGCTCGGCGACGGGGAGCAGGTCGTGCTCGTCTTTCACTGCGAGTTTAGCGCCAAGCGGGCACCCACGTTCGCGAAGCACCTCCGCTCGCGCGACAGGTCCATCAACGGCGCGGTCTACCCCAAGATCTACTATCCCGAGGTGTACATCCTCGAGGGCGGGTACTGCGGGTTCTACCAGGATCGGCCGGAGCGGTGCGACCCCAAGGGCTACACGCCGATGGACGACCCCAAGCACTTTGAGCGCCGGAACTCGGACTTGCACGATTTCCGCAAGTTCAGCAGGACGAGGTCGTTCACGTACGGCGAGCAGGCGACTCTCCCGAGCTCGCGCGTGCTACCCCCCTGTCCGCCACTTGCGTTTGCTGCGGCGTCGGCTGCGGCTGCTCGGCGGGGCGGGGCGACTGCTGCAGGTGGGAGCGGGACGATCGCGGAGGAGGACCACGAGCACGACAGCGCGAACGGCAGCGCGCTCATGACTACCAGCGCCAGCGGCTCAGGGTCATCCCCTCACCCGGGCGACAGCAGCGCCGAGATGGACTCTGGCGCCGAGGCGAGCCCCTGCCCCCGGCAGGTGGTCAGCATGAGCATGGCGCCGCCGATCTTTGGGTCGGCGAGGCCGAGGACGCTCGGGAGGCTGCCGATGCATAGGGTGCAGACGTATGCTGGCGGAGGGACGGGGGCGGGGATGCTCAGGCAAGGATGAGGGGGATCACGCGCGTCCCCCTGCAACCACTCTTCTTCACACACCTCACCTCCACCACACACCTTATCTCCACACACCTCACCGACCTCCCATTTCATCTCCACCTACCCCTTCATATCGGTATCCGCCGATCTTTAGCATTCGCATTTGTATTATTTCGCATTAGCATCGCATTGTTTAACAGCTCGGATCTCGTATCTTGGACATTTATGTCTGCTTCATTTTATTTTATCTCGTCTTTACTTTTTGTTTGTGAATAACATTATTTATAGTAGATCTTTATCTTTTACCTGTTCATACACGCATTTTTATATTATTGTATCTGTATCATTACCCCTTCATATACATCTTCTTCATCTCCTCCCCACCCCTTCATCTCCCTCACCCCCGTCCCTTTTGTCCCCGCAGACATCGCTGGACATCAAACAGAGTATATATACTGTAGAATCTGTGTGATGACCTGCCTTTCATGCCTCGCGTTCACACCCCCGGGTGATTGGTCTCTGGTCGTCCGTTACATTCATATAATCCTTGTCAATCTGGCGAAGCAGGCCGCATTTATCTGGTCTTTCTCATGGTTCATAATACTATCAGCCTCCTAGTTTGTCCATCGTACACGCACGGCTTGCGCGCATATTCGGCGTTACACATGTATGCTGTGACCATCATCAGTCCGTTTGGCCCCCTGCTGTCTCGTGTTGCGCCCAGTAGTATGGCATATGCGAGAAAAAAGTCCCGGTGAAATTGAATATGAATGTGCAGGGAATGTTGTCTATGTACAAATGGGAGGCACAACCGGCAAAAAGAATGAATAAGTACACCCTACCCCCCTACCCCCCTGCCCCATCTCCTTCTCCCTCTTCCCCTCTTCGCCGGCACCGATCAATCGACGATCATGGGTTCCGGCCCGCTGGGTGGCTGGGTGGGAGGCCGGGAAGGTTGTTGGGCGAGAGCGGCGGTAGCCTGGGGAGCGGGGTTGGGGGTGGGGGCAGAAGGAGGGGTGGCTTGGGGTTTGTCGAGGGCGGGGGCAGGGGCGGAGGGAGGAAGGGGTTGGGAGGAGGTAGCGGATGTGAGGGCGGGGGTGGTGGGAGCGGTGATGGCGGTAGCGGCGGGTACAGCTACGGGTGCTGCCACATTCGCAGGCAACGCATGCTCTGGAGGTGTCACACCTGCTGCAACCTATCATCCTCAAACACTCGTCAGCTCCCTCAACTTTTCCATATCCAACCAGCGAAACCACTCACCCAAGCCTCCCTAAACACCCTCCAAGCACTATCCTTCGCCCTCCCCTCCCTCACCGCCACCTCCCTCACCTTGTTCTCAATAGACACCTTCGTCGCGACTTTTTCGAAATGCTCGCGCAGCTGGACGATGAGGTCGAGCCGGGGTTTGGCGTTGCCGTCGATGAGGCGGAGGAGCTCGGGAAGGTGGGTGGCGGGGAAGGAGGTTTTGGCGTTGCCGCCGCGGGGTGGGGGGCGGAGGGCGTCTGTGGTGGTAGGGGTGGGGGCGGTGGGAGCGGCGGGGGCGGTGGGAGCAGTTGTGGTGGAGGAGGGAAGGGGGGTAGGGGGTTCGCGCCAAGCGACAGACTCGGAGGAGTAGAGACACCGCACGTCAAGGTTGAGCCCGATCGCAGCGGTGGTGTAGTTGCCCTTGTACCGCTGGACCGGGTCGTTCGAGATGTACGTGAAAGGGTCAATTGACACGGGGGTGTCTGCGCGAGTTCGTAGTGGTCACGTCAGCCAGTCAGTCAAGATAGATAAGATGAGGGGACTCACCATTGAGCAGTTGGATGCGGTACCCCTCCAGCCCCTCGCTGCCCTTCTCCCCAATCTCCTTCTCCCAGATAGGCCCCTTCCAAGTCGGCACGAGCTTGACAAACTTCTTGACTGGCTCTTTCGTCTTGCGCACGACCTTCATCGGCAGGCGCGCTTGCTCCTGCACCCCCGCCCCGGCCCCGGCCCCGGCCCCGGCCCCGGCCCCGACCCCAGCCCCAGGCCACGCGGGCCCATCCAGATCCATCGGATCCCCACCCGGCAGCTCCCCGCCCACATCCTCCGAATCATCCAGCCAATCATCAAACTCCCCCTCATCCTCATCGTCCTCATCGTCCTCCTCCTCCCCCGTGTTGGCGCCTGCACCGCCGAAATCGTCCACGTCTTCGCCGCCTTCATCGTCGTCCCAGTCGTCGGATGAGTCGTACGAGTAGTCGAATAGGGGATCATGCGCGAAGGGTGTTCGGGGACCAACCACGAGGGATTTTTTGGTGAATGTGCCTATGGAGTAAAGTATCAGTACCAGCTCAAGCTACGGGCGGCTAGACGTAGCTGAAAGCTGACGTACCACAATAAGGCGGCCTCGCCTGCTGATCAAACGCCAGCGTCTTCCACGGGAACTTGCGCCGGTTCCTCAACTGGCCCATCAACAGCCGCGGGTCCTCGGCATCCTGCAGCGCGTTAAACACGTCCGCGACGCTGCCCGCTGGGGGAGCAGATTTGAGGCCCGGGGCGAGGTGAGGCGGGCGGGGGGGGCGGGGAGTGAGGTTGTGTTTCCGGAGGTGATCGCGGATGAAGTCTGTAGGGGGTGGGTAAGCTTGGCCTTGGGTACACACCTTGGACGCCGAGCTTACCTTGCGAGGACCAGCCGTCAACGGCAGTCTCCTTCTTCTCCTCCTTCTCCGCGCTACCCGCCTTCTGGTTCTGGGGCGACCCATCCCCAACAACCGCCTTCGCTTCTGGCTTGACCCATCTGTTGATCTCCGCAACGCGCACATGCGCCCGCTTCGCCATAGGCCGGAAAGACCTCGCATAGTCGCTGACCACCGCCGGGGACGCCCTGGCCTCTGCTGACCCCTCCTTGCCCGTCGGAGCTGTTCCTGCGAGTCAGCACGTACATCGCTTTACGGGTCGGACGACATTTGGGGACTCACTAGATGGGCCTGCGGGGCTAGCCCGGCTGACGGGGGAAGAAGCAGCGGGTTTGGACTTGAAGAACATGCTCATTGCCTGAGCCTGCTTCGCGACTGCCTCAGTCTTCTTCTTTTTCTGGCGGTCCTTTATGCTGTAATTGACCCGGGCGGCATTAGCTTTTCGCTTTGGAAGGTATCTGGGAAGTTACGACAAGGCGTACGCTTTTTGCTCCGCCAGAGCCGCCTTCTTGGCTTCCTTCTCTTCCTTCTTGATACGGGCGGCTTCCTCCTGCAATAGCGTTGGCGGTCAGTTCGCTCAATTTGCTCAGTTTGGACTACAGCAGTCGAACGAGCAAGGACCTACCTCCTCTGGGGTCATCTTGCTAGCCTTGACGGGCGATGACCCCCGCATCGACTCTTTCACAGGCGAAGACCCTTGCACAGACGACCCGGGGAGGTCCACCTTGTCTCCGCTAGCGCGCCACGACACCTCCACGCTCTTCTCCTTCAAATCCCTCACCGGCGTCATCTTCTCCTCCTTGCCCTTCTCCTTCGCCCCCTTCTCCCCGCGCACCAACTCGCACTTCTCCACAACATCCAGTCCCTCCAGAATCCTCACGCACTCCTCCCTCGCCTTCTCCCGCTCGGCTTGGCGCGCGCGGAGGGTCTCGAGCTGCTCGGCGGGGAAATATGAGGCGAGGTCGTTGACTTCCCAGCACCGGATTTGGAGGGCGGCGGGGATCTTGATGGGTTGGGTGGAGGTGGAGGCGAAGTCGGAGGGGAGGAAACCGTATTGCTTGAGGGTGAATAGTTTGGGGATAAGTCGAAAGAGGGCGTCGTTCGGGAGGGGGTCTGCGCGGGAGTTAGCGCCTGGTAGGAGGCGAAGAGGAAGAGGCGTACCTTGGCCACCTTTGACCACATCGAGCGCCGCTTTGATATGCTTGACAAAGATAGTCTCGTTGAACGACGTCCTATCATGGGTGTAAGCTATGCCCTAGCGTGAAATGCTGTGCAATGCACCCACAGTTCATGCCCAGCCTGCGCGATGAGCCCCCAGTGCTCCTCCGGTATCGCGGTCACCGTCCTTCCTTCGTCCATCTCGTCCAGGAGGTACCCCTCAAAGTTCAGCAGGCCTGTGTTCAGTATCAGCTCTGGCCATTCCTGAGAGGCGATGGCTAGCTCACGTCTCCGGGGGAGGTTGGTGGTGAGTGGACTCTGCTTGAAGATGAGTTTGCGGTTTTTGAGCTCGACGGTAGAAGACGACGCGACGGGGGCTGGACGCGTCGAAAAGGTGTCAGCTACGTCGAGAGTGCGTGTCGTTATACGTAGCTCACCTTCTGTGACCTTTTTCTTGGGCACTCGGCCATTCTCCTTCTCCTCTGACGAGACCTGCCCGGGCAGCGCGTCTATGCAAGAGTCAGCCCAGCTCAGTCAAGTCACGCGTACACGAGCTAGCGATACCGCGACGCGACAGGACGACGTACCGTCTGCAGCTTTCCTCTTGGTCCCCGACATGCTAGAGGCAGGGCTTGAGGCCGGGTGTGTATTCTCGACAGTGGTGTTCTGTGCCATGGGCTCTACCTGCCTAGGGGAAGCTTCCATTGTGGCGCGTTGGGTGTATGGTGAGCGACGCGTCGAAGGAGCCCTCATTATTGCTGAAGTCGCGTCAGCCCTCCCGGCGTTATAGTGTAATCCCGAGTGTGGCACAAGTCACGGTCTAAGGCACGTGGCCAGGGAGGATCGAGACGAGTGATCTGCAGTGACGCCATCGATGGAAGATTCCAGGGCGGCGGGCGCAGCCGGAAGACGGAAGACGACGGGACGGTGGGCGGGTGCTTGGCGGCAGCGGGGAAGAGGACGGCGGCGGCGGAGGCAGCGGCAGGCGACGGCGGGGGAGCGTCTCCGAGAGAGAGATCTGGTCACGGTTGTGGGTGGTGGGGATGGGCCAGTGGGGACGATGGGGACCACGGCGGGCAGAAACGGGAGACGCGGCTTGCAGAAATGATGCTCAAGGTTTTCCCTGGATCCTCATTACGGTTGCAGTGCTTGTTTCGACTCGCGTTATCCACCGATGGCGTGTTCACTGCAGTCAACAAATTTCGTCAAGAGCCAGAATCCAGAATCAACAACGTCGTCCTCATCCATCTTGTCACTGCATTCACCACCGCCGCTATCACCGCCACCACAACCACAGCCAGCGCATCGTGAGTGCATGCCCCCACTTCCCCCTCCCCCCACTGCTGCCCCTGGTTTCGCCCCCTTCCCTCTCCGGCTTCCATGCTCGTGCCTTTCAACCGGCAAACGTGCGAGTGCCACCGACCAGCCCACGTCCTGAGCACACGTTCTCCTGCAGAGAACAATAGACCTCCCAGTGCAAGCTGAAACGCCGCCCTATCCTCTGGCGTTGCTGGGCGGCGTGCGTGCGTGCATGCATGCAGGGCTGCGCTGCGCTGCGGTAGCGAACAAGAATTTTTCGATGCGGACAGTGCGTGCTTGGGCGAGCGAGCACGACTGTCTTTTGTTATCCGGGCAGGAGGCAGCCGGCCAGTCCCCATCACATCGCATCTATCTTTGTTCTCTTTCGACTTTTTTCATCCTCTCTCTCATCCTTGTTCCATAGAGTCCTCACCACTTTGGGGGCCCAGCTAATCTCCCTGCCAGGCATCGCCCAGCCACGCATCGTTTATCAGATAAATTTCGACGCCCCTTAGATCGTGATCACGTCGCTTTCGGCCGACATCATTTTCTTTCGCGAACAACCACAAATCCACACTCGACTCGTCGTATTCTCCATAAACCACCACGTCGCCAGCTCGTTCCGAGCTCTCCCCCCTCTCTTGTGACTACACCCACCTTCCTTCCACCCTACCCATTCCAAAGGCGCCACCCTCCTTGACACACCACCCATTCCGGACGGAGCATCACCCACCTCTCCTTTCACCTCCCACCCCCTCGCCTTCAAAGCCACGAAGCCCAGCTCCTACGCGCTCGAGCTTTTTTCCAGGCTTCACATAAAGCCGAAACGCCCCCCCCCCCACCACCTCTCTCGCACTCCGTGTCAGCGGAGTTCCACGTCGCACGCGTAAAAAAAAGATCGCTCTTTGAAAGCGGGGCGCCGGGCGTATCACATCGCTGCTCGCAACCCACCCTCCACCGACCGCGGTATTCGGAGGAGCAGCTGGTCAACGTTGCGACCCCGCTCGATTGTCTGTCGGAGTCGGAGGTTGAAAAGAAGAGTTTGGAGCGCCGCTTGAGAGCGAGAGAGAGAGAGAGAGTTCATCACGGAGGAGAGAATAGTATAAGAACGGGCTGTTGTCTTGGTGAGTTGGATCTTCTCTCTTCCATCTTAAAAATCTCAAAAAAGCAGCACCCTTGTGTTGCCACCCAGCGCCACGCCACGCACGACTGCCAAAATCATTAACACCCGCTAACCACTTGCCATGTCCACCCAGCAGCTCTGCGACCAGTGCGGCCTGCCTCGCACTTCCCCAACCCCGCTCGCGACCATGTTTGAGGAAGATTTCGAGAGGTGCTTTATCTGCCAGAAGCCTTCCAAGGGGTGCGTAGTCGATGACGTCTGTGACTCTTCACCTTCAATCATTTACTGACGCCTGACGTCGACAGGCTGTACTGCTCTGCGGACTGCCGGCAACGGGATCAGGGCGCCTTCTCACACCAAGCGGCACCCGCCGGTGGGCCCGTCAAGATCACCTCCCAGCTCCCCGCCGCGCTTTCCCCTATCGTCCGCCCCACAAACGCTATCGGCCTCTCGCCCAGGTCGTCAGGCCAGCACCGAAGTGCCAGCAACGGCACTTCCTCGTCTGGATCGTCTTCTGTCACTTCCTCCCCGCTCCAGTCGCCTAGGACGAACCCCTCCGAGGCAGACTCGCCTCAGAAGGGCACGTTCCACCTCCCCCCGCCCGCCTACCCTTCCAAGCAGATGAGCATCCCCTCGTCGATCCCCATGAAGATCCCCGCCTTGGGCCCCAAGGCATCCCCCACCATCTCCGCCCTCGGTACCCCCGGGTCGCACGGCACGACCGTCTACCCCGGCGCCGGCGGCGCCTCCATCGATACCCTCCGCTTCGGGCGCAAACCCAGCGCAGTCAACAGCGTCACCTCCCCCAATGCGCTCATCCCGCGGTGCGCTTGCGGCCTGCCCGCGAACCACCGCGGCCGGGCGACAAGCAAGGACCGCGCGGACCTCGCGGACTCGGGGTTTTCGAGGCTCAGCCTCGGGGCGGCGGGGACGGCGAGGGAGGAGCCGATCAGCAGGTCGTTGAGGATCGTGTCGGATTCGGCGATCCCACCGTTCCCTTCGTCGTTTGGGAAGGCGCCGGTGAACGGGGTGAGCATACATCATGCCCCGCAGCAGGGGTCGCAGCAGACTACGCCGCTGCTCATCGCACGGGGAGAGTTGCCCGCGATCACGACGACGCCCGGGTCGTTGCTCTCGAGGTCGAGGTCTGACCCGATCCCGCCGTCGCCGGTGGCGCAGACCGCGGGGAGGTCGTACATCGCGCCCGCGCCGATGGTAGCGACCAACTCGCTCGCCAACAACATCACCCCTTCCTACCGCGCCTCCCCCGCTGAACCCATCGCCTCCGCCTCCCGCCCGACGCGGCGGAGCCCCGCCGCCTCTGGCGCGGAGGACGCCCTCGACGCGGCGAACGTGGGGTCACCTCGCCGAGGGAGGAGTAAGGAGAAGCAGGAGCATTATGTCCCGCTGGTGGTGTCTGGGGGGATATTGAATCACCCGGCGGAGAGGGAGCCGGCGCCGTCGAGGTCGCGGACAAGGGGGAGGAAGGAGTCAGCGAGGCGGAGTGGCGGGGAGAGGAGTCGCGAGAGGGAGGGAGGGCGGAATAGGGAGAGGGAGAGGGAACGGGTTTGGGATAACGAAAGGGAGAGGGAGCAGAACGGGCAGAGCGGCCAGCGCTCCCCCCGCTCCCCCCGATCCCCCCTCTCACCCAACACCACCATCATCGACAGCCCCCAGATCCTCCCGAGCTGGTCCCGCCCCGCGTCCGCCGCAGTAGAAGCTAGCGGCCGGCGGAGTGGTGAGCCCGGGGCGGGCGGAGTGGCGCCGGCGATGCGCCGGGCGAGGAGCGGCGGGGAGAAGAGGGTAGGGGGGTATGCGAGGGATGAGGAGGAGGAGGCGAGGAAGGAGGAGGAGCTGAAGAGGGCGAAGGAGCAGTTGGGGCAGGTGTTTGGAATCGCTGCGGGGTAGAGCGGCGCGTACAGTAGTAGCATGCTGAGGGGGAGGGGAGGGATATCTACGATTTCGCATGTTTCAACACAAACAAAAGGGGCCTTCATGCCTCGATGGGGTTTCTCGCTCAATTCATATAGCATAGTACAGTAGGACTTTTTTGCATAGCGCATCTCACAATTCAAAAAACAAAATCAATGCATCGGAACTGTTGGCATCTGCTTTTAAGGTTGGACTGGAATTTGGTGGTGGCAGCAAGAAGACACCATGTGGTGTGGGAAGGAATGTTTGTTGTGAAGAAGTGTTGCCCGGCTCCGAAGACGCAAGTTGATTGACTCAGTCTATGCAGGGCAGCCTACGGTCCTACCGCTTTCGGTCACCAGCCCCGCCGACGCACCATACAACCACCCCTCTCGGTGCCGGGGGATCACCTCATACAGGGCTGGGAGCTGTACCGCGTGGTGCATGGCCTGAAAAACTTTGGGTGGTGCGGTGCGATCTGCGTTATCAGCGTGAATTGCTCCCGTGCCTGGGTGGTGATTGTGCAGAGTTGTGTGCTCCAGGCTCCTCTCGGTCTCCTCTCCTCTCCTCTCGACTCGTCATCTCTTCACCGTCGGCCATTCGGCGTCCTTATATAGTAGCGGGATAGTCTTTTCTTGTCACTCCCCCTCTGTCTATCAAGGCTCAAGAGGTATACTGTCTAGCAACCACGCCAGACACCTCGCAGCATGGACTCCCAGGCGATGGCTCAGTCCGTCTTTGCGGCTGCTACAGACTCGGTCATCGACATCGCAAAGAACAAGAACAAGAATCCGTGAGCTTTCCTCTCTAAAGCGCTTTCAAGAACTGCTAGCTGACACTCAAATCTCACTCGATCCCCAGCCCACCCCCTCTTCTCCTCCGACACAGCCTCTTCCTCTTCCCCCTCTTCGTAGCCACCTCTCTCGCCCTCCTCCTTCTCACACTCATCCTCCCCAAGCTCTTCTTCCTCCTCCGGAAACTCTACACCACCTACATATCCAAACGATCTTACCAGCCCATCCAGCTTGATGATGACGATGTCGACGCCGAGGCAGAAGCTGAGGCGGAGGCAGAGGCCCTCGTGCCCCCGCCTACGCCGGTGGTGATGCCCTCCGGCGGGCTGCTCGCGGACTTCCGAGCCCACGTCAGGTCGATGCGCGAGTACGGTTCCGTCCTCTTCGGGCTTGAGGTCCTCCGGACACTCTGCCTGGGAGCGCTCCTCGGTCTGAGTATATACGCGACGATCCAGGCCGAGTCGCCTGCTGAGAAGGCGCTCGGGGGTCTGGACCTGGACATGGACGGGACGGTGGATGCGAGCAAGCACTGGGGCGGGAAGAAGAAGAAGAAGAAGGGGAAGCACCACAAGTCGACGGTGGATGATTACTCGAGCTTGGAGTGGGGAGAGTTTGGTGTGTCGGGGTTCTACGTGAGTATGATCATGCCCGAGGGTGGTGGAGCTCGCTGACAAAGGCGCGCGCGCGCGTGCATCACAGGTATACACCCTCGTCTTCTCCCTCCTGCTCCTCACCCTCCGCCCTGCCACCCCTCTCAGGCGCCACCTCATCACCCACCTTGACACCCTCCTCTTCCTCGGCTGGGCCGTCTACGCCTACCGCGACTTCTTCCCCCTCCTCACATTCCACCTCGACCCCGCCGACATCGCCAACGCCATCACATGGTCCCGCCTCGCCATCCTTACCCTCGCGGCGGTCGTCCTGCCCCTGATCAGGCCGAGGACGTACGTGCCTGCTGATCCGGCGAACCCGACCCCGCCAGAGGAGGTTCACCCGGAGCAGACGGCGCCGTGGTTGTTCTATGTGTTTTACGAGTACATGACGGGGTTGGTCTGGAAGGCGTGGCGTACCCCGGCGCTGCCGTTTGAGGAGCTCCACCCGCTTGCGGATTATGATCATGCCGAGTTCCTCTATAACGTGAGCTTTCCGCCATCTGTTTGTCTTGAAGCGGCCGATGGACCAAGCTGACGCCCCCCCGCCTTGCAGAAATACATGGGCGAGCTCGACCCCATCAGGCGCCGCGCCAAGGGCCTCAAAGACCGCAGCCTCCTCATCGGCCTCGCCATCGTCTTCAAACGCGAGATCCTCATCGTCTGCTCCGTCCTCTCCATCTCCGCCATCGTCGAGCTCTCCGGCTCGATCGGTATCAACCAGCTCCTCGACTACCTCGAGAAGGACGGAAAGGGCCACAAGTACAGACCGATCGTTTGGATCGCGTTTCTGTTTCTTGGGCCGACGCTGGGGTCGCTCACGATCCAGTTTTATATCTACACGGCTACGCGGGTGCTGGTGCGGTGTGAGGCGCTGTTGACGCAGTTGCTGTTTGACCACGCGCTGAGGCTGAGGATGAAGGATGTCGTGGATGACGAGCGGGTCAAAGCCGAGCAGGATGAGGAGGCGGCTGCAGCTGCCGCCGACGCACCGCTGATCACCGTCGAAGAGATCATCGACCATGCACCCGGTGCCCCCGAGGAGCTGCGCGATGGCTCCGAGGCGGGCACGGAGGGTACCTCCTCCAGCCCCTCTGCCGCTGGCAAGGCGCCAGCGTCGGGCGAGACCACGGAAGTGGGGAGCGCGAACGGGTCGGACAAGGATAAGGCTACGACGGATAGGAAGGCGGCGGCGGATAAGGAGGCGAACAAGGCGAAGGGGCAGGGGTTGGCGGGGAAGATCAATGTGTTGATGGCGTCAGATATCGAGTCGATCACTGAGGGTGAGTAGGAGTTCGGACCGTGGGGAGTGTTGGCTGACGTGGCGGTGGTAGGTCGTGACATATTCTTGATTGTCGTGTACACTCCGATTCAGTTTGCTCTCTGCGTCGTCATCCTGTACAAGATCCTCAGCTGGAGTGAGTGCCTCCTGCCCACACTCTCCCCGGGTTTCGCTAACCCCCGGCCCAGGCGCCCTCATCGGCATGGTCACCATGGTCCTCACCCTCCCCCTCCCCGGCCTGCTCACCAAGCTCAACGCCCAAGTACAAAACAAGCGAATGCTCGCGTCCGATTCCCGCGTCGACACCATCACCGAGAGCATCAACGCGCTCCGCATCATCAAGATGTTTGGCTGGGAGGACAGGATCAAGCAGCGTATCTCGGCGAAGCGCGAGGATGAGTTGACGCTGATCTGGCAGAGGAGGATGGTCAATTTGTGGGTCTGCTTTCGACCGGCCTACAAGGCGTCCCTTGAGCTGATGGCGCTTGGTTTATAGGGCGACGACATTGCTCAACACGGTGCTCCCTGTGCTTACCATGAGCGTCACCTTTGCCATCTACACGCTCGTGCAGAAGCAGCAGCTCACCGCCGCCAAGGGTGCGTTGTGGTTTCGATCCACTATCGCTTGTCTAGGCTGACCCGGCGCTTCAGTGTTCACCAGTATGACCGTGTTTGAGCTCCTCAAGAACGCGTTCGGCATGGTCAGTCCCTTCTCGGAAATGGTCGTAGGGCTTTCACTAACTGTAGTCTTGGGGCGTAGTGCTTCTACCTTGCCAACGAGGCTGTCACCGCCTGGGTCTCGATTGGGCGTCTCAACAAGTTCCTCCACGAGGTGAGTCTACCATCCATCTGATAAATCCATTGGGATCAAGACTGATAGCCTGCATAATACAGAGCGAGATGATCGACGAGTACTCGGACGCCAAGATGGCCACCATCCGAAGCCCCGAGGAGCTCGAGGCCGAGTCTGAAGGCCTCATCAGAGTCCACGACGCGACCTTCACATGGGACACCTCGCCCTCTGACTTCCCGGACGAGGATTTCAAGCTTCGGATCGAGGATGTCACGTTTGCAAAGGGCAAGATCAACTTGATCACGGGACCTACTGGGAGTGGCAAGAGTTCGCTCTTGAAGGTGAGCTCCCCCCCACGGAATGTCCGTCGGGCCGATGAGCTGACAACGTCTGATTGACCTGTAGGCTCTGATCGGCGAACTCCATTTCGAGCAAAAGCAAGGCGCTTTCTTCCACCTCCCCCGCGAGGGCGGCGTGAGCTACGCCGCCCAAGAGAGCTGGTGCATGTCCGACTCGGTGCGCGACAATATCCTCTTTGGCGAGCCGTACGAGGAGTCGCGCTACAGGAAGGTCGTCAGCGCGTGTGGGCTGGAGCCGGATTTGAAGCTGTTTGATGATGGGGACAGGACGGAGGTTGGGGAGAAGGGGATCACGTTGAGTGGGGGGCAGAAGGCGAGGTTGACGTTGGCGAGGGCTATTTACAGCAAGACTGCTGTGGTGCTTTTGGATGGTGAGTGCGGTCGGGGATTGCGGTGCGGTGCATGGTGCTGACAGGGAGCGGCAGACATCTTCTCGGCGCTCGACACCCTCACTTCAAGGTGGATCATCGACAACCTCCTCCGTGGCGACCTCGTCAAGGACCGAACCATCCTCCTCATTGTGAGCTGCCACAGCAGATATTATCGCTGTGCCTAGCTGACCCCCTCCATTTAGACGCACCACGTCCACCTCGCCGCCCCTGTCGCCGAGTTCATCATCACTCTCAACGAGAACGGTTCCGTGCATAGCCAAGGCCGTGTCGACGAGGGTGCGCTCTCGGACGACGAGCTCGAGGAGGCCGAGCAGGCTGAGCAGAAGGAGGTACAGGAGGCGGGAGCGGATCTGACCAAGCCTGAGGAGGCGAAGACGGCTGCGAAGCTGGTGCAGGCTGAGGAGAAGAGTGAGGGGCGAATCTCTAGGAAGGCGCTGTTCGCGTTCTTCAGGTGAGCTATCTCGTGCAGGATAAGCGCGTCAGCAAGGCGTAGCTGACAATGACTCGCGTAGCACCTTCGGCGGCCCCGTGTTCTGGTCCCTCTACTTTGGCCTCCTCATCGGCGGCCAGGCCATGTCCTCCTTCGAGACCTACTGGCTCGGTCGCTGGGCCCGCGCCTACGAGATGACCGACCCCCGCCAGGTGTCGGTCGCTTACTACCTCGGCCTGTACTTTGCTTTCGTCGTGATTGGGCTCATCGCGCTCGCTGCGTCGGCGGTGATATTTTACATCGGCGCGGTCAAGGCGTCGAGGGAGATGCACAAGAGGCTGGTGGATTCGATCTTTGGGGCGTACATGCGGTTCCTCGATGCGACGCCTGTGGGGAGGATTATCAGTCGGTTTACCAAGGTGGGTGATTGGTTGGAGACAAGCGGTGGATTGGGATGGGGCTGATGGGCTGGTGTAGGATATGAAATCTATCGACGGGCAGTTCACCGAGGTCAGTTACTATTGCCCGTTCGCTCTGGAGTCACAGCTGATATCTTGTAGACATTCGCAAACGTCGTCGACGTGACCGTTGGCCTCGTACTCAAGCTCCTCGTCGTTGTCTCGCTCGTCCCCCTCTTCTCTATTCCCGCTATCGTAGGTCACCTTCGTAGCTCGTCAGCGCTAAAACGAGAAGCTGACTGGCCCGGCTGTAGTTCATCGGTCTCCTCGGTGGCTTCTTGGGCGAGATGTACATTCACGGCCAGCTTAGCGTCAAGGTACGTCCCATCATTCCATGTCCTTTTGTGCGCCTGCTGAACACGGCAACCCACAGAGGGAGATGTCCAACTCCAAGAGCCCGCTGTTCTCGCACTTCTCTGCCGCGTTCAACGGAATCGTGTCTATCAGGGCGTACGGCGCGCAGACGTGAGTGGGTGTGGTGTGGGTGCTCGGACGATGGGGTGGTGCTGACATCGTCGAGCAGTAAACTTCGTGCGGAGGCGCAGAGGAAGGCGGACAAGTACACCAGGGCTGCTACTGCTGTGAGCTAGCTGTCGTTTTATGCTGTCATCACCGGAAAGAGCTGACGTCAAACTCTCTTGCAATATCTAGTTGTAAGCTGCCCGCCATTTGCAAGTTCCCCAAATCCGATGGCCAGAAGCTGACTATCCCTCTTAGCTACAACCTCAACCGATGGGTCACTGTCCGTCTCGACATGCTCGGTGGTCTCTTTGCGGCGTCGCTCGCGGCGTTCTTGATATACGGCCCTAGGCTTGACGCGTCGACTTCTGGTTTCGCCCTTTCTCAGGCTATCTCGTTCTCCTCCATGATCCTTGTGAGTCAGCTGATCGTGCTCAGGCGTGACAAGGCCCAGCTGATGGAGTGTTTTCTGCAGTGGTGGGTCAGGATGGTCAACGAGATGGAAGTGCAGGGGAATTCTGTCGAGGTGAGCTAGATAACTACGCTTTATGCTCGACATGGCGAGCTCACACTCCCTCACAGCGTATCCAAGACTACCTCATCATCCCGCAAGAGCCCACCTACGCCGCCAACAAGCAGCCCCCCGCCGCCTGGCCCACCTCTGGCGAGATCGTCCTCGACAACCTTTCCGCCAAGTACTCTGTCGACGGCCCCACCGTGCTCGATAACCTGGAGCTCAAGATCGCCAGCGGCGAGAAGATCGGGATCGTCGGGAGGACGGGGAGCGGCAAGTCGACGCTCGCGCTGGCGCTGCTGCGGATGCTCCCGACGACGGGGAGGGTGTTGATAGATGGGGTGGACACGGGCAAGATCAACTTGCACGCGCTTAGGTCGAACGTGACCATCATCCCGCAGGACCCTGTAAGTCACCTTACCAGTGCCTGTACCTACGCATTGAAGCTGACGCACCATCTCGCCGTAGATCCTCCTCTCCGGCTCGCTGCGGTTCAACCTCGACCCCTTCGGGGAGCACGACGACGCTGTGCTGAACGACGCGCTCCAATCGTCTGGGCTCGGCGCGACCCGTAACCCCAGCTCGTCTGGCGGGAGCGGTTCGACGACCCCTCAGAGGCTGTCTCTCGACACGCAGATCGCTGCAGGCGGCGGGAACTTGAGTCAGGGGCAGAGGCAGCTTGTGGCGCTCGCTCGAGCGCTCGTGAGGTCTAGCAAGGTGTTGATCCTCGATGAGGTGAGTTGACCATGTCGCTCCCTATAAAGCAGCCTGCCAACTGACACACACACCCAACAGGCCACCGCCTCCGTCGACTTTGACACCGACACGCTTATCCAAAAATCCATCCGCTCCCTCCCCTCGTCGTGCACCGTCCTCACCGTCGCGCACAGGCTCTCGACTGTCATGGACTATGACAAGATCCTTGTTCTCGGCGCGGGCAAGGTGCTCGAGTTTGACTCGCCCGAGGCGCTCAAGAGCAAGCGGGATAGTTACTTTGCGAAGCTCGTGCAGGCGATGGAGGGGAAGTCGTAGAGATGCTGGGTGATATATATCGTCGTGGGTAGTCTAGACAATGCACGGATTAGAGTGCATCAAGGGGGTTCATGCCATCACGCATCCCGTGGACAAGTGACATGATATGGCATGGGATGACAAGTGACTATACCTAGCTAAAGCTAAGATTTACACGATGCTATGCTACCTCTACCCTCCACATATCACTTCTTCAGACCGCACCCCTCGCACGCCGGCACATCATCCTCCTCTTGCATGAAAACAAGCTCTCCGCCGCCCTCGCACCACTCGCTCCAAAGCGGCAGATCCCCCGGTCGCTGGTGTTCATCCAAAAGTCGCTCCAGCTCAGCAATTGCACCGGGCTTTGTTGTGTCGCTGTTGTAAATGTTGATGATTTTGAGAGGCTCGAGCCATTCGCCTTCGTTTTCGTGCGGGATGCTAAGAGTAGAACGCCAGAGCGATCAGATCAGCTATCACCGGTATAGCATGATTGTTTGGGGAGCCGAGAGGATGGTATACTCATAACGTGAACGTGAGGTAAAGAAAACGCCCGATGCACTCCTCCAGAGTATCATGTATGCACGCGAGTCCTTGCACCTCAAAGTCGCCGAAGTACAGCGACAGACGCCGAGCCATGACGGGGGCGGGAAGAAAACAGGTGTGCGCGTTGTGCACCACGACCTGCTCTAGTCCCGCCAGGTCCCCGCCATCAGCCACCGCATCGATGATGTCGCCAGCCTCCTCCTTGAGATTTCGGGTCTCCCACTGTTTCGCCGCCACATGGAATATCACCCCTCCGAAGATGTATCCATCCCCACCCAGCTCCCGCAATTCCGACTCGTTGGGAATGTGAAAGCATGCCGACGCAGAGGATGGTAGCGCGAAGCCGAGATCACAGAAGATGTGGTACACGACGTCTTGTCCGTAACCGTTTTGGTCCCACTGCCCAACCTCCAGCAAGAGTTCTTCTGATAAGAATGCCCACTTGAGCTCACTG
Organism: Cryptococcus sp. DSM 104549; assembly: GCA_036427605.1. NCBI lineage: Eukaryota > Fungi > Basidiomycota > Tremellomycetes > Tremellales > Cryptococcaceae > Cryptococcus > Cryptococcus jaspeensis. The sequence continues at coordinate 3,452,742 of CP144044.1, read as the reverse complement.
AAGAGGTACATCGGCGAGCTGTCCCACTCTGGCCACTGGCGCATCTTCCTCACCACCTCCACCACCACCTCCACACTCTTCATATCCAAAAATGTGACCACCTTCACGAGGCTGAGCAGTCCGAGCTTGCGTTGGACAAGGGACAAGCCCGTCGCACCCAGCGGCTTCCCCTGCGCCGCCTTTCGCTCATCCGCCGTGAGTCCTGGGGCATCAAACAGCGCCGCCCCAAGTTCGCCGCCGAGGAACCCATGGACGTTATCGGCAGAGAGCTTGACGCTCTCGTACAACGGGCGCGCGACATCGAGCCAGCGATGCTTGTGCTGCATGAGCCAGTTGAGGCGCCACTCGACGTCTTCAGGTGGTACGGCTTCAATCGCAAGCTCGGTGATGCGATCGTGGATCTCGGGAGGGATGTGCGGGAATTGGCCGAAAGGTGGGGTGGAGGAGAGAGCGGTGGAGGTCTTTGGGGCGGCGGGGCGGCGGCCGCTGAGTATGTTGGTGAGGAGGTGGTCGGTGTCGGTGTATGCGCCAGAGTTGGGGGAGGGGGAGTGAGGGGATGCTGAGCGTCGAGAGGGGCGTTGGGGGATAGGGAAGGGGAGGGAGTTGGAGGAGGTTGGGTGAGCGTCGAAGGTGGGTTGGTGCGTTGCCTGGTGGCCATGTTGGGGGATTTTGTGTCGCATGTCTGCGTGGTTGGAGGGGGTGGTGTCGTTGGCTGAAGGGTTTGTCGAGTTGGTATAGTGGCTGTCTGTCGGTGTGATCTGGCTATGTTATGCGTAGTGGTTCGTGATGAAGTTGGAATGGTAGTTCAACTCTGGTCATCCATTTCACTCAGCCACCGCAAGGAGTGTCGATAGCACCTGACGTGTTAATATTGTGAGTCGCGTCGTGTCAACAAACGCGGTTGTATTGACGCGAACCTTCATTCTCCATGCATCCTGGTTGTGCTCCTTCATCCACTATACACCGTCATCATGCCGTCCACGCCACACAACGTCCCCATCCCCACGTCCTCTTCCCTTCCTCCATATTCTTTCCCACGCCGAGACTCCCGCTTCCCCAACCAAAACCCAAGGAAGGCCGCCGACACGGCCCACCTGAAGGCCGTCCGTCGAGCCACGGTGCTCCTCACCGCCGCGTCTGCCTTTAACCTGCTCAACGCGAGGGAAGAAGTCCAACATGCCTTGACATACGCTTTGCAGGCACTCAGCGCCAGGGAAAAAGCGGTACAGGCGGCGGCGGCGGACCTCAAACAGGAGGACGATCCCTTGGCCGTCCTGCACATCCTGGAGAAGATGGGAGCGCGTCACGGGACGTCGCGGAAGGCGCTGTCGGATATCATCGTCGGTGCTATGAGTTACCACTAGGGGGTGCCATTGTTGTGACGCCGAGTGGAGCGCGATGATCGTAATGGCATCTGAGGAGGGAGATTCGCCGTTGGCCAGCGCCATCTATCTCGAGTTGCTACGCAAGTACGCGCCGGCCGAGTTCCCGCCTCAAGGCCACGGCGACTCTGCCCCGCTTGGCCAGCCCGTGACTCCCCAGAGACACTCGTCTTTCGCACACCAACCTTCGCACGCGCCGGCAGCGGTTCATACCTCGGGTGAGCAGCCGTCGCCCAATCTGGCTGCAACCGGGGACGGGGCGCATGACTCCGACAACCCCTTCCTTGTGGGTTCACGAAGTTAGGGAGAAGGGGTGTTTGGGGGGATATGAGGGGGATCCTGGGGGAGGGGGGTGCGGGGGGGAGAGGGGTGGGGAATATGGGGACTCGTATGGGGATTTCAGATAGCAGCGGTCTCTCGTGGGACACGACTGAGCGCAGTAGTGAGAGATGCACACCACGATGATATCTTGTCGCTCGTTCTTCGGTCGCGCTCCACGACGCATCTCTCTTCAACAAGCAGCCAGTCGTTTAAGCGATAGAACAGCCTTATCGGAAGGCTTCGGTTCAGTAGGAAGATAGACTTCCGCTACGTATGCTTCGTCCATTGTTCTTTTGAGGCCCAAGAGAAGAGTCAGATGATCTGCTGGCGACTGAGATGATTGACGATCGACAGCCGTCGCGTTCCGTCGCGGCATTCGCGGCTCTCCTCGCTGCGAACGGCGGATCCCCGTCACTGCATGCTGCGGCTCCTCCACCTGTCCGTCAATCCCGGTGTCGCCTTGCTGGCCCGAACGCTGCGGATTGCGTGGCACGGCGCGACGGGACAGAGAAGACGGCGACAGCCCGTCCTGAGCTAAAGAGAGGTTGTGGCGAAAGCTAATGACGTTTGAGCGCTGGATCAGGGGTGAATCGGGCAACTGGGCTGGATGTGGCAATACCTTTTTTTGTATGCGCGATATTCAGAGTTTGTAATGGGGACTAGAAAATGGCGACCGCGGATTAGAAAGTGCCAGGCCCGGGTGTATTGCACATTACCAGCTGGGTGCCTTGCCTGCCCCTTGTCGCTTCCCTGAAGTTGGAGTGGGCCTGGCTGGCTGGCGGACTGCACTGCTGGCTGCGATGGACGGGGGGAGGAGGGGGGTGCTCTCAACGTACAAGTATCCCGTATCATGCATCCCATCCCATCCCCCATTCACACCCATACATACCCCCAGCAGCACTCACTACACTTGACCCCCCCGCCAGCGACGACGCACAACAACGTCAGCAACACGCCGCGACCGCCACACTGCCGCCTGCACGAGGAGTGCCACTCTCGCCGCCGTCTCGCACCATCACTTGACCTCGCTACCTCCATCCACCATAGGAACTCCCTCCCTCCCTCTTTCTCCATCCCCAGCCTCCTCTCCAACCACCTACCCCCATCCACCCTCTCCACCCCCACACAAAACTCCCTACAGCAAGGGCAGGCCGCCCCGCTCCCCCGACCTCGCGCGCACCCACTCCGCGAACGTGACCACGCATCGGAACTAGTGCGCCCAGCCCTATTGGAGTCTTTCATCGGCGCAAGATGAATCCTCACAAAATGGTGAGTCCTTTATCCACCCCCCTGGCCCCTCTCCCACTCCCACCTTCAACCCCCTTGCCCGCGCAAGGACATGCTCCGTGCCCCGCGCTCTCGCACCTAGCGCTTCCCACCCCCGCCCTATGCCGTCATGCCTCCACTGGCTTGAGAATCCGTCGGGCTCGAAGGCGGCGGCGGCGCGTCCCATGACGGGGGGCATCCCTCTCCAATTTGTCTGCTTGTGCGAAGGGCACTCCGGCATGGATGACATACATCCTTTGTCCGGGGGCTGTCAATTGAGCACCCGCGGGGCAACTCTCGTGGAGCAACGGAGGGCCGTCACTGACATGGTCCGGGGGCCGCCCCCGCCCCGCTCCTCCCCCCACGTATATATCCCTTGTCTCGCCTCATGCCGTTGAGACTGTTCCGCACACATTCACCCTTTACGCCTGCATTAACGTCAATCCCCGGATGCGGTTGTGCTGACAATGGCTCTCGCTCTCGTTCAGAACAAGGTCGATATCTCGGTGAGTCGGGGCAGGACTTGGCGAGGCTACCTGTTGGCCCGGCGAGCTCGTCACGGCGAGGCGGGGGGTCAACAGATCATAGAGCTGACAGTGTGACCGGATAGCAAATGAGCGAGCAAGACCAGAAGGCGTTCAAGATGTACGGCAAGGTGCCGGGGAAGAACCTGCTTACCAAGATGCAGAAGGTAGGTTTCACACGCTGTTGACGGATAGCCGCCCATAAGGAATGCACGCAGCTAACAGCCGGTGTGACGTTGCAGGACCGCAAGTACTTTGACTCTGGTGACTACATGATGTCTAAGGCTGGTGTGCCCACCGCGCAACCTTCCGGTACCGCCCACCCTACCCCCGAAGCGTGCGTCCCTCTCCTCCCTCCCCTACACCACGCCCCGCTAACACCCCCGCAGTGTCCCCCACGCGTCCCCACCCACGGGCCAGCCCGCCGGCATTCTGTCCTCATCACCCACCGGCAACGCCCTCCCTTCCCCCGGCATCAACGAGCAGGCCCACTCCCCCACCTCGGAAAAGCCTACTCCGAACGTCGGGGTCGGGATCAGCCCTGCGGCGACGAGCGAGGCGATCGAGATGCCGGGGCATGGGCATAATCATGGGCACCAGCGCCGAGGGAGCGAGAGGTGAGCTGCCGCTGTGTCTTCTTCGCATGGAATCGGCATAGGTACACTGAGCTGACGCGTGGTTTGACTGACAGCAATCACCCACGCATCTCCCCGCCCGGCACGCTCCGCGAGAGCACCAACCCCAGCTCGTACCCCATCCACCACACTACCGGCTTCGGCTCGTCGCCCGTCAAGGCAAGCAGCCTCGCCAAGAGGCTCGACGAGGAGATGGAGCCTTGAGCGTGGGGCAAAGTCTGCGAGGTCGGCGTGAGGGGTCGGTAGGAATGGTAATGGCGAAGCGAAATGGACGAGAAGCGGGGAGCCGGGTCAGAGGATGGCGGGTTCCGGGGGTGTCAAGATATGGGGTCAAGCGTGGAACGGGAAACGAGTGAAACTAGTCCTTTGGGAGATTCGTCGGTAATCATACGTAGTCGCCTATACCTCGTAGGGGCTGGTGGAGCTCGAGTCCTCAAGCCTTGGCAGGTGAAGGCGGTGGTCAGTCAAGTACTCTTTTCGGTTTTCAGAAACACATTTTCTTTTGTTTAAATTGTACTTCTAGCATGCGAGTTTCTCTTCTACCTTATACTGCTAGCAACCAAAAAAGACCCGTCAAATCCAACATCTGTCAACTACAATACAGGACCCGAAAAGATAAAACGTCGCGCGCTAATTTTTTGAGTGGGAGGATAAAGAGTATCAAGTCGTGCTACCAAATCTAGATACAAGAGTTCAATTTGGCGCAATGATCAACAATGGCGGATGGGCGGGGGGTAACCCGGAGGATGATGCGTGGGGGATGGCGGTGGGGATGGAGAAGAGGCGGGACGAGTGGATTACCACCAGTCACCCTGGTCGCGCATGGCATCGGCGACCTTGACGAAGCCCGCGATGTTGGCGCCGCCCACGAGCGAGGGCACGACACCGGCATCGCCGTACTTCTTGCCAGTGTCCCAGCAGGTCTTGTAGCAGGTGACCATGATGTCCTTGAGCTTGGCGTCGACCTCCTCGGGGGTCCACTTGAGCTGCAGGGGCTGTCAGCGAGGAGTTTTGAAAGAGGGAAGGGGGAGGACGTACACGCTGGGAGTTCTGGGCCATCTCAAGACCGGAGACGGCGACACCACCGGCGTTGGCGGCCTTGCCGGGAGCGTAGAAGATGATGCCAGAGTCGGTGAGGGCCTTGGCGGACTTGCGGGAAGCCTCGAAGATCTCGATGGCGTCCAGGGTGCAGCCCCTGCAGATGATCTCATCAGCCGTCGTCCTTGCCATGATAGAGCTCAAGCTAGGACTCACATGTTGGACCCCTCAGCGACGTATCGGACACCAGCCTTGAGGAGGGCCTTGGCCTCCTCGCCGTTGAGCTCGTTCTGGCTCGCCGAGGGGAGAGCCACATCGGCCTTGGCAACGAGGGTCCACGGCCTCTTGCCGGCGTGCCACTCGAACTTGCTGCCAGCGTTGAACGCGGTCAAGCTCTGGCGCTGGAGCTTGATCTCGGCAATGTTGGCGATCTCCTCGGGGGTGAAGCCCTCGTCGCCGGTAGCGACGAGCGCACCGGTAGAGTCGGAGAGGGAGAGGACAGTACCGCCGAGCTCGATGACCTTGAGGGCGGCGTACTGGGCGACGTTGCCCGCACCGGAGAGGAGGACGCGCTTGCCCTTCCAGTCGGTGCCGTCGAGGTCGCGGAGCATCTCCGTGACGTAGTAGACGAGACCGTAGCTGTTCAGCGCTGTCAGCTATGGCTCCGGCGGCGAGCGCTGATGGCCGAGCTAGACTCACCCAGTGGCCTCGGGACGGATGAAGGAACCACCCCAGTGGCCGCCCTTGCCGGTGAGGATACCAGAGAACTCGTTCCTGTACTTCTTGTACGCGCCAAACATGAAGCCGATCTCACGGCCACCGGTACCGATGTCACCGGCGGGGACGTCGGTGTTGTCGCCAATGTGGCGGGAGAGCTCCTGCATGAAGGCGTAGCACTGTCGATGGCTGTCAGCGCGGCTCTCGAGAAGAGAAGGTAGGAAAGTATACTTACGAACTTCCTGATCTCGCCGTCAGACTTGCCCTTGGGGTCAAAGTCGGAACCACCCTTACCACCGCCCATCATGAGGCCGGTAAGAGCGTTCTTGAAGATCTGCTCGAAACCGAGGCTAAAAAAGCCGTCAGCTCACGCACGTGCATGCTGGGACCGAGAAAACACTTACAACTTGAGGATGGAGAGGTTGACAGTGGGGTGGAGACGGAGACCGCCCTTGTAAGGACCGAGGGCGGAGTTGAACTAGGCATCCCGATTAGCTTCGGCGCTACTTTTTTTCTACGCTCCTGCGGGAAGAGCTCAACTCACCTGGACACGGTAACCGCGGTTGACGGCGACGGACCCGTCATCCCTCTCCCAGGTCACACGGAACTGGACGATCCTCTCGGGGATCTGGACGACCTCGAGAGCCCTACGGTACTCGGGGTTCTTGACAAGGAACTGTGTGGGCGCAGCGTCAGCGGGAGTGGAGCGGGCGTGCCAGAGCGCCGGGGAGAGCGCGAAAAAGGGCAAACTTACAGGCTCGAGAGTCTGGGTGATCTCGTCGACGGCCTAGAGGAGGGGCACACAGAGGATCGCGTGAGCACTCCCGTCTGACGGTGGGAAGAAGATGATGGAAGGCGCAGCAGCCCTGGGCGAAAGGAGGTACTCACCTGCTGGAACTCGGGCTCGAGGGGCAAGTTGGACATTGTGGCTGTGGCTGTGTGTGTGAGGCGGTGGTAAGGGGGAGCTGGTGGAATGTGTTTGTGAGAGAGAGAAAGAGAAAGAAGAGCAAAGAGACGGCTTCTCTGACTATATAGCGGCAGGCAAAACTCGGCTCCCCATGCTCCCCCCGCATAATCCCAGTCACCAACAGAAAATCCAATTTTATCCGGCCTATCCACCGGCCGAAACTATTTTCCCTGACTCGATGCGCATCCTGGTTGGCTCACAGCCCAGAGATAAGAGAATCGGTAATAACCCGTGAACGCCGGTGATTCTGATTGGCAGGCCCCACCCATCTGATAAGGCCACCAGACTCGCCCCAGTCTTCCGCCCCAGCCACGGACATGCATCACTCTTCCGCGAAGACACCTCTTCGGCCTAAAATATCCACACGGGCGGAGCTGACAGATGCATGGAGGAGCTGCCACGAAGGCTTGCCACGGGACACCGAAGGCCAGCTTTTGCATGAAGGCAGGCATCTTTGCCATGTGCTCCACGCCGCGGCCAATGAGATTGCCTCTTTTCGCTGGGGCGCTTGCCGCCTCGCGTATCATTTCGGACAGGCGCGGGCCAATAGGAGGGCGGGAGGGAAGATGTTGTTCACCGGGTATATACTTTTGCAATAAACACACTTGCTAAGTTGAGGTTTTATCGTCTAGTGGTTAGGACGTTCGGTTTTGAAATATACTTTCCGATCCGAACGACCTGGGTTCGAGCCCCAGTAAGACCTTTTTTCTTTTTGCATCTTTTTAGGAAGTGCTCTGCTGGCCAACCCGGCGCGCTCTTCTATCGATTGAATTGACAATCGTCTTATTTTTGTTCAGTGTCATGTGAAGTCATGTTTCTACTGGATCGCTTGGGTAGCACGTGCTTGATGTGTGTACTGTGGATGTATACAAGGAGGAACCGTCTACCAGTCTCCATTAGTTTCTTGTCCAGAAGAGATCGATCAGTTGGTCGATAGTGGTATGTGTGGAAAAGGTAGCCCCTTCTTCGGCCCGGCATCGCAAAGTCACATGCACATCCCACAGAGTCTCCTGCACCAGACATCGACAATAAAGACCAGCTTCAGATCCATGCATAGGAAAACAAAAGCCAACCCTCTGATATACAAAGCATCCTGCCAAAGTACCATGAAATCCTTTCCGCCACCAAAGTACCAATGAAATCCACATGTCGAACGATGAGAAGAGCGGCGAAGCGTGCCGCCCAGGAAGGATGAGGTGGGGGGGTTTGTATCGTTCTGTGGTCAACTCGTCAGTGTGACTCGCGAGGCACTGGAGGGAAGGGAGATACGTACAACGCTGCCTGGTTGAAGTATACTACACCCCGAACTCCGTTCCCGGTAAGTACCCAACGTGATATTCACACAACTTTACACAACAAGCTCTGCCGTTCACGCTCATGATCATCAGCTCTGCCGTTCACGCTCATGATCATCTACAAGCTCTGCCGTCGGCCCCACTCCCATACCACGCCGACACCACTTCCTTCACCCTATCGCTCCCATTCCAACTCCTGTCATCCAGCTCCTCCCTCAGAGGTCTCGAGAACTCACAAGTTTACAACATCCCGACCGCCTCGCATCTACTCCTCTACTCCTCCTAGCATTACACATTCCCATCAAGCCACAGCCTACACCTCGCCGTGCACGTTTCTACACAACGATCTTCTGTCAGCTGGGATGTCACGGCAAGTGAGGTGTTTTTGTGTCTTTTGAGGGTGACAGGGGTGGCGAACGGCTTTTTCCCCTTGCAGGTGGGGTGGTCGCAGATCGTGGTCTTTGGCCGATGCTGCGGGGATACACACAGCCAAAGAATCAGCGGATGTACCATAGGAGTGGATTTCTTTCTTTCTTGGACCTCAGCACACATAACACACACCAGTCATGTTTCTTGTTGTACCGGTAATTGCATACTGAGCACAGGTTCGGCCTTGTCGGGTCGTGAACCTTCCTAGAAAAAGATAACACGTCGTTAATGCGCATTCAGAGTTTGGGGCCAGGGTGAAGTTGCATGAAGAGCTTACTTCAGATGCCGGGTCATATGACTACCACGTTTCGTGGTAGAGTGGCACTCGGGGCACTGGAGCTCTGCTCGGTTGTCGTTGTGGCAGTAGCTGATAAACGTCGGGCATGTATCAGCAGAGAAGGACAGGATCCATACAATCTCGACTTACGACAGATGTGTGTCGAGGTCTTTCTTAGTCTTGTAGAGACGGGCGGCGCATTCCTGGCACAAACACGGGATGTCGTACGCATTGTGGGTCCTGCATAATGCTTGGTCAGCGGCTTGCCGAGCAATGGACTGCACAAGACTCACGTCACATGGTGGTGAAGGGTGCGCTTGTCGATAAATAACGCATCGCAAATCCAACATTGTTTGTCGAGCCCAAAACCATCCCCTACCCGGACCATTGCCTCATTCACCAGCCCCTTCGTCACTCCCTCCCACATCTTCCGATCCCTAAAGTTGCAGCGGGACGCCTCCCTGAGGGGGATACTTGTACAGGACTCGCGCCATCCCGCTTGGCCGTACGTGGGGCACTCGCGTAGCCATCCCTCGCGGTACTGACTGCTCGTGAAGGTCCTCAAGAACATGCCTGCGACTTGCTCCCCGAGGGTGACGATCGCGGCGAGACGTGCGACGTAAATCGCTGGGGAGGTTGTCGGGTGGTTTACGAGCCCCCAGAGGGGGACCATCACCAGCTCATCCGCGTACGCCTCCCTGTGCTTGAGGACCTCCTTCGAAAAGTACTCGCTTCTACACTCAGAATCAGCAGCGGTCACCAAAGAGATGATGCAAAGACTCACTGCTCGGTGGTGCCCTCCTTCAGCTCAGCTCGGTGCTTGAGCTCCCGCTTCCCCACCCCCCAGACCATCCTCAGCCCGTGCTTCAGACTCATGCCCACATTCCCGAGCGTCTTCTTCCCCGAGTCTGGCTTCGCCCGGAGTACTTTCATATACACTCCGCGATACGAGCGCGGCACCTGCTCATCCACGCTCCACCCCATGATCTCTTCCAAGCCCGGCAGCTCGCCCTTCGCCGTGCACTCCAGCAGCTTGGGGTTGAATCCAGACTTGAGGGCCTGGACCAGCTCGTTGCGGGGCACACCGCTTCCCCCAGCCAGCAGCTCGTCCCAGAACGTGATCTTGGTCCTCAACCCCATGCTGTAGTCGATCAGGCCGTTGAGGACGGCATCGACTCGGCTGTCACCAGCGGTGGACAGCGGCGGGGACGAGCTCCATGGGCTCGCGAGGTCCTCAAGCCATCTTGGTGGGGTGCAGGGGATCCGCGCTGAGGAGTGCTGGCTGCCTGCGACTGGGTTCGCCGTGGGTTCCGCCGCAGCGGCTGGGTGTGAGGCGGTGGGGAGGAGGGGGAGGAGCGCGGGGCTGGTGGCCGATGATGCGCGCAGCAGCGAGCGAGGGGGCTCACGTGAGTGTAGGAGGCTGGCAGGAGAGCTGCTGGCGAGCTTTGAGGTGATGGAGTCTGTATGCGAGGAAGATGTGAGGGAAAAAGAGAATATCAAGAGCCTGGGTGAGGGAAGAAGCGCACGCCGCCAGCATCCCCCATCGCAGGTCAGTGCGTTGTTATTCTTGCCTCCACCGCTCGTTGTGCTCGGCAGTTCACGCCGCAAAGCTCCTTCGACAAAAGCTCCTCACCCTAATGCATGCACGATATCTCAAGGCCTCTAGCATGGATATCCTACTACCCAATACATGCATCATGGCCTCTCTCCAAGCAGCATACAGAGATACGGTGCTCAACCCGTAAAGTCAATCGCGCGCGTCGCACACCATGGAAATTCAGGGAGGCGCGCGTATCAGTGACGCTTCTTCTTTACCATCGGCGGTTCATAGCACGCGTGAAGCATTCCCACAGCATCAGGCAAAGAGGAGAACTCTGGAACAGAGTTGGGCTGTTGTTCTGTGGTGGTTCTCGGAGGAGACCTCGTGATGGGCAGAAACTGAGACTGTTGTACGTACGGCAAGGCAGCAGGCCGTGGCAGGCGGGGTGCGTGTGTGGGCCGGCGTGGGGTGAGGCCTGTCATGCCTCTCGTCTGTGACTAGGCTCGGGGCTTGCGTCAAACCAGAGGGAGATGCATAAGGACAGATCTCGATGTCCCATGACCAGACAAACCACGTACACGCACCACACACCCGTCAGCTCACATGGTGGATGATGGCAGCATGTCCAACCCCACAGCCTCGCTCACGACACCCCCGCCCCACGGCTTGCGCTGACATAGAACCGTACAAAGTATCAGCCAGCCTCCCAGTACAATGCGATTTGCGAAGCCGAGGCAGTAGAAGTCACGACTGCCATTCTCGCAGATCAAGCGCACACACAAATAATGATCTCTGGGGCAATTACAAAATTATAATTACTAACAAGATTGTAACAATTAGTACTTGAAGCCGCGGCATTAGCCAAGGCGCACCAATCATTAGCCGATGATGCACCAAATCTAAAGGGGCCGGGCCCGGGCGGGGCTTAGTTTTCTAGACACTTCGCGCCAAAACGTATTGTCATCGCACATACACGAGCATAAACAATCGCCTGTTGTCCCTCTCATCGAGCAGACATCGTCGACAAAATGCCCAAGTGCACGAACCAAGGATGCGGGAAGGAGTTTGACGAGGCGAACAACGCCGAGGGGAGCTGCTCTTACCACCCCGGCGGGCCGGTACGTCACCTCCCTCCTCTGTACACTTACACGAGACACGAGCTGACGGACAACGACCCAGGTGTTCCACGAGGGCCTCAAGTCGTGGTGTAAGCTTAAGTGTGTCTATCTCCGTGTCCATGTGCTGATGTTTGTTTGGAAGCTTGCTGCAACGAAATTAGCAAGGTGAGCTCTCGGCGGCTGACTGACTGACGTTCTTCCGTTGGCTAACAACGGTGTGCGCAGCCCGTACTAGAGTTTGACGCCTTCATGGCTATCCCGGTACGGCGCATATTCTTCTCCACGGCCTGCGATATCACTTAGCTTACCAGAGCCACACAGCCATGCGCGACTGGCGTGCATACCTCCGCCCCGCGAGCTACCCCCGCCGCCCCCGCCTCCACTGCCGCGGCACCCACCACCGTCTCCTCTTCCGGCGTAGAGACGTACGGCGCCGCCCCAGCTCCCAAGACCACTCCCTCAGCACAAGCCGCTACGGCCGTCGCGTCAGCTGCGACTCCTCCCCCCGCCGCGCCCGTAAAGGACGAGGAGGACGATCTGAGTAAGCCGGTGCCGGAGAACGCGGGGTGCAAACGGACGGGCTGCGGGGCGAGGTGGGAGGGTGAAGAGATTTCGAGGGGTGAGGGGGAGAAGGCAAAGTGCAGGTATCACCCGCAGGCGGTGAGTGTTCATCTCGGATGTTGGAGTGCGCGTGCTGATGGGGGAGACAGGCGATCTTCCACGAGGGTTCAAAGGGGTATCTTTGCTGTAAGCGGCGGGTACTCGAGTTTGACGAATTCCTCAAGATCGAGGGGTGCAAGGTCGGGAACCACTTGTTTGTCGGGGAGGCCAAGGACGAGGTATGTTGAAGGTGGCTGGGATCCCCATCTCGACAGACGCTAACGGGCATATGCGAACTAGAACAAGGAGGAGATCGTCAGCTGCCGGCTGGATCACTACCAAACGCCTTTACAAGTGCACGTCTCTGCGTTCGCCAAGGGGTACGCATACTTTATTACCCTACGTCAAGAGTGACTACTGACACCAAGTGCACAGCGCGGACAAGGAACGCTCCAAGGTGGTCTTCGAAACTCAGCAGGTGAGCTGCCCCCCCGAACCCGCAACAGCCGCTTGAGCTCACACAACTCCCTCCCCTACAGCTCCACCTCGACCTCTTCCTGCCCGCCAACAAACGCGTCACCCGGACTGTCACCCTGTACGGCCCCATCGACCCCGCAACTTCCACCTTCCGCATCCTCGGCACCAAGGTCGACATCGTGCTCCAAAAGCCTTCGCCGGCGTCGTGGCCTCTGCTGGAGCTCCCGCCTGCTGGGTCCGAGCTCCCTCCTGGGTACGCGCTGACGTTCGGGGTGAGCGGGAGGACGGGGACCGTGGGTGGGAAGGAGATTGTGCTTGCGCCGGAGGAGTTGGCAAAGAGGGGCTAGACGTTCGCAAGTGGTGGCTGGGAGCAATGGCATGGGGGGAGCTGCATTTTGCATGGCGACGAGACGTGTGTAAAAGGGAGAGCATGGGCGAGGGTGAGTGGGTGAGTGGGTGGGGGAGCGAGTGCGCTGGTCAAGGGGTGGGGAGAGTATGACCAGAATGTAGAATATCATCCTCAACATGTGGCAGGAGCCTTACTGACAGTGCTGAGGAATGTCTATCGCGCTGCTGACCGATCTAGTTCCCTCTCTGATGTTCACAGGAGTCTGTAATAGCTGATCTCGTGCAGCATCTGAATCTCACATATGCTCTCTGCCACGACGACAACTCTTTTCATCCAACCCACCTTATGCTCACAGCTGTACATCAAATAGTGGATAATGAAAGTCATAACGACTCGGCTTGCAATTGAGACACCTCCTGCATTCCGGGAGGGCTACTGCGGCAATGAGGCTCTTGACAGAGTTTCGGAACTTTTACGGTGGGCTACGGTAAAACATAGTTCACGCGTTGTCCTTGGGCTTGGCCCGTCCAATGCCGTGAAATTCATTAGAGTTTTTCTCCCCCATTGTCCTCTCTTCTCGCTACACCCATATCCAGACCATCGATCGTGCACACCACGCCGAGGCTTCCTTCAGAAGTGATGTCCACGCAGCACGCAAGCAAGCACATCGCCACGCGCCACTTCATCATGAGAACGGCCGAGGTGACGACCGCCGCCGAGCGACCTCACTGGTTTGATTCTTGGTGGTCTCGATTCGAGCCCCCTCCTGTTACAATTGACACCCCGACCATCACGTATCGGTTTCAAGAGGCTGCAAAGATTGATAAGTTGATCGGCATCACACATGAGCTGTACTTCATCACGTTCAACTCTGACCATGGCACCCGTGTACGTCCAAGAGCGATGTCTGATCCTGATCAGTCCGTCTTGTCCACTGACCATGATGGTTTCACAGTCGCGGCTAGACGTGTGTAAGGCTTGGGCATGCGCTTATCAGGTGCTAGTATTCCTACGGCCCTTCCTGCACGAGATGCGGGAGAACGAGCACATTTTGCGACAAGACCACCGTGACATCTACTCTGACATGACGGACACCTTCAGACTCGTCAGTTCTAGTCCTCCACTTCGATATTTTCTGCGTGGCTGACGACGAGTCTGGACGCTAGACGAATGGGTGCTTCGGTGAGTGGCGTCATCCCACCTCTACCACTAGCTCAATTTGTACATGTATGTATCTTGGATCCATACTGACAGTCACGTCCATCAGCGGTGATTGATCGAGCACTGTGGCAATTCAACCTCTGGGAGCAGCAGCAGATCACGCCAGCCGCTTGGGAGCCGGCCGACCTTACAGAGCTGCAGAGATATGGCAGTGATTTCGAGCTGTATGTGCCCCGATTGACCAGGACCCCCTTGCGAACTATCTCGGACATTTTCATCGTCGCCACGAACACGGTCTTGGAGAAGCACGAAAAGGGGTACAACCCTGCCTGGTGGGAACTGCCTGAAGATATCCGCAAAGAGGAAGACCCGCGGGCGCCCTTCGGCTTTCCTTCTGGATTTCCCATGAATGACGATAAGATCATCGTTCGCCCGATGTCTCAAGGAGAGGGGCAGCGGATACTGCCTGCGGGGCTCGGTATGTCGCCGCCACTTGAGCTGTCTGTTTACTTTCCGCTGTACTTCATTTGCTGACGGCTCGCTATGGATAGACTCTCACGACAAATCATCAAGGGTTGCGGCGTCTCAATCGCACTGGTACGTTTGGGGATTCACTGCACTCACCCACTCCCCCACCCACCCCCACACACACTCACCCACACACCCACACACCCGCACTCTCATCCTTCCAACCCCACTCATCTTACCCGCACACCCAGAACCAGTCCCACCTTACCTATCCACGGACTTTCATAGGCACATAGCCGTTGACCAACTTGGCCCTGGGCCCCTTTTGCCTATACAGGCAGGGTCATTGACAGCGCAAGATGGCCAGTGGCTGTCGGCCAATGGAAGATTGTGAATAGGTAAGCTGGGAGCGGGTGGTATGAGTGTGTGGGTGGGAGAGTGGGAAGGGCGGGATGAGTGCGCGGGTGTGTGGGTATATGGGTGTGTGGGCATGTGGGTTTGTGGGCGTGTGGGTGTGACGGGGTCACGCTACAGTCACACATGGCCTTGCTAATATCAACGCTCCCAACGGGTTCGCCATCGGATCAGGAGACCGAAAGTGAGTTCGCCATCGGATCAGGAGACCGAAAGTGAGCAAGACGAGCTGTTCATAGAAGATGGGTGAGTCCAGCGGGCAAGCGACTGGTTACTGCATTACTGCATCGCACGCAGGAGTCCTGCTCACAGCGTACGTGTTTAGTCTGAAAGAGGAGTGAGAGAAGATCTTTCGCCGCGTCAAGATCCAGACTGTGGGGAGGTCTAGTATCTGTTGTGAGGCATCACTCCAGTCAGAAGGAAAAACCGTATCGTATCTAAGTCGTTAGTCCAGTGTCGTGTCTCGGGTCAGTTGGTTGTAGTCCAACGTCGTACCTTGGTCAGTAGCTCTTCCATGAAACTGCATATACAACAAGGTGTCAACCAACCACCATCATTACCAACAATCAAACGTCCACCCGTATCCGTTGCAGCAACGGGATGATCTATATCCACGTACGACGTCAGTTCAATTCTAAGCAGCACCCCAACCGACCCACTCACCCTATCCCAATCATCCATCGCCTGCTGCAGCATCTCCACCTGCCCATCCGCATACGTCTGCAGCACCTCCTTCATCTCCTCGCGCTTTGACAGCTCAAACACCGTGTGCTCCTTGAGGACCTCGTCAGAGAACGCCGTGCTGGTTTCGTGGGCTGTTGTCACGGCTTCTTGCAGCTGCAGGGTGTTGTCAGTTTGCTTGTTCCGATGTCGATGACCCAGATGCGAGCAAAGTATGGGACGTACCTCCTTGATCTTCCCGTCCATCTTGCGCATCCTCTCCCGCCTCGTGTGGATATCATCCGTCCCTCGCAGCTTGTCCACCTGGTCACGCAAGTACGTGCTAAGCCCGACAGGTGCACCCGAGTGGCCCGAGCTGAGCGCCGCCAGACGGTCCCGCTCTGACACTATGGCTGAGAGGTACGCGGACAGTTCCTCAAAGTCGAGTTGCTTTTGGTCGCGGAGCTTGATCACGTTGCGGTGGGAGGCCGAGTAGGCGAGGAGGGAGTGGGATTGTATGAGGAAGGGTTCCACGGTGGATTGGTTCTGAGGCCAGATACGGGGATCAGACAAGAGCTCGACGGGCAACGAGGAGTTGGTGCACGTACCATGTGCTTCATCAAAGCGGAGAAATCAAGCATCTTTTCTGCGAATCTGTTGAGGGGCTCAGTTATCCCAGACTCGAGATAACCCAGCCCCTGGTATGCCGCCGCCATATCTTGGTAGTCCGACGCCAGATCTACCCACACCCATCAGCGCCGAGCTCTCGCAAACCACCCACAAGGAAAGACGCACCGTCAACCCGGTTCTTGCCCCTCCCAACCAATCGATCCACAGACGTCAAACCCTCCTCGAACCTTTCCAGCTCTTCCGCCATCTCGACAAACCGTGCATCAGGCTTGCGCACGCGCGAGAAGGCGTTGATGAATGTGTCGGAGAGAGAATCGATGAGCGAGGTGTGGGACTCGGGTGGGGGGTGGGCGATGTGGTGGTGCTTTGCGACCGTCTGTGGAGTTATGTCAGCTTCACCTGCCACGAATGGTTGTTTCACATCGCGTCTACAAGCTCACCCATTCAGAGCTTTGAA
This sequence comes from Cryptococcus sp. DSM 104549, assembly GCA_036427605.1. Classification (NCBI taxonomy): domain Eukaryota; kingdom Fungi; phylum Basidiomycota; class Tremellomycetes; order Tremellales; family Cryptococcaceae; genus Cryptococcus; species Cryptococcus jaspeensis. Next base: position 3,436,017 of record CP144044.1, on the reverse strand, counting down.
GGAAGTCATTGACAAGCTGGCTGCGCTGCAGAGTCGGGTGACGCGCAATCCTATCGGCAAAGCGTTGCAGACTGCAGTCGGCGCATCATCAGTTCAGACCATTGCCGCAGTTGAAAGATGCACATACTCGAGTCGACGACGCTCCACAAACTCGGGCCCAAACCTATCCCCCTTGATATACTCTACCCCCTTGTCAGCACCCGCTCGAGGCTCGACCTCACGTCTGGTCAGAAGAGCCGTGCACTCACCGAGACGGTGCTTGTCCGGGATGGGTGGCACCACACACGCCGGGAAACTCTTCACGAGGTGTTCTCTCAGAAACACAAAGTCCTGGAACCGCCTTCGTACGACCGACACCGACTTGTTGAATGTAGGGAGGTTTGTCTGCCACACAGCCCGTTGTCCATCAGCGCTGGCCCTTGGGTCTGACTGGTGGCAAGAAGAGCGGGCTCACCTCGGTCTTGACAGCATACGAGATAAACATATCCTTACTCCCCTCATGCTCCTTCACCGGCTCCCTCACAAGCACACTCATCCACCTCCCCCCCCACTCCTTCCCGTCCACCTCCCCATCCCCACCCCTCTCCCTCCCCTTCCTCTCCCCAACCCCTCCACCGCCCACGCTCCCCGCGCCGATATCCCCCGGGCGGATCGTACCCGCCGAGTAGCCTACCCCTTGGTCCGAGGCGGAAGCGATAGACCCACCGCCGAGGTTGTGTGGGGATCGAGGGGATATGGTCTCGAAGCCGTCGGCGTCGTCAAACATGGAGGGGGAGGCAGCGGGGGAGGGGATGGAGACGGGGTGGGTGGGGGCGTCGTCCCATGCGATGGAGTGGAAGCCGTCTTGGTCGATGTTGTCTGAGGGCATTATTGCGGATGGAGGTATGCTGTAGAGGTGAATGAGAGGGACAAGTAGTGTGAACAAGCTGACCGAGAGATCAACGACGTTCGCAGTGGTGGCCGGCTGCGTGAGAGCTCGACCGGCGCGTGATGATGTGTGTGGCAGTGCTTTACGTAACACCGCCATGAGCACAGCCGGTGACCGGTGTTGAATGACCCCGAGGTGTGCTATGCATGTAGACGACGCCTGATGTCAAGTTGTTATTCTGGACGGATGCATCCAGTGTATGGGTCTAGCTGGTACGTATGCATGTAACCAATGGGTTAACGCCCAAACCTCGCCTCTGCAGCCCTGGCCCTCCTCTCCCTCTCGATCTGCATCCTCATCTCCGCACTCAACCCCGCCAGCCCGTCCGCCCCCGCCGCTTTCCCTCCCAACTTCTGCGGCCCCTTGACCCCCGACGGCGTCGCGGCCTGCACCTTCCTCTCCTCCTTCTCCCTCTCCCTCTCCTCCTCCTCCTCCTTCTCCGCCGCCTCCGCCCTCGCCTTCTCCCTCTCCTTCAACTTATCCTTCAACCCTTTCCTTCGCTCCGCCTTCTTCCCCTTCTGCTCCTGCTCCTGCTCCTCACTCAAGCCCGAGGGGACGTGGGCTTGGCCGGCCCAGTCCCACCAGTCGGGGTGGGCGTGTGCGATGCGGCGGAAGACGTTACGCAGAGGTTTGGTGGGGGCGGTGTCGTAGGCGCGCTTGGAGGGGTCGGAGGGGAGGGGCGCGGCGGGGTCCAACCGGGCGTCTTCGAGGAGGAAGCGCAGGACCTCCTCTTGCGAGGAGGAAGCGGCCAGAGCGAGGAGCTCGCTCTCCGCTACAGGCGACGACGTGAACTCTGCACGATGCTTCTCCAAGAACGGGCGGAGCGAATCAACCCTCCCCTTCCTAATCATTTCCTCCAATCTCCTTCTACGGTCTATCCGCGCTTCCTCTTCGGACGAGAGGCGCGGGACTGGGGTAGCAGCGGGTTGGGGGGTGACCACGGGAGTGGCTTTGGTCTGCTTTTTGGGGAGGAGAGAGGCGATGTACGCGTCGTCCTGCGCTTGGAGGGCGTCCGCGGTGAAATGCGAGATTTTTACTCGCGTAAGCTCGTGCCAGCACCTCAGGAGCTCTTGCAGTGTCTATTGACGAATATCAGCTTCCGCCCGTTGTTTGGTTGACCACGAGTAATGCAGATAAGCTAACTCACAGGCCGGCGAGTGGGGAACGGAAAAACCCTAATCCGCTCATCCCCCTTCTCAATAGGCGCACCTTCATACCCCCAAAAGCTCTTCTTCCCATGCGTGCTCGCGCGGATGAAGATCCGCTCCGACGCGTGGATGTCCTCTGCCCAGTCGATAAGCAGCGCTCGGATCTCCTCTTGCAGGGCTTGCTCGCCGTATCGACGGAGCATGGCGCCCGCGGAGACGGCTTTGGATTTGGCATTGTCGTTGAGGGCTTGGGAGCCACCTTGCTTCTTTCGGGCTGCAAGACGGGTCAGTCGTGCTCGGGGCCAGGGGAAGGTGTACGGGCGGGTGGACTTACTGGTGTATCTGTGGAACGTCTTGTGCTTGAGCACCCTCACGTCCCCCGCTCCTTTCACCTCCTGCCTCTCATTCTTCCCCCTCGGCCTGAGCCCCACCACCATTCCCGCAAAATGCCCCCCTGCCACCATCAAAAACGTCAACCTCCTCTCCCGATCTTCCCCCTCCTCTTCTCTGCCTGTCAACTGCATCCGCCTCAGCTCATCCAGATAATCCCCCGCCCGCTCAAACGGCGGAAACAACGCGCGATGCACCCCCAGCTGCGTGTCTTTGGGTATGTCCAGAGCAGGCAGAGGGGTGGTAGGGGTGAACCAGATGACGGCGGTGCGGAGGTGGGCGCGGCGTTGCCGGTCGGCGAGCTCGGCGGCGGCGTCGCTGTCCGAGTTCGGGGACGTGGGATGGAGGGACTGGCGGTTGAGGAGGCGGGTGACTTTGTCTTGGGATGAGCTGGAGGAGGCCGAGGAGGCAGAGTCGGAGCCCGAGATGGATGATACGCCTGCGTGAATCTGTCAGCTTGCTGGGTTATATGTGAAGTCACATGTCGCACGAGGAAACTGAGCTGACTCACCCTCTACCATATCCTCCCACTCCTCAAGCGATACCGCCTTCCCCTTCAGCTTGGCTTTCGCATTATAACGATGCCAGTCCGACTTGAAGTGCGCCCGCTGGTCTTCGACCGTCTCGAACCCTACATTGGGGCATGTCTGGCAGCCCAGCTGCGACGACGAGGGCGCAGTCGGGGCGGGAGGCTTGGTGGCAGCAGTAGCGGCAGGGGCAGAGGCGGAGGCTTGCGATGCGTCTTCGGCGACTTGAGCCTGGATGGAGCGGACTGCGAGGTTCTGGAGAAGCTCTGGCGGGAGGGTGTAAACTGATACAGCCCTGCTTGTGATTGAAGAGGCCATCTTTGCGCTGGCGTTGCTGGTGTTTGCTGTGGTATGCAGAGTCAACAACAAGAGCTGGAGGATTCTTGACTTTTGACGCTGGCTGACTCGCCGCCGGAGCCGGTTACATCATGTGAGCCTGATTCCCCGCCACGTCACCAGAGGTCTATCAGGTACACGCGCCTTTGCAGCGTGTCTGGTTGCAGCCCTCGCTCGCTCCTCGCGCTGTGCAACCTCTCTTCACCACCACTCACCTTCTACTCACCCTCTCCCCTTCTCTCTCACACCTTACTCTACTCTTCACGACCCCCCACGACCCACCCACATCACATATCACAATGGCCGAGCAGCTTGTGAGTTTGCCAGCCCCCTCCAGGCCAAGTGCGCCAAGTAGAGCGCTCGAGCAGGCCCCACCAAGGCGACGAGTTGAGTGAGGACTAGACGCTGACATGCTTCATTTTTCATCGTTTCAGACCAAGGGTGAGGACTGGGCGACGAGTGTATTGAATCGAGCGTGAGGAAATGCTGACCATGATACCTGCCCATCGCATCGCGTAGAGCAAATTGCCGGTGCGTCTCGGCCTTATTTTTAGATTGATGGACTGGCTATACAGTCCTCACAGCCATGGACGAGAGCTGACATTGTGTTCACACAGAATTCAAGGAGGCCTTCTCCCTCTTCGACAAGGGTGCGTACACAACTGTCACAAACATGCAGTATCCACCTGAGCTGACGTACCATCCTTCCTTGCTTACCTACCTTTCCTCACGCACTACGCGTCCCATTGCGCCCGTCCCTCAACATTCACCCTCTCTCTCTCCACTGCATGTTCATACACATAGACGGCGATGGAACCATCACCACCAAGGAGCTCGGCACCGTCATGCGCTCTCTCGGGCAGAACCCCACCCAGGCCGAGCTTGAGGACATGATCAACGAGGTGTGTTCTCTGCGCTTCGCCGCTGTCGTCTCTCTTTCGCGAGATCGAAGCTGACGACGGGCCGGGGTCATTTGAAAAGGTCGACGCCGACGGGAACAACTCGATCGACTTTGCCGAGTTCATGACCCTCATGGCGAGGAAGATGCACGACACCGACTCTGAGGATGAGATCCGCGAGGCGTTCAAGGTGGGTCCGCGTTGTCATTCTTAGGAACTCCTCAGGTCCCACCTCGTGTCAGTTCTCAAGAATTAAGCTGACCCGGATCGGTGTTTCAGGTCTTTGACAAGAACAACGACGGCCACATCTCTGCTGCCGAGTTGAAGCACGTTATGAGTGAGTGGGCGGTCGCAAAGGAGGGAGAGGGGCTTGGCAGTTGGCCGGCGACAATGAGGTGTCCTGGTCGTGGCAATACTGACTATACACCCTCCCACAGCCAACCTCGGTGAGAAGCTTACGGACGCGGAGATCAGCGAGATGATCCGGGAGGCGGACAAGGACGGTGAGTTTGCATATGGTCTTGCCGCCTCAAACGTGCAGAGACGGCCCAAGTCGATGCGAGCGGTGAGGCGGGGTGTAACAGCCGCTGACGCGTCTGCAGGTGACGGGATGATCGACTACAACGAGTTTGTGACCATGATGATCTCCAAAGTGAGTCTGAAGAGTGCTCGCGTGCGTGACAGACCACTGGCTGACCTCTTCATGCCACAGTAAACTGGCCGTTGTCTGTCGTCCGTGGGCTTTTGGGTCACGCTCTGTCTGTCCTGTCCTGGCTGGCGGATATGTGTGAGGGGGGAAGGTTGTGGAATGGATGAAGAACTCTGTACATGGAAATGAATCACGTTCTGTCATGTCTGCCGTGTCTGCCGTGTCTGCCGTTCCTGCCGGTGTTCTGTGGCATTCCATCGCTGGTGTATGACGTTGTGTGTCGGTTGTTGACATGGTACATACGCCGTCTCGATCCCGATCTGCCGCCGAATCCAGGCTGAGCGAGGTGTATGATTTCATGCATGCCCGCTTAGAGCTCTTAACGAGGGAGGTGTGTGGGGATATCGTGGGGAGAGAGCGATAGTGGACGGCGAGTTGTCGGCGCGGGCGTGGGGGATCAGGGCTGTGGCGGCGGCGTCCTTTTCCGCGACGTCATTGGGTTCAGGGGCGGCATCTCTTCCATCTCGTTCGAGCCATTATCTCGCTCCTTTATAGCCGCCCGCCGCAACTTTATCCCTCTTTTCTTCTCCTCACAACACGCATTCATAAAACACAAAGAAAACAGTAGCCCGTCTACTCACTCCCACGCTCAGCTCTTTACACCAACACACGCCACACGTGAGTTCATCCCACAGCACCACGCGGCTCCGGCTCGTCGGCACCGTATCCCGAGCTGACAGCCTCCGCCCTCCGTCCCTATATAACCCGTCCCCCATCCAATGTCTCTGCCCATCTACGCTCTCTCTATCTACTGCCCGCCTTCCGCATCCACAGAAACACCCATCACAATGTCTGCCCCCGCCCCCACTGGTGAGATGACCGCGCTCAAGTACACCGAGGTACGTCTTCCGACCCACCAGCCAGTCTTCCGCTGCCACGTCGTCGCGCCAAGCTGACCCTTCGTCTCCCCTCTCTCTCCCTTACTGCACTCACCCATCCGCACACTCGTATCCCTTATCGCTCATATCGCCTCCACGTACCATTCCTTGCTCCTTTGTCCTCCCCTCCTACAGCCCCGCAAGTTCTCCATCGCCAAGGTCCCCGTGCCCTCTATCGGCCCCGAGGAGATCCTCTTGAAGGGTGAGTCGGTCGAAGCTGTACCTCTTGATGTCGGGGTGAGGTGCTGATGTGTGGTGTACAGTCGACATCTGCGGTGTTTGCGGTACCGACCAGCACATCCACGAGGGCGAGTTCATCGCCAAGTTCCCTGTAAGCCCTCTTCACTCCCCTCACCCCCCGCTGCGGAACCTCGCTGACCACGCACACTCACCTTCCACAGCTCGTCCCCGGACACGAGGCCGTCGGCAAGGTCGTTGCCTTCGGCGACAAGGTCCAGGGCTTCGAGGTCGGTGACCGCATCGCCGCCGATGTCGGTGAGACCTGTGGCTGGTGCCACTACTGCCGTAAGGGCGACGAGCTCTTCTGCGAGCACTTTGCTCCCGCCGGTGTGGCGCGTGACGGTGGTTTCGCCGACTACATCAAGTAGTGAGTTAGCTCTTCCCGGTCGTGCGATGATGCAGGAAGAAGAGCGGAAAGCTTACAGGTGTTGCGATAGCCACTTCTCCAAGTGCTACAAGATCAAGAACCTCTCTGACGAGGAGGCTACCCTCCTCGAGCCCGCCTCGTGCGCCATCCACGGTATGGACAAGCTCCAGATGCCCTTCGGCGCCAAGGTGCTCCTGATCGGTGCCGGCCCTACCGGTCTCATCCTCGCCCAGCTCATGAAGGTCAGCTTTTTTTACTGCCCTTCCTCGAGGACCCGAAGCTGATGAACGATGGAAACGATAGATCGGCGGTGCTTCCCACGTGACCATCGCGGCCAACAAGGGTATCAAGATGGACATTGCCCGAAAGGTCGAGGCTGCCGACGCCTACATTGACCTTGACCGTGCCGACGCCAAGGCCCAGTGGGCCAAGATCAAGGAGGACAACCCTTGTACGTTTCCCCCTTCCCCCGATCCACCCCCGACCCACCCCCGACCCACCCCCGCGTAGCCTCCCGCTGACCCCCCCGTTAGACGGCTTCGACGTCGTCGCCGAGTGCACCGGTGTCGAGTCCATCATCAACGACGCCATCAACTACGTCACCCGCGGCGGCACCCTCCTCGTGTACGGCGTGTACGAGGACAGCGCCCGCCTCCCCTCGTGGTCCCCCACCGACATCTTCCTCAACGAGAAGCGCATCATCGGGTCCTTCTCCCAGACTTACTGCTTCCCCCGCGCGATCGACTTGCTCGACTCGGGCAAGATCAAGACCACGGGTATGGTCACGGATGTGTTTGACTTGAAGGACTACCAGGCGGCGCTTGACAAGATGGCTACGTGAGTTTTGCATTAGCTATCGCGTAGCCTACACTGAGCGAACGAATCGTGCTGACCTTGCTCTCTCGCCCCACAGCCGCAAGGCCCTCAAGATCGCCATCCGCCCCTAGGTGTCTCCCGTTCGAGTTGTAGAGTAGAAGAATGTTGCAGTGTTGAAGCAAGCAAGCAGTAGCCAATCTTGAAGAGTGTTGGGGTTTGGGCGTGACGTGTGTCGAAGCATGATCAGGTGGTATCTATGTAGCGGTTATGTGCATGAATCTGGGTGCTGTTGAAACTATATGGTTTGGCTCTTCTTGGCCATACTTTATATGTTTGGGGTCGTGAAAGGAATGACATCAGTGCGACCCGTGTGGACATGTTCGGTGACCGGTCGGTCTGCGTTAAGCGATCTCCACTTGAAACAGCCGATATCAGCACGCACTCGATCGAGAGAGAATCCACCCTCAGTTGCGATGAGGATGACCATATGTACATACAACGTTGCTCGTTGACAGACAGTCTGGTCCAGAGCACAGCACGCGTTCACCTCAAGAGTAGCTGTATACCCAAGATAGATTCATGTCGTCGTCTCATACTTAGCGTGGCAAAAAGAACGTTATCTAGGTGTGTATGTAAATCTCATCCAAAAAAAGAAGGTATTAGCGTCTCGGGATGAGATCCAAGACAAGGGGGGATACAGCAGCAGCAGATGTACGCAGAAAAGGACGACGACAAAGGGCTACAGTGCGGAAGATGATACAGTCGGTGTTGGTTCGGTCGACCCTCGGATCTACACCTTCGCGCGGAGCTGTTTCCGCAGGTCACCGACTTCTGCCTGGAGCGAGTTGAGCTATGTCGCCCCCGTCAGCTGTTTGTTTGGCATACCTGAGCAGATCGCGGGTATGTAAACAACATACCTCATCAAGCAGCTGTATCCTCTGCGCCGTCGACTTTGCCCTCTCCTCATCCGCATCCTCTTCACACTCCCTCAACCTCTTCTTCGCATCCTCCAACTCTGCCCCAAGCTTACTCCCCAACGCGCGCTTCTCGTCCTCGCCCACCTGGGCGAGCTCGAGCGCCCGCGTAGAGAGCTGCTCGTTCGCCTCGGATAGGCGGTCGCATGTCTCGCGCTGGGAGGCGAGCTGGGCTTCGAGAGAGCGTTTGGTTTGGGTGGCGTTGTCGAGGGCGGCTTGGAGGGAGTTGAGCTCTTCGAGGAAGTGGGATTCGGTGGAGCCGGATTTAGCGAGGCTGTCTTCGAGGACGCGTACTTGTCTGTGGTGATATCGTCAGCTCTCGCTTCTAACGCATTAGAGGAGGTAGCTCACTGTTGATACGTCTCGAGATTCCGCGTGCTAGCCTCCACAAGCGCCTTCGCCTTACTCGCATTCGTCTTGAGCACGTCCCTCTCCTTCCCCATCCTCACCACCCGCTCCACCAGCACCTTCCCATCCTGCACCACCCCTCGAATCCTCTCCAGCGCCTCCTCTATCCCCGTCATCTGCTCCCCCTCATTCCTCTCAAACAGCGCCTGCAGCGCCCCAAAGTCCACGCTGACACTCGGGCTCGCGAGCGCAGTGTTGGACTCGCCAGAAGAGGTAAGCAGGGCGGCGCGCTCCCGCTTGGAGCGGGGGGGTAGGAGGGGCCAGATGGCGGTGAATTGGGAGGCGATGTGGTCGAGCTCGGAGGTGAGTTGCTGGACGCGCTGCTCGAGGGCTTGGGAGGAGGTGGGGGACGGGAGGGCGGAGAGGTTGGATTGAACGGCGGAGAGGGAGGTGGAGAGGGATTCGTTGCGGAGAGTGAGGTCGGTGATTTGGTCTTGCTGGCGCTGTAGGTGTGGATGGATTAGCTGGAGCATGTATGACATGGGTGTTTGGTTCAGCTGTGTACGCACCCGCAAGCTCTGCTCCAACGAGGCGACCTCTTCTCGACGCATCATCTCGCCCTTCTCCGCCTTGCCCTTCCACGCATCGCGGTCCACCGACACCCTCTTGACCTCCTCCTCCAGGCCCATGTTCACCTCGCGCATCTCGTCCCGCAGGTTCATCACCTCCCTCTCCCTCTTCCCCACCAGCTCCCGCACCTCCTCCAGCGCACCTGGCACCTCATCCTCCCCGGTCTTCCTCCCAAGGATTCCACCCAGCACGAGCTTGACGTGATCCTTCACCTGCCTGTCCTTGTCTGACATCTTCCCCGTCTCCATCAACCTCTCCCTATCCCCAAACAGCGCCTCCTTCTCCTCGCGCCACCGCGCGCGCTCCCCGTCCCAACCCTGCACCTCCCTCTCCCACCTCCGCCGCTCTTCCCCCCAACCTCGCTGCGCACGCTCAAACTCTGCCCGCTCGGCCAACCTCTCCTCCCGCTCACGCGCCACTCCATCCCGCAGCCCCTCCATTTCCCGAACTTCTTCCTCCATCGTGCGTTCCCGCCGGCCCATCTCGAGCACCATCTCCTCCAGCTCGGCTATCCGCGCACCGCGCTCCTCGCCCTGCCGAACGAGGTCCGCCTCCCGGGCAGCGAGGGTCGAGAGCTTACGCGCGTGCCGGTCGAGCCGGGATTGGGTGTCAACGGAGGCGCGTTCGAGACGGCGGACTTCCCAGGCCATGACGCCGGACCAGTGTTCCATCAGGCGGCGACGGAGAGTGGCTTCGCGGTCGCGCAGGATGAGCAGTTCCTGCGAGTGGGGTGGGGTGTCAGCTACAGACAATGATGGGGATACATGGAGCTGACCTTTTCTGCAGCATCGACGCGCTTTTCAGACTGCTCGAGGCTGTCGGTAGTCTGCTTGGACATTCGTTTGTTGTTGGTATTGAGCTTTTGTAAGGCTCGGGCAGCAGTGAGAATCTTGATTTCGCGTTGGTGGCGAGACTGGAGTGAATCCAATCGATTCGCTAGTAATGACAGCTCCTATGGTGTCTGTCAGCTCTGCGCCACGCTTAGGACAGGCACCACGCACCTTCTTCCACGATTCGACCTCCTCCCACCCCCCAATCGGCAGCCTCTCACAATCCATAACTGCCTGCCCCGCCAGCAGCGTCAAGAGCATCACATCCGACCCCGCCGCGATCCCCATGATCGCCCCCTCATTCAAACTTGGCGAGCGCTCCGTCCCGCCCCGTCCGCTCTCGTACGTCTCAGAGCTCTCGCCGTAGCCCGAGTCAGAGTCGGGCGCAGACATGACGCCTTGCAGGCCTGCGAGGAGGCCACGCGGGGAGTGAGGTGAGGTGATGGTGGATGGCTGGCGGGAGTGCGTTGGGCGGGATTGGGATTGGGATTGTGATTGGGAGCGAGAGTGTGATGATTGGGACGAAGGCGGCGGGCGAGAGCGGGTTGACACGCGTGTGAGCGTGTTTTGGCGTTGAGGCGTGGGCTGCGAAGACCCCGCAGATGTGGGTGTCGCAGCAGCAGGGTTGATAGGGTGTGGTACCGGCCTATCAAGCATCGCGCCGTGCCCATCCGTCGCAGGTGTACTTTCATACACGCTGTTCCGCATCGGCACGTTCAGCCCTTGCGCCTGACCCGCCTGAGGCCCTCGCTCAGAACCATCGCTGGCGCCACCGTATCCCCTCTCTTCACTCTCCTGGGTGTACCGCCCCGAGCCCGAGCTACTCGGCCCAGACTCCATCCGGGTCGCCATGTCGAACCGGGCGTACATGCTGTCGTCAAGCCCCTCCGGCCCGCGACCCCCGACGCCGCCGCCGCTGCCTGGTGCGCTGCTGGCGTTGCTGCCCCCGCCCGGCGACACGATGGGCGGCGAGCGGGCGCGGAAGAAGGCGGCTTTGGAGATACGGGATGGTTGAGATTCTTGAGTGGCTCCAGATTCGAGTCTGGATGCCATGTTGAGGGCGATGGGCATTGAGCGGGGGATGAACGTGTGTGCGAAGATGGAGAAGAGACAAGAGATGCGCCTTTGAGCGTGTTTTCTTTGTTTGTCTCAGCGACAACCGCGCCGCGTTGACGGTCGAGCGAAAAAATACACGTCAGCATACGCGTACGCACTAGCTTCAACAACGGGCTTCAAAGATGTACCGTCTGTGGACTATGCATGCACCACAGACGGTCATGACAGCAGCCTTGACGCTTTGCCATGGCAGTACGTTCACCAGTCAACCAAGCAACTGTTGCAGGCATCGCAACACGGGTACTTATCAACCCACGCAAAGTGCCGGCATCACGCGTCTCAGGTCCTGGCCGGTAGAGACTCTTTACCGCCTTCGTTCGGTCTTCCAGTATCAGTACCACCACTCTCGCCGTGTTCGTATACTGGCGGTGAGCTCACATGGAGTATGTAGGCATAGAAAGGTAGAATTATCCAAGGAATGACCCTGGTGGGCAATGTGCCGTGCCACCACCGGTCCACCACGGGCGAGGAGGGGATCCGCACGGACCACACACACATGGCCCTCCATCCCTCCGAACATCTCTGCAAAAAAATTTGATGATCACTACTGCTTGCTTCTTGAAGATGACCACCAGCTCCTTGGGGATGGCAGCCGCACTGACTCGCCTCGTCACTCTGCTGCCTTTCCTTCGCGGCCGTCATGTCATCCTCTCATCCCCTTGAAGTGAAAAAGTGAGTATTTATGCTTCGTGGCATTCACTCGCAACCGGTGCTGACCACTTGACGATGGGCAGATGGGACGCCGGAAAGACTGCTCAACTTCTAGCCATCATCTGCTCCCACTACCAGTACAAGCACACCTTCTTCCCCACGGCTGAATCACCCGTCATCAAGACGCCCCCTCATGCCGTCCATCGGGCGGTCTTCATCAAGCTATTTAAGCACGACGAGATGATGGTAACAGCGGAGGAGGCGGGACTGGTGCATCAGGATGAAGACGGGGAGTGGAGGCCGGCCGATGCGTGGACGAAGGAGACCTTCAACCCCGTGGTACACCGAGTAGATCAGTGGGTCGAGCGAAGCGTCCAAAAGAAAGGGGTGGAGCTGACTCGTCGGGACAGGCTGAAGTATGCCTTCACCAGCGGCTGCTTTAGAAAAGAATGTCACATCCAAGGGTCTTGGAAATCGTTCGTGGATGTACCGAAAGAGAAACATCGAGGTGAGATACGCTCGGCTTATAATGGCTGAAGATCCTGCTGACGCTTGTTGCCAGAGTCTATACGGCGGCAGCACCCCTACTACTTCACGTTGAGGAACCTCATGGTCAACGACAAGGTTGCTTCTCGAGCACGGTCAGACTCTCCAGAGCTTGAGGCAAGGACTGACAAGCGGAGGGTGGTATCCACCCCTGCTGTCGCGACCCGCGAGTCCCTCGCCAAAGCTGCCTTTACCTCCAAGGTGCAGAAGAGGAGAGAAAGCTCCGCCGCCAGCTTGTCCACCTCTGTAGCTGCAGGCTTGAGACCGTCTCCTACTGCTTTGGGGCCAAAGCGTCCAAGGGCGTCGCTTCCCACGCGCACTTCAACGCCCGTTGCGGCAATTTCCCGCTCCTCAACCTTGTCCACCCATTCCGCGTCTGTGGTCTCATCACGCTTGTCCGTCTCGCGGGTCTCTCGCCCCGTCTCCCCGAGCGTCATCTCCATCTCCTCTGATTCCTCCTCCTCACGTTCCCCTTCACCACCACCTTCACCCCCGCCCTCCTCCCGTCGTCGGCGCCTACCCCCTCGCCGCATCCCCTCCCTCTCCCCCTCCACCTCCTCCACCTCCCCCTCCCCTTCACCTCCTCCTTCCGCCGCCCGACCCAAACGCCTCTTCGGGCAGCTCCGCCCCCCTACCCCTCCCCCCATCCTCCGCCAAGTCCACAGCGACACCTCCGACTCGGAAGACTCGGACGCCGAGCCCACCCCGGAATGACTTGCAGAGCGCGAAGCCGTCCGCGCGCTGTTCTGGTATGACCCCTGGGCACCGGCCGACGCGCTCGTCGGAATGGGCGTAGGGGCGGCGATGCTTGCGTGGAGCGATGATGGGATGGAGTGGGAGGATGCGGGGCAGCGGGGGTGGGGGATGCATCAGGCAGGGGAGGAGGTGGTGTTGGAGGAGCGTGGGGGGAGGTTGCAGGATGAATGGGTGGAGGTGCGGGCGGCGGTGGAGAGTGGGAGTGAGGATGAGAGTGAGGATGGGATGCTGCATGGTTTTGAGGAGCCAGGTATCGAGGATGTGGACGAAGAGCCTGGTATGGAGGATGTGGATGAGGAGGAGTGGAATGAGCTGGAGTTCTTGCGGTTTGAGGCAGCGGAGCAGGAAGCGGATGGAGATGAGGAGGAAGAGGAAGAAGCGGTAGACTTGGCGAAGGACGTGGGAGGGTTGGGGCTTAAACGTCGCCCGGCGCGACGGAGCATCTTGTCACATCTCCTCAGCCAAGAAAAAGAGGAGGCCATCAGCCAGGAAAAAGAGACCATCTACATCGACTCTGACTCTGACTGAGTTCAGCACATTAGCGTCAGATAATTTAGATGTACACAAATCGTAGCATAGTTCATACACCATATCGATGTCACTCGTCCACCCCCAAGACGACACTCCCGCCACTCTACGCCCTCGACCCCTTCATCTTCGCGATCGCCCCCGGCCCCCTGATCTTCCCCTTCTTCGCCTTGGGCTTCTTGCTCGCCGTCGTCCTCTCCTTCTCCCCCTTGGTCAAGGTGAGCTTCACCTTCCCCTTGCTCTTATCCTTGTCCATCGAGTTCTGCGCCCGCTTCTTCGCCAACCGTCGCGCCTGCCTGTCCGCATCGCTGCTCTTGACCGCCTTACGCTCCTCCTTGGAGAGATCCTTGATCTTCTCGCCGAGCTTGGGGTTGCCCTTGGGGATAGGCCCGGTGTGTCGCGGCTTGGCAGCCTTGTCCGTTTTGCTCTTGGACTTGGGGTTGGCCATCGACTTGATGGTGTTGGTGAGGGTGCTGGAGGTAGGAAGGGTCTTGCACTTCTGGACACGGATAGTGCGCTTGGCGAACTTGATTTTCGCAGCGTCCATGGCGAGGATCTCATCCACGCTTTCCCGGTCCTGTTCGCATTGTCAGCTCCGATCCGTGCTTCACGGAAGCAGACCTGTTAACTCACTGCAAAGTGCACATAACCGAAACCCTTGCCCAACTGCGTCTCCTTGTCACGCACGATCCTCACTGCCGAAACATAGCTCCCCTCCTCCCTCGCCCCCTTCTCCGCCTTCACAATCTCCTCAAAGAACATCCTCAAGTCCTCCTCCTTCGCCGCGTAGTCCAGCCCGCCGACGAACAAGCTCTTCTTCGGGTCCGTCCCCGCAGGAAGCCATGCGTCCCGCTTGCCAAGCGCGTTGGTAGCAGTCGCGAGAGCGACGGCAGACGGCAGGCGGAGCGAGTCGACGCGAATGTGGCGGTCGAGGAAGGCAGAGCCGTTGGCGGCGGAGATGACGGTGGAGGCGGCCTCGAAGGGGTCGAGGATGGGGGCAACGTTGGCGGAGCGGTCGGGGTGGGGGTGAGCGAAGACGACGTAGGCGTTGCAAGACCCGAGCTCAGTGTGGAACTGCTCGTCGTCAGTTCTCCGATCAAGCCGCGCGAACCGTGAAAGATCAACTCACGTCCTTCTTGATGAAAGCCACCTTCCTCTTCCCCTTGGAGTCAATGTACACCTGTGCCTTCTCCTCTTCCTCCTCCTGTTTAGACTTGGGCTTCGCAGCGCCCGCCTCCTCCTTGTCCTTCTGCTCTCTCCACGCCGCCGCGCGCTCCTTCTCCCGCTTCACACGCTGGTTCTCGTCCTTCTCCGGGTCGTCGGTGGGCAGGGCCGCAGTAGGCGCGGCGAAGGGCACAGAGCGGAATCGGACAGACTCGATCTTGGCCGAGGGGACGAACGAGAGGAGGTGGGCACGGAGCTGGTGGAGCACAGACTGGACACAGAGAGCTGTCAGCATGACCTCATTGAGGGTTTGACCACGGAGCTCACCTTGGACTTGGCAGCCTCGATAGGGAGGTTACCAACAAACACCGTCCGCCTGTCCTTGTCCGCCTGGGTCTCTGCAGGAGGCACATACTTGCTCTGCTTGGCCGCCTTCTTCGCCGCCTTCTTCTCGGCCTTGGCCTTCAAGCTCTCGTGCACAAACTCCTCGTCGCTAGCAGCGGACGAGCCGTCGTCCTCAAACTCCCCCTCGTCGCCTGCCACCTCACCGGCCACCTCCTCGTCATCACTGTCCTCCTCAGCCTCAGCCTCGGCCTCCTCTTCGCTGCTCTCTGATTCAGACTCGGGCTCCGGCACAGCCGCCTTCTTGCCCTTCTTGCTCGCAGGTGCCGCCGGAGCCTCGAGCTGGACCTTGGAGCTGCTGGCAACAGGCGCCGGCGCGGTCACAGGCTGAGCAAACGTGCTCTATAGACATAACAGCCCGTAAGCCTCCACCTCCGATACTACCACCCAGATGCTGAAGCACCAAAACTCACGCTCTTAGCAAACACATCGTCCAGCTCCGCGTCCTTCACGCCCCCGAAGAGGGACACCGCGCCCCCAGCCTTGGGCTCCTCCGCCTCGCGCTTGCGCTTGTTGCTCTTGTCCTTGATGGGGGCCTTGCCCTTGGCGCTCGCGTTCTTGCCCATTTTGACGTGCTACACGGGGGAAAGACGTGGGTCTAAGATGATGAGCAGCGTGATAGACTTGGTAGACTTCAAAATTTCTGGACGCGAGGAACTGTGATGCTGAGTGCGGTGCGAGGCGCGTAAGTGGAGGTGCATTTAAAGGCAAGGACGGCATCCATCTCGCACACGACGACGGCGACGACTGCCCGCTGCGAGTTTAGACATCATGCATGCATCTCATTACCACAGAGTTGACGAGACAGTATTGCTCCGCCAGCAGCTCAGCCTTTTCAATGGGCTTTTGCTTGGTGCGGTGCTCTGCCAAGGCGAAATGACGACAGGGCTTCTTGCGCGTGCTGCGTGCGCGGTCCCATCCACCGCGGAAAGAAGACGGCGACGACGAACGGCGGAACGTCCACAGGTCAAGATGCGGATGAACGGTATGAAAGCCAATAATCCCCCAGCCACAGCGGCTATATAAGGTCAAGCGGAATTGCTCAGATGATACATTCAGCTCACATCTCTACAGATACAAGCTCTTACCAATAACTCCCGCCACTCGCCGAGCATCCCCACAACCACACATCAGCGATCACATCATCACCATGGCCTATTACTCAACCTACAGCTATGCGGCTCAATGCCATACCACCTCCCTCGGCGCACACAGCTCGAGCCGAAGAGTTTGGTCCGCCCCCACCCAGTCGTGAGTATCTGGCGCATGCGGAAGCAGCTGAGCCTTTCGCTGACATTCATTCTCGTCGTTAGAATCTACGGCAGCTTGATCGGCGACTACTTGCAGAGGCCGAGTGATTTCTGCGGCTACAGGGGCAACAAAGTCGAGGTCTTGGCCCAGCGCGACAACGAGTAAGGTTATCTCATCCAGTATCTCGTCCCATTCACTGTCCTGACGTGCCGCATGAACCACCAGATACTTCGTCAAGCTGTCAGATGGACGAGGACTGGAGGGGTACATCCCCAAGGATCACATCCATCTCTTCTATGACGCCTCCGGCCGCTACCCCACCAACATCCCCCACATCAGCGAGTGGCGAGCCGCCCAAGCCCGCGAGCGCGCATCCGCCAGCTCCTACCGCCCCTCAACCTTCAGAACCTTCTTCTCCTCCTCCAATCCCCCAGCTCCGTCAATGCCCGAGTCCGTCATCCTCAACGTGAACCACAAGGGCTCTCATGCGTACCTTCCCATTGAGGTGCCGAGGCACACGACGTTGGCGGCGGTGAAGAAGATGGTGAAGTCGGAGTTTGGGGCGGCGGGGAAGATCATGTACCGGGAGGAGGGAAGGAATGGGAAGGTTGGCGCCCTGAAGACCATTAGTGGGGAGTCGGAGTGGAGAAGATGGTTCGAGATGGAGGGGCAGAAGCGCACTATCTACTGTTAGACAACCCGAAAGGTAATTCGACAGTTGATAGATACCCTTTCCTGCTGTAGCGTGTCTTATCGTATATCATAGTGTATGAATCGCATTGTATATAGTAATACGAGCAGCCATCAACTGTTCATGGATTGTGCAGGTCGGTATCAGATCGACCAATGGCCCGGAAGTCTCATCAAGGAGAAGGATGATGATGGAAGGAGGAAACGACTACAGGCCTCACGTTTTTGTCTATACATCTATTCCTTCTGGCCACATCCGCTATTGCCTATATCTTATGCTATGACCCCAGGGATTTTCATAAGGCAAGGGCAGTTGCCTGCATCGTACAAGCACAAGCAGAAGAAGAAGGCGATGATGATGATCCAACTTTCCGGTGCACACAAGGTCGCTTCTTTACTCCCTCATATAACGCGGTTGTTCTCATTTTGGCTTGCGCACCTGTGGCCGGTGCGAGCATCCTTGTTCTCTGTCTATGCTATGCATGCATGCTACTGCAAAATCTAGGCTACGCTTCTCGACTGGCTCTCAAGTCATTCAGAACCATCGGCACGTTGTGGCCAATCATCCGCTTGAAGATCCACGCTTGATTCGCTTGCCTCTATCCGCCCTTCCTCATCTTTCCTTTGTGTCAAGCTTGTCTTCCTTTCTCGACGCGTCTGCAACCCAAAAGTAATATATAAAGAGAGTGAGTGGTATCATTCTACCTGCTATATTAAGCGTGGGCTGTACTGACTATACTGCAATCAAAGTATAGATTGCAGACCGCATCGCAATACATCTCAAACCAATCTTTGTTCACCTTACGCGATGTCCCACGCAAACGGCATGGACGTCGACCAGCCGGTAGCCTCTGGCTCAAACCAGCCCATGGACGTCGACCCCACGTCCACCCCCCGCCAAACCGCCCCCTTCCCCCAAATCGCCCCTTCCACCGACGTCCTCACCCGTACCCACACGCATACCCCCGTGCGCACCGCCAGCCCCTACACCTTCTCCAAATCCACCCCTACCACCACCGCCACCAGCCTTGTCCCCGGTGCGGCGCGTATTGCCCGCACGGGCTATATCTGGGATCAGATGATGATGCTGCATTGCCAGGATGGGTACAAGGTCACGGAGGATGACGTTGCGGATAATGGGGTGGGCCACCCGGAGGACCCCATGCGGATCAAGAGAATCTACTCGCGATTGGCGGAGCAGGGGTTGATCAGGAGGATGAAGAGGCTGGAGTTTGAGGAGATCACGATGGAGCAGGTGATGCAGGTGCACACACAGGAGCTCTGGGACAAGGTCCAGGGGACGGAGTGTAAGTCTAGTCTCGTGTCAGAATAGTGACCGACATCCATGCTGACACGAGTCAACGCGACCCAGTCATCACTTACGACTACATCCAAAGATCAAAAGAGTACTACGACTCGCTCTCCCTCTACGTCTGCCGCGAGACCGCGCACTGTGCCCGGCTCTCATGTGGAGGTGTCGTCCAAGCCTGCGTGTCAGTCTGCGAGAACCAAGTGCGAAACGCGTTCGCCATCGTGCGCCCGCCGGGCCACCACGCTGAGCCGGATGAGCACATGGGGTTCTGCTTCTTCAACAATGTCGCGGTCGCCGCGAAGGAGGTCACGAGGCGGGGGCTGGCGAAGAAGGTCATGATCCTGGATTGGTGGGTTGCGAGATGGCGAGAAGGCTATAGAACCGCGCTGACAACCTGCTCGTCGACCGCAGGGATATCCACCACGGTAACGGTACCCAGCGAGCCTTCTGGAACGACCCCAACGTCCTCTATGTCTCTCTGCACCGCCACGACGGAGGAAGCTTCTACCCTACAAGCGACTTTGGCGCGCTGGACCAGTCTGGGCAAGGGGAAGGGTTGGGCAAGTGAGTCGCGGGTGTCGCAGGTGTCGCACAAAAGATCACGATCATGCTGACCCGCTTTCACCAGGTGTGTCAACGTCCCGTGGCCCGGACCTGGATTTGGCGACGCGGACTACATCTACGCTTTCCAGAAGATCATCATGCCCATCGGGTACGAGTTTGACCCCGACCTCGTCATCAGTGGGTACCACTTCCCCCTTCACTGTACGGAACCCATGCTTGAGCTAACCCCTTCGACAGTCTCTGCCGGGTTTGACGCTGCCGACGGGGACCAGCTGGGGCAGTGCCACGTTACGCCCGCTGCGTATGGCCACATGACGCACATGCTTACCGCCTTGGCTGGGGGCAAGGTCGTGGTCGCTCTGGAGGTATGTCCATCCGCCTGCCCATCTCGTCTCTCAAAAGCGACAATCCGCACGACGCTGACGAGGGAATTTCATCCGCAGGGCGGCTACAACCTCGAAGCCATATCCAACTCTGCCCTCGCCGTCGCGCGCGTCCTCCTCGGCGAAACCCCCGCCGAGCTCGGCCCGATGCAGGCGTCAGAGGTGGCTACCGAGGTGGTGTTCCAGGTGGCGCAGCAGCAGAGCAAGTATTGGAAGAGTATCAATGTGAAGGCTTGTGAGCCGCCTGAAGGTCAGTCCGGGACGAACTCGGGAGGAGGGATGGTAGCTGATGTTGTGGTGCAGTATCGGCTTTGGAGGACGGCTCTAGCCCTGTTTACAGCATATCTGGTGAGTTTGCGCGCCATTCCACCTGTGAGGACGCAGCATTAACCTCACTCACTATAGATCTCCTCAAGATCCACCGCGCGCACCACATGTTCAGCAAACACGGTCTCTTCCAGATTCCGCTCGCTAGTGAAGAGCTCGAGGAGCTGTTCGGCGGGCAGGTCATCTGCAAGTGAGTATTTCTTGTTGATCGACCAACACAGACACTCAGCTGACATGATTACCTCTAGTGAGGGCGTATATGAGAAGGGGAGCACGGGCGTGTTGGTGGTCTTTGTGCATGACTTGTGCGTCTTTTTCCCCCAGCTTCTTGGGTCCGGTGCTGAACGACGCGACTGTGATACAGCGGCAACCTGCGGGTCGAGACAGACGGGGTGTTGACCACCAACGTCCACATGACCAACAGCTATCTTGTGGGTGGCAATTACGGGTCGAAACACGCACAGGACCACTCAAACTGACACTCATACGCAGCTCGACACCAGCGACTCTATCGTCTCATGGGTTAGTGACATGGGGTACAACCTCATAGACGTTAATATGCTGCAGCAGCTGCCTACGCGGGCGCCTACCGTGAGTGATCTGCTGTTCACCCCTCAGATCCGTGGAGAAGTGCAGCAGGCTGATCGGGGATGGCGGGAGCAGGTCGGGCCGAAGATGGTACAGAAGGTCGCGCCGGACATCGAGGGACGAATGATCCGCTACATCTGGGACAACTACATCGAGTACGTCCCCCTAACCCTCCCTCCCGTCCCATTGATTCCGACGCTAACGGCCATGCGACCACCCAGGCTGTCCGCATGTGATAAAATCATCCTCATCGGCCACGGTACTGGCTGCCGCGCCATCATGGACCTCATCAACAAGCGCGACGTCGAGTGCAAGGTCAAGGCGGTCGTGCAGGTCGCGGGGCTGCATACGCTTGTGCAACCGGATAAGATCAATCCGCAGAGGGTGAAGTGGTTCAAGCAGGTGAGTCTGGGCTGCGCAGTGGTGCGACGAGTGTGTTAGGGGAGGGTGAAGGCTGACGCGCGGGTGGGGTAGTGCAACCGGATATACGTTCCCAACTCGCATGTGATACTTGGGGATGAGAAGGTGCAGCGGCGGTTCGGGAACGACGTCTTCCACACATCAGGTGCGCCCTCCTTCCCTCTGCCCCATCCACGCCCACCTGCCTAGCTGACCGCACCTCCCCCCATACAGAAAAGGCTAAAGTCGTCGACGTCCTGAACGACGTCCTCCCCGAGGTCAAATCCTTCATCGACGACAAGATAGTCGCTGCCCGGCTACAGGAGGCGGCGAATGCGTCGGACGATGATGAGGATGAGAGGGTGAACGGGCATGGGGCGGGGTCGTTGGGGCAGCCGATGTCGATGGCTACGATGGCTACGGCGGCGGCGTGAGCGCGGGCGGGAGATTGGCGGGGCGGGAAGGGGTGGAAGGCGGGGATGACGGTTGTACAGGCTTCCTACATTGTTCCCATGCATGGACGTTCCGGGCTTTGACTGTGATAGAGCGTACGTACGACTATGGTCAATGAGCAGCGACTTGAGCAACGTGCGAGGATGAGCGGAGCGATGCTGAGATCCCGTCCACGCCGCGACCCACGTCTGATGAGCTGAGTGTCCAAGCGTCGCAGGTGTTCGCGATATAGAGAAGCCATGTGCAAGTGGGCGAGAGATGGAGTGCAGCGCGAGAGCAAATGCAATGATAATGGATACATCGAGGCTAGCTCGTATGCATTCCGCCGCCCTATGAAAAGTAACCAGTACTCGCCATAACCCGCGCCCCCAGCTCCCCCTCCCCCCACAGCACACTCGCCCCCGCTTCTCCCCGCCGCCCAGCTCAACCAGGTATATACAAATAGACTATAAGCTCACTAGGAGTCGAACAGCCCAAAGAAGCTACCTAATAAAACAAGGAGGACATGAAGGAGATACAAAAGGTGAGGAGGATGGGGTGGTAGAAGAGAGATGAAGGTGAAGGACGGCCGCAAGCGGCCGGGGAGGGGAAGGGACGTTATGGTCTATGAGGTGTCATGATGTATGAGAGGAACGCGCCGAGATAACCAAAAGGAGAAAAAGGGAAGGAAAGGGAGTGGAGGAGAGGGAGAGGTTGCCCGCTGCGGCTAGCCGCTTACGAGAAGTACCAAGTGATGGGGACCATGCCGTCCTCGCGGGTAGCGATCTGGTCGAAGGCACCCTTGGAGAGGTCGAGGGAGTTCTTGGTCTCGCAAGTGGGGCAGACATCGGCGACAACAGCACGGACGGACTTGCCGTTGTTGGTGTTGGTGAGGGTGATGTACTTGCCGCAGTAGGGGGAGGAGTCGTTAGACTCGTAGTCCTGCCACCAGCCGTTGGAGTCAATGGCAATGACGTAGTCATCGTCAGAGTGGACGGTGCCGCACTCGCCAGCGACGCCACCCTGAGAGTAGAAGGTAGCGTAGCCGCCGGTGTAGACGGTGCCGGTGGCGGAGGAGGACTCGGACGACGAGGTGGAGGTGGCCTCCTCAGAAGAGGAAGAAGAGGAGGTGGAGGTGGGGGTGGCGGAGGAAGAGGTGGTGGAGGTGGTGGACTCCTCGGCCGAAGAGCTGGCCTGGGCGACCTCAGCGACGTTGGCGATGGTGGCAGTAGCAGACGCGGTGGCCTCGGTGGAGGTCGCGTTGTAGTACTCAGCCTCCGCGTCGGCGTCGGCAGAAGCCGTCGCCGAAGCGGTCGCGGTCGCGGTGTACTCGGCGATGGTAGAGGACACCGAGGAGATCACGGTGGAGTTGGGGGAGCAGTACGAGGGACGAGCGTCCGCGAGGGTCTCGTTGGCGAGGAGCGGGTGGCAGCAGTCGTCAAAGAAGGTGGAGTTGTGCTGGTTGTAGCACTCGAGCGCGATGTACCTGGTGTGGTCTGTGGATTGAGGGTCAGCACAGGCGCGTGTGGGGTGGCTGCGGAATCAAACAATGAGACGCGACTGACACTCGTCGTAGGACTCGAGGTACCCCTCAGAGTAAGAGTCAGGCTTGGCCCGGGCACAGTTGACGGGGGCCGCGGAGACGATGGACGCCGACGCCAGGACGGCAAGGGTGGCAATGGTGGAGAAGGACATTGTGGTGGTGTATGTGGTTTTGTTGTTTTTGGGTGATGCCGTGGCAGAGAGTGTGTTGTCTGGTGTGACTGAGTGTGGTGTTACTCTAGGTGAGCGCTGCTCTTTTGTACTCGGCGGGAGGGTGGTGGAGTGAGTGATGGAGAGAGAAGAGACATACCTCGTTGTGATCAGCGTTGTTATATACGTGAGGCTGGAGGATTTTCCTTTCCTTTTCGGGGTGCTTACAGCGTGTTGGCGGTGGTGGTAATGAGCGAGGGGGCGGGGCCTGGAACGTGCACGTCAAGCGACGGTCCTGGGTGGTTGTGGGTGGTGGGTGGGGTAAGTGGGTGTAGGCGGGGTAAGGGGGAAGAAGAGAGGAAGAAGAAGAAAGAGAAATGGGGTGGAGTCGGGAGAGGGAGGACAGCCGCCGAGACAGAGACAAGCACGCGAAGCACAAGCCAGGGACAAAAGGACGCGCCGTAGTCGGAGAATCCTTCCCCAGGGTTTATCCAGGGCCAGTCATCACCCCCGGACCTGGCCCACCCACTCTGCCACGTTTCACAACGCCCCAGAATAGCCACCATGGTCTGGGCCCTCATTACGCTCTCAGTCGCCGCATTACAAACACTGAGCTAGTCCGGATTACAATTCTACAGTCGAATTAGAAAGTTTTCGCTGAGCGTGACAAGACGCGTCGTACTCGTGACCAGGTTGTTTCACGCTTTTCTTATGGTCCAGGGAGCTGCGCTTGTCCATCAACAACAATGCATACCGTACAACAGCTGTGCAATCACTGCGCGCAACACACAACAACATCCCTCAGTCATCCAACGAGGTCGCCAGCCCGCGGCACAGCTGCTGCTTGTGGCACCCTTGTGGCACCCAAAGGCCTTCCCGCGAAATTACAAAGGGATCGAAAGTGGCGGAGGGTGCCGGTCGAAGACTGGACTCGCTGGACTTGGGGCCATGCCGAGAACGTCCACCAGCCATCCCGGATCGTTCGGATCGTCGGCATTCGGGTCAGTCAAACGTTATTTGGATCGCCACCCCTCTTCCTCCCTCTTCCGCCCTCTTCCTACTCCCCGCTCCTCCCCCCCCACCTCGGTGTCCCGCTCCCGCCGCCGGTATGCATCTGCTCGGCAGATACATCCGGCCGACAACCCCCCCTTCACCCCTCCCCCTCAACACCCGCATGCGTCTTGTTCCAGCCATTTAAGCACCATAACCTTCAAGGGTCGGCAGCTTCCAGAAGAGTGACCCCCCTCAGCTGGGCTGCCAATCTGCCCTAGCCTCGATTGCCGCCACTTGACGCAGCGGCTCCAGACCAGCAGGCAGCTCTGCCGACGTTTTGCCTCACCCCCCGCGAGAACTCCGGTCGATCTTCCTGCACCTCGGGCCTCGGGTCAATTGTTCAATTTTATTTGTCGATTGCCAGCATGCATCGGTCGATTACAATACGGTGCGGAGGTAAGACTAGTGGCCCTCAACCTCGAGGCCTTTTGTTCTATTCTCCTCTACGTACCGTCAACCCCCTCAACCTTATGATGTTGCCCAGGCTCCCCATCATCATGCACGCATAAACCATGGTCACCACGGTTCATCATCGCACCTCCTTCTCCTCGCGGACCGGGGTCTGCTGATGCACTGACAGCAGCCTGACGTGATCCGCCTCCTGCATCATCATCCCCACCACACAAACTTCGATGGAGCTCGAACAAGGCTAGCCAGAATCGGCCATGCATCATCATCATCATCGTGCATGTGCAGCTTTGGTAACCAAGCGGCGGTGGGGCGGCGGTTAGTGGCAGGTTAGTGGCCATGGTGAGACCTCTTGATGATCCCTCATCCCATACAATTGACGTCGTGCAAGACCGTCCGATGGGACATGTCGTTTACCGGTAGGGCGGTACCGCGGGCAGCTGCTTAGGCTACCGTTCTTTTGGGTGCGTGTTGACACGACGTGCGAAGCGTGCGGCTTGTTGCGTCAAGCGGCGGGCCGCAACGTCAACGGGCCGAGTCGTCGCACACCCCCCCAGAGTATGCAGCCCACCGCATGTGCCGGATGTCCGTAAAGCACGCTCTCGGCCGTGGACATGAGCAACAAACGGCAACGAACTCGGCGAGCAAGCTGTTCTTGGCGCTCATGAACTCGTCTTTCCCGGGAGGCGCTATACCGTCGGTATGACTTCATGTTACGGATGCACCCCACTTCGCGCGTGAGCTTGTGCATACGTGGGGGGTGGGGGCAGATGACATGCCCATGCCTGCCTGCCGCCTCCTTCCTCTCACCGGACAAGCGACGACACCAGCACCCCACCTGTCGGCCTCGCCTCTCTCATGCACCGAGGATCCCGTGAACACCCCGTCTCAATCGTCTCCGCTGCCGTGCACCCTCGGACTCGGTATCCACTCGACTTCGGTGCATGCGTGCATCCCTCTTGGCCTCACAGCTGCCCCCACCTTCCAGGCCTTCGTCGCTCACCTCACAGAGCAAGAGAGTTGGCACCCCCGGGAACGAACCACACAAAGCGGATCCATACCCAGACCCATGGTTCTTCCGACCTCCTCCAAGCCACAGCCCATTCTTCTCGGAACGCAGTGAGACACACCCCCGGGCCTTGATCAGATAATCACCAAAATGAATCAATAAACCTTGTCTTACCGCCGGCGGGCTGGCTTATCCTTTTTGCCCTTCCCGAACTCTTGGAGAGATGGGGCCTCAAAAAGTGGAGGCGCAAAGCTGCGCAGGCAGGTCACCCAGGTGGCGCCGCGTCGCTGGAAGAGGGGAGGGGCTCGCGCGCATGAACATGAGATGGGGACCTGGCCTGGTTCTTCCCGCCCTTGCCCCTTACCTTATCGCTTGCTATCGTCCCTTAATCGGCCATGTCGATGTTCGTTCCAACCCAAGGCGAGCCCTCGCTCTCGGTGAACGCGCGCGCCTCGCGCCTGTCGTCGCATGCTGGCATGGGAGGATGGGGGTGGATGGGGGTTCGGCCGACTGGGTGTCCATGCCATGCGTTCGGTTTGGCAGTTCGCTCTCTTCGCCATCCGAAGGAGAGAGGTGCTTGTCGGGTGTTGGTGGTGGACATGGTGGTGCGATCCCTTGTTGTTCGCCACTCGCTCGGTGTCCGCCCAAGCACCTCGCCCATCCTTCACCGTCGCCATGCTCTTCCATTGTGGACTGCCCTCTCCCCCCCCGACAATCTCCTACCAACAGGCTCTAAGCGCGCTGCATGCATACACCAGCTCGCCACCTTACGCCTCGACGTCAACACAGCCATCGTGAGATCCACAGATCCCTTTACCCCACCCGTCCTGGGAGTTGGACATGAGTTCTGGGGGGGATTCCTTTCACTTGGACCGTTTACTCCGTTGATGAAGACCCCCTAGTACTATATGAGAGAGCCTCCGTTCCAGCTATATGGAAGTATGTATGCGGTGGCCGCTTGACAAGGGCCATAACAATCATTGCTGAAAGCGTCAATCTCGTTGCCAGACCATCTGACTTTGAGTGCAAGTATGAGCAGCACCGCACACACTTCTACCGGACTATCAACGTTGTCGGGGTCGCAGTCTGTCACCTCAGACGACAATACCCGTACATCTGAAGACTCTTCCTGCACCCTCACTTGGGTACAAGACAGTAATGCCAACCCGAGCCATACGCACACCCAAGGGGGTACGAGTGTGAGTTGCAGCACTACTCAATCACGCCCGCCGTCGCGGGAACCTCTCCTCTTCTAGGCCGAACTTGTTTGGCTGACGTGATACCACCACCATAACCAGACAGCCTCATCCATACCCTGGGTCTTACCACTCCCCACAAAAGACGGAGAGAAGCGCATCAAGCACTGCAACAAGATGATAGACCGCATCCGTGACCTCAACACGAGGGAGAGCAAGCGCCCAGAATAGCCGTATCCAGTGGAAGCAGAGGGAGCTCGACCGTTTCATCGGCGCAGTGCACGCTAACTCACACGCCGAGCTATTTGTGAGCCCCACCGCCGATTCCTCCGGGTTCAACACGACGTCTCAGTCTGGTGGTGGATCTTCGACTAGGCTTCTCAGCGCTTCCACCGGCACCGACTTGACATCCGATGAGCTCTCAGACATGTTTGAAAGCCATATCCAGAAGGCATACAAGACTCAGGCAGAGAACGAAGTCAGCCTTGGCATTCCGGAGAGTACTAGCGGGGTGGAGAAGTTGACGAACTGGGTGGCGAGACGCCATGAATCACAAGAAGACAAGGAGGCAGCAGCAGCGATCAAGCAGGAGAGGGAGGCGACGGAGCGCTCGTTGTGGCAGGGGTCGTTGTCGGTGGAGGATGATGGTGAGAGGTATCAGCGTGTGACTCTTCGGAGTCACCAGGATGGGGACCCGTCCGCCAATGTCACAGAGACAGTGCATCGACATTTGAAGGCCAGGTATCGCCAAAGTGCCGGCGGCGGTTACGACGGTGCCTCATCAAGCGCTCTCATGACCATGATGTGATCGAATGGCATGAAGATGGCGATGATACTGTATACACCAGTACATAGAGAGAACGATTGTATGCACGGTCTCGGAGGTGTTTCGTGTGACGAGAAGTAAGGATGATAAGGTGGGTTCGCGATGATCGGCCGACCAAATAGCGCCTGCAGTCGGTCGCTCTCCTCGCGCGAATCAGAGAGAAGAGATGCTGCTGGTCGGGCGACGAAGTGGGGTAGCCTGCTCACCGAGGTACGATATCGGGTCGATGATCCCAAGCACCACTGTACTGCAATGCATATCATACATGAGAGCCTACCGACACTAGACTGTACAGGACACTACTAGAATGGGGGTGTGCTGGTGACCGCCATGCGGATGAGAGGGGGGAGGGGAGAGTGATGCGCGGTCTCGTGCAGATGCAACGTTCACCGAAAGCAATAACCGATGGAAATGATGGCAGCGTATGCCGTACGTATGCCGGGTCGCTTGAGCAGCAAGCGCCGCCCATAGCCCATGAACATGACTGACTGCGTCTTCGGGGCGCCTCTCCCACTGCTCCACCTCTCAATTCCTTGCCCCTCGCTCCCGCGGCCCCACCAACCACCACCCCACCACGCATGAACCACAAAGACATGACACTCGCTTGCCCCCCGCGCTCATCCACACCCCGTCCCTCCACCGACCCATCTAACGAGTCACAAGCCGAGAACCAGAGGCTAGAGAATCATAGCCTCCGGCTCATCAGCCGCTCCTCCATTCGTCGCCCCACTCCCACCCACACCTCCGGCGCCATCCCCTCTCCTCCCGTCGGCCGCTAGCCCGTCGGTCGAGAAATCCATGTCGACAGGGGGTTGCCAGACTCGCCTGCAGACAAGCCGAACGTCAGCGGCTAGACTTCACCCCCGAATGCCCAACAGCACCACTCACACAGTCGAGTCGTCGCTGCACGACGCAAAGATCTTTCGCGTCGCGATCGGGTTCCACGCCACGGCGTTGACGACGTTATCGTGCCCCGACAGTACCTCCACTGGCGTGGGTGCTGCGCCGTGCCACACGTATACGTGCCCGTCTGTATAACGTACCAGCAGTCAGCTCGAAGCTCTTGACCTGGGAGGATGGTGTGAGGCGCAGAGCGAGGGGGGACTGACCTTCGCTGCCGCTGAGGATGAACTGATCTTTCGGCGCGCCAAACGAGCTTCGTATGAGGAAGTTGCCTTGGATGTGGCCGGTATGTTTGCGCAAGTAGCGCAGGCTGCCGTGGATGCTCCATTCTTGGATCTCCTGTGTGCCAGAGCGGTTCTTGTCAGTTCACTGGAGCAATCAGAGTGGCATTACAAGACGGGCGACACGACACTCACATCTGGCGAGCAGCTCACGACCACTCTCCGCCCATCACTTGACATTCGGATACTCGTCATCTCGCACCGCAGATCTTGCGACCAGCTACACACCCACGCGTTAATCCTGCAGTCCATCCCATCCCCACTTCCACCTGAAGCGACAACTCACTCGACAATCTCATGGTCCTCGATCCTAATCGCCACAATCGAATTCTCCATCGTCGCAAACCCAAACTGGCCCTGCGCCCCCGGCCCTCCCAACTCCAGCATCTCAGTCCCCTCCGCCGGCCGGCCCGACATGGACTGCCGGAGCTTGTCGTTGTGGTGCACGCGCTTCAGCGGGGTGGAGATGCACACGATACGCTTGCCGTCTTGGGTGACTACCAGATCGCGGATCTGGAGGGGGTAGGTCGTCCATTGGCGGAGGAGGGTGCCGTCGGCGCTCTGCGTGAGACGGGGGTGTCAGCTGGGCGGTCCCCTGGCGAAGGGGGCTTTTGAGCTTACGTAGAAAACGACTTTGCAGTCCATGGATGTGACGATGAACTCTGACCCATCGGGCAGCCACGCGACTCCACTGATCGTGTCGGTGTGCTGGGACGACGATTTGCTATTGGGGAGCTGCGCACCGGTCTGTCCCCATTGCGATTGTCAGTATCACACCTCTAGCCAGCCGAGGTGATAAACACAATACTCACTCTACCGTCCCAGAGGTAAATGTACTTGTCGGCACATGTGACCAGCGTATTCCCATCGGGCGACCACGCCATCGCGTCCACAGCCGCGTCGTGCTCTTTCAGGTGATGCCGCGGGACAACATCCCACCTCTCGTTCCCATCTTCACCTCCTGACCGCTGCACCAGGCCATCAGCTTTGCCCGTACAAAAACGTTATAGACAAGGTAGCTGAAGACCCACCTCAAGCTCCCAGATTATCACGACTCGATCCTTCCCCGCACTCGCTAGCAGGTTCCCATCCGGGCTCCACTCGATCCGCCAGACCTCATCGCGGTGGTCTACCAGCACGTGGGTCGTGACCGACGGGAACTCGCCCGTCTCGCACCGGTGGTCGACGTACAGCGACGTAGCCTCGGGGTCTTCGTGGTACATGCAGGTGGTCTGCTGTTGGCGCCGGGCTTGGTCGAAGAGGGTGGCGAGGCGGCGAGAGGGGACCATTATCTGCGGGGAGATAAAGGCTAGGCAGGGGGGCGTAAGCTGGGTGACGCCGTAAGCCAGATCACAATAGCTTACTTTGGAGATGTTCGAGAAGCTGCCTGCGCGACGTGCCAGCAGCGCCATCCCACATCGCCCGGTCATACAGGTCTTCCTTGTTGAGGCACATCATGAAGCTATATCCCGCTTGCTTAGCTTCATCGCTTCCGCCCAGCAGCACTCAAGCACACTCACCCCGACAACGTATGCAACACATCCTGATCCTTGGCAACCCTAGCCAACTCCCCCCTCAGCGTCCCCAGCGCCTTCTTCTGTTGCCCGACCTCCAGATACTCGAGGTACTTCTGCTGAGCAATCAAGAATCTAGTCTGATCCGCCACACTTCCGGTACCCTTGCCTGTCACAGTTGCCCGAGTCTTGCCCGACGCGATACTGCTACTGGACGACGCGGGGGGTGCAGTGGAGGGTGCAGGAATGCCGAGTTCGGGGAGGAGGGCGAGGGCCTCGGACCAGCGGCCGCCGAGGATGGCGGCTTGGAAGTCGGTAGCGGCTTGAGTGGAGAGGCGGTAGCCTG
The DNA here is from genome assembly GCA_036427605.1 of Cryptococcus sp. DSM 104549. Lineage (NCBI taxonomy): Eukaryota > Fungi > Basidiomycota > Tremellomycetes > Tremellales > Cryptococcaceae > Cryptococcus > Cryptococcus jaspeensis. The sequence continues at coordinate 3,405,660 of CP144044.1, read as the reverse complement.
ATTCTGCTTCGAGGACGTCCGCAGATTGACTAGGGCACAGATAGGTTTCGTCAGTTAGCCGCCCAGAATAAGCTGGTTGTAGCCCTTGGCTAACTCACTTGTACCCGATGTCTCGCATCGCCTGCAACATCAACCTCACCGCCTCCTCCCTCTCGATTGGCATCCTCTTGCCCCCGCCCACACCAGGCCTCGGAATTTTCCCCCTCCCCAGCCGCCCTGCATCATAACTCTCCCCATCCTCCATCACCTCGTCCGCCCCGTCCACCCCGTGAGACCGTTCCATCGCTTCGCGCCAATCTCGGTCATCATCATACACGAGGGAGCCCTCCGGTTGGACTTTCTGAATGGAAGATAGTATGTGAGGGGGGAGAGAGTTGGGCTGGGAGGAGGGCAGGGCGTGATCATGACCGTTGGACGTGGAAGGCCCGGCGGCGGAGGTGCTGCCACCACCGCTCGCGGTGGCTGACCCGGCGGCATGTCCGTTGGTAGGGCTACCATTATGAATGGGCTGGCCCATAGTCTCGTCGCTCATATGTGTAGTTGCTTTGCTGTGAGAAGAGCGGGCAGGGAAGGAAGTAATGGCTTGGGTTGGTTGGGGTTGGGGTTTGGGTACAAAGGACGTGTGGGGAGAGGTGGTGGTAGGGGGCGGGGAGGCCGCCGACTGCCTGATGCGCTGTTTGGGTCGGGAAGGGGTGTCGTCTGAAGGAGAGGGGGAGCGTTGACGGGTGATACCTCGCTGCATTGCAAAGTGGCGAGGGGAGGGTGATCATGCAGCGTACGATTGCGATGGTTGGAAGAGGGATGGGTTTGGGATGTCAGCACGGGTGCAGACGGAGAACAAGACATAGATCGGAAGAAGTGACGATGTATGCCTTCAGATAGAGGTGTGGGTACCACCGCGTAGTACTCACGTTAAGGACAACTCGCTGCCCAGTCGACAAACTGTCCGATCCAACCAATGACGAGCCGGTGGCAACGGCAGCGACGGGGGCGTTTCGGTGCTCAGTCGCGGAGATGGACGTGCGAGACTGGGTCCGACGGGAGGAAGAAGGGTGCGACACAGATGGAGAGTCGGCGGCAGAGAGAGAGGCCTGAGGGGAGGATATGGTGGGTAGGTGAGGGGGGAGGGGGATGGGGGAAGAGGTGATGGGCGTGTGCCCTGTGCCGGTGCTTCTGAGACTCGGCTGGATGGTTGTGTTGGGGCGAGGAGTGCGCGGGCGGAGCAGGTGTGTGGGGGCGTGGGGGCGGGCGGCGTGGGCTGTTGTATGTGTCTGCTGCTGTCTGTGAATGTACGTATGCTGTAGAAAGTAGAGATGGCTACCACCTTATCGTGCTTCATCGCCGTCCAACGCCGAGCACCCACCGCTCAACCTCCCCGGATGACGCGAACGGACAGACACAATGTAGGCGCGCAACAGGTCATAGGCATGCACACGCGTCCTTGCTCAGACACAGGCCACAGCACTTCCGATCGTGTGCTTCATCATCTCGAGTCTCTATCACTAACCTCAACCGAACATCCCAGCGGCCTACTATGATACACTCGCGCAAATGACCTGCGGTACCCAACCCACTGCTCCAATGAACGATCCCGCCACTTCCACCTTGTCATTCGGCGGCGCGTCACCTCGTTCGTCTTGGAGCCTATTCGACGTGGAGAAGGGCGGCCAGCCCAAGGATCAGCTATGGGTCTATGTACAGTAGTACGCGGTGGTCCATTATCTCCCCTGTGAGTTTTGTCGTGTCTCTGCTCGATGATATGTTTCTCCTCGGGCATGGGCGCAAGAAACTTGGCAAGGCAGTCAAGACGGCTTGCAGAAAGCCGCCAGCCAGCGCAGCCAATTGCTCTCGCGCTCTCCCTCCCACACAGTTGTTGAGCGTCGCCTTCGGCAGACTCCACTGTCATGTACTTAGGTGTAGCCAGCAGAGGAAAGCGCTCGGCCCATACTAACATGCTCCAGAATCTGACCGCGCACTCCTTCCCAGTCCTTGTTCGCCGCCCAGCCAGGCCTGCACTGTGCTAAGCATGTGCTTGTACGACGCCAAAGCCATTCATCGCCTCGAGCTAGTCCATACCAACCAGAAAGGTAAAAAGTGCAAAAAGATTCGCCCCTTGTAGAAGGCTGAACACTTTCCTACGCACCGCAAATCCCATTAACCACTGATTACGTATTGGGACCCGTGAGGAGTCTGAGGTGATCACCACTCAGCCATGCGGATTGTAGATGCTGACACCACATTCACTGAGTCGTGTCTCGAAATGTGTGCACTAGGCGGACGGTGCTGAAGGAAGACGACCCGTTGTTGGAAAGATTGCGTAAACGTAGTTTACTTGCGATCCTCCTGCAATGCCAATGCAAAGAGTGACATGTTACTGCATATGGACGAGTGTCAAGCTCGCTGACCCATTCTACATAAGTACTTCACCCGCACCTGAGTTTTATAGCAGACACGCCAGGCTCAATCACAGAGCTGTACGCAGGACTGTACTCTGTGTGCTGATGCCGAGGACGCAGAGCATTGACCACAGGATGACACTGCCAAGCCCAATCAAGACCATAAATGCAGCAGAATACATGCCCTCCCCTCAGATAAGACCCTGTCGCTGTAACTGCTCGTAAGTCTTCTTGTCGTACACGTTCCCCTCCTCGTCCTCAAACTCCTCCGCCTTGTCAATGGCAGACATCTCGGCTCTTCCTTCATGCTTGAGCTTCTCGGCGACTGCAGCAGCAAAGTTAGTACATGCCGAGGTATATGGTGAAGGGCAATGGCTTACGAGCAATGACGTCCTTAATGGACGTGATGAACATGAAGTGCTTCGACGGGGGCAACCCGAGCGCCCGCAGACCGAAAACGTGCTTCGACTCCGAAAAGTGCTTCTCGAACGCTTTTCGGCCGTTGTACGTTGCGTTGGAGCAGATCTCGCACTTGAACTCGACACCCAAGCCGTGCAGCTTGTACAGCCAGTAAGGGATAGGCTTGCCGTCCCAACCTGCAAGAAAACGTATGTCAGACATGCCCGTGTCGCTGGGGTACGGGTCACGTACCTAGAGGAAGCTTGAGAGGGTTGTAGACCTTCCCGTCCTCGTCCTCATCGTCATCGGCGTCACCTCCGACCTCCACCGGCGCAGCCTGCTGCTCCTCCTGCTCCTCAATCTCCGCCTCTCGTTCTCGCGACGTCAGCGCCATACGACGCTCGACCTCGTTCCTCGAGTCGGCAAGGAGTTGGGGTATGGGGGGGAAGGTGAGGAGCCCGGAGATGATGTAGGTGAGGCGGGCGGGGAGGAGGAGCTTGGATTTGGAGGAAGATGCAGCGGGCGCGGGGGATGAGGTGGAATTGGGGTCGACGCCGGTCTTGCCCGCGGCCGCCTTCTTCTTGTGCTTGTCCGAATTGAGGTGCGCGTCGTACACGGTCTGCTTGGAGTAGTTCTTTTGGCCTATTCACCATACACGTTAGCTACCCAACCACATTTTCGTCACGCGATTGGGACGCACAGAATTGACACCAGAGGCCCTCCCCGCTGTTCTCCTGCGCTTTCCCCTTCGACCCCGAAGCACTCTCCCACCCTTCCACCTGCCCCGCCTCCCACGCTGCCTCGAACGCCTTCTCCAGCTCCTTGACCTTTGCCTGCACATTCAGCAGAGGGAGTGCCCTCTCGAAGAACGACAGCAGGTAGTTGTGCAAGGTCTGCACGTACTCGAGGTACCCCGGGAGAGACTTCTCCTTGACGTCCAACGTGCGCTCGACCTTGCCGTGCTTGAGCATGTCGAGGAAGGCGACGTAGGAGAGACGGGTGGCACCCTTCAGGTTGAGGTATTGGCTGTGGGGGAGGTAGAGGTCGAGATGCTTGCCGTAGGCTTCCTCGCCCGAGAAGACAGAGTCCAGAGCTACAACCGCCGGGTCAGCTACGTCTGATAACCACCCAGTCTCCATAGCTTGCGCTCACGATCAATAACAGTCGGCTCTTCCTCTCCATCCACCTCAATAGTCTGCACGCCATCTCCCTTTACCAGCTCATCCAGCTCGTTGATGAACTGCCGCGAGTTTATACCAGGATTCCGCCCGTGGAAGTCTTTGATCTTGTTGAACCGCACGTAGAACTCTGCCAAGTCGTCCTCTCCTGGTGCCGGAGCGGAGAGGAGAGAAAGCTCTTTGGGTCGAAGTCTACAGTGCTCCGTGTCAGCGATGTTTGAGCCTATTGAGCAATACAGACGAAAACATACCCAGGGGCATCCTCATACAGGTCTACGAGCTCCTTGCGCAATGTGCCAACGCGATCCAAGATCTCTGCGGCTTTTCTATCCCTCCGAGTGATATTCCGTTGCTATACAGCGGGCGGATTGTTGTCAGCAAGCCTCGCATAGGTCGCTCGATATTCACCGTCCCGAGCTTGGACTTACAGCAGTCGGGTTTTGCATGAGCACCTCGGCGAGAGCCTGCTCGTACCGCTCAATCTCCTCATGCGTTTGCCGCTGTGTTTCGATTATGGAGTCCATCGTATCCGAAAGGTGTGGAAGCCGAGTGGTAGGAGTCGCCGGGGTAGTTCTGACAGCTGGATGTGACGAAGAGCGACAAGAGCGGACGGCGCAAGAAGTCAAGAAGTCAGAAGCGCGAGGAAGAGGAGATGCAGGTGCCACACACGGTAATACGCGGCGTTAGCCGCTTCTCCTCTCTGGCTCTTCGCTGTTGGACTCATCTTCGACGCATGAAGACAACTCTTTCCTCAAGCATCAAGGAGAGAAAGCAAAAATGGCAGGAATCAATCAGTGAGTTCGCCGGGATGTGCGTGTTTCAAACGATATCTCAGAACTGACGGGTTCGCAGAGGTGACGAGAAGCTCGTCTTCGAGTCTTCCGAGGCAGTCTCGGTCGTACGTATTAATCAACTCTCGCTGCGCGACTCCTCAAGGACACGCAGTGCTTCATCGAGAGGTTCAGGGGTGCTCATGTCTTGACACTTTTGTTCCTCTCGAATATAGGCTCCCACTTGTGAGTATATGGTTGTCTGTGCGATTCTAGCCGGCGGTAGTTGACAGACGTCTTACCTCCAGTCGAGGCTCTCAACCTCAAGGAAGACCTTCTCCGAGGCATCTACGCCTACAACTTCGAGAAGCCCTCCGCTATCCAGCAGCGTGCCATCATCCCGATAATGCGCGGCCGAGACGTCATCGCTCAGGCCCAGTCCGGTACCGGTAAAACCGCCACCTTCTCCATTTCGATGCTCCAGTCCATCGACACCAACCTGCGCGAGACCCAGGCGCTCGTGCTCTCCCCGACGCGAGAGTTGGCGGTGCAGATCCAGACGGTCGTGCTCGCTTTGGGCGACTACATGAATGTGTCGTGCCATGCGTGCATTGGTGGGACGAGTGTCGGCGAGGATATTAGGAAGCTGGAGGCGGGCCAGCAGGTGGTCAGCGGGACTCCTGGGCGAGTCTTTGACATGATCCGTCGTCGTAACCTCAGGACCAAGGACATCAAGGTGAGCCTGAGATGTGCAGCCGCCTCCAGGCGAAACAGTAGGCATACTAATGGATCAACTGCAGATGCTCATTCTTGACGAGTCCGACGAGTTGCTCAACAAGGGGTTCAAGGACCAGATCTACGACATCTACCGCTACCTCCCTCCCGCCACCCAGGTCGTCGTCGTCTCCGCCACTCTCCCCCACGACGTTCTCGAGATGACCACCAAGTTCATGACCGACCCCATCCGCATCCTCGTGAAGCGTGACGAGTTGACCTTGGAGGGCATCAAGCAGTTCTTCGTGGCTGTCGAGAAGGAGGACTGGAAGTTTGACACCTTGTGTGATTTGTACGACACGTGAGTCATGGCCGTAGCACACTGTTTTCGCAAAGCGCAAAATCCTGACGACGATGAACTTCTCCAGCCTGACAATCACACAAGCCGTCATCTTCTGCAACACCCGACGCAAGGTGGACTGGTTGACGGAGAAGATGCGAGAGGCCAACTTCACGGTCAGCAGCATGCACGGAGAGATGGTCCAGAAGGAGCGAGACGCGATCATGGCCGAGTTCCGAGGTGGACAGAGGTGAGTTGTGAGACTGTGGAACGTTAGACAACTCAAACTGACGAATCCCTTGTGCAGCCGAGTGTTGATCACGACCGACGTCTGGGCGCGAGGTATCGACGTGCAGCAGGTGTCCTTGGTCATCAACTACGACCTCCCCTCGTCGCGTGAGAACTACTTGCACCGTATCGGTCGAAGTGGTCGTTTCGGCCGCAAGGGTGTCGCGATCAACTTTGTGACCGTCGAGGACGTCCGTATCCTCAGAGATATCGAGCAGTACTACTCTACTCGTGAGTTGACGTGACTGCCACTTCGCTTCGGTTTCCGGGTGCTGATACTGATGTCACTCCTGCAGAGATCGACGAGATGCCCATGAACGTCACCGAGCTCACATAGACGGTCGGCAGTTAGGGGGGATCTGGTGGGAACGTCTGAGGGCAAGTGGCTGTAGGGTGTGTCTGATGAATGCAGCTTGTACTGAGCTTAGCTGCTTCGTGCCCAATCCCTTCTGTGAGCCACATAAGAATTACTGCATGATCAAGCCCAGCCAAATCCCCTCCCCCAAATCGTGTACGACGGCAACATTCTCCTCTTCATGTCTTCAAGCTCCGACCTCATTCTTCTCCCACCCGCCTCAACCACTGCGACTTTGCGATCAGCTGGACTCTCCTTCGACGCGTAGCTCCTTCCACTCACATATTTGAATCTGATCTCGCCTTCCCTCCCGAACTCCGACTCCCACCTGTAGTCAACCTCTTCGAGGCGAGAAATGATCTCCTGGTACAGCTCAAGTGCCTCGTCTGGCAGCGTGACGCCAGGCTTCAGCTATGTGACACACCGCAGACGTCAGTGCCGGCTATGACGAATATTGGGGCTGACAGATGTACTCACGTGGTTATACACATGGCGATGTGTAGGAAGCCAGGTGGCGATCAAATCGTCGAGCATGTTGACGCGCTCAGTCACCCAGAGCTCCAAAGCTGGGACGTCCACAACGGGTGGCACGACGGGTGTCGCAACAGCGGGCGGCACAGCGACTTCCTTCGCTTTACCCTTCCCCGCCTTGCCCTCTGCCGACGCCTTTTCTGTCACCTTCTCCTGTTCATCGCACTCCTCCTTGCCTTTCAGGGCGTGGGACTCCTTCTGGGAGGGGAGGATGACATCAGGAGCACTGCCTGTTGCGATCATCGACGCCCGATACAGGTCCGCCCCGAACGACGATACCTGTGCCTTCTCCCTCTTCGTCGGGCCTTTCCCCTTACCCCCGTTCGTCCTCCCCATATCCCCGTGCTCCCCATCGTTCTCTTCATCCCTGACTGCCCCCCGACCAAGCATCCCGGCAAACGGGTCGACGAGCACCTCCCTACGCCGAGGCGCGGTGGGGTCCACAGGAGCAGGAGGGGTGTAAAAGTCGGTGGAGTGAGGGAGGAGGCCGTCCATCGTCTCTTCGGCCGCGATCACGGGCTTCCCACCAATGTCGCCGATGGCTTGGACGGTGCGACCCGCGAACTCGGTGGTGAAGGGGTGGTAGTTGATGTTGTTCTGGTCGTAGACGTCAAGGTGTCCAGCCGCGGGGGACTTGGAAGGACCGGCCACGGCTGCGCCGTCCGTGAGGGCCATGTCCCCCTTGACCTCGGGCTGGACCTTTGTGGCACCCTGGACGGGGACCTTGGAGGCACCCTCGGCTAGCTGCTCAGCCTTGACCTTCTTGGTACCGGCCTTGCGAGTGCGAGAGCGGCTACCAGAAGGTACAGATCGAGACCCAGATGCCTGCGCAACTTGGGGAGCAAAAGGGTGAGGGGCAAAAGGGCGGACCGTGGGTGCCATGTTGAACGAGCTGCTGGATGGCTCGCTGGTGGCGGCAGCAGGAATGGCAGAGCGTGAGGTTGGGGTGGGGCCAGTCGCCGGGGGTGAAGGTGAAGAGCTACCCTGCGCGGGCTCATACTCCTGAGGGGGGATGTAGAAGGAGGAGAAGCCAAACCCCTCTGCCCCCTGAGTGGAAGAGCTGGCGTGCTGTCCCTCACCGCCGGGGATGAACGCGGAGAGCGACAGCCCTTGAGCGAGATTGGCGTTCGAGCGGTTGCCATCTGGCTTCTTGGGTGCCATGGGAGCAGGGCTGAAGGCTTGGAAGCTACTGCCGGGAGGGGTAGGGATTTGGCTCGAGTGGCTGCTGGAAGTGGTCGGGGTAGGCCTCATGCTCTTGCGTCCCTTAGAAGCCGACTTCACTGGAGCGGAGCCACCAGAGACAGTCGACGAAGACGTTGTAACAGGGAGTGGCTGGATCGAGGGAATGTCAGTACACATTGTCGTTGAGTGACTTCCGCTGCCTCGACTCACGGCTGCCGGCACGACCTTCCCATCAGCGTTGATAGTGAAGGGGCCCACCTGGCCCTGATCCTCCTGTGTGTTCTCCTGGGCGACCTTCGAGGCATCCTGTTGTAGGTTTGGAGGACCCCCCGCGGTGAAGGTGAAGGACGCAGTAGGCATGGATGTCGAGGGTGGAATCTGGCTCTCCTGTCAGCTCATTGACGAACACGGCTGCCGCTTCGAGTTGAATACTGACCTGCTTCTCAGATGGTGGAGCGCTCTTCTGTCCCTTCCCAGTCACGTTTACTCCGAGAGGGGGTTCGGCTGTATCCTAAGAGCAATCAAGGACAGATGTCAGTGCTCTGACCAGTGGCAGGGGTCATCAGTGAATCACTCACTCCTTTCACTGAGCGTGAGGCTTCGGTAACATCCGTGGTATCATCCGAAGGTAGCTTGGTCGGCCGGGCTTGCTTGTCGACATTCTTCCGAAACAAGGCAGCGATAGTCAGCAACGACAGCTTCGGTGACCGTCAAAAGATGGACCAGCTCACGTCGTTGTTGATCAGATCATCCTCCTTCTTCGAGTCTCCTCTGCCGTCCATGGTGCTGGAGGGTATGGTGGTGGTGGACGGCACAAGGAGACCATGTGGGTGAAGGCGGGTGGCAAGGCGGAAGTACTCGCTCAACAACGTCTATGCAGGCCGATAATCTGTCAGTGCTGTTTACGTATGCGCACTGGACCCACTCACCTTCATATGCGTGAATCGGCTTGAGAGAGAAGCATTTCCATTGGGGGAGTCGTGGATCCTCAAGCAATGTATGGCGACTGAGACGAGCCCAAACCTGTATACCGCCGTGTCAGCGCTCATCTCATGGCGAGGGGTGACAGAAGGCATACCTACATGGTGGTAAGAAACCAGAGAGTGTAGTCCAAGCTGACTGAAATCCGATCGCCAGTGATGAGATCAGACACAGCATCAAGAAAGTCATCCACCCTCTTGCGCCAGCGCAAACCCGATGGGGCACCATGGTCAGCGTAGACGATGGCCTCTCGAGAAGTCTCCAAGGGCATGCTGGCAGTGTGGTCCACCACAAGAGGCGTCGTGTCCCAGAGCTTTCCATCATACACGACCATCACCTTTGCGGCAGTGAGATCAATCTGACTCCAAGAGGACGGGCGGCCCGTCGAAGGGTCTCGCAGGACGAGCGCGACGCCCTCAGACGTCGAGAGCCGCGACGAGGGAGGAAGACCGAAGTTGTCGGGCCATCGGCTCTGGATAGCGTATACGGTTGAAGTATAGGTGTCGATGTCGATGAAGGAGGAGAGGTGGGAGGGAGGTTGGGTTGGGGGCAGTGTGTAGGTGATGAAGGAGGGGAGATGGGTGGGGAGGAGGGCCTCAAAGGTCGCGAGCGAGAGCGCGTGGCCGAAAGAGGCGAAGAGGATGAAGGGTAATAGGATGAGAAGCAGCATAGTGATGCTGTTGCTAGCCTGATCAGTACCCTATGTGGAAGCTGGTGCGTTGAGCGTTCGCAAGGATGAAAGCGAGGAGTGAGAAAGGGAGGAGATGGGGGATTCATTCGTCTGCTTTGGCCTGCTCTTTATACGTACCAACCTGTCCGATGCCAGCGCCGCGTAAGCGGCTGAACAATAAGCCTACCAGATGGATAGAATGGCCTTTTGTTCTTCCAAGTTAGTAGTCTGGAGAAGGACGGCTTGTTGTCAGATGGGAGCGAGGTCAAAGCGGGGCGTCGGGGGCACGACGTCGTCAGAAGATCGCTGCCACTGTCAGTTGGCGTCCCGGCCCGGCGTGCTGGAGAACAATGATACTGTGCTTCGGACACAGGGGTGCTCGTCTTAAGGGGTTCCCCACACTGCAGCATCGAGGCCGAGATGACTTGCCGTGGTAGCAGTGCAAAGAACAAAGAGCACAGGAGGATATCGATGCGCCCTGGTGGCTGGCAAGCAAGAAGGAGACGCGCCCCACGCCTTCAAGTGGCCCGAGCGCACGACCCTCTTCTGCGTCACTCGGGTCTCGGTTTGGCTCTGACCGACGGTCTCACTCTGGGCCAGGAGTGAGACCAGACTGACACCCTCACTCGCGCCTCGCTCATCTCGGAGTGACGACAGCTTTTCCGTGTCGGTACACCGCGGGAGCCCGGTCAGGCTGCATGCTCAGCTCCCCATGGCGCGTCCCCACCAGTAGGAGGGGGGTGGGTGGGGGATCGAGCACGGCGAGTCTCATCCATTCCCGTCATGTATACAGGATACCCCTGTGCTGCAGGACGGCTGTGTACAATCTCTGACACAAGAGCGATGCATGTCCACCAACATCAAATGTATTTATTCTATAGCACATCAAGGCTCTGGCACAGTCCAGGTCCTCACACACCCATCGGCACCGGCGCTGATGAGCTTGGTGTTCCCCTCCGACCACGAGACACCGTTGACTCCACCGGGATGAGCATTCTGTTGAGTGACAATTAGCTTCTCGTTCGCCGCTGTAACATGCCAACATCATGATTAAGGCAGCGGCACTCACCTTGATAGGAATGTTCTTCATATGCTTCTGCGCATCCCAGATGTAGATCGCCTCATCGAGGCCCGCAGACGCCAGCCTCCTAGAGTCCTTCGCCCACGCCAACGCCACCACACGTCCAGTGTGGAATGTCCACCTGCTCGACACGGCCGTCTCCTTCTTCTCCACATCCACCAAGATGATCCTCCCTGACGCGTCACCTGCTGCGAGGTACTTGCCGTCCGGGGAGAACGCGAGCGAGAGGACCTCGCCCTTGTTGTCCTCGAATGTGGCAAGGGTGGATTGGGGGGAGGTGGAGGAGAGGGTGATGACCTTGCCAGAGGCGGAGGCGACGAGGTCAGAGTTGGGACCTGCAAATGCAGCGACGGCGGAGGTGGGAGAAGAGGAGAGGGTGGTGGCAGATCCGCCGCTGTGGCTCTCGAGGCCAGAGGTGGTAGCAACATAGACGGCGTTGGGGGTCGCCGCCACGCCGTTAGGCTGGGCCTTGGTGGGGATGGAGGAGGATGTGAAAGCCTGGCCCTCGATAGATGCCACCTTGTCGTCCCAGCCTGCGCTCCACACCTTGCCCTTCCCATCTGCAGTCAAGCCCGACACCCGCGCAGAGTGCCCAGTACCCTCGACCAGTGAGCATGTTCCCTCCTTCTCCCCGTAGCTCTCGCCGATGTCGAACCTCTTCGTCGTCCCGTCAAACGAACCGGTGAAGAAAGTGGCGTTCTTGCCGTCCTCGTCCGAGGTAAGGGCAGAGGCAGTGACGGCCTTGGTGGGGCCCTCGAGGGTGCGCCATTTGGTGGAGGTGGATTCACGAGTGTCGAACACGTTAAGAGTGCCAGAAAGGGAGACGGAGACGAGGGTGTTGGGGTTGGCAAAGACGATGCCGTTCTGTTGGGAGGGGATGTCGGAGCCGACGGTGTAGGACTGGGTAGTCTTTTGGGTGGAAGCGTCCCCTAAAATGTCACAGTCAGCTCTACATCAAACGACGACGGGGTAAGAGAGGTTCACATATGGCTACGACACCGTCCGCACCAGCAGTGGCAATCTTGCTAGAATCAGGGGCCCACGAGCAGGCCATCTATCCCATTGATTCCATTGTCAGCAAAGACCCCCAACATGACGAGCTCAGCTCACCAAGCTTGCAGTAGAGCCCTCTCGCTGCGCTTCTCCCTGAACATCACCAGTCTTTCCCTCGTAGAAGAAGATCTTCCCATCGCTAGCCACCGAGGCGAACAGCTCGCCATTGGGCGAGAACGCAACATCGCGAACGAAACGCGTGTGGGTGCTGATCATTTTGTCGTACTTGAAGGGGACAGCAGTGTGGAAGATGAGGGAGTTGTCGTCGGACCCAGAGACGGCGCGGAAAGGTCGTTGGTGACGGATAGCAAGAGCAGTGATCGGCTGTAACACAGAGGGTCAGTGGTTGGGCTGTTTTAAGACATGGCCAGACAGCACGTACCTTCGCGTGACCTGAGATCTCCCCGCAGGAAGAGCCAGACTCCATGAAGAAGGCAGCACCGAACCTGCAGAAATGGATAAGCTCGACTATCGCCAACTGACTATCCAAAACAGCTCACTTGTCCTTGCCCTCACCACCGACGATGATACGCTTGCTCTCACCATCCCACGCAAGGTCGTTGATCTTCCCGCTCAGCGGACGAGTCTCAAGCTTTAGGATGTTCTCCTTTTGGGTGACATCCCATATACGGACTATAAATTGTAGGTCGTCAGCGGTCTTGCTGTTGATCAGACGGAATGAGCGAGCTAACCGTTTCCAGCCACGTCGGCAGACGCGCAGTAGTATCCGGAGGGCGAGAATCGAGCGACAGTGGTGGCCTGAGTGTGCTCTGAGAGACATAGGGCATCAGCTCACTGTAGTCCTTGGCCGCTTTGTCGCGATATACCAAGCTTTGAGCTCACGGGTGTATGCGTGCGACAAACCAGTGTGCTGTTGTGGTCACGGCGTATCAGTATCCACGTCCCCGTCCAAGGCCATGCTTCACTCACGTTCAGGTCACGAATCTAAGCCACACGTGTCAGCCACTACACTATCTCACCGATCCCTATCCATATGACTCACGATCACAGCTCGCCCATTGGTATACACGAGCTTCTCGCCCTTGGGGTCGACGCCGAGCTTGGTAGACTCTGACCGCGCCGTCGCGGGGTTGCAAGGATAGATGGGGCCTAGAGTAGGGTGTCAGGTGTGATCCACTGGGCTACGGGCTGGATGCTCACCTGCAGTGTATGACATGTCTCTGGAAGGTGTCTTGGATGGTGGCGTGCAGGAATGCAACTCAGTTCGAGTCGTCAAGAGCACAGCGCCAACAACCTCCAGCTCGAGCTCGTCATGGCGGTGCGCGCTCTTCTATGGTGGCTCAGGGGCTGCCACGTGAAAACCACGTGTCCTCATTATCTCTCAGGTCCCGGCCGACAGTGATCGTCGTGCAGCTTTCGGTCGCGTCGGGTCAAGCCTTTCGAGTGGGCGTCGCTTGCTAAATCGAGCAACCCCACTGGCCCTTCTCGGCTCCCATGCTACCGTCTTGAGAAGAGCTCTGCAAGATCTTTACAAGAGAACCATGTCCGCCAGAGCAAGCATGATTGTCCCAAAAACCGTGGTGACCACGGTCTTCCTCGCGCTCGTGCTCGACCTCCTCGGTGAGTGTCAGCTGAAGCTTACCACGTCTGTATCGTCTGCGAGCTTCTGGCTGACGCTCGACTGGCATACGCAGCATTCACGATACCCCTTCCCCTCTTCCCCCGACTCATCGCATGGTACATGTCAAAAGAGACAGCCCCAGATGCTCTCATCAACCGCCTCCTCTCCCTCTGCCATGCCATCCGCACGGGCATTCTCAACACTGAGCCTGCCATCTCAAGATGGACAGCGGCGTACCCGGCTCTCCAAAAGCCGCTGGAATGGCTGCTGCTGGGAGGGAGCAAGAGCATTGCTGGTGTGACAGAGTCACACAAGAACTGGGACGTGGTGCTGCTGGGCGGGTTGATGGGCAGTCTCTTCAGTTTCTGCCAGTGTATCATCAGTCCGTGGCTGGGGCGACGTGAGTGAAAAGTGACCGAGCCGACTTCAACCGGAGAGCTCTGCTGACATCTGTCGCTGCAAAGTGGCGGATAGGTATGGGAGGAAGAAGGTGCTGCTGGCGACAATGGTTGGGAACATCCTCTCTGCCGTGATCTGGATACAATCTACGTCTTTTGTGAGTATGGAAAGACATTGCAAAGTTTGAACCACTGCTAATAACAACACCAGGCTTCATATCTTCTATCTCGCCTTGTGGCTGGGTTGAGTGAAGGGAATGTGCAGCTGAGCACGTGAGTAGAGCCACTGCCTTGCCCGCCGCCCTCGCCTTGTCGCGCACCAAGGCTGACATTTCCGCATTAGTGCGATCATTGGCGACGTCACAACGGAGGCTTCTCGCTCGAGGTCACTCGCCCTCGTCGGGATTGCTTTCTCGATCTGTTTTACTCTCGGGTAAGCTCTCACCATCGCTGGAGTAGAGACTGAAAGCTGACCCTCCCCCTTCTAGCCCCTCTCTCGGCGCGTACTTCGCATCACGCCCCCACCCCCTCCCTTCGGTTGAGGACAGATTCAATGTCTACGCTCTTCCAGCTTTGCTGTCCTTGGCTCTGCTGCTAGTCGAGACGCTGTACCTCGCTATCGTACTCCCAGAGACGAAGGGATTTAAGGCGCCGGAGACTGAGCCTGTCGTGGCCAAGGAGGGGGAGAAGGTGGATGGAGTCCAGTCACCGGCAGCGACCGAGACGAAGGCGGGGGCGGAGACGCCCGCGTCAAAGCTGCGGAGGTTGAAGGAGATCACGAACCTGCACGGTTACTTCCTGCTTCTCTTCTCGGGCGTGAGTCATAACGAACACCGCCTCCTCTGTGCGCCGAGCTGATGACCGTGGCAGGCTGAATTCACCCTGACGTTCTTGACGTACGACATGTTCGCCGCCTCGAACGCGTACAACGGCCGACTGCTGTCTTGTGAGTGGATGTCCAAGGTCGAACGGCAGCCTGGCCTATATTGATCCACCCAACGCATAGACATCGGTATCCTTGCTGCTTTTATCCAAGCTCGGCGGGTCCGCCCCTCCATGGCTCGTATCGGCGAGATCAAGGTCGCCACCCATGGCATCGCCACCTGCGTCGTCGGCCTCCTCGCCCTGTCCACCATCCCCATCACCAAATCCTGGTCAATCTCGTGGCTCCCGCACGTCCAGCTCTACGTAGCCGCCACCTGCCTCGCCATGACCAGCGCATCGGTCGTCACTGGCTTAACGGCCGGAGCGGCCAAGTGCTGCGACGAGGAGCGCGCGGAGCTGAAGCGGGGGAGGGCGATGGGGACGTTTAGGAGTAGGGGCCAACTGGGCCGAGCGGTGGGGCCGCTGATCGCGACGGGGCTGTACTGGCTGAGAGGGCCGACGACGGCGTACCTCATCCTGGGGGTAGCGTTGGGGCTGGTGCTGCATTTCGCGCCCAAGGGGAAGCTCGCTGTGCGGTCGACAAAGAAGACGCAGTAAAAGAAGAACAGAAACAAGAAGCAATGTACATAATGACATGTCCCATCTAGAAATGCATGAGTAACGTCACTTCGTCCAGCCCACTACCATCCTCTCCACCCCATACTGATCCTCCCACACCTCTGTTCGCCCGATGACACCGCTGCCCCTGATGATTTCCGATACCGCTTTCGCTTGCCCCTGCCCAACCTCCACCGCCACGCGGGGAATCTCCTTCCACCCCGCAGCTTCCATCCGCTCCTCCTCTAGCAGCAGGTCCTTGAGCAAAGCCCCTATCCGGTCATAGAACTTGAGACCATCTCCTGTCTTGTCCGGCCCATCCCCCAAAAGCGCCGAGGGGCTCTCAAAGTCCCGCACGCTCGCCGGCAGCTGCTCGTACTCCCTCCAAGGGATATACGGCGGATTGCTAACCAGCAGCCCCACCTTTTGCCTCCCCTGCTCTCCCGGGCCTCCGAGGAGGTCGAACGCCTCCCCAAAGACATTCCCGTACCGCACCTTGACCCGCTCCTTCATACCCAGCTCCTTGATGTTCAGCATCCCCAGGCTAACAGCCGCGGGGGAGTTATCAACGCCCACAGCTGTTGAAAGAGGGTTCAGGTGGGCAAGGAGGAGAGGGATGCAGGCGGTGCCGGTGCAGAGGTCGAGGATGGTGAGAGGGGAGGAAGGGCGGGAGGATGAGGTGAGGGGAGAAACGGAGGAGAGGATGGTGGAGGAAAGGCGGGTGGTGAGGTGAGCGGTTTCGGGGCGAGGGATGAGGACTGGTTTGCGGCACTGGATGGTCAATGGCCCGAAATCAGTGCTGCCTGTGGTCATGAAGCGTTCAGCTGGAGTTCGATCAAAACAATAGCTTCCTCAACTCACCCAAGATGTACTGCAAAGGTTCCCCCACGCTGCGCCGCTTCACCAGCTCCTCTACCCGCTCATCCTCGATAGGGGGCAGTCTCCCTTTGGCAAGAGTCCTCGAAGCCTCGGCACGCACTTCCTCCACGAGCCACCGAAGCTCGTTAGAGGCGTCCTCTGGGGTGATCTCGGGGTTTGCGAGAAGAGTTTGGATGTGGTCCTCCGAGGCGAGACGGGGGGAGGTGATGAAGCGGCGGACGGAGGGGATCGGTGCGAGTCGGTAGTGAGCCCGAGTGAAGCGACACGAGCGTCCCAAGCTGCTCCTGAGGACAGATCCGAGTGCCATAGTGCTGGTGTGAGGAGATAAAAGAACGAGACAATCGCCCGCTGAGGATGCGAAGGCCGTGGACAACCTCCAACATTCCACGCCCAGTTCCGTCGGAAGCAGTCTTGACGCGTCGCCATCACCTCTTGCTGCTGCTGGTGGCCCGGCATCGATGATGGAAGAACAAAACCGTCTCGCCAGGCATTCGTATCTCGACCCTTCACTCTCCTTATTTTGGATAGTATCCACCATTCCCCTCAAACCGTGACTGCAGACACCCACAATCCTCTGCACTGGGTTGACAACGTCTCTTCACACTCTACCAACAACCCCCTTCTTGAGACCACTACTACTCGGGCCGACTCGGCGGCCCAGCACTTGGCTACTCCTGATCCCTCTTCGAGCCTTTCCACCATCGACCATCTTCTACAATGAAACAAGAGCATAAATATCACCCTGCTCCTCATACCGAATATGCCGAACATCCAGAGCCGTGGTACTGCCGGACCATAAACGGCAGACTCAAGAGCTACCTCACACATGGGAAGAAGATCCGGCGCATGGTGAGTGTATCTTTCCTCCATCCCCTCAGCTCTTTTCCGTCATCAGCTGAGACCGAGCTGACCCCCATTCCACATAGCATGTACTCTCCCAAAGTTCCCACGTCGTCGAGATCCCCCGCGAAGCAGCCTGTGGCCGGTGCTACGAGAACAACTGGCCGTGCTTCGTCCCCGCTTCCGATGCGGTGGCAGAGCGCGCGCGAGGCGTCAACTACAAGACCAAGAGCTGCATGACGTGCTACGGTCCGCGCCCACTACCGTGTAGCCATGATCATGATATGGTGGCTGCTGGCAGGGCGGATGCGAGGGATCCTGCGACGATGGGGACGGGGCAGCAGCGGCCGCAGAGATGGCCGCGGGCGCATAGGGAGGGGTGGACTGGTGGGGAATACTGGAATGCAGGGGAGGGGAGTGGTGGGGGCGGGGCTGGGGGCGGGGCTTGGCAAGGTGAGACTGGGCAGGATGGTGGGAGCGCGGACTATGGGTATGGATACGCGGCGCCAGGCTTCGGTGAGCTAGCAGCATGCGGTACTCGTGCACACCAACTGACCGTCTCCCTCACCTTAGACCCACAAGAGACCCCGGGAGTCGGCCCAGCCAACTCTGCACCCTCTTCCAATCCTGCCGACTTCAATCGCGAGTTCCCCGACCTCGCCGCCCTCGCCGAAAAGTTGAACAAAGAAGCCGAAGCAGCTCAAGCATCGTCAACCGCGATCCCCGCCCACATCTCTCCACCTGGAATCCCCCTCCAAGAGATCCCACCAGCAAGCCCTATCCACCAAACTCCACCAGCAGGCCCTCTCCACAGAACTCCACCAGAGATACCCCTCCACGAAATCCCACCAGGGAGCCCTCCCCCCGAACTTCCACCAGCGACCCCACATCTCAGCCATCGAGCTCTCCCCACCAGCTCCCTCTTCTTCCACCCCCGTGACTTTATCGGAACAGTCTACAGCCACGGCATCACCTTCCTCTTCGCCGAGCCACCCCGAGGCATTCGTAGCCAGCTACAACAGGTCTCGTACGAGAGGGCGAATCTTCCCAGGAGCCCCAAAAGGCGGAGGATCACATGGGGTGGAAGGGAGTGAGACGTAGTGCGAAGAGTGGATTGTGTGGGAGGAGGGGCGACTGGCTGAACAGGACAAGCGAGAATGAGGCTGTGGCTCGATGGTATGGCCGACGGGTGTAAATAGAAGTATTGTCAGAGCGGAGAACCCCCGACTGTATGATAATGACGCTCCGACGTGTATATAGACTGTATCCTCGTATTCCGTAGCCGAGGTGAAACATCCAAGGGCATGTACTCAAGACTGGTTGATTTGACAGCATGTCTCCCCTATGTTCAAAACTTCACAATCGTGCAGATGATCGTCATTAAGTACCCTTATTCATACAGCGGCCCCTACAGACCATCAACATGGACTCCCCATTTACACAAGCTTCACCTTCCCGCCCTCCTCGGTGATCCCTACACTTCGCTTCTCGTCCAACGAGATACGACCGGCGTGGATGATGGCGGTGGTGAGTATACTGTGGCATAGCTGTCAGCGTCTCTCTTTTCATCGGCGACAAGATACCAGTCAGACGACTCACGTAGCCTTGATTGTAGGCAAGCCCTTGCCGTCGTAGTCCGAAGCCTTGGCCTTGCCCGCCGAGACAGCCTGAGCAGCATCTGTGGGTGACCGCCATGAGCTGGTGTCTTTCTGAAGAGAGAGATCCGGTGAGAGCTCACCGATGAACTTCTCCAAGGAAAGGTACCCGTAGCCTCGCTGTCCGTCAAAGTAGCCGTTCTCGTCTGGGCTGTACTTCACGTAGAAGGGGTTGTACTAATGAGACGGGTCCGAGTGTCAGCATGGATCATGAGAGGGGCAGCGGACCCTACTCACGTCGATCTTCCCAACGTCGTCCTCCACGATGTTGTATCCTCGGTGAGCCTGGTCCACCCTAACCTCGCCCTTAGACGCCATGTAGTGGAACCTCTGCTCGCTGTGCACGCCCGCCTTCAGGGGAGCCGCCCATCTATCGAGTGCTCCTCTTGTCAGCGATGTCCTAGCTCAGCGGACAGGAAGTAACTCACGAGGCGGTGTAGACAGCAGTTCCCCGTTGTGTGGGGGTCTGGATGTTCTCCCAGTCGACGAGAAGGGTGATGGTGTCTTCTGTCTTGGGGTCGCAGCCCATAGAGGTGGCGATACCAGTGGTGGCAGAGGCGGTCACCTTCGTAGGCCTGTACCTGCCCTCGACCATCCAGCAGTGGATCTGGTACCCATCGTGGTCAGCTCCATGGCATGGTCATCTATGTCAGATAAGCTCACATCGATGTGGTGAGAGTTGAGGTAGTAAGAGATGTCAGAGTCGATGCCCGCCCAGGACTTGAAGGTCTCGAGCTGGAACTTGGGCTGAGACATGTCTGCGAGAATCACGGTCAGCTGGCTGAGTCGGCCTAGTTTCTTCGACGAGACTCACAAGAGGTATAGAAGTTGAAGTCCCCAAGCTTCTGCGCTCTCGCCCGGGCATCGTTGTAAGCCGGGTCGAAGCGCTTGTGGCTACATCATCCTCCCGTTAGCACTTTGAAGCTCAACACCCGGGAGAGCAACTCACTGCTCAACAAAGCACACCAAACCCTTCTCCTCCGCCAGCTCGATGAGCTTCTGGTGGTCCTCGACTTTTTGGGTAGCAGGCTTGGTAACCATCACATGGTGGCCAAGGTTGAGCGCCTCGGCAGCGATGGGGAAGTGGGTGCTGTCGGGGGTGAAGATGATGACGGCGGAGCCCTTGGGGAGCGCGCGGAGGGCGTCCTTGTCTGTAGCCGGTCAGCCAAGCTACGTTGGGTCTGGAGGAGCTGTCCACGTACAGGCTTCAGCATTGCGGACGCTGGTTTCGGGGAAGCCCCTAAAGCTGAGATCGAGCCCCTTATAGACGTCGCCGATGTTCTTCTGGAAGTGCTCCTTGATTTCGGGGAACTGAAGTGTGTTGTCAGCTAACGGTCACAGAACACTGGATCACTTTTCAAGCTGAGACACACCTTGCCGCCGTTCGTACCAGCCATAATGACGCTACAAGTGCGTTAGCTGCATTCACTGCCCAGATGGCCAGTCCTGGGTAGCTCACTCAGAGACCTTGCCTCGACGACGGAGGTCGAACATGGTGATGCCGACGACACCAATCTGTATACGTAGCACCGTCAGCAGCGACCAGTACGAACCAGAGCAGACCGGGAAGCTCACCTTCTTGTCAGACTTTGACTGCCCAGAAGGGGTGATACCGGTGGTGTACTCGCCCTGCACGTCGGTCACGCATCAGCTTGAGTCTGGCTTCGCTCGAGGATGACAAGCGACTCACGGTGCCCATGAGGCCCACAGCGATAGGGGGGAATGATTCGGTGGACATTCTGGTGTTTTCTGGTGATTCCAATGGGGCTAAACTGGCGCAAATAAGGCTGCTGTGAGGGCGTATATATAGAGGAAAGAGATGGGATACGACGAGGTCTCTAAATATGTCTTCGCCGGGCCGCACACCTTGCGACTTTGGAAGAGCATGAGGTGGCCGGGCCGGTGACGCCGGTGGCCGACCGCGTTCCGATCCTGCCGATTCTGCCGGCCTATCTAAGCACCGGCATCCACCGGCGTGCATCCAGAATCCAAGAGCACATCATCTCGACCTATGTATAGATGCACATCCATATTCCTCGCATGTCAACGTTGAAGCATCGACAGGATGACTAGACATCTGCTACTCCTCGGCACCCATGATGACACGATCCACTCCGCGATCTTTGACAGCGACGCGCTCACCCTCACGCGAGGCGCGACAACTTCGACTGGCAGTCTCCAGCCCAGCTGGCTGATTCGCCATCCAAACCCGTGAGCTTGAGAGTGTCTGATCTCCCAGTAGACATATCTGACATAAAGCAGTGACCTCAAAGATCTCGTATATGTGAACGGCTGGGACGATGGCAAGGTGTTCGTCTATCGGAAGGTAGATGATAAGGGCGGGCTGGAGCGTCTGGCGGAGGCGTCGACAAACGGCCTGGGGCCTACCCACCTGGCCATTCTGGAGGATGGTTCTGAGCTGGTGATAGCCCAAGTGAGTGCTCTTCCCACTTGACTACTCATATCCTCACTTGAGCTGACAAGACATCTTAGTACGCGGCTGGTAACGTGGTGCTGCTGCCCCTCCGCGCCGACGGTCTATTCGCAGCCTCGGAACCATCTCCCGAGCGCATCTTCACCCCACCTTTTGTCCCTCTCAAACATCACAGACACGAGCACGCCCATGTTCATCAGATCGTACTGCACGGGGACGAGATTCTGGCACCAGATTTGGGGTCAAACAAGGTGTGGAGGCTGAAGTGGGATGGAAAGAGGATCAGTTTGCTTGGTCAGATTGATGGGCTGGAGGACGGCGATGGCCCCAGGCATGTTGTGGTGCATCCTAATGGTGAGCAAAATGGACCATGGTTCAGAGCTATGTACGTGCTGACTAGATAATAGGGAGCCACATATACATCCTCAACGAGATCTCATCGGTGCTCACCGTCCACACTCTTCCCGCCGAGGGCCCCTCGTCCCTGGTCAAGCGTTTCTCCTTGCTTCCTGCTGGGGATGACGGAGCTCCTCGACAGACAGGGGCTTCCGAGATAATCCTCCTTCCTCCCACACGCCCCGATGGCCCCCTCCTCCTCATAGCGTCCAACCGCGACTCCCCTGTATCTCCCACCGACACCCTCGCACTGTTCTCCGTCTCGTCGACCGACGGCGCCGATGTTCAGTGGACTAAGGAGGGGTGGATAGGGGGCATAGGAAGGCACCTGAGGGGAGTGGGTGCCGATGCAAGCGGACGATGGGTGGCTGTACTTGGAAGAGACGGCGGCGGGCTGAAGATGTTTGAGCGAGTGGGGGAGGACGGGTTGGAGTTGCGGGAAGTGGCGAGGCTGAAAGAGATTGAGAATGCTGTTGTACCTTTGTGGGTATGATGTGTTCACCCTCCCCTTTACACAGGACCTCAAGATATGATTGGGTTGCTACATAGTGTAAGCCAGGTATCTATGCAATAACTCCCTTTCTGATCATAGGAACATGTTCAACGGAACACGGCACACCTAGAGTACGTGCAATTCCCTGCCATCCTGCCCGGACTCAACCCATACTCGCACATGATGTCCGGCGGTCTCGACGGTGAGTTACGCTACCAGAAGACACGACCGCAGCAGGGTGACAAAGGTACACCCCGGCCGCCCGCCCTCTGGCAGTGTTCTTCTCTGTCGGGGTCGGAACCTCAACCGCGAGGCTGCTTACTTCTCGAGTACTTTTGACGGTGCACGAGCTGTATCCCAATATGCAGCTAGTCGCGGAAGGAGCCTGAACGACATATTGGCCATTAAGACTGAGCTTGTTGCAGTTGCTTTCCGAGCCGCCCCGAGTTCCTGTATTCTTTCTACTATCTACACGAGAAAGGCAGCTGATCGCACACGCAGCTGTTATTGACTCTTCTTCAAGCAATCCTAACGAGAACTCACTACAACTAACGAGAAGATACCTGGCATACCTGATTGTGCCTTTCTTCTCTTGTCACAGATCACCAAGACAACAATAATACCAGCTGCGAAAAGATGAGCGGTTTTGAGGATGACCCAGCTTTTTACGACTTTGCCTTTGAGGACGGACATCAATTCACCGAACAAGACTATGACGCCGTCTTCGACGACATATTGGCAGTTCCTTCTTCCCAGCCTGCGGCGTACCCACAAGGTAGCATGTCCAACCCGCTCTACTCCCTCCCCGCTGGTGACTTTACGACCTTACCCGCCCAAGCGGCACCTCCGCACAATTCTTCTGCCTTTATGTCAGTGTCGGCGTATCAACAAGGGAGCCAGGCTCTGACTGCCCCTCCTTCCATGCCGCCTCCGGCGGGCAGGAACCTTGGTAGCAGACGGCAGAGTCAGACGTCCACCGGGGAGTATGGAAGTGACTTGGCGGCTTACAATGCTGTGACGAACTATTACGCTCGATCGGGGCATGCTTGGCCAGGCGGTCCACCAATAGCCATGAGGACTCCTGATGCGTTCGCTCCGTCCACTCCCTCTGCCTCTGCTTACTCGCATTCAGATACTGGCATACCCGAAGAACAGCATGATTCGGCCGGCTATGTGAGTGGCAGCAGACATAGAATTGATCTTAGCTGATGTGGCGTTGTGTCATAGGCCTTGAGGGACAACACGGGTGCCACCGACGAGGCTACACGGAAGAAGGTTAGAGAGAGTGAGTGTTTGGCTGCTGTTGAACAAGCCACTGTATGCGGTCTATCTCTATCCTTAGCTAAGCGTGGATTACTCCAACCAGGGGCCAGGACGAATCATAAGAATCGCACAAAGCAGAAAAAGGAATACCTAACCGCGGTGCTGGCCGATACATCCGCCGATTCTCGTGAGCTGGAGAGAGCAAGATCAACAAACATGCAATTGAAGAAGATGTTGTGGGAGTTGGAACAGGGGTCCGTCACAGCAGCTTCGCAGCAAGATGCCTCGTTGGCCCAACAGCTAAGCCAGATGGCTGCAGGATCGACTGGCACCCCCTTCGCACAACAGGGGGGGCAGACTGATCATCAGACATCAGCGCCACCACAGAAGAAAAGCACGACGATCATGTCTGCGGTGGACCCCAACGAGGAAGCGAAATATAAGGTGAGTGATCAAGGATACCAAAGAGAGCCATACAATGTGCGCAACACAGGCTAACCCGACTCATCCGCGGCAAAGGGCATGGATGCTGAAACTCGCAGGAGGCACATGCGTGCGTGGGAACACTTGCTATTTGAACCATGCTTGCTCGCTCATTTAGCCCTATATGCTGACTTTTGCATCTTCTACCGATAGGTAACGCAAGCGCAGCACGCTCGAGGCAGAGAAAGAGGGATGAGACCAAAGAAATCGAACAGAAGTATACGGCACAAAAAGCCGAGCTGGACAGGATCACGATAGAAAATCGGGGTCTGCAGACTCGGGTGGCGACCATCGAAACTCTAAGAAGTATGCAGAGTCAACCGCAAGCAACTCTTTCAGGGTATGGGTATGGCTCAGCGCCTGTGTATGGCCAGCAACCTAGTAATATAGGCTACAGCGGGTACGCAACGTTCGACTCTTCCGCTTCAACTACCAACCCTCCCTATTCGGCAGCTTTCAATCCCTCGTTTGACTTTTCACAGTTCCAAGACCATTCTGAGGGTGGGGGCAACGCTTGAGGGGCTCATTAGTGCTAAGTACGTACCAGGATGAACATAAGTATTGCATAGCAAATCTTGTACGTCGTCGAGCTTCTTATCCGCCCTTCTTCTTCTGGGCCGAGCACCGCCGCACGCGGGATCAGACGCGTCTGTGGCTCGGTGCTCCGTAGATAACGGGCTCGTCGTCAATCTTGCGAGCCCCGACGATACCGGCGACCTTCTTCCCAACCCCTATACGTTCCATCTCGTTCTCATGCACCACAAGATCGACCTTCTCTCCAGCCCCGCTCACATCGGCTTATCACCATGCATATATATACCCCCCCATCTTCTTTTCATCCCTCCCACTTCGCTCCGCGACATCTCTTCAACCCAGCCCCACCCTATAACTCCACCGACAACCAGCTACACAGGTCAACATGGTCAACGCCACTCAGCCCCAGACCCACTTCTCCTACAAGCCCATCCCGGCTCCCCCCTCTGCCGACCCCACCTACTTCCAAGAGTTTGGCAGGCAGGTGGAGGGCTTCGACCCCGCCAAGATGACGCCTGAGCACAAGGAGGAGATTATCGAGATGCTCTACAAGGTGAGCTCAGTCATCCGTGTTGAAAGGCCAAAGCTGACATCTGCCACCGTATCCAGCACTCTATCCTCCTCTTCAAGAACCTCAAGCTCACCCCCAGCCAGCAGTACGAGATGACCCACGCCTTTGACCCCGAGGCGAGCAACTACGGGCACGGCAACAACAAGACTGGCAACACCAAGTCGTCTATCCTCCACCCCGACCTCAAGACCATCCCGCACCAGCCTCAGGTGCAGCTGATTGGGAACGGGAAGGTGCCGATGGTGTATGAGGGGCTGGACCACGTAGGTCGTCTCTTGATCACTCTCGTCGGGCCTGGATTGTACTGACCTGCAAATGATCATCCAGCCCCAGCTCAAGCACCCGCACCACAAGACGTTCCACAAGGAGGTTGTCTCGGACGAGGATGAGGCAAACGGCGTCACCCGCTTCTACCGATGGTATGTCCATATGTCGTGCTATGGAGGACGAAGAGAAAAGCTTATCTGAGGCTCCGCGTAGGCACATCGACGCCGCGTTGTACTCCCTGTCGCCTCCCAAGGTCACCACTCTCTACGCTGTGAAGGTCCCCGCCGGAGCTCTTCAGACTTGCCGATACGACGACGGGACGGGCGATGAGCTCCAAGTGCCTCTTGGCGGGACTGCCTGTAAGTTTTGTTGTGCGCTTCGCTCAAAGCCGCGTCCACGTAACTGACAGCATATATGCAGTTGTGAGCGGGAAGAACATGTTCGACATCCTCCCTGCCGAGTACAAGTCTCTCGCCGTGCGAACCAAGGTGGAGTACGCGCCGCACCCGTACGTGTGGATGTCCAGGGCTCACGCCATGCCCACCGGTCTTGGCATCGAGTCTGAGGGGCTGGAGATGAACTTGGAGGAGCTGCCCGAGTGGGAGGAGAGCAAGGTCAAGCGTCTGCCTATGGTGCGTTGATTTCCCTCATGAGTCTACATGCCTGGCGCTGATGTACCCCTACTCGCAGTGCTGGAAGAACCCGGTGACCGGCGCGCTCCACCTCCAGGTGCACCCCTGCGGCGCCTACAAGCTCCACGTCGACCCCTGCCCCGGCGCAGCCCTCTACCCCGAAGGCGGCGTCATCTCCGACCTCAAGACCGTGCGCGACACCCTCTACAAGATCCAGCGCCCCGGGATCGCCCCCGGGCTCGTCTACTCCCAGGACTGGGAGGAGGGCGACCTGGTCATCTTCCACAACAGGGGGTTGCTGCACTCGGTGATGGGGGCGTTCACGCCGGACCAGCTGAGGATGTTCCACCAGTGCAACTTGGCGGCGTCGGAGGACCCGGTGGGGCCCGATGCGGAGGACTTGCAGGCGTATGCTTGAGAAGAGGGGGAGGGTGGGGTGGCTGGAGATAGCGATTGTTCTCGAGAATGTTGCTTCTGTCGTTGTACTTTGTAGCTCGACTATAGTGTTTTGGGTATATGTCAGTCTTCTCTTCAGTATGATCAGGGGGTTGTGGCCACTGCCGTGACTCAGCAACGCCGGCGTCGCTCTATGTGGGATGCCTCTGTCGACCTCCCTCTTGTCTTCATTCTCACCCTCCCTGCTATGTATGATGGACGATGCGAATGATTGCGATCCAAGAAAAGGACGACGAGACGAACCAGCAGAACGGAATCAAATTCAGACGTAGGAGACCCATCATCGCCGCACAGACCATCATCATCATCATCCTCCTCTTCGTCGCTGGGAAACAGCTAAGTGAGCGCCTATAGTGTTGCGGGGCGCCGCGGTGTACCGACACAGCGTGAGCGACCATTAAGAACAGCTAACGCAGATGATGAGAATAGGAGCCGATGGATTGAAAATAGGACTCGGCGATTGACAATCGATGCCAGAGGATTGAGAAGGTCACGGAGCAAGCGGCCACAGAAGAGTTGCATGCTCCCAGCCTTGCTATGCAGTGAGTCTCTGGGGCACCGCAGTGTACCGACACAGATTTTCATCGCTGATTATCAACAAGTAGCCCGGGATTGATAATGACAGCCGACCTATTATCAATGAAGCTCGACGATTGACAATAGACCGCGGGTTCTTGAAAATGGCCTTGAAAATGTAGATCAAAGCTCACTAGAGGGCAGACTACTCCCACTACTCCGTCTGACAAGGTAGGAGTGCGGTACCGGGGATCGTATATCTGCACAGGAGGGTAATGCGTAGGTTGCGAGTCTTGCCACTGCTCGCCAAAGCAAGCCGGCGGGTCACTCACGCCTTGAAGAAGCCCCTCCCCTCATATTGACGATCCAGAGCATGGCAACGACAATCAGGAGCTCTTGTCTTTTCCCATCTAACATCACTCTGGGGCATGCATGTATATACTCACATGGCAGTGCATGTGATAGCCCGATTTGTCTTCCTGCCATCATCGACCGTCTGCTGGCAGGTAATGCTCTTGGCGACCAATCTCCATCCTCTCTTCCTGGTGCGTCCAGTTACCCGTCCTTCTGGCTCGTCCAGCTCGACCGTTTGGCACACTCACTACTCCTCCTGCCTGCAAGCATTGTATGGTAAGCATAGCTGCCACGTGGCAATGACGTATGGCTGCTAGTGCAGGCGGATGGATGCGCGGTGGGTCCGTGCGGTGAGAGAGTTTGGCGGGCGCACGCAGGTGGGGAAGGCTCTTTCTGGGCACCTTCCCTCGGCTTGGCCCAGAACTGCCCAGCTCTATGCACAAGGTCCTCTCTCTGTTCTCTCTGATGCTGATGGACCAGTGCACTATATGCATCAGATGGGTGTGTGCGGCTGATGGGAGGATGTGATGGAAGGATGTCTCACCCCCGATCAATCAGATCCCAGCCTAGACCGCGACGCGTCTCCACCTTCCCTCACGCATCTTCCTCACTCTTTCTTCCTCTCTCTCTCTCTCTCAATCTCACACACACACACATTTACTCTCGCCCCACTCCTACTCTCTCTACCCTCTCACCCGCACTACCGCATTCCTCACACTCCACAGCCGCGAGCCCCAACCCAAAATCGCGTCGCGCCGACCTCACACACCTTCCCGCCTGAAATCAACCAGCCCAATTCCGCTATTTCATCCATTCGCACTTCCAAGCCCTATGATTTTGGGCCGCCACTACCGGCGCTTTCGGCGATTCGTGAAATTCTTCTATCCGCCAGCACAGCCCCGCCCGCGCGCAATATATTTGCCACTCCAATTCACATCCCCATCCCTCATCTTCCTCTCAACCTTCTCACACCCCACATCCATGCAACACCGACCAGTACATCCATGCATCTCCCTCTTGTGAGTTTCAACTTTATCTTATGCTTCCCACTCCCTCCCAATCCTCCTCCCTGCCTGCCCACTCCCCCCCCCCTCTCCACCGCCACCCTTGCACCTTCCGCACTCCCCAACCTCGCTCCGCCAGGGGCACCACCCCCACCACCCAGCGCCCTTTCGCCACCCGCATCTTCCCCTCTCTATCTATCACCCATACAGACCACCGCTGACCACTAGCCACCCACCACACTCTACAGACACCTTCCGCAACCCCGCCACCCTCCTCAACACGGCGAGCGGGGGCCCAGCAAGACGGCCTCACCCCTCTTGGGTGTCAAGGAGCGCCCACGGCCCCCACCCCGGCGCTCGCCACCCTAAGCTCTTCGACCGACCCGATCCCCTCCGACCACCCTCCCTTCCCCACACCCTTCCCCGTCCTACCCCACCTTCACCTCCACCCCCTCCATCGCCATCGCCACTCTCGACCCCGCCCTCGACCTCCCGACCTCGACCTCGAACTCAACAACGGCAACGGCCTCATCCCTTTCGGATGTCAAGGAGCGCCGTCGACATCACCGACACCGACGTCAACCTCAACGCCGACACCGTCACCACCACCGACACCCTCGACACCATCTTCGACATCGACCTCAAGCAACCGGACTTCGACATCAACATCAACTTCGACATCAACAACGGCCTCATCCCTCTCGGATGTCAAGGAGCGCCTTCGACCCCCGACTCCGACCTCGACCTCGACCTTGACCTCAAGCATTCGACTTCGACTTCGACTTCCTCTTCAACATCAAGCACCCGGCATCGACACCGACACCAACACCGATCTCGACCTCGACACCAAGCAGCCGACATCGACTCCGACTTCAACATCAACATCAACTTCGACTTCGACAACGGCCTCATCCCTTTCGGATGTCAAGGAGCGCCGTCGACCCCAACCCCGACCCCGACCCCGACTCCGACCTCGACCTCAAGTATTCGACTTCGACTTCGACATCAACATCAAATTCCCTCAAAATCAACTTCGACCTCGACAACGGCCTCACCCCTTCCGGGTGTCAAGGAGCGCCGTGGACCCCGACACCGACCTCAAGCGACCGACATCGACATCGACATCAACATCAACATCGACATCAGCATCAACATCAACATCAGCATCAACATCAACATCAACATCAACATCAACATCAACATCAACATCAACATCGACCTCGACCTCGACCTCGACCTCGACCTCGACCTCCTCGACGACCTCCTCAACCTCGACTTCAAACTTCAACATCAACCACATCCGCAACCTCACATATGAGGTTGCTTCTCGGGCATATGGTGAGTCACATCTGCTACTTCATCGCTGTATATACGTCTCCCCTTCCCCCTTCTTTCCCCTTCACCTTCCAACGCCCCGAGTGTCATCGCGCCAGTGTCGGCTCGTTGAGCCGGGGTTGGCGCGGCAGTACACGAGATTAAAAGCTGCTCATCAGCGACATGAATGGCCCCGGGCCTCATTCAGATATTTTACATTCTGTCTATACTTTGCATGCATTCCCTCAAGTGTGAACATCTCCTGTGACTCCTGGTGGCCTGTGTACTATGCCGATCAGAGAGTTGTTGTCGAATGCTGCGAAGGTGCTTGCCGGTCATGGCGCGGGTATCTCTATGCAACTATCCTTCCATCCACTCTCTCGGCAGAGTTGAGTCCGGCAATCCCTGATACGCCGGTTGTATGTTGGTCGGGAGAAGATATATAGTTAAGGAATACGGTTGAAGATGCACTCCCCACCATCATCCTCATCATCATCAGGCCGACGAAAGCTGCTCCTTCCCTCCACGTCTTGTCCGTGCGGAGTTCACTTGCACCTCCGTCCCTCCGGTCGAGCGCGCTCTTCCGGGGATGACGACTGACGCCCATACAGCACTGCCCTTCTTCACTTCTACTCCCCGTCTTGTCTTACCGTTGCCCTCCCCTCCCATCCCCCGCCCCCAAAATGGCGGCCCTCAACCGCCTCTCCCAGCGGATCAAAGAGAATTTCCAAGAAACCACCCGCGACCTCACCCTCCTCGCCGGCTCGGGCTCGTCCACCACCTACTTTGACACGTCGGATGACAAGCTCAAGGAGATATCCAAGCTGCTAGAGAGCAGGAATGAGCGGGAGAGGCTGGAGGGGATGAAGAGGATCATCGCGGGGATGTCGAAGGGGAGGGACATGGAGGGGTTCTTTGCGCAGGTGGTGAAGAATGTGGTGTCGCAGAGTATTGAGATCCGGAAGCTGGTGTACATCTACCTGCTGAGATTGTGAGCTATGTCGGCCCCCGCTCCGCGCTATGTAGCTAACATCCAGAGTAGCGCATCCACCAACTCTGACCTGCTTCTTCTGTCGATCAACACTTTCCAGAAAGACTTGTCAGACCCGTCGCCGCTGATACGGTCCATGTCTCTCCGAGTGCTGACCTCTATTCGAGTGCCCGTCATCCAAGGTGCGTCAGTTGGCTCAATGGACGGCGACTTTGAGCTGACGCATATTTCAGGAATTGTAATGCTGGGGCTCAAGAAGCTCGTGCATGACCGGAACCCCTGGGTCCGCAAGACTGTCGCGGGAGGGCTCGCCAAGGTCTACGAGTACGTTCTCCACACCCGACCAGTATCTTCTACGCTGACATGACCACAGGATGGACAACTCATCCCTCAACCAGCTCATTCCACTCCTCCAAACCCTCCTCTCATCTCCCTCCCCACTCACGCTCGGCCCATCCCTCACTGCCTTCCTCGAAATCTGCCCCGAGCGGCTCGACCTCCTTCACCCTTACTACCGGCATATCTGCAGCCTCGTTGTCGATGCCGACGATTGGGGCCAGGCGGTCGCCCTCCAGGTGCTCTTGAGGTACGCGCGGTCCATGCTTGAGAAACCCGATGCGGCTGGCGCTGTCCGTCCTAGCCCTGCACCTACCGCCGAGGGAGAACAGAAC
Source organism: Cryptococcus sp. DSM 104549 (assembly GCA_036427605.1). Lineage (NCBI taxonomy): Eukaryota > Fungi > Basidiomycota > Tremellomycetes > Tremellales > Cryptococcaceae > Cryptococcus > Cryptococcus jaspeensis. The sequence goes on along the minus strand of CP144044.1, from coordinate 3,374,507 downwards.
GGCAGCGGACAGAAGGCGGATGGGGACGAGAGCGACGACGAATTCGCAGGGATCGACGAGGACCTCGCGATGCTCCTCCACTGTATCAAGCCGCTCTTCCAATCGCGCAACCCGGCGGTGGTACTCGCTACGGCGAATGTGTACTACCACCTCGCGCCTGCCGGGCACGCGATTGTGGGGCAAGAGCTGTTGGTGCGACCGTTGTTGCGCTTGGCGGGTAGCTCGGGGGAGAGGGTCGGGAGGGAGGAGATTGCAGCTTTGGCTTGGGAGGTGATCGCAGAGATGGTTCAAGAGAGGCCTGTGAGTTCTGCCGAGATGTAGCGGACGAGAGAAGGGTGCTGACAGTCTTGAGTAGTGGCTGTTTACACCTCATCAAGCTGCCTTCTTCCTTCACTCCACAGACTCGATTTCCGTGCAGACTTCCAAGCTTCAAGCACTCAGCGCGCTTGTCACACCCGATAACGCAAAGACGTCTATGCGCGAGTTCAAGGTATATTCAACTCTGTACACAGTTCCATACCGTACAGCTACTGATGGCTCTTTTCAGCACTATGTGCGATTCCCAGAGGACGTTGTTGCCGAGGAGGCAGTGCGAGCTATCGGGACCTGCGTGAGGACGCTGCCGGACGTGGCAGCTTCTGGATTGAGCACCCTAATGCGGCTGCTCAAGAGCGAACGAGGTGAGCTCGCGGCAGTAGATAGTTGGTCCATTTGCCACAAGCTGACAAACTCATCACAACCAGAGACCCTCGTGGCCCAAGCGGTAATCGTCCTCAAATCAGTCATCCTCTCCCAAACCCAATCACTTTCCCCCACCTCCCCTCTCTCCGCTCTCCCATCTCCACAGCGCCTCGTCGCCCGCCTCGCAAAGGGCCTCGACGGGATCGCCAACCCCAAAGCCCGCTCGAGCGTGTTCTGGCTCGTCGGTCAGTTCGCCGGGATCGAGCCGAGCGAGGAGGCTGGGAAGAAGGGGCTTGGGTGGGAAGGGGTGGCGGGGTGGGTGCCGGATGTTGCCCAGAAAGGCGTCAAGGGATTCTCCGAAGAGGTAAGCTGTCAGAACGTGCCGGTTTTTCTGCATCATTGTACTACAGCTAACGCTCGATACGGCCACCTGTAGTCTACAGCAGCCAAGCTCCAGGTCCTCACGCTTCTCACCAAACTCCTCGTACTCTCCCCCTCCGCGCCGCAGCTCGTGCTTATGGCGCAATATCTCTTCTCGCTCGCGCGGTACGACGTCGACTACGACGTGCGCGACCGAGCGCGGTTCTTGCACGCTCTGCTGCGCGGGGTACGCGGGGACAAGTCTCTCGGCGCGAACGGCACTGTGGACGGGGCGGACGGGTCGGAGGACACCAACGGGGTGGTGGACAGCGCGGAGCAGGAAGAGGCTGATACTGGTGGGGTTATACTCCGCCGTGAGCAGGTGCGCGTGGTCGTCCTCGGGAATAGGGAAGTGGGGGAGCTTGACGTAATGCCGAGTGCACCTGGGAGCGGAGGGTTCGACGTGGGCTCGATGTCTCGCCTGACGGGGAAGAAGCTTGCGGGGTACGAGGACTTGCCAGAATGGACGGACGACCCGACCGACTCTTCATTGCGCGATTCCGAGGTGAGCTTCTTATATCAGCTAGAGAGCGGCGACGTGATGGACTAAGCCGACGCGGACCACAGTTGGATAACCCCCAGCCCTCCCCAAGCTACACCTCCCAACAACGCACCCCCGGCCTCACCCCAGGCGGCGCCCCCTCCCCCGTCCCAGGACCCGTGCACATCTCCTCCGCGGCCTCCCTCCCGAAACGCTCCCTCCCCGGCTCCGCCGCCAACGCGTCCCCGATGGACTCGTCACCTGCGGGCTCGGTGCCGCACGGCGTCAAGAGCAAGTTCCAGGATTTGGACTCGTTCTTGAATAGTGAGGGGGAGAGTGAGAGTGAGAGCGAGACGGAGACGGAGGGGAGTAGTGATGAGGGGGTGGGCGGTGAGGCGGGGACGGGGACGGGGGAGGGGGTGCGGGCGGTGGTGCCACCCCCGAGGAGGGATATCGTGCCAGAGTACAGCTATGACGAGACGAGCAGCGAGGGCACGGAGGAGACTGAAAGTGAGGACGAATCGAGTGACGCCGGGGAAGGGGATCGGCTTTACTCTAGGTAGCATCGTTGCCTCTCGCTCAGACCCCGGATGGGTATACAGCCATGATGATGCACTGCGGATCGTATAAACTACATATACTCTATGATCCACCCCGCACCCACCCTCTAAGCACGCCCGAGCTTGCCCTTGATGTACGCCACCACCTCACTAATCTTGACTTCCTCACCCTTCGCGTCCCCGGCAGCATCCTTCCCAACCTGCTCCTTGATCCGCACCGTCCCGTCGGCGAGCTCCTTGGGCGCGAGGATAGCGACGTACGGCACGGCGTCGTCGTCGGCTTGTTTCCACTGCGCGGGGGTCTTGGGCTTGACTTTGGGGGTGAAGGAGGTCTGTAAGATGTATCCAACTGTCAGCAGATGTATGCCAGCGGAGTCATCAGCCGGCGTTTGGGAGACGCACCTTGATCCCGGCGTCCCAGAGGAGCGTCGCAAACTCCATCCTCTGCTCCAGGGTGACATCCCCCAGCCCGAGCACAAACACCTCCGTCTCCTTCCCCCTGACCTTCTCCTCCCCCTTCCTCCTCCTCATCTCCATAATCGAGTACACCCTCTCCACACCCACACTCACACCCACACAGGGCACCTTCGTGCCCTTACTCCCGGACGCCTCGGAGAACATGCCCACGAGGTTATCGTACCGCCCGCCAGCGGCGATCGAGCCGACACCGACGGTGGATTCGTCCACGCCGTCTTCGTTGGTGGTGGCAGACTTGGCGGGCTTGCCCTTCTTGGGGGCGGAGCCGGAAGAGGTGGAGGTGGTGGAGGGGGCGGGGACGGCGGGGTTGGGGGCGAGGGAAGGGGGCGGAGGACTCGTGGATGGCTTCGTAGATGATGCCGGTGTAGTAGTCGAGGCCTCGGGCGAGAGACATGTCGAATGAGATCTAGAGCACGAATGAGTCTATGTTATGTGATGACGCTAGCGAGGATTGGGCCTACCTTGTCCAGGACCTTGTACACGCCGAGGTACCTGAAAAGAATTTCCATGTCATCGAGACCCTCCTTGGCGAGGGGGATAGCCACGAGGGCCTCGTCAGACTTGAGCTTGGCAAGGAGCTCGGGACCGGGGCCTGATAGACGAGTCAGTAGGTCTTCTTGAGCTATGTATTCGGCGAGGATCGACTTACCCTTCAGGCTGACATACTTGCCGATCCGGTCAGCCACATCGGCGTCAAGCCCCTTCTCCACCGTCATCTCCTTCTTCACGTCCGCCCAGGGGAGCTACATCTCACAGACATGTCAGCTTGGCCACAAGTACATTCGCCTTGGAAAAAGAAGCTGGCGCACCTTGTCGAGCTTGTCAACAGCGGAGGAGATGGCGCGGGTCTTGTCGGCGGGGACGCCGGCGAGCTCAAAGATACCGTCGAGGATCTTTCGGTGGTTGAGCTGAGTAGTGGCAATAGTCAGTTCGAGGTTCAACGGATCTGAACTGGGGAAGGTAGACCCACCTTGACAGTGTACTCGCCAATGTCGAGCGCTGTGAGCGACTCGCACAGCACACGGAGCACCTCCGAGTCAAAGACCATGGGGTCGCAGGGCCCGGCGATGTCAAAGTCCTACGCACAGGGCGCTTGTCAGCTGCATGTCGGAGACTTGCAATGTTGAGCTTACACATTGGTAGAACTCCCTCATGCGGCCCTTGGTCATCACCGGCTGATCTCGTCGGTACACCTTTCCGATGTGGTATCGACGGATGGAGGAAAGACCGTTCATGGCGACGTATCGGGCAAAGGGGACCTATGATAGGAGGCGTCAGTTACGCCTCTATCTCGCATTGCTGTGATTGAGCAAACTGAACACCCACAGTCAAGTCGTATCGCAAAGAGCAGAGCTCTCCACCCTGATCGGCCAAGTCGTAGATCAACTTGGAGTCCTCCCCGTACTTGCCCGCGAGGATCTCCTTGAGCTCAAACACGGGGGTGTCGATGGTGCTCGCGTCGTGCTTGAGGAAGATGGACTCGAGGGTCGCAAAGATCTTCTTCCTCAGCAGCGCGGCCTCGGGCTTGTGGTCGATAGTGCCCTTGGGGGTCTTGAGGGCGAACGTAGAGGCAGCGCCGGCTGCGGCGTCACCGCCGTCCTTCTGGAGAGCCTTGAGCTGCTCCTTGAGGGTCTTCATCTCGGTGACCTCCTTGGACGCATCCTGCTTGGCGACCTTGAGCTCCTTGATACGGTCCTGGAGGGCCGTGATCTGAGCGGTGATGTCGGCGGGGGTTGCGGTGGAGGTGGACATTTTGGCGAGGGGGGTGAAGCGTGGCAGGGGGTGGTAGAGTGAGCTGGCGGTGCGGGTGAAAAGAGTGCGTGCTATCCTGCGAGATGGATATGCGAGCATGCAAGTGGCGAGGAGGGTACTGGCGCCGGGTGCGGTGTGCTGAAGGGTCTTGTCTGTTGGAGTCGAGCAAGGAGCGAAAGTCGAAAGCGCTGGTTGTGGACTTGTGGTGGACGACTCGAGAACGGAGAGCTGGGCGGAGATGAGAGAATGTCCGTAACCTGATCTGTATGCTTCCGTCGCTCTCCATGCTTATCATCCCCACGTCAGAAAGACTTCGGGCGCCGTCCAGCTCAGAGTGCCTCGTGTTTTGGGCCCACTTCTTTGTTTTCCCTGAGCCCAGAATGCGAGATCCGCGGCTGTTTGGTCCCTGTGTCACGGCGCCCCGTCACGCCCCCAGCAGATCCCGCCCAATCATAGAAGTCCACGCAGGAGACCAGAGGAGACCCCAGCTTGTTGCCCCATTCCGCCAGGGAAAGAAGCCCAAAGGAGGGCAGTGCACTCAGGGACGACCCCTTCTTTGGGCTGATTGTTCCTGAGACACACCGGCCAAGCCACGACCCCGCCTGCCCCCGCCGCGTGTTCCCTCCCTTCCCTCCCTTCCCTCGGCCGGCGGCGCTATAAAGACTGGCCCATCCCCCCCTCTCTTCTTCTTTCTTCCCTCACACCGCTCTCAACAACCCCCTCACACCCACTCAAACTCACTCTTACCAACACTCACAACTCGGCTCCGGCCATCAACTTATGTTCTCGAACAGCCTTTGCAGCGCTCACAACTCGTACCGGTATGTCCCCTCCCGCCATCGCGCGACTGATCTCATCCAAGACCGCGTCGCTGACCTGCCCGCCCCCCTCTTCCCCATCACAGCGGCATCAAGCACACCGCCGCGCCCCAGCTTATAACAGTCTAATTCCCCTTCCATCCACCGTCCACCATCACTTATATATATACCACCACCCACCACCACCAACAACAAACAAACAAGATCAACAATGTCGCCCACCGCTTTGGACGCTGCTCCGGGCCACCACGACTCGTTCTCCCTCCCCGCGCAGGACCAGTCCAAGGTCCACCCCAGCGCGAGGAGGACCCCCGAGGGCGGTCTGATCAAGGTCGAGAGCGAGGCGACCGTGTACGAGGAGGGGGGGATCAGGGCCAAGTTTACGGACAGGGGCGCGGAGGTTGTCAGTGAGTGGATCTTTCCCTTGATGGTTATCGAGCATGTGATGGAGCAGGGTGCTGATGGGCCGACCGTGCAGAGGGTGCCGACGGCAAGTTGTCGGTCAAGAAGACTGAGAAGAACTTTGAGTTCTTCACCAAGTCCAAGGTCGGCCGCGTCGGGTGAGTCTATTGTCTTTGCGCACGTGCCTCCTCTGCCGGCATTGGCTGACACAAGCACCTCTAGGCTCTTGCTCGTCGGTCTCGGCGGCAACAACGGTACCACCGTGCTCGCCACCAACCTCGCCAACAAGCACGGCATCTCTTGGAGCACCAAGGACGGCGTCCAGCAGCCCAACTACATCGGCTCGGTCGTCCGCGCCTCCACCGTCCGCCTCGGTACCGACCCCGAGACCGGCAAGGACGTCTTTGTGCCCATCTCGGACATGCTCCCGATGGTCCACCCCAACGACTTTGTCATTGGCGGTTGGGACATCTCGTCGCTCTCCATGGACAAGGCCATGTCCCGCGCCAAGGTCCTCGAGTACGACCTCCAGAGGCAGCTCGCGCCTTTGATGGCCGAGGTCAAGCCGATGCCCAGCATCTACTGTGAGTACTGTTGGGTTTCTTGTAAATGATATCCGCTGACTCGCGTGCAGACCCCGACTTCATCGCCGCCAACCAGGCCGACCGTGCCGACAACCTCATCCCCGGCGACGACAAGGCTGCCCACCTCGAGCGCATCCGCGAGGACATCCGCTCGTTCAAGTCTGACAACCAGCTTGACAGCGTCATCGTCCTCTGGACCGCCAACACCGAGAGGTACGCCGACATCATCCCGGGCGTCAACGACACTGCCGAGAACCTCCTCAAGGCTGTCGAGTCGTCCCACGAGGAAGTCTCCCCCTCCACCGTCTTCGCCATCGCGTCGATCCTCGAGGGTGTGCCCTTCATCAACGGTTCGCCCCAGAACACCTTTGTGCCTGGGTGCATCGAGCTCGCCGAGAAGCACAAGTCGTTCATCGGGGGTGACGACTTCAAGTCGGGCCAGACCAAGGTCAAGTCGGTGCTCGCCGAGTTCCTCGTCAACGCCGGTATCAAGCCGTTGTCGATCTCGTCGTACAACCACTTGGGTAACAACGACGGCAAGAACTTGAGCTCCCAGAGGCAGTTCAGGTCCAAGGAGATCTCCAAGTCGAGCGTCGTGAGTCGTGCCGTCTGTTGCTGCGTGCGAGCTTTGCTGACCACCGCTCGAGACAGGTCGACGACATGGTTGCCGCCAACCCGGTTCTCTACAAGACCGCCGAGGACCTCACCAAGGAGACGGGCGAGGTCACCAAGAAGGGCGAGCACCCCGACCACATCGTGGTGATCAAGCACGTCCCGGCTGTCGGAGACTCCAGTACGTGATCGCACTTCCAGTCATTTTGCAGGACGCACACTAAATTGCACCTCCGCAGAGCGCGCCATCGACGAGTACTACTCTGAGCTCCTCATGGGCGGCCGCAACGTCATGAATATCTTCAACGAGTGCGAGGACTCGCTCCTCGCCACTCCCTTGATCTTTGACCTCGCGATCCTCGCCGAGCTCCTCACCCGCGTGACCTACCGCGAGGGCTCCTCGGGCGAGTTCCAGCCTCTGTACAGCGTGCTCTCGCTCCTCTCGTACATGCTCAAGGCGCCGCTCGTCAAGCCGGGCACCGACGTCGTCAACTCGCTCAACAGGCAGAGGAACGCTCTCGAGCAGTTCCTCAAGGCTTGCCTCGGGTTGGAGCACTCGGGTGACCTCTTGCTCAACACCAGGGTCTGGTAGATGGGTGTGGGTGGCGTAGAGCTCGCTCGAGCCGAGGAGGGGGAGATGGCGGTGGAGGGGTAGATAAATCGTTCATTCTTCGCTTGTTTTATCTTGGATAGTGGCCTTCAGTTATACCAATTGGATAGGAAATGAAAACGCGTTCCCCGCACACCTCTTTGCGCTGCTGTGTCTTGGACTTGTGATCTGGTGGGCTGGACGGACATGCCACCATAGGGAACGCCGAAAACGCCGTCGACGCGTCGACGATGGTCTGCATGCGCGCCGAGGCATCATCACCGTCATCGTTATCACCACTACTCGCGACCTGGCGGAGAGCTGCAGCAACGGCTTGCATAGCAAGGTAGAGAGGACCTGCGTAAGATGGACAGCAGTGCAAGGTATGTATAGGCCGATCGTGGACGGAGCACTTGGGGCGGAGCCATCGCACGGGCCAGCATTACTCACCCGATGTTTGTTGCTGCTAGTGTGGAACGTTGGATGATCATTCTACGTAGCCCCCAACAACCAACCAAGAACATCCCCGATGGAGCAGCTGCAAGCAACTGACGAGGGGGTCTCGTCTCTCTCTCCTCTCTCTTCTTCTCTCTTCTCCCAACAGTCTTGTACCACCACCACCGACCAACCGACAGCCGCTAACCGCCAACTACCGCGACGATGGACATCATCCACCGCCTCAGCCCCTTCCACCGCCCCGCCTCCGCCCTCTCTCGCAACACTCCCACCCCCTTCTCCTCCCACACTACCCGTCATGGCGATGGTCCCCGCGCATCATCCTTCCTCGAGAACAGCGACTGGGCTCCCTACCCCACCTCCTCGGAGGGCACCCCGCATCTCTCGATGGACTTGCCTGCGGGCGTGTTGATCGAGGGGCTGCCTCGCGGGTCTTTGCCACCGCCTTCGCACCCGTTCATGCCTGACCTTGTCGACTCTGACGTGGGGCAGCGCGGCTCGCACCCTGCCCCCGCCTCGCACACCGCACAAGGCGCGCGGAGCCACGGCCACAGCCAGCTCCACCGCACCAGCTCAATCCTCCGCACCCTCACACACCACCCCAGCTTGAGCGCGCTCAAATCCAAGTCGACCCGGTCGAAGAGGAAGGATAAGCGCAAGGGGATCCCGCCGATGCCTGCTGGGCGGGAGGCGCTGGAGGCGATGGGTCTGCCTCTGCCGGTGGAGATGCATGGTGGGGATGGGTGGGGCGAGGGGGAGGGAGAGGGGAAGAACGTTGGGGTGAAGAGGAGTGGGAGTGGGAAGTTGAGGAAGGGGAGTTTGAAGGGGAGCAGGAGCTTGCCGAGGGATATGAGGTTGAGTGGGGACTTTCAGTGTGAGTGGTATCGATTCAGGAGCTGGGATAGATGCTGACGATAAGTGATCCATAGTTGAGGAGCCCGCCCCGCCTCTCCCTTCTCCTTCGCACTACGCATTCACGCAGTCTCAAACATCCTACTCTACCGCCACCACCACCACCACCGCACGCCACCACAGTATCTCCCCTCCCCACCGACAGAACACCACACGCCGCAAGCCAGCGCCCACCCCAGACATCACAGTCTACCATGACTGCTCGTCCACTCCGGAGAGTGTCAAGGTGCGGATGCGGTTCGAGATGGACTGGACATCGGACCATGGGCATGGCGGGTCTCCTGCAAGGAGGAGGTACATGAGCTTTGATGAGAGGGCGTCTCCGTTTAGGAGTGGGACCAGTGCGGGAGAGTACTCGACCCGTGAGCTGAATTCTCCGCCAGACCCGATGGTATAGATAGCTGACAAACGTTCATCGCAGGTCACATGTCGTCTCCTCCAAAACACCAGATGAGCGACCCTCCCCATCTCGCCTACCCTATGACCACACAGCACCCCCACCCCGTCCCCCTTGCCAGGGAGCAGACCATGTACGCCCAGTCACTCTAAGCGGACTCGACGACGTTCTTCGCTCCTGGGGAGTGCGTGCCCATCACCGAGTCGGGCAGGACTATCCAGTACGACGAGCCGGAGGCTCTGGATATGTTTGCCAAGGAGGAAGTGACGCCGAAGAGGACTCCCGGTGGAAAGAAGGCGGATATGAAGCGGGGCCCGTCTGTAGAGGGCGAGAGGTCTGAAAAAGGAGGTATGTGTGACATTTTTCATCGCTCCGAGAAACTTAGCTGACACTATTCCTTATAGCCGTTCGAGTTTTCTCTCGTGACCTCTACGGCCCACCATCCGTCTCTCCCAGCTCTTCCAACACTCTTTCACCCGAGCGCCTCTCTCCCAATCGCGCGCTGCACCGACGCGCAGAGTCCAGCCCCTCTCCCTCGCGCAAGTCTCGCGACGCGTTCCTCAACGCCGCGAAGCGGTCCTCGTCGCCATTCGAGATCAAGCTTTCTCCCTTCGTCACCAAGCGCATGTCTCTGGATGCGTTCGGAACACCTGTGGCGCCGTCTTTTGGCCAGTCTGGTGACGGGGAACGGGTGGAGCAACTCGCAAACTATGAGGAGGAGGATTCCTCCGAGGATAGTCTGCGCCACCAGGACTCGTTTAGAGAGGAGGACGAGTACGAGGAGGAGGAGGAGGAGGAAGAGGGGGAGGAAGACGACGTCACCGGAGACCACAGCGGGGAAGGGGGAGAGCAAGACGGGGCCGACGACAAGTCGGATGAGAACCCGCTGGCCAACTACCGGGCGCACGAACTCTCCACCATCCAAGGGTCAACGTCCTCGCACTACAACTCTCGAGAGCTCTCAGCGTCCGAGCTGAAGGGCTTCAGTGGTGTACCCAGCAGCACACCGTTCACCAAGTCCAGCTGGCAGCCGCCCTCTGGCAAGAGCGTGTACTACACTCCCGCGTCCCCGCCTCCCCTCTCCGCGAACGGTCTCCCTCTCCCCCCTTCGCCCTACACGCCATCTCCGCTTCTCCCTCGCAAGTACATGTCCGCTCCTCCCCTTATTGGCATCTCCCAGACCCTCTACGACGCGCACGTCGATCACTCTGCTTCCTTGAAGGAACACATCAAGGCAGGGGAGGTCATGATGGACGTTCTTAGGTCCGAGGTGGAGGAGATGAAGAAGCGCTTGCAGCAGGATGGGAGAGAGAAGGAGGAGCTGGCAGAGTTTGCGGAGCAGAGGATGGCGGAGTTGGAGGAGGTGCAGAGGAGCTGTGAGGCGAAAGACTTTGGTGAGTTGCCGGCCTCTTATCTGCTGGTGTGACAGGAAACTGACTTTACGCCGTACATAGCACTCGAGCAGCTTCGCCAGGCGATGACTAATAACGAAAGAGTGTTTGACGAGCTGCGAGATGAGCGAGGGTTCTACGAGGAGCGCTGCTCTGACCTCGAGCGAGAGAACGACGACCTCCTCAACGTCCGGGAGAGGGATGCTGAGACCATCGCGTACGCTCAGGGGGAGATTGACGACTTTAAGCGGGAGGTCAAGGAGCTCAGGGAGAAGAATGGGAAGCTGAGGAGCGGGAAGAAGGAGGCAGAGAGCTTGGTCTTTGACTTGCGCAAGGAGCTGGCGTTTGTGGAGAGTCGGGTGGAGGAGCTCGAGAATGTTGAGGAGGCTTTGAGGGAGAAGGAAGACGAGATGGGGGCGCTGGAGGAGAACCACGCGCGCGAGGTCGCCGCTCTCGAGAGCGAGCTGAAGCAGAGCAAGCAGCAGCTCGCCGAGAGAGACGGTGATGTGCTGGCGCTGCAAGACCAGGTCGGTAGGCTCATCGTCCAGTACGAGGGTCGCCTGGTGACCTCTGGCGACGAGCTCAGGGCCGCCAAACAGCTCATCGCAGAGCGAGACGCCACGGTCGCCTCTTTCTCCGCCGAGATCGCCTCCTTTACCGACAAGCTCACCTCCTCCGAAGCCTCGGTGCACACCGTGAAGCTCGAGATCGTCGCCAAGGACAAGACTGTCGATGAGCTGTCTGAGAAGCTCAGGCTGGTGCGATTCGAGGCGAACGAGAAGCACTTTGGGGCGCAGGAGGAGATGGGCAAGTTGAGGGAGCAGGTGGAGGAGTTGACGAGGATGGGTGCGGAGAGGGAGATGGGGAGCAAGCAGGCGAATGAGATGCTTGCGAGGTATATGGAGGAGAAGAGGGTTTGGGACGAGGAGAAGGAGGAGGTGAGTCATCGGCTCTTCGGTTGCCAGGGCGTTCATAGCTGACCCCTTGCTGCAGCTTTACGAGTCGCTCAACCGTATTTCAGGAGACGAAGACACCGTTTCCAGCCTCCAGTCCCAAGTGGAGGAGCTCTCCTACCAGCTCGTCGACGCCGAGAGGCAGATCGAGGCCCTTCAAGACGAGTGCGCCAGCCAGAAGACCTCGCTCGAGCACAAGATCACTCTTCTTGATGAGCAAGATGCCGAGCTTGCCGGGCTTCGCCACGCCATCATTGACGCGGAGGAGGCCGTCGCTCGCTCGCAGAGTGCACAGGACCGACAGGCCAAGGACTCGGAGCGCACCCTCGAGCGTCTGCGAGAGCAGGTTCAGGAGTTGGAGGGCCAACTGTCGTCCCACGACTCGGCCCTCCGCTCTGCTGTGGTTGAGGCCGAGAACGGCAAGATGCACTCTGCCGACTTCAAGTCGCGCATCGAGCGGTACTTGGCCGAGATCGATGAGCTGAGGCTTGCCGAAGCCAAGCTCAAGGCGCAGGTGGACGAGCTGAGGAGGTCGTCGGCGATGGACGAGGTAAAGCGCGTTGAGCTGGAGAAGAAGGTCGGGAAGCTGGAGCAGGAGAAGGAGCTGTTGAACGTGGCGCTGGACAGCAAGCAGATGGAGGTGGTTCTGCTTCAGAGGAAGGAGAAGCACCGCGTTGGCGGCACGCCCTCGTACTCGACTGGCAGGCCTTCGTCGGTTGGGACCTCCTCCATGTCGAAATCCACCTCTCGGATCCCAGCCACTCCCACCCCCAGCACTGGCATCGACAACACCCCTCTCCCCAGGCGACTCTCTACATCCACCTCTACCACCGCTGCTACGCGCCCACGCGCCACTACAGCCTCCAGCACAAGGGTCCCGCTGGGCGCGTCGACCAGGCACAACAACACTCCGCCCGAGCGTGCTAGGTCCGGGACGGTCAGTGTGGGTCAAGCGGGCAAGGAGGGAGTGACGGGGCTGGGGAAGAGTGTGGTGAAGCGCACCAGCTTGCCGGTGCTTGTGAGGAGGCCCGGGAGTGCTATTGGGGCGAACAGCGCAGGATTGAGGGAGTCGTTGAGGAGGGTCGACGAAGAGGCGAGGGGTGAACGGGTTTGATGACTTTCATGGACTTTCACGAAGTGATGATACGGGACGAAGGATTGGATCTCTGTAGATATCATCTGTACTTGACCTGGGGACGATGATGGACGTTGATCAGTATCTTGGGCTATCTATTACATACATAGAGGCATGATGACATGTACCTGCGATGATGGCTCGACCGTCCACTGGAAGAACGAGGCGCGCTACTGTGATGTTCACTCGTACTGTCATTTGCTAGAAGGAGACTCATTTCATATCCATATGTAGATGATTTCAAGCATGGTCATTGTATATATATATATATATTCAGTTCCAATCAAGATATGAAGCAACGACAGATAGCACATTCGCAACTCTACGCCGCCACCGGGGACTTGTAGCCAGGGCTCATAGTGTGGGTCACCTGCGACGTGAATGTCAGCTCTGCTGCTCTTTCCACATAACCGGTCCAAGTAGCACTCACAATCTGCACATCGTCCTCATCGTCATCCTCCTCGTCCGCCTTGTTCAACCCGCGGATCTCTTGCATGGCGCGCTCGACCCCCTCAGCGGTCAAGAGCTCACCCTGCTTCCTCGCCGCCTTGTTCACCTTTCCGCGGCCCGCACCCGCCGCGGCCCCAGCCCCCGAGGCAACCCAAGCCGGGTCCTGCACATGCGCAAAGTGGCACGCGTCCCCGAGGGTACACCTCCCCAGCTGGAAGTGCCTGCACGGCTTGGTCCTCCAAGGCCTGGGGCGCTCGACGAGCTGCGCCGCCTCGGGCACGACGAGCTTGTGCAGGAACGCACAGTCGTCGCCGTTGACGCAGCCTGCGGCAGAGTTGAAGAACTTGCACGGAAGGGTCTGGTGCTTGGGGTGGAGCTTCTTGGTTTGGGCGTCCGGGGCGGAGCCGCTGTCGGAGGAGGCGGAGGACAGCTCCGGGGAGGAAGCGGGGAGAGTGAGGACGTGCATGAAGGTGCAGTCGTCCCCGTGGGGGCAGTGACCCTCAGCAAAGAACTTGCAGGGGCGGGCTGTAAGTGAGGCTGAGTCAGTTTTGCATAGTAGCGACGCAAACTTCGACTCACTCCTGAAGTAGCTCTTAGGCTTTCTCCTCTTGGCGTTGGCAAACTTCATCTTCACCTCGGTGCTCCTCAGCGCATTCTTCATCGCCGCGTCCTGCACAGCCCAGCCAGCGGGCGTCCACATCACCCCGAGTCCGCCCTGGATGTCCGGGATGGACGGGTCTTGAAACCCGCTCGCCGACATGGGCGACATGGGCATGCCCCACGGGTAAGTCGGGGCGTTGAACGGGAGGTACTCTTGGGGAGAGTACGGCCCCTGCTGCTGCTGGGGCTGGGGCGCGGCCGGCGCGGCGTCAAAAGCCAAGTTGGACAGCGTGGACTTGCGCGACGCCTGCTGCCCCTCGGCCCGACGGGCCGCCTCCTCCTGCATCTCCATCATTCTCCTGCGGTGCGTCACCGGGTCAAAAGGTGTGGCTGGGTCCGACTCTGTCCAGAGCGACACGGCCGACATGGGCGGCACGAGATGCCCCGCGGACGTGGGCGTCTTGAGCGGCGCGTCCGAGCCCGTCTTGAGCTCCGCGGGACGAACACGCCCGCTGCGAGAGCCCGCACCGGCAAGCGCGCGCTCCGCGGGGGTCATGTCAGCGATGGTGACCTTCTTCAAGGACGCCATCTTCTTAATTCCCCTGGGTGGGCCTTTGGCCCACGCGCTAGCCTGAGGCGGGGCAGAGTTGGCAGCCGCCATAGGGATAGCGACGGGCTCGGAGTGCTGCGCGGGAGGGGTGGAAGCCTTGGGCGTGATGGTACCCGCCGGGGAGGGCGTACGACCCGGTGCGAGCCCAGGAGAGGTCGAGATGATCTCCCCAGCGCGGTCGACCTGGACAGGGGTCTGGGAGAAGGGCGCGGCAAAGGCGGAGAGGCGGTTCCCGGCGTGGGCCTTGTTGATGGCCTCGGGGTCGACCTTGACGGAGGGGACGAGGAGGGCCTTGGGGATGGTCTTGGACCAGGCGGTGAGGGAGTGGGAGAGGGACGAGGCCTTGCGGTGCGTGGGGCGCTCCTTCTTCTCCTCCTTCTTGGGCTCGACGGTGCGAGGGACCTCGTCGCCGCTGTGGGTGGGGTTAGCGGCATCCTGATCGGGTTCACGAGAAGCAGCTCACTGGAGGAACGAGCAGTAGTCGCCGTAAGGGCAGTGACCTTCGGCGTAGTCCTTGCAAGCGACCGCTGTGTGTATTGTCAGCTATGAACTCCTGTGGAAGGATTGACTCTCAGACTCACTCTTGTACTTCTCCCTACCCTTACCACCCGCGCCCTTACCACCACCAGACATCAAAAACACATGCCCGGTGATCTCCACTCCATCCTCATCCTCCACAATCACCCTCTCACCCATCCCGACCCCCTCAAGATCAAGGTCCGTCCCATCGTTCCTCACCTTGAGCTGCTTGGGCGGTGGGACCGGGCCTTGCGCCTGAGCACTCGCGAACGTCCCGCTAGTAGGGTCGGCGGGGCGCGTGGGCGAGAGCATGGCGTAGAGGCCAGCGTCCTCGGGGGGGATGGGCGAAGCGAGGGAGGACAGAGCGTGCACGAAGCGGCAGGGGCGGGAGGTGCACGTGAGGCCCGGGGTGTGGTAGAACTTGCAGAGGATGACTGGGTGGTTGCGTCAGCCATTGTCCTGATAGATATGCAGCAGATTCACTCACTCTCTTTCTTCTTGCCGTCGCTCTTGGCGCTGTCCAGGGCACTCTTCGCGCTCGCGAGACCAGGCGTCTCCGCCTTGTCCCCCGCGGTGCCCACAAACTTGACCCCGGGGCTCTTCATCCCCAGAGCCACCACGGGGCTCTTAAGCCCCGCACTCCCAAGACCAGGAGTCACAGGCACCACCCCACCCCCGTCCTTGACGATCGCGATCGCCAGCCCCCTCTGCTTCGCCATCTGCGCCGCCGACATCGTCCCACCAGAGCTCGTCGGCGACACCTCAGGCTTGGCCGAAGCCGGCGCAGCCGGCCCAGACTTGGGCGAACCCCACCCGCTAGCCGCGCCGGACGGGAGACCCGCGCTGGCCGACCAGATGGACCCAAAGGACGGGGCGACACCCGAGCTGGAACGGTTGAGCGCCGCAGGTGAGATGAAGAGGCCGCGCTCCGCGGCGGTGTTGGCCAGACGAGCGGAACCCGCCCCACCGCGGGAGAATCCGGGGGAGATGGGCGACCCGGGAGTGCCCGGGAGGGGACCTTGGAAGGACAGCGGCCTGCGGTTCTTGGGCGGGGCAGGCGCCGCCGCCGGGGCAGGAGGGGCATCCCCACCAGGGAGGGTACCCGAGATGCTCTGGCGCTGGGGGATCTTGTACACGGGGGACTTGGGCCCGCTGTCGAGCGCACCGCCGATGACGTCCGTGGAGAAGCTCACCCGGCGGGCGGGGTCGACGACAGGATCCGCGAGGGAGGAGATGCTGAAGCGCTTGGCCTTGGGGTCTTTGAAGATCCCCCCGCTGCCGGTGGTGGGCTGCGCGGTGCACTCGTCCGACTCCGCTGGGGAGAGGGTGGAGCCAGCCGTGCGGGGGATGGGGTCTGACGACTGGGCGCGGGCGCGGTGCGCCGCGAAGGAGGTAGGGGTGGGGAGGGTGATTCGCACTCGGGGAGAGGCGGGAGGAGGAGTGGTGGGTTGGTCTGACGAAGCGTCTGCCATCGTCACTAGACTATTGTTCGATACAATCAGCGAACTTCTCAGAGCCGGACAATGAAGAACAAGAAGCAACTCACACTTTAAGCTACCTGTCCAGAGGTACAGTCAACCGGCCAAAGGCAAGAAGAGTGGCGAGTGCGTGGTGGGAAGAGCAAGATGCCTGGCGAGAAGGTCGTGGCCGGGCGAGTCAGGTGGTGTCTCCTCTAGCTGTGTGCTGTGTGCGGGTGATGCTGATCGGTGAGGTGTGTGGGGTGCGGCCGACGGCGAGGTGGAAGCCACGCAGATCTATGTGCTCTGCGGTATAATGCTATCGACTATATATCTGCTCCGAGCCTTTATATGGCTTGAGCTCACCAATGCTGGTCTTTGGATGAGGAGGGTTGGAGGGGGGAGATGATGGTAGAGATGAAGAAGAGGAATTTGACGAGCGAGTATCTTTTGTACGGGCGAGGGGTGTCACTCTGCAAAGCTCAGACAAAGAGATACTTCCAGGCACTAAAACAGTCTCACCACGAGGAGCCCACCAGACCTGCGGAGCGGGCAAGAGGAGGAAGGGCAGAGGACGAAGAAGGAAGCAAGGCCGACCCCTCCCCCTGTCCCCTACCCTCCACCCCTCGCCCTTTGCGCTACCCGCCTCCGCCTGGCCCGGTGAAACCGCAGCGTGTCTCTGTGCCCATTGTCCGGATGCAGCATGCTTGGCTCTGGGGCGGAGGTTATAGGGGTCGGGGGGGCAAGACAAAAGGACAATTGGAGGCGTCCTGAGTGGAGAACAATAAGAACGTCGCTGGTTGTGCCTTACGATCCTGAATGAGGCGCTCCGGTTTACGAGAGCCCCTCTTCATTCTGCCGTCTTTAAGCTCTTCTTGTTCTGCGGGCCCATTGTTCGTGGCAGTGGCTGACACGGTGGCTGACTGCCAACCAGAGCGGCATCGTTTGCATGGCTGCCAACGTTCTTGTTGGCGTAGATGTGGCGTAAAAGTCAAGCGTCGCGTCAATATGGGCAGCGACATCGAGTCATCATGTCATCGCGGACCGTCCATTGCCTAGGCGGAATGGCTTCTCTGGCCATGTCATTTATCCTACACCATGAACATTGAGCCTCAGATGTACGAGTGCTGCTTCTCAGATCGCCGTAGTTTCATGTAGTAAGTAGTAAGTGTCACATCGCTCTCCCCCTCGCCCAAATGCCCCTAATCTATGCTGTAATTCGCGACGTGCTGCCGAGTTTGCTACTGACTGACGGTGTCATATGATGTTGTATATGATCATACACCTGTCTCCTTGCTCACTGACCCCCGAACTCCCACCCCACCCTCTCCCATCCAAAGCCCATCTTCCCCCGCTGCCTTCTCAAGCCGTTACTCCGCCCCTTCCTTCGCGGTGCGATACTGTGATCGTTGGCGCCAGGTTGAGGCGCAGTTTGTCCTCTGACCCTCACCCCACCGGGCGGCTTCCCTCGCCCCTCTTCCAGCCCCTCTCATTCTTCAATTCCAATCCCTAATCCCTCATGGGGCTCGTCATCCTCCCCCCTACATGCCCCATCACATCTTCCCCCCCTCTCACCCATTCCCACTCCCTCAACCCACTCGATACCCCTCCATCTCCTGCCCCAGTCCCTGCCGCACCACCTCCACCGCTTCCCCCAATCGACGTAGAGACATCCCGTTCCCTCCCGCGCGGAGTTACGCTGCTCGGGAGTCGCGGATTGGTCGCTCCGGGGGGGACACCGGCGTTGGACGATGATGCAGCCTGTTGTGGAGGGTGCGAGCTACTGCCGCCGGAGGCTTGAGGTACAGGTTGTGACTGGGTATGCGAAGCTGGAGGCCTAGCCGCCGTAGCATCTGCGCCCGACGACACTCCTGAAGCGGATGGCAGCGGCGCGGTCAATCCCGAGGATGGAGGAGCACGAGGGACCGAAGAGGTGGTGGCGCGTGTGGGCAAGGTGGAAGGAGGACCGCCTGTTGGGGGCTGGGAGGTAGACGCAGCAGAGGTTGAGGTGGAGACGGAGGCGGCGTGGGCGTCTTCGACGGATGGTCCCGCACCGGGACCAGCCAGTTTTACCCCGCCTTGGGCTTCTCCTGCCGCGGGGGCAGACGCACCCGTCCGCCCGTCACGTCCGCTCTCGCTCTTCAAGCTCCCGCTCCGCCCCACCCCCGCCCCCGCCCCCCCCGCCGAGCCCTCACCCACACCCCCTCCGCCCGCCCCATCCGGCGCACTCCCCCGCCTCGTCACCCCCGCCGTTCCTATATCCTCCCCTGCCTCCTCTGCATACGCCAGCAGCCTATCTCCATACCGCTGCATCTCGTCGACCGAGATCCGGAGGCGGAAGTCGTTCAGGAGGAGGAATTGGAGTTCGAGTGAGTTGAGCTCGGAGGGAGGGAGACCGCCGACTTTGGCGTAGCGCGAGTTTGTGTAGAAGACGTCTGCGAGGTTGAGTAGCAGTGTTAGCAGGGAGTCTAGAATGGCGGGGGGATGCACATACCTGAGAAGAACTTGCTCGCAACGGTCACACCGGCGATAACCAGCCTATGCACATTGAAGCTATCTATAGCAAACCCCTTGCCCTTCTTCCCCACCTTCGCCGCTTCGCCCCCAATGCCCGCAGGCGTCCCCAACTTCGTCATCCTGTCAAAATACACCAACAGCCCGAGGAACACCTCATTCGTCGTTGGGCAGTACTTCAGGATCCTGAGGAGGTACGCCTCGACGGATATGGAGGGTACGTGGCGCGCGTGGAAGACGAGGAGCGCAGAGGGGTGCGAGAGTGATGCTTTGGAGGCGGTGAAGAGTGGGAAAGTGGAGAGTGGGTAGGTGGTCTGATCCGTGATGGACGAAGCGGAGCGAGATGACTCAGCAGAGTGCGCGCCGTGTGAGGTGGATGAGGGGGAAAAAGTGTCGGAGGCAAAGAGTTCGGTGGTGGGGGACGTTCCGGGCTGGTTGGACCGGGCCGATGCGCGTGAAAGCGGCCGTGATCTGGCTGTGCCCGTGGATGATGCCCTTTCAGCCCCGTCACCGCCGCCGCTAGCATGCTCCCCATCCCCGTCCTCATCCTCCTCATCTGCCAGCTCCGCCCGCAGCTGGTCGTTCGACGTCGCAATATGCTGCAGCAGACTCGCGAGCAGCCGCAAGAGCTGCTGCGTGGGGTAGTTTGCAATGTCGAGGTGCGGCGTCATCACCGAGGTGTCCAGTGCGGACAGCTCGGTGGTGGGTGAGGTGGGTGTGCGGGAGGGTGACGAGGCTGAACCTGAGCGAGAGTGAGAGTGGGGATGGGACGCGGTGGGCACGGCCAAGCCGTCCGGCCGCGATCTGTTTACGCCATCCACGCCGCCGTGGGACGGCCGTCTGCTCTCGTGCGTGCTCCGACTTGGCCCGGGGTCGGCCCCGCCCGCATCGCCCGCTGGAGCTGCGCTCGATGGGCCAGAGAGGCCGCTGCTGGAGGAAGCGTGTGCGTTGTGAGCCTGGAGCTCATGTTTGTCCGGCATGGAGCGGGACACGGGGAGCGAGCTGCCGGCGGTGGGAAGCAGAGGCGAGGCCGAGCCTGGGGCAGTGATGTGGGAATGTGGGAGGCGACGAGCGGGCGCCGCTCAACAAGTGTGCGAGGATGGTGGAGGGAGGGGGAGATGGGAGATATCCTTTGTTGTGATTTGTGAGACAAAGATATGGGACGTGGAGGATGGCGTAAGAGGGGATACCGTAATGATGGCGGGTGAAGGGCGGGCGAGTCGACGCTCGACGGCGCGGCGGGAGAGGGCGCGGAGGGTGATCGGAGTGGCGTGTGGTCCACTGGCGGTATGCAGCGGCGGGGGTGTTGGCGTAGGCTGGCTGGTGGTGTGCTGTGTCCTCTATGCAGTGGACATGAGCCGTGAGAGACGATGCAATAGAAGAGAGAGTCAAGTAACGCCATAAACGTGCTTCGCCGGCGAGGAATCGAAGGGTCCGCCGTCATGGATCCCCCTGATCTCCACCACGCGAGTTGCTCCCGTTCCACCAAGTCAACAACGCGCCTCCTTCATGTCTCTTGCTCTTGTCATCCTTGTCCAACCATCCGTGCGTCCTTCGTGTGCTCCTTGACGACCGCAACGAGATTCTGTCCCTGGCTCTTATCGTATCATCGGCGTATGGCTATCAAGGCTTCTTTCGAGAGTCCTGGAGGAGGCTACATCGCTGTCGTGGTCAGCCGTCAACATGATTCGCGTCGACGACATCGTGTCCGACAACGGTTCGCAGTTACCTCAACCGATGACTTGAACCTGGCGCCATGTAGATGAGACACTTGATGGAAGATGTGTGCGGCCATTGCGACGTATCATACCGACTCGTCTTCACCACCTCTCTCAGGCCATCCCACCTTCTCCAGCCCTTCACCGCTTGCCCAGCGCCAAAGTGAGATACAGATTATCGCTCCGTAGCGTGGTGGTCACGCCAATGTACTTGTATACAGAAAATCGAGACGCATGAGCTCTGCAGCATCCATATAAGTATGGTCGTAGTGACTATTGTGAGCGAAGTCCCTCGACTGAGGATATCTCGAGCCGCCCGCATGAAGAACCTGACGTTGCGATTTTCTATCGTGGCGCTTCATCGGCGACAATGACCTACTTACGCCGTGTCACGGGAAACACTGCTTTTGAGTAACCTTCTCGACTGAAGTGAATGGAGTGTTGGAGGGTGAATGGACGAGCGAACACAAACGCGTTACGCGTCCACCCAGATTTGCTCCCGTCAACTGCCACTTATCCTTCCTGACGTGTATTATTTCGGCGTTTCGCGGCGATTACACGTCTTGCCAAATTGTCCATCGAAAGAGTGCACCTTTCGACGTTTTCCGTCTCCACATCTGGTCTTCGAGTTGCCACGCAAAGCAAACTTCAAGACTTTGTACGTTGTCCCTCCTACTCGCCCCGCCACCGCCAACACCTGCCATCGCCGACCCGCAAGAAAAAAGGACAGAAACGCTGACTCTCCACGCTTCAACAGTTAAAACAAAATGACTTTCAAGCGCCGAGGTGGGGGTCGTAACAAGAAGGGACGTGGGCACGTCAAGCCCGTCAGGTGCTCCAACTGCTCCCGATGTGTTCCCAAGGTGGGTCTGGCGTTTAATTTGGAGAAGGGCGGCGTTGGAAGAAAAGGGATGAGGGAGAAGGCGGCGACAAGCAGGGCGTTGGGAGCATGGACGCGTTGGGAAAGGAGAATGGAGGAAGGAGTGCAGGGAGAGACAAGCAGAGCACTGACCCGTCGTCCCCGCCAACAGGACAAGGCCATCAAGCGCTACACCGTGAAGAACATGGTCGAGGCTGCTGCCGTCCGTGACCTCTCCGAGGCTTCCGTCTACGCCGAGTACGCCCTCCCCAAGCTCTACATCCGCCTCATCTACTGTGTCTCGTGCGCCATCCACGCCAAGAGTGAGTCTACACTACAAGCGTGGGAGAATGTGGGGAAAGGTGGCAGGGCTGACGGGAGTGGTACAATAGTCGTTCGTGTGCGATCCGGCAAGCCTGGTGCTATCAACTCCAGGAAGAACAGGGCTCCCCCTCCCCGTGCCATCTTCAAGGACGGCAAGGTGCGTCGTCTCTTACCCGAGCGTCCTCTTCGGCTTTTCACTGACCGTGCTATGCTCTTTTTCCTCACTCATCTCATCATCCCTCGCCAAACGCCCAACCCACACCTACACCTATCCCTTCCCTCCGCCACAATCATACCACTCAACCACCACAGAGGGTCAACCCTGCCGTCGCTGCTGCCATGGCCGCCAAGACCGCTCAGGCCGAGAAGACTGCTTAAGCGAGCGTTGGATTGGGTTTGGCGGGCGTGGCGTCTTGTACCATTTGCATGAAGCGCGCTGGATGATGCTTTCTCATGGGGAATCTGGTGCACGGGCTGTGGGATGGGAGTGGTGGTGTGGTCTGGGCGGTTAAATTGGGTGTCGGTGTTTGGAATGCGTTGCTGAGGCAGGAGGAATGGGCGAGGATGATGTGGTCATGCTGGGGTAGGCTGCGACGAGCCAATTTGAGGGAAGCTCTGCTCGCGGGTAGGCCCCTTTGTACTCACCGTCCAGGCCTGGTTTACTTTTGGGTCTTGTGCTACCGACTGGCGGGTATTGGAGTCTCCTGTGCCTCCTCGCTCTTGTTGGCGGCGTCGTGGCCGAACGCTGAACCAGAACCACCAACAGACCTCATTCCCGGCCCCCTGTCTTTTGAACAGCAGGTGATGCATACTTACCTGCAAAAAGCTTTCACGAGACCCAAGTAGCTAATCTGAATCTCGCGGGACCCCAAGACCCGGGTAGCTAATCCGAATCTCAAGGTCCTTTGGCCTTTCACCCACCGCCGCGCGCGCAAAAGCCGACCACGACACCGATGGGAATTGAACGCCAGCCCCGGTCGAACCCATCCCCAAACAAACATTGGTCTCGCTTGAAGAGTTTCAATAAGCCGCAAAGCTGACGTCCAATTGGATGCTTACACACAAATCCAGGTCTTCATCAGCTTCTCAAGACACCTCAAAGATTTGATACATACAGTAGCAGGCGTCGAGCGTGCATATATATATGATGCCTCTCTGAGAGCCGAGCCTCAAAGCCGGGTCCCAAAGCGCTCTTCCCCACATGCGAGTAGTCGTCCTCACAAGCCGCTATGGTCGAGACTGATTAGTTCGGAGAGATGTTGTACTTGACAGTAGTAGATCTCACTGGCATTCTGCTCCGTCACCACTCGTGAATGTACTCGAATGGCTACACACGACCATGATGTCGCTGACAGCCCAGGCATACGAGTCCGCACTAGCAAAGTATGCAAAGATGTATGGCATCGTGAGCATCGTCAGTGTTGGATGATCACGCCCGCATGTCCGCGTTGACATGTTAGGCAGGTCAGTAATAGGATCCCAGAACGAGACCATTGCGGGTCTTCGTCAGATGCTCATATGAGACATGCTCTGCACAAGTCCTACGTACTCTACATGTGTCAATCGTCTATAATGCAGCTTCCACCGCCTTGAGATGCTCCATGCAACACCCTCCCACCTCAAACTTCTTCACCGAGCGATACTTTCTCGCCTCCCCGCACCCCGGCGCTGCACACTTTCCATCCCCCCTCTCCCTCTTCACCCCCGCACCCACCTCCCCAGCTACCTCCCGCAGATCCAACCAATCATCCTTCCCCTTTGGCGCTGCCACCTTCAGCACCACCTCTCCGTCCTTTCCGAGAGTACTGCTCCAGCGGACCATACTGTCCGGGAGCACGGGCACGCGCCGGGAGGGGGATGGGCGAGCGGAAGGGTCGCCGGATGAGTCGAGTGCGGGGGAAGGGTTGTCGAGTTTGGCGCGGGAGCGGGAGGTTTGGGCTCGGAGGAGACGGTTGATGGTTTCGTCCTGTGCGGGTTAGGAGGTGTGAGAGGCTGCTCTCGGGCAGCAAGGGGCAGAGAGAGCGACCCACCTGTTCGTCCTGCTGCTTCTGCTCAACCTGCCGTCTTCGTCTTCTCGCTGCCTCTTCCTTCCTCTCAATCTTCTCCTGCTCTGTCAACACCAACGCCTTCTTTGAAAGAACTGCGCCCAGTCCATACCACCATCAGTACCCAGCCAAACTTCGACGGATCCAGCACAGATGGCACGTACCCTCAGGAAGCACCAGCAGCGTATCCTGCATATCCTTATTCCCCTTGGCTCGCTGCCTCGCCGTGAGCTTGCTCGGGCTCCAGCTCAGCCTCGACGACTCGGCATCGTCCCCCTCCCCTGCCCCTGCTCCCTCGCCCCCTTCCTCATCTTCAAACTCCATCTCGTCCTCGCTGGCCATCTCGTTGGGCTTCTTGCCCTTCTTCCCAGATGATGCGGATCGCTTCCCCCCAGCAGCAGCCGCGCCGGCGGCGCTGGTCGAGGGGCCAGCAGCAGCAGGGGCAGCCGGGCGAGCTTTCCGAGGTGGAGGGACGGCGGCGGCAGGCTCGTCGTTCACCTTGAACTTGATCCGCACTGGTTGCTGTGGGGTTTGCTCCTCCTCCTCTTCGTCGTCGATGTCCATTGCTTCACCCTCGCTCTCCAAGTCCTGGTCCCCCTCGGCGTCGTCTTCGCCCTCAGCATCCTCCATCTCTTCGTCCTCGCCTTGGGCATCTTCTTCCACCTCGATCTCATCCCCTTCTTCTTCAGCCTCACCATCATCGTCTTCTTCCTCTTCCTCCTCATCCTCTTCTTCATCTTCCTCGTCATCTACATCCTCATCCTCATCCACATACGACACAACCCGCTTCGCCCCCCTCGACCTCGTATTAGTCTCCGCCTCTACCACCCCTTTCGCCTCCTTCGCCGCTGCCTCTTTAGCCTCTTTTGCCTCCCGCGCCGCAGCCGCCCTCGACTTGGCCGGCGCTGGCACCGGCGGAGGCGGAGGGAGCGCAGGACTGGAAGGCGGAGGCGGGGAGGAGGAGAGGGAGGGAGAGGGCGAGGCGGAGTCGATGACGCGCTTGGCTCGGCGGGAGGCGGAGGGTATGGCGGCGGATGTGCGGGGGGGCATGGTGGGCGGAGTGGCGGGGTTAGGCGAATAAGTAGAGGGGGGTAAGGGTGGTTGTGAAAAGGAGCTGGAGGTGTTGTGGTGAAGTGAGCTGAAGCGACGACGAAGGACGTTCGTTGCTTTCCGTCCCTGACTCTTCCGGCGCGGCTCTTCTTTGCTGGTCTCCTTCTTGTTGGCATCTTTCATCTGCCGGCCCTCTCTTTGAAGGGTGGTTTCCCACCCCCCAGCGGCTCCCGATGCGAATCAAGACCATAAAGACCGCCTGGTATACATGAGAGAGCTAATACAGCATATGATAATCCCCACGAAAGCCCAGACAGAAGCACCGTCCGTACCAAGCACTGCCACTTCCTCATCGCCCGACGCTCTTACCGCGCATGGCGATACGAACCGCCGGCGAGCGTGTTTTATAAGAAGCCGCATTATATATATAAGCTCGCGCTACCCAAAGCCCCCCTGCTGCACCCGTTCACTGCGGGATAGAGTTGTAGCTGTGGCGCGCTGTCAGTTCATGCCGCAACTAAAGTCGAACGATGAACTCACTTCGGAGGCACCTCGTCCTCATCCGGCACCGACTGCATGTCCGCATGCTGGTACACCGACCTCCCGCCCTCGCTCAACGCACTCTCCCTCCTCCCACCAGCCTCGCTCGACGCCGGGCTCCCAATCACCTCCTGCGGCCCAGACCCGCTCCCACTCGCCATGCCGTTGCCCGAGTTCCTGCTCGTCCTGCGCTCGGCGGCCGCCTCGCGCTGCTTCGCAAGCGCCGCCGTCGACGTCCCGGGGCTGGTAGATGTTTGGGTGGAGGGGTACGCGCTGTCCTCGTAGCTGGGGTCGTATGCCCCGGCGCCGACACCGGCCGCGCCCGCACCAGCACCAGCAGCCGCCACGCCGTACCCGCCGTCCATACCGCCATAGTAGTTGTTACCGCCCATGTAGTCCCGCGCGTCGGGCATGCGCATGGGCGCGTGCGAGTAGTCCTCGTACGGCTGGTCGGTGGGGGACCCGGGGGCAGTGGCGTACATAAAGGGGTCGACGCGCGGGGAGGTAGGGCCACCGCCCGACGCAGCGGCGGCGCCGGCGCCGGCACCGCCCACGGCGGGGACGGAAGGGGATAGCAGGTCGATAGGGTCGTTGACCGAGTGACGTGCGACGTGGGAGGGATCAAACTGGAGAGGGAAGCCAGGGAGATGAGATCAGCAAAACGTAAACACGTGACGATGTCGTTTCTCCGCAGAGAACCTCCGAAAAACTCACTGTCTTCTCGTCGAATGCCATGTCGTTGTTCCTCCTGCGCTTGAAGCAGAAGAACCAGAGGAGGGTGAGGAGGATGGCAAGGCCTGCAAGACCGCCTACGACACCACCAGCGATGGCACCGGCGTCTATGCAAGATTGGTCAACCTTTGTCCCGCGTCGAGAATGCCGTCATCACTCACTCGAGCTGCCCCCTTTGTGAGCCGCAGAGGTGGCTGCGTTCGTCCTGATGGCCGTGGAGGTGACACGAGTGACTCCATTGCTGTCGGTCACAGTCACGATGCTGCTCCGCAAACGTCAGCTCTGCCATCTGTCATCGGTTGAAGGAGCTACTCACACGACACTGGTCGTCTGCTGTCCCGGGTCCGACGTCGATACCTGACTCGAAGTCGGCTGCGTCGAGCTCTCACCCGTGCTAGACGGCACAACACTCTGCGAGGCCGACGGAGACGCACTGCTGCCGGTGCTGCTCCCCGTATCGGAAGAGATGGTGCTGGAGCCTATAGTAGACGTGTCTGTGGACGATGTCACAGTAGTGCTGCTATCCGTGGTAGACGAGATGCCCGTGTCGGAGGTGATGGTGGAGGAAGTGATGGACGATATAGATGTGCTGGTGTCTGTGGTAGACGAGATGGTGCTCGTGTCCGTAGTGCTGGTGTCGGTGTTGCTGGTGGGACCGACGGAGGAGGTCGTGGTACTGGTAGGGATGTCATCCACGGTGGAAGACGGGGCAGACGAAGGCCCAACAGAGGAGGTAGCGGGGGCTGCGGAGGTGCGAGCGGATGTGGTAGGGGCCACAGAGGACGAGTTGTCAGCCATGGTCGGTATGTGATGTGTGTGTGTCAAGAGCCGGGAAAGAGAGCGATAAAGCAGAGTTTGGATAACAGATCAAACAGAAGACACAGCAATGGATGATGGTGGATGCGGTGGATGCGAGGCGGGCAGCTTCAGGTTTGTTGACAGGACATTTTTGCCCACTATCGCCCTGACCCTGCCACCGCCGACGTCTTTCCCGCATCAACCTCTCGCTTCAAACCCCCGCCGTCGCTGTGCCTCCTCAACCCCGGCGCCTGCTGCATGCATGGCTTCTTGCAGCCTTGCAGGGCAAGGGCGGCTTCCCCTGCCGCGCCCGCTATAATCGCTAGCAAGAGTCGCCGCGGTTCCCCCGCGTGCCCAGCGCCGAGAAGGGTGATGCAGGTCGAGAAGGGCGGCCCTGGACTAAGAAACACTGCGGATCCTGCAGCACTCACGTTCGAGGTCAGCCATGCTGGGCGCGCGGCGTGTGTTTCAAGTTAGGCAGGTGAGAGAGCAGGCTTTTGAGTGCAGAGGGGGCGGCGGTGGTGGGCTGGGTGGTGGTGAGTGTGAGCTTGTGGAGATGAGAAAGGAAGATGGGAATGGAATGGAATGGAGGATCAGTGATTTGTTTTTATCGGCTGGCCGGGCGGGGGAGGAGGAGGCTCGTGTCTTGGCACCGCTTCCATTCCCTGCTGCAGTCACCAGATCCACATGTCCATCGCACTTTCATTCCTCTTCTTCTTCTTCATGCATACTCGCTCGCGGATATGAGAAGACCTCCAGCCTCCCAGCCTCTCCCGTGCTCCTGATTGCAACCCGTATCCTCCGACGGGTCTGGGGCAGCAGCTGCAGAGAACGGCACCGGAGCACGAAATCATGGTTCAACGTTCAACCGAACGCCGCTCCCGGAACTCAAGCGGCAACAGACGCAGCAGCGTGAGGCCCCAGAGCATGCTCTGAATCTTGCGATACGCTCATCTGACTGTACGGGATTTGCTTGGGCAGGTGGGCAGGTGGCTTGAGTTTTACGGAGAGTACGACGTGCGTGGGCTGTGGTCCGTCCCTCTTCGGTTTCCCTCGTTCCAGTGTTCATCGCCTCATCCCACCGCTGTTCCGCCGGTGCTCAACGCCACTGTTCCTCGAGACCACAGGAGAAGAGAGCGATCACGACAGCGATCTCCCGCATTTCTCTTCATCTCGGCTTCTGACGCAGCCGGTGGTCCGTGCTTCTTGCCCCTCCTCCTCTCCTCGCCTTTCTTCGTTCGACTCTCAGCAGAGTTAAGACCTTCACGTACCGCGGCGTCATCTCTTTTTATCAGCCTCAGATCTTCTCTTCGTATCATCTCCCGCCCATCTCTCAGCTGTCAGCCACTATTCAGGCTTTGCATACTTCCAGAATGGAGAGGCTCTTTCTACTGCCGTTTCGCGGTGTCATGAGACGACGTGGCGGTCATCATCACCGCTTGAACTGCCATGCGTGGGGCGCCTGCAGAACCTCTACATAATAAGGTATTGGCGTGCTGGCTTCAATTCTTGCTGCTTCGCTGGCGACAGTGTTCGTTCACATCAAGAGCAAGGTGGCGCATTGTGCTTCCATGCCACCACGTTTCATGCCACAGCCCCTTCGATAGCGAGCAGTGCTTCTCAGCTCCTCTACTCTACGTACGGTAGGACGAGTAGCCGTCAACCCGATACCCGAGCGATCCACCGGTCCTCCCCTCTCCCCTGTCGATCTCCCGTCCTCTGCTTACCTTGTCGTACTCCCCATAGAGTACGTGGCAACATAGGCACGCGGGTACGTGTCATACCGCGAATTCGGACAACCTTCTGTCTCACAAGGCGGAAGAGCAGAGCTGGCCAGAACCGCCCTCCTGTTCTTATCTCTATCATCAAATCATACTTTCAGCCCTATTCCAAAGTGCCTCACTGTACCTTCTCTTGGCGATGCTGATTAGAGAGCACGACGACAGCCCGGCGACTGGGACCTTGTGGCTTCTTCGCATCCGGTGTCCCGAAGAGGATGACTGGCTGGTTTCCGGCTCTGAGGGGATCTTGCCTGCTTTCACGTCAGCCGGCTGTAGTTTGGATAGGCAGGGTTTCTTCTGGAACATTGGATCAGATGCCATGAAGCTGATGATCGACAGTGCCTCGTGCTTGACATCTGGCGAAGTCAATCAGCGTGTGCCAACCTTCTTCGGCACAGGCGAAAGCAGACCGGCGCTACGCTACATGATGCATTCAACAAGCCCTGCCCGCCCTATATAGCGGGCCCCTCCCTAACATGCTGCTGATAACCCGACGAGCTGTATTCCAGCTTTCATCTGATAACGATCCTTGATACGATACTGATATGTAAATGCAAAATCACTGATCCCGACCTACGCGCTCTACATGCCAACCCCCGACAATGCCCAACAGCTCGCTCACCTCCCGGCCCTTCCCGCCAACCCCGCCACGTCCTCGACTACAGCTCAAGCCGCTAGTACGGTAGCGGCGCCTGATCATTCCCCCTCTTCCTCTTCGCGTCATCCGCCCCATGCCCCCTGTCCGCGTCAAACGGCGGCCCCTGCCCATGCGGGGGCGACCTCTTCGACCCTACCGACGCATACTCCCTCATGCCACCTTTCCCTCCGCCTCCATCCGTCCGCCCACCGCTCCTTCCACTCCACCCACCACCACCACCACCCCCGCCTCCGGCGCTCCCGGCGAGCTTTATGCCCGAGGGCCCAGGGATGCCGCGGTTCCCCCCCGAGCCGCGAAGGGCGAAAGGGGCGGGCGGTACGCCGCCCGGCCGAGGTGGTAGGCCGGGGTTGGCGTTGGGCGGAAGGGGGGGTTGGTGCCCCGGGTGACCATAGTTCAGCTGCTGTTGCTGCTGTTGCGGTGCCCCACCGCCGTAGTTGGCTTGCTGTGGCGCGTGCTGCGGCGCATACCGCGTATTGTTGTTCCCAGCACCCGAGTTCACCTGCCCGCCGGCATACGGATTCACCAGGCCCTGGCCAAACCCATTCTGCGGGGCGTACGACCCCGTCCCACCTCCTTGCTGCATCTGCATCATCTGCGGCGGTCCCCCCATACCAGGCGGCGGCTGCATCCCCATACCGGCCTGCATGGGCTGCTGATACCCCGCATGAACCGGCGCGGTGTGCGCCGGCGCGTATGGGTTCTGGGGCTCGGCAGGGCGAGGTTGGTATGAGTTGGGAGGTACGTTCAAACGGTGGTACTTCTGCGGGTAGCCAAGTTGTTGGGCATGTGTTTGGTGGTGAGGAGGGGGGTTGCGCTGGGGTGGAGGGCGCTGGGCAGGGGGTCGCTGAGCGGGCACGGCGGGTTCTTTGTGCCATGCTGTCATCTCGTGCGATGGAGAGAGGTCGAGGATGACCCTGTCAAGGCGGAGTTAGCAGGGCAAACGATGTTATCCACATACGATACGCACTTGGTAGGGTCTTCCGGCTTGGGGTCGATCCAGAACCATGGGTGATCGAGTGCCTCGCTCGCTGTCGGCCGCTTCTTGGGATCCAGCGACAACAGCTTGACCAGCAAATCCGCCCCACCGCGATCCATCCTGTAGGCCACATCCCGTCAGCTTCGCTCCTTCACCCATACCACCTATGCACTCACTGCCAATCGCTCGCCTCCTGCAAGATCCCCTTCCCCTCCCTCACCACCTTATCCCACCGATACCCCGGCATGTCCGGGAACCCGGGCAACGTCTCCCACCCAAACCACGTATCCTGATTCAGCGGCCCACACTTCGCCACAATCGTCGACAACTGCTCCCTATCATCCCCGCCCGCCAGGATCGGCCTTTTGAGGTAGATCTCGCCGAGCACGCACCCGACACTCCATATATCGACTTCGGGCCCGTAGCGCGTGGAGCCGAGGAGGAGTTCGGGGGCGCGGTACCACCGCGTAACGACCATGTTGGTGTATTCGCGGGCGAGGTGGCGTGGGAGAGTGGCGTTGTTGACCCAAGGACGGGCTAGGCCGAAATCGGCGATCATGATTTGGCAGTGTTTGTCGACGAGGATGTTGGCGGTTTTGATATCTCGGTGGATGATGTTGTTCTGGGCGCGGCGATACATGTCAGCTTGGTACGGAGCAGAGGGCGACATGTACACTCACGGCGTGGATGTAAGCCATCCCTTCGAGAATTTGCCGCATGATCAACTTGGCGCGCGAGTGCATGAGCTTGAACTTGCTGTTCCCCAAGAGCCCACAAAGGTCATGGTCCATGTAAGGCAGCACCATGATCATCTCGCCCGACTCGAACACGTTCGGCCCGGATTCTAAGACACCTGGTCAGTTGTGTTGCTGGCGACAGAGATACCTCAACTCACTTCTCTCGATGATCATGTCGAGGATGGGGACGACGTTGGGGTGGGTCAGGCTCTTGACCACTTTAATCTCTCGCAGCGTCGTGAGATGTGCCTGCGTGTGGTGTCAGCCACTGAAGTGCACAGTTCCCAGATACCACTCACTCCGTCACGATGGTTGTGCGACATAATCCTCTTCAACGCCACCTCCCTCTTCGTCGCGATCTCTGTTGCCTTCGTCACCACACTGCACACGTCCATCAGCCTGGTCCGCCAAACGAAATACTGCGTGACAAGAGAGACTCACCCAAACGTCCCCTCACCCAGCTTATTCCCAATTCGATACTGCTTGATCGTCGACACCCCCGTGAACGTCTTATGCAGCTTCTCCAGCTCCATCCCAGGCGACCACGCCATAAACTTCTTCCCCTTCTCCATTCCATCCGCCTGCGCCTGTGCCGGCGCCTCGCCCGCCCGAGGCTCACGAGGCGACGGCGGCCTCGTCGTCGGGTTCGCCAGGCCCGGGTGCGGCGCATGCGGGATGGACTGTCCCGGGATCGGCCCACTGCCTGGTGGGAACTCTTCGGGCGGAGGAGGCGGGGCGCCGGGTGGTGGGGGTGGTTGGTCGTTAGGCTGAGGGGGTGGGAAGTTGGACGGTAGAGGTGGTGTGGGGGGTCTGAAAGGAGGCCGACCCTTGCTGCGGTCGAGCTTTATGGGCCCGGAGCGATCGCTCTTGCTTTCCTTTTGAGATCGAGGCGACAGCCTTGTAAAGTCTGCGAGCTCTTTGTCGACCTCGGGCGCTGCTTCATCTTGCCCGGCTCCCTCTCGAGCCTCTTGAGCGCCGTCCCCTCCGCCTCCGCCGTCGGCTCCGTACGGGAGATCCGGCGAGGTCGACCCCCGATCGCTCCTCGGCAGATCATGGTCGTCCCTCCCCCAGCCCTTATCGCTCTGCTGATCTGGTCGCCAGCTATCCCTCACCTTGAACGGCGAGCGCGATCCATCCCCATACCGCCCTCCCCCGCCCCCTCCCGGATGCCGAGGCGCCCCGCCGCCATAGTCTGCTGGCCGTCTCGGCAGAGGGGACGCCGACCGACGGCGATCGTCCCTCCGCGGAGACCAATCGTAGCCGGCGTTGCTGTTGCGCCGATCGCGCGGTGAACCGGGATGGTAGAAATCGCCGTACCGCCCGCGCGGCTGGTTATCCCGCACCCGGTTCTCTTCGAACTCTCCGCGGGAGCGGTACCTGCCGTCATCTCGAGGTCGATCTCGGTCGCGGTCGCGGTCGTGGTCGCGGTCGTCCCGGCCCCTGTCCCGCCCCGAACCGCCATCTCGATCGCTGGGGACCCGCAAGTCGCGCCGGCCCCCCCTCCCACCTCGACCACCTCGCCCCCCACCGCCTCTCCGTTGCCCATCGTCGTCATCACGCCGCGGACCCCCGCCGTAGGGGATATCTCTATCCCACCCGTTGTCACTCCGCCCATTCGGGGGATAAGGGTTCTCGCCCTGATCCCAATCCCCATAGCCATTCCCGCGACCCCAGTCGCGGTCACGCGGGTCATCGCGCCGAAAGTCCCGCCGGCCTACCTCAGGCGAGCGGCTCATCGACCTGCGGGTCTTGGAGTCACTCGACTCGGACTGTGAGTGGCGACGCGGTAGAGGAGCGGGGGGGAGCGCGCCTGAGGGTGGGGGTGGTGGGGGGATACGGATGGTGTCGAGGTTGCTAGTTGGGGGGAAGGATGCTGGTAGAGGACGTTTGGGGAGGGAGTGGTGGAGAGGTTCGGCCAGCCTCTCCCTCTCCCTCTCCCTCTCCTCCCTCTCCCTCTGCTCTTTCTCCGCCCTCTCCCTCTCCCTCTCCGCCCTCTCCGCCTTCTCCTTGTCCTCCCTATCCCGTTGCGCTTTCATCGCCAACAGCTGCATCGCCGGTATCGCCTGCGGCGACGACGGCTTGCCCTGTTTGGGATCAGGCGGAAGCGCGG
This sequence comes from Cryptococcus sp. DSM 104549, assembly GCA_036427605.1. Lineage (NCBI taxonomy): Eukaryota > Fungi > Basidiomycota > Tremellomycetes > Tremellales > Cryptococcaceae > Cryptococcus > Cryptococcus jaspeensis. The sequence continues at coordinate 3,341,409 of CP144044.1, read as the reverse complement.
TACTCTTCATGTGAGCGAGCGGGTTGTGCCATATTTTGCTTTGTGTTTGCGCTGGGGGCGCGGAGGGCGGGGCGGGAGTCTCTTCGACGACTTCGCCGTCCTCGGGCTCGGAGGAGTAATGGCGGACTCGGCGGGGCATCTGGATGGATGTGTTGTGGGGGGGGGGTGCTCCGCGTCAAGGTCGAATGCTGTAAAACCGTCTGGGGTCAATGGTGTCCTAAGTCACACAATGTAGACGAGGGACTTGCCTGCTCTCTCCTCTTCTTGAGTAGCAGCTAGGGTGGGAAAGATGTGCGATGCAAACACGCAAAGCCGACTATCCGGCGAGTCAGTCAAGACGTGTCGAGTACGGAACGGGGGGAAGACATACTGCTGGATTACTAGCTCTAGCCCTTGCTTGAAAGGTCTGCCTGCTTTAGCGAGCTTGAATGAGCGTACGAAACCCGTGCCAGGGTGAGTATGTGAAGAAAGTTATAACAACAATAAAGAGATGAAGAAGAATGCTCTGGAGTGACTGCCCGAGCACCGCGCCGCCGTCTTTGTTGCTTCAGAACGGAGCTCGAGATTTGGTGGAGGAGACCGTGGGAAGGTTGAAGCGCCCATACTAAGAGGAGGGCAAATGAAGAGAGACCCAGAAGTATGCAGAAAGTTGCTGTATGCATGTATCCACTCGTGCTGGTGCACTGCCGTCTGGGGAACAGAGGGGTAAACTGGGAAGAATGCAGAGGCTCCTTTTAGCAATGACGGTTGACGGGCTCAGCACGTCAACAGACAACGAACGAGCCAAAACGTGCGCGGAACGGTCTAGATCCAGGCTTGGAGGACATGCAGCTCTGTTGTGTTGGAAGTAACATCTTGTGCAGCGGTCTCCTGGAGAATGGATGGTGTAGACATTATACTGCTTCTGGCTAGATGTAGAGATGGGGAACAGCCACCCAGGATGGGCGATCCCAGAGAGCAAAAGACCAACAACGAACAACGAACCCCGCAAGATTCAACAAGAAGCCGCCGGCAACAACTCATCGTCGTCGGCGCGTCATCCTCTTCTTGTTGCTTTGCTCTTCACGCTCAATCTCGATCCACAGCGGCTGCCCCTCGATCCCTTCAACTTCGGCAGATCCTCAACATCATGCGCTCGACTATCGTCCTGGCGTTCAACACGCCCGCCGTGGCTTCTCGGCGCACAACCACTCTCCTGCGTACCACACCCCTCCCCTTCCTCCGCGCCTTCCCCCTGTTACCCGCACGAACGACCCCAACCACCTCCTCCCTCCTGTACCTTCGCACCAACCACACCCACTCCTACAACGCAAAAGCCTCGCACGATATCAAGGAGCAAGTCCCCGTGGAGCTTTCTTACGATGTCGTGGAGCCGAGTAAGCCGTCGCCTGAGGCGGAGGGGCAGAGTTTGGTTATCTGTCATGGGCTTTTGTGAGTGCGGTCGCCAGCTATCTCTAGGAGACTGATTGCAGTGCAAAGTCTGAATAGGAAGCTGATGGTTGTGACTCTTGTGTAGCGGGTCGAAACAGAATTGGAGGTCGCTGGCCAAGGCTTTTGCGGCCAAGCTCGGTATGCCTGTTTACACCCTTGTAGGTCGTTACCTGCCGCAAACGGCTGGGTGTACGTTCATGATGATCTAACACGCCAGTCGCTAATCACATCCTTACACACAGGACCTCCGGAACCACGGCCAATCCCCACACGCCTCCCCGCACAACTACACTGCCATGTCCGCCGACCTCGCGCACTTCTTCCAAGCCCGGGGTCTCAAGTCTGGCGTGAACCTGCTAGGCCACTCGATGGGCGGGAAGGCTGTTATGGCTTTTGCGCTGGATGAGGAGGCGAGGGGTCCGTTGAGGTCGTTGATTAGTGTGGATATGTCCCCTGCTAGGGGAAAGATCTCGCCTGAGTAAGTGCTGGTGGTGGGGACGGGGGTAGGAAGAGGGGCAGGGAGCTGATGAAGCATATGGGTGGGTAGATTCGCGTCGTACACGGAAGCGATGATGGAGATAGAGCAGGCGCAGGTGAAGACGAAGCACGATGCGGACAAGATCCTCGAGAAGACCGAGCCTGTGAGCCCCCCAGCTTTCGCCCATGCGAACCTCCACTGTGGCATCCACCAAGCTGACCTCGTAACCCCCCACAGATCCTTGCCACCCGCCAATTCCTCCTTACCAACACCCGCCAAACGCACGGCACCCACCCTCACCTCGTCTTCCGCATCCCCCTCCCCCTCCTCTCCGCTTCCATCCCCCAAATCGGCGATTTCCCCTACACCCCTCCTCCTCCCGTCACCCCGGAGTCCCCCCAGTGGGACGGCCCCGTCCTCTTCCTCAAGGGGGAGCACTCCAGGTACTTGAACAAACATAATATACCGGTGGCGGAAAAGTTCTTCCCGAATATGAGGTTGGAGGTGTTGGATGCGGGGCATTGGGTGCATGCGGAGAGGCCGAAGGAGACGGTGGAGTTGGTGGTGGACTTTGTGCAAGGAGTGGGGAAGTAAGTGGGGGAGTGTGGCGGCAGTGGTGGTGGCGGTGGCACGTATAGGCGAAGGGGGTGGATGGGGCCACGACGTGCCAAGTGCGTATCGCGCTCGTCACGTATCGAAGAGGTCAGCAGCTTGTGGAGACATGGAGGACGACGTGGGGGGTGCGTGGGGGTGGCGGGGTCATGGGATGAGGACAAATCATGTGGAGGCTGACATATCTTGGTCGAGTCGAGCTGAAGGTTGACTGTGCATTACAAGGGAAAGAGAAAGGCTGGATGTCCTACGGCGGGGACATCGATCGGGTGCATATGAGTAGAAAGCATACAGTGTAGATGGGATGTGATATAGAGACGCTCGGAGGCATCATGTCGCTGCAGATACGCCTTCACCTGAGCCCGGCTAACTCGATATAGAACTCGCTTACTCTCTGGACGACGCAAGAAGGTTTGCCACTCCCCGTGTTCCTCGGCATGCATCGTCCCATGGTCCCACTCCCACGTCCAAGACTCCTCGGCAGCAGCAGCATATGCACGGTAGCTCGACGGACCCCATGGCTGGAATCGATTCTGGGCTCGCTGTTGGTTGATCGGCCCTGAGAAGTGGAGGCGGGCCGGTGACTGGACGCGCTATGACGTCGGGCGGGCGCATGTGACGACGATCGTGCGGGCTCTGGCTGGCGATGTATGCTCGCAGTCTGGTTGGGTGCGGTATAAGAACGGGAGGGCCAGCCAGTCGGGAGAGAGGTATTTGCCCCCCACCGTGTATCTTTACTGTCACCCCAGAGACTAGCAAGAAACACCCACCACCATGGCCCAAGTCGTTGAGAAAGGTGCGCCTTCCTTCCTCGCTCCCCTTGTCCCGGCTCGATCGACCGCCCGCCCCACCACTCTACCTATATGACGCACTCCCCTCTTACCCAGCAGCTGACATGTCGCACCCAACAGCATTCAACGCCGTCGCAGGCGACGCCAAAACCCGCCAGATGAACGAGTTCACCCTCGAGCAAAACGACAAGACCCCGCTCACCACCTACTTTGGCACCAAGGTGGCCGAGACCGACATTGCGCTGCGCGCTGGTGCCCGTGGTCCTACCGTCCTCGAGGGTGAGTCGGTGCTTCCTACACTGTACTAGGCAGGGGCTGACCAAGTGGTACGGGTAGACTTCCACAACAGGGAGAAGATCTCGCACTTTGACCACGAGCGTATCCCCGAGCGAGTCGTGCACGCCCGAGGAGCCGCCGCTTTTGGCGAGTTCAAGCTCCACACCCCTCTCACGGGGCTTACCACTGCCAAGGTCTGTCCAGCTCATCTTTGATTCGCCTCGTTGGAGTAGTCACTGACGGCAAGGTATGATGACAGATCTTGACCGACACGAGCAAGACGACCCCTGCGTATGTCAGGTTCAGCACTGTCGCTGGCTCGAGGGGGAGTGCGGACTCTGTGCGAGATGCCAGAGGGTTCGCTACGAGGTTCTACACCGACGAGGGGAACTGGGACTTGGGTACGTCTATGTCCCACTTGGTAGAAAGACAAGATAGGAGCTGACAGACGCTCTGCTAGTCGGCAACAACATTCCCGTCTTCTTCATCCAAGACGCCATCAAGTTCCCCGACATGGTCCACGCCCTCAAGCCGGAACCACACAACGAGATCCCCCAGGCCCAAACTGCCCACGACAACGCGTGGGACTTCATGTCCCTCCACCCGCAGACGACGCACATGCAGCAGTGGATCATGTCGGACCGTGCGATCCCGCGCTCCTTCCGCATGATGCAAGGCTTTGGGGTGCACACTTTCCGCCTCACCAACGAGGAAGGGAAGAGTACGTTCGTCAAGTACCACTGGACGCCGCATCTCGGGTCGCACTCTCTCGTGTGGGACGAGGCGCTCAAGATCGCCGGGCAGGACCCTGACTTCCACAGGCGAGACTTGTGGGATGCGATCGAGGCCAAGGCGTACCCCAAGTGGGAGCTGGGCGTACAGCTGGTCAAGGAGGAGGATGAGCACAAGTTTGACTTTGACTTGCTGGACGCTACCAAGGTGTGTCCCCTCTCTGAGCGCTCTGAAGGGCATGACTAACACTCGCTACAGATCATCCCGGAGGAGCTCGTGCCCGTGCAAAACATCGGCACCCTCACGCTCAACCGTAACCCCGTCGACTACTTTACCGAGGTCGAGCAGGTCGCCTTCTGCACGCAGCACATCGTGCCCGGCATGGACTTTACCGCCGACCCCCTCCTCGCTGGTCGAAACTTCTCCTACCAGGACACCCAGATCTCGCGCCTCGGCATCAACTTTGGGGACATTCCGGTGAACAGGCCGGTGTGCCCGTTCATGACCAACCTGCGGGATGGGCAGATGAACATGATCAGCAAGACCAACAGGACGGCGTACCACCCCAACAGGTTTGATGCGCTGCCGACGACGGATGCGGCGCATGGCGGGTTCAAGAGCTACCCCGAGGTGGTGTCGGGGATCAAGGAGAGGCAGCTTGGGCCCAAGTTCCAGGTGAGTCCCTCTTCGAGCACGTCCGGGTGAGCTGCGCTGACATGCGGGGTACAGGAATACGTCTCCCAAGCCCAGCTCTTCTTCAACTCCATGTCCGCACCGGAGAAGGCCCACATCATCTCGGCATACCAGTTCGAGCTCTCGCACTGCGCCGAGGACCTCGTGATCCAGAACGAGCTCAACAGGATGAACGAGATCGACCACGGGCTCGCGCTCGCTGTCGCCGAGTCGTTCCCGCACTTGACTGTGCCGCCCGCCAAGCCCAACCACGGGCGTAAGTCGGCGTTCCTCAGTCAGGTGGACGGGAAGAACCAGGTGTTCACGGCCACAGGGAGGAAGATCGGGGTGCACCTCGTGCCCGGGTATGACTATGCGCTGGTGGCGCCGCTGGTAAAGGCGTTCGAGGCTGCGGGAGTGATTGTCATGATCGTGAGTTGCGTTTGTGTCCGGCCTCGCATCCGGTGTGGCAGCTGACACCTGTCCCTCCTGTCTAGATTGGCCCCAACCTCGGCCCCATCAAGGCCTCCAACGGCGAGTCCCTCCCGGCCACCTTCTCCTTCGAAGGCTGCCGCTCCACCTTCTTCGACGCCCTCCTCTTCGTCGGCGGGCCCGACGCCGCCTACCCCGCCAAGCTCAAGCAAGGCCGCCTCATCCACGCTGCCCGCGAGTCGTACATGCACCTCAAGGCCATCGGGGTGCTGGGCAACGCTGCGGCGTGGGTCACGGATATTTGTCTCCCCGGAGACTTTACGGGCAAGGTGAAGGAGGGCACAGGACTGGTGGAGGAGAATGGGGTGCTGTTTGCGCCTGGGGCGGGGGTGGTGGAGGAGGGCAAGTTTGCGAAGCAGTTCTTGGAGAGCGTGGCGAAGCACAGGGTGTGGGACAGGGAGGTTGCTCATATCGCGGCGTAAGGGAAGAAGTCGACAAGTATATAAGAAGTGACTGCTCGATCTGTATCAATATTCATGATGTATGGAGTACGACATGAACGCAGCAGCGATAGGACACGCAGGCTGGGATGAACGGGATGGCGAAGTGATGATGAAGAATGAGCGAAGAGGGGGATACGAGGACGATTGAAAGCGAAGAGGCGACTCTGAAGCTCGCGGCCCAGAAGATAAGAATTTCGGGTCATGAATTGAGAAATGGGGATTCAGGGTATAGGAGCGCAGTCTGGGCCCCGCGCCGAAAAGCCCAGTCTCAGGATAATCCGGGGCAGGGCCGGGCGGAGCCTGCAACGTCTGATATCGACCGAGCGAAGAGTTCTCGGTGGGATGGCTATCGAGTACGTACACCTCTCTCTTTGCTTTCTCTTTTTCGGACCACATATCGCTCTCACCCCCGCCCTCACCTCACCCCCACTCCGGCCCCCGGCCCCGCCCCTCGCTGCCCCGCCCCGCCTGCACCCGCGCCCCCGCCCCCGCCCTCGCCCCCTGCCCGCTGAACGCCACCACCGCCGGTCTCGGGCGTAAGGACACGGTGTCGTGATTGAGGGTGAAACCGGATACCATCAACTGGTCTCTCGTCTCTCCTCTTCCTATTCTCCTCCCCATCCCCCGCCCCTACTCGGCCCCGCCTCGCTCGTCAACACCCAAAAGATCCCATCGCCTTTGGTCCCTCGGTCAATCACCGCCAAGGCCACTCGGGGCATGTTCTGAGAGACGCGGCGGAGCACAGCAGACAGCACACCGCGAGCACGGAGGAGGGGAAAGAGTGAAGGAAAGGAAAAGACAGAGAGCACAGAGAGCAGAGAAGATAGATATTCAACATATCCACTCCGTCCTCTCTCTCCACCACCCCCACCGCCACCCACCGCCACGATGCCCAGCCCACCACCCCCCACAGCATCACACGACTCGGCCCCCTCCTTCATCTCCTCCGCCTTCCTCTCCTCCGCACCCACTCCCAACAACACCTACTGCTCCCCGGACGTCTACGACGGCCAGTCACTCTCCCAATCCCAATCACACCCCTCTCAGCTGCATTCCCAGCCGTCCTACGACAGCTCCGATGCCATGTACAACCCCGCCTTCTCCACAGACTCGCACCACCTCCCCATCCCCGGCACCTCCCCCTCATCCTCCATCCGCCAAACATCCTTCTCATCACATGCCTCGCATGCCTCCTCTCGCCTCCTCCCAACACCTATAACGTCCTTCTCCGGGAACACCGCCATCCCACACTCGAGCAGACCCATCCCAGCTCCGCCCATGTCACTTCGGTCCAACCCGTCTATCCTTCACCAGCCCCTCTCCATGACTGGCGTCGGCACCGGGGAGGCAGCGACGCCGACGACAGAGGCATCGACGATCGCCACCCCTCCAGCCGTCAAGTTCGGGCTCGACCTCGGCATGAGCGAGAGCAGAGGGTCGAAAGACCATAGAGACGTGGATGCGCAGCGGTTAGAGGCGTTAGGGTATAACGCGGTGCTCGGGAGGCAGTATACGTTTTGGTCGAGCTTGGCTATTAGCTGGCTCAATATTGGGGCTCTTCAGGTGAGCCCGTGGCTTCCCTCTCATATCAAGCTCCACAGTATTCGGTCGACGACAGGACGATCGCTGACAAGCTTGTGGCGCGATGGCAGGGAACGATCTTCGCCGTATCCGGCACATACAGCTACGGAGGGCCCATCATGATCCTCGTCGCCTGGCCCATATCCGGTGTATTCACAATCATCCTCACCCTCACGCTCTCGGAACTTGCGTCTGCCTACCCGGTGGCGGGCGCGATGACCTCTTGGGCGTGGAAGACTGCGAGAGGCGGGGTAGGCGGGGAGCGCGGGTGGGCGTGGGTGATAATGGGGTTTGTGATGGGTGGACATGTGGGGAATGTGAGTTTGCTGCGTGGACGCAGAGAGGTGGGCTAGGCTGATGGGAAGGATAGATTTTGCTGGTGACATGGGAGATTGCCAATATCGTGGTGGGCACGATCGGGCTGTCGATCGACTACGACAAGAAGTCATGGCACAACTTTCTCTTCTTCATCGTGAGTCCTGCCAACTCCCCCTCCACCTCCGAAGACTAACGCCCCCGCAGGCGGTCCTCCTGATCATCGGCACCGTCGGCTCAACAGGCTGGGGCCAATCCCACCGCTTCTGGCTCTGCTCAGGCCTCTTCGGCTTCACCATGTGGCTCGTCCTCTGCATCACCCTCCTCGCCACCAACGCGACAAAGCACGACCCGAGCGACATGTTCAAGGAGTTTTACAATACGACGGGGTGGAGCTCGAAGGCGTATGTGTATATTCTTGGGTGGCAGTTTACGACGATTGCGAGTGGGGCGGATGCGTCGGCACAGTGAGTTTGGCCAGCTGCACACAGTGTAGGAGGGTGAGAAATGCTTAACTGGTGATGCAGCATGGCGGAGGAGACGCAGAACCCGTCGAGGAATGTGCCGAATGCGATGACGGCGTCGGTGATCGGGGTGAGTTGACGTGAATGGGTGTGCAAATGTTCACTGCTAACCCGCGTACTCTCAAAAGACATATGTCCTGGGCTACATTGTGAGTGACCATGAGTTTACATGGAAGGCTTCCGGACTGACGCGTGTATAGTCGATCGTCCTCTTGTTACTTTCAATCGCACCCGGTGACGCCGCCACAGTCAAGTCTCACTCTTTCGCCTTCGTACGTCTGCTGGCACGATCTCGCGAAAACACCACAGCTGACATCCCCCCAGGGCTACATCCTCACCAAAGCCATCTCGAAATCCGGCGCCATCACCATCTCCTGCCTCATGGTCGTCGTCCTCCTCCTCCAAGTCCTCGCCCAACTCCAAGCATCCTCCCGCTTCGTCTTCGCCATGGCGCGCGAGAACGCCATGCCCTTCTCCAACCTCATAAAACGCACCAACTCCAAGCGCACACCCGTGTTTGCGACGTGGCTCGTCGTCGTTGTTTGCGCGCCGTTTGCGTGCTTGACGCTCGCGAGCCAGTCGACGCTGTACTCGGTGTTGGCGGTGACGGCGTGCACGATGAGCTATGTGGGGTATGCGGTGCCGATCGCGCTGTATCTGGTGTCGAGGATTGATTTGCAGACGGAGGGGAGGAGCTCGTGGTCGCTGAGACGGTGGAGGTGAGTTTCGCTTGTTCTGCAGGTGTTGTAGAGGGTGGTTGGGCTGACGTTATCTGGTGATCATAGTAAACCTGTCGGTGTCGTTGGGCTGCTGTACGCTTTGGCCGTCGTCGTCACCCAGACATTCCCCGGATCCCGCCCTGTTACCGCCAGTACGCCTGTCCCTCTCACCACGAACCTGATGTACCCGACTGACCTTCCCTCCTCAGGTACCATGTCATGGTCCCCCGTTATCATCGTCGGCACCTGCAGCATCTGCTACCTCACCTGGAAGCTCTACGGCGACAGCCACTTCGCCGGCCCCATCCGCGCACTCACCAAATGGGAATCCGGCGTCGAGATCGATCTCTCCACGACCCTCGCCTCCTCCCGCTCCCGCCAGTCACACTCCGCCGGCTCCCCCGGAGCCGGCACCGGCGGCGAAACAGCCTCATCCCTGAAGCTCGCGCTCTCGCCCTTCTCCCCTAGTGCGCCGGGCAGCAGGGGCACCCAGCCGACGGAGGTGACGGTGCAGAGTGCCGCGGGCACGGGGATGACGAGTGATGGGGAGTGGACGAGCGGGAGTGCGAGTGGGGGCACGGTTAGTGCGTGGAGTAGAGGGGGTGGGGAGGAGAGTCGGGTTGGGGAGGAAGGGAAGGCGGAGGAGGGGAAGGGGAAGTGGGGGGCACGGTAGCGTCGGTTGCTTGGGTTCGGTTCAATGGGGGTTTTCTGGGCGCAGGTGACGCCGTTTAGATTCTTGGGGGTTCGCGGGGGCTTGGGTACGAGGGGCTACAGACTAAAACGGGGGGCGGGGGGGTGACATTGCCCTCGTTCTTTTCCTTTTCAAGACGGGTTGTACGTAGCTGTTGATATTTACCGCACCGTTTGGCTTTGCTTTCGGCGTTGTAACAGGTATATGCCGCTATCATTTCCTGGGATATGTAAATGTACTCGTTCATAGCAGACGATCAGAAGGTGATTTCTGTGGGCCCGAGTCGAGTAGACGTAGTCATACAGGAGACATTATGAGGAGAGGCCGCCGAAGTTAGTATGTAGTATGATCAGACATAGTCGGGCATGGTATCGATGTGCATGTGGGGTGCCGAAGCTTGAGAAGGGTTCTAGTCACTAGCTCGTCACTAGCCGCTACCATCTGACAGTGTTGACCATGTGCCTTAGCACACACCTCCAAAGTCGGGGGGCTATGACAACATGTATAAAGGTCTACAAGTTCATAGTCGGCAGCGTTGGCGCATGCGTGTCCCTAGAGTGGAATGTAAGACTCATAACCTTAGCGAAGGGCAATCTTCAAAGATGGCAAGACTTACAAAGGCGAATGGAACGCATACATTGATGAGCACAAGCACGATGAGAAGCCCGACGTAGCCAGCGCGCCTGTGGATGTCGGCGGGGGGGTCGTAGTACAAATCGTAGAGCTCGTGTATCGTGGGAACGACAACAGTTACAAACGCTGTCACTGAGCCGAACCTTTACACACATCAGCATCTGCTGAGAACCTCTTCAGGCAGTCGACCATTTACTCACCAGTCGATCGTGTACCCGTTGCTCAAGGCTCTGAGAACGCTGACGGGCGGGATGGCCAGGCAGAGTAGAAGGATCGACACTGTATCATTGATCGGATCATCAGCTATCATGCCACTCTTTTCGGACAATACGTAGAAGAAGACGGTGTTAACCACTCACTCTTACTCATGTTCACCACACGCGCTTGTCCCCAGTGGTTGGCAGGCCCACCACCCTGTGCGAGCTGCATGTTGGCCGGTGCGTTCATCTGCGTGGGAAGCGATGGAGCTGCGTGGCAGGCGCAGACGTCAGCGAGCGTGCGTGGCGAGCGAACAGAAGCGAGGGGATCGCCCACGGAGCCCAGCGAGCGCATGTGGGCGAGCGCCAGCGAGCTAACGACGGAGGGGTGGGGGGCGGGGGGAGGGGGGAGGGATACTCACTAGACTTTCGTGCGAGGGCAGGGGCCGCTGTGAGGAAGGAAGGTCGGTCAGCGAGTGAACAAGAGGCTGTAATGGTTTGCCGACGGAGGCGTGAGGCGTAAAGGTATGGAGGGCGTGCGGTGTAGCGTACCAAAAACGGAATGGGTGGGGGAGGGGGAGGGGAGGGGGAGTGGATGCAAGGGCAAGTGAAGAGAGACTCACTACCGGGTAAGAGCTGTGGCAAGAATGGCGTCAGCCCACGTCGCACGGATCGGAGAAGGGAGGGGGAGTCGATAGCGGCCTTGAGGCTGCCTGTGAGAGACAAGCGAGCCTGGGGGTGAAGAGTGAGGAGAGAGACTCACGGCGATGCTGTAGGTCGCAGCGCCGGCAGTGGGCGGTCGGGCTATGGGAAGCACGGCATTAGCCCATGTCGCCGAAGAAGAGGACGCGATAGCCATCCTCGAGCAAGCCACTCGCCGTGGTGAGGGTGGCGGCGAGAGCGGTGAGAGAATTGGGGTGTGAGGATGGCGGTAAGGGTATCAAGGACAGCGAGGGCAGTGGTGAGGGGGAGAGAGGGAGAGAGACTCACTCTGTGCGACGGCAAGGAAGGCGTGGAGTGGTGGGGGAAGGGTTGGCGTCAGCTTGTGAAATGGAGGATGTCATGAGCGACAGCGAGCTGTGTGGTGGCTTAGAGGGGGCAAGGAAGAGAGACCCACGGGACGATGCTGGGTTTCTAGTGGTGGAAGTGATCGTTTTGTCTCGCTCTAGAGGAGACAGGTGTCAGCCCACGTCGCATCATCGAGGGGGGATGGGGGGAGCGCAGCTTCCCGTGATAGTCGGTGGGGTGGAGGGGAGAGGGGGAAGGGTACAGCGACGAGACTTGACTGCAGTGCAGCAGCGAGGAGGACGGGGGCCACTTACACGGTGTTCTTTGGCAGAGGCAGAGACGGACGGGGGAGAGAGAGAGAAGGAAGGAAGGAAGAAAGATAGATGGATCGATGGAATGGATCGATGGAACGTTCCCGACCCCCGACTCGTGCCGCCTCGGCAGGCCGGGGGGTGAGCGTGGTTCCATAGAACAAGCTGGTTGATGTGGATGGCGGCTGGTGCGCTTGGATAAGCTGAAAGAGGCAGGAATAGAAGGATCGTCGGTCGCGTCTCAAACAGGGGCCCCCGGCACTTCGGAACGGCCATCGCCGCTCGCCGGTGAAACAGCTTAAGCCTTTAAAGCGCACCCATTAGTCGTTGCATCCAACTGCACATCACCTGGCATCATGCGACATCGCAGACTCGTCGTCGCAAGGCAGTAAACGACTACTACTACTCTGATAACGACTGTTGTGGACCCAGTCAAACACGCCCGACAATGCCTGATCAATCCCACTCCGGCATCTTCTCCTCATGGGTATCTTGGCTCCTGCTCCGCACAAACTGGGAGCCGCCGGCCGCAATACTCCATATGAAACCCATCCCCGCAATGATACGCCTCATGGCCCAGCGTCCACCCGTCATGCTGTCCAAAAACATCCACACCGATCACCCCTGCATATCCATGTACCGCTTCCTAGAGGATCCTCGGAGTCCCTGGTACTTCGAAGAGTTCAAGATGGAGGATGGCTCAAAGGTATGGTCCTCGACGTAGACCAGTAAGAGCGGAACGTGTGTGCCCGCTGACCGGTCAAATGTAGCTCTCGCGTGTGGAGCTATGCTGGGCTGTCGTATGCGGGTATCAGATGTTGATGTTTTTCGAATCCTTAATATATTCAATAACGGCCTCGCCTGACAGGAGTCTTGCGGACAAGTACCGCAGCGACCTGGAGACTCTTATCGGCATGAAAAACGAGGTGGATTTGCGGTGGACACCGGGCGGCCAAAGCGAAAGTCGCTTGAGCGATTGAGTGTGACTGACAAAGTTTGCCATATAGATGGAGATCTGCACAGGTGTGTAGCACAGCTCCTGAGAGAGGCGCCCAATCGTCTGACAGGACCACGCGCCAGGCGAACTGCAAGCTGCCATGCAAAACCTCAGCGTGTGGGAGACGACCCGCTACTTACCTCCGTCTTGGGATCCCATCGGCACATACACCATCGATAATCTGTCCCAAGCACCCAACCGACTCAAACTTGATCCAGAACAATGGTCTCCGACCATGTCCCCTTTGTTTATACCAATAGCCCGGCATCTCCTCAAGCTGCGGGAAGAGGGTATAGCGGCAGAGTGGTGGGAGTTGCGGGATGAGGTACAGCCTGACCCCACCTGGTTTGTCTTTTTGGAGGTGCCGGCGGGGTTGCCGATGGGCAAGGGGGATACAGTGCCGCGGAAACGCAACAGAGACGGCTCAGTGGAGGAAGGCACCCCAGTAGGTTCTTCGCTGCTTCCTCGGGCGGGCAGAACAGCATTGCTGATATCATGGGCCGACCGTCTATAGCCAAAGATGACACCGGTGTGGAGGGAGTACTTTAGAGAGAAGATGGCAGTATCTAGCTCGGCGCAGAAGGTGCGCTGCATTCTTTCTCGCATCTCTTATCCGCCACTGACAGGATAAAAACACAGGCTCCCGAATCCCGCCCGTCCCCGAAAGACACAGCCGTGCGTACTTCGGTGCCCGTGCGAGCATGGAGGGTATGTCGCTTTCAGAGGTGTTGACAATCGGCCTGCCGGTGGGTACGATCAGCTGATGATGATGACTGTGTGCTGCCCACAGAAAAACGAGTGAAAGAGTCACGATGTCGATCTGCCCTTGGACGGTCTATCCATTGCCTCGGTAGCTTATTGGCCCTACTCTCTGCTCTGTTCTACCCCCTCCCGCCCGCTTTACTACGTCCCAACTCCCTGTTAAAACACTCTCCTTGTTGGTCCCGGGGTGGGTGGTGCTTGTGAGCGGGGCTGCTTCCTGTGCAGAGTGATAGGTGTGTCAGCGTGGTATGTAGAGTAGTGCAGGGTGAAGAGGTGGGAGTGTGCCAAGCGGAGATGGCGGTGGAGAGTCTGTAGAATAGGGGCGTGATGGAGGCTTTGAGTGCATAATGGATGACTATCACGCAGGACCATAGCCAGACCGGACGTGGCATCAGCCTGCCGAGTCCGCGGACCAGACAAAACAAGCACATCCAAAGACTCGGTCGCTTATTCAACTGCACACATGTATTTGCATATGCCATCGTACTCTCCTACCGCAAGCAGTAGTAGGTGTAAGCTGATTGGCGAAAGCTTCCCGTCTCCCGCGTGCTGGGAAGTTGGGGAGATCACAAGCCGCCGCCGCGTATAAACCCCGCGCGTTGTGTGTGCAGCGATGATCCTTGGATTAAATGGCGGGTGGGCATCATCGCTCAACTCGCTGCATCTTGTTTTCGCTTCTTACATCACACTACTACTCTCACACCCCAAATCTGCGCTGCACCCCACGGTGGGAAACAAGAAGCAAAGTAGGGAGCGATGGCCCTCCCATCGACGCCTGCAACAGTGGTGAGAACGTCTCTTCTTCGGTCAACGCGACGCGTCCGGTAGTGCTGCTGGTATATATGCCGTCCCGGTCTCGGCTGTCTCTACGCCTCTCGACTCGCACCGGCTGACGGGATAACGACCACGTACCAAGGCAGGGACGCTGGTTTTCTACATGATCTCTGCGATTGGGATGACCCTTCTGAACAAGTGTACGTCCTCGAGTCGAGGGAGGGACACGAGTGCGGGAGATGGCCGATAAGGCTCGCTGACTGCGGATGGCGGCTCTAAGTGGTCCTGTCGTCAACATCGCTCCCAGTCTTCCTCCTCATGTGTCAGGCTGTTGTGTCTGGGTGTCTCATGGCACTGGCAAATGCAGTAGGGCCTCTTAAATCACCAAAGTACGTCTTGGGGCCATCCATTCACAAGGACTCATAGCTGAAAGTGGGACGCGGCGCAGGTTCGACTTGAGAGTCGCGAGGAAGCTCATACCCCTGACACTTGTCAGCGTCTGTGGCCTACTGTGAGCTTTCTTCACTCCCCTTCTTGTTTCGAGGGACCCCAGCTGACAATATTACATAGCTTTAACAACGCATGTCTCCAATACGTGGACGCCTCCTTCCACCAAGTCGCCCGCGGCCTCGTCCTCCCCTTCACAATCCTCATCACCACCATCGTCCTCCAGCAGTACCCTTCTCCCCTCTCACTCCTCGCAGCGTTCGTCGTCACCCTCGGCTTCTTCTCGGGCGTTCTCTTTGACCCGGACCATTCGAGTGCGGCGGTGGTAGATCCCGTCAGTGTTGGAGGGGTGGTGTTTGGCGGGCTGAAGATGGTCGGCGGAGGAGGAGAGGGCGGGTGGGTGTCGGCGGGGATTGTGTATGGGGTGGCGTCGAGCGTGTTGTCTGCGTGCCACGCTATATTTATCCAGAAAGGTCTCGTGAGTCTCCCCGTACGGTCTTCTGGTCCTGGTGAGCTTCTCGGCTAACTGTTGCACGTCAGACGATGGTAAACAACTCCCCCGTCGCCCTCTCGTACTACAACAACATCCTCACCTCTCTCGTCCTCATCCCCTTTGTCATTCTGTCAGGCGAGCTCGCCCCCGTCATCCGCATGTTCACCACCGAACTCTCGTCTCCAGATTCTCTCCATTTTCTCGAAGGCGCAGCTCTCACGGGCGTGTTCAGCTTCTTGATCTCGCTCGCGTCGTTCTTGTCCATCAAGGTGACCTCGCCCGTCACGCACATGATCTCGAGCGCAGCGAGAGGAGTGGTACAGACTGTGCTGGCGATGTGGATCTTTGGGGATGTGATGTCGCGGTGAGCAGCTTTCTCACACATCGCCGCGTGATGGCTTGAGCACATAGCTGATGGAAAGAGGCTACCAGCGGAAGGGTCATCTCCATCATCCTTATCATCTCTGGCTCCATCTTCTACGTCTACGCCCGGTCAGAAGAGGCCAAGCGGGCAAAAGCTTTACCAAACGGCCGGAGTCCGCCCAGGGATCACCCAAGCAGGCTGGAAGGGGGAGAAGGGAGGGGGTGGGTCGACGAGAAGGACAGGAAGAAGCTAGGTTAGGGTTGAGGAGCACTCACCTCCAGATTGTACCACGTAGAGAGCATTGAACATCATGTTGGGAACCTCATGCGCATACTATATTTAGGTCACGGCCAAGCTTATCGTCTATGAGCGGCGGTGTCATGCATTATATCACGAATGCCATATAGAACTGGGATATACTTATGCTAGGTACAACCAACAAACACTACTACTGCTGAGAAAGGAAACTGCCGCGCTAGCTACACATGTATCCCCTATACCCCCTTGCCCCCCTGCCCCCGACATGTACCCCATGTACCCCCTATACCCCCCACCCCCCACCCCCCTGCCCCTGCCCCCATAGTCCTCCCCCATTCTCCTGCTCTACGCGTTTGACGTCTCAATACGAGGCTTCTTCGCATCCTGCCCCATGCTCCCCTGTGCCCCCGCGCCACCCCCATTCCCGCTGCTACCTCCAGTTCCCCCGCTGACCGCTCCCGAACTACCCGTCCTCTCCTCCAACTTTCTCTTTACCCCCGCTGTCCCCGCTGCCCCCGCTGCCCCCGCCCCCGTGCTCGCTGCCCCATTGGTCGCACCAGCACCCGCAGGCGCAGGCGCACCAGGAGGCTTCGTCCCCTGCGCCGCTCCCGGCTGTCCACCAGGCTTCGCCCCAACCTTCTTCGCAGGCAACGGCGGCACCACCCCCGTCGCCCAGATCCTCTCCGCCACCCTCAAGTCTATATCCACCCCGACCACGCGAATATACCGCAGCAGCGCAGACGCGTTAGGCCCGACAGTGTTGACATCGCCCTTGGCGTTGGCGACGGCCGCGATCATGCCGATGACCTTGGTGAGGCTCGTGCCAGGTGGGGCGGGGCCAGGGAGGGGCTTGCCGCCTGCGGGGGCAGGGCGAGGAGGGTTGGAAGGTGCTGAGCTGCTGGGGCCGGAGGAGGATGAAAGGACGGGGGGCTTGGCGGGTGGTGGGGCGGGTTTGGCCGGTTGCTGGACCGGGCGAGGCGGAGCAGCAGCTACGCCATTGGGAGGCCGAGCCACCCCATTCGCCATCCCGTTCTTCGCTGCCATCCCTGCCGCCCCTGCTCCCACCGACCCACCCGCCTTGGCCTGCTGTGCCGCCTTGGTCGCCTGCTGCTTGTTCTTGTTGATCACCCAAGCAGACAACACATCCACCGCCCCTGCCGCGCCGAGCAACGTCAGCTTGTCGAGGATATCCGTCGTGAGATGCCCAAACGTCTGCTGGTCGAGCACCAGCGTCGTGCCGTCGCAAACGAACGGCAAGGGGTTGCCGTTGACGTCCGTCGTGGCGATCACGGACTTTTGCCGCATCACGGGCGTGATGGGCTGCATGACCACCACAATCTTGGCTTTCGGCTGGAGCACGCCCTTGGCGTTGGCCGAGACGGGCTGAGCGGGCTGGGGCGGCTGGGGAGCGGGAGCAGGTGGAGGCGGGGGGCGGACAGCCATCGCGCGAGGCTGGACTGGCAACGGTCGCGCTTGCTGCTGCTGTTGTGGGTGCGGATGATGCTGCTGCTGCGGGTGATGCTGTTGTGGGTGGTGCTGCTGCTGCAGATGTTGCTGTTGCTGGGGCACCATCTGCTGCACAGGGTGCGGATGCGGCTGTGGGTTCCGCGCCGCCTCCATCGCCGCCTCACGCTGCTTCTTCGCCCTCTCCTCCGCCCGGATCCGCTCCTTCTCCCTCCTCGACTCCGCATTCTTATCCTTGCTCGCCGATTTCAGCGCATCACGCCTCTGCTTCTCCTCAAACAACGGCCCCTCCTCTGGGTCAATGATCCACACCGAGCCCTTGGACTCGGGGTCGTCCTCGGGGATACGAGGGACCTTGAGGAAGGCCTTGTTGAGCGACAAGTTGTGCCGGATAGAATTTTGCCAACCAGAATCGACGTTCAGCCGGAACCACTCCCATTCACCCGCGACCCAGTTGCACACCTCTCCGAGCGTGCCTCTCCCGCGAGGGAGGAACTGCAGCGCGCGATGTATAATGGTCGCGAACGTGGACGTCGGCTTGAGCGGGGGCGGACCAATGAACGGCAGCCCGTCGAGACCGAGTATCGGCCCGGGAGGCGGACGGGGCCCAGCGCCAGAGGGAGGTATAGGCACGTTGACGATGATGTGGCCCGGGCGGCCGGGTGTCTCCCGCAGCTCGGTGCAGTAGAACGGCTGCATCGGCTGTGGGGTGGGGGACGCCCCGTTCATAGCCGTGGGGCCAGCGCGTGGGGGGATACCGTGCGGAGGGGGGCGAGCGGTAGGGTGCGGGTGAGGATGAGCACCAGCTTGGGAAGTGGTGGATGGGTGGCCCTGTTGGCCGGGGTGAGGTGGTGGGTGGACCTGGCCTGGGGGGCGTACACCGGGTTGCCCTGGAGGACGAGCTGCCATCGGCTGGCCAGGTTGGGGTTGGCCCGGCGGGCGAACCGCGCCGGGTTGGCCAGGCTGACCGGGGGCAGGAGGGCGAACAGCAGCCTGCTGTGCGGGGCCGGGGGGTCGAACAGGAGCGGAAGAAGGCGGGGTGGCCAATGCCGCAGCCAGTGTGGGAGTAGCTGGACCTTGCGGTGCCGCCTTGGCCGCAAGAGCCGGCGCAGCCTTGACAGGCGACGCCGCCTTTGTGTCTGCCACCGCCGCCGGTGCCGGTTTGACCTTCTTCTTCGCATCCTTCTTCGCCAACGCCGCTTTGCTCTCCTTTTCCTCCTCGCCCAACGCCGAGACATCCGCCGCTGCCGCCTTGCCCGCCTTCTTCGACTTCTTCACCGGACTGGCCTTTTCCACCGGCGCCTCCTCCATATCCACATCGATCTCCTCCTCCTTGACCTTGTCCTTCTTTTTCGACTTGGTCTCCTTCTTGCTCGCTGCGGCCGCCACAGCCGCTGCCGCCGACGCCTTGGCCTTCCCGCCCTTGGAAGGCTGCTTGCCCCCCGTCTTCCCGACCTTCTCCTCCACCACACTCTCCGCCACCGACTGCCGCCGGCTGTCCGCCTTGCTCGCCGCGGCCTTCTTGGTCGTTGGCTTGGGTGGAGGCAGCGGCTGCTGCTTTTTGCCCTTTTTCACCGGCTTGACCTCCACCTCCTCTGGCTCGCTCGAAGCTGACGACAGGTCCGACTCGTCCTCCCCAGGTACGATCGCCGGGACTTTCACGCTTATCTTGACCGACGCTCTCGGCTTGGCCGCCGGCTCCTCCCCTTCGTACTCGTCGCTCTCCTCCTCATCGTCATCCTCCTCGCTCGACGAATCATCACTGTCCTCCTCATCGCTACTCCACTCTTGCCCCTCGCCACCCTCATCCTCGCCCTCCACATCGCTTCCAGACTCATCATCCGACTCCCACTCCAGCCAAGGGCTATCGCCCAACTCCATCCCAAGGCCCAGACCATACCCGTCCGCCGCAGCGAACGCATTGAACGCAGGCGGCGCGCGCGCAGCCATAGCAGCTGCCGACACCGGCCCTGGCCCAGCTTCGCCGTAGAACTCTTGGTAGCCGA
The DNA here is from genome assembly GCA_036427605.1 of Cryptococcus sp. DSM 104549. Taxonomy (NCBI): domain Eukaryota; kingdom Fungi; phylum Basidiomycota; class Tremellomycetes; order Tremellales; family Cryptococcaceae; genus Cryptococcus; species Cryptococcus jaspeensis. The sequence goes on along the minus strand of CP144044.1, from coordinate 3,321,938 downwards.
CCTGGTTCGGAGGGAGGTTGTACGGGTAAGGGAGGTCCTCGGCGTGCTCGGGAATGTGGCCGTCGAGGTACTGGGTGTAGTCTGGGGAGTTGACGGGGGAGGGGGGGAGGACGAAGGAGAAGATTCGGGTGGCGATTTGGATAGTGGAGCTGTTGCCAGGATGTCAGTAACGTCTCTGGTCGTGGGGTCAGATGTGGAGACGTACCCTTGAGCGAGCGGGACGAGTGAGCCCTTCAGGTAATACCGATCATCGATCCACGCTCCGTTCCTCCCAAGGATCTCGAGGCAGAACCGCCCGAGGTCCGCGCGGTACTCGATCCTAGCGTGGTTACGCGAGACCGACTTGAGCGGCCCGAGATCGACATCCACATGCTCCACCGTCGCCGACGTCTTTGCAGGTGGTGGTGGCGGGGGCGGCGGCGGCACGTCCGTCATCTCCATCTTTATCTCTGCGTCTCCTGAAAACACACCCTCCAGCCCGTCCGCCCCCTCCACGCCGCCTTCTGGGAGAGCTTGCTTCGCCGCTTCGGCCTCTGCCTGGAACTGTGCGATCTCCTCCTCCTTGATAGCCTCGGCGAACTCGGCGAGCGCACCGAGGTCTTCTGCTTTTATACCGCTCATGCTCGGCTCGGGGACGGCGTCCACGTCCATCTTCTCGGACTCGCCGACGGTGACGCCGCTAGCCGTGGCTTGGGCCTCGCCTTCGCCGGCAGCCGCACTCCCACCCACGCCAGGATGAGGGTGGATCTCGGGTGTGAGCGACTGGCCCACCCCCGACCCGTCCTGCTGCGCCGGGGCCGACGTCGAAGGGGACGGCGGTGCGAGCGAGAACCTCCGCATCTCCGGGTTGGGCAGTCCATTGGCGTTCACGGTGGGGTTCTGGTTGGACGCTGGAGGAGAAGGAAAGTCGGCAACAGGCGGTGTGTGGAGGATGCTGCCGTGGAAGAGATTTGCGGGTGGGGAGGGGAGGTTCGGATCCAGGGGCGGATTAGTGGGGACTGTCGGGGAGGTGATGGCGGGGGGCGGCACCTGCCCTGCTCTTTCCTGATGGCGGGAAGGCGAGGTCGTGGACAAAGGGGGGGAGGAAGGACAACATATATGTCAGCTATCGATGTTTTGGACGCAAGACCAGCATGGATGGCATGGATACGGCGATGTGGATGCGACTGGACTTACACAGTTCCTCCCGATCAACACCGCCAACGTTCGTACATAGTACGAGAACCCTGTGACCTCGTCGCCGAACTGGAGCTTGTAGTACGCCGGCGTGGGCTCAGTCTTGCTCCTGTCCACAGGCAGCGCAGCCATGGACGGCGCTGGGGGCTGCCATGTCGCTGCCTGGGGCTTTGCGGGGGACTGACCCGCCTGCTTGTGGGCGGGTGGTGGCTGGGCGGACATGGGCTAGGCGGGGCGGGGACGGCGGAGTGCCGTTGAAGTGGGGGCTGCACCTGGGCCTTGGACGCTGTTGGGCGGCCGTGTGCGGGTGCTGTGCTCGCTGTGCTGGGGGGGGGGTGGTGTGCCCTCGCCTCTTGGGTGTCGAATCTGAGCTGTTTATAGAGGATACGGGCGAAGAGCGAAGACAAGTGACAGACGGCAGCAGCATCCGGCTGAAAATTTGTACTTTTCAGGGAAAATTACCTCACCCTGGCATAATCGCCTCAGTTTTCAGTTGAATTCTAGCACCAAATCCGGCTCGCGCATCCGAGCCATCCATCCATCCATTCTCCTCAACGTCTATGATACATCTCTATGCATATGCCGCTCGCTCGCTTCTAGATGACATGTAGATTCCCCTTCCGATGCACACTACTCGATCCCAATCGCCTGCCTCCAAGCTTCCGAATCCAGGCTGCCCCAGCCTCCTCGGTCCCCTTCCTCCTCCTCGTCTCCCCGCACAGTCTTCTGGCTGCTCGACTCTGTCAACAGCTCATCCACAAGCATCGTCTCTGATCCGCTCTTTTTCCATCCCTTCTCCTTCCCACTCTCTCTCCCACTCCCAGGCGGGCGGTTCTCCTTCTCCTCCTCATCCCCTCTCCTATCTTTCGCCTCCCACGCTTTGAACTTGTCCCTCAACTTCCCCCACACCTTCCTACACCTCGCCTTCTTCTCCTCCCCGCCCTTCCTAATCTCCTCCAACACCTTCCTCCCAGCTTTATCCCCCTCGCGGAACCGCCACTCCCCAAACTTGACACTCGCATGGCGCACCTCCTCAGCCTCAAGATACCCGGCCTCGGAGAACCCCGTGCATCCCCGGTCGGCCATGATCAGCAAGGTAGCGGCTTCGGGAACCAAGATGTGGGTGATGAAGTCGTTGGCGTCGAGGGGGTGGGTGGCGTCGCCCAAGGCAGTGGCTGTGGCGTGCTGGGGCTGGCGGCTGGGCGAGGAGGTAGAGGCGTCGGCAGCGACGGCGGCGGCGACGGTGGCTTGCGCGGGGGGCACGGTGGGGAGGTACCCCCATCGGCGAAGCTTTTGGAAGTGGTCGGTGAGGATGACACGGCCAAGTTCGCCGTAGCTGCGCGAGTTGGTTAGCTGTGTGACCAGTAATTGGAAACAAGTACTTAGCTAAACACTCGACTCACTATCCCGGCTTGACAGCCTTCAGCCTCTCCTCCTTCGACTGATGCATAATCCCACCCCACCTCAACCTCCCCACCTCCTTCACCTCCTCCTTCACCTCCCTAAACAACTTCGAGCTCTCCGGATCAAGCACGATCCGATCCATCTCGCGCTTCACCCACCCACCCTCGAGCCGCTGGTCCAGCCTAGCGAAATCGATCTCGCGCGGGTAGCCCGCACGCAGGCCGAGAGGGATGATGGTGGCTTCGGCGCGGTGGAGAGTGCAAAAGTCGATGGACTGCTGCCATGCGAGAGAGCGGGCGGAGGGGTTGAGAGGGGTGGGCGCGGGGGTGGAGATTTTCTCGAGTTTGGCGCGGATGCGCTGGTGGTTTTCACTGGGCTCGAGAGGGAGGGGCTGGTTGCAGTACTGCGGGGCGTGGGGGGTCAGCTCGTAGCTCTCTCACAGGGTTGTAGGGAGGAGGAGAGCTGGGCTCACGGGGCAGAGGTCGGCTGCGCTCATCAATGACCCTATGGATGATATCGTCAGCATCTACTCGAATGGATTTGACGCAGAAAGTACTCACAAAGCCACTCCCTATCCTCCTGATCATACGCCTCCATCCCCTCAAAGTCGATAACCTCCTCACCAGGCTTCTTCCTCTGTGTCGGCCCACTACTCTCTCCATCAGCTCCCTTCCCTGAAAACCCAGCCACTGCCAAAACTCACAGATCATTGTAAAAGTCATCATCATCAAACTCCTTATAATCAGACGTCTCCATCGTCGGCAGCTGATCAAAGAACGCGTGCGCCGCCGTGCGCTTCACGGGGCTCACCACCACTGGCTTGCGCACCGCCTTAGGCTTGGCCTTGGGCTTGGGCTTGGGCTCGGGCTCGGGAGAGTCCTCGTCCCCGCTCACAGGCGACGACTCGATCCTCTTCTTCGCACTCGTGCGCCCTGGCTTAGCCTTGGGCTTCGCCTTCTTCACCTTTGGCGTCGCCTCCTCCTCATCCGAATCTGACCCGTCAGAATCCACAAAGGTGGGCTTCGAGACGCTGCCGTTCTTGCGCTCCTTCTTGCTGGAGCGGTCGTCGATGTCGGACGACGAAGAGCGTTTGGCCCGGGACTTGGACTTGCCCTCCAAGCTGTACACCTTGACAGCCCGGGGCGTGGGCTCCTGCTCTGCGTCAGAATCCGGCACAAGTATATCACTCCTCTCCACCCCTTTACCCTTCTCCTTCCCCGGCGGAGGCAACGTCGCCTCGGACCGCACAGCCGGCCCCCCAACGATCGAGATCGACGACGCCGACGACGCCCGCGAGTGCGACCTCGGCCGTGAGAGCGACACTGCAGACGAAGACGAGGGCGCGGCGCGCTGCTCGTGCTCGGACCACGTGGCGTGCCGGGGTGGGGTGTGGCCCATGCTGAGCTCGTCGGATGAGTCGGACGAGGAGCCGGAAGAAGGAGGGGTGTTGGGGCGCTTGGCGCGGGACTGGAGCTTTGGAGGGGGGATGCGGGAGGAGGTGGAGGAGGAGGTGGCGGTGGGAAGTTTGGCCTTGGCCTTGCCCTTGGTGTCGGCGGCGGAGCTGGACGAGGCCTTGCTGGCTTTCGCACCAACCTTCGAGGCAGTCTTCGCAGCTTTCCCGCCCTTGCCACTCTCTCCTCCAATCATCACCGAAAAGTCGTACACGTCCCGTACCTCCACGTCGTCATCCGAGTCATCCTCGATCGGGGGCGTCGCCTCCCTCTGCTTCTCGAACGTAGACGACGCGTCCTTCGACTTGGCTTTGCCCGACGTCCCGGAGCTCGCGCCTTTGTTCAGCTTCAGCCTGCCGTTGGAGGTACTCTGGAGGGTTGTCTGGCGAGCACCCTCAGAGCTCCCGCCCACAATCTTCTTCCCCTGTACCACCTTGACCTTCTCCGCCTGCCCTTTCTTCTCCGCCTTCTCTCGCGCTAGCCGCTTCTCCTCCGCCCTCCTCGCCTTCTCCCGCGCCGCGTTCTTCTTGGTACTCTCCATCTGAGCGGCCAGCGCGTCGGAATTGTCGCGGGACTTCATCATGTCGGCCCAGACGTCATCTGCCGAGCTCTTTGGTGCGGCTGGTCCGTCATCGTCCTCGTCATCGTCGGAGAGAAGGCTTACTACGCCTTTGCTCTTCCCCTTGCTCGAGCTCGCGCTGGCGCTCGCGACGCGTCCCTTCACCGCCGAGCTTCCAAACGCCGCGCCACCCCGACTCGACGACGAGCCCTTAGTCGCGCCGTACGTCGACGCGGTACGCGAGGAAGCTCCAGAGCCAGCGTCGGAGGGTCTGGCCTTTTTGGAAGCGCCTTGACCGCGAAGACTATCGCGTGCCGTCTGTTGGTGGGTCGTGGAGAAGATGTCTAAGAAGCCGTGGTCGACATTTTGGCCCTCCATCTTTGTCGGAGGGGTGAGTCCGACCGGAGCGGCGATGATGGGCTGGAGGAGGGGGGGGAGGGGTGGATGGGAGCCGGGTGAGTGTACTGGGTACTCTCCACGCGTCTTCTTATGGTGAACATTGTCGAGTGACGAGATGGATGTCGAGTTTGACGCGGCGCGACGGGGGTGTTCATTGTGGCACTCGGCGGACATGAGCGGACATCGCGGACGCGGACACGAATTGAACATGACGCGCTTCCACTCAAAGGGGGGAGAGACAGATGGCCACCGTTCTCATGCATGGAGTCGACACTCATAGAGCAAAGAGCGTGATCGCATTACTCTGCAGCTTCTATGGTAAGCATATACGTAGCTGCAAAACGAAAGCACATATGCAGGTCTCTCCCAATCAGTCGTCCTGGAATCGAGGAGGGCAACAACCACCACGGTCCTTCGACGCCCCGCCCCTACACCTTACCGCGAACCTCTTCCCTCGTTGAGGTTTCCTCGTGGCCATTACTGATCTCGGTGTTGGAAGCAGAGATGGGGGATGGGAGACTGGGGGATAGTAGAAGAAGCTGCGTTGCGTCGAACTGTCGAAGACACGCGTCGAGGAGACTCCGGGGAAGTGGTCGTAGATTGTCGGGATCCGGGAAGCCTGGCTCTGGTGCTGTGGCATTCTTGGTGGAACGGAGTGAGTATCATGTACAGCACCTACAGTATACTCTGGCACGTCTACATGAGCGGACAGACATGTCGTCACAGAGAAGAGACAAAAAGCGCCTCATTCACGTGCCCAACAACAATGAAACCAAACAAAGAGGGATAAATAAGGGTCTTTGACTGCGGTAATTACCTGATTGGGTAAATAAAAGGGTTTAAACGGCGGACCGTGCATGATTTTACCCTGGGGCTTGTTCTTGGCCCTGCGCTCTCTCCCCTCGCAACGCTTCCCCCTTCTTTCTTCATCTCCATCTTCATCTCGTTTCTGCATCGACTTCTATACGCTCTTATACCCACACCCTCCCCCGCCACGACCCCGCGCCGCACCACCGACCAACACACACTCTTTACACCACCCACGATCTTTTATCAGCCTCGCGCCTAAACCCCACAAACAAACAATAAACACCCCTCCCTATACCACCCTCTCGACGAATCACCGCACGCACACACACCACCACCACAATGTTCGCCGCTCTCGCTGTCCTCGCTCTCCCCCTCCTCTCTGGTGAGTCGGTTGGCCTGTAGTATGCTGAGGCGATAGGATGCAAGGCGAGGCAGGATGGCTGACCAGACAATCATCCCTTTCTCCTTGTTCTCGTCCTTTCGGCCGGCCCTATACCCCCTGATCCCCCGCGCATCCATCCACCCACGCCACTCTCCGCTACTCCACCCACTCTCATCCAAACAGGCGTCATGGCCATCGACGGGTGCACCCGTAACGCCACTGTTGAGGCTGGCGACACTTGCGACTCCATCTGTGAGTGATTTTTTTCATAGGCGGGCGGGGAGTGGGGAAGGTCTGCGCGTCTTGGCGGAGGGGGCGCGCGCTAGGGTGATGGAGTTGGAGTGTACGCAGGGATGTGTTACGGGCCAGTGCTGACGTCTACCGATTCCCTCCTTCTCTTCACCGTTCCATCCCCATTCGCGTCCTCCCTCGACGCGTACCTGCCCCACCTCCCCGCCATCCACCCCTGCGACAACTGGACGCCCGTGCACAGCCCGCAAGTTCGGTGTCTCCACCTACCAGCTCGCCCTCGTGAACGACGCCACCATCGACGAGAACTGCGACAACCTCGAGCCCGGGCAGAACGTGTGCCTCGGTATCGAGGAGCACGACTGCACCAAGGTGTACACTGTCGTCGCCAACGAGTACGTCTGCTGTTCACTCCGCTCCTTGCTATGGCCGGCAGCTGACTCCTGATGTACATAGCACCTGCGCCTGGGTCCAGGAGATGTACGGCATCAGCAACGAGACTCTCTGGTCCAACAACCCTCAGATCGACGCTGCGTGCGACAACATCTACGTCGGCGAGGTCCTCTGTGTCGACACTGCCTCGTTCAGCTACCCTGCTTACAACGAGACTTTGTACAATGTGAGCTATCCCACACCTGACAGTGAACTCAGAAGAGAAGCTGACATGACGATGCACAGGCTCTTGCGTACACCTACCTCCCCTACTGCGAGGAGTAAACTCCCGCACCTACCCACATATACCCCCCGACCTGTGGTCCTCCCTATCTTCTCTCTGAATCTTGATACCCACTATGATACCACCTCGTAGCAATAGTACCCTGTTTCTTCTCTGTCTCTACCCTCTACTTCCCTTTTGTTTTCTTCACGAGGGGGTCGGCGTTCCGAATAAAGGGGCGCATGGGTTTCCTTCTTGTTTTTGATATTGATATCATCAACGTGGTGTTTAACGAAAGTGGACGGACACTCTGCGAGTAGTCGAGAGGAATGAGAGTCTTGATGATACACGCCGAGTTCCACCAGTTCCATCCAGAGCATCTATGTACCGCGTTTACGGCTTCGCAGTATCCCACACCGCCGCCATCGTCCACCTATAAAACTTGCCCTTCCCCGCCTCCGCGATCTCCTCCACCTCCTCCTCGCTCAACTTCCCCCCCTTCACAATCGCATCCAACTGCACCCGCTGCCTCTCCACATTACTACTCGTCGTGACAATCACCCCGCCGCTCTTCTGCGCCGCCCACTGCAGCAGCACCTGGCTCGGCTCAAGCCCGTGGGCAGCCGCGATGCGCGCGACGGGGGCGTCGACGGGCCCGCCGGGGGCGCGGGTGATGGAGGACAAGGGGCCGTAGCACTCGAGGGTGATGTTGTGGGCGGCGCAGTAGGAGGTGAGGCGGAGCATGTTGGGCGCGTGGTAGACGTAAGGGTGGTACTCGATCTGCCCGGTCAAACACATCACCCCACGTCAGCGTCTGCTTCGCTCCGCAGTACCTAGAACGGTGCGCGTTACCCAGCAGACTGGCTGTTTCGCCGGGCCCCAGGGCTACGATACACACAACGTACCTGGTTAACGCTCGGAACGACTTTCCAGGTCTTTTCGAGCTCGACGAGGTCTTCTTCACGGAAGTTGCTGACCCCGATAGACTTGGTAAGTCCCTCGGCTTTGAGCTCCTCCATGATGGCCCAGGCTTCGGCGATGCTCAGCTTTGGGGCGAACAGCTGCGATTGAAGGGGAGAGGGGACGTCAGTGATCATATCTTCGGAAGGCATAGGAGGATCTGGGTTATAGAGGGCTCACAAGGGGAGAGTGAAGGAGGTCTGCGATGCCACACGTCAGCTCCGAAACCACCGCCGTGCCCACTCTTTACGCGACTCTTATCCACTCACAGAGGTCCACATATTCCAGATTCATCTACCCGCACAAATCGATATACAAGGTGTCAGCCATCCTCTATGAGATGTATGGAGCAATTTTAACCTCGTGCTCACGTCTTTCAAAAGCTGCTTCAGAATAACTCTCGGGTTCTTCTCCCCAGTGGGGTCGTCCATCTTCCCACCTATGACATACTGCCAGTCAGCAACCCCCTCCATCCATCCCGAGACTCCCCCACGCAAACACAAGTAGCCCCTCAAACCAGACTCACACTTCTGCACCACAAACACATCCTCCCTCTTCCCGCCCCACTGCTCAAGCGCCTCCCTCAAGCTCGTGCTGTTGTTGTACATCTGGGCACAGTCGATGTAGGTATAGCCCTGCTGGAGGGCGGAGACGACGTGCGGGACACAGGATTTGTTGAAGTGGGTTGTGCCTGTGGGCGAGGGGGCGGGAGCAGGGGTCAGCTGGGAGAGCGACGAGAAGGGGGGGAGGACGAAGGGGCAAGAAAGACTTACCGAGCCCGAACCCGATCTTGGGGATCTTGACACCATCGTTGAGGGTGATAGTAGGCATGATGACTTTGGTCATGGTAGATATGGACTTCCTGTGCAGCCTGAGGACGACTGGGCGACGTGCTAGTGCTCGAATATTGAGTTGAAGAGGGGAGCGCGAGGGTGAGGCGTTCGAGTTGCTGTGCCAACGAGGGATGGGTCGCCCTTGTGAAAGGACAGCTGCAAGTGAAAAGAATGCCGCTTTACCGTGTCAGATATATGTACCAGATACATGAGACTTCTTTACGGGCTGCCCGTCCCGACTTCCCATCCGATGCAGGCAGCACGAGATAGCAGATGACCGAGAATGGAGATTGAGCCGGACGGACGAGTCCGACGGCCCGCAGATGGCGCGGGTTCTCGGGAGTGATCCGTCCGGCGGAGTGGGAGGCTTGGCTCTGGGATTGATGATGTCTTTGGCATTTCTTTTCTTGACATGGCATGAGATGTTTTTTGCAAGAACAACACAAACATCCCCGGCGATATATCTATGGAAGAACAGCAACACCTCATCCAGCAGGACACGTCGCGCCACAATCGAAGCCGGACCTCCACACCCAAAGGACCATCATTGAACAGCATCCGCAACCCTAACGCACAGACCTCTCAACCTCTCCTCCCCGCGCCCCATCGACACCTCGTCCCTTCACGGCCTGATCAGGGACGGTGTATGGATCAAGTTTCTTCCAACGAAAATGAAACAGGAAACTCGGCTCTAGCCCTGGCCTGGGTGACTTGGTCGTTGAGTAGAGAGTGAAGTGTGATGGGAGGGAACGAAGGGCTGGGGAAGGCAAAACACCAGGTTTATCGACGATGATGTGAAGCCTCTACTTACGTTCTTTGCCTATAAAGCACTCGCATCGCTCACAGCTCTCAAATCCCATCAGACCAGCTGTTCATACATCACTGTGTACAGGCAACCATAACCATGTTCGCTGTGCACTTCAAGATTCTTCGCGCGAAGCCGCTGCCTCTGGCGGGCTTTTCGCTTCCTGTTGCCCCGATGGGCAAGGGGTTGATGGCTATGAGGTCGTTCTCTACGACTATGAGCGCTTGTGAGTATCGCCTTCCCCTCTCAGCTTGGTGCAAGATGAGCATCTGAAGCGGAACGCACAATGCCACAAGAGCTGACCACCCGTCACAGTCCGAGCCCTCACCCCCAAGCCCAAACAGCCCCTCCCCGCCTACCACTTCTATGTCAACGACCTCATCGCGAGCCCCAACTTCTCCACGCCCTCTGGTCGCAAGGACGCCTCCTCCATCAGCGTCGTCGCCGCCCCCATGTGGCGTGCCCTCTCCCTCTCTGAGCGCGCGCCATACGACGCCGCCGCCGACGCCGCGAGGGCGGAGTACGACCGCGATTACGCCAAGTGGTACAACGCCTTGACTCCGCAGGAGATCAAGGACTTTGAGGCGCTGACCGGGGGGGTTGTGCTGCCGCCTGGTGGCGGGGCGAAGAGGAGGAAGAAGGCGGTTAGTGCGAGGCCGGGATACCCCGGGAAGCCGATGGGGCCGTTCCTCATGTTTCAGGCGGAGATGAAGAAGAAGGGGCTGTTGAAGGTGGAGGAGATTGAGGATAAGATGCAGATGATGAGGAATCTGTCGACGGAGGCGTCGAAGATGTGGAATAAGCTCAGCGATGAGGAGAAGGACGTGAGTTGAAGTCTGACACCCACTCTCCCCTTCCTACCCCCCCCACCCCCCCACCCCCTCAGATCACCACGGGCAGATCGCTGACACCACCGGCAGAGGTGGACGGTAGCCAGTGCCGAAGCCAAAAAGAAGTACGACGCCTGGGCTGCCACCCAGCCCGACCTCGTCGCGCAGGATAAGCGCGACAAGCTCGACACCGACGACCAGAAGCGTCACCTCAAGTACCTCAAGAACATGCCCGGCGCGCCCAAGTTCCCCACCTCGGCGTGGCTCAACTTTTGCGATGCGGTGCGTGCACGCGGGGGCGTGCCGGTGCCGCCTGAGATCGTCGGGGCGGAGGTGGCGCAGTACAAATCGAAGAAGATGGGGGAGATGTGGAGGAAGTTGAAGCCGGACCAGAGGGCTGTGAGTGCGGGTCGTCGTGTTTGAATGATCTGTTCGGGGTGTCGCTGACGAAGGTGGATTAGCCGTACGATTTCGAGTTTGAGAGCGACAGGAGGGCGTGGAAGGCTTGGGAGGCGAAGCACCCGAAGGATTGAGTGGATCTGCCATACCTATCTCCATACCAATGCATCGTGAACTCTGCTCCTGATAACTCGTGAGGCATCATCATCGCCACAGACGGAACGGCATCTCGCGCCGATCTACTCATCAGATCCCGTGAACCATACAAAACATCCATGGATCAGTCCCCGGACCGGACTCGAGCCAGAGATAAGTAAGAACTACAACAGACCAGATACTTGATACGGCGTAACCCTCTCGCGTCGGCCGCCCCACCTCTGCCCCTGCCCCAGCCCATGCTCGCTCCCCCCTACTCCCCCCTACTCCAATCAACGCCCGACCTAGCTAAGCCCAAATTTACGAAAACATACACTCCGCTGCGCCTCCCCCCTCCCCCCAAGAATAGAACTAAGGCTCGTATCTCGGCAAGAACAATCCCGGACCGCTCGCGCTGCCATTCCTGCTCTGTGCGTCCACCGCCGTAGGGGAACGCTCCCCCTCTGCTTCCTCCTCCTCGTCATGCGCGCCCTCCTCCGGGGCACTAGGGGCCGTCCCGCTGGATAAGTCTGGAGAGGCTGACGACGAGTCTGACCCGTGCGAGTGACCGGTGGGTTCATCGTCCTCGTCAGGAGCAAGGGGCGGTGCAGACGGCAAAGCCGCCTCAAGCTCTACCCGACGGTCAAACCTGCCCGGCCCCTCGTCATAGAGGTCCCCATCATCATCCTCATCTCCGTCCAGTGCAAACGGCGGAGCCGACGGCGCAGACGCGCCGCCGTCGAGCACAGGCGGGGAGGAGGGTAAGAGGTGGCGGGTGTCCATAGATGGCGGGAGGGACGGAGGCGCGGAAGGTTCGTACTGCGCCATACGAGCGCTAAGCCTCGGCGGAGGCGGGAACGCGCTCTCCGCAGGCTCTGACGGTGCGCTCGCCTCGCCGACTTCTTCCTCTACCACCTCCAGCCGCTCAAACCCATGCTCATCCACCGCCACCTCCGGCGCCGACGCTGACGCTGGCGCTTCCTCGCCTCCGGCACCTCCGCCAGCCTCAGGCGGCGCTGAGCCCCCCATGCGGAGCCGCTCGAGCACGCGCTTATCATCCGTCGCGATATGCCTGATCCGTTCCCGCTCGGCTTCTTCGTCGTCCGATACAGGCGGCGGGTCTACCATGCGCGACTTGCCATCGCTCCGCGATGCCACGGCCAGCGCGAGCTCGCCGTCCTCGGTAGCTGGAGCGGGATAGTACCCCGGCGCTGATGTCTTCTCGGTGGAGGACATCGCGGTAGGCCGGCCGGTGGATGATGAGGCACCTCGGGATGAGTGGGCGGAGACGCTAGGGTCGTCGTGCTCATCGGCGTCGGGCTCGGGCGCAAAGGTAGATGCAGGGAGGCGGGACGGGCCGGCAGATGACGAGCCAGCGCCGGTGGGGATGGAGCGGACAGACGCGGGGCGGTATGCCGGAGGAAAGTATGGTGTCGGGGCTGTGGGGATGGTCGGTGTGGACGACTCGGCAGTGCTGGGGTTGTCGTTTGCCGTAGTCTCCGACTGCTCCTCACTCGATGCCGTATCCTGCACCGCCGCTTGCTCCCCCTCTTGCATCCTCTCCGCCTCTCCCTCTCTCCCCCGCTGCTGCACGCCATCCTGCACTCCATCCACCTCCATATCCTTATCCTCGTCCTCCCCCGCCGGCGTCTCCGTCCCGGGGCTCCTCGCCACACCCTTCCCCTTCCTCCTCCTCAGATGCCCCAGCCGCGAATTCCACCCCCGCACTTTACTCTTCGCCAGCCCCATCTGTCCATCCCGCTTCTTCTTCTGCGCGTGCTTCTCCTCCATCTCCTTGAGCTTCTCCCTGAACGCCTCCTCCGCGGCTGAGCCGTTGATGTCCTGCTCGTTCAAGCCGGCAGCGGCGAGGGCCTTGCGGCGAAGACGTTCTTTCGCACGCTTTTGTTTTCGGTGGCGCTTTCGACGACCGAGGACGTAGCTGGGTGGAGAAAAGCGGAGATGTGTCAGCTGGTCGTCCGAGAGGATAAAGGAGGTGGGAACGAACATGATGATGAGTGCGACGATGACCACGGCCATGATCACACTGGCGACCGCAATCAGAGGCACCCTGTAGATACTCGTCCGGTTTGACGATATACCCCATCTGCAATAACACAACGAATCAGTCAGCATTCCCTGATTGAACCGTCCGCAACGACGTACCCGTTCGGGAGAGCCTCTTCGACCGCATAAGTCGGCTTGGCCGACGCCGTCGAGTTGGTCGTACTGTCCGTCACTGTCCCGTTCCCATCTGCGTCGGCAAAAATTGGTCCGGACGTTGGCGTCTGCGATGCACCGCCGTCAGCGATTATCCCCTGGCCCTCCGCGCTCGAGCCCAGATCGGCATGACTCACTGCCACTTTCCGTCCGTACAGATACCATCCGCCCTCAGCCTTCCGCCACACTCCATCCTCATGCTGCGTCAACAGATACGGCAGTTTGGTCTCGTCGACGTATGCGACCGAGGTCGGCAGGATCGACGGCGTGATGACCGTTGTGGGGTATTTTACGCGCTTGTCGATTAATGGTGCCGCGTCTCGGGCTGCCTCGCGCGGGGCGATGGGAGGGGGTGTGGGTAATGCCGCTCTGGCCCGCGGGGGTGCCGGTGCCGGGGCGGCGGATGCTGTACCGACAAAGGGGAGGAGGAATGGAGGGAGAAGGGCGAGGAGGGGGGAGGATGTGGGAGGGGTAGGGGGTGGTCTTCGGCGGCGGCGTGTTCGGGATGGATCGCTCCGCCTCTTCCTCGCATCGCCCTCGCCGCCGTCGCTCTCCAACGGCTCCCCCCTCAGCCTCGACGGCCCCGCCTCAATCGTCTCTGGCTCCCAGCCATCTCCGATCCCGAGTCTCCGCCAGCTTTCTGCTTGGTTCATATCACGAACGAGCCACCCAGGGGCAACGGGTGGTACCGCACGTGAACCCAATTCTTTGTCGCGTTTGTTGATCTGTAAGAGAGGAAAAGTGTCGCAGAGTGTATTGTGGATGGGTGCGGAGGCGATGGCAGGGGAGAGGAGGGGGCGAGGGGTGGGAATGGGTTGATGGGGTGACGATATTTATAGCCTGTGGTCGGCTGGTTTCCGATGTGTGGTCGCTGGGCTATAATTATCCTGTTGGATCGAGACTGGCAGAGTCGCGAGATATATCCCGTCAAGTGTGGGTGCGGATGCCGTTGTGGGATGCCGGGAGGGTGGCGGGGGAGGATGGGTGGAGGAGGTGTCGGGGGGAGGGGGTCGGAGGGGGGTGGAGTAGAGAGAGAGAATAGAGAGACAAGCTGTGTATAGATGACTTGAATACAAATGGAATGGATCCAGCGCTCCTCTGCTCTCACTCCGCTGCCCGCCCCGCCCACCGGTTCCCGAGTTTGATCCCGTTCCTCAACACCGACCCTGCTTTTTACGCTTTTTACAGGTTTTTCAGAGGTCAGATTTAGAACTCCTTATGCTTAACGCCACCGTGCCATGCACCAGACACATGCACAGCACACGACCTTGACTGGCATGCAGCGACGCCGCTGCACTTGTACTCGCCACCATGCATGCCCACCCATCAAGCAGGACGCTTGCGGCGCCGACGGTGTGCCCCAAACAACCGCCAAAAGGAGTAAAAACGTCGCCACCTCCAAGGCACTCTCCGTTGGCGTTGCCCCTCAAGCGTCCCCCCTGGCCCCGCTCCCGTAAACCGGTCGGCCCCTTCCACGCTTCCACCGTCTCCGCCGCTCGCGAGCGCCGTCATCAGCCGCCCCGTCGAATGAATTTCGAGACAGGCGCGTTGCTCAACACACCAGCACAACGACGTGCCGTGCCAAGGAGACCGTGAAGACTATAAATATGGATAGTGATCGCTCGGCTCTCTCGGCAGATCATGAGGTAGTGCTTACGGCTGAGCAGTATATATAGAAGCTCAGCGTGATGGCCTTTGGTTGTGATCGTGCCAGTCACCCAGAGCCAGTTGTCCATGATCGCCGTCCCGTCGTCATTCACACTCGCCACCACCACGCCGCCTGAGGCAGAGTTCATACCATAATGGCATGCGTCGTCGGCTGCCACACAGGTACATACATCGGACGAGAATACGTAGTACTACTCGTGCAGGAGGCATGTCTGTATCTGGCAGAATCTTGACGACTCTCTTGCCAGAGATCTTAATGCACGTTGTACGAATCGATCTGGCGCTCGCTCCATCAAGTCATGGTCTTCCAAATCGGTGACCACAGCGCAGGCATGCCGCTGACTTTCTGTTTCTGCACATTATCTCCCATGTTCAGCATATGCATAGCACACGCATCGCACGCTGAAGCATCCTTCCATGCACTCCTACGATGGCATGGCACCGGCAACAAGGTGGGAACGGCAAAAAGCAAAAAGAAACTGCCCCGGAGAGACTCGAACTCTCGACCGTCTGATTGTCTTGTGATCTCGAGATGAGACCAGTTTAACAGTCAACCGCTGTAACCAACTCAGCCACGGGGCATTTCATGTTTTGCCCTCATTTTCCAAGGGCCTTGTCGGATCATGCATAAGCTGTTATATCATGGTGGTAATGTCGGCACTCACTCTGACCACAGCGTGAGCGTGGATGCCACAGGACTGGACTGAAAACCAGCCTTCGGCTCAGTAGCCCGTCGCTTGAATCTTAAACTGGCCGCTGATCGTACCTGAGATACCGGAACGACCCAAAGGACCCAGCTGACGGCGCGGTGGTTGAGGAAGAGAATAATGTGTGTGGCGGAGCGCGTACTGCTGCCCTTGTTCGTTCCGCTAGATGGTGGATGCGATTACACGAGGCTGTTCTCCCAGTGTTGTATGAGCCACGCCAAGCTCAGCGGACATGGGTAAAGTAACGTGCGGCCGTCGTCCTTCCTTGCTACGAGCTTGTTCGCCTCAAGACTACTCGGTGACTGGCGACTTCGCGGCAGAGGAGCCGGGTCCTGGCCGAAAAACCAGCGAGGACAGATTGAAATGTTTCATCTTGCAGTCAAATGTGCGTTGTAGTAGGTCGGTTCCAGCAAGAATCCATGTCTCATCGTACGAGATGATGCCCCTTGTCAAAGTTGCTACGACAGCAGTGAGGTGGGATACAGTCTCGAACATGCCATTGTCGGTAGGCGTGTCGTCAGTAGAAACGGTGGACGATCTCAACGGCGAGAACTGCAGAGATGGACCAGGCGTGGAAGGTGAGACCACCCGGAGCAGAGCAGGCGGCACTGTCCTTGGCATTGTCAGCTTTTCCTTTGTTGAAACGAACAGTGACGATTAACCACGAGACTGCATTCCGCCTAACGTTTTCGACAGCTCTGACACGGGGTATCATCTTACAGAACGGGATGTGGTTCTTGTTGGAAAGAGCCTGTTGCAACACGCTTATACATCGCCTTCGAGAGCTCATGGTCGTCCGGGAACTGCTGCGTGGCTGAGTGAAGGGCCTACTCGCTCTCGTTGAAGCAATGCTTGTGTGAGGTGAGGCATGGCACTTCCGGTCGGGGTGGCGTCAGTATAGTCGTCGGTGGGGTGTGTGGACAAGTTATTCGACGAGGCGTGAAGAGATGACTCAGACGTGGAAGGTGCGACAAGGAAGGATAGAGTAGGCGCCACGGTCTATAGCGATACTGTCAGCGGTACCTTTCTGTCAAGAGCTGTGGACACTCGCCACCAGTCGCCTTCACCATACTGGTTCCCGCCTTGCGATGGCATCTCTAACTTGGGGCCTTCTGTCGCACAATGGAACAGGGGTACGTGTTGATAAGACTCTCAGCAATGCTCTTTAGCATGCCATCCTGCACGAAAAGTGGACAGCGAGACGATGCACCCACGGGGAGAGTGTGTTAAGTGTCACAAATAGCAAGAGGTTGGAGACTGACTGCCGCCTTGTAGTGGCGCTTGTCAGACTATCGACAAGTCTTGCTCCAAAGAAAGCACACACCGACATGTGTCTCACAGCTTCTACCACGTTTGAGAACAATGACTCGCCCGTTCAGTGCGGCAAGGGTCAGTAGGCGTGAACGGATGGGTGGATGATAAGTGGGGTCCCTGTGAGTAAGAAGAGAGAACACGGGGTGTGTGCTCGATAAGACGGGTGTCATGACTCGCCTTCGGGAGCTTCAATAGCCTAGGACCGAAGACGTGAGCGGGTAAGGAGAACTGCTCGCTCTCGGTATCCCAGTCGGTGACTTGGGTGAGGCGTGTCACATGGTAATGTGTGAGTTGTTGAAACGTGAGCGGACAAGAGAGCGAAGCAGCGCCTGACGGTGCGAGTATAGAGCACATACCACATAGGAGGGAGAGGAAGGTACCTGTAAACTGACGGCTCAGACGCCCGTAGTCGAATCCATCATAGGTCTAGCAGCGGTACGTATCAGTCCAGCAACACCCGTCAGCTCTTATGGGTTCGCTGTCTTGAAAATGCACCCTGCCACCCTAATCACGCTCCACACCCTGTGTCGATCATCGGCCGTTAGATATGCTGCTGGGGCACCCCGGACAGCCAAAGGGCCCTGGAGTAAGTATACCGATACAGGCAGAGGAAGGAGGGTAGGACGATAACGATGGGAGACGACTAGAGATGCATACCACATGCCGCATCGAAAGGAATCGATCACTCCACCGCCACGCCTTACCATTGACTCCGGAGTGAGTAGCGCTCGCGACGACGACAGCGCTTCCCGCCGCACCACTCACATGCCTAGGCCTCGTGCCCACTACTGATGCATAGCCCGTCGTGGGAAGCAAGGCAAGAATGACAGCTGCGGGCTGCGAGCCACGCTGGGGGGGATGGGTCGCGGCGAAGGGTGGTGACCGAGATCAAGCCGCCGAGGTCGTGCTGGCGGATGGAGCGGTGGTGACGCCGCCGTCGACGATGGAGGAGGGCTGCGTATTTGCGACCGGCTGGGACAGAATCATGATCTGATCGATCAGCAGTGCGGCTCTCGGGCCAGTACTGGGGATATCGATGGCAGGTGGGGGCCGCGGGCAGTCCCCCGTATGATGACATGATGGAGCTCGAGGACGCCCACGCGGCCCTCGAGAGCTTCCCCCTCCACCAGTCACCCCACCGCTCTCATGGCCAATGCCGACCCGAACGCCGCGCTCCTCGTCGAGCAGATAACGGCCATATCCCAGCCGGTAACCGCCGGACAACAGCCCGCCTCCATCGTCGACGACCTCGTTACGCCGCGCCCATCGGTCAACACGCTCTCGTGGTCTCACTCACCACCCATCGCGGCAACAAGTCCGTCCTCCCAGCATGGTTCGCAGCCGACGGCTATCATCCCCGCGTGGCTTGCTGCCAGGGATGAGCTCCGCGAGGCCGAAGCCCAGGCGATTTGGTGCTGGTGATGCGGAGAAGAGAAGAAGCAGCAGGGGGCAGTTGTGCGCCTGAGCCCGTCATCGGAGATCGGGCCCATCCTTTCCCCTCACGGAACCAAATATCCGTGCCTAGGAGAACCGACACAGTTCTGGTGTGCGGGCGCGTGAAAATCCGGCGTTTTTTTGGGTGCTCCCCTGGAGTGCATTCAGATCGTGTTTTGACGTGTTGGGATGCTTGCGCGACGAGTTGGGGGACGTGGGAGGGCTTGTTTTGGAGCTGTGATCATGGGGGGGGGGTGATGGCGGGAGCCGTGGGGATGCATGAGCTGAACAACGTGAGGAATACTGCCAGGGAAAGGATGGAAGAGAGATGGTTTGTTTGTCAACAAGGGGTGGGTCTGACTCATCCAGCGACGCAAAGCGGATGGCTATGCAGGTTTGGATGCACATGAAGACAGAAAACGGCGAAGCAAGCTTGATGGCATTATAGACACATATATAAAGCAGCAAGGTTTATCCTTCCAGCACGACTGCGTGCACCTCTCTCCTTATCCTGCCCCCTCTCACCCCGCACCCCCCAACCAGCGCTCACAGCTGACTCTCATCATCCACAAACACCCTCACCTGCCCCCCACCCCAACGCTGCATCACCGCCCTCCCGCTCTCCGTCGGTTGGGAGAACGCCGCCTCCCCCTTTGACGGGTCGAACGAACAGCCGTACACGGTGTGTTCGCGTGCTGCGTCGAGGAGGTGGAGAGAGAGCCCGTGGGAGCGGTAGAGCGGGGCGGTGTAGAGGCGGTGGATGCCTAAGGGGGTGGGGAGGTGTTCGGGGCTGTGGTGGGTGGTTTGTTAGTACGTGATCCGCGTCGCTTCATAATAAGGAGAAGGAGGGACGTACTCGCACATGACGCTCCCCAGCCCGCCGCTCTCCACCACCCTCTTCCCCCCCTCCCCACTCGCACCCTCCCCAAGTTTCTCACCATAACCCAACACCCGCATGGCCCACTTGATCCCCTGCGCCACCACGACGCTCACCACGCGCTCCTTCCCTTGCCCTGATGTCTTGGAGACGTCTACGCGGGGTCGCTTGGCTTGCTTGGAGGGGGGTGGGGGAGGCGGTGGGGAGGCGGTGAGGAAGAGGAAGATCTTGCAGCGGTCGAGGATGGGGGGAGGGAGAGGTGGGGAGGAGAGGACTCGGTCGACTGTGGAGAGGATCTCGTCCAGCTGTGAGGGAACAGAGGTTAGCTTTGTGACCAAGCTGCGTCGCGTGTCCTGATGGGCAAAGTCTTGACGCGAGACTCACCTTGCTCCCACCCCAGCTCCCATCTACGACCACCACCCTCCCCTTCGCCTTCCACTTGCCCTCCCCAAACGTCACACTATCCTTCACAACCTTCCACCCCACCTCGCCACCCTTCCCCTTCTTCAGCCCCTCCCACACAATCCCACGAAGGACACGCGCATGGTGCGCTTGGTGAACCGTTTCGTCTGGTCCGCCACGCATGAACGACATGGAGCAGTCTGGGCAAGTATGCAGCAGAGGGAGGTGGGTGAGGTGCATCTGGGTGAGAGAGGTGGGCTTCGCGGGCTTGGGCGGTTTGGCGGGGAGAGACGAGGTGGGAGAGGTTGCGGTAGGGGGTGATGACGGAGACGCGACCGTTGTACTCGGGTGAAGAGGCTTTTTCCGTTTTTGAGGCATGGGCGCGAAGAAGCCTTTGAGGGACGACTGGACGGCCTTCTTCACCACCATTGGCTTTGTAGCTACTGCTTTACCCTTCCCCTTTGCTGGTGCGGGTGCCAGCTCAACGAGCTTCGAAGGCCCCGGCGCGTCCGACCCCGACGCGTCGACGTTCTCTGCATCTTCATCTTCTGCCGAGAAAAACAGAGGTGAGGAAGCGCGTTTTCGCGTCGTGGTAGAAGGGGGAGACGATGCGAGGGGGCTGTCGAGGCGGTAGGACGATGGGGGGGAGGATGAGCGGGTGGGGTGGGACGCGAGGGAGGGAGGGGATGAGGGGGTGAAGAGGGATGATGAGGAGCGCGGGGGTGCTTTGCCGTACGTCCTGCGCACGACGGGTCTGAGATGGGTTAGTGTGGGTTGCAAAGAGCTGACAGTGAACTTACCTGGACATGGCAGCAAGCAGTGAGCAGAGAGTAAAGAGAGGCAAGAGCAAAGAGAGCAACGCATAGAGGCAGGATTGACGCGTCTCGACATGAGCAGCTTGACGGCAGCAACCGAGGATCAGGCGCGTGGACCCTGCAACGGGATCAAATCTCACGACTCCGAAGGTGCCCGAAGAAAGCCGGGTGGGGGATGAGGGCAAGATGGAAACCGGGTGTGGGCTGGATAAAAGAAAGTCAGTTATAAGGCGCACGTAGTCAGAGACCAAGTCAGCTGAACAACAGCACCCCCACTCCCGCTACAGTATCCATCTACATGTTGACCCGCACAGCTCTTAGATCGGCTACCAGCGTGAGTCTCTATCTCTTATCGCCTCCTCCTTTCCACCGACCACCTTTCACCCTGCCTCCACGCCCGCACTATCTAACACCCCCCGCCCACAGCTTCCCGCCCGCAGACAACTGCCCCGTACCCTCTTCGCTGCCCAACGATCATTCGCCTCCTCCTCCATCACCATGTCTGAGCAAAAGTACAGGGTCGAGAAGGACACCTTCGGTGACCTCAACGTCCCCTCCGACAGGTACTGGGGTGCCCAGACCCAGCGAAGTCTCATGAACTTTGACATCGGTGAGCTGTCTGGACGCTTCCACCCCATTGGCACCGCTGACAACCCATGCTGCAGGTGGCCCCACCGAGCGCATGCCCCCTCCCCTCATCAAGGCCTTTGGTGTCCTCAAGAAGGCCGCCGCGACCGTCAACCAGACCTACGGCCTTCCCGCCGAGGTCGCCGACCACATCCAGAAGGCCGCCGACGAGGTCATCTCTGGCAAGCTCATCGACGAGTTCCCCCTCGTCGTCTTCCAGACCGGCTCCGGCACCCAGACCAACATGAACGTCAACGAGGTCATCTCGAACAGGGCTATCGAGATGATGGGCGGGGAGCTGGGCAGCAAGAAGCCGGTGCACCCTAATGACCACGTCAACATGAGCCAGAGCTCCAACGACACGTGAGTTGGCGTGGCTCTAGACTGTGCGGCTGGAGAGTGAAGGCTAACTCGCGAGGCAGCTTCCCCACGGCGATGCACGTCGCCGCCGTCGTCGAGATCAACTCGCAGCTCATCCCCGCCATGATCGAGCTCCGCGACGAGCTCGAGGCCAAGCGCAAGTCGTTCGAGAACATCATCAAGATCGGCCGTACCCACTTGCAGGACGCCACCCCCTTGACCCTCGGCCAGGAGTTCTCGGGCTACGTCACACAGGTGGACAGGGGTATCGGGCGTGTGCAGGCGACGCTCAAGAACTTGAGCATGCTCGCGCAGGGCGGTACCGCCGTTGGCACTGTGAGCTAAATCTTCCTTCTGGTAAGGCGGGCGTAGCTGACGTGAGGCGCTGTTCAGGGTCTCAACACCAAGAAGGGCTTTGACGAGAAGGTCGCCGCCGAGATCTCCAAGATCACCGGGTACGACTTTGTCACCGCCCCCAACAAGGTCCGCTCTCCTCCTCTCGTTCAGACGCCGGCTGAGCTGACACACCCCCCAGTTCGAGGCCCTCGCTGCCCACGACGCCATCGTGGAGGCTTCCGGCGCGCTCAACGTCGTCGCCGTGTCCTTCATGAAGATCGCCAACGACATCCGATACCTCGGGTCTGGCCCTCGTTGCGGTCTCGGCGAGCTTGAGCTGCCCGAGAACGAACCTGGGTCTTCCATCATGCCCGGCAAGTGAGTGCTAAATACGACATTGCGAGCCCGTACCTAGCACATCACTAACGCCCAGCGCGCAGGGTCAACCCCACCCAGTGCGAGGCCCTCACCATGGTCGCCGCCCAGGTCATGGGCAACAACACCACCATCTCCGTCGCTGGCTCCTACGGCCAGTTCGAGCTCAACGTGTTCAAGCCCGTGCTCATCAAGAACTTGCTCCAGAGCATCAGGCTGCTCTCGGACGGCGCGAGGAGCTTCACCAAGAACTGTGTGGTGGGGATCAAGGCGAACGAGGACAGGATTAAGAAGATCATGAACGAGAGTTTGATGCTGTGAGTGCGGTTGGCTGGGGGAGAAGCGGATGGGATGGGAGACAGGTGCTGATGGACGGACAACAGTGCTACCTGCCTCAACGGGACCCTTGGTTACGACGGTGAGTAGCTCTGTACTCTTCCTTTTGATATTGCGAGGCAGAGCTGACGCGGAGAGAACAGACGTCGCGAAGATCGCCAAGAAGGCGCACAAGGAGGGCCTTACGTGAGCTCCTTCGTGACCTGAGTTTTCTACTCAAGCACAAAGCTGACAATTTACATATCTGCAGTCTCAAGGAGTCCACCCTCGCCCTCGGCAAGCTCACCTCGGAGGAGTTTGACGCCAAGGTCAGGCCTGAGCGTGAGTCTTCGTGTCTCCACAACCGCCTTCCTCAACTGACACCCACTTTCCTGCAGTCATGCTTGCCCCCGATGAGGTGTAAGGAAGAAGAAGTAGCAGTAGATCTTGGGATGTCATCATGCATAGGAGTTGTTAGAGTTGTTTGCCAGAGCCAGAAGAAAGACAATAGAGCATGTGTCTGTTGTGGTGCCCCTCTTTCTTTGCGCGGCGCCCTGAACCACAACCGGCCGGCGTCCATAAAATGTCTGTGCGCAGAGACCTCATCTTGACTTCGCATCGTACTCGTGAATCGTCGTCAACAAGTGCTAGGGAGAGAAGGCGTAGTATACCCCCTATCCTCGTGCTCCATATCCATAGCGGGCTACCCCTCCCCATCCCTCCCTCTAGCCTCCACCCTTGCCCACCTTCCTCCGCCTTCCCCTCCCCTTGCTCCTTTCCCCCTAGTCTTCGCCATGGAAGCCATCCGCTCGCCACCCCAATCCATCACCAACACCCGGGACGAAGTAGACATTCTCCCTCCACCTCCCGCACCATTTCCTGTGGACTTTCGCTCCAGCGAAAATGGCGAAGCAGCGGCGAGCACAACGGGTACAGCGGGTGAGGCGATCAGAGTAAGTCTAGGCGGGGATCCGGGCATACTCAAGCGTTTGTCGGTATGCTAATGTCCAAGGCTTCTTCCTCGTCGACAACGTGCAGAGCGACGTAGCCCAATACCTCGCATCAGTCCAGCAATCATGCGTACACGCTCTATCCACCCTCCTCCCAGACGACCCCCCTCCTTCCCTCTCCACCACCCAACCCCGCACCACGCCCAGCCTAGGCCCCGATACACAGCTGGCAGCAGCACTCTCCGACCTGCTGGAAGTGACCTATGAGCTCGAGGGACTTGTACCCTCTTCCCCCCCGCCGGCGCATGGGGAGTATGCAGAGAGCCCTACGACGCCGCGGCCGCATACGGCGGTGTCTGCGGGGATGGCGCGCGAGCAGTCGAGTTCGTCGGGGATGGCTTCGTCGTTTGATGACCTCGCTAGGGACTTGCAAGACCTCCAATCAGCTCGAGAAGGAGGGCGGGGAAGCGCCCCAGCAGAGACGGGGGTACGGGATGAGAGGCTTCATCCTGCGATCTATAGGGTACGGGAAGAGCTGGCGTGGGCGAGGTTGGAGAGTCTCAGCCAGGCGGTCATGGTCACGGCGCGTGAGCGTGGGGAGAGGGGGGTAGATGGGTCTGGGGGTCTGCCGCCTAGCTACGAGCAGCACGACCTCGAGGAGGCGCATGTACATGCCCATATCCACGCTCTCCCGACGTATCAAGACCTCCACTCCGACCAGCCCACCCTCTCCGGCCCTTCCACCTCGTCCAAGCCCTCCATCGAGGATCACACCTCGCAGAAGCCACCTCAAAGACGAGATGAAGTGGAAGAAGCCCCGACAGCGTCTCGCGAGAAGATTCTCCACGACCTCGACGCAGTCACGTCCGCCATCGAGCGACTCTACAGCGTCGCTCCGCAGCTCCAAAACCAGCGGGTAGAGATGCCCGCGCGGGCTCGGCAAGCCGCTGCTGCCGCC
Organism: Cryptococcus sp. DSM 104549; assembly: GCA_036427605.1. Classification (NCBI taxonomy): domain Eukaryota; kingdom Fungi; phylum Basidiomycota; class Tremellomycetes; order Tremellales; family Cryptococcaceae; genus Cryptococcus; species Cryptococcus jaspeensis. The sequence goes on along the minus strand of CP144044.1, from coordinate 3,297,536 downwards.
GCGGTACGGCCTGCCCCTCTCAGCTTGGCGGGTAAGGACGAAGCGAAGTTGAGTAAGGAGGAGAGGATACAGCTTGAGAGGATCAAGATGCGCGAGCTGGAGGAGATCTGGGAGAGGATCGAGAGAGCACATGGGAAGAGGCGGATTAAGGTGGAGGATGGACAGAGGGCGCAAGGTGGGGAAGAGTGGGACAACAGGAGTGTGAGTCTGCCCATGTGAAAGTTCGCCGACGCAGAGCAGACACTGATGTGAGATGAAACGTAGCGGGCGAGGTTTATTAACCGCGTGGTGGACCAGGCAGAGGCGAGCAGGCTGGAGGGGCAGGATGGGGTGATGGGAATCGTGGATGTGGAGCTTGCGAGGGCCAGAGACCTCAGAGACGTAGGTCGTCGGTCTATGCGCTTGTCCAAAACACTACCTGCTAACTATCACCAACCACAGAGGGACCATTTCCTGCGAGATCTCATCGAGCAATCTGCAGACGGAAGACTGATGGACCAAGATGCCAATGCCCCCGATGGGGACCTCGCGGCAGCTCGCCAGGCCAAGGTAAGCTTCACTCTCTCTCGCCAGGAGACCCGGACAAAGCTGACTTCCCCTTCAGCAACACGCTTTCGTCAGCGAGATCATCGCCCGCACCCGCGCCTCCCGCCTTTCCTCACAAGACTTCCCCCTCTCCGCCGAAGACAAGCTCGCAGAGAAACGCACGGCGCTGATCGAGAACCTCGTGGATTTCGGGACCTCGGGCAGGCTGCATGATCAGGATTCTTTGCCGCCTACCCCGAGAGGCGGGGAAGAGCGGAAAGAGGATCCGTTCGAGTTAATTTCGGTGCAGGATTTCTTGGCGTCGGCACCGGGTTCTGGCAAGACGGGATCCAACGTGGGGGAGTCTGAGGTGGGGGTAAAGGGGGAAGGGATGGTGAGGGAGAGGTCGAACTCTGCGCCGCTTGGGGAGGACGGGGTCGGGAAGAAGGGGAGCAAGTTACAGAAGATTGCGGGGATGGTGAGGCGGGGGAGCGTGCATCTGGGACTGAAGGCCAGCAGCGGCCTCGGTGAGCTACACTTTTCAGCGCAATAACCTGAGGCTTAGCTGACAGAGCCTGGTGGCAGATGCCAACAATGTAGCATACATCGTGGAGCACCAGGAGAACCTCCACAGCGTGCAAGTCATGCTCCACGGGGTCGGCGTCTCCGCCAACGCCGAACTCGCGCTCGACACCCCTTCCACCCCAACCTGCCCAGACGAAGCACACCTCACGTTGAAACGTGACTCTGGCCTCTCCACACAGATCGCTCTCCCGGTGCCGGTCTTGCCCAACCAGTCAACCACCTTCCTGCCACAGTCGCTCCACCTCGAAGCGAAGCTTGCGGCGCAGCCCACCCCACCCGCGGGAGCGACGCTTGCGCCCTCGCATGCGCTCTCCGCATCCGATCTGCGGGGGTACGCCGCGAAAGCCCTGTGCTGCACGTCGTGCGACCGTGAGCTCGCGGCGCTACCACCCGCCTCGCAAGAGGGAGGCTACAAGGACCTCCCGTCTGAGCATTGGGCAGAGATGATCGAGGTCTGGATGTGTCACGATGATCCGGGGTTCACTGCGAGGCTTGCGAAACAGACCAAGGAAGGGTTCTGGCCGAGAGATGGAGGGGTGTTGGTGGGTGGGAGTTATTTGTTGGTGGAGGGGAAGAGAGGGAAGATGGCGAATGTGAAGGTGGAGGCCGGCGGTGAGGTGAGTCTTCTTTTCGTTCTCTTGTCTGTCTTGCACCCTTTTCCTACTCCCACGGGCCAATAAGAAGACCTTCGCCCTCCCCAGTAGGCGGCCCTACCTCACCCCCCACCCCTCCCCCAAAGGCAAAGGGAAGCAAGCTCTCGCAAGTTTCTCCCTGCGCTTGAGGGGGCACGGGTGGACCGGGCGGTAGGCGCAGGAGCGCACCTGCCCTTGTCCCAAGGGCGGGGCCTCTTTTGGTTGATACAAAAGTCCAATATCGAGCGGTCGCTGTACTACGTATATGCGGCGCAGCCCCGGGCTCAAACCTTTGTCCCATGGTGGTCATTTGGGTGGAGGCTACACCCGGGGCTACATACTTTGCTGCTTATAGCTTGTTTTTTGTCTTCGAGTTTCTCGTAATCTCGCAAAGACTAAGCTGACAAGGCGTCTAGACTGAGGCGTGGAGGGCGATCTCGTGCGCGTGCGGAGAGGTCGTGGGCAAGAAGAGGGCGGAGGACGGGAAGCCTGGGGCTGGAACTTTGCGGTTCTCTAAGTGGGCTATCGGACTCTTGAAGGAAGACGAAGATTCCACGGAGAGCGTCGAGTGAGTTGCTTAAACATCCCCATGTGTTGAGGACTCAAGCTGACTCGCCTGGTCTGAAAGGTCTATCCGGTTCCCCCTCTCCGTCTTTATCGTCTCGGACATGCTCGAGCTCGCTCAAGCGCACGCGAGCTACCGCTTCATCATCACCGAAGAAGAGTCCTCCGAGCCCCGCCTCTATCTCTGGCTCTTCAACGCTTCCACCCGGATCTCGTATTGCAAGCCCAGTGGGGCATCTCCTCTGCCGTCGCCATTGCGAGCGTCGTTCACAGCGGCTGCTTCGGGCAGTAACGGTGGGGCGGCGGGTGATAGGAGGAGTGTCAAGTCGAGGAGGTCGTCGGTTGCAAGCTCGGTTGGGGCGGGGAGATCGACGACGGGCGGGGTGCAAGGGGGTAGTAAGGTGCTGAGGGCGGCAAAGATCATGTACAAAGCCGCAGATGACCAGTTCGAGTAAGTCCCCTCTGAGAGCGGATAGATAAGAGCCGGGCTGACTCTCGTGATAGCATCAGCAAGCTCCCAGGCTTCGGCCCCGGCGGGCAAGTCGAGACACTCTCGTACCCTCGAGAAGTATGCGCCAGCCTCGTGAACGTGCTGAGGGAGAGTACGGCGGTGTATCCCGTCACGAGGAGGACGATGGGGGCGTTCGACGTCGGGTTCCTTGAGCGTGTGTGATTGCGCCCGGCGGTGGGCGCACTATATATATATCGTTGTGTTTTTGATCATACCAGGGCAGATCTTATACCCGGCATCTTCTTGTATATAACTGGAGTGGTACGTTTTGTATGCATGCATACTACTTTTGGGCTGTTCAGGATGATGCGTTTGTTGTACTGTTCTGGAGCCGCCGGAGAGCGACGAGAGCCTCGCGCTTGCCCTCGCTGAACCCAGTCTCGCGTGATGCTACTAGAGCCTTGTTGAAGTAATTCTGAGCGGCAGCGGTATCCTTCTCCATCTGTGACAAAGACAAGGGTCAGCACGTCATTGGCACCAGCACAAGGTGATCGGATAACGTACCTCCGCAAGCATCCCCATGTTGTGCAGCGCCACCGCCTTGGCCCGCAAGCAAACTGCGTTGGCCGCCGCCAACGGCCCGTCCTCCTTCGCTGTCCCTGCCTCCTCGGCCTGGGCGAGTGCCTGCTGGGAGATTTGAAGAGAGCGGAGCGACCATGATCTTGAGACCTTGATGGCTTTGGAGGTAGGCGGGTTGAGAGCGTGGGACGAGATTGTCGTCATGAGCATGGCGGCTGTGGTATAATTATAGTCAGCAAGTGAGTGAGGCATGCGGTGCAGGATAACGAACCTTGACACTTGTCACGCATGGGCGGCTCTACCTCGCTCTTCGGGGGCAGGAGCAGCGACGTAGCCTGCAAGAGAAGCTGGCCAGCCATGTCATGTCTCCCCTTCCTAGCGTACACCTCCGACAGACTCTCCATCGTCATGCCCAGCCCGCGCTTGTCCACTCTCCCACCCTCCTCCGGGTCATCCGACGTCCCTCCCTCGGGAAGGTTCACGTCTCGCCCCAGGATGACAGGACCCTCATTCCCGGTGGGAGCAGCCTTGGAAGATGACAGCCCAAGGTGAAGCATCGCAGTCAGAGCAGCAGAGAGGTAACCCTCTGCTGCGTCGTCCCATGTCTTCCACCCCAGCGCCGCCACCCCGCCGTCCTCGCTCGTCGCAGCGGGGAACGGGGTGTACCTGTCGGACGAGCCGACCTCGAGCGCAAGCTGCCCGAGTTTCTGGTACAGCCCGATGGCTCGCTCGTGGTCTCGGTCCGTGTAGGTGTAGCTCTCGCCGATCCAGGCTGCTCCCTTGGGGCGAGGGGCTTCCTCACCCTCGCCGCTTGTGGCCCCGCCCCCGAGAGTCTTTTCGGATGAGACCACCGCAGGGGCAGCAGCAGCGACAGGAGCGGGGGAGACGGGAGCAGGGGATGGTGCGCGGAGCGGGTTGGGACCATACATCTCAACCGCTTTACGCAGCTCCACGAAGGCCTCGGCGGGCTTCTGTTGAATCTCGAGGACGACAGAAAGCTCTGCGTAGATGCCCGAGATCTTGAGCAAGGGCTCGGGCTCGAGTTCCCCTGGGCCAAGTTCGAGAGCGATTTGGAGTGCTCTGTTAAAGAACGGGAGGGTGGGTCAGTGGGCGGGTTGGCTAGGCGAGGTGAAGACAGACGTACTCTCGGAAGAAGGCCTCAGCCTTGGCGTACTCTTGCCATCGTTTTGACTTGAGAGCCGATCGCAAAGGCTTACGGACTGCCTTGGGCCATGTGGTCAAGGTAGTGTAGAACTCGAGCCTATCCATTCGGTCAGAGATGCAGTCTGCGAATGTCTGAAACCACTCGCGAAGTAGAGGGCATACTTACAGTCCGTAGATCGTGATGAGCGCTCCAAGCCCCGCAATCGCAGAGAAGATCCAGTATACCTGAATCCCCGAGTTATTCTCCTTCCCACCGGCCTCTGTCTTGAACTCTGCACTGCTCTTGCTAGTCCCAGCTTGCGCCTTCTCCGTCTTGGGGGGCTCTGGCGCGGTGGATTGGTACCTTCGAGCAAGGGATGCCGCGGGCGAAGGTGTGGAGACGGGGCCGAGAGGTCGGAAGAAGGAGCGTGAGGGAATGGAGGAGCGGGCGAGGGTTGCGCTTCTCAGGAGGGTGGTAGGGGCTATCCTGGGCATTTTGTCGATCTGTGATGTGTGGACAAAGCTGTTGTCAAAAGAAAAAGTAAGTGAAAGATCCAAGATGACATCGTCGATGGATGACGGTTGACGGCGAGCCACCAGAAGCTCGAGTCGTCGTCCTCCACTTCCGCGACTTCTTCGCACTTTCTCTTCCTTTTGTCTTCTTCTGCCTTCCTTCAACCCACCTACCGTCCACACCGCCTAAACGCCCGCCACCACCATGGCCAACGTCGCTAGCCCCCTCTCACTCTCCCCGGCACCTTCCGGTCGTGGTACTGCCCGCCCTCTCATTCACACTCAGGCCTCTGGCTCCGGCAGGATCAACTCACCGAAAGGTTTCGATGTTGTTGCCGCCTACCGGCGAGCTTTGGAGGACGACAAGGTATGTGCAGCTGTCATACATATCGATGGATCATAGCTGATGATAGGATGTTGTCTCATAGGTCCCACACCCTATTGCGGCCATCATCGCTCTTGTAGAGTTGATGGAGGCCTCAACTGGTGAGTCAAGAACCTCGACTTTTTTGTCTGATACAGAATCTTGCACTAATTGGCCTCTTGTAGCTTCTACTGTCACTGGGTTGGCTTCTGAACTCACCATCGGACGACAAGCCCTCATGAACACCCAAGCGAGCCTTGGTGTGCGAGCAGGTTGCCAGCTGTGGGAGAGATTCTTTGCGCTCTTCCCGGGCGTCGGCGAGGTGCGTCTGTTTCCTGTCTCCATGACATCCTGGCTGACGTCTGGATTTTCTGTCTACAGGAGTTCCCCACCTTTAAGCGATCCCTTATCTCTCAAGGGCGGTCTTTCTGTGCCATCACCGCCCCCCAATGCCGAGAGAAGATTGCGGACCTTGCTGTTGGGTTCCTCCGCGATGACTGTGTGGTATGTTCCGCTTTCAGAGCCGAGATTCCAGACTCCGTTGCTGACTAGGAGACCCCAGATTCTGACGCACAGTTACTCCAGAACTGTGGTTCAGACGATTTTGCGAGCCCACAAGCAGCACAAGAGAATACGAGTTTATGTTACTGGTGAGCTCTGCTGTCGATCCTCTGATGGAAAGGTACTAACACAGCTGTTGTCGCAGAGGCTCGTCCTGGATGTCTCGGGTATGTATCGTCTGCTATATGCTCATGGTAGATTACTGGCGAAGCTGACCGGAAATAATCAGTATGCGGACACACCAAGTGCTCACAGCGAACGGTATCCCCTGCACGGTCGTCTTGGACAGCGCCGTGGCCTATGTGATGGAGCGTGTGGACATGGTGCTCGTCGGGTCTGAGGCAGTCGTCGAGAGTGGTGTGAGTTTGTCTTCCCACCCGTAGAACCATCTTGCTGACCAGCGCTTCTGATCCTAGGGTTTGGTGTCTTCCGTGGGCACGTACCAAGTCGCTCTCGTCGCCAAAGCCATGCAGAAGCCCTTCTACGCCCTCGCCGAGTCCTACAAATTCCTGCGCCACTACCCCTTATCCCAAACCGACCTCCCCATCCCCCCTTACTCTGACCGACCCACCACCCCGCTCGAGTTCCCCAACCTCATTCCGACCCCCAACCAGCCGCCCTCAGCCGCGACCACTGCGTCTCTCAGCCGGCCCACCAGCCTTACCCCACAGTCGAGGAGCCCGCAAGCGCCAGCGACGCCGCCGAGCTTCGCGACGGAGGGGAAGGGTTACGCGAGGGTGGAGATGACCAAGGAGATGGAGGAGATCAACCCGATGGTGGATGTGACGACGCCCGATTTGATAGATTTCATCATCACGGATCTTGGGGCGCCGTTGAGTCCTACCTCGGTCAGCCAGTACCTTGTCGCGCAGTTCTCGTCGTAGGGGGTATGGGGTCGATGGGAGAAGGAGGTTAGATGTATAGGAGGGGCAGTCGTTTGTTCATTCACATGCACACACATATATCCGGCACCACCAACTCCAGCTCATGGCAAATACCCAACTATGCATAGCCCTCTCGGATCCTCGAATAAGTAATCGTGTCTGTACGTGCAAGAATCGTTCGATGGCTCAAGCCCAAAGAACCCAAAATAAAAGGTGTCGTATATATCCGTCTCTTCGTCTACCGTATAACGGTGCCGTTCTTTTCGTCCTCCAAGTACGCCCTGCACTCATCCCTGTCAGCGTCTATACTTGATCGAAGGCCCCATCCTGCATAGACGACTCACCCCAAAGCCCGCATCTGGTCACCCCCTTGCCTCACCAAATAACCCCTCAGCACACCTCTCTCAACATGCGGCAAGATATCCGCCATGTGTCTCACATCCTCCTCCTTCGGCGTCCCCGCCCCCACCCTAGGCCCCGGCACCCCACCAGCAACTGGCGTCCGCGTCCCATCCAAGCTCCCTCTCCCATTCCTAGGCGGCGTCATCCTCGCCAGTCCCGTATCCAGACTCGCCCTCCCCTGGGGCTCTATCGCCGTGCGGTCCACCATCGGGTTCGCATGTGGCGGTGGCGGTGTGAACGAACCCCCACGAGGGCCACGTGGGCCTATTGGCGCAGAGATGGAGGCCTGCACGCGCGGGGCGTGGAGTCCTCCTCCCATGCTCGGTGTGGACCCCAACCCAGGGCTGAGCGCGCCTGCGTCAGGCTTCTGAGGGCTGGTAGAACGAGGTGCCGAAATCGGCAGGCCCCGCAGGTCCTTCTTGTTGGCGCTGCCGCCAGAAGTCATGTACCCGCCTGGCGGGCCTAAGCTCATGCTCTCCTTCTTGCCGTTGCCCTTGCGCATGGCAGAGAAGAACCCGCCCTTCTTGGACGAGGCGAAGCTCGCAACCGATTGCATCGACTGGGAGGGTTTGAGCCCGCCACCGCCGTACGGCCCAGTGTGGGACTGGGCTTGCGCCTGGAGCTGGGGGTAAGGGAGGTTGGGGGGCAGAGCGGTAGGTTGATCAGCGGGGTCGATGACCCGCTGTGATATTTCACGGGCGGTGTACGAGTCGGCGCGCATGGGGAACTCTGAGCCGGCAGAGACGTTCCGCATGTGCTGGGACGGCTCGTTGAGCGAAAGCTGGTAGGGAAGAGAGATGGTGGGTGGGCCGCCATTCGACCGCACGCCGAGCGAAGCCGCAGCAGACATCTTGGATGGGGCACGGGCTACAGGCCTGTGCGCTTGAGATGCTATCAACAGTCGTTAGCGTTGACGATGTCTCATCAGAACATACAAAGCTCACAGTACGCCACACACCAGTCCCTCACACCCGACTCCGCCCTCGCCAGATCATTCACCGCCCTCGCATACGCCATGGCCCTATCCCCCGCCGTCTTCATGTTCGTGATGCTCGTGTAGATCAACGCAGGCGGCAATGGTCTCGCTGTAAAGCTTCTGACCGATTGGGACGGCTGTACATAGCCTTGTCCATTTGCGGGCTGAGTAGGTTGACGCTGAGCCTGCGTGAGAGGAGGGGGGTAGTTCGTCGAGTCGACAGAGAGCGTCGACGATGCCTTCCGCTGCAGCTCGGGCTGGGTCTGCCCCCGTCGTGGTGTGGCTACTGCTGCTGCCCCCGCTGTAGTCTGCGACATCGGCGGCCCAGGGAGGGACGTCCCTCGCATAGGTAACGACGTCGGCGTCATGGGTCCTCTATCCACCACCTCCGCTGCAGGCTGTAAGGCCGTGCCCTCCTTAAGCCGTAAACTCATCCCAGGCTTCTCTCGCTTGCTCGGTTCGCCGACCATAGGCGGCGGGGTGTCCCGCGAATCGATCAGGCCGATCTCATCGATAGCTCCACCAAGCATGTCGGTGAGCTCGCTGATGGAGGCGGAGGAAGAAAAGACGGGGGACGATTCACGCGATGGGGAGCGGCCTGGCCGCCGAGGGGTTGTCTTGTTGTCGGGGGAAGGGAAGGGAGAGGTGGGGGTATGGGTGATGGTCGGGAGAGGGTGGGGGAGGACGGCTGGAGGGGACATGGTAGTCGGGGAGGAGGTTGTCGCAGTGTTGTCGCCGATCAAGGTGGAGACCACCGGCACAACATACCTATGAGTCTGTCAGCAACGGCCCTATCGTGCTAAATCACAAGACACTCACTGCGTCCGCTTATCGCTACGGGGTGGCGGCTCCGGACTCCTGCTCGGGCTCGTACTCCTCAACGCATCCGCCCTCCCATTCCCCCAAGGGGAGAGCGACTCTTGGCTGCTCAGTCCTTCGACAGCCAAAGGCATCCCAGCCGGCAGCGTCCTCCTATTCTTCCCCTTGACCGTCTCTTCCTCCTCGTCTTCTATCCCAAAATCACTCTTCCACGCTGGCGCACTCCTGGGGCTCCGCGGGGCCGAGCCTTGCCCTTGAGCAAGCGCATGAACGTCTCTTGTTGACTTTTCCAGCGCGTAGTGCGAGCTGATGCCCATTCCAGCATGGGTGTTGTACCGCCCACTCTGCGCGGTCATGGGGGTGTACCGGCTCGCAGAGCTGCCTGTCCGTGGACCTGCAGATACCGGCTGAACAGGGGTGGTGTGTGACCTCGAGCTCCCAGCGGGAGAAGCCCTGTTCGGGGAGGCCAATGCTGGGTGGGGGGAACCACCACCACCGCTGTTGCTGCTGCCTGGATTGTACGGGTAGACAAACTGCGGGGGCTGCAAGTCCGGACGCTCTTGGTACGCCGGCGCGATAGGCGTCCGATGCTCCTCTACGTCCCTCTCATCCTGCCGATCGGGCACGTACGTCGCAGCAGAGGTAGTACTGGACCGCACACCCCTCTCCGAGCCTGTGTCTTTGTCTTGCCAGCTCTGCACGGCGGCAATGGCTGCCGCGCTTCCAGCGTTCCCGCCCGCACCAGGGTACTCGTCATTGAGCATTCGCGGGGTGCGGTAGTCAACCGGGGAGTACTGGCTATCGCTCGAGTCCTCCGAGTCCATCATATGCGACTCCGGGCGCTGAGGTGCTTCCCCCGAACCCACGCTCGACCCCGTGCTCTGGTTTGAATACGCGCTCGAGGTTGAGAACCCCCCTGGCGAGAGCTGTTCTGACGGGGTCTGGCCTGTGGGGTACACATACAGCCCGCCCGCTTTTGGCGGAGGGACGGCGATAGGCGGAGTAGAAGGGTGGGAGCAAACGGCGCGAGGTTGTGTCGGGTAAACGGTAAGGTGGTCTGGCGACTGGGAAAGATGGGCAGAGTGCATTTGCTGTTGGAGCTGCCTCATCTCACCCGCCTGGTCCTCCGTCTGCGAGCTCAAGCTGCCGTGGCTCCGCACCCCGCGAAGCTCCTTCATGCTCGGCACAGGCGAGGGTGAAACCGAGAGGGCCATACCGGCACTAGGCGATGCGGAGAGCGCGAGTGAAGACGAGGAGGAGGATGCGCCGGCTCCGGCGAGCGAAGACCAGTAGTAGTCGAGTCCGCCGGATGCGTCGGTGGAGCGTCGGCGGACAGCAGGGCGAGGGGGGATGGAGGAAGACGAGACAGAGGATAGAGCTGTTTTGGGTAACTCGGCGTCAGCGACTGCATCTGTTTGCGCCCGCGTGTATGTATGTACGCGGTTCGGATCTGGTGAGGGCCGCAGCGAAGGGTCGAGCTAAGGCAAGTAGGCCAGGAGAAGCCCAAAGAGGAAACACCGGGTGTATACCGCGCTTTGTGCACACTCACCACTGGAGGAACGGTCCATAGGGTTGCTCCCGAGTGTCCCAGGCGAGGTGCTAGGCATGGGAGCAAGACCCGAGCTGTTGGCTACGCCCGAAAGCAGGTGCCCCCCGGGTGATCGAGGGAGGGCGTTGCGGGGACTTGAGGCTGCCATTGTGGGCGGCTGGTGGTGTGCCGGCCCTGTCAGCGGCGGGTGTATGTAGACGTGCCCAGCAGTGACGTGGGGGCAGTGTGTGAGTCAAGTGAATGGGTCAGAGTATAGATGGGACGAACTACGAAGACGATGCGCCCCCACTGAACCGTGAATGGATGAGGGAGAACGTGACGCGGGATCAAATTCACAGGGGTCGTCCAACAACAAGGAGGAGGAACGAGGAAGGAGGGGAAGAGAACGGGAAGGACAAGGAGAAGGAGGCGGGGACGAAGAACAGCTCTTGTTTGGCAGCGGATGTCACTGAGCAGCTGAGTCCGGTGGGCCTGTACATGAGTTGAATGACATGAGTCTACCATACGGTCCCAATCCGACTAGAGGTGCAATCCCTCCTCCTCGGCCCCGCCCTCACCCGCCGCCGCCGCCGCCACCTCTGCCTGAGGAGCCCCCTCTGCCTGACCTGGTGCATCGCTCTCCCACCACTTCCGCCGATTTGGATCCCTCCCATACCTCGCAAACACATCCCCAACTTTCCACCCGTGGTGCCCCAGCGGCATGTCGGGCCCGATCTTTGAGATCAGCGCCGCGCTGATGAGGGCGATGCGTTCGCTCTGCCGGGGGCTTGACGGAACGCGCAGTGTCAACTATCAGCTATCTTTCCGGAGGTTAGCTTAGTGGAGTGAGGCTTACATGAGATCCTCATTCTCCATGTACGCCTCGTTGGCAACCTCTGCAGCCTCGGGGTCCTCTTGTCCTTCCTCCGAGTCCCGGAAAGCGACGAGCTCGTCTTGTGTTTCGTACAAGTGTTGTATCGAGTTGATCAAGCGGTAGATCTCTGTCAGAATAGCCGTCAACTACTCCTGCTACATTCGACGCCCTGGACGAGGTCTAGCAAGGGGCGTACCTGCGACAAGAGTGTCCACCTCAAGGTTGATGGCCTCGACAAGGGTGAACGGCTGGGGGTATTTGGGAGTGAACGACGATGGCGATGTCCGGCCTGCCGCTTTACTCAAGTCATCCAGGTTGTCTATGAATATCCGTTGGCTCATTGTGTGTTGTGCTGAATGGGTGGTTAAGAGAAGAAGCGACAAGAGCTGTCAGCTCGACCATGACGTTCGCGGGGTTCCATCCCCCATCGACGCGCACGCCAAAGTGGAGGTGCCTTGATGGTGGCATCTGTGGCAAAAGTCGGGGGTCAATGAGTAGGCCCCTTCTTACCGCCACGCCCCCCGTTTAGACGTTGGCATAGCCTGTCGGCCATATATGCATGATGTAACTCTCCCATATGCAACCCCTACGCCACCTCCCCGATATTCGCCCTCACCCAAAACGTGAACGTCTTGTACTCCTCCTTCATCCTCTCCTCCTTCCCCCCTCCCTCTCTCTCTGCGGGCGTCCCCTCACCGTCCGCCCTATACGTGTACCGTACCTCCAAATCAAACTCCACACTTCCCGTCGCCCCCGGCAGCACCTCCACTTCCAGCGCAATCTTGCTTGTATTCCCCTTCTTCTCCACCCCACTCTCTCTGTGCTTCTTATCCCGCGCGGACCCGCCTGCCAGCACGCTCAACCGCGACTTGCGGCTCAGCGTCCCCACATTTGTCCCCGTATTCGTCCCGGTCGTGCCCGACATCCCATCCTCACTCACGCCCGCATCGCTCTCCCCAAACGCCCCTTCGTCCTCCTCATCATCCTCGTCGTACGCCCACGCGTCTTTGAGGGCATTGATGGTGAAATGCGGGGTCACAATGTGAAGGTTATTGTTGGGCGCGGGTGCGTGCCGCGGGGCGTGCGGTTGCGTAAGCCGGATCTGGATCGGATCGTACAGCGGGTTGGTGAGCGCCAGCTGGAACGTGTACGTCTCCCCAGCGCGGAGCGCCTTCCCAAGCGACTCGTCCTCTTCCTTCACGGGCACGCCACCGCGCGTCCGCCGGCGTTCTCTCCGCCGACGCTCGAGGTCCTCCGCGGAAGGCTCCGATGGCTCCTCTTCGAGGTCAGCGACAGCGATGCGCCGCCGCCGCCGGCCGAGCTCCATCACAGGGAGGTAGTTCATCGCTACCATCTTGATCTTCATGCGCACGCCCTTGGTGTCGGGCTGGATGAGCAAGTGGCGGCAGTTGGCTTCGGGGCAGCGTTTTGTAAGTTTTGTCTTGAGCGGGATCCGCTGGGGGAGGATCGCACTGGTGCAAAGAAGCTGTTAGATTGAGACGCGACCATCAAGCTTTCAGCTGACTCACCTCGCAAGACGATCTGCATCGCAGCTCTTTCCCCAACGCCTCTCCAGCCTTCCCACCCCTCTCGCCCCCGACTCCTGCAGCTCCTTCATCATCTCCACCTCCTCCAGCCCCTTCCCCCACCCCTCCTCCCTCCAACTCCCCTTCGCCACATACTCCCCCATCTCATCCCACCCCACCTTCTCCCGCCCCGCCTCCCCATCTTTCACTCCCGACATCCGCCGACGCGCCTTCGAGGCAGCTGTCATGCCTGGTATGTCGCGGTGGAGGGCTTTGGAAGCCATCTGTGTGAGCTGCGAGATGTGTCGCGAGGGCACGCGGGTGCGGTGTGGTGTGGGCGGGGCGGACGAAGTTATGTATGACTCCAAGTGTTCTTTGAGGGCGTCGAACTCTGCTTGTACAGCTTCGGTCTGCGGGCTACTCTTTTGCAGTTGCACTGCACAGATTCATACCAGGTTAGGCGCCGACTATACGACAACGGAGACCGAGCAATAACATCTGCCAAAGGTTTAGACTCACGAGCTATCCCTGTGGGCTTATCAAACTCCCATCCCACCTCTTTACTACTCCACTTGCATCCCGGGCAGACCAAGAGGTATGGAGGTCCCGGAGCTGAAGGTGCTGCATCTTCACCTCCTTCCTGGGGCTCTGGTGGATCGGAGGCTTGGATGGACAGGCTCGAGGTGCATTGCGGGCAGGAGAAGCACGACCTCGCACATCTTCGCTGTCCGTGTCAGCTGGTAATTCTCATTGTGATCCTCCCAGCTACCCTATACGGTACTCACCGGTTCTTATCCGCTCTGACATTCGCCCCCGGTACATCAAAGAGACAGTTCGGGCAGAAGTAACTCGCAACCTCTATGGCGACGCACAGATCGCACCTGACGGCGTCGCATTCCTCGCAGAAGTAGAGGTTGTGCAGCGGGTGAAATGAGGCTGATGATGAGGGATATGAAGGCGGTAGGGGGGCTGCTGGTGCGTCCAGATGGGTACAGGCGTATAGGAGGGACATTGTGCTTGTCGAGGGGGTTGCATGCGTGAGCATGGTGCAGAGATCTGGGGTCGTCCAAAGACCCAGCCCACCGAGACGATGGACGGGATCAAATGTGACGCGTCACGCGTCGAGGCTTCTGGTCCCTGCGCACCAACAGCTCTTTCTTCGTTCATACAACTCGTTCAATACTCAACAACTCTGCTAACCCCCTCCTACAGGTCTCTCCGGCACCTCCTAGTCCTTCCTTAGACACACCACATCCATATATTCACGGCACCGACTATTCTACGCACCACGCACGCCGGGAAACCCCATCGTTTCTCAGTCAAACAACCTCGCCAAACACTCTGATCCCTCCCCCTCACCCAACCCCTCCCCACCCCCCGCCCCCACGCCAGCATGTCGAACCTCGACAATTACTTCAAGATCGAGAAAGTCGGTGAAGGTACGTCTAGCACTCCCCTTACACCCTCTTTAGCACGATTTTTTCCATGTTTTTTTCTGGGCCCTGGTTGGCCGCCAGCCCGCCGCTCAAAGCTGATGGCCCAACACAGGTACCTATGGTGTCGTGTACAAGGCCAAGGACCTGAGTACGGGCAACATTGTGGCGCTCAAGAAGATCAGGCTGGAGGCGGAGGACGAGGGGGTGCCGAGTACCTCCATCAGGGAGATCAGTCTGCTCAAGGAGTTGAGCAAGGATGACAACATTGTCAGGTCAGTCAAAGCTGGTGCACGTTGGTGGGCGCTCAGCGGGGGTGGCGCTTGTATGGAGGAGAGCTGATAGAGTGGTGGTGCAGGCTGTTTGATATCGTGCACTCCGAGGCCAAGCTGTACTTGGTGTTTGAGTTCCTCGACATGGACCTGAAGAAGTACATGGACACTCTCGGCGAGAAGGACGGCCTCAACTCGCACATGGTGAAGGTATGTCTCCCTCTCTCACTTCTCAACACTCCCCACGACTCGCGCTCACTTCCGGGGGTACCCCTCAACTACAAGAAATTCTCGTACCAGCTCATCAAGGGCCTGTACTACTGCCACTCGCGCCGTATCCTCCACCGAGACCTCAAGCCCCAGAACCTGTTGATCAACAAGACGGGTAACCTCAAGATTGCAGACTTTGGGCTTGCCAGGGCGTTCGGTATCCCCCTCCGTACCTACACCCACGAGGTTCGTCGTCGCAGGAGAAACTGCCTTGGTTGTGGGAGGACATGGCAGCTGACACTGCGAACAGGTTGTGACCCTCTGGTACCGTGCGCCCGAGGTGCTGCTCGGCTCGAGGCACTACTCCACCGCCATCGACATGTGGTCCGTCGGGTGCATCATCGCCGAGATGGCGACCCGTCAACCCCTCTTCCCGGGTGACTCGGAGATCGACGAGATCTTCAAGATATTCCGGTATGTTTCGCCTTCCCTATCTGTTTATGATACGGCGCTGACATGTTTGGTGATTGCGCAGAATCCTTGGTACCCCCGACGAGGAAGTCTGGCCCGGAGTCAAGTCCCTCCCGGACTACAAGCCTACTTTCCCGCAGTGGCACCCCGTCGAGCTGTCAGATGTTGTCAAGGGCCTCGATGAGCATGGGATGGACCTCGTGGCGCAGACTTTGGTGTATGACCCTGCTCACAGGATCTCTGGTGAGCTGTTTGCCTTGCAGACGAGAGAAAGCGGAGGTCAGTGACTAACAAGGAGGGATGGGTACAGCCAAGCGGGCACTCCAGCACCGATACTTTGAGACCGTCAACCTCGCCTAGGCGTCCAACACTACTACGAGTACAACATTCACGCCTTCATAGCCTTCATACACATATATACCCTTCCGATTGATGTCCCATCTCTTGCACCTTGTTCTCCAGCCCATCCTTTCATCCCACCCCACCTACACCTCATACCGTACCCCCATATCGCGCACTGCCAGTATTGGGGGTCTCCAACGGGAGCAGGGCTCTATTTCTATTTCTATTTTCTTCTTTGGACGACCGCGGCAATGAGACGAATGTATTGTATGTCTCAGGCCAGGTCGGGCACAGTGTAGTACTTGGTACAGGTGCATTATACAGGTAAAATGTACAGCGGACTACCCGAAGTTTGCCCACTCCAGCGAGTAAAACTCCACCTCCTCGGCCTTCTCTCTCTCCCCATCCACCTCCTCCCGCTGCCCATCATCCCAACAACAAAGCAACCCCGCCTTCTTCGTCCCCGTTCCCAGTCTCCCCCACGCCACGATCTCCGCTGGCCAAATCGGCTCGTCCCTCACAATCACCTGGCTGGTGAAGTGCGCGTGATACCGCAGGTAATCCCCTGGGTAGACGAGGTACTCGCCCCCGAAACGAGGGCCGAGGCCCATCCTGTACGAGCGGGCTTGGAGGGTAGAGTAGACGGCGAGGAGGGCGTGATCTCGCGTTGTCGTGGGGAAGGGGAAGAGCGGGTGAGGGAGGGAGGTGATGGGGGTGACGTTGGAGGAGGAGGGCGTGAGGGAGAGGATGACGGGGTGGGAGGGAACAGCGTGGAAGTAGCCGGCGGAAGGAGGTGATGGCTTGGGTTTGGAATCGCTGGCTGGAGATGTTGTCGACGCCTTAGCTTTGGACTTTGGCGTCGACCCAGCCACTTCGGGAACCGCAGGCGTAGACGGCTCCCCCGCCTTTACCGGCTCCTCCTCCCCGGCCTCCTCTCTTGCTTTCCGCTCCCTCTCCTCCTTGGCCTTTGCCCTCGCTTCCCTCTTCGCTCGAGCCTTTTCCCCCGCCTGGTCAAACTTCGCCCTCGACTCTGCTTGCCGCTTCACCTCCTCCTCGCGCGCACGCTCTTCAAACGCCCGGATGCGCGCCACTCGGGCGGCGGTGTGCGACTCGATCAACGCGGTGGAAGGCGGCGAGGGGTTGGTGTTCAGGGGGATGAGGTGGGCGATGCCTGCAGATTTATATCTGAATGTCAGCATGAACCCTGTCGCGCATACCCTGGAAGCGACACAGAAGTGGGACACGATGAGCGACATACCTTCCTGGACGAGGTACGCTGTCTCCTCCTGCATGAGCGTCACAGGCAGTCCCAAGAACCCATTTTGCTGCGCCACCCCAGGAAGAGTTCCAATCCTCAGCCCCGAAACGCTATGCACGCAGTGCAGCGTTGCAGCCGCTGTGCCGAGCTGTCAGCATCGAGTCCTTTCTGGGTGAGGACGAGGTCCGAGACAGGACGTACTTTGGGCGTCCCAAACGGTGGCCACGCCGTTCATGAGGTAGAGGGGGATAGACCCTTCTTTGGGAGGTTGGGTTGGCCTCGATGAGGGCTCGCCGAGCTTTGCTAGGGGTTCCATCTTGCCTTGCTTGGAGTGTAAACAGTCGAGATCACTTGGTTCAGATGCGGCAACTTTTGGGTGGACTCGAAGAATGGAGGTGCACGCATTACGTGGCGTTTTTCGGGACGAGAAGTGATAAGCTGCCCGCCCGCGATGCTCTCGCGAGTTGACTTGCTCATGAGTTCCACTCATTCAGCATCTGAACAGCACAAGAGCAGCCAAGTATAGCAACAGACAGTCATGGTGAGTACCTAAGCTCACCACGACAATATGTCCAGAACCAGCTGACAGCACCGCTTGCTGCACAGTTGATCTTCTCGTGAGTCGTAGCTTCCTTCCTCCTGCCTCTCCCTTCCCTCCACTCTGTGGACACGACCAACAATCGTGGAGGAAAGCTGCGAGCTATCCTCCGTAGCAAAAAGCTGACAAAGTGTCCTTGGTGTGTAGCTTCTTTAAAACCCTTACCGACCAGGTGATCACCGTCGAGCTCAAGAACGACCTGTCCATCACCGGGACGCTCAAGTCTGTTGACCAGTGAGTCTCATCGTCAACCCATGAGATGGATTGATCGTGGCACAGCTACTGGATGCCATCTCTATGGGGACGGCGTGCATAAACGGATGATTGGCTGTACTGGCATCGGATATGTTGCTACAGAGAAAGCCGCAGGGGAACTTGAAGGGGGAAGCTGGAACAAGAACTGAGGCCAGAGCTGATGTCGAACGACGCAGGTTCCTCAACATCCGGTTAGATGGCATCACCGTGGAAGACCCCGAAAGACATCCTCACATGGTACGTTGCTACCCTGTCCTATCTGGAAAGGAGTGCTCCAGGTGCTGCAGTGTGATGGACCGGGCTGGGTGGAGGTCTGGCAACACAAGCCCCCGTCTTGCTCTGCGCGCACACTAACTCTGGACCGTTTGTCTGTGTATGCCAAGCCACCGCTGACACGCTGTATATGAACAGATGGCCGTGAAGAACTGCTTCATCCGAGGCTCGGTCGTGCGATACGTACGGATGTCGGCGCGATCAGTGGATACGACGCTGTTGGAGGACGCGACACGGCGAGGTGAGTCGGGCTCATGTCTTGTGCGATTGGATGGGATAGAGAGGAGCGGTGCTGATGTGCAACTGTTTACAGAGGCGAAGGAGAAGAAGTAACGAGCGGGCGTGGCATGAGCAGGAAGAGGGCGGAGAAGCCGCGAGGCGGTGATTGTATACCCATGCATACTGACTTATACCAGCATCCGTCGTATGTGCAGATGGAGCCACGTACGTGGGATACTGACATTCAAGTCCGACCGAAGTCCCGCAGGTCACTCACAATGGCTTGCCAATAATGACATCCCGAATGCCTCATTCTCGATTTCGCCACACAGTCGTCTCGAGACAAGTACTTGCCACCTCGCCCCGCTCTCGAGGGCATGGGCCTTGGGGGCGTGAGATCTACTCCCATCCCGAACCCTCCCTCATCTCTGATTGTTACCGCCCTATAGCTGGTCGTCTCCTCGCCACCTTCGCCCTCCACTGCCCTCGCCTTGACGCATCACACGGGGGCGCTGCGATTACTCAGACTCAATGAGCCTCGTACTCTACGTATGCGCCATTGCATCCGGCAGCAAAAAGGTATTGTGCTCTCCCAACCTAGGCTCTACATCTTATCAATTATAGCCCTACATTGTTTGTGTCAGTACCTTCCGGTGAGCTGCCAGTCGGGCTGCCGCTTTAGTGATTTCCATCACCTTACTCCGCCTACTGTTAATTGGGTAATTAACGTGGGTCTTTTGTTTTCGAGTTGTTTACGTAAATCAACCCTACTTGTAGACTGCTGCTTCTTCCAATTGCAGATGTTCTGAAAAGGAGAGGGGGAGCGAGGGGCAGGGGGCAGGGGGAGACTTTTTGGCGAGTGTCTTTTTTTGGGGAAAGGAAATACGTAAGAGGGGTTGCGGAATATGAGTCAGGAGAAATTTTATTTGATAGCACCGATAGATAGTTACAATACAAGGTACTGTAAAACGCTATATACACAACGATGCCACTTTAAAATACGGAACCGTTTGAATTAGAGGCTATGGATATTGGGGTGCTATAAAAGCATAGACATCGCTCCTCGCCTTTTGGTCAAGATGACCGACGCGACGTCCCGTCTTTCGCCGAGTGGACGACGGTCATGACCCTGACATGGGCTAATGCTATGTCAAGGCGGCGGCATTCCGTGGGGCTTCAAGGTGAAGGTGTATGTATGTATAATGGTGATCCCTCTGTCTACATGATAGAGAACGTCCATCACATCCATCCACTCGCTCGTCAGCGGAGCGGCCGCCAGAACAGATACTGACGCCCTGTTGGGCTGTGCCATGTTGCACTATGACTGGCACAACAAAGCTCCCTCCTCTCGTTCCCCTCATCCATTCTCCTCCACCGATCCGTCTACGTCGCACATTGGATGCAAGGCCCGGCGCCAACGGTGTGCGTGAAGCCCCCCGCCTGCCGGAGCCGGACTCGCACCAAACCCGCCTGGCGTCCAGGCACGCCCACTCACTCATCAATGACCGACCACCAAGGCCGAGTTTTCCAACGCGTCCATCGTCCGCCGTCCAGCTTATCAACTCGACGCTTCTCAGCTCTGCCCGGCTCCCCAAGACCCCTTCACCAGCGTCCCAGGATGATACCGACACTCGCCCGCGCAGGGCGCTGCCCCCGCCCGCTCTTCCACCTCCCCCGCTCCTATCGCTCTGCCCTCCTCTCCCCTCTCCGAGCTCCCCTTCGGCCCTCCCCTTCGTCATCACACTCCCCCTTACTCACCGCCCTCCACTCCCGAGTTCTCACCACTTCCTCGCCTACCTCAAAGCCGTCGCCTGTGGTTCCCGCATCGATAGCTTCAGAAGTAGTCGACCCGGCAACTCCTGCCCCCCCTGCGCCGCCTACCATCCTTGATAAGGTGTTGCCCAAATGGGCAGAGAAGGCAAAGCCGTTCTTGCTGTTGACGCGTATAGATAAGCCGACGGGGTCGATCCTCCTCTACTGGCCTTGTGGTATGTCTTACCTGTTCAGCTGTGTGTGTTCGCTGTCCTCTGGGCATCCAAAGCTGACAGTCCCTTCTTTGGACAGCATGGTCCATCACAATGGCCGCGACGGTGTATCACCTCCCTCCCTCTACGCCGGCATTCTACATGGCGCTGTTCGGAGTCGGGGCGGTGATCATGCGAGGCGCGGGGTGCACGATAAATGACATGTGGGACGCGAGCTTGGACGCTAAAGTCGGTCAGTCGTCTCGTCTCGTCAACTGTGCCACGCACGATGGCCGCCCAAGCGTTCAGATGCTGAAGTTGGCGTGTTGGGATTGGCTGCAGAACGGACAAAGACTCGTCCCATAGCAGCAGGCGATGTGACCCAGTTCGGGGCACTCACGTTCCTCGGCGGCCAGCTCGCTGCTGGTCTCGCCGTGCTCACTCAGCTGAACTGGTACAGGTGCGTCCAGCTTTTATTGGTGCTTGCTGGCGGAGTATGTAGCAAGCGCTGATGCAAGCAAGCGGGGTAGCATCGTACTCGGAGCATCGTCTCTTTCGCTGGTGGCTATCTACCCGGCCATGAAGCGCATCACTTACTTCCCTCAAGTCGTCCTCGGTACGCCTCTCCCCCTCCTTCCTCCCCGAAACACCACTAGAGCCCGCCCCCCTGAACAGGCTTCGCATTCAACTGGGGTGCGCTCCTCGGCTGGTCTGCCGTCGTGGGGCATGTAGACTGGATGATCGCTGCCCCCATGTATGTGGGCGGTGCGGCGTGGTGTGTCATGTATGATATCATCTACGCTCACCAGGTATGTCTCGTGCCCTGTCTTCCACGCCGCCTTTGCTACGCCGATCGCGTTCACGAGATCGTCGCTGACTCGAGATATTCCTCACTCCCGCAGGACAAGAAAGACGACGTCCTCGCCGGCGTCAAGTCCATGGCCCTCTACTTCCCCGACACTTCCCGCCAAGTCATCTCCGGCCTCTCCGCCTCCTTCGTCTCCCTCCTCGCCCTCACAGGCCACATGGCGGGCCTCGGCCCACTTTACTACGCCATCTCTTGCGGGGGAGCCGCCGCGCACCTCGCCTGGCAGTGCATCACGGTGGACTTTGACAGCCGGCCGGACTGCTGGAAGAAGTTTGTGAGCAATGGCTGGCTGGGGGCGTTGATTTGGCTGGGGATTGCGGCGGATTATGTGCAGCAGGTGTTGCTGGGGGATAAGGAGGTGGCTGCTGTTGAGGCATGAGTGGCTATGCCATGAGGGTCGATACCAGGGAGTTTGGATCCGTGGGATGAACAACGCCGAGTGCGCTTGGCACACAACTCATAGAAGTACTCATGCATAGTAACACTGCCAGACACTGTCCACACTATCTCCCACTCCTCCGTCATGGCGTACCTGTGCCCATTCAAGTCAGTCTCCTCTCGCGTGGCAACATTACGCCCCTGAGGACACTCACCTCCCAGGAAGTTGCTCGCCTTGCTCGCCTGGGTGTCATAGTCATCCTTGAACGCCGCGATACCAACGAGTATACCAGCAGCGAAGACTGGGGATATCATTCGTCAGCCGTGCTCCCGTAGTTCTGCTGCGACGAAAGAGCCATGCCAGACCACTCACAGACACAAGCGATTATGAGCCAGAAGGCACCTGCACACCGTGCCCCCTGTCAGCTCCTGCATTTTGACCGACGTACGACCAAGCCAATGAGCAGAGAAGACGCTCACCCCAGAAACGGGAGCCGCAGCACCCAATCATCCTAGCGTACTCTGACGCATCAGAAGTGTTGACTTTCCGAGCCAGCGTATCCTGTTCCATTTCCGTTAGGTCACCTTCTTGCTCAGTGTATCAAAACTCTCCGAAGACCTACGTCAACGATATCCCACTGTACCGGAAATAACCTTGGTCAGCTCGCCGTCACAATCTGCCGGTTCGGACACCAAAGCAGCTCACAATAGCGTAGAAACACGACATCACACCGATGAAGAGCACCAAGAACCGCAACGCCACCGAAGATGCGACGAGCCAGCAGATCTACCCATCCACCACCGCGTTAAGCAGTGCAACAGCTTCCATGCACTTCAAACGCGACTTGAAGACACTCACCACTATGAGCCCCGCCATCAATGCGATCGTCGCCCAAGCCACCCAGCTTGACTTTGCCCACCACAGACAGAGGAGCCAGAAAGCGGCGAGGACGAGGCACGCGACTTTCGAGGCGTTGGTATCAAAACCCTGTTATACGGTAGACGGTGAGTGAGTCGGCACCCCAAGAGCTATCGAGAGGAGGAGAAAGGTCACGCACGCAGGCAATGAGGCATGCACCGATGAAAGACGAGCCGAGGTACCCTGCTGGAAGTGTGATCTGCAGTACAGCCGTCAGCTTCATGCCCACATCCGGTCGACCTACAGCTGGTAGCTCACCGCCGGGATCCCGCCCCGCATCCTCGTGGACCCGCCCTCTTGGGGGTCTAGAGTTATCTTCTCCACCGTTGCGCAGGTTAAGACCTGTAGTAGAGGGAGGGGGAGTAAGCTGGAAGTTTGAGAGGCATGGCGATGAATGTTGTAGCTTACACCTGCAAGAGCGTGAGACCTATGTCGGGATGGAAGCGTCCAGGTTAGCTTGGGCTACGGAGTTCGCGAGCGTAACCTACATCTCGTGCATCCCCACAGTCTATTAAGATTATCAGCTCTCAGCGGACTTCTGTGTTGATGAGGAAGCGGAGACTTGCGAGCAGCTTGAACGGGTAGATGATCTTCTCTAAGATCGGTACTGCACGGCCCAAACCAAGTCAGCATCTGTCGACCTGTGGCAGCCCCATACAGCGGCAAAACTGAAGACATACCATGCCTATAGTGAGTTGTCAGCTTGAGTTCCAACAGCAACGAATGTGGGGTAGCTGAACCACACCTACCACTACAGTACATCCACATCATGTCGGCCGTCGAGTTAGCCCAGACCATGTCATTGGTCATATGTCCCCAGCCGACCACGTACCACTGCGATAGACTTCTGGTCAGCTACATAGCTTCGCAGCAACATGTGGACGATGCAGCTCACAGATAGCGATAGCAACCACATAGCACCCCGCCACGATCAGAGTCGTCCTGCGCTCCGAGATCCATCAGCCCGCTGTTCTGTAGCGACTGTCCATATCGTACATGCAGCGGAAATAATGGAGGAGACCATAAGCGCACCTCTGGGTATCGTTGGGCGTGAGCACCTCTGCGACGTCTCTTCTGGGGTAGTAGTGCAGTGCCGGGTCAATCTCGGCGGCAAAGGGGACTGGCGACATGGCTTGCTGCTGCTGTTGTGTATATGCTTGTCGTACTTTGATTGTGCTTGTGCTGTGCGTGTTGAGCTGTGCTGGTCAGGCTGTGGTGTGGCTTGGTGGCTTGAAGCTCAAGATCTGTCTATCTCTGACAATCAAAAGATATGTACGACGAACACAAAGAGATACCGAGATACATGGCGAATCGCCTGAAAGGGGGCTGTGTGGGGTTGAACGACGGTCGACGACGGGTTTGTTGTTGATGCTGCGGCTGTTTTCCCTTGGCACAGCGGCGCACAGGCGCACAGTCTTCGGGGCTCGCTTCGGCGGCGCGCAAGCTGGGCCTGCGGGAGGTGGCCGTGGTGGCGGTGATGAGGGCGGGATTGGCGGGGATGTGGGAGGGCATGCATATTGGGCATGGTGGTGGCGGGTGAGACGGGGGAGAGGATTGATGGAGGAAAAGGACAAACACAACAGAGGGACCCTCGAAAGACACAGGTCGGACATCTCCGTGGCTGACTTCATGCGCGTCCAGAAGTCGATGTTGTTATCCTCGTTCGCTTTTACCCTCAGCCTTCAAGTCTTTCCAAGTCTGTATACTATGCATGAAGATCTACTCGTCTAATAAGTCAACCCCTGCGTACTAAGATCATGTCTCTCCACCCCCCTCCCCTCGCCCCCAACCTCCAAAACCAACCCATCCCACGCCGGCTGCACCCTCCCCCCCTCCTCCCTCCACCTATCCCCCAGCCCCTCCCCCTCCCCCCCTTCCCCAAACACCTTCTCCCAAACTCTCTTCACCAGCCACTCCGCCTGCGCCGCATCCGGGTGCTCCCTCACCTCGTGCTCTTCCCTCGCGGGGTCGCTGAGCGACGCGCATATCTCTTCCCACATGAAGTGCGAGGTGGGGTGCGTCGAGTCTATGAGGTAGGTGTTGGCGGCGCGCAGGCGGAGGGCGGTGGTGAGTGCTTGGGCGAGGGAGAAGTGAGAGGCGTGGGGCTGAAGGGGCCAGAGGGCGTCGACGACTAGGATGGGGAGGGTGAGGTCGGGTCGGGAGGAAGGTGCGGTAGGGTCGGAGAGGGAGAGGGCGGTTATGTCGCTGATGGACTTGGGGGAAGGCAGCCCGCGAGACGTGTCGTCCCCGCCCCGAGGGGGTGAGTCATCCGGCGTCGGCAGGATGGTTTTGCTCTTGGTAGACTTGCCACCACGAGACAGCATCCGATCCCATGTCCGCTCGGGAATAGAGCTCGCATCAGAGATGTACGCGATCTGGTCATCAAACATGAACCCCAGGCAGATGAGAGGTTCCGGCTCGAGCTTCTTGGGCGGGAGCTCGGCGGGGGCGGATTGAGAGGTGGCGACAGGAGGGGCGGGGACGGAGTGGAAGTAGATTCCGTGGTGGACTGACTGTCTGTTAGTAGCGGCTCGATAGTGATATCAGGACAGAGCTCACCAGGCAGAACCTTGACGTTGATCCCCTCCACCTCGAAGTCATCCTCGTTGTCGATGATCTTCCAGATCAGCTGAGGGCTGGGGGCCATGCGTTAGCTGGTTTGATGACCGGTAGTATCAGACAGCTCACATATCGCCACCCCCAGACGCCTTGGTCTTGTCCACCATATACGGGAATGCCTCGCACACCTTTTCGTACGTCTCCTGGTTGAGATACACAGGGATCGCCTTGCCCTGCCTCACACACCACTCGCGCAGATCGTCCAAGCCGAAGTACGCGTCGGCATCTGAAAGATTACACAGTCTCACGGCGTTAGCACATACGCACTCTTATGAGATGAGAGGATCGAGCACTCACGCCCATGCGTCAGCAGCACCGCATCGACCGTCTTGACCCCCCACTTGGGGAACAGCCTCACCGCCTGCTCCCTGAACGTCTTCCCCACATCCACCAGCACATTCTTCCACTCCCCCGCCTCATCCTTACGCCTCAGCACCGCGCTCGTGTTGCCACGGCGGTTCTTCCAGCCCTCGGGCACGTCCGGGTCGACGGCGGAGCGGCAACACGCGCAAGGTATGTTTTTGGGCCAGGTGCCGGAGGGGTCGTACGCGCCGACGTGGGTGCCGTTGGTAGTGGCGGAGATGGATGAGGCGGGCGAGGAGGAGCGGGAGGAAGGGGTGTCGGTGAGGAGGGGGACCATGGAGGACCAGTGTTTGGGGTAGGGGCTGGAGAGGGTGAGGCAGGGGGTGAGGGGGAGGCCGGTGGATGTGCCGGTGCCGAGGAAGAGGAACTGGAGGGGGTTGGGGTTGGAGGATGCCATGGTGGGTGGAGTGGTAGTGGGTAGGAGACAGGTATATGCTCTTCTTTATATCTTTCTTCTATGCGGTGCAGATGAATGAATCGATCCAGAGAGGCGTATCAGAAGATTGCGAAATGGACACAGCCGATTCCGATCTGATCGCGGGGCACCGAGAGTGTATTAACGGTAATTATATTTTAATAGCGGGTGGCGAGTGTTAAGAAAATGCCGATCAAAAGTGCCCCGCGATCTGAGTCCCATCTTGTGCAGATCAAAGTCTTTTCCTCGTCCCAGCGCCGTATAATTCCACTTTCTCTTACGGCACTCTCCAAAATAGTCACCCTCCTCTCCACCAGGCGTGCTCCAACCCCACCCAAAAACAACACCACAGCCACAAGCCCCCGAGCTCCTTTCTCCGCTCACACCTTCTTGCCTCGGGGGCGTCTCTCTCGGACTTGGACTCGGACTCTCCAACCGTCCTAATCTCTTGTCCCATCGCCATCTTCGCACATCGCCCCTCTATTTCGCTACTGTAGCCCGAGAGTCACACCCCGTAGTCTCCAGCTGCCAAGCTACTGGACATCACCCAGCGCGATCGTTCCCAGCGAGCCGAGATGTCTTCTACCGTCTCCATCTTCTCCGCGACTCCCTCGACATCGCAGACCGCCAGCGCCTCTGCGTCGTCAACGTCCAACGGCAATTCCCCAGGGAGCTTCTACAAAAACCTCTTCTACATTCTCGTACGTTCCCCTCCCCCTTCCCCATATCGATCTTGACTCGTCAAACATTTTCACGTCCCAAGTCGCGCGACCCAACAACCAACCCAGTGGAGAGGGAGCTGACGCCACGGGTGTTCACAGATCGGCTTGCTATGCGCTTTTGGGCTGATATCATTCATCTCGCTCATGCGGGCTCGGCGCCGCCGCCATGCGATCATCAATGAGGTGCGTTCTTCTCTCCTCCCCCCCTCCAACTTCCTCGCCGCTGCGGAGCGTCGAACCTTCAGCGGGCTCTCCGCCGCGGCCGCCCAAAAATAGACTCGGCGCGGAATCACGGGCTGTTGGTGGGCGCCCTCCTCCCGTCGCTTTACCACAACGTCGCCGAGCAAACCCCTCTACACCCACGGTCAACAACAGGCGCTGACGACAAGTTTCGCATGTGCTCGGCGTAAACAGGCAGAACGGCTCGGCGTGATGGTCCCCGGCGTACCGGGCTATATCCCGATGCGCGATAGGAGGGCGATGATCTGGGATAAGGCGGATGGGTCAAAGCTGCCGGATTGGTGGGAGGTGGAGAAGGCTGGCTCGGCGGCCGGCGTGGGGGCGGGCGCGGGTACGGGAGGTGGCTTGAGCAGGCCGTGGGATGAAGAGGAGAGTGATGAGTTTGTGAGTCTCGTGACGCCGTGGTGTACAAGCCACTCCCCTGGCTTGGCGGCCGCAGCCACTGACCCTCCGCCCGCGCCCGTGCAGTACCCCCTCGGCGTGATCCCCCCTCCCCCTCCTCGACAAGCACACCAACCCATCGAACTCTCCCCCCTCCCCTTCTTCCCCAACCACCTCGCCTACCGCCCTTCCTCCCTCCGCCCACCCCCCGCGCGATTCACAGGCCTCGCGGCGGATAACCTCGCGCCGCTGGAACAGCTGGCGGGCGGGGGGGTGGAGGTAGTTACGATCATTCGGATGCCGGCGCCGGAGTCGACTCGAGTGCGGATCGAGAGGAGCGGGGAGGAAGAGGAGGATGGGGAGGAGGTGATAAGGGAGTGGGGAGGGATCGAGTTGGGGATTGCCAAGATGGGGGTTGTGGGCGGGGGCGGGAATTACTGGCGGGGTGCTGCATAATAATACTCACGGGCTCGCTCGCAGCCTACTACGGGGGCGAGGGGACAGAAGGTGGGGCAGGGGCAGGGGCGACACGGGGCGATTGTTGTGCTGTGCTGTACACGTACTGCTGTACTGTGTCTGTATGTGGTATCCATACAAACCGTCAATCCATTGACTTCGGTTCTACAGGGCTTATAGTATCTCACTTCTGCGTTGTACTACTCTTTATATGCAGCTTTCATCTGCTTCTTACTTGATCTGGGTTACATGCCTTGGTGGTACTACTTACACTACTGTACTGACACACATCCCGGCTCTGCGGCCTTGTGTTCTGTACGTTACACTACTGATTTACGCTTCAAGCCCTACAATTCCACGGGCATAGTACACCCACACACTTATCCTGCCACTTACATCCTGAAGACCCCCCAATCCCCCGCATCCCCATCCGCTCCAATCTCCCCGCGGGTCCCATCCCCTCGCCCGCCCTTCCGGCTCGCACGCTCATCATGAGCCAGCTCGAGCCCCAGCCCGAGGATATCTCGCGTATCGCTGGGTGCGATGATGCCGTCGTCCTGTCCTGGGGTGTTAGCTCGAGGTCGACGTACCATTCCAAAACAGCGGTCGCATTGGTGAGAGCTCACCCAGATCCGAGCAGTAGAATAGACTACCGAACTCTGCCTCTCAATCTCCTCCTTCAGCGCTTGGCGCTTCTTCTCAGCCTCGTCCGCCCCCGAGGCGGCAGACTTTTTGCCAGAGACGGTGTGCATGACGGTGGAAAGTTGGTCGGGGCCCATGACGCAGATTTTGGCGCTGGGCCACATGAAGAGGAAGCGCGGGGAGTACTGCAGGCGGGAAGGGGTGAGCTTGGGTCATTGGGAGGAGAGAGGGGATGAAGGGCTTACCGCTCGTCCGCACATCCCATAGTTGCCGGCCCTACACCACACCATTGTCATCAGCCACCACCTCCCCCTCCCACACTTAAAACTCACCCATAACTCCCCCCAACAACCACCGTAAACTTCTCCACCTTCGCCCTCGCCACCGCCCTCACCATCTTCGCCCCATCCTTCGCGATCCCGCCCCTCTCCGCCTTCTCACCGACCATGTACCCGCTGACGTTCACGAGGAAGACGAGCGGGATGCCCCGCTGGGAGCAGAGGTTGATGAAGTGGGTGGCTTTGAGGGCGGAGGGGGAGAGGAGGACGCCGGCGTTGGCGATGATGCCGACTCTGCCGGGGTTAGTGGTGTGGTCCGCGTCAGCTGGTCGAGGTGATACTCCAAGCAGCTGAACAAGACTCGACTCACGTGAACCCATGGATCTCCGCGAAGCCAGTGATGAGCGTCTTCCCATACTCCTTCTTGAACTCCCTAAACTCGCTTCCGTCCACAAGACGCGCAATGATCTCGCGCGGGTCGTAGCTCTGCCGCGGGTCGGCGGGGACGATCGCGTTGAGGTCGGAAGATGGGTAGAGTGGGGGACGGGGGCCGGAGATGGGCGGTTGGGATGGGCTGGTGGAGGTGGTAGAGGCAGCAAGGGCGGGAGGGGGAGGCGAGATGGATAAGGGGGAGAGGTCACGGACGGCTTCGCGTGCGAGACGGATGGCGTGCGAGTCAGAGGTGGCGAGGTAGTCTGCAACACCCGATACCGAAGTGTGCATGTCCCCGCCGCCTGTAGAGTGCCGCCACGGTCAGAGTTCATATCGTATATCACGAACCAAAATCTGGAAAGCTAACGCACCGAGACTTTCGTCGTCGATGACTTCGCCTGTGGCGGCTTTGACGAGCGGCGGCCCGGCGAGGAAGATCCGTCCTTGGTTCTGCGATGGCGGGGGGCGAGTCAGCTTGCGTTTAATATGAAAGGCCATCCGTTAGCTGTGATTTACCTTGACAATGATCACGACGTCCGACATTGCTGGCATGTACCTACTCGAGAGCATCAGCCTCATGAGCCTCGTTCGTCCTCGGTGAACCTCCCTGCATGAGTACTCACGCGCCACCCGCCACACTGATCCCATGCACCACGCTGATCTGGGGGATTCCCAAACCCGACATCCTCGCCATATTGTAGAAGATCCTCCCAAAGTGGTCCTACCACCACATCCGAAGCGTCAGCTGACTTGCTCATTACGTGCAGGAAATTCTGACAACCAACTGACATGGTCCGGGAACACTTCGGCTTGATAAGGTAGAGCAGCCCCGCCAGACTCGACGAGGTAGATACACGGGAGGCGGTTCTCGAGAGCGATCTGTTGAGCTCGGAGGTGCTTCTTAACCTGTTGGGTAGTAGTGTTAGCATAGACATCCGAGGCCATTCCGATGATGCAGTGGGCAGGCAGATGTTGGACACGCACCGTGAGAGGATAGTACGCGCCGCCCTTGACGGTGGGGTCGTTCGCGACGATCATGCATTTCCGGCCGGCCACCATGCCTACCCAGTCACTTCATCAGTACATTCCTACGAAGGAACGTGCTTCGATAGGAATGCTGTTGACCTACCGATCCCTGTGACGATGCCTGCTCCAGGCAAGGCGTCGGGGTAGACATCCTGAGCGGCCAGCGGGGAGAGCTCGATGAATGGGCTCGCCGGGTCAAGGAGGGCCGACACTCTTGTTAGATCAGGCTCGTTAGTAGATGAGCTAGTAGGTTTTGGGATTATGGACAAGTCGCGATCGACCCAGCTGCCCAGGAGACGCGACGTATCCCACTCACCTCTCCCTCGCAGACAGCTTGCCCGTCCCCCGAGCTTTCCACTTCTGCAACGTGGCCCAGCCCCCGCCTTCCCTCGCCTTACTCCTCAGATGATCCATATCCTTGATTAGACCTTCCATGAAGGCCTTGTTAGCCTGGGCATGCTCCGAGGCAGGCTGGAAGAGGGTCGGGAGGGGGCGGGGGGCCACGAGCGGCGGGGGCGGCTGTGCGATGAGAGTGCGCTTGAGGGCGTGGGAGGCTGTGGGCCGTAGGAGGCGGTGGTGTCTTTGAGTCCTCGAGAGCATCGTGGGTGCTGTGAATGGGGTGTTTGGAGAGAAGAGAAAGCTAACATGGAATGGATCGCGAGCACATGGTGTATGGACAGAGGTCACGCTCCAGGTGGACGTCTCGGCAAAACGCGTGCCGGTGCCGAGTTGCTAATTAAGCAAGTAGTTACCACCTCGGAAGTTAATTTTCGGTATCGGCCATCGCGGTCTCTTAACTTGACCGCACACACTTCGGCACACAAACAGGCGACATCCCACTCGTCCTCGTCCTCTTCCAGCTTTCTATTCTGTATGGATGGATCGCACTCACACAGTCACGCTACAGCCCAGCTCTCACAGCACCCCTTCGCTCCAAGGACCCGCTCCTTTCTTCCCCACGCCCTTTCCCATCGCCCCTTCCGCCTCGCCTCTCATCAACGGTACTGATTGACTCCATGAACAGTCTGCGCCACCCCACCGCCTCTGCCCGTGCCCGAATCCTCCCCCCGGGGGGCGGTACGTGCGACGCCGCACATACACCGCTCCGAGCGCGTACCAAAGCTAAATGGCTTCGGGGCAATATCCATCCCCGTGCCCACGAGCCACCGCCCGCCCACAGCCCCAGGGCCCCCAGCCACCGCAGCGACAAACATACACACATACAGGCAGCACATACCTGCCTTCCGTCCCGTCTTCCGCCCCGGCGTGCTGCCCGCTGTCGGCCCCTGCTCCCCGCTGCAAGCCCGCCATCCCCTGGCTGGTTCGCGTATCATTACATCAAGCACCGATCACTCCCACGCCATAGTGGTGAGAGGTGTACTGTCGCTCTGGAGTGATCTTCATCTTGGCAATCAGCCCGTGGCACAGAACATCTCACCAACTTGCTCGATACATATTCTAAAGCGTCTGGTTTCACTTTAACATCTCTCCTTGCTCCACATTCCACAACTCTACGGCTCCCACCATTGAATCTCCCCCCCCCCCTCGACCTCTCCACGTCGCCCTACACGCGTCTCCCCATCCTCTCGCGCCTACACTGCCTCTCAAGACGCGTCTCTAATCACCCTAGCGAAGCCAAGCCATGTCGCGAGCAGCATACGTCCGAGAACAGAAGCTGGTGGTGGCCGGCGGCGGTGGCACGTCTTCTCCCGGCCCCCATACCCCTCACGTCGCTGACCCATCCTCCCCCCTCTCAGGCGTCGGCAAGTCAGCCATCACCATTCGCTTCGTCACGTCCCAGTTCTACGACCAGTGAGTCTCGCCCCCGCCCTTAACCGTCGGCCGCCGAACATTTCCAGACGCTGACTTGACGCGTCCAGGGGGTACAACCCCACCATCGAAGACTCGTACCGCAAGCAGTTTGTCGTAGATGATGAGGCTGTCACACTGGAGATATTAGACACCGCCGGTCAAGGTGCGCTTTTCCCATCTCTCACCGGCCCCCACTCGCCTCATTCGCCTCTACATACACCTCCTTTCTTCCCACGGGAGCCACTATAGGGAGACCGCAGGCTGACGTATCCCCTCCCTCTTGGCCTTCTGCAGAGGAATACGCGGCCATGGCAGACCAGTGGTACACCTTCGGCTCGGGCTTCCTCCTCGTCTACTCCATAACAGACCGCCCGACCTTCGAGGCGTTGCCCAACTTTCACAGGGAGATCCTGCGTGTGAAGGACAGGGAGTACGTGCCTTGCGTGGTGGTGTCCAACAAGGTAAGCTCTTTCGCCCCATCATGTATCTGCGTGTGTGTCAGCGCTGACGAAGATGGGGTGGCCGGCGGGGATAGTGCGATCTGGGGAAGCTCCGCTCAGTAGGCCAGCTTGAGGGACGCGAGATGGCGCGGTCCCTCTCGGCGCCGTTCATCGAGTGCTCGGCGGCAGACGGGGTCAACGTGGACGTGGCGTTCCGGGAGCTTGTCAAGCTTGTGCGGAAGGATGAACGGGTGAGTCAGCATAGAATCTCCCTTGCATCCGTCCTCCACCTCTTCCATTTCTTGCTGGACGCCGGGAAGGGTGCGATGCGAGATGGAACAACATCCAAAGGATCCGCATCAGCTGACGTGTACCGCCGCTCTTCTTCCACTCCACAGCGGATCGCACTGGCAAGCCAGAGACTCATGGCGGGCCCATTCCTCTCGCCACCACAGCCTCCTCAGGGGGAGAAGGAGCGGGGGAGGGATAGGGAGTCGCGCGACAGGCGGAGGGGGGATGATCCTGCGGGGGCGGGGTGTGGGTGTGTGCTCATGTAGCTTTCTTGTCTCCTTCTGTCTTCCGCACCACCACCACCCTTCCCTCCCCCTTCCCTGTCCTTGAAGGACCCATCCCCCGCATTTGACCCACGACTATATCGCACTGTACAGCTTACTCTATCATGATTTAGAACAATTCATTGGTATACCATTTTTGGACAACTCGTGAAAGAAGCATGGCCCGTACGTATATATATGGCCTCATTAGATTACCCCAGAAGAAGAAGAAGAAGAAAAATCGTCCCTCGCTCGTTTATATACACAAAGACAACCTCGGCACCCAACACCAAGCGCATCACATACACCTCAATGCACGTCCTCCCCTCCCTAAGGCCTTATACCCCGGAACGGACAACACTTCACCTCATCGCAGCGACCACCCTCTCCCAGCCATTAGTCCACTCCGCCTCCTTCAACAACATCTCCACATTGCATCCGCCCTTCACCAGCTCGGCTAACCACCGCAACACTTTCCCAGAGTACCCAGGCTGCTGTGGTCCCTCGCTCGCGCCGGGTGCAGGCGGGGCTGTCGCAGGGCGTGAGTGGCCCACCGTCGTGGGCGAGGCGGAAGAGTGCTCTGCGCCGGGAGGAAGGGAGGCGGCGGGGCCGTCGATGGACATGCTGAGGCCGGGTTTGGTGTCGTTGGGGGTGCCATCGCCGTTCAAGAAGAGTCTGTGGGATGGTGTTAGTAGTTGATCGGCATGTGAAATGAAGAAGCAGGACTCACGGTTCAGGAGGCGCGTCAACGACGCTCAGCAGCGCTCTCACCACCACCACCGCCTTGCGCGAGTACGTCCCTCCGACCCCCGCAATCGAGCCATCCAACAACTCAAGCGCCTCCGCCACCCCTCCTCGGAACGCCATGAGCTCCCCCGCCCTCGACGGCGCCGGCACCCCTGCATCCGCATTCACCGCCTTCTCCACCCACATGATCAGCGCGAGCGTCGCCGCGCACTCAAACACCGTCGCGGGGCAGAACAGCCGGAATGCGACGGTGTGGTCGAGCATCTTTGCGGAACGCTGGACGCGCAAAGCAGAGAGGCAGACTTGGGCGATGACGTTGCGCACACCGCGGGGGGTGCTGGGGTCGAGGTACGTCGGGAGGTGCGTGCGGTGCACGCCCATCCTGTACGCGAAAAGCGTCGCGTGCAAGCGGACACGGTGCGAGGGCAGGTACGGGTGAATCCCATCATGCACCGTGTCCGTGAGCGGGAAGACGCGGAAGAACGGCGGGAGCGCGTCTTGGAAGGTGTCGAGGGACGAGTCGAACCGGAGGACGAGCTCGTGAGGGGTGTTGGCGGCGGTGATGGTGGAGAAGGAGTCGAGGATTGGGGTGATGCGCCGCGCGAGGTGGGTGTGGATGAAGAGCGCGGTGCTGGGCGAGGGGCCGGCGTCGGGCAGGACGGGCGGGAGCTCGCGGATCTCGACGGGGAGCGCCTCGATCTCCTGTTCCGACATGGGCGAGGGGAGATGGATGCCCTGATGGGCGTCCAGCATGGTGTACGGGAAAGACGTCTCGCTGCGCAAATGTCAGCCAGAGCCCGCTGTGAATATTCCCGCATGACTTACAAAGAGTAGTGCCTGTCCGCCACATACAACGCCCACATCAACCTCCTCCTCGACTCTCTCACCGAGTGAGTCAACCCCTCCCACTCCTTACCCAGCCCAAGCGACTGGGCGACCTTGATCCCCTGCGCGAGCCACGTCCCGGCCAACACCTGCCTATCCTTGCTCCCTCCCATAGCGATACCCAGCATGCAGTACCGGTACAGCACGAGCTTGAACGCTACGAGCTGCTGTCCTGGGGGGTCGTACTGCTCTGCCACCTGGCCGCAGAGCAGCGCGAGGTCAAGATACCTCTGATCGAGCGGGGTCGTGTCACCCACGGACGCCGGCTGACCTGTGAGGATGCGCGAGAGCCCGCGTGGCATGGTGGTGGGGATGTTGCTCGGCTGGGTGGCGAGCACGAGGCGGTTCACGTCATCCGGAAAGATGCGGTAGCTCACCGCGAGGATCGCGAAGGTCATCGCGAGCGTGGTCGCGTCCCCGACCTGGAGGCGCAACGCGCGGCGCTCCATGAAACCGTTGTAGTCACTCAAGAACGAGTTGCGCATCATGGAGATGCCCTCGGTGAGGAACGGGTCCCTCCAGAAGACGTTGAACAGGTAGTTCACCATCTCGGCCGGGGGAATAGAGTGCGAGAGATTCTGGATGGGGAAGGAGTAAGGGTCATTGCGCGCGGTGTTGCCGAGGTTGTGGGGGCTGTTGACGTGGACGTGCGCGAGCGGGGTACTGGTGGACGGAGTCGGGGGGAAGCTCAGCTGGCCAGGGGTGCCGGGCTTAGCAAGAGGTAAGGGGACGGGGCGGCTCGAGTGCTTGTGCTGGCCTTGAACAGCAGCCGGGGGCATGACGGTGACCTTCTTCTTCTTCTTTTTGGGAGGAGCCGACGCAAGCTCGAGCAGCTGTGGGGAGTCAGCTTGCGTCGTGCAAGGAGCAAAAGGCAACTCACCTCTCCAGAGATATCATCGTCGATGGACATGCTCCTCTTGTTACTCGCCGCCGGTTTGTCCGGCAAGTCATCCTCTAGCTCGTCCACCTCCTGCTCCCCGACCAGCGCCGCGAGCTCTCCGTCCAGATCATTCGCCGGCGCTTTGCTCTTCACCGCCTTGTCCTTCTCCGCATCCTCCATGTCATCATCGCTGTCCGAGTCAAACCCGTTCACGATCCTCTCCCTCCTCTCCTTCTTCTTCGCCTTGTCGCTACCGTTCGACTTGGGAGCGCGCTCGGGCCCGCCCACATTCCATTCAGGCTGGGACGAGTTGCCGTTGCGGCCACCTTCGCCGCTGTTGGCATGACCGTTCTTGAACGGTGCAGGCTCGGTGGACGGCTCGCCGTTTGCTCCTGTACTGGGCATGAGGTGGCGCGATGAGGGATCTTGGGGGTCGACTGCGAGTGGGGTGCGCGAGCTGTGTGCGCGCGGCGGGACGTGGTTCCGGTAGTGTTCGTCCTCTTCGAGATATTTACACTGGTGACCTTTCCGGGTGCAGGAGGAACACGATGGACGAAGCTGGTCGCACTGTTTGCGAGGGGGGAGTGTATATGTATGGTCAGCTCTGAACAAAGAGCTCTTGTTCGCGACGCCAGCCTTATTGTTCTCGCGGTTAAAGTATTTTCCGGTGGAAGCTACGCAGGAGAGCTGTCTCCTATACGACCCACCCAAACCTCTATTGTTCTCCACCTCGACGTCCCTCGAGAACCCTTATAAGAACAAAAAACCCACCTTGATTTTCCTGTGGTGGCACACCGCACAGCTGCTCTTCCGGCTCTTGCCAGATCCCGTGCCGTACCCTACTCCCCTGTCCCGCGGGCTCGCGCCTCCCTTGACTGACCCGCTGCTCGAGCCAGCCTGCTTGCCTCCCGGAAGCCCGGGCGTGGACGTGGCGGTGGACGGTGCGGGCCCACCTAGAGACTCGTCGTCCATCAGCTCGTCCTCTTCCTCGTCGGGGCTAGATAGCCGCGAGTCGGCAGAGGGCGGGGGCGGGGGCTGAGGCTCATTGCTGGGCGCGGTTTGGAACGTGGGGGCGTTGGGGGCGGGGGGAGCGGGGGGGAACTGGAGGGTAATGCGCGGGGCGGGCTGGGCGGAAGGTGGCAGAGCTGATGCCGAAGGGGAGGGGAGGGGTGGCGAGATGGCGGGGGGGAGTCCTTGGGGGAAGATAGAGGTCATGGTGGGGGAAGAGCGGGTCGGATGGGAGGGGGTGTAGATCGGAGTGGGATGGAGGTGAAGAGTGGTGGATGAATGGAGAGGTGAGCACGCTGTGGGTGCAATGCTGCTGCAGTACGTATATCGAGCCACCCGAGCTGCCTGTCACTGCGGAACACCCGAACGGGGTAGCGACGACGGTGCTGGTGGGTGTAAGAAGGGGCTCGGCGGTGACTCTCTGAGGATCGGTGGACGACCTCCACTCGTCTAGCGTAGTATTACGTGGGCGTTGACGAGTCTCGCCTTGGTATGAATATAGCTCGTTGGGGACGTATATATGGAGAGCAGAGAGAGAGGATGCGAATGGACGATGCAGTATACGTGGCCGGTGCTCGGTGGGCGTCCACGGGCGGCGCTCTCTCGGCGTGTCTCGCCGCAGTGGTCGCATCCTTCCCCGCGGCCTCGAGCGGTGCAGCAGCGGGGCGGACGGGCATGCGGCCGAAAGAAAGGGCGACGGGGGCGGGGCTGCTGCCTGCATGAACTCTTCCTACCGATCAGCCTCGGGCCCCATGCCTGTCCTCTCCACGGTTCCTATGCATGTACCTTCGTCTGTACCTTCCCCTGGCCCCGCCTCGACGCCGTCGTTGCCGTTGGCCGCAGAGCCCTCAGACAGTCACAGTCACAGGGCCCCCTCCACTCCCTCCCCTTCCGCCTCCCCCAGCCCTCCGCCGCCCGCCGCCGTCCACCACTCTGCACCCTCCCTCCTGCCGCCTCGGACGGTGCACCTGGAACCATTTTTCCGGTGGGGCCGGCGGCGACGCCACGCGTAATAAATTGCGGACAGAGAAAGCCCCCGTCCCTCATCGTCGGTCGTCGTCGCCAGCCCCCGGGCTGCCCCCCCGCTGCCTTCCGGTCTCTCCTGTCTCAGCATGCTGCGCACAACGAACCGCTCTGGGCCCTCCCGCAAGCCTTCCCGGGCCACCCTCGGTGACCCCCAGGTCGGCTCCAGGTCTGGGCTATCGCCAAAGCTTGGGCTTGCCGCCGCTGCTTCGGATCGCCGCAGCAAAATGCGCAAGACCACGCGACCGCCTTGGACGGACGCTCGCTTTGCCATGCCCCGAGCTGCCACGACGCCGAGAGCCGGACGAGCGTCTTGCGTCTTGCCCGGGTGCTTCCTCCTCAGGGCCGATACAACGCACTTGTCTTCGATGCGCCATCCGTCACCCCAAGCTCAAGCTACCGCAAGCCACATGCAGCGCGTCCTGTGCACCTGTCCCAAAACGGAAGCCGGAGAGTCACAGCCGAAACGAAAGACACCAGCAACAGGGGAGGCGCAGCTGGGCAGCCTCACGGCGGCCCGGACCATCGGAAAGGGGCGAGGCCCGAAAGTTGCCAGGATCGAGGGAGGGATGACGAGCGACGTTGTCTCGGCGTTGCTCCCGTCTCTCCCGTCGACCGACCGCCGGCCCCTTCCCCTGCGGCTGCGGCCCCAGGAAGACACCACTCCGAGTCCAGGACTCCGGGTCTCCGGGGCCGGTTTTGGCCCCGCACGCCATCTCTGGAAGCAGAATGCGGCTGCGTGAGCGTGAGCGTGACTGTTTTGTGGCGTTGTGGTGGGCTTGTGGCTGTGACCATTGAGGCATCTGGCGCAGCACAAGATGATGACGAACGGCAAGGAGGCGGGCCACAGAGATGGGATCTTGAGCCACAAGCCCACAACGGCATCTAGGAGGCGCACGCAGCTGGCAAACGGCGAAGTCACTACTTGTTCGTTCTTTGAGGCGTCGTTGCTAGCCGGGCCCCCCATCATTCACAGTGCGAGTGCATGCACATGTGACAAGTTGCTTTCTCCATATTTGTGCTGTGCGCATATCAGATGCGTGCGCCCCATGCACAGTGCGATAGATGACGCTTGATGTATGCTTTTTCCAACATCTGTATAGTGTGCCGACCCTCCTGCTCCTGTTGTCACTTGCCACCCGCCTTCAAAGACTGCACCGCACGCTGCATCGCTTCGACAGGGGCAGCTGGGCGAAGCGAACACCTCAGGCGATGCAATCGGACATACATGCAAATACTTGTTGGGCTTCTTATCAGATTTCACAATACACTACTACGTACGAGCGCCGCGACTGTCTTTCAACGGACCGTTCACTAACGTACGACTATCTCCGCCCGCCGACCGGGTCTACTCCCCCACTCGTTTACTTGGACGTGGCGAAACCGACCGCGTTCCTCCCGAGGTCGTAGACGGTGTAGTACTTGCGGAGGAAGACCTACAGAGTGGTGTCAGTAGGCGGTCCAGCGACATCATAGCGAACAGAGTGGTAAGACTCACGTCACCGACGATCCAAAGAGGACCGGTAGGGGCAGGGATGTCCATCCCAGTGAAGGAAGAGATACAGGTACCGCCGGCGTTGAGGACGTAGTCCTCACCCTTGAGCTTGTACGACTTGCCGCCAAAGACAAAGGCGAGCTTGGGAAGAGAGTCGATGGTGGCGCAGTCCACAGTGTACTGGCCGTTCCAGGACTTCTGGGCACCGATCCTGGATACGCGGGGAGCATGTTAGCTGGGTCAGACACGTTGGTAGAAAAACATGCGGCGACTCACTCCTTGTTGAGCATCTCAGCGACGTCTGTGGGCATGACAATGAGGGAAGTTCCGGTGTCGATGGCCGCACCCGTGTTCTCAAGCTCGAGCTCCTCGTCCCCGAACTTGATGCTCTCAAGCTCGACCTCCCAGTAGCCCTTCCTCCTCACAGGCACGTACTGCAGCTTACCGCTGTACGCCGAGTCGTCCACGCCACCGAAGATCGCCTCGCCCCCGTCCTCGTCAGACGACCCGAGGCGGAAGGAGAACACGGGCTCGTCGAGCAGGTTCTGGGCGAGCATGTTGTAGAAGGGAGGGACGATGTGGTTCACGGAGATGGTGTCGTACCCGAGACCGAGGATACCGTCGAACTTGCCAAAGGCAAAGGCGAGCCCGGGCTCCTTGGTGGCCTCGGCAAAGTCCTGCTTCTTGATGGTGAGGTCACCGATCGAGACAGTGTCCTGCGAGATGAAACCCTCGAGGGAGCCGGAGCCGTACTGGATGGCAAAGTCCGAGCCGTTGGCCTTGTAGGTGGAAGATTGGGAGCTGTCGTACTTGGTGTGGAGCTGCATGCAAATGAGTTAATATCGTCGTCCGCGAACAGAGGCATTGACAACTCACGAAGCACGCGATACTGCTGCAGCCGACGCTGGGCACCCAAAGGTTAGAAGACCCAGTGTCGAGGACCACCTTGAAGCTCTGGGGAGGGGTACCGATCTCAATAGGAGCAAAGTACTGGGCGTTCATGTAGTCTGTACCACATCCACCATCAGCACCCCATCTCCTCCATCCATTGAGGTCGGCAACCGAGGAAGACGCTTCACTCACCAGACAAAGGAACGCCGTGGCCGCCCTTGAGCATCCTCTCCTCGGCATGCTTGTGCCTCCCGTGGTGCACCTGCGCCCAGTACATCTTCTCCTCATCGCTCAGATCCTTGTCGTGGTGGTGCTTGTGCTTCTTTCCCTCCTTGAACTTCCTGCCCGCCCCGCCGGAACCCATGAGCGGAAGCTGCTCGGCGTACTCCTGGCCCATGTGCTTGAACTTGAGCCACTCGGCCTCGAGCTCGGGCGTAGGGCGCAGGTTCGACGCATCGGGGAGGAACTGGTCCGCAGGAGCGTGCTTCTCGAGCTTCATGCTGTGAGACACAAGCGTAGCAACAGAGTGTTAGCGGAAGGGCTCGAGCTCAAGGTGGCAACGCTGCGTCAGCGTTGTGGCGGGACGTACCGGTGGATACCGGCCTCGACGGAGGCGGCGGCGGTAAGGGCGGCGAGCAAGACGGCGGTGGTCTTCATGGTGGGTGTGGGTATGGGGGGTAGGGGGGCAAACGAGAAGGAAGATGGAGAGGAAGAAGAGGATAAGAAGAGGAAGACGATTGAATGGGACGACAGAGTGGACCAACTGGACGGCCAAGAGGCGGTTCCGAAGGACACCCGCAAAGGGAATTGCCGGATGTGGCAGGTGACGTCAAGGGTAAATGAGCCGCGGCGGTGGCCGAAAGAGGAGGATCGACAGCGACTCGCGGCCGCAGATTCCCCACCGGCAAGGCGGATTACTTACGCGCCAATCTTTCCATGCATGCATGGCCCCCAAAAATACAGACGGTGGCTGATAACAAATGCGATCACATTCATGCAAGATAAGATGCTCATCAGAAAAATGCAAAAAATGATAAAGCTTTCCCGTGGGGGAGTTGAACCCTCGACCGGTGTGACAATAAATATTGCAACCTCATAAGCACACTACTCTGACCACTGAGTTAACGGGAATTAACATCAAACTCGCTTGTTTTGGTAGCCTATGACACGTTTTGAAATGCAAATGCCACGTCACATACTCCCTCCACCCCGTCCTTCACTTCTTTGGTATCCGAACTTGAAAGAAGGTCTGTCACTCCTCTTTCAAAAGTCGCTCCAAAGCACACTCGGCTCTTGCTCAAGCATTCTCAAAACATGGCTCTTTCGATAGCACCTTGCAAGTGCTGCCGAGGGCTATTCCATCGGGTCTCCGATCGGCATATCCGGGCTTTTTCGAGCGCCACCCCCAATCGCAACGACAAGCCGGCCGCTCCGAAGCCGCCCCCTCCCCGTGACTGGTCGCGCCCTGCTCCCGCTG
The DNA here is from genome assembly GCA_036427605.1 of Cryptococcus sp. DSM 104549. NCBI lineage: Eukaryota > Fungi > Basidiomycota > Tremellomycetes > Tremellales > Cryptococcaceae > Cryptococcus > Cryptococcus jaspeensis. Next base: position 3,256,364 of record CP144044.1, on the reverse strand, counting down.
CTGCTCCTCCTTCTTCCCCCTCGTTTTTTGGGAGTGGGCCGGCTGGCCGATCGCAATGGGGTGATAGGTCATCTTCTGAGCCTCGGAGGTCTTGGGGCAATGATAATAGGGGCGGGGGAGAGCCGTTTTTTGGGGGCAACAGAGGTGGTGGTGGTGGCGGCGGCGGCGGCGGAGGCTGGGGCAACAGGCCAGACAGATCTGATGGACGGCGAGATGTAAAACCTTTCGGTATGTCATGATATCGGTGATACCCTCTGAGTGCGTGCTAACTGTACCCCGCAGGTCAAGACCGGTGGTCCTCCCGACCTCCAGGAGGAGGCTCCAACTGGGGGCGTGATAACGCTGGCGAAGGTTCCAATGGGGGGCGTGACTCTCCCCGGGGAGGCAACTGGCGGCGAAACGATGACCCTCCAGTTTCAACATTCGGGCTGCGCAAGTCAAGAGACAGTGGAAGTCGGGGGGGCAGCCCATTTGGCAGCGGCGGTAGGCGTGACGTCGGGGCGAAGGGGGATTGGGGATCAAGGGATGGCCCCGGAGTTCCTCCGAGGCGCCAGGGAGGCGACAAAGTCAGCCAGGAGGCCCCGGACCTGGAGGCCTCTGCTGGGGGTGAAGACGGCGGCGTTGGCGGCAGGGTAGAGGTCGTTGGGGATGAAGACGACTTTTTCACGTCAAGACGTGGGAAGGACCGCAAGGGAGGGCGAAAGGGAGAGTCAAACTCGCTCCTCGCGCGGCTAGACGATGAGGACGGCGACTTCTCCCTCCCGTCCCACAACCAGCGACGCGATCGCGAGCGAGGTGGTGACCGAGGGGGGAAGCGTGTGTTTGTGGAGAAGAAGCAGATCAAGAAGCAAAAGGCGCGCGAGAAGGTTGTGGTCCAGGAGGAGCCGAAGGAGAAGGAGGTGTACATCCCCCAGTCGGTGTCCACTGGTAACCTCGCCAGGGTGTTCGGAACGACCCTGTACCAGCTGCAGCTGAAGATGCTGAGGCTGGGGATGTCGGAGGATCAGAGGCGGCCGGACTACCTCTTGACTGTGGAGGACGCTTGCAACGTGGCGCTGGACTACGGGTACAACCCGATCGTTGACGATGACAAGGGGTTCGATATCCATCCCGAGTGAGTTTTGTCAATGTGCCTCTTTTGATTGAAAGGTCGCTAACGGTATGTAACAGCCCCGAGCCTGTGGATGGTGTTCTTCAGCCCTTGAGGCCTCCTGTGTGAGTCCCAACACCCTCTTCTCTTCCAATATGATCGCTGCTGATGCCCCATATGCAGTGTGACCATCATGGTGAGCTGTGCGAAGGCATCGATAAACACTCAAATACTAAGTCGGAGTTACAGGGCCACGTCGACCACGGCAAGACCACCCTCTTGGACGCTCTCCGACACACTGCCGTCGCCGCCGGCGAGGCGGGCGGTATCACCCAACACATCGGTGCCTTCTCCGTCCCCCTCTCCTCTCTCCTCCCTGCATCCGACACCTCGGCCGCTGTCGACCCGGACCAAGCTCCCACCATCACCTTCCTCGACACCCCGGGCCACGCCGCATTCAGCGCGATGCGCGCCCGTGGTGCATCCGTCACCGACATTGTCGTGCTGGTCGTGGCTGCCGATGACGGCGTGATGCCCCAGACCCGTGAGGTGCTCAACCTGGTAAAGCAGGAGGGCGACAAGGTCGGACTGGTGGTTGCCATCAACAAGTGCGACAAACCCGGAGTTGACATTCAGAAGGTGAAGAGCGCGTTGGGTGCTGAAGGGATCTTCTTGGAGGAGGACGGCGGAGAGGTGCCTAGCGTGAAGGTGTCTGGGCTGAAGAAGACTGGTTTGGACGATTTGGTCGAGACGCTGTCTACTTTGGCGGAGATTCGAGACTTGAGGGCGAGGAGGGACGGCAAGGCGGAAGGTTATGTCCTTGAGTCCAGAGTTGACAAGGGGCTTGGGTGAGTTTACCGAGACACAGACTCGTAAAACTCATCGCTGATCGTTACCCACAGCTTCGTTGCCACCGTCCTCGTCACCAAGGGTATCCTTCACGTGGGCTCAACCATCGTCGCCGGCCACTCGTGGTGTCGTGTCCGTTACATGTGCGACCACCAGGGCGCCGAAATCACCTCTGCTCTTCCCGGTACGCCCGTGGTCCTCACCGGCTGGCGTGAGCTCCCCGTGGCCGGCGACGAGATCCTCGAGGCCGTGTCTGGCGAGGAAGAGGCCAAGAAGGCGATCAGCAACCGCAAGCGAGACGAGGAGCGCAAGCGCATCCTGGCCGATGCTGAGCAGATCAACGCGAAGCGTCGGGAGGAGAGGCTGAGGCTCGAGGCTGAGGCGGCTGCTGCGGCTGCCTTGGCTGAGGGCTTGGAGCCGGAAGTGCAGGAGAAGAAGGATGAGTTCAAGGCGTTGAACTTATATATCAAGGCGGATGTGAGCGGGACGGTGGAGGCGGTGGTGGCGTCGCTGCAGTCAATCGGGAACAAGGAGGCCGGTGTGAAGATTGTGCACCAGGGTGTTGGGGACGTGACGGATTCGGACATTGCTCAGGCTGAGGCTTCCAAAGGTGAGTTACAATATCCTTAAGAAGGGGAACGCAGCTGACGAAAGTTCCTGCAGCCATCGTCATTGGGTTCAACGTCGGAGCCTCCGCGTCCACAAAGAATCTCGCTAGGGAGATCAACGTCCCCCTCCATCTCGAGTCCGTCATCTACCGACTCATCGAGAAGGTCCGCGCCGACGTCGGCGCCCTTCTCCCGCCCCGTATTGAGTACGCCGTCAAGGGCGAGTCGACTGTGCTCCAGCTCTTCCAGATCAACATCAAGGGCAAGCATTTCCACACCATTGCCGGATGTCGAGTCAACAACGGTGTGATGGGCAGGCATGGTCTGGTGCGGGTGCTCCGTGGGGTCGACAGGGAGGTGGTGTTTGAGGGAGAGATTGAGACGCTGAAGCACTTGAAGAAGGAAGTGCCGGAGGTGAGGAAGGGGATGGAGTGCGGTATCGCCCTTCACGGGTTCACAGATATCAAGGAGGGGGACGAGATTGTCAGCGTGGTGAGGTCGGAGGTGCCCAGGACGCTTTAGAGGGGGATGATAGACACGTCCAATGCATTCAACACATCGCATCTCAGCACTAACGTGAACCGTTGTTACTCTCAACCTTCTCGCATATCAGTCATGGCGCAGGAGGTACAAGGCATAGTGCATCTGGTAAAGCAGTGCAAGGCTAGCAACGGTATTGTAAAGACTAGATATCGTACAGAGAAGAATGTCCCGGCGGTTGATATAGAAGATCCAAGAAGATATACGTACAATTACAAAGCAAGAAGGTATACAAGATAGAACCCGAAAGATAGATATCTTTATTGATTGACCGCTCCCAAAGACGCATGACCGATCCCAAAGACGCATGACCGCCACCCATACACCCCCTCCCCTGCTCCCCGGGCGGCAACGTACGCTTACTCCGATTCTCTGCGCCCTTTGGACACAAACATGTCCCTCATGAGCGGCTGAAGCCACTCCTCCTTCACCCCATCCTTTTTCGCAAACTTCTTCTCCCTCTTCGTGTACCTCCTCAAGTGCCCCGTCGTCGGGTGCAACAGACCCTGGTACGCGCCGACGTAGTGCGGGGCAGATATCTTGCGCGCCTCGAGGTAGTCTGCGAGGTTGACGTGCGCGTGGGACTTCAGGATCTTGTTGGCTTGCGTGAGAGAAGTGGGGAATGGGTAGGTGGGGGGTTTAGCTCGGGGCTGTGGGGAGCCGGTGGGAGTGCTGAGAGGCGAGGTGGATGGGGAGCCGGTGGGGGTGATATCGCGATGGCGGGGAGGAGTGGGTGCGACCACAGGAAGATCTGGGAGGTCCTCGCCTTCCATGTTCACCAAGCCGAACTGGTGTGGAATCGTCAGCCACAAGCTGATAGCCTCGGCGACACTAAGCTTACCTCTACACAGAGAGATTGCCAGAGACGGAGTTTGTTGGCGTTGATGGTCATGAAGTTTCGCGGGTCAGACAAGAAGCTACATAGAGCAAGTTAGCGTTGTATGGTTGCCATTGGATGACCACACCCACCTGTCGATGGACGAAGCCGCATCTTCCGCACTCATGACACTCGCCGCCCCCCTCCTACTACCAGAGACAGGCGTCCCGTAGTCGCTGTTCAACACCGACAGCCCATCCACCTCTGCTTCTTCCTCCTCATCGCTACTAGAGCTGATCCCCCGCCTGCTGGAGAGAGCACCGCGGCTCGAGTCTCGGCTACTGAATGATCTCACGCCATGCCTACTAGAAGCGGAGCTCCCACTTCCAACAGGCGTGCCCGAGCGACGCGTCTTGGCCCCCGCCTCCGACGTCGCAGACGATGCGGCGTCCAGATCCTCGTCCACCTCCCGGGCATCAGCGTTCTCTCCACGCTGACGAGCCCTCTTGCCACCCCGGCGCTGCTTCCGCTTTGGGCGCTCGGCCGCCTCGGCCACTTCGGCGCTGCTATCAGAGTCCGGTAGGAGGGCCGTTCTTCCAGGCTTGGGAGTTGCGGGAGCAGCGTCGACAGCTGCGGGAGATGGGTCAATGGGATCAGCCTCTGCGGCACGCTCCCGCTCCCCTCCCGCCACCTTCTTCTTCCGCTCTCGTCTCGCCGCCGACTTGGACCTCGTCCTCTCCGACTCCGATCCCGACACCACTCCCATGCTCCCGTTGTTGGAAGACCCAGAGGACGCCTCCATCTGTTCAAGAGTAAGGTTGAGCCCTTGACTGGGCTTCCCGGGGGTAGGCCGGACGATAACTTCGTACTCCTCAGAGGGACTGGGCGAGGGGTTGCCCCGCCCGGAGGCCGACTGCGGACCGGGAGAGAGCTCAGAAGGAGGGTTCACGCGGGTGGAGGACGATATAGAGAGGGCATCGAGGGAGGAGATGAGGGAGTAGTCGGATAGGGGGGAGAGGTTGTGGCTGCTGTCCGGCATGGTGGGGTAAGGGTGGCCTGACGAGACAGCGGAATATGTTTGGGTGGCGGGAGGTGGTGTTGGCAGCTGTTGACCTCCGTTGCAGTCTTCGGATAGAGAGTAGAGTGTGACTGGGAGGGGCGATTGAACCAGTGGTAGTGTCTTGCCCGTACCCAGTGGCTATAGTATGAGTTGTGTCAAGAGAGTGGAGAAAGACAAGAGGTTGTTGACGAGTTGTTCACATCTCGAGAGCACGGCAACGAGCCACCCTCAACGACACGCACCCCAAAACGGCCATCGCCGATATCGAACAGGAGGAGTCGCCATCTTCTGGTCCCTCCATCTTCCCGCTCTTTCTCATGCTTCATCTCGATAGCCATGCCCATCAACAAGAGACATGCTTGGGTTCATACATAGCGTAACCGCCGCCCACGAGTACTGACTGCGGCGGGTCGCCCGCTTTCGACCCCGATGAAACCAACATAGAGACCCAAGCGCCAAGGGCAGCAGGAGACCATCTCCACGACCCCCGGGACAACCGTCGCGAAGGTGGGCCCATCGTCTTTTGCGCAGACTGGTCTCCCATATACCAGCGGAGCCCGTCGACCTGCTCTATCTGTTCTGACCCCCCTCACCTCCTCTTTCCGACCTCATTCACTCTTTCTCCAGTCTCCTCTCCGACTCATTCTTCTCATTCTCACCGCCTGTCGCTGGTCGAAGGCCTTCTTTTCGCTTCTTACTGTGGCCCTTTTTGACCTTATTCTTGTCCCATTTCGATCGATGAAGGTGCCGGCCATCTTCACCTACCTCTCGCTCTTCGCCACCCTCACCTCCGTCGCCCTCTCCGCCCCTGCCCCCGCCCCCCCGGCGCTGTCCTCCCCCACCACCTCTCTTTCCGCCTCCGCCTCCGCCGCCGCGCTCGACGCCCTCGCAGTTGATGTATCTGCTCTTTCAGCCATCCCCGCAGGCGCTCGACTCATCCCACTCTCATCCCTACAGAAGATGGAAAAACGCCGTGTCGTCAAGGCTGTTCCCGCCCATTACTCCCCGCGCCGCGACATCGTTGCCCGAGACGACGAGGCCGCTCCTGGCAGCCTCGCCTCTCGAGGTAAACTTTCCCGAAGGAAGCGGCACGAGGGCGATCGAGGGTGGGGCAAGAGGGCCGATGACAGCGACAGCAGTGACTCTGAGAGCGGCAGCGGCAGCGACAGTGAGGGGGACGATGAGGGCTCGGGGAGCACGAAGACTGTCCTTGCTACGACGCAAACCCTCGACGCAGCAGGAGCAGCAGCCGCTACTTCCTTCCTGGAAGATCCCACCGGTGGAGCCGGAGTGCTGAAGGTAGCGGCGATGTGGGAGACCATCACCACCCAGGACACGTGAGTCGCTGATCCACTAGCTCTTGGTAGTGGCTTTCACTGACTTTGGAACAGGTCGGCTGGCACAATCACGGAAAAGTGCCTCATCCCAGTCAACGACCTCTCCCAGAAGTTCTGTGAGACGTTGCTCGACGGCAAGTTCCTGGGCGGTGGCGATGCCGGTCTCAGCAGCGGATCCACTTCCAACTCAAACACCACCTCTTCCGCTGCTTCCTCCACGACCTCTTCTGCCGACTCTACTTCTGCGACCTCTGTGAGTTGGACCGGACATGTGGCACAAACACCCAGCTTACGCTCTGAGTCATAGACGTCATCCTCCGTTGCCTCGGAAAGCGCTGTTACCGAGAGCTCCACCGCGAGTGCCGAGACCTCTGTGGCCAGTGCCACCGACTCTGCTCTGGCTTCTGTCACTGACTCTGTCATTGCGTCTGTTACCGACAGCGCCTCGGCCACGGACTCTGCCGCAGCCGCCTCGGTGACTGAGTCTTCGGCGGCGGTAGCGGAGGCGGCCTCTGCTGAGGCCTCGGTGACCTCGACCGCTGCGGAGGAGGCGGCGTCTGCGGGGGTCACGGATGTCTCGACGGCGACAGATTCTGCTGATCTGGCTGCTGCTTTGTGAGTCTTGAACCTCAACAGACATCTCCATCCGGTGCTGATCAAGACCACTTCCAGGGCTTCCGATTCTGCTGCTGCCGCTGCTTCTGCTGAAGCCGCCGTGAGTCGACAATTCTCACACTCTCCACACACAACAGAGGCCGTTACTGATCGTCTGTTACACAGCCTCTCACCATCCCCGGTCAACAGCTCCAGGTCCTTCCCATCGGACTGGGTGTCTTCGGAGGTGAGCATCTGGCGGAACGCGTCTCATTTGCGATCCATCAGCTGATGCCAGTATCCCAGGTCTCGCCGCCATCACGATCCTCGTTGTCATCTTTGTGACGTACCAGAGGCGCAAGTTCAAGCAGCAATTCCGTTCTCGTAAACTGGCCGAGAAGGGACAGCCGATGGGGATGGCGTAGGAACTGTATCTCTGCTACGGACCTTGGTGATGTGAAACGTGCTGTACGATAAGGGGACTGGGGGCGAATGTGAGAGATACCCGAGATGCATTCATGCGTCCCACCTGTTGTGCTATGCTTCATGTACTTGCGCCAGTCAAACCCCCGTATGCTTCCTATTCCAAGGCATCCCGCACAATCTCTTCCACCTCCTTCTTGTGCCAGGCCCCTACCCCAGTAGCCGTCGTCGCCCCAGGCTTCCTCCCGGCATACTCCAACCCCCCCTCCCACCCAACCTTCTTCAACACTCCCTCAATTTTCGGCCGGGCGTACGTCCAAGCTCCCTGGTTCTGCGGTTCCTCCTGCGCCCACACGACCTTCTTCACCCCCGAGGCACCGAGGTACTTCGACAGGACCTCTTCGAGTGGGGCGTAAGGGAATGGCGAGAGCTCCTCGATCCTCACCAGCGCCACGTCCTCCCTCCCCGCCGCCGCTGCCTTCTCGAGAAGCGTGTAATAATGCTTCCCCGAGCACAGCACCACCCTCTCCGCCTGGCTTTTCGGCGGCGTGTCGAGGACAGCCTGGAATCGCGTGGAGGGGAGCATGTCCTCGAGAGGAGACGCAGCGAGGGGCGAACGGAGAAGACCCTTGGGAGAGGCGACGATGAGTGGGCGACGGTAGTTGCGCTGGAGCTGGCGGCGAAGGAGATGGAAGAGCTGGGCGGGGGTGGAAGGGTTAGCGACGGTGAGGTTGATCTCGCCTGTGGGGTCGAGGGTGTTGGATGAGTCGTTGGACAGCTGGTTGAGTGATTGGTAAGTGAGAAAACTCATCGTAGAATGGACAGCCGGCACGCACCTGCAGGAAACGCTCAATCTTGCAAGACGAGTGCTCCGGTCCAGCTCCATCGTAGCCATGAGGGAGCATCATCACCAGTGCACTCTGCTTCAGCCATTTCGCTACGACATCTAGCGTAAGCCATGCTGTTTCGTCACATCTCTGTTTAAACAGCCAGCATGCTCACCCAGTGCTCCAACGACAAACGTATCAATCATGCTTTGAGCGCCGTTGTGAAAATCCCCAAACTGCGCTTCCCAGATGGGCAGCATGCGGGGGTTGGACCAGCTCATGCCGACTTCAAACCCCAGGACCGCCATCTCGCTCAGAGAGCCTTGGACACAATTATCAGCTGGGTGTATCCACACTTCCTTCTCGTCAGCTCACTGTTGGCTAGTTCCAGCTTTCCCGCATCGCCCCCAATGTTCTCGTTGAGGGGGATGATACAGGACTCTGTCTTCTGGTCGACGAACATCGCGTGTCTACACATCACCGATCAGCTTCATACGCGCAAGGCAGATCGCCGGAAGACACTGACCTTTGAGAGAACGTGCCCCTCCCCACATCCTGGCCTGAGATCCGGATATCGTATCCCTCCTTCATCGACGTACCAAACGCCATCGCCTCGGCCGTCGCAAAGTCAACCTTGCCATCCAAAGACTTGAGGCGTGAGGAAATATGGCGCTTCAGCCTGGAGTGGACATTCTACTCTACTTGTCAGCTCATTTGCAATCGTCGTTTTGGTGAGAGCTACGTACAAAAGTCTCTGGGAGAGTGACGCTCGCTGTAGCGACGTCGACGAGCTCTTGCTTCGTCACCCCCGTCTCGGGATCATGGTCGGCCTCCTCGCTCGCAGGCCAGACGTAAGGCCCCCATTTACCCTCAAGCATCTCGGACTTGGGCTTGAATGAATCAGCTGCGCCGAGCTTCTCGTCGAGCTGTGCGGTGTAGGCGGTGCGTTGAGCCGCTGCGCTCTGTTCTGAGAGGACACCTTCGTCCTAAGGTGTGTCTGTTAGCGATACACTGGGGACAAATGCCAGTTCCCTCTTAGATATCGCGCTCACCTTTAGACGGCCCTCATACAGCTCTGGCACAGACTTTCTCCCTCTGATCTTCTCGTACATCAACGCTACCAGACTATCCGTCAGCAACCACCGCCTACAGCTCAGATCGCCCGCCACACTCACGCTGCGTATACGCCGGCTCATCCAGCTCATTATGCCCCCACCGCCTATAGCAAATCAGGTCGATAACGACATCCTTCCGGAACATCTGGCGGTACCGGAACGCCACGTCCACAGCGCGGACGACGGCTTCTGGGTGGTCGCCGTTGACGTGCAGGATCGGACAGCCGATCATCTTGGCGACGTCGGAAGAGTAGATGCTGGAGCGGGCGAACGAGGCAGGGGTGGTGTAGCCGATACTGCAATGGTGTCAGCGGGAGCTTCTCGGGGGTTGTACTAGCTTCCCGGGGGTTGTACCGAGCAAGGAACAGTGAAGGAGAAGACCCACTTGTTGCTGTTGTGAAAGTTGACTATGTCAGCAGCTGCAGACGAAGTTCATGACATGCACAGCTGAACTCACTTGACAATGATGTGGATCGTCCCCCCACTCCCATAATGAGGCAACCCGCTAAGCCCCAAGCTTTCTGCCACCACCCCTTGCCCCGCAAACGCGGCGTCCCCATGCAGCTGCACACACAAGACCTTATCTCCCAGCTGACACTCTTTCGGCGACTCCTTCAGCAAACTCATCTGCTTCGCACGAGTCACGCCCAGCGCCACAGGGTTGACCGCTTCGAGGTGACTCGGGTTCTGGAGGACCTGGACCTGCACGTTATGGCCGTCGTGCGACAGATCGCGGGTGGCGGAGAGGTGGGAGATGACGTCCCCCGTTGCGCCAGGTGCCGTGGAGGGGTCAAACTCTGGTGCCCCTCGGATCTTGGCGAATAGTGCTTCGGGCGGGTAGGAGAGGAGAGAAGGGTCGCACAGAAGAGAGAGGCGGCCGCGGTGCGGGAGGGAGAGGACGATGGATGAGACGCCGGAGCATGCTGAGAGGCCGAAGAGTGTGTCGAGGGCGGGGAGCATGCTCTCAGCACCCTCGCAGCCTTTGAGACTCGTCAGTGTTGTGAGTCTGAGGGGTACGGTGCAGCCAATTGACTTACCATATCTTTTGAGGTTCGGAAACTTCTTCCCCAGAAACCTGTCGAGCTCCTCGCTGCGGGCCAGCAGCCCCCAGATTCTCTCTTTCTGCTTCTTATCGATTGGACTAGGGAACGAAGACGCCTCAGTCTCCACATGATGGGAGAACCACCTACAAGGAGGCGCAGACACCGTCAGCCCCGTCCTGACTGCTCCCTATCTCGCGTTTCAAAAACGGCACTCACAGCCTCTCGTTCTTGTCTGGACTGTGCATATACTCATAGCCAATCTTGTCCACATACACACCCATCAGATGCTCCTTGATCTTATCCAGGTTGCGAGTTACATCGGACCCTTCGCCTGTCTCGGTACGGGGAGCGGCAGCCGTGTCTGGTGGATTGGTGGCGCTTGGCGATGATGGGAGATGAAGGATCCCTTGAAGGGGGTAGGAGGTGGTGTCTGTGAGACCATATCGAGCTGGATCGAGTGCACCCACAGGACTGAGGTAGAGGAGGACGTCAGCATATCTAGTCTGTCGACATAATAGACGAGACGGTGACCCACTCGCGAGCCATTAGATCGAGCGGGTCGATCTGCGCGGCGCGGTGGCCATGTCGCCGCACAGACTCGACGTAGCGCAAGAGCGGCGCGTTGGCATTCCTGTCGGCGAGAGTCACGAAGTATGAGCTTCGGCCACAATCCAATCTGCTTGGCGTACCTGTTGTTCAGCTCATCCTGGGTGTCTACACGAGCCATTACGCGTCAGCTCGGTCTCTCTCATGAGCACTGGTGGGTGGTCCTCACAGTCCGGCAGCTCGTACTTGGCGGGTACGCGATATCCGAAAGTCGCGTCGTCGTGGTATCCTCTGACACATACGCGTCGGAGAATGCTCCTGCCTGTGAACCTAGGAAGCATCGCCGTTGATCAGTGGGTCTACTAGTGGAGAGATGGTCGAGATGGGGGCTTGGTCGGAGAGGTGAGGAAGCGAGGGGGTTGTAAGGCATCAATCCATAAGCTGTCAAGCGCTTGTCGAGCCTTGTGCTCGTCTCCTGGTGCGCGTATATCTGTGCTGCAAGTAGTGTATAGCTCGTGACCTGGTCGGTATAGAGGAGGTCATGTGAGTTGAGTTGATCCACCATCGGACTCGGAAGACGTGGGCCGCTCAAGGTGACACGCACCGGAAAGTGGTGACGTAACCTTTTCGAATTGCTCCCGTCAATGCCCACCTTTCCGCGCGTCCTTCTTCGGTGGATTCGATGTGACTTTCGGCCATCGATGACTTCGTGTTCCGTACATTATCCATCCTCAACTCGTATAAAAGCCCCCACGCAGCCCCATCGCATCTCTGCTCCACATTTGCACCTACTCACGTCGGCATAACCACTACAATGGCTCTCCCACCCCTCCACCCCACCAAGACCGCAGCGGGCATCATCGTCGACCCGCAGACACTTGAGCGGGTCGTTCCCCAGTCCCGGCGAAAGGACGGCACGTGAGTCGCATCAGAAGACTGTGCTTATACTCAGCATCCGCTCGCAGACACTGATTGTCCTACCATGTAGCGTGAGGAAGGAGCAGAAGGTTCGCCCGGGGTTCACTCCCCAGGAGGACATCGGCCTCTTCCGCTCGGCCCGTCGAGCAGCCCGCGAGGGCTCTGCCCCCTCGCGCCCTGTTGTCCCCGGGTCTGGCCGGACCGCAGAGCCCCCAAGGAGTGCCCACTCTTTCGATCAGGACACGGGGATCCGGACCAAGGCGCCCGCACCTGCACCTGCACCAGCACCCGAGCCTGCGTCCGAGTCTGGGCTGGGGCCATCGACGACGGAGGCGCGGAAGGAGAAGCGGGCGGAGAGGGTGGAGAAGGTGGGAGTGAGCTGGGACGAGATGGGCGACGACGATGGAGAGGACCTTGGGGCGGCGTTCGGCAAGCTCGACCTGGAGAACAAGGTCGCGGGGCGCGAGGACGTGGGGACAGAGGATGGGTTCCCCCCTTTGCAGGGGGGCGGGGTCCCACGAGAGGGGATCGTCCGCAAGTCGAGAAAGCCAGACGGGGGTGCAAACGTCCCCTTCTCCTCGACTGCGGCGCCGGGTCCGGCCAAACCTACCGACTCAGTCCCGAGCCGGACTCCCCCAACGCCCTCCTCGTCGCGCGGACCCGCGCCCACCCCCTCCCTCATCGCCGACCGCCAGGCAGAGGTGGCGCGGTCCCAGCCAGGCTCGCCCCTCTCGCAGCCGCGATCCCGCTTGCCGTCCTCGGGCCAGAGCCCAGGAAGCGGCAAGTGGTACCCCATCCAGGGGCAGCGACGGCAGGGCCCGTGTGGGCTGGCGAACCCCGAGGCGTACTACGAGCGCCAGCGGCAGGAGCAGGAAGCCAAGCAGCGGCAGCGGGGACCCCCACCCCCGCCTAGCGCGAGCGACGCTGCCGGCTCGTGGCGCTCTGCTCGTCGTCCTCCGCCTAGCCAGCCCCAGTCCCAGCCCACCCCTCGCACCCAGCCTCCATCCGGCCCGTCCTCCCAGCCCTCCTCCCAGCCCCCACCCCGGCCGAACGCATGGGGCGCTCCTCGCCCCCAAAACCAGCCTCCCCGCCCACCAGCCTCGTCCTCCGGCCCACCCTCCGGGCAGGATGCGGTGCGACCTCCTCGGCAGACGGGTTCGAGAGAACGCAAGGGGGTGCGCGTACGGCAGGACGGGGCGAACGGGAGGGGAAGTTTGGCGGACAGGGTGAGGGGTTTGGTGGTGGCCAACGAGAACGGGAATGGGAAGGGAAGGGATGCGAAGAAGGGGCCGGAGGTGAAGAAGGGTGGGGAGGCTGAGAAGGCTGAGAAGGTCGAGGAAGAAGACACGGGGGGCTGGTAGTTCGAGTGAAGGGGTGGAAGGGCTGAGGCGATAGAGATAGAGTTGTGCAAGTATAGTTCTAGTGTAGCTGTCTTTTGACTTGTCGCGAGGGGGGAGGGGTGCTGAGCCGTGACTCCATGCCAGTATAATGCATTGCGATGCTCTTTCCACATCTTCAATCAGCAATACTACCGCTGTGGCTCGTCGTTGCGTAGGCGCTGGTCTGTCAGTCAAGCGAGTCTTCGGAACGTCTGCCCGGCCGACAAGGAGCGATCAACGGCGATCCGCAGCGAGTTTATCTGCGCGGGGGATCATCACGAGGAGATGTCACCTGGCTCCGGGTGTCAACACCGACGATGATGTTCCGTTCTTTCGTTCTTCTATGACTGCTGTGTATGCAGATCACGTCAAACTCTGATCCATCGCACAGCTTTGCTCATGTTTCAACAGTTCCAACACGCGAACGAAGATCCTCGCGTCCTCCTCTTCCCGCCGCCGCTGTCGGCTGCCGATCGAGCGCGCGCTCACCGTCAGCAGCTGACGTGGTGGTGGAGACACCTATCTTCGCCCGACGAACAGCCCCTCCTCTCCCCGCCCGCCTCCCCCCACATGCATGAACCCAACACCCGTCATTGCCGCCGGGGAGGCTATGCACCCCCTCCAACTTAACCTCCCCCATCCCTGAGAACCTCATGTTCGGCTCGCGTGCCTCGCACCCTCTCACGCTTCGCCCGTCGTCATCGCTCTCGTTCTGCCGTGTGCCGCCGACGTCCAGCTTGCCAAAAGCGGCACTCGGGAACCTCTGGTACTCCCAGACACCACTCCCCCCTGGCACACGCGCACGTACGAGCCCCCGAGTACGCCTCTGATCAGCTGCCGGGCCGACCTTTCCGATCGTCACTAACGGCAGATGATGTTTGGATGCCGATCCAAACGCCCCTGGCATGGGCGGGTGGAGGAGGCGAGCGAGCGAGCGAGCTCGTCGCTGTCATGTCTCGAAGGAAGGTGCATGCCAGGGCGGCCTACCGTGCGGATGCATAGCGTGGTCGTCGTCTCGAGAAGGTTGAGACGAGGGTGGGGGAAAGAGGGGGAAGAGGGGGGAACGAAGGGCTCGGATACGTCGACGCGAAGCCCGATCCTTTGGCAGCCTTCGTCCTCGTGCACTCTGAAGTCTATAAAGGAACGGCCGCCCTCCCCTCTTGGAACTCTGTTCCTCCTCCACTGTTTACGCCTTGGCGGTCTACCCATAGTATCATTCAGTTCCTTCTTGTCCATAGGTAGCTAACGTATAATAGTGCTATCATCGCCGTAGTATCTTCCTCACCACCACCGCCACCACCACCGTCACACGTAATCGACCACCATCACCACCACCGACGACAACAAAGCAAGAACCCGACAATGCTCTCTCTCTCAGCCCTCACGCTGTTCTCCCTCCTCCTCCCCCTCGCGGTCTCGGCTGGGATCATCTCCGACCCCAGCCAAGTCTCTGGCCAGACCTACGACTACATCGTCGTGGGCGGTGGCTTGGGGGGTTTGGTGGTTGCCAACCGTCTCTCCGAGAACCCGGATATCTCTGTCCTGTGCGTATCCCGTCTCACCTCAGCCACGTCCCTCCACCCTTTCCCCTCTCCTCCCACCCGGCCACTGCCCTGGGATACACGCCAGTAGTCTCCCAGAAGCGGGCGGCCCGCACGGACCCACCCCGCGCCCGGGAGGAGCCAAACACGGGGTAACCACACATCGCACGCGCTGACCGAGGCACCACCGCCCATATGGCTCACAGTGTGATCGAGGCCGGTGCAGACAACCGCGACGACGATCGGGTGTACGACCCCTTGCAATACTCTGCGGCGTTCGGTACGGAGCTAGACTGGAACTGGCCTAGTAGCCAGGGGAGGAGCATCCACGGGTGAGTGACGAGCTCGCTATCTATGGAAAAGTGTGAAGGATAATGCTGACGTTCCATTCATCCCCTATCAACTCGCCTGCTTACCGAGCAGCGGCAAAACCCTCGGCGGATCGACTTCCATCAACGGTCTCGCCCAGACCCGAGGCCAGAAATCGCAGTACGACGCGCTAGCTGATTTCCTGGGCGGGGATGACGGAGGCGGGAGGTGGAATTGGGAGGGGATGTACTTTGGGATGCTCAAGGTGAGTCGCGTCGGTGGAGGGGGAAGGGTGCCTTTGAGGGATGGGTGGTGGGCACGGGGGAAGGGGGATGGGGGGATGGGTCTGGACATGGCGGAGCTGGATTGTATGGAAGGAGGGGCGAGGCTGATAAACGATGGCGCAGAGTGAGGGGTTCAGTGCTCCCAACAACCAGGTGAGAGAGAGATGACTCAGTTGCGACGAGATGACGCAACAATCCAAGATAGCTGACGAGAGACTCACCTTTGTCTGCCCTCTAGCAAAAAGAAGCCGGCGCGAGCTCTAACCCGTCATACCACAACACCTCTGGCCCTGTTCAGGTGACCTACCCGTGAGCTTTTCAGACCCCGCCCCTGTCATGGAAGCTCAGCATTGCTGACACCGAAAACAGCGACGGGATCTACCATGGCCCCCAGCAGAAGTACTTCCAGACTGTGGTCTCCACCAACTTCTCTGTCGCGTATGCCCCCGACGCTGACGGGGGGTTCGCCAACGTCGTCGCTTTCCACCCTAACGTGAGCTTCCCACTTGTCATTGATTGCTTTGTCCCAGCTTCCACCGTGACATCAAAACCTTTTGCCATCAGAAGCTGATGCCGGCGGCAGACCATCGACTGGCACGACTCGGGCCACCGCTCCTCCTCCGCCACCGCGTACTACACCCCCGTCTCCGAGCGCCCCAACCTCACCATCCTCACCTCGCACCTCGCTACCCTCCTCCAGCTCGACGCATCCGACAGCTCCGCCGTCAAGGCCACCGGTGTCGAGTTTGCCTCGTCTGACGGGGACGAGAGCAGCGAGCGCTGGCAGGTGACGGCGGGGAGGGAGGTGGTGGTTAGCGCTGGGGCGATCCAGACGCCGGCGCTTTTGCAGCTTTCGGGGATTGGGGAGAAGGGGTTGTTGGAGGGGCTTGGGGTTGAGGTGAAGGTGGAGAGGCCGGGTGTGGGGAAGAACTTCCAGGAGCAGGTGAGTCGGCTGCGTGACGAAGAGGCAGGGGAGTTGGCTTATGGTAGAGGGCAGACGATGGACTCGGTGGGGTGGACGCCTGTCGACGACTTTGACCCCCAGGGGACTGGACCCAGCGGCTGCATGGCCTACCCCGACCTCCTAGGCGTAAGTTGTCCCCTTGCTTCTTCCATCGACACTGGCTTACCCCACCGCAGCTCTCCTCTTCAAGCAACGTCGACCTCGCCGAGACCATCCTCTCCTCCCTCGACTCGTACGCCCAAGACGCCTTCTCCGCCGGCGCCTTCACCTCCCTCTCCGCCGCCACCTCCATCTACACCCTCCAGTCCCAGCTCATGCTCAACGGCTCCTCCGGCCTCGTCGAGCTCTTCTTCGACACCGGCTTCCCCAACGGCGGGCTCGGCGTTGACCTCTGGGGGCTCCTCCCCTTCTCGCGAGGCAAAGTCGAGATCACATCGACGAACCCGTTTGACTACCCGTCTGTCGACCCGCGGTACTTTAGCGCCGGGGTGGATATGGATGTGCAGGTTGCGGGGTGCAGGATGGCGCGCAAGATCTTCCAGACGGCGCCGCTGAGGGGGATCGTGACGGAGGAGAATGCGCCGGGGTACGATGCGGTGCCCGAGGATGGGAATGGCGGGAGCGATGAGGACTGGAAGAACTGGATCCAGGATGGATGTGAGTCAGCTTTCCGTAGACAACCGCCAACGTCAGAGCTGATGAGACGTGGCTCGCAGTCGCCTCGGTGCACCACCCCATTGCCACCTGCTCGATGATGAGCGAGGACCTCGGCGGCGTGGTCGGCAGCGACCTCAAGGTGTACGGCACGTCCAACTTGCGTATCGTCGATGCGTCGGTGCTGCCCATCCAGTTCTCAGCGCACTTGTCGGCGACGCTGTACGGTCTCGCGGAGAACGCTGCGGACATGTAAGCTGACTTTAACGTATCGACTGTCGCAAAGCTTTAGCTGACATACCGTGTTTGCAGCATCAAAGAGGCGCAATAAGCGCAAACTTTTCATTACTCACGGACAATGTTGATACCACCTTCTCCTGTAGCATACTGCACCATTCTCGCTCACGGACAGTGCCCTCATACTGCTTACCTTTATAAAACCTCATATAGTCATTATAGTCTTCCGAGATGGACACTTCTGTGTGCAATAGATACATGCTATGGACAATCAGAACTCGTCTGACCGGAGACCTTTGCGCATCCTGCAAGACAGTCGTCAGCTAACAATCGTAGTAGTGGACACATCAATGATCATAGCTCACTTGTACTCTATAAAAGCGCCTTATTCGTCAGCTCAACCACACGTACAGGTAATATCCGATGACCAAAGACTCACTATACGGAACGCCCGACCTCAACCTCTCCTCCGGACTTCTCGGCCTCCCACCCCCATACCCCGGCTGACCCTTCGCCACCTCCTTCAGATCCTCCAACTCCTCCCTATGCCCACCCCGCATAATCCTTTGAGGCGACGCACCCGGGTCAACCCTCTTCGGCCTGGGAGGCGCGTCCACCTCATCACCAGGCTGGAGCGTGCTCTCCGGCTTGGCGGGGATGTCTGCTGGGTCGGTGGCGGTAGCCTCGGGACCTTCGCCGGGGGCGTGCGCGTGCGCGTCGAGAGGGTCGGGCGCGACGTGATCTTTGGAGAGGTCGGCGTCTTGAGGGAGCCCTTCGAATTTGCGCTCGCGGGCGTCCTCTTCGTCTTCGATATGGGCGTGGTCTGGAGGAAGGGGTTAGCTTGCGAGATGTGATGGTGGGTGGAGGAAGAGGGGGGCATACGACGGAAGTGCTCAATGTCTGGGAGTACAATGATCAGTATAAGCTGGCAGACGAATGAGGTCAAGAGAGCAGCAGCTTACCTTCGGCATGGGTGTACGACTCGTCAGTTTGGGTTTCCGGGGTCGAGTGGTAAAGCTACGGGACGCGCAAAGTTGGTGTCCATAGCACACTTCGCCTCAGTATCAAATATGGGGCTCACCTCTTCGTGGTGTAAGAAGCTGAAGGCGGTCGTGTGTCAGTCAGAAGCCGACAGAGACCTGTCCACACGCCCACTCACTACTCGGACTCTTCGTCGTAATGGTCTGTGAATGCGGGTCAGTTTCATGCCGTAAGTCGTTGTATGTGGGACTTTGTACTCACGACCCAAATCCTTGTACCCCTCAAAGCTCGGTAATCCCTCTTTGCCACCCGCCATGAACTCCTCCAAAGAAATCTTGCCTGCACCGTCACCATCAATCAGCACTGGCTCCGATGTAATGTCGTCCACACGTCGCCACAGCCGGCTCACCATCCCCATTCGTATCCAAAACTTGCAGCACCTTATCGACGATGTGCTGTGTCCTCTCGTCCACTTTCTCCTGCTGGGGTATCTTGTCCTTCACCGAGTGGTGGTGGAGCCCGTACACCGCTTGGATCTCCAGCTGGTCCCAGAAACCGTTCATGTCGAGGTCATGAAGCTGGAAGAACGACTCGAGGTCGAACGAGTCGATGTGGTGCTCCGTGTGCATCTGGGCAGGTGGTCAGCAGTGAGCACAAGGCAGGACGAGGGGATGAACACAGGTGTAAGCTCACATGGCGCTCGGCATAGGACAGCCCGGCGTCATCTGCGTCGCTGAGGTCAAAAGAATGGTCCCCGTGGGCGAGGACGCGGAGGGAGGTGAGTACTACGGGTAGTAATCTGATCATGGCGGGAGGGGTGGTCTCTGTGTTGTGCAGAGGGCGTGAGGCAGCACTGGGGGGGGAGCAAGGCTGAGCTGTGGGGAAAGCAAGAGACAAGGAGGAGGACTCATGGATTGTCGTGTCTTGTCGTTGTCCGTCGCGCTCGTCCCTTCGCCTGGAGATCGCGACGGGCTGCCACGTGGTTGGGAGTGGAAGCCACGTGGCGTTGGGTCACGTGCCGGCAATGGACCGAGAGGCTGGGGTGTGACGATGGTTGAGGGTTGAACCATGGGGGCTCGGTCAAACAACAACATCTTCAGACAGCATCTATACTCGTCTATACACTCACTCACACAGCGTACTCCAGGGCTCTGTCGAAGCTATTGGAGTCCTCAAGCACCCAAGAATCCACCATCTTCAAGAAACTTGAATCATCGCCCCGCACCAGCAAGCACAAACAACAAGCACAGCTCGCCGTCCCGCTGTATGACCTGGAACCAGAGGCCATGCACCTGGAGAACTTAGATGACGGTAGCAAGTAGGTTCCCATGGCTCCCTCTCCACGACCTGCCGATACTGACCTCCTATCAGGCTCGAGGCGGCTTGGTACGAGTCCCTCTCCACGTCGCTCACTTACTTTCGAGCCCTCCTTTCCTCCCATTCTTCCTCCGCTTGGAAGCCCGTCTCGGTGCTCCCCCTCACCGCCTCGAGCACTGCCCATGACACGGGGAAGAGCTCTGCAAGAGGCTCGTCGCTAGGAAAGATCGAGGCGAGCGATGTGGTGGTGCATAGAAGGAGTGGCAAGGCCGGAGAGGTGTACCGTGCGGTGGTGGAGGTGGAATGCGGGAGCGATGTCAGTGTAGACACGTTTAGAGGGTGTTTGGTGACACCAGAGACAAGACCTATGTGTAAGCCTGGCTATTTAGATTGTGTGGGTGATAGAGCTACATCATGCTGACAGCCGGGCGCAGGGGACCGTATGGTCGAAGAAGCAACGACGCTTGATCTGCTAGACGCACACACAAGAGTGACAAAGACCAACTATCGGCTGGGATGGCCCTCAAGGTGGGTACTCGAGTCTAGCTTAAAGGCCAAAGCTGACAAGACTCAAAGTCCACGAGACGCCGTGATGATATCAAAAACGCTCGTAGACCAGCATACACTTGTCGACATCACCACATCCCTCCCCCGTTCCCGGCACGAGCCCGCCTACCTCCGCCCCGCCCCACCTTACGTCCGAGCGCATGTCGCCTTACAAGCCTGGTGCATCCAGCTCCCCTCATCATCCCAGTCCCTCGAGTCACCTCCCGAAGGCAAAGCCCGCATCACATGCTTTTGGTCCTGGAACCCCAAGGGCGCCTGGGCTGTAGGCGGCGGTGTGCCCCAGCATTTGCCTTCGCTGGTGGTGGGCCTGGTGGACTACGTGCGAGACGGGAGCGAGAAAGTGCCAGTGCTTTTGGGCTATGGTCCAGACGTCTCTATCGGTTCTGTCGGGTACGACACTTCCAGAGTGACCCTCTCGGTCAAGTACGCTATCGTCAGCGGCGGGGAGAACCAGGAGACGGAGGATCTGCGCCGGCAGGTCGAGTTTGGGCTGTCGTCCACGCAGAGCTGGGATGTCCAGATCAGCGTCAAAACGCAGCATGGCTCAGACTCGTCTTCGACCGTCTGGTCCTCTTTCGTGGGGCAAGCGCCCACCCCGAACATCGGCTCCGCCGCGCCAAAACGCCTCATCCTGCGCTTTGCACACGCCCAGCTCGAACCGGGGGAAGAGCTCGTCCGGATACAAGTCTCGATCGAGCGCACGACCTCTGCCACAGCGGGAGTACGGATCAACGGCGTGCCGGTGGCGGTGGAGCAGATGGAGGCGCCGGCGCTGACGAGGCCGTTGTTGGAAGATACGGCGAGTATGACGGGGATATCGCTCAGGACGATGAGCACGACGGTGGATGGGAATGGGGGAGCTGCTGCGAGTGGGAGTGGGTCGAGAGAGGGGTCGGTGGTGATGCGGAGATCGAACTCGGAGAAGAGTGCGGCGGCGCAGAAGGGGATATCGAGCTTGATTCGGAGGAACTATATCTGTGAGTAAAGCGTCTGTAGCAGTGCGGACAGATCGATATTCAAGCCGATTCTCCCTGTAGACTTCACCTCACTCCTGCAAGAACCAGAACCCAAGTGGAAACCGGTCCTCGACTCGCGCGGCGTAGCCATCCACCAGCTCGACTCTATCGACAAGACCCTCGTGGTGTTCCGCGCCGAAGCGGTCTTTGTCGGAGTGGGGATCTGGGACCTCTTTGCGGTGATCTCGAGCCCGGGAGCGCGGCTGGTGTGGGATAAGACGCACGAGGATGCGACGCTGGTGGAGGATGTCAATGAGTTGACGGACGTGTGGCATTTGCAGTCGAAAGCTGCTTGGCCTGTGTCGTGAGTTGTCGGCGGCATTATAGATGGTCATGGTGCTAACAACTCTGTAGTGCCCGAGACTCTGTCATGCTCCGCACGACATACAAATCCCCTTCTTCGGTCCATCTCTTCGGCTTCTCCGTCGACGACACCGACCTTTTCCCTCGCATCCCTCCCATCACCGACCCCACGGTTATCCGCACCCAGATCGACCTGCAAGGCTGGTCCATCGAGTCGCTCTCCCCAAACACCACCCAGGTCACCCTCCTCGAGCAGTCGGACCCTCGCGGGTGGTCGGGAAAATCGTCCATCCCTCAGGTTATGATGTCGACCTTGGCGGGTATCGGCGAGTTCGCAATCAAACACGGCGCACCGCCTATCGCGACGCGCCTAGGCGGTGCCAAGGCTCTTGGGTCGCGGTACGACGTGGAGAAGGAGACGTTCAAGTACGAGTACCAGCCTGCCGAGGCGCGGCGCTCGAAATCGTCTAGCACGTCCACGTCGTTCCCGCTGCCGAACGCTCTGAGGAGCCCGGACTTGGGGAGTGAGGCGAGCAGCCTGCGGTCAGTGGGGGAGGCGCCGTCCTCGGCGGGTGGGAATATCGAGTGCGAGATTCGATGTGATGCGGATCAGTGGTCGAACAGCTTTGCGATCGTCATTGATCCGCCGCAACAGGCCATCTCCGCTCTCCGGCGGCACCGCCTCTCGTCTGGCGGGGGCGGGCTGTGGCTCACGGTGGAACATGACCCGGCACTGCTGAAGGGCGAGGGTAAAGTCGTCATCACCGTGCGTCGGGGTCCCGTCTCGCAAGGGTCGTCCAAGACAAGCGTGACCGTCAATGGGAGCAAGATCAAGGTGGACGTGGAGGACTTGCCGGAGACGCAAGTGCAGCTGCTCAAGAAGCAGAAGCGCGGGAGGCCTACTCGCGCGCCGCTGGACCAGCCGCCCGGGCTTGGGACCGTGCGCAAGAAGCAGAGTATAATGGATATGAAGGCGGCGTCGGCGGCGGCGGCGGATCCGGGGAAGGCGCTGCTACCAACTTCGGCGATCGCAAAGGTCGCAATGCCGTTCAACAAGTGGTATAGCGCAGCGGCGGAGACGACACGCGTAGCCATCATCCCCATGACGGCGCCGACCTTGCTTCCCGAGGTAGACTCGACCCCTGTCGACGCAGCGGTGCGCGCGCTGGGCCAGCTTGCGCGGATCCATGGGGACAGGGACGGCGAGTCGACAGACCCGAATGGGTGGCTGCCCGTGTCGGACCGCGATGGGCTCAAGATTGAGAAGCGCACGGTATCGCATGTGTCGGAGACGTTCCCTGTCTTCCGGGCGGGGCGGATCATTGAGGGGTTCACGGCGGAGGAGGTGTCGGCGACTGTGTCGAGTCTACGGGCGGATGAGCGGTTTGAGAAGCCCACGGTACTCGAGTCGTACGGGCATGGGGTGACGACGAGCCATGTGGTTGCGCACACGACGTTCCCGTTTAGGGGGAGGAGTATGCTGGTGGCAGCGGTGGTGGCGAGGATGCCGGACCCGCCTCCCCCTTCTCCGTCGTTGCATGGGCCGCAGACACCGCTGTCGACGATCTTCCACGCGTCGTCGTCTAGCTTTGACCCGGCGGCTACTGATCTCGACCCGAGCAAGTACAACCCCGCGTCGCTGCCGACGGGGAATGTGGTGCTCGAGGGGTGGATTCTCGAGACCATCGACCCATACTCGCATGAGCAGTACGCCATTCCCTCGACGCGGTGCATGTACGTCGCGAGCGTAAACTACAGCGGCAACATGCCGCTGTCGGTCAACAACATGCTCAACGCGTCGCTCCCGCGGTCTCTGCTTTCTATTGAGAGCATTCTCAAGTCGTCGGGTCCCCCGTCGAGGGCGCGTACCCCTCATATGATGGTGCTCGCCCCCGAGGAGAAGTCGGTGGGGCCATGGGGGCTGGCTAGTGTACCGGGGCACCACACAGGTGTGGACCAGCGGAACGACGACGGGCGATACTCAATGACCGTCACCATCCAGCCTTCTTCCTCGTTCCCGGCCACTCAGACGGCCGGAGACGATACTCTCAGCCCTACGCTCAAGCACATTGACTCGCGGTCAAGCATGAACACGGGGCGGTCGACGGTGATTGATCTGGCGGAGGATATCAGGAAGAGTCGGAAGGACCTGGTGGTGCTTGAGGTGGAGGTGGGGAGTGCAGCAGTCAAGAGCGGGTGCGATGTGGAGATTTCCGCAGTGTCTTTGCCTGTCGCTCTACACTCTCGGGCGTCGCCGGTCGCGACTGCATCGAGTGACACTTCAGTACTCCCTCTCCAGTTGCCCGACAGCTCGCTTGACCTGCCATTCAAGTGCACGGTGGTCGCGCTCGCGCCGAGCGTCCTCCAAGCCGCGTCGCTTGACCCCGCGTCGCAGGCGAGGCATCTTTTGAGGGTGACGCTCCCGACCAGTGGGTACGAGGCGCCGATAAACGATCCTCTCACTGGGCCGGGGACGCCTTTGCCGAGGCCGAGGTGGTTGTTGGACCTCATCAACGACGGGGCGGTCGTGCGCCTGCAGCTGAAGCCCAAGGCAACAACTTTGGCGGGGAGCGAGACGGATGGGCTGGGTGAGGGGAAATCAGGTGCTGGGGCAGTGTACACCTTCCAGGGTGCAGAGCTCCCCATCCAGGATGAGAAGCGTGGGAAGCATCTTGGGTTGCGGGACGGGGCTCGGCAGAATTTGCCTCAGCTCGTGGGGCGGACGACGTCGCAGGGGTGTATCAGCTTGGAGAAGCCTGTGGCGGTTGCGATGGAGTTCATGAAGGAGGGCGTGCGGGCGGAGAAGGTCGAGGAGGATAGGACGGAAGGGAGCTCGGAGCAGGAAGTCGTTGCGGAGGCTGAAGTCAAGGTGAGCTAT
Organism: Cryptococcus sp. DSM 104549; assembly: GCA_036427605.1. Classification (NCBI taxonomy): domain Eukaryota; kingdom Fungi; phylum Basidiomycota; class Tremellomycetes; order Tremellales; family Cryptococcaceae; genus Cryptococcus; species Cryptococcus jaspeensis. The sequence continues at coordinate 3,232,167 of CP144044.1, read as the reverse complement.
TCGGGGATTGTCCTGCGAGGTTACTCTCCCGAGCTAACCGTGTAACACAGCCTGCAATGTCGCCTGATCCTCGCCCGCCGCTCCACGAGCAGACGAGATACTCGTACAACTTCTGGAAGTACCCGCGTCTCCCCCGTTTCACTACTTCAGCACCCACCACTGCCGTTCCATCCCCCACCAAACTGCCCAACCCCTCCCTCCCGTCCACTTCAGTGGCCGGCTCGGCAGCCCCCTCTGCTGCGGGGGCAGCCACCACCCGCGAGGAGAAGCCGTCGAACCTCTCGGTCGCGCTCGCCAACAAGCCTGCCGCGGAGGCGCACTCGAGGGCGAGAGAACCGCCAACGGGCATTTTGCGCCCCATGACCTCACTCCCGGGGCTTGTCGTCGCGTGCTTGGTGTGTCTACTCCTGGGGTCGCTCCTGAGGTCGCTGTTGAGCGAGGCGGACTTTGTGATCTACAAGCCACTGGGGGCTGGGGTGGGGGATGCGGAGATGGAGTCGTGGAGAGAGTTGAAGCGGTTGGCTGAGTGGAGGATAGGATGGGATAGGGATCTTGTGATCGCCATCGCGCGGAGAGGATGAGCTGGGGAGATGTGGGGAGAGGGGTCGAAGCGCGTGATCTTATAATCTTTCTGGTCTTTCGGTGTTCGACACCTTTGCATGGCTCTCATCCTTGTTTGTACAACTATGCATCGGCAGTGATACACACAGAGCGTCTCCCCCTATGGCCCCGGGGTGCCCACAGGCGTAGCCTCGACGACAGCCTCCTTCACCGCTCCACCTGTTCCCGCTGCCTCGGCCGTTTCGCCCTCATCGCCGCTCAGCATTATCTCCTGCGCCAACTTCGACTTCGGTGCCCGCCCCTTGCCCTTCTTGCCTGACGCCGCGGTCCCCTTTGCCGGAGCAGGCGGGGGCGTCACCGTCACGTCACCTTCCTCCCTATCCCCCGCATCACTCTCATCATCCTCCGGACCCGGGGTTACGCTCCCGCCCTTCTCGAACGACACCGTATGATTCAACCCTGGCCGCTCTGCTTTTGCCGCCGCCAGGGGATCCGTGGTCCCATTCAGCCCGGGTGTGACAGCGGGGGTGGAAGACGGCGTGGAGAAGACGGAGACGTCCGCGGTGGGCAAAGGCGCGATGGTGGTAGGTTTGTTCTTCTGCAGGCGGACGGCGTCCTTGGCGTCCTTGTCTTCTTGGATCAAACGACCGAGCTCGGATTGAGGTCCTGCAGCATCGATCGTCAGTATGGGGCTAGCGATAGAGCATATGGTCGTAGTGTAACTCACCTCGAGCCCAAGATTTGAACTTCAGAACACCCCCGCCCACACCAACGAGCACCTTCTCCGCGTGGTCCCACTTTCTGACAGTCTCCTTCCTAGGGAACGGCCCCGTATCTCCACCGTTGATCGGCGCAAAACTTTGGGTGACCTTAGGAAAGCCACCAAGGTTTATCTTGGGCGGGGCTATGGGGTTGGGGAAAATGGGGATACCGAGCTTGGCTGCGTCTGCAAGGATAAAGGGTGGGGGAGTAGGGGCTCGGGGGGGTGGGAGGGGGGCTGTCTGCTCGCGAGGGGCGGTGGCAGGATGTGATTGGGATGATTGGGGAGATACGTCGTCTAAGAAAGAGTCACATCAGCTCAGTCACAGAGGATAGAAAGGGCGCTACTGGAGAGCTTACCTAGAGGGTTGAGGGAGACTTCTCGGCTCATAGAGGTCGAGCCGAACAGAGGCGTAGTTGCTGGAGAGCCCGAGCCATTGGCTGGCCCCGTCCCTCCTGCCGCCGCCGCTGCTGCTTGAGCTTGGAGGGTTCTGCATATCCAAGTCAGCACGGCACCACGCACACCAACCATAAGAACACTCACTTTTTGATACCCTTTCTCCATGCCTTGCCCGGGCCAGGGGGCGCATCCGCCGACTTCTTCTTGTGGCTCTTCTTCGGCTTACTTTCAGCCTTGTCCTTATCGTTCTTCTCCATCACCGCATCCAGCAGTCCTCCAATAGCTTCATCCGCCCCGCTCCCGCTCTTGCCCGTAGGGGACGAAGGTCGCGACCGCTCCCTCTCGGGAGGACCATGGTGCGACGCCCCTGCGTGCGACGGCTGTAGCCAGTCGTAGCTCTTCCGCTGCACCCCGGGCGTGGTGGCAGCCCCAGCAGGCTGGGGCGGGACAGCCAAGTTCTGGGTTCCGAGGTGGAGCTTGATGCTCTGTTTGCCCTTGGAGGGCGAGTTCGGAGCAGAGCCAGACGGGGACGTCGACGAAAGCCGCTTCTTCTTCTTGGGGGAAGGAGCGGAGCCAGCGTCGGCGTCGTCATCCTCTTCCGAGGACGAATAGTTTGCCCGTTCGGCCATGGAGTGCTTGCTGCTGACTTTGAGAGTAGCAGGCTGACGAGGAGATGCGGAGTGGGAACGATGTGTTGATGGGGATTGCGGGGCCGATGCGAGAGGGGTGTCAATGGCCGTGAGGGTGTTGGGTTTTATCTGTGGTAGGAATGCAAGTTCCTCGTCAGCACAAGCCTCATGGTACATGGCATGTCTGATGTCGATGACCGAGGCTACCACGATACAGCATCAGTTGACGACGACTCACAGTGACTTTCAGCGGATGACTCTCGTTGGCATCTCCGCTAGTCTTCTGTGGACTCGCTCTGCTCCATGCCCCGTCGTCTGTGCCCTCCATGTCAAAGTCGCTGTCCACCGCCACGCTAGCCGCGGCCAGCCCAGAAGGCCCAGGCTGCGGCTCCGTCTCTGGCTCAGAGTCGGTGAAGTCGCGGGAGACCATGGCCGTCAATAGTGAGACAGGTTGGTGTGCGGGGGGTTCTGCTGCAAGATTCAAAAGTGATGTCGACTGGGTGCCGAGAATGGATGGGAGGGAAAATGGGCGGGAGATGGGGGAAGTCAAGATGGTAAAGAGGAAGAAGAGGAAGGGGATAGTTGGTTGGCTGAGGTCTTCTCCTGGCCGGGTCCCCCTCTTGGATGATGTGCCCGCCAGGAAAAAGGACACTGGACACCTCGACACCTCGGATCTAAAAGCTCCAGCCACACCCAGGAGACGCGACTCCCCTCAGGCTGACATTATTGGCTGGCATCTTCGCCCGTTCTGCCATGCATATGCTCCTCTGCAATCCAGTCATCGTGTATACATAGGCTGCCCGTACATTATTCAGTTCAAATCAAGACTACCAGCGCCCGCCGCCAGGCCCACCACCACCGAACCCTCCACCGCCGCCGAACCCTCCGCCGCCGCCGCCGAACATCCCGCCTCCCGGCCCTCCGCCACCGCCGAACATGCCACCACCTCCGCCGTGATGCCCGCCACCGTGGTGTCCGCCACCACCCCCACCACCGAACATACCACCCATACCGCCCATGCCACCCATGCCGCCGCCGCCCATGAAGGGAGGGGGGCCCATACTGTGGCCGTAACCACCACCGCCGCCGCCTCCGAACAGCCCTCCTCCACTGCTTCCATGGTGACGCTGGTAAACAGAAAGCATCATTCGTCAGCCGATTATCTTCTGAACGTATGTGAAAGAGAACTCACGCCCCCCAAGGCACTCGAAAGCACCTTGCCCGCCAAGAGGGCAGCGCCTCCAGCAGCCATACCAGACCCGAAACCCATCCCACTAGTCTTGCCGCCGCTCTGCTGCTGGTAGCCTTGCTGCTGGTAGCCCTGGTTGTAACCACCGTAGTTCTGCTGCTTTCATGAGACCCGTCAGCTATGCACCCTTCACTACGAGATATTCAGAAACGCACGTTGTACTGCTGGCTGTTGTTCTTGCCCATGAGGCCCGAAACCATACTCCCAAGACCCCTGTCACCGGTCTCCGGCTGCTGCCCACCAGCGCCCTCAATCTGTCCTTGGCCAGACCCCTGGGACTGGTACGAGGGTACCGGGTCGGCCGTGCTTCCAGAGTTCAAGAACTTGGCCGCCTCGCCCTGCCCGTCCTGCCCGCCGCCGCCTTGCTGCGCCTCCTGCAAAGCCTGAGCCTGCTCGGGGTGAACCTCGCCCTCCGAGAGGCTGGGGTGCGTCCAAGAGGTGGTGGGAGGGTTGGTGCTGGGGTTGACGTAGAAGTAGGTCTGGTAGTTGGAGTCGAACTGGCGGATCCTGCATGGCAAAAGTCAAAAGGCGTCAGCGGCGATCCTTGGCAGGCTAGATTAGATAGAGCGCACGGACCAGGGAGGGGGGAGATCGCCTTGGTCACCTTGGGGTGCGGATGATGCCATCTTGCTTAGTTTGTTTTATTGCTTGTGAGTGGTAGGATAGCGATTTGAGGGAGATCAACAAAAGTGACAGACAGTTTGAATGACCTACATGTCAAAGAGCCCTCTGTGGCAGTTCAAGTCCTCTGACCTCTCTGCTGGACTGCCGCCGACTGGCGACGGCCGGCATCCGGGAAAAGTGGCTACGGAATGTAGGGTCCAGTGACGTTTTCTGCGCTAAGTCTAACCCCGCAGCTGCTTCTCTGCTTCTCTTCGGCCCCGCGCAACGGCGCAAGCAAAGCTGTGACGTGGCATAGCTGGTGTCAGAGGATGAAAGCTGTGTGTACTTGTACAAAGTGCATCGTTCAAGATGAAGTCTATGATGTAGATGATGCGTGCAACTATGTGGATGCGCTGGCCTCCAGTCCATATTGCCTCTCCCCCCTATGCTCCCCTGACGCAGTGCAAGCCTGTTGCTGCATCGCCCCTCAATGCCCCATGTGCTCTGGCATCTTCCGTCTCACTTTTCTTCTCACCATCAGCTCTGCTATGCCCTGTAGAAAGATAACGTCAGCACGAGTCATTGGGCTGCGGCCGAAGCTGCGATGCGCGGCTGTGGGGCTGAGGATAGACTTACGTAGACCAATCCATCTATTAACCCAACTGATATTACCATCCAACTCGACATGATGCTCAGCACAGGGCTAGCCTGCTCGTGCACCATGTCGTACACCAATCGCACCAATGATATTGAGAAAACGAACATGTACTGCGTGATCTCGTCAGTCACGCTCCCCGCTTGATTCCATGCCCATTCCACTCACAGCAAGAGGGAAATACAACATCAACAGGCTCGCCTGCCTGTTGAAATACGACGCCGCCGATCTCTGCGGCTTCTGCTGATGCCCACCCGACCCCGTACAATGCCTCGAATCATCCGCACCCGCCGGCACCTGGAACTCCTGGAAGAACTCCTTCATCGTCTGCCCTTCCCGATCTCCATCCTCTCCATCCTCCCCATCTTCCAGATCCAGCGTGATCGCCTCCTCGCTTTCCCGCGGTCCGTCCTCCCCCCTCCGCGACGACACGACCGGCATCTGGTCCAGCGGGTCCACTCCGATGTCCATCTCCAGTTTCGACCCTTGGGACATCACCGGGCTCAGCGCGTGGAACATCGGAGGCGGAGGGGAGTTGTCCGCCATCGCCAGCTTTGACAGCGAGTGGCTGGAGCCCGTGTAAGGGTTGGCCGGGTCGTGCGCGACGAGGGTGTCGACTGCGGAGGGCCGTTGGGAGGTGGGGGTGGGCCACGAGACCGAGCCAGAGGCACGGGACGAGGCGGACGACGTACGCACGCCGTGGAGGACGTACCCGCCACTGGGGTCCTTGGACTCGTAGGAGGACGTGGAAAGTTCAGGCGACTCTTGCGCAGGGAGGATGATGCCTGTCGGCACCGAGGGGATGAACCCCGCCCCATTGCTAAGGCTTCCCACTAGACTGGGGCGCCCTGTGTGAGTCGCCTGCTCCGAGTCCGGCGCCAGATGGTTGATCCCTCCCACATGGATGAACTCCAGAGCCTCCCACGGCGCCTCGGGGTTCGGCGCATTGCTGTGCGAGCCCATCCTGCCTAGCCGCGCGATCGGCCGCAAAAGGGTTTTGGGGGTACCGCTGTGGTTTTGCTGCTCGGGGTCGGACGATCCCGAGACAAAGTGGTTGGAGAGGTGGATGGTGTCGGGGCGGCGGAGGAAGGTGAAGAGACGGGAGTAGAGGAGGATGATGACGACGAAGACGAGGGCTCGGGGGATGAACTGCATCAGGTCTCGGTCGAGACCGTCAGATGAGTCCTTGCTGGCATAGTAGCAAAGGGTGCCGGTGTTGGTGAAGCCGACAGTGCCTTGCCATACTGCAAGAGTCGTCAGCGCCCGCATGACTTGATGCGAAGAAGGGTGAAACCTACTGCCGGCATGGAGGATCGATACTCCCCAGATGAGGGGGGCCAGAGCCCAAGAATGCCTCTCCATGAGGGAGGTAATCGGTGATAAAGGATACCGCTACGTTTCCTACGTCAGCCATGATATCTCCAACCACCATATCCGCCTTCACTTACCAGAAGCAGAAAGGTCGCCAAGGCAATCACCAACGTCCACAGGTGCTGTGTAAACAGGATCACGACAAGGATGAACCCCTGTGCAGTCTGTAAACAAAGACGGGAAGCCTCTGCCGTCAGTTACATGCATCAAAAGACAGCTGACAGGAACAGGCATGTGCGAAAGACGTACGCATCCTGCTGAACCAGCCGCCGCGCCGCCATTTTTAAGGTAGGCTATCTCTGCTGGTAATATTACCACACTGCATGCATGATTGTCAGCTTCTCTTCAAAATCATCTCTGTCTAGACTCTGGGCCACGACGATCCCATCTCGCCACGTGAGGTTGCGGGTGCCACCAGGTAGTCACCCCGTCGAGCATCATGCCCCGCTCGCCCGCGTCCAGAGCGCGCCCCGCAGCCCGCGCCCGCCTCCCGCGGAAACGGAAAATCCAAGCTTCCTTAGCCCAGAACGTTCGACTCACCCGAGACAGATATCACTGATGACCATGCCCACCAGCAGGCGCACTCGCAGCTTGCCCTTCCCTTGCCGTATGAGCGAGTACAGCAGATACCCCGCAACGGTGAGGGTCGCACCGGAGATGACGGTGGAGCCGATCGCGTTGATGAGGGTGTAGTTGGGCATGGCGAGAGGGGTGCGGTGGGGATCGCTCTATGTGAGCGGGGGGAGGGAGGGGGGAGGGGAGGAGGAGGGGGCGGAGGGGGAGTGGTCGTCACCGGGAACTCCAGAGGCCGGGGAGTTTTGCTGAGTGGAGTCCGGACGGAGGTGAGGGATGCGTGGGTGCGCGGGCGGGAGACGGCGCACGTTGTGTCGAAAAGAGGAGGGGAGGGAGGTGGAGCGGCGGGTTTGATGGAGCGGCGACAAGTATATACAGCCCCTTCTTGTCCATCTGTCGAGAAGGAATTGCAAGATATATCCCTCAGCCGTACACTCTTCTGTTGACGCTTTTCACGTTCCTCGCTCTCTTTTGGGCTGCGATGGCCGAGGTGGACGCAGCTGTGGTTGTGTCTAACGCGCAATTCTGCGCAAGCGGCTGCTGTAGGTGTTGACAGCCGAGGAGTCGTATGTGTCGAAGTGTTTCGGTCTGGCGCGGGTTATTATAGAAAGAGTATCTAGAATAAGTATAATAGAAGTGGTGGTGATGTAGAAGTGAGACAGAACGGGAAAAGGCTTGAACGGGATGTGGCCATGCAAGCCGTGGGGGGTGTTTGGTGGGCGTCGCGTATCGTGTGGCTGACCACGCCTCAAACTCAAATAATCATAAACGGCCGTTCGCGGACCCGCTGGGGAGTGTCAGGCGATCCTTCATCATGCTCGACGAACATCGGGCCTTTTAGCGAAGGCTGCCGAGAGCAGCACACCAAAAGACCATCAGCAACCGCCTCTGCACAGTTCAAAACACCATCCTTCATGACAACTGCCGCGCTACTCTCGGTTTACGTTGCAGCTGCCGTTGTTCGCTCTTCGTTGCAAGACAACAAAGCCCGGGAAGCACGTCCGGTCTTTCGTAAGCCAGCCCAAAGACCCCAAAGGTTTGCAGGTGGGGCGTTTTCTGTTGCTCACAAAGCAGCCGCTGCAGCCCTTGTCTTCATCCCGGTTCGGAAGACTGTGGGCGACGGTGGGACGGAACAAAAGGCCTTCCCCTGTCGATCTGAGGCTTGGCCTGAGTTTGACGCCTGACGCTGTCTGTGAAGCTGGGAGTCTTCTTCAATCGGCACAAAGGCGCAGAGGTGGTGCTTCCGCCAAGGGAAACCCACCTGGCAAACCCTGGGCCTGTTGTTTAAACCACGCGAGAGCCAGTGAGTCACAGCGCCCTGCGGACTCGCCCTGGGTGACTCCTGGTGCCTGATCTCAGCATGGCCGCCGCTCTTTTGCTCTTCGGCGGTGTGGTTTGTTCGGTGTTGGCCGCCGGCGGAACAAGACGGACGAGTTCGGAGGCCGCAAGAGTGGTGCTGTCAGCCCTGGTGCATGCAGATTGCAGAACGAACACCATGCATCTTTCTCTCCTTGACATGCGTATTCGTGATATACAGCGCGTGGCTGATGCGCCCCTTGCAGCCCTCCTAGAAACGCGGCATTCCCCCAAGGCCCCGATCTGTTGTGGCGGGCGCAAGGTGTCTTCCTCCTTCTTTCAGGTCATCTCTTCCTCCCAACCATTACAGGTTACCGTGGGCCGCCACGGGGAAGCTTTACACACCGAAAGTACATGATACATACATAGGCACATACCCTGTTCGTCACATCCATGTATCCCCTCAGCCGAAGGGCAATGTCAATGAGACTCCCGCCCCTTCTTCTCTTCGCCTGGGGTCCCCTCTTTCGACTGCTATCTTCCCCCACCGCTAGCGATTTGAGGGCCGTGAGTCTGTCCAAATTGTCTCCAGTTTTTAGCAGCACTCTATATACAGAGTATCAGGTAAGATACACTTTGATTTACAAGATAAAATACGCCAAGAAAGTAGCGATCGACGATCCTCAACGCGTTCCAACGGGGAGAGCGTGGAGTTGGATGATAAGGTGTCGAGATATTGTACGTATCATACCGGGCCCTACCGGGCCACCCTATCGTACGTATCAATCGGATCAGTTCCTGCGCTACGGTGTATGTACGGGCATGCCGGTCACCGCTCTTTGCCACCCTGCGTGCGTTTTGATCCTCGGTCTTCGGTCAGTCCCATCGATTTGCCTTTCAGATCTTGTCAGATCCGGTGAATCGGTTCACGTCTTCTGTGGGGATCACGTACATTTTGTATGGAGAGCCGGTAATCTGTACGTTGATGGATGCGTCGTCTTTGCACCTGCTTTACGGCGCATGCATAGGTAAAGCATGCTGAATTTTGTTGGTCTCTTCTCTCTTTCAACAACACACCACACGCGTTTATACGCGTCGCAGGGAGGAACAAGAATATTGACTGATCTTCACGTCGCACGCGAAGCGAGCTGTTCTTCCTGGCCATCTCTGAAGCTTGCATGCCGATCTGCTTCTCCGAGCGACGCCGACCTGACCCTCCTCGGACCGGAGTTTACCCCTCTGCCGAAACAGTCTTCCCTTCTTTGTCGTCACGGACGATCGACCCTCTCCACGTGCTGACGTGTCGCTTTCAAAGAGAGCAGGCCACGTGGATTTGATCCCGCCTCGACGCGAGCCACGAAGCGCGCGTATCCATCGGGCCGTCGTCGGGCGTTTGCCCGTCTCTGATAGGAGAGGTTCGGCTCGGCTCGGCTGTGTATCTGACGCTGGCATGCTTGCTCGAAGCAGGCATAGATACCCGTGAGAGATCGCTATCTTGACCTTCTTGTCATCTCGTACGTAAAGATCAAAAGTGTTCCGACCCACCATGGAAGTCGACCCCTCCTCCTCTACTCAGAGCGCTCCCTTGCCTGTCCTGCCGAGACTCCCTCCGTCAGAGTTCCCGGGGAGTGCACTCATCACGGGTGCTGGCGGGTGTGGTGAGTGTCTCTCGTGAGTGGTAAAATGGGATGTCGCTGACGCTCTCGTGCAGGTATCGGCGCTGCAGTCGCCCGCGCTTTTGCGAAAAGCGGCTGCACTAAGCTCATCATCACCGACTTCAACGCCGCCGGCCTCGCCGAGACCGACAAGGCCCTCAAAGCCTACTTCACCGAGCGCAACATGTGGGCCGGTGTCCTCTCCCTCCCTGGCGACATCTCGGACCCCGCGTTCGTCGACGTCCTATTCTCCAAGATCAAGAGCACCTTCGGGCGGCTCGATTATGCGGTGAACTGCGCGGGTATCTCGGGGAACAACAAGCCCAGCGACGAGAGCTCGATAGAGGACTTTGATAAGATCAATGGGGTCAACTATAAGGGGCTGTGGATGTGCTCGAGGAAGGAGCTGGAGATTATGAAGGCGCAGCAGGTGCGGGAGCGGACAGAGTTTGGAGGAGTGAGGAGGCAGAGGGGTGCGATTGTGAATGTGGCGAGCCAGCTGGGTATCGTCGGGCGACCTGATGCTCGTGAGCTGGCCCTTCGTTTCTCGCAACTTTCCAAAGCTCATGCTGATCTTCTTGCTCATCCCGGTAGCCATCTACTGCGCCTCCAAATCTGCGGTGATCGGTCTCACGCGATGCGACGCTATCGACGCCTCCCCCTATCTCGTGCGCGTCAACGCCGTCTGCCCCGGCATCATCCGTACCCCCATGACCGACAATGCCCTGCGCCCGCCCGTTGCTGGAGGAGCCAAGGACATGCAGGCTCCGATGGACTTGACGAAGGAGATCAACCTGGCCCCGATGAGGAGGATGGGCACGCCCGAGGAGATTGCGGATATTGTGCTGTTTTTGGTGTCGGAGAAGGCGAGCTTCGTGCAAGGGGCGGCGTGGGTGGCTGATGGGGGGTATACGATCGGATAGACATCTGATTATGTGCATATGCGTTGATGCAGTTGCTATGCACATGGGGTGTCGCTATAGAGGTATCACAATGCTGCCAACGAACCCCCCTCACTTCTTCTCGTCATCACCCTCCCCATCATCAGCCACCTTCAGCTTCGACAAATTCGGCAGCCCGTCTTGCTTGTTCGCCTTCTCCAGCACCTTCAACTCCTCATCCAGGCCCCCGACCTCCAACAGGTACCTCTCACCCTGCCCCTCTCCCAGAGTGGTAGGGTCCTTGAGCCCCTCCTTGGTACACTTGGACAGGCGGATCCGGACCCAGGTGTAGCTCATGGACTGGTCCCAGGCTTGGGCGGTGCGGCCAGAGCGGGAGAAGGCTATGGGGCAGTAAGGTGTCAGCTTTGGTTCGATCGGCGCTCGCTAGCAGAATAAAAGCGTACCTCCGTTCTTCTCCTTGATCTTCATCATGTCGTTGACTTCACTGGAACGGGGTTCGGCTACGTGAATGCGGTCAATGACCCTGTGGATTTAATCAAAGCAAGCACTACGGTGTCAGTTCGTTTCCATGGTGTACAAAGAGAAAACTCACCACCAGCCATTGAAGATCGTGTGGTAGTTGGCTCTGTTGGCAGGAGTGAACACAGGAATCGGCCTCCCAAAGTTCTTCTTCGGACCCTCCCAATCTGCAATGAGTTTCTCCATGTTGGAGTGGGACCAGAGCTCGTGCTCGTCTTCCCACAGTGGGTGTGCGCGAGGGAAGACGGTGATGTAGCTTATGACGTAGTGGAGTGGGTGGCTAGGGGTGGGTGGGATCACAGGGACTGTGGGAGTGGGAGTGGGGGAGGGGGTCACATCGTTGGAAGGGGTGGTGTCGGCAGTAGAAGGGGCGGGGTCGGCGGGGGAGACTTTGGGAGGGGAGGAGCGGCCCGTTTCCTCCTCGTCTTCACCCTTGTAGGCGAACCAGGTGAGAGTACTGCCCTGCGGGTGCTGGAAAATGTCGAAGAGTATGTCCACAGGTACAGCCCTTGGGTCCAGCTGGGTCTTGGGCCTGAAGGGCTGGCCTCGTCTCGCGGAGGAAGGCGGGGTCGAGGAGGAAGAGGGGACATAGCCGGCGCGGCGAGAGGGGGGAACGTATTTGGATTGGGAGGTGGCCATGGTGACTGGTACAATGATGAGACAGGATACGACAAGAAGCGTGTAGTGGGGTATATATGTGTCAAGAAGAGATGACGAGATGCAGAAGACAATAGAGGCAAGATGCAAAATCATATGGGTGCACGGTGCGCTGTTGGGTGATGGTCGCGATGAAAGAGGTGGAGGTGGAGGCGACAGACACTTTCCCACGGACGCCCCCTCTCCCTTTGTCAGTCGCGCTGGAAGGACTCCTCTTCGACGTGGAAGTTGCCATTCTCGACTTTCCATCTCGTTCCATCACAGCAAGCCTACCTAGCACCCAGCTTAGGCAGCTACTACCCACACCACAGACAGGATAGTCGCCACTCTCTCGGCCTACCTACAAGTCAATCACCAGTCAGCGACAAGCCGGCTCTTGTCTTACCCCTTCCGCTCGATACAGAACCCGCGCTGAATCGACGCCGCGATGTTGAGCAACGCGTGGACACATACGCCCGAAGACGCCTTGGCGTACTTTAGCACCAACCCGGAGACCGGGTTAACAGAAGAGCAGGTCAAGCGGAATAGGGAGGCCTATGGCGAGAATGGTGAGCACCTCATCTATCTTCAACAACAGTACCGCGATTGCAATAGCTGACACGTGCGATGGCAGTCCTCCCCGAGTCTGAGCCCACCAGCTTGTTCAAGCTCATCCTCGACCAGTTCAAGGACCAGCTCGTCCTCATCCTCCTCGGCTCTGCTGTTGTGTCTTTTGTCCTTGCCCTGTTTGAGGAGGCAGAGGAGGGCGGGTCGTGGTTGACCGCGTTTGTGGAACCGTCGGTCATCCTCTTGATTTTGATTGCGAACGCGACCGTCGGTGTGGTGCAGGAGACGAACGCTGAGAAGGCTATTGATGTAAGCTGCGGTCTTCATCGCTCCCCTACGACAATGACTGACCAGCTTTCCCGATGCAGGCTCTCCGCGAGTACTCTCCCGACGAGGCCATGGTCTTCCGCTCTGGCCGTCTTGGCCGCCTTCCCGCTTCCCAGCTCGTCCCCGGCGACATCGTCTCGGTGCACGTCGGTGACCGTATCCCCGCCGACTGCCGTATCCTCTCCTTCTCCTCCTCATCCTTCCGCGTGGACCAAGCCATGCTCACTGGCGAGTCCATGTCGGTCGGCAAGACCGAGGGCGTCGTCAAGGACGAGTCCGCGGTCAAGCAGGACATGATCAACATCCTCTTCTCGGGCACGACGGTGGTCAACGGCGCGGCGCGCGCCGTGGTGGTCTTGACAGGGAGCCGTACTGCTATCGGTGCGATCCACTCGAGCATTTCCAAGGACGACGAGGAGGAAGAGAAGACGCCGTTGAAGCGCAAGCTCGATGACTTTGGGGACCAGCTCGCCAAGGTTATCTCGGTGATCTGTATCCTCGTCTGGCTCGTCAACATCCGCCACTTCAACGACCCGAGCCACCACGGCTGGCTCAAGGGCGCGATCTACTACTTGAAGATTGCGGTGGCGCTGGCTGTTGCGGCGATCCCGGAGGGTCTTGCTGCGGTTATCACGGCGTGCTTGGCGCTCGGTACGAAGAAGATGGCGAAGAGGGGAGCGATTGTGAGGAATTTGCCGAGCGTGGAGACTTTGGGCTGCACGAACGTTATCTGCTCCGACAAGACCGGTGAGTCTCCCGGCCTCAGTCGACCATGATCTGGTTCATTGGCTGACGTAACGTCGTGCAGGCACTCTTACCACCAACCAGATGAGCGTCGCTCGTTTCCTCACTGTCGGTGGGAACGGCTTTGAGGAGTACCAGGTCGGCGGCACCACCTTTGCCCCTGTCGGCGATATCACTACCCTCACTGGTCAGGTCGCGGAGAAGCTGGCGCTGAGGACTGCCTCTGTCAGCAAGCTCGTTGAGATCTGTGCTATTTGCAACGACTCCAAGATCGCGTACAACTCTGTAAGCTAGCGTATGATGAGCTGTACGGGTCCTCTAGCTGACGTAAAGTGCAGGAGACTGAGGCGTACAGCAACGTCGGTGAGCCCACCGAGGCTGCTCTCAAGGTCCTCGTCGAGAAGCTCGCGTCGGACAACGACGCGTTCAACTCTGGCCTCGCCCTACTTGACCCCCTGTCCCGCGCCACCGCCGTCAACGACTACTACGACACCCAGGTCAAGCGCCTCCTCACTTTCGAGTTCAGCCGTGACCGCAAGTCCATGTCTGTCCTCTCCCAGTCCCCCGCCGGCACCTCCCTCCTCGTCAAGGGCGCCCCCGAGTCCGTCATTGAGCGATGCGCCAACGTGCTCCTCCCCACTGGCGTGCAGCCGCTCACTGCGGCTCTCCGCGCCCAGCTCGCGGAGAAGCAGCTCGAGTACGGCTCCAAGGGTCTGAGGACGCTCGCGCTCGCCTACGTCGACGAGTCGGACAGCGACGCCTCGCACTACAAGACTGACCGGTCTGAGGACTATGTCAAGTTTGAGCGGGACATGACGTTTGTCGGGCTTGTTGGTATGCTGGACCCCCCGAGGCCCGAGGTGCGCGAGGCAATTGCCAAGTGCAAGACTGCGGGTATCAGGACGATCGTCATCACTGGAGACAACAAGAACACGGCCGAGACGATATGTCGCGAGATCGGGGTGTTTGGCAAGGACGAGGACTTGACGGGGAAGAGTTACACGGGCAAGGAGCTTGATGCGCTCAGCCACGAGGAGAAGATTGCCGCTGTCCAGCGCGCGAGCCTCTTCTCGCGTACTGAACCGACTCACAAGTCGCAGCTCGTCGACCTTCTCCAGGGGCTTGGGCTCGTCGTCGCCATGACTGGTGACGGTGTGAACGACGCCCCCGCGCTCAAGAAAGCGGACATCGGTATCGCGATGGGCTCGGGTACGGACGTCGCCAAGCTCGCGGCGGACATGGTGCTCGCGAACGACAACTTTGCGACGATCGAGAAGGCCGTCGAGGAGGGCCGTGCGATCTACAACAACACCAAGCAGTTCATCCGGTACCTCATCTCGTCCAACATTGGCGAGGTCGTCTCCATCTTCCTCACGGTGTTGCTCGGCATGCCCGAGGCGCTCATCCCCGTGCAGCTGCTCTGGGTCAACCTCATCACGGACGGTCTGCCGGCGACGGCGCTCGGGTTTAACCCGCCTGATCACCAGATTATGAAGACGCCTCCCAGGTCGGGCAGGGAGCCCCTCGTTGGCGGATGGCTGTTCTTCAGGTACATGGTTATTGGGATCTATGTTGGTTGCGCCACGGTGTTTGGTTACGCTTGGTGGTTCATGTACTACGCTGGCGGGCCCCAGATCTCGTTCCACGAGCTCGTGAGTATTCCGAGACGGCAATTCAGTCTGGCAACACTCGCTAACCTCTCCGATAGACCCACTTCCACCAGTGCTCCTCCACCTTCTCCCACCTGGACTGCTCCATCTTCACCGGGCTCCCCTCCCAGCGCGCCACCACTATCTCCCTCTCCATCCTCGTCGTCATCGAGATGCTCAACGCGTGCAACTCGCTCTCCGAGAACGAGTCCCTCTTCGTCCTCCCCGTGTGGGCCAACCCGTACCTCGTCGGCAGCATCGTGCTCAGCATGGCCCTCCACTTTATGATCCTCTACGTGCCCTTCTTTAGGGACATGTTCAAGATCACGGCGCTCAACAAGGAGGAGTGGATCGCGGTGTTGGTGATCTCGGCGCCGGTTATCGTCATTGACGAGGTGCTCAAGTTTATCTCGATGAGGATGGAGAAGCGCGGACAGGAGGAGAGGGCGGCGAAGATTAAGGCGGAGTAGGTCGGGGGGTCGGAAGGGGAGATGAGGGGCGACTGTAGAAGAGTACATCGGCGGGCGCTGTCCAGAGCGCGGGGATTGCGCACAGGGGACAGTGGTCACCGCAGGGTTGTTGAGAAATACGTGTAGGCATCTAAACCTCATTTAGAGATCCTTTCGGGTACATGCATTGGATCTAGCTTTGAAAATGGGGTTGAGATGGTAACTACAGTGCATGGTACTCGAGATAAGATGATGATGATGGTTCAGTCTGTCCGTATAGATGCCGCGTCCTGCGCTCGTCGACTCCTCCGATGATCCTCCTCCTGTCTCCTGATCGTCGCCTCTATGGTCAAAACGGGCAAGGCACTCCTCTACCACTCTACAAAGATCCTCTTCCTGGGCTTCCCCCACCACCGCCAACGCCACCGCCAGCAAAGCACACCGCACAAGCACGCACGCAAAGCACCAGTGCCTCACATGATCACACACCTCTTCCCCCCCTTCCCCTTACGCCCTCTCTGATCCCAATCCCCATACCGGCTGTTACGCCGCATCTGCCGGACAATGTCTTCAAACACAGGAACGATGTTTCGTGCTGTCCGCTGTATCCGGGTATAGAGGGTATGTAGGTTATCAGTCTGGGTCCAAAAAGGCGAGCGAAAGGAAGGCAGACTTGGGTGAGGAGGGTGGAGGAAGCTCACCGCCGAGGTCTCGTAGTACGTGCACCCCCACATCTCTGCTAACCGAGCCCCCTCCGAGCTGTGCACTTCCCGCTCTTCTATCAGATCACATTTGTCTGTCGCACGTTCTAGAGTCAGCACTGAGCGACTCATGAAGGAGCAAAGAGGGAGGACGTACTGCCGACGATCACCATGGGGAGTCTTTGGCCAGTCTCGTTGGTGAGCTTGATCCGCTCAATCGTCTCGCGTGTACGGATGACCTCCTCGAAAGTATCTCGTTGTGTCAGTCTGGAAGACAGTCATCAGTACCCGGCCTCAGACAGAAGGACCAGGGTCAAGGAGAGGAGTGACAGGATGCGACGCACGAGAAGACGAGCACGAAACCCTCTGATTCCCGAATGAAGAGGTCGTTGAGGGTGAGATACTGGTCAATGCCGGCTAGAGGATCGTCAGCAGGCAAGCCAAGATGCGTATGATGAAGGTGAGATAGCTCACCAGTGTCCAAAATCTCGAGCAAGCATGGCTGATGATCCACTGTCAACTGTTTTCTGTCTGCTTGCCCCATCAGCTACCTGTCCGGCTCCTCTTTCGTTAGCTAGTAGCGGGCCGATCTTACAGGAGTCTTCAACTAAAGCCCCAGATCAGCTCATCTCTATCTCAGGACGAGCACTTGAAGAGCAACACTCACTCGTAGGATCATACCACTCCAGATACGACCCGTTGATAAACCGTACAGTCACAGCCGACTTGCCCACTCCGCCCGAGCCCATCACGGCGCACTAGAGCGGCGACATCATCGCGGGGAGGTGGCAGAGGGGGAGGGGAGATGTCAGTCGTGTATCATATGGCCAGGGATGACGCATCAGATCTGAAGGGGGCGGAGAGTCACCTGAAAGACCCGCATGCTGGGCAGAGTGTTTGGGCGGTCGGTGGTGGGGCGACGGGGGGCTTCGGCGGGCGTGGGGCGGTGGGTTCGAAGAAGACTTGCTTGACCGTGGTGGGTATAAATGAAGATTGAGAAGCCTGAGGAGCGAAGACGCAAGGATACATGAAGGCGCTGGATCGATACAATTGTTGTTATGCACTGATGGTGATATCATAATAGAGTTTTCGCCCAGACGTCCGTGCGCATCACAACAGAGATGATTGACGGTCAGTGCGCCGCCCAGTTCTCGCCCACCGCCCGCTGCCGTCTTTTTGCTTCTTTTATCTTCTTTTTTAGGCATTAAGGATGGCATGCAGCGAGCTGGATACCAGTAGATTGTATGTAGATATCAGTAATGCAAGAATGCTCTATGATACAAGGATATCCCCTCCTTGTGGCGTGCGTACAACATGGCAAGGAGCACACGGCTCGCCAAACTCCAGAAATCATGCGCGCCCGGGCCCATCGTCGGCCATCGCCCCTCTCGCTCACTCATCCTCCACCGCTGCAGCCGCCTCCAGCTCCCTCTTCCGCACCTTCATCGTCCGAATCTTGGCTAGCAAGTCGCCTAGGACATAAGGCTTGATCACAACTACCGATGCGCCGCGCATGTAGTCAGCATATGGCCTTTTCCATCGCCGGCGGCACGTCCCAAAGCGTGAGCCCCGACTAGCCCCACAATGGACTCACCATCATCCATCCCTGCAGCCATCGCCTGATCTATCTGTCCCTGCCGCGCATTGCCCGTCAAGGCAATGACCATGTTCCTCCCCAGAGTGCCGGCGGCCTCGGACTGCCTGATCTCCTCGATTGCCGTCAGGCCGTCCATCACTGGCATCTCGAGGTCCATGACCACTACGTCGTACAGCCGCTTGCGGTTGGGACGGTCACGGCGCGCTTGGCGGTGGGCCTCGCGGATCAAGTTGAGAGCTTCGAGGCCGTTGTTGGCGACTGCGTTTGATCGCAGAAAGTGTCAGTTGGTAGAACCACCGAGTCCCGGCAAATGGCAACTCACCGTCACACGTCAACCCAGCCTTGACGAGCTGACGCTTCAGCACAGTCTGATTGATGATGTTGTCCTCCACGATCAAGATGTGGTCCACGCTGTTCGTCTCCCCGCTAGAGACTGTGCCCGTGCTCATCGACGATGACCTGCTCATCTCCTGAGACGAGGTAGGCGAGAGAGTTTGCGCTGTGATGCCGCTGATGGAGCCGAGCGAGCTAGCTTCCATGAGGGCGGCGAGGGCAGAAGGCGCCGCAACAGTGCTGGTTTTGATGAAGAAGCGGAAGACTACAGAAGAACTAGTTCAGTATGAATTCTCGACTAAGAAGATAAGAGCGACATACCGCTTCCTTCTCCAAGCTGACTGAGCACCTCGATACGGCCACCAAGCAGCTCCGTGATCTCTGCAGTATCGCTGTCAGCGCACATACTCTTTGCCCGCACCAGTCAGCGACTTCCACTCACTTCGACAGATGAACAGCCCCAATCCGCTGCCTCCATACTTGGTATGGATCATCTTGTTCCCCTCTGTGCACCATCCGTCAGCCTGCATCCTCTCTCACGATCCGCACCAGCAACTCACGAGCGAAACGCTGGAACAGCACCCCCAGCTCTTTGGCGTTCATCCCCGGACCAGAATCCGTCACGCTCACAAACAGCCACAGCGGGGTATCCTCCTCTGCAGGCAAAGAGGATGGAGCACCGATGTCGCTGGGAACGGCACACGAGCCCTCGGCGGGTGGGACGAACGATACGTCATACTTGATGGTGATCTTCTTGGTCTCTACAGTCGCACACCTGGTCAGACGTATTGGGCCGCCGGCTAGGTGCCACATTCCACTCACCACTCGAGGACGTGAACCTGATCGCGTTCGAGATCAAATTCGTCACCACCTGCCCGAGCCTCACGGGGTCCGTCTTGATCGACATGACCTTTGCCTGCTCCACCGTCGCGCCAAACTCGAGCACCAGGTCAATCTTCTTCATCTTGGCCTCGCTCGCAAAGATCTGGAAGACCTTGCGCGCCTCTTTGCGCAGGCTGACTTCGATGTCGTGTAAGCTGAGCATGTCGAGCTGGATGCGTGCGAGGGAGAGGACGTCGCCTGCGATGCGTTCTTGAACGAGACCGCATTGGTATATGCCTGCGTGGTTGGGCGTTAGCGAAAATCTCCTGGCAAGCAAAAAACAAGGCGACTTACTCTCTAACGCCTCTACATCCTGCTCCAGATCCATCAACAGCTCTGGACTCGGCTGGAATCCCGCCCCTCTGCTGCCTCTCAGTTGCTCCTTCAATGCCACCAGATTCTCCTTCACCAAGCTCGAGCACTGCAAGATGGCCGATACGGGCGTCCTGATCTCATGGCTCGTCAAGTCAATCAGCAGCTCCTGCTGGTGCTTGCTCTCCTCTGCCTCCTTCCGCCTATCCTCAGCCTCCAGCAACCTCGTCTCCTCGGGCGTCACGTCCACCACACACCCAATCACGCCCGACATGCCGGGCTTTATCCTGTCCAAGCGAACGAGCGTCGCCGTCACCAGCGTGCCGTTCGTCCAGCGCCACTTGGCCCTCAGCTCCTGGTCATCATTACTGAGCCACCCTGACCAAAGGCCCAGTATCCTCTCGCGCATCGTGGGGTCCACTAACTCTGGCCAAGAATCCGCGTCGCCGTCGCCGATCCCGGACTGTGCCCGGTACGCATCGTTGAGGTACGACAAGTGGCCAGAGCTATCCCCGCGGAAGATGCCCATGGGGCACAAGTCCGAGAGCACCGCGAGCTCCGTCTCGCGCTGGCTGTACAGCGCCTCGAGGTTGGCACGCTTCTTGCCAACCTGCAGGTGCAGGTGCACGCGCGCGAGCAGCTCTTTGGGCTTGAACGGCTTGGCGAGATAGTCCTCTGCACCGTTCAGCAACGCCTCGACCCGCGACTCGTCCTCTGCCGCGGCGGAGAGGAGCACCATCGGTACGATGCGCGTGGTGGGGTGGTTCCGGATCTCCTGGATGAAGTCGAGGCCCGACAGCTTGGGCATGAGCATGTCGGAGAGGATGAGGTTGGGTGGGGAGGCGATGGCCATCTCGAGACCTTGCTCGCCGTTGGCGGCTTCGCGGACGATGCAGTACGGGGAGAAGATGCGCTTGAGATACTCGCGCATGTCGAGATTGTCCTCGACGATGAGGATCACGTCACTCTTCTCGAAGAGGAACTCGTCGATGGACTTGCCCGAGGATGCCCCGCCCTCCCCCCCACTCCCGCTCCCGCTACCACTCCCCTTGTCACCGCCTTCGTTCGACGACGTCTCTTCGCTCTTCACCCACCGCATCACCTCATTTGCAACCTCCTTCCCGTACTTGCCAAACTTGGTCTGCTCGGGCGACCCCTCAGTCTGTGGCGCCGGCTGCGGCCTGAAGCTCAACGGCAAGCGCGCCGTGAACGTCGAGCCGTGCGACCCGCCCGACTCGTTCGCCGTCTTCGACTCCACCAAGAGCTCACCCTCGTGCAGCCTCAGCAGCTCTTTTGCCAGAGCGAGCCCCAGGCCGGACCCCTGTGAGCCCGAGTGCAGCGCGGTGCTCGCACGGTGGAACCACTCCGTGACGAGCGCGAGCTCGTCTGATGGAATCCCGACTCCTGTGTCCACGACTGACACTTCTGCGTCCTGTTCCGTGTAACGCACGCGCACCCTGATACTCCCCTGCTCGGTGTACTTGAGCGCGTTGCCGATCATGTTGGCGACGACCGTCTCGAACAGCACGGGGTCTATATGCGCGAGGTCATCCCGTGGCTCGATCTCGATAATGTACTCGAGCCCAAGGCGTTCCACGGCCGGGCGGAAGAGCGCCGCCAGCTCGGTGACGAATGCGCCCAAGTCGAGGGGCACGAACTTGCCCTCCATCCTGCCTGCCTCGACGCGCGAAAAGTCCATCAGAGCGTTGACGAGCCGCATGAGGCGGTCGAGGTTGCGCTGCGCGAGGGTGACCGATGCGCGCTGACTGGCCGTGAGGGCCGTCTCGAGCATATCTGCCAGCGGGCCCGCGACGAGCGAGAGGGGGCTACGCAAGTCATGCGCTGCCCCTCGGAACCACGCCGCCTTGGCCTTCTCCAGCCGCGCCGCATCCTCTGCCATCGTCTGCTCCGCCTCGTACGCCTTGACCGACGCGAGCGTCGACACCAGCAACGACCGGATCCCGTATATCCAGTTATCGTACTCTGTGTCGAACGGCCGGCGCACGTTCAACCCGAGGATGAGCACCGCCTCGGGCAGCTCGAGGGCGCCGTCCCCGCAGATGGGCACGACGATCGCCGAGAAGGGCAGCTCGTCCCACTGGCGCACGGTGTAGCCATCGATGAGCGCCGTGCAGTCCTCCACGATCACGCACTGTCGCGTGTTGAGCGCCTTGGCAATCGGCCACGAGGGCTCGTTGTCTACGACGTGGCACTTGCGGCCGCTGCCCGACGACAGCATCGAGATGGCGGACAGAGTCGGCGACGACATCCTATCCGCGTTCGCCCCGAACGCCTCGCGCTGCTTCACCTGCAGCGACAGCTCTATCCGATCCTGAGCCGAGCTGTGGCCCTCGGGCACCCCGACGGTAGACTGCAGTGTCGCCTCGGCGGGCAACGTGTTCCCGTCGATCGGGCCGGTCTGCTGCACTTTGTAGCACAGAGCGAACGGCGCGTCGGACGGGTTCTGCTCGAGCACGTCGGCGATCCCGTCAAAGTACTCCTTCGTCGTGCGCGCGAGCAGCATCTGCTCTGACATCTCGCGTTGCGTCCCCATCCTTCGCTCCAGCAGCACCTGGTCGGTGGTCTCCATCGACTGGTTGAAGATCCCGCAGACGTGCCCGTCTTTGCCCGTGATGGGCACGTAGCGCCAGGTGTGGTAGTGCTCGAGGAGCCGGCCGTTGCCGTACCGCCGCCAGAAGATCGCGTCGTTGTCCTTGTAGACGGGGATGCCGGCGAGACACTGCTCGACAAAAGGCGTGAGGTAGTCCATGTTGGACGCCCAGACTTCTCGGCCGGGTTGGCCAAACGCTCGCGGGTGGTCTACCAGCTCCTGGTACGCTTTGTTACTGTAGACACCCGATCCGTCAGCCACATGCCACATTATAGAATCCCAACCGCAGACTCACTATACAAGCCGCAAGTCCGGCCCTAACCAAGCACAATCCGACGTCCGCGACTCAAACGTGATCGCCAGCACCGGATCCAGCGCGTCTCGCCACTGCTCTCTAGGCCCCAACGGCGTCGACGCCCAGTCAAACGCCTCCACCATCCGCCAACACGCTCCAGCCTGGCTGCTGACAGGTTCAGGCTTCGTATCCGGCGGGCCGTGGGGTGACCGCCGTCGTACACGAGAGCGCAAGCGGTCGTCTCGGGCCTGCAAAGTACGTGGAAAGTAGGAATCGCCGCCGCTGGTGCCGCTGGCGTTGCCTGGAGCAGGAGTGGAAGGGGAGTCGAGGGGTGAGGTGAAGGGCTCGGCGTCGACCGAGCTAAGGTTGCTTCTGGTAGAAGCGATGGTGGATGTGGACAAGTGCCGCGGGATGCTTTCCGGGGTCACAAGCGGTGGAGTGGACAAGGGTGATGGATTATCGATCGACTGCCTCGAGTCGACACCGCTGGAGAGGGACGTATGCCGCGAATGGTCCATATGGTAGGTCGAGCGAGACAGTCCCGGGGAGGCTCTGACGGGGACAGGGGCGATGGGAGTATCCGGCCGGTCGATCCTCTGGGATGTGAGGATGCAGAGCGCGTGGGTATCAGATGCCGGGGTAGCTGGCATGACAGTTTTTGCCAAGTACAGCGTTACCCCAGCGGGATACTTCATATCCAGCACAAAGCTCTCTCCCGATGCCCCGTCCCCCGCACCAGCGGCTGCAGGCCGCGAGTCCCCCTCCACCCACGCCTGCAGCTTATTCCGTACTCTTCCATCGAGACATTCCCCAATAGTCCGCCCTTGGGTGAGCGCGTTCCACCGCGCGTTTCCCCACGCGACAGGGGTGGCGCCGAAGGGAAGCTTGCTCGGCCCAGCGAGGGGCGATACGTCGTCCTCCCATTGACGGACGGTGGCGTCCGTGTCTCGCGAGACGAGACGGGGACGTGATCTCAGAGAGGTGTCTATCTGGATGACAAGTGCTGGAAAGGGGTAAACCTGTGAAGTAGGAGGAGGGTGGAGGAGGAGTCAGCGGCTGATTGGGTAATCGAGGGATCGGTTGCTTGGTGTTGGCTCTGCGGATACAGAACGTGCTGGTACTTCCGACATACCTCAAGAAAGGCCAGTGGAATAGAAGAGAGGTCAACGGAGCCTCCGAGAATCATTGTGGCGACGGGACAAGGCTGCCTACGCGGCCTGGAGCGTGGTCGCGGCCGTCGAGCGCACTTTCTATGAGCGGATCTTGAAGCGGAAAAGGTAAAGGGTCGAAAGGGGGGTCGTGGGGGTCTATTGGGGGGTGTTATGTGGGATGATTGGGAAGGGAATGGTATAGAACACGGATGAGGAATCGAGACAACAATCTTCTCAATGTTCATGAGCAGCGAACCGAGAGGCACGCACCACAGCGACAGCCAAAGATCGCGACCTGAATGACGCAGCGAGGACAACTTTTCATGCAGTCTTCTCTGCTGTCCCAGGCCTGGCTCCAGGTATGCATACATATGCAGATCGATGCATGATTTGCCCTTCTCATAACGCATGCTGCCCCAGTTCATCTCCAAGCTCTCCTGCGCTCCACCAGAGCTCAGCGTCGGCAGCGATCCCCGCGCCCAGGCTCATCGATTGCCGTCGTCGATGCCGGTGACTCACCGCCCTGGCTCAATCTCCGGAATCTCCTCGCGAATGTAAAAACAAAATCCCATTTTTAATAAATCCAATTGTTTCATTCCCATCCATCTTCATCTTCTTTCTGTGTATTGATGACTACTCCCTACACGTATACGCTACATATGTATACATACCGCCCAGTATACCCCCTTGTTTCCAACAAAGAACAAGAAATAGGAAAGAAAAACGAACAAAAAACTGCTCCCAGCCCCACACACCTGCGGCCGACGTGTCGCCTGGTACGGCCGGCCCCTACATTATAACGCAAAGCAAAAAGACAATGCAACACCACATGTCCAAGATAAACTGAGCCAAATTCCAAATTCCAAGTTTCCTCGATTTCCCATCTCCAGACTTTCTCTTCCTTCTTGCACCCCCACAAACACTTCAGGCGCGGCCCCCCGACCCTCAACAGCGAAGCCACAATCACACCTTCCCCTCCACAAGCTGCCCCGCTACCTCCTGCGGCCGCTTCTCCGCCGGCTCCTTCGGCTCATCCGTCTCTGGCGTGATAGGCGGTGCCAACCCCAAGTTGCTCTGCGAGTACGAGCTGTTGCGCGAGTGCGTCTTGGTGTGCGCCAGGCTACTCAGGGGCGGTAAACCCGAGCCGAGGCCTATGCTCGTGCTGGATGCTGGGCTGGCGCCGACGCCGACGCCAGGAGTAGTGGTGGGATGGGGAGCGGGAGCTGGGGGAGCGCTGAGTGGCGGGGCTGTCCCGATACTGCTCGCGCTCCCCACTCCCGATACCGGCGCCGACACCGACCCGGACCCGATGGAAGTGGCCGACGCAGACCCCGCACTGCCCAGAGGGCTCGGCGCAGACATAGTCGGCGACACCGGCGACGGCAGCTTCGCTGGCTTATCCTCGTCCGCAAACAACACCCTCGCAGCCGTCCCGAACCCAAACCCCCGCGTAGGGCTCTCCGGGTACTCGCCCGAGACGAACCCCGGTGGGTGACCCGCGGTGCGTTTGGCAGACCGCATAGGGGAAGGAGAGTGCGCGAGGAACATCATGAGTTCTGCGGCGTTCTTGTCTTCTTCTGCGCGGTTGAGGTCGTCTTTGCCGCCGCCGCCGGCACCTGTGACGGTTTCGCTCGGGAGGAGTTGGGTGCGGGTGGACGGAGTGCGCAGGTCGGATGGACGAGGGGTGGTGTTGTGGCTGGGGCGGCGGGCGCGTGCCACTGGTGACTCGGGCGGGGCGAAGCGCGAAGGCGACTCTGGGATGGGCAGGGACTGGCTGCCCGCCGCAGGCAGCAGCGGTGCCGTCGGGTACCCATGCCCACTGTTGTTACGCGCCATCGCGCCCTCATCCGAGTGCACCGAGCTCCCGCGACTCCCCCCTCCCGCACTGCTGCTCCCGCCAAGCATGAACGAAGTCAACGCCCTCGCGGCGTCCACATCCTGGCTCGTCGTGCCCGTCTCGCCGTCGCGCCGGACGCGGTGGCCCGTCGAGTGCGACTGCGAGCGCTTCTTGCCGCTGCTGCCTGGCATGCCGTAGCGTAAAGGCGACGACGGGCCGGCTTGCATCCGCCGGTCGAGGGATTGCCCGGAGAGGGAGCTCGACGCGCGACGGTGGCCATGCCCGTGGTGGCTGGGCCCGGGTGTGTGGTTGGGGCTGCTCAGCGTGAGCGGGTACGCGCCTCCGTTCAGACTAGGCCGCGGGGCCTCGGTATGCTCCTCTGTCCTCGCGCGTTTCTTTGGACTCGACGGGGAGGTGGGGTACCGTCCCGATGACGGCGGAGGAAGCGGCTGCCAGAGCACATCACTAAGCATCCACGGGCGCGAGGGCGAAGGCGGTTCGTACTGCAGCGCTGGGCCCGTGAGGACGTGGGAGTGGGGGTGGGACGGGCCGACGGGAGAGGACGGGAGAAGAGCCGCGGGGGGTGCTTTCCGCGTGCGCAGTGGGGACGGTGGGAGTCGCTGTGAATGACGAGAGGATCAGGTTGTCAGTCGCGGCCCACGCCCCAAACAACTCGCAGCGCGCAGCGCGCAGGTGGCAAAAAGGCGACTCACAGTCTCGATCTCAGCGATAGACATGTCTTTCCACCCGTTCGTAGCCTTGACCGACGCCAGCTCGAGCCTCTGCTGGAGTTGATGCATTTTCTGTCACCCCAAAAGAAGCGTCAGCGTCGCGTCCAGCCTCCCCTTTGTGTGGATGGGCTCCACCCGTCCCACGTTCCGCCCGACTCACCCTTTCCAGCTCAACTTTACGCAAAAGCTTCTCAACGTCCACTTCGCCCTCGTCGACGCCGAACCCGCTCCCGGCGTGGCTGCCCATCGCAGACTGGGGAGAAGACGCGCTCGCGCTGGCGGATGCAGAGGCTGAAGCAGACGGCGAGGAGGGCGTCGCGTCCCGCGATATCTGCATCATCTCGTCCTGGTCGGCCCTCTGTGGCGGCGCGGCGAGCGTGCTGGGGCCAGGGAGGGCAGACGCGGTGGGTTGGGGGGTGACGAGGGGTTCTGGCGGCATGGGCTGTGGTGTGGATGCGGTGTTGGGAGGGGTGGACATGGTGGATGGACGGACAGAAGAGGACAGAGAAGCGCAAGAGGAGGTTGCGGGCGGTGGTGGGAGCGAGTCGGCGGGTGAAAGGAGGGGGTGCTTTGGTGGACGCGTCGTGTGTGCCCTTGCCGCCTCTTGTTTGTTGTCGTCTTTTCGAGATATCTTCTATCCTCTCGACTTCGCGTAGGTAACACGCTCTGAACGCGTCGGGTCTGGGTTCGAGTATACGAGCACGGGACGGGATGAGTAACAAGTCAAAGCCAGAAAAAATCAAATGTCCCCTTTCGTCTTGACTCTGGCCGCCTCCCTCGTCCTCCCTCCAGACGCGTCGCCCCCCGTCGCCCCCTCCGCCCGCCGTCCCTCGCCCCCCGCCCGACGCCCACACGGCCCTAACCACGAACGGCAAGCGCGGCTCGTCACCCATGAAAAACTGGTGAAAAACTCCTTCAGGGCGCGGGGGAATTGCAGTTTCCGGCAAGTCGTCCAGCCCTGCACCAGGGAAGAGCCACTGCCGGATCCTGCAGGATTTTGGACCTCGCCACGTGGCTTTCGTAAGCCGCCTTTGGTAACGATCCAGACCCGCCCGAGATCGTCTTCGTGTCGGCTCTTCTTTTCGTTCCCTTCACTTCTTCACGGTGTGCAGCTGGCCAGTTCTCGAAGTCGGAAGGTTGGCATGTTTTCCTCATCAACTAACTAGTGGACTGCTTGGCTTGCTCATTGACTCATCGCCAGTGGATCTATCGCTCAGACGGGATGACTGTAAGTTCATGGCAGAGACGACACGAAAAAGGAGAGAACGGTGCAGACAACACTGGTGGTGCACTCAGCGACGTGTGAGATCATACATATCGCTCCCCTTTTCGTTGGATCTGAGCCGCTGTGGATCTGCAAGACCGTGACCGCCCGGGGACCTACGAAGAGCGTGGCTTCTGCTAGAGCCCATCGACATGGCAACTGAAACTCGTGGAACTTCCACCCAAGGTCTGCGGGGCACGACTTGCTCGCTCCTTGCGCCCGCTAGGAGGCTGAGAAGTTCGTCCCCCGCCAACCTTTGATGGAAAATTCACGGGCTCTTCTCCACAGCACTCCGGGTGCCATGTCGATGGTCTGGAGGAGCAGCCACGCCTCCTCGTACGTCCCTGGGCGGTCGCGGACCAACAACGGCTGAAGTTCAATGGAAAAGTGAGTAAAACAAGCCTGAGTTCAAACGCCCTATGTATACATACACGGTGTACTTCATAGATGCAAAGGACCGTTGAACCCCCCTCCGCAACGTGGTCGGCCGTCTCATACGACACCAATCGTCCGCGCTGTCGCAGCGATCCGGAACCCCTGGGGTAACACGCGGTGCACATATCTCTTCTGAACCTCGCTGCCTTGCATGATCATGATGTCCTGTTCGAAACCAGTGGGCGGTGGGTCGCATCAGCATCTGCTCTATATGCGTTGTCAAGTACAAGTACGCACCCCGTGTGAAAGTGTGATGCTCAGCGCCACAGGCGGCGTCGACCTCGAGGTAGCCGCAGACTCTCCCTTGTAGAACGTCGTGTTCAGATCCTGGCGTGCGCTCTTTGCTCGGAAGGACATGACCGCTGGGCTGCCCAAGCTGAGCGAGGCCACCACTGGCCCCAGGCCTGCCCCCCGCGATGCAAGACTGGCGTCAGCGGAGTGCGAGAGCTTGCGCAGTATTCCAGCCCACTCACCTGCCTCGCCGTCATCGTGCCAGCTCATCTTTTGCCCTTCGCGGTACATCACACTGAGAATCTCGTTGAACGGGATGCGTTTGTTGAGGATGTGGTCAACCTGCGTTGTGATACTGTGCTCTGCGTGTCAGCTGCGTCCCGGCACCTCCGGTAATCGACATTAGCTTTGAGGTAGATAACCCACTGCTCCAGAGCATCAGTGACACATGCAGGAGAGTCCTCAAATGGGACCGAGAGAGTGTTGACGATGTACTTGTACGGCGCGCCGCTGTTGATCGCAAAGTGTTGAGCGAGCAGAGACCCCTTCACTACCCCACGCCCACACGCTTTAGCCCGCTTCTATCTCACAGCATCAAGCCACTCACCAGCACTCTGAGGATTTCCATCAGCCTTGCACATTGATACATACAGGTGTCGGGCTGACCAGACTCACAGCTTTCAGCGCCCGTCTCTGGAACAGCGGCGCACTAGCCGCTTCATGCTGATACGTCTCCAAAAGCCGATCAGCCAAGGCTCGGTCTGTGGGCATCAAATGGATCACCCGGCCCCTACATCAGAAAGCCCTGTCAGCGGCCAGCGCTCTGCAAGACTTGATAGAGTGTGTCGTGGCTCAAACTCACGCCTCGGGCAGTTCGTATAGCGCTACCACCGCACCCGCACCGGCGTGTGTTCCCAGGATCGACCTGATCCCAGAAGCTGGGTGGGTGATGGCGTCTCCCAGGAATGGTGGGTTGGCCGGGAGAAGCGATTCGGGGGATAGGATGCGCTCGGGGTCGATGGGTGCGAAGCGGCTCTCGCAGTTCCGACACTCCTGTTACCCACAGGTTAGCCCCCTTCTCATGCTGGCCGGGCTCGTCACGATACGCCCGCGCTCAACTCACCCAGACCTCCCAGCGATAGCGACAGTTCGCCCTTCCACACTCTTTACACACCCAACCCCTCCAAAGTGTCCGGCCCGTCATCCCCTCTCCTTCTCCTTCCTCTCCTCCTTCTTCTGTACGAGGCACCGTACTCCCAGGATCAGGTGGTATCACGCCATATGGCAATCTCTCGAGCTCGAGGGGTGTCGCGATGGGCAAGAGGAAGTCGGGGTTGAAGGTGAGCTGCCATCCTGGAGGGATGGGCAGAAGTCCGAGTGGGGAGGGGAGGAGGAAGAAGGCGGGGCAGGCGGCGTTGAGGCATATGGAGGACGAGTATACCGTTGGAGAAGGGGTGGAGCAGGAGAGGCAGGTGAATGCGGGGAGAAAGGAGCTGGTAGTGTTGGAGAGGGTCAGTAGGGAGGACATAGTCAGAAGGAAGGACCATACATGAACGGTTGGAGATCAGCACTGGTGACAAGTGGGGCGTCTCCCGCTAGTAGCTTCATCCCTGGGTGGTCCTCCTCTTTGCCGAGTGAAGATCCTTCTTCTGGCGGATCGTCCTCTGGCGTCGGTGGGACATGCTCTGGTGCAGGGAGGGTATCCTCGGGCATCGGGGGGATATCCCCTGAGGTCGAAGGGGTATCCTCTGGCATCGAGGGGCCATCCTCCGACGTCGAGAGGGCAAGTGGAATGGGGCTTGGTGGGCATGGCGTTGAGCGTGATGAAGGAGCTGGACTTGGGCCCTCGCCGGCCATGCTTGTGTCCAGCATCGGCCTCTCTCTGCCGTCACTGACCTGGTGTACGCTGCTCGCGCACACCTCTTCCCCCATCCTCGCCTCTGATTCTATGGTTGCCTCTCTGCCGTCACAGGAAGACGGACTTGGGTCCCACCAAGGCTCACCTTGGCTTTGACACCAGTCGAAGCGGATCTTGTATCGGTGAAAGTAGTCGCGTGTCTTGTCTTTGGGAGGCTTGATACCCCTCCCTACGGGCTCAGCTTCTACCCACGTACAGCACACCCAGTACCTGCTTGACTGTCAGCTCAACCTCCGTCTCAGCCCCTTCGCCCTTCCGCAACTCACCATCCCAAAACCGCATACGCGCAATCCAAAGTCCACGGTAGACCCTCATACCCCGACCCAGCTATGAGTATGATCGGCGTACGTCGCTCGCACGCGTTGAGCAGGGTGTCGACCCGCGCGTCGGAGGGGGCTTGGTCGGCTTGGAGAGCGGCGGGGCCGGGGCGCCCGTCGGGGAGGGTGGTGCGGATGCATTGACCTCCACTGTTTGCCATGAGGTCAGCGATGAGTCCAGTATCGGTGAAAGGGGTGGGGGGGGGAGAGTGGGCTTACCCATGGGATATGACCACTCGACCGTTATGAGCCCACACATCGCGCCTTTCGCCAGCAGGTCATCAGCTCGCGATCCACCAAAAAGTATGCGGGAGCTCACGGAGCAGGATAAGCCTCGAGCAGGTAGCCAAAAGCCACTCTGCCGTACATGTACAGCCCCGATTGGAATGACCGGTAGTAAGGCAGTGCTTCGCATAGCTCTTGTCTTGACTAAGGGGGATCATCAGCGTCTGCACGATCCGCAACTCCGGATCATGTAAGACGTACCTCTGCCCATACTGGCGGCCTGTTGAGCGGCTTTGGCCCTTTGGGAGATGGCGGAGATGTTTTCCGAAGAGGTATACCGGACAGTATCCGTAGAACTTTGCAAAACGTGCTCGACTTTATACCTCCTGGACTCGAGCAGTCATCCTCCGCCAGACTTGGAGCGCCAACCTCAGCCCTCGGTGCGACTTGCTCTTTGCGCTTGTAGGGTCTATCCTGGCCGACAAGTTTCTCCTTCTTCTCCCCGGGTTCTTTTTGGGCTATCTTGGGAGCGGTAGGAAGGGCGATATCGATGGGCGAAGGAGCGTTCGAAGGGGCATCAAGGTCATCGAGATGGGGCCGGACTCCCGGTAAAGCAACTGCTGCCGGCGAAGGGAGCAAAGGCCGTGGGGCCCTCTTCCTCTTGATGCCTTTGTTAAGGGTGACAGGTGCTGGCTCGATAAGAAGTGGCTGGGACGAGAACCTGCAGGCTTTGCATTAGCATACCATAGCCCAGTATCCGCAGAGCTGGCTTACAGTGGTTGATGAAGTTCTCCGTGAGCGAAGAGTTCTCCCTCGACGTCATCCGTCATCTCGTCGAGCCCTGCTTGCTGGTGGTCTATTCGCGCCGGCTGCTGCTGTCGAGTATGTATCACTCCGAGCACTTGGACTTGAAACGCCTGGGCGGAGCTTCTGAGGATAATATCAGAAATAGTAGATGCAGAGGAGATGGCCTGTTGTCGAACATGGCGTGGTGATCGTGATTGATGATGCCCTCCACGACATGGAACCCAAATCATTAGGCCCCGATTGCCGGCGATTAGATAACGTGACTACTCGACTTTGACCATAAAATCGGCATCGTCAACGCTATGCACAGATATGTAGTTTGAAGAAGGACTTCAGGTTCTGGATCAGGCGATAGGTCACTGCCAACAGCTTCTCGAGACGGCAAGAAGGTCAAGACTCAAGACGGTCTTCTGCCGCGCGCCCTTCCACTCTCTCTCCCGGCCTTCCCGGCCGCCTATAGTAGTGTCACGTCGTCGTATCGTTTCATGCTGGATATCGATGCTGATGCCAAAATGCTCCCATGCAATACCACAACCTCAACCGAACCATTCCACCAAATTATAGAGGACACGTCGACGCTCAGAACCGCTGCTCCGCCAGGTAATCGGCCTGTGATTGTTTGTAAGCTCGACGTATCTCTTTGAAGGAGAAAATGCAGCTGACGCACCACTTCTAGATAGAATGTTGCTGGCTTGAACGCGATGGGTTTCCCGGTCCACCCAGCCATGGCGTATCGCACAGTGTTAACCCAACCAACGCTAAGAACGGATGTCAGACGCGTCGTCACCAGATAAATGCGGATCAACGTGTGCTCACAGATCCAGATGGTTAACCCCCACCAACGTGCCCCTGTACTCTCCCCACATCGCACTATGCACTGACACCAACCCATCGTTGGGCCCCTCCTTGGCCAAGATGACCGAATGCGGCCACTTGAAAGTGTCCAGTAGGCCAGGCTCGAAGCTCGCACCCCACGAGTAGTAGCTCACGTCGTCCTGGTCCACCACCTCCGCGTTGAACTCCTTCATCGCTGTTGTGCGCAGGGCGCTGAAAGCCGTCCCATCTCCAGACTGAGGCAGGCGCATGGCCTCCATGATACCGAGAAGGCTGGGGAGACGGTCCCGCCCGATGACGTTGTCGATGAGGTAGTCGGCGAAGGGGGAGCCGCGGTGAGGGGTGGATATGGTGGTGAGGGAGACAACTTTGAAGGCCTTGGGCTTGATCTCAGAGATGAGGTAGCGGCAGTCGAGACCACCCTGCAGTAACGCATCGAGTCAGCTGTACGATCATTTGTGACCTACCAGGTGATATATACGCACCATGGAATGTCCGATGAGATTGACCTCTCGGCCCGGGTACTTTTCCGCAATCACCTCTGCCAAGATGGTCGCTCGGTCCTTGATGGAGGAGGTGGCTGGGACTCGCGCGATCAGGACCTCGACACCGTTTGATTCGAGGACTTCTCGGATGCCTCTCCAATGGGATATTTGGAGCCTACAGTGGTATACATGTCAGCGAGATGATCTTTGTCTGCTCTGCATAGGCTTACGGTGGCAGACTAGCAGGACCTGCGATGTTGTCAGTTCCATCCTAGAAGAGCGACCAAGGAGACATGCTCACCCAGGTAGTCGAAACCCAAGAGTCCATGACAGAATACCACAGGATTTTTTGGTGTACGGTCTACACTGACTGGTCAGTCCCATTCATTGCTCTACCACAGCAGGCCACTCACACTTCTTCCTCAGCTTCTCCTGCTCCTCCTCCACCGTATCCGCCTTATCATCCTCACTCATCATACCATCCACCTGCTTCTTGTTCCCACCCCACCAGCCCATAGTCCAGTTCCCCCAGTCATCCTGTGGAGCCGTAGAAGATATGTTGCGTTTCCCAAAGTCGAATGTCGGCGCCGAGGGGAGCGACACTCGAGGTAATGATAAGTTGGACATGGAGGGGAAGGAGGGGAGCATGCTGGACGACGAGGAGGAAGGTTTCTTGGCAGGGGCCGAGAGGAGGTCTGTGATGGTCCGTTGCAGGTGCAGCGATGGGGCGTCCGATGAGGCAGAGTCCCGCCGTCTCGACGGCGACACCTCCAGTGGGAGGCCCGTGGTGGGGTCGAGGTCGGGGAACGGCTCCTCGGACAAAGCGGTTGTCGGTAACGGCCTCTGCCATGTCGTGGAGCTCTCCGCTGAAGTGCCCTCCCCCCCTTCTGTCGCCGCCCGGGATCGATCATAGCTCTTCCTCCGCTCGCCATGCGAAGCATACGTCATGCTCGCTGTAGGCAAGGTCGTCCGTGTGAGCTGCGAGAGCAGCCGGGGGTGGTGTGGCCGTAAGGGTGCGGGGTAGTGCGCTTGGGGTAGGTGGGATATGGGAGAGTCTCGGTCAAAGGAAGAGTCGAGGCTGGAGGATATAGATGGTGGGGAGAGGGAGGTGTGGATGGCCTCGTCCAGCTGGGCGGCGATCGGCTCATGTTGTCCATGAGGGCCCGCCTTCCCCGCTGGGCTATCCAGCCGTAGAGGCTCCGCACGCTGCTTGCCCTTGGCTAATCTACGAGCAGCAGCATCCTCAACTTCGTGGGCGGCCGACTCTAGATGGCGATGATCATTGCGGCGATGGGCGTCGGAGTGTGAATGGGAGGACGAGGAAGGCTGGTGAGCCCGCCCGTTTGGCTTGTGGTTGTGGGACATCCTTCTAAGGGCGAGGGTGAGGGGGAGATGGCGGGAGGGCGGGAGAGGCATCCAATCGGTAGCTGAGGTCTGTTGTCAACATGCGGAATGAATGGAAAGAGAAGAGCGGATGGATGGATAGAGAAGAGTGTCCGCCGCCAGCAACGTCATTCGGGGAGCTCTTGAAGCGACGCGGGTCAGGTCCAGCAGCGAGGAGCGTCAACAGCTTCACGCGTGCCATCGCGTTCTTCGTCCTCGACTTTCTGGACGCTTGCTCACCTCTGCACAACCCCATGCCCACATAGCACGATGACCGGGAATGCGTACAAGCGATCAGGCATGCCCCACTACCAAGGGCGCGGTCTGCATGAGCCCCTTTTGCCCCTGCACACCGCTCTGGGGTGGGTCATCGCGCAGGCTTTCCCCATCGACGACCAGCTTCATCATGTGCCGGTGTACTCGCTTCAGTTCACCGAGCGTGTCACCCAGATCATTGCTCGAGAAATCTTGGAGGTGAGTGCTATTCAAGGAGACTGCTGGATTTCCACTGAGCTTAGCTGACATACCTCTCCCACAAGGTTGGAAGCACACCCGCGACTTTCACCTCTCTTCGTAACGAGCTCGATCCCCTTGTGAAAGCCGAGACTGCCCAAGTCGTAAAGCGGAATGCCCGGAAGCGAGGCAGAGGAACACACGTAGATGAAGAATACGAGAAGGCGGAGCAATATGTCAGCTGGCTCACAGAATTCGTGAGTTAAGAGCTGCTCGGCCAGCCGTCCAACTCCCAACTGATGTTGCTGGCATCAGAGCAAGAGTTTCGCAGATATGTCAGATGGATGTGGACTGATTGACTGTGAGGAGGATATCAGACTGGACTTCATTTTGCAAGCTAATCAGACATATAGGTCTCGAGAAGGATCTTCGAGAACGTCTCAACCGACTGGAGGACGATGATGTAGGTCTGGCTTTGTCGCAGGAGCGAATCACAATGGAGAGCTGACATTTATTGGACAGCCTGGCGAAATGCAGTCCCCTCTGGTCAGCTGAGTAGCTTCTATCAACGTGCTACAGCAGCTGATACCAATTACCAGGAGCGAACATCTTGTCTTGGGCTCTTCACCCGGAGCTTAATCAACACCTTTCGAAAGCTATCTTTCGACGAGACGGCCCATCTGGCGCAAGAGATAGCCAAATGGTGTGGGCACTCTGGTGGCGGTCTTTCGAAGCCCGTCTCAATGTGGTCGCTTGACCGTGAGCTCTCAGTCATCGCTCTCCCAAAACGGACGCTAGCTTACAGCGTTTCATCGCAGGCAAGTCGGGGCTCGACGACACGTTGGACAAAAGGGTGAAGGCGATGGAAGAGTATGTGTTTGAGGCTGAGAGTCTTCCCTATGCTGACATCCGTGCCCGACAGCTTCCAGGCATCAAACGCTTCA
Source organism: Cryptococcus sp. DSM 104549 (assembly GCA_036427605.1). Classification (NCBI taxonomy): domain Eukaryota; kingdom Fungi; phylum Basidiomycota; class Tremellomycetes; order Tremellales; family Cryptococcaceae; genus Cryptococcus; species Cryptococcus jaspeensis. The sequence goes on along the minus strand of CP144044.1, from coordinate 3,196,877 downwards.
GCAGACTACTCCAACGCCCTTGCCTCTTTGAGAGGCTTTTACGACTACCAACTTCCTACAGCAACAAGAGGGCAGCACCAGCAACACCAGCACGCTCTCTTGAACATTGCTGCATTTCACTACTCAACTGGGGGACTGGAGTCCGCACGATCGGTATGTGATCCAGCTCCTCCCTTGTAGCCTACCTAACAATTCATGTATATAGGCGGTGGATGAGGCTATACGGGTTGCAAGAAACGTCGGAGACAAAGGCTGTCTGCAGCAGTGTATGAGGTGCGTTCGTTGGTGCCCCTGAGCAATCTCACTATACTGATCAATCGATACAGCCTGCTCCAGCGGATACAGTCCGAGACAAGTTCTGTAGCTTTCGCAGCGACAGAGACTGTCCGTATCCACCAGACTGCCATCCCGCCATCCCGTCTCCCTGCCGGAGCGACGCCGATGGACGAGCTCTGGTCGGTGAAGGCTGCTCTCGATCTCGTGAGTCAGCTCCGATGAGCCTTCCCAGCGCATGAATGTCTGTGATGTGGAGCTGATATCAACCTACTCAGGGCGAGCCTGTACATATCGCATTCCGACGGATACACTCCGCTCTCGGGAAGGAGCTGCAGTCAGAGAGCGGAGGAAGCGAGGACGAGCGCCGAGGAGGGAAGCAGTGGCGGACAGGCGAGGTATTGGACAGGTCGGCGTGGCATGCCACTCAGGCTGGGCTGTGGAACCTATTGGGTAAACTTGAGATTTGTGTGACACAGCGCACAGGTTGGAGCTGACGAGCGACAGGGTCGAATACGCTCGCCGAGTTCCACGAGGAGATGGCACTGAAAGATCTTGCCCCGTGGAGTGATGGGAGGTTAACGGTGATCCTAACCCGGGCTCAAAGGGTATGTTTTACGCTTCCAACCTACAATGCTGCATCGTGGATAAGCTGACGCTGACGCTCCTTGTGCAGGCTACTGATCGAGCCGAGTACGACCAGGCATTAGCATTGTTACTGGATATGTCTGTTTTGAAGGGCATGACAATCCCACAATACCATCGTTGGGCGAGGATGGTATGGGCGATCATGGAGCGGCGGACGACTATGAAGTGAGCTATATCCTATCGGCGCCACATGGCCAGCTGCTAACCAGCCACAACAAGCAGCGGTGACCCCGAGACCCTCTCATACCTCTCCTCCCTCCAACCTCCCAAAGACTACTCCACTCGCCTTGGCCCTGGCGGCCCCTCCCGCGAGCTCGGTCACCCCTCACCTCTGTCCCCTTCATCCCTCTCCCCCATCACCGACTCCTCCCAATTCTCCCAGCGGATCCTCCTCGTCCAAGAGCACGTCCGCGACTCCCTCCGAAAAGCCACCAAACTCCAAGCGTCCGCTGCCCCCGCACCGCAAATCCTCCCGCATGTACTCTCGGCGGTGGAACTGTCGGCAGAGCTGGGGCTGTGGGTGTTGTATAGGTATGGGGTGGTGGTGCTGGCGGAGGTGATGCTAGGGATGGAGGGGATGGGGATGGCGGAGAAGGTCATTAGGGAGGTGGAGAGTGTATGGGATCAGGTGAGTGTACTCTCGGGGGCTCCGCCATCTCTGAAATGATCATTGACAGAGCCGCATTCGCAGGTCTTGGGAGGTGGTGATGTAGAGGTAATCGCCAGAGGGGCTCTTTGCTTGGGCAAAGCCAATATAGAGCTGGCACTCGACAACGAATCAGCCGACCTTCTCAGTACGTCGCTTTACCCTCTTCATATTCCCTCCGCTGACTGTACCTGCCTTAGACGAAGCTACTCGCCACCTCACCCATGCTCTGAAAGCTGCCACCAAACTAGAATCCCGCTCACTCATCCTAGAGTGCACGTCCCTCCTGTCGCTCAGCATGGACTTGGGTATCGGCGGGGGAGCGCCGTCCGACGAACAAGGGATCAAGGAGCGAGATGCGATGGTGGCGCGGTATGAACTGGCGAAGAAGGGTGCTGAAGTAAGAGGTGGGCAGATAGGAGGGCTGGCGAGGAAGGTTGCAGAGGTGGTGAAGCTCGTGGGTGTACGTGCTGCTGAGGGCTGGAGTTGAGGTGCAGTACGTGGAGCTTGTAGGGTATGCATCGCTCAACATGTCTATGAAGGCCCAAAATACCAGTACACTTATACACAGTACAAATTGTCCTCCGCCAGGCTACTGGCGGCATGTAGATTGGGAAAATGTGTGATGTGCTAGTTACAAATGAACAGGCGGCCACAAGGCGCACCTTCTGACATCCCCCTCCTCCCCTTCTCCCCTCTTTCTCCCCTCCTCAGTCGTGCATCACTGCAAAGAGCCTAAACTCTGTTCCTCCCGTGGGATCAAGCGTCTCCTTCAATACCTCGCAGTGAAGAGTATGAGTGCCGGGCTCCAATCCCGAAGCAATTTCTTTCACCCTGTAGTCTCGCGTCAGTTCCAAACCACCCCATGTCAAGTGAGGACTCAAGAGCTCACATTCCCATATTCCGCTTGTCCAACTTCCACCACCCATCAACCTGCGTACCCCTCATCCGCTCATCGTCCACCCAGCACCACACGCTCCCCAGCCCGAGCTTTGCGCTTCGTTGATACCCAATGAAGACCGACCCACCAGCGTCACTTGCCTGGCGCTCGTTGGGTGCTGTGAGGAACCGTCTTGTCCGAGCTTGGGCGTGAGCGTGAGGAGGGGAGCGCGTAGAGTGGTGTCGATAGTCGCTCTCCTTGCTATCGGGGTTGTACGGACCCCCAGGGCGCATCGCTATAGGCAGCGGCTCAAACTTATTCCTCGAGGTGTCACTCGTCTGAGCGTCTTCGAGGGATTCGCCAAACTCGTCCCCTGCGTCCTCATCATCGTCGTTCGCTTCCCCGAGAAGGAGAGCCGACGTGTCGTCCGATACGTCTGCGGCCTGGGGCGGGGAGACGACAAAGTCAAAATTGGCGGTGGATCCGGGCTCGCGCGCGATGAGATAGCGCTTCTCCTTCCAGGACCATTGTGTCCTACCACGCCCAAGTGCCCGGTCAGCTTCTGCTTCAACTGAGACAATTAAGCTGCGGGTTGACAAGAACTTACCATCCACTAGATCCATCGGCCAAGACGAGGCCCCTAAACTCCCCCTGCTCAAAGTTGTCCTCCAGCGTCGACACCGCTCCATGTAAGATCCCAGAGTTCTCTGACCGGCAGACGGGCGCATGCTTCATGTCCCTCTGCGAAGGGTTGAACTGTCCTGTAAGAGATGTCTGGGTTGTATGTTAGTATTATGTGCATTCTTCCTAATGACCAGGCAACATGTGGACTTATGAGACTCACTGCTGGCACATCGAGGATCCTCAACGTTGGCCGGCGTAGGCTGCCTGATGCGAACCGTCCCAGCGCACTCAGCTGAGAAGGCGTGGATCTCTCGATCTGGTCTTGCAGGTACCTGATGACCAGCCCCGCTGCGAGCCCATGTCCCAATCCTGAGATCTACCCCCGTACGTCACAGTCAGCATAGCCACCGTGAACAAGGGCAGAGCTATACACTCACGTGCATGACGTCCACCGCGACGCCTCCCCACTCCCGCACCTTTGGGTCCCCCATCGCCACATCATCGCCCGTCCTGAACCACCTCGGCATCTGCTTCTCCGGGTCCGCGAGGATCCGGGGTATCAGAACATCACGGACAGCGATGGAAGGGACATCGTAGAATGAGAGGACGTCGCTGTGGAAGGTGGAGGATGATACGAGGGAAGGGAAGAGGGTTGTGAACGTCCTGCAGACGGCATGAGTCAGCGTCTGTCACTATTACATCCAGAAAGCGTTACTCACTCGATGTTGATGATCGCCGGCCTCGACCCCAGCTCCAGCACCCCCCTCACGAGGTGCTCATACGCCCCCACCACCTCAAACTCCAACAAATCATTGATCCCCAATTCCAGCAACACCAAATCCGAGTCCTCGGGGATATGCTCCTTGAAGCACCACCCAAAATACCCCGCGCCCACGCCCCCCTGGGCGCCGTTCACGAACCGGTTCTCGGGGTGCGGGAAGGTCTCGTTGAGCCAGTCAAAGATGAGGACGTGGAGGTTGTCGGGCGAGTAGAGGGTGGAGGCGCCGAGGTGGGAGAGCGGGGCGATGGGGTGGGAGGGAGGGGGGGCTTCGGTGATGTCGATGTTGTCTTCTGTTTTGCTGTCGGGGGCGGACACGGGGGAGGAGGCGTCGTCGTCTCGCCGACGGAGGGCAGCCGGAGGAGTGAGACCCCGGCCTTTTGAGACTGAAGACACACGCGACGGCGTTCGTCAGCTCAGACCAGAGGGGCCACGACAACCGACACGTACCACTGCCGCCGATGACAGATACAGTGTAAGGCTGGCCAGAGCGAGCCTTATCCAGAAACGCCTGTATCCTCGCTCCCGTACCTGCTCGACGAGACATTGCATGATGGTCAGCTTCACCGCACGCCCCAGCGCGTACGACGTCTCCTCGACCTACCCTCATGTTGTAACGCTCTCCGCAGCTCCCACTCCCTACAACCCACACGCACGACATCAGCATCCCATCGCCGTAGCCTTCTCACAGACTCGAGATAAAGCTCACCGCATCATATCATCCTCATCCCAGCGCTGCCCCCCCGTCGCCGCACTCGCCGTATCCTTGACCTTCTTGAACGCCGTCCCCAGCGCGTGCCGCGTGTTCTCGCCGTGGGGCGTGCCGGGCGCGAAGAGCAGGAAGAGGAAGGCGAGGCCACAGGCGAGGATGAACCATGTTTTGGAGAGGCGGTAGGGGCTGAAGGGGATGGAGAGCATTGTGGGCGGGCTTGCGTCTGGGTTCAAGGGGCGGCGTGGGGTGGGGGTGCGAAGGGGAAGGAGAGAGCGGTGGGGCGGTGGGGCGGTCGGGTATCAAGTGTAGTGAACAGAACGGGGCGGAGAGATGGGCTTGGATGAAGGGCACACAGCCATGAGAGGGGGACCTGGCTGGATGGTTATAGGACTAGGGGTGTAAGAGAGTGGATGCTTGGAGATGAGATGAAGAAGAGTTCAGTTGCCAGGAAATAAGCTCTGGTGGGATGGTCGTCTCCCCGCAAGAAGCCGGTCCGATCTCAGATCTGGCCCGCGTAAACAAATCCTCTCGTGTTCATCCAGCCGTCGCATGCTTTGCAACAGCACGGAGTGAAGAACCTGATACATTGTCTCGAGCGCATCCCAGTCGTACTGTACGTTTCTACATTCATCCATGATCCTCCCTCCCCCCGCACCGTGTATGTACACCGCTCTCCTTTCCCCTCCCTTTTCCCTCCCTTCCCCCTCCCTGGCCACTCTATGTGCTCTTCAGCGACACCTCGCTGAGCACTCTGAACGCCTCCTTGTAAGCATCCAGCAACGCCTTGATCCTCGTCCTCTCCGACACGAGCGCCTCGTCCTCAAACAGCAGGTCCGCAAAGAGGTCGGGCTTGTAGAGCTGCGTTACGAGACGCTGCTGGATCGCGTCGCGCGAGAAGTTGACCTGTTGTAATGAGAAGGAGTAGATCCGTCAGCTACTGTCTCAGTATTGGTTAGACGAGGTAGATGACGACAACTCACCAGCAAGTGCATGATCGACTTGGGCACGAGGTCTTGGATCGTTTGCCGTGTGATCCCAAAGTAGCTCGCGATCAGCGACCTGATCAGCGTCGTCTCCATCTCCTCCCTCGGAGAGAGGTGCAGCGGCTGGTCCCCGGGGTTCTATCCTCATCATCAGCATCCTGCCATCATGCGTGTCACGAAGCATCGAGCTGATATCAGAAGGAGGCTCCCAACTCACCGCCTCGAGGTGCTTCCCCAGACTCTTCATATCAAACGACGCCGCCCCTTCCAACCTCCCGCCAGACCTCCTACCCGTCCCCAGATCCGGCAACAAATCCTTCTGCTGCTGCTGCGACTGGAACGGCTGCTGCTGCCTCCCCAACCCCCTCTGCTGGTCCCGCCTCTCCCCCTGGCTCGACATGATATCCCCAGGTTGGGCCGTCCCGTTCGGCCCCCCGAAAAAGTAGTTCAAGAACGACTCCTTCGCGCCATGCGGCGAGGTACCAGCGATGCTCCCGGGGCCCATGCCGGCGTTGGCGGCGCCGAGGAGGGCGGACGGGTTGGAGCCTGAGGCGGTGCGGATGTGCTGGCGCTTGGAGTTGACGGTGAGGGAGTCCTTGATGCCGGTGGCGGTGGTGGGGCGGCGGATGTCGGGGACAGAGGCGGAGGCGGAGCGGGGGTGGTGGTTGGGGAGAGACATACCGTTGGGCGGGGCGGAGCCCGTGTCGTCGGATGACGCCGAGTCCTCGTCGTCCTCGCCATGGCTAGAGATGGACGGAATCTACAGCGAGGATCAGCATGGCCCAACCAACTTTATTAACCTTCAACCCACCCTTTGCGTCTGAGAGCTAGGCGCCCCAGCCCGCGCAATCGCCGCCGACCCAGCGACAAAGTCCGGGTGGTTGGTGTTTATATACGCCGCCTGGATCGCGATCAAGCTCGAGACATAGTCCGAAGTCGGCCCGAGCCGTTCTCTGAGCAGCTCCGACACTGCCTCGATCAACTGCGTGAGCAGCCTCGGGAATCGTTGCAGCTCCTGTATTACCCAGTCGTCAGTCTCGCTAGCGCCGGAAGCTAGTTAGCGGGGACGACTCACAGGGCTCGTGCAGTTATGGCAGATCTTCATCAACTCCTCATAAACCAGCTCCACGCACCTCAAGCTCGGCGCCTCGAGGAGCTTGATCTGCGGCTTGACGAGCAAGTCGAACGCCACCTCTGGCACGAACAAGCTCGGCCTCGGCCCCGTCGAGTTGCGGATCGCCGTGCGGATATCGGACAGCGATAGGTTCTGGGCCGGGTCGATACCCTGGAGGGCGTGGCCGAATACATCGTTGAAGATGTAGTAGATGCGGGCACCGCCAGAGAGTTCTTTGGTGGAGATCTCGAGGGAGGTACCGTCGATGGAGGAGACAAAGTCTTTGGAGAACTCGGTCATGAGTTTGAGGATGAGGGAGCCCTGTAGATGAGAGGTCAGCTTGCTGGGAACCATAAGAAGACGGAAGCAGCAAGACTTGCCCTGTGCTGCTCGCCGAGGAAGGTGGCGTCGCCAAACGCGTTGAGCTCTTGCTGGGTCTGTCCCATCAGAGTGTTCAGCCTGGCCTTCATATCCGGCAGTTTCTCTCGGATATGGTTCATCAACACCTATATTGAGGTCAGCATTCAGCCACGTTCGACAAACAAGCCCACCTCGACGCACCACATTGAGCGTCTTTGCGAGGAACTTTGTCCCGCACCGATGCGCGATATTCCTATAAACAGGGTGCGTCCTGAAAAAGTCCTCCTCCTTCGACCTTGCATCCTCCATCGGCAGGTCCTGCATGATATCCTGCTGGCTGCGGTTCACGACGCCGACAAAACCGAGCTTGAGCGGGTAGGTCCTGCCGGTGAGGATGTCGAGCGCGTTGGTGCCCGCGTCCATGAGGTCGAGCTTGGTGAGCACGCCGAGGGTGCGCAGCCCGCGGGGGTCGACGGTGCGTGCGAGCTTGAGGGCGTCAGAGTTGGCGAGGTCGACGTTGGCGGGGGAGACGGCGAGGATGACGCTGTGCGGGGTGTCAGCGGTATTGGACGCGACGGCGGAGAGATCGGGGGCTCACGCGTTGGGCTTGGAGATGTAGTCGAGAACAAGGTTCTTGATCTGCCTCTCAATGTCTGTGGGCTGGTCGCCCACCGGCACCTTTGTCAGACCGGGGAGGTCCACCAAGGTGAGGTTGAGCACCCCTGGCCCGTAAATCTTGAGGTTGATAGGCAACTTCGACACGCCCTACCGTAACCCCGCACTGTCAGCGCCGACCCGTCGACCTGCCGGCCATTCCCGCACCACCACACCGACCACCTAGAGCACTCACCTTGTTCTGCCCTGCAACCCTATACGTCTCCGCCTCAATCTCCTTCCTGATCTCCTCAAAATCCGTAAACCTCCTGTTGATATGCAAAAACTCGGCATACGCCGCTCCCGTGTTATCCCCCATGCTCCTCCCTCCAGGGCGCATCACCCCCGCACCCGCGCTCGGCGTACTCTCCAGATTCGGCAAAAAGCCCTCCTCCTCCATCGCCTTATCCTGCTTCGCCTTGGTCTGCGCGCTGACCCCGCCGCCCGACCCGCCCCGGGACGCGTTATCGGGCGTGTGGATAAGCTGCAAGACAAGCGGGCGGCGCGTGACGATGCCAGACCCGCGGGGGAGGAAGTCCCTGCCGACGATGGTCTCGAGGACGGACGACTTGCCAGAGGACTGGGAGCCGACGACGACGATCTGGGGGAGGTCGACGGCGTCGCCGCCGATGGCGTTGAATGTGTCCTGGAGCTTGTTGACGAGAGCGATGAGGTCGCCGTCCATGGACATCTTGGAGGTGTTTTTGAAGGGTAGAGTGTGGTCTAGAGGAGTGGAAGACGGCGAGGAAGGGCCGAGTATGTACGAGAGTCCAGTGTATGAAAGAGAGGGTGTTTGTAGAGATGGGAGGCGGCTAGACTAAGACCTGTAGCCTAGATATGTGGAGACAAGTAGGAGGGAGGGAAGTAACGGGCGGTATGGCGCGGGGTGAGTACAGGTATGAGTGATGTGTGTTGTGATGTCTATAAGCTATGACAAGATGCGATGCGGTATGCTGAGGATAGAGAGGGAAAAGAGAGCGAAGAGAAGAGTGCGATGCATGTATTCCTCCCGCCACGAACGCTGCCGAGCGAGTTACGTGCGTCACTTCTGGGCCAGGCCCATAGCGAGACGCGTGCCTATCCTCCGGTCAAACACGCGTCGCCACGTGTGCGCACGCCTATCTCCCTGCGTCACTGACAGCGCGGCACTCGATGCGCCGTGTTCTCTCGACTTCCTATGGCCTTGACTGAGAGCCACTCGACTCTGCTACAAGCACCAAAAGCACAGAGACAGTCGGCCAGCCATGGTGACATCTCTCGCAGTCCCAGTGGCCTACATATCCGTCCTCGTCACGGCTCTCGCCATCTTCTCCCGCGTGTACAGGCGTCGTCAGGCCGGTACGCTCATCTCCCTTTGTTCACCACCGCGGAACAACGCTGACACCCCCTGCAGTCGAAAAGACCTCTTTCCAACCATGGCTCCCAAACCACCCTGAGCGCGACATATACATCTCCCTCCTCTCCGCCGGTGACACCCCGGACGCCCTCCTCAAATCCGCTCTGATCGCCCGCGCCAAAGCCGACATCAAGCGCATCTGGCGGATCCGGGACGACAAGATTGCGCTCACGAACTTGCACCAGCGCGGGCTCGTCGGGGACGACACGATGGTGCGGTTCGCTGCGGCGGAGAAGGAGCTCGAGGCGGAGGTGGTGGATGTGGTTAGCGAGGCGAACACGTTCAAGCAAGGGTGGGGGCAGTTCATCTTCCCTACGGCGACGGAGATGGTGCAGGCGGACAAGACGAAGGAGGCGGTGTTGGCTATACCCAAGATCAAGATGGTGGCGGGTGAGCTCGTCTCTCTGGTGCCAACCTATCCGTACGAGGGAGCACGTACTAACAAGCTAGCACAGACAAGCGTCAAGAGCTGAGGAGGAAATACCTCCCCAACGCTCCGGTCGCCCAAACCCTTCTGGAAGCCGCAACGCAAGCAGCCATGGCTGCCGCTGCCGCCAACGGCGCCTCCTCCTCCACCCCCTCTGCCCCCACAACCCCCGCTAAAACCCCCGCACTCACCGCCTCAATGCCTCAAAAAGCCACACCGGGACAAGCCGACGAGAAGGCTGAGAGTCCGGCAGCGGCAGGAGCGGGGTCGGGTGCGACGACACCAGCCTCGACACCGTCAAAGGTTGGTCAGCTCTGTGGGCTGAAGAGGTGGCTCCTTCGCAACAACATAAACTGATGATTTGCATCTGTAGCAGGTTTTGCAAGGGTCGGTGGGGAAGAAGAAGGGGAAGAAGAAGTGAGGGGACGGACGGGTTGATCCTGCTCTATGCATCTTATACATACCGCACACAGACAGTGTCGGATGTGCTGGTGGAGACTGAGCGGAAGCGGATGTCTCGGCAAGAAGGAAGCATCGATCCATGACATGCGTTGTCTTCAATCTGTTCTTGTCATGTCATCTGGCACCCGGCAGACTGGCATTCATGTCGGCTGTCTCGACTTGGCCGTCTTGTCGCCTTTGGTCGCCATCTTGCCACTCGCTCAGCCTCATCGACGGACTGCTCTTCCAAACTTGTGGCACGTGATAACGACAGCGCTGACGTGGCCGCATTGCTGACGGCGGGAAACAATGCAGTGCTGAGAAAGAATGGACCAAGAGAAGCTGCTGGAAGACATTTGCCACCAACCACCAGAGCAGACATTTGATGAGAACATTTGATGAGAAAGCACAGGAATGGCATCGGCCCACCACATATACCCGGCATATAGAAAATAAAAAGTATCAAAAACGAAAACATCCCCCGCCCCGACCGATGAAATCACCCCCTCAAAAAACCCGCCACCAAAGCCCCGAAGCCCAGCCCATCTCAGCGAGACAGAGCTTAAGCGCCGAAACCGTAGAGGGTACGGCCCTGCCTCTTGAGGGCGTACACGACGTCGAGGGAAGTGACAGTCTTCCTCTTGGCGTGCTCGGTGTAGGTGACAGAGTCACGGATGACGTTCTCGAGGAAGATCTTGAGGACACCACGGGTCTCCTCGTAGATGAGGCCTGGAGAGGAGTGTTAGTATGGGTCATCGATCGATAACGACGAGAGTGGGTGAGACACACCAGAGATACGCTTGACACCACCTCGGCGCGCGAGACGACGGATAGCGGGCTTGGTGATACCCCTAGAGAGTCAAGTGGGTCAGCGATGCATGCAATAGATGGATGATGAATGGAGATGATGGACGTACTGGATGTTGTCACGCAGCACCTTCCTGTGGCGCTTGGCACCGCCCTTGCCCAGACCCTTGCCGCCCTTTCCTCGACCAGACATTGTTGATAAGTTGTTGTTGTGGGGGGTGGGGGGTGGAGAGAGTGGAGTGGAGTTGTGTTTGGAAAAACGTGGATGAAGAAAAGAGAGAGAGGGGAGGCAAGAGGAGGAGAGGGGGGTTGTTATATACGGGCGACGGGTTCGGGCGGCGGGGCGGGGTCAGGCTCAGGGGCGGGGGGGCTGGGTGAGGCACAAACAAAGCAGAATCATTCAGGGTCCCTTTTCGTCGCTTTTTCCATGGCTTCTCTTGCCGCGCAGAGGAATTCGGTCGAAAAGGCTTTACCGCTGATCTAAAATTGGTTTCGCATCGTAGAGCATTCATTCTTTCAGCGTTGTGTAGCGATGCATCAGGGCTATATGCACGTATTTTTTGCATGCGTCAATGAGGTCGGCGAAGCATACTTTACTCGAGAGATCAGTTCATGGGGGCAATATCGTCACGTGATACTTTTGGGGAGCGGAACTTTTGTTGATCGTCCGCCGCTGCTTGTGACGCAGACGCTCGCTCCTCGCCGTTGGGCAGCTTGGGGCTTGGGCTTGCTGGGGGGCGGGCGGCGGCTGGAGGCCTGGAGCGGCTGGAGCCCGACCCCAGTTTCCGACGCCGAAATGACGCTGCTGGGCGTGCTGGCGCGTGGCATGTGGCGGTCAAGAAGCCAGCAAAGACTCCTCGTCCTCTCGCGCAGAGCACGACGGGAAGACGGGCGACGCGATTTCGAAGTTCAGACTCCTCGTCGTCGTCGTCGTCTCGTCGATCGTCAACCTCATTCCGGCTCGTCACACCTTTATTTGCTTCTTTACTCTTCATCTCTCTACGTACCTTCGTCACCTACCAGCGCCAATGAACGACCCAATATGGACCACTACTCATCATCTACGCACTCCACCCAGGCAGCTATCAAGGCTCTGACAGCAACAACACAACGCGTCGTCACTTCCTCCCACCACTTCCCGATTGGACTTCCCATCCACTCTCTCGCACCTCTCCATCACCCTCCCACCCGCCCTTATCCAACTCGCGCTGTCCGCCATCCCGTCGCCCCGCCTCCTCTCGCGCCACTTTGCTACCAACCCATCCATCTCCTGCGCGCCCCGCAAAGGTGTGCAAGGCCTCGCCCGTATCTGGGCTCGAGCGGGGCTCGAACATCGTGATGGGTCTAGAGACACGGAGCAGGGGTGGTTATGAGAGACTTAGGCGGAGGTCTGGCTGAGAGTCCTGAGACTGCAGATCGTGATACTGCCGGACCTGCCGCCTCGGGTTGAGGGGTTGAGTAAGCCCGACAGCAATTGCATGCCCGGACCTGGTGCAAGAGCCTGCACGCTGCTGTTCCCATCCGTTGCTTCCGCTGAAGCAATGTGTACTAACGATCTCTGCGCTTACCAGTACTTACAAGGCCAGCTCAGTTGTCGCAAGCATATCCTTTTTGAGTCGCCGCAATCTGGCATGGTATGTAGAGCTTTGGTGCAGTTCCCACCCATCTTAGTCAGGCTCGACCCCGATCGTTATCGGTGACCATCTGATACGCTTCTGGGCTCCAAGCGCGCATACCTTTCATGCATGTGCTGTGTAACGTACCAGACCGTACGGGGTTGTGCACATGTATTCTAACCGTGGCATTGTTTCCAACAGATACTCCCTTTTGAACGATTGAAAGTGCGCTCGCCGTCATGAGTTGGAGAAAGGAACACGACGGAGGACCGGTGTCTGAGTGAAGGGGAACACGGCGACATTGGCCACTTCCGTCTCATCATCCCACGCTCCTCCCTTACTCACCTCTACCAGACACACTTATAAAGGCCGAGTAGGAAGTACGAGTATTGCACCCACACCTGACTTCAACAATCTCCCACCCCTTCCTTCATACACAGCTAACGACAATGGCCTCCGAGCAATCCCAATGGTCCCCTCCCACTTCGGACCCTAACCCGTTCGCCCCGCCCTTGCGAGTGTACGAGTACTCTGGTGATGGTAAGAGCAAGAGGCTATACGTTCCAAGGACTCAAAACCCTTTCGGCCAGGACGCCGCCACTAACATGTCGCGGTATGTCTGTATCTTCTCGGTCGGAATGTGGCGTCCTTGAGTATAGGGTTGATGCCCAATGGTTGAAACTATAGGGCTTTGGGCTTGTCCAACGCATCCAACCTGCAAACCCGCCTCGCCTCCACATACGACTTCACCTCGAGGAACTCGGGGGGCTGGCAATCCACGCATAGCGAAGGGGTTGCGCCTCCCCCTGCTGAGGTCGTCACCGGCATGTGTGACTGTGACCGAAACGAGTGCCTCTTGCATGACGTTCCTCATGAGGTGTAAGCCCTTCCTCATTCTTCAACTTACGACCCACATCGTCAGCTGTCAGTCTTTTGTTCTGTGTGAAGCTGATGCACTCGTCTGATAACTGTAGGATGGGGCCCGTCCATGTCTCCCAGATGAGTAGGTCGCTTTTAGGCTTGATGGGAAGGAGCAATGCAGCCTCGGGGCAGTCTGCCTCGCAGCAACCGTCGGAGCAGCCATCTGAGCAGCCCTCGGAGCAGCAACCTTCAAAGAAGGAGTAAGCTCTGGCGATGCATCTGTCTGGCAGTAAGCAGCTCTCATGGCGAGCGGAAGTCTTCAGACCGTGCTCAATACGTAGAGTAGAGCCGCGTATCGCTCGAATGTATTTGGAAGATAGTCTTGCTGTCTGGTGCTCGGGTTCGAAAGAAACAAATGATCGCCGTCCTAACCGCCACGTCACATGGCCCATGGGGGTCTCTTGTGTGTCTGGATCTGCGTGTACTTTTCGTGTTTCATAGCCCATCCCGCCCTCGGTGTCTGTTCGGTGATCCTCGGCCAGCTTGTATAGGCTTACTCATCTCTCTCGTCGCCGAGGGTGTTATTTGTGGCCATATGAAGCTGTTCTGAGTTGCATACAAACATAATTGTGGTACATTCCTTTGACATCATGTGTCTCGTGTGACGTACTACCCGACATTATCGGTCCATGTACACACACACCCTCTAGCAATCTATCTGAGACATCATTCTTCTTCTGAGAACGAAGTGGAAGCTCACTTGTCGCCGCCATGGGCTGAGATAAAGGAATATCATCACAGACGGTGGCCGAGGGGGTTTGATTGACGGGGAGCCGGCGACGCCATCGAGCTCCTCTCATCCCATGCTCTCTTCCTCCCTTGCACGCACACCGCCAGAGACAGCTATAAAAGCCAGAGAACGGGCCATGAGTATCACACCCACACCAAACTTTCGCGATCACCCACCACCTCCTCTTCCTTGATTGACGACTCACCACAATAATGTCAGCTGACGAGCGCCCCCGATGGACTGCCCCAACTGCAGGCTCCAACGTGTTCGGCCCGCCTTTGCGAGTCTACGAGTTCTCTGGTGAAAGTAAAAGCAAGAGGGAGTATCTTCCAAAGTCCATCGACCCCTTCGGGCCCGACGCTGCGGCAAGCATGTCGCAGTATGTCTGCTCCCTCTCAGTTTGATTATGTGGCTTTGGGTATGAAGCTGATGGTACATCATTCGTTTCTACTTCTTGTGCTGAAACTATAGGTCTTTGGGCTTGTCTGACCGGTACAACCTGAAGACCCAACTCGCTTCCGAGTACAACTTCACCTCGAGGAGCGCGGGGGGGTGGCAGGCTACCCACACCGAAGGAGTGGAACTTCCCCCCTCTACGCAAGTCCCCACAGACCTGTGTAATTGTGACCAAGACGGATGCCTCTTGCATAGTGTCCCGACAGAGATGTAAGCAGATGTTCCCGGGCTACTTGCACCCCGCTCGTTGTGCCGCCACTGGTCGTGATGAGCTGATCCAATCGACTGTCATCTGCAGCGCGGGAGCCTCTCAAATCGCAAAGTTCCACACTTCAATCCCAGGAATGCTAGCAAAGTGGAATCCTTCGCAGGGAGCTCCTTCGCAACAACCTTCAGAGCAGCCTTCGGAGCAACAATGAAACCAATCGCAGGCTTCGTCTGATACCTTCGAAGACGAATTGAGCACTGAAGGTCTATCTGATTGATTGGCGATGAGGAATAGCTTTTATGTAGATCTTAAAGTCTGAAGAAAGATGCATACAGTCTGCGAGTATCGTTGAAAGCATTTCGAAGATTGTCATCCGGTCCGATCGCATTTGAAAGCGATAGAGGATTGCTCGGTCTATCTTGCCACATGGCCCGTGTAAGTCTGTACGTGTCTGGATCCTGTCAATACCACATATGTTTCCTGGCAGTTAAACGCACCCAACTATATACGTCATTCGTCTCCAATACTGTGTGATCCTTTTTAGGAAGTGGGATTACGCCCACCGCCATAAACCGGAACAAAGGGCTACCACAGAGGGCATGTGTCTGGATAATGGGGGACCAGGCAACATGGTCGAGTGCCGTCTCACCTCGCGCTCTCGCCCTCCCTTACTCTCCTCCAAGAGACACTTCTATCACTATCAGTGCCAGAGGGAAAAGTTTAAGTAGTGCACACATACCTGGCTTCAGCAATTCACGCCCCCTTCTCACTCACAGCTTACGACAATGTCCACCGACGAGCGCCCTCCGTGGACCCCCCCAGCGGCGGGCTCCAACCCGTTCAGCCCGCCCTTACGAGTTTACGAGTACTCTGGCGAGGATAAGAGAGCGAGAATATACGTTCCAAGGATCCTGGATCCCTTTGGCCAGGATGCTGCCACCAAGATGTCTCTGTACGTCTGCACCGCTCCTTCAGATTGGCTATGCCCCGTCAGGTTCGATGAAGCTGATGCCCGGTGACCGTTCATCATCGACTTTGTTCTTACTACTTCAGAGGCCTGGGACTGTCTGACCAGTCTAACCTCCAAGTCCGACTCGCCTCCGAATACAACTTCAGCTCAAGAAGCGCGGGGGGCTGGCAGTCTACACACACTGAGGGGACTGAGCATCCGTCTTCACATGTTCTCATGAGCGTATGTAAGAGTACATGCGACGAAGACAGCTGCCTCTTGCATGATGTCCCTGTAGAGATGTAAGCAGCCGCTATGGCTCAACAGACGTCACCATCAGCTGTCTTCTGCGCCGAGCTGATTTAATCTTCTGACCTCTGCAGCGTTGGGCCTTCACAGTTCGCACAGTTCAGCGCAAGGTCCCTAAACTTCCGAGCGACGGGAAATGAACTTCCGAGAGTGTTCCCCTCACAGCAGCGATCGGAGCATCCGTCAGGGCAAAAACAGCCAGAGCAAGCCTCAAGGCAAGCATCAGAGGAAGCCTTAGAAGAAGCCTCGAAGCAGTCAGCACCATCAAAGGAGTAAGCATTGTGAAGCAGGTGTTTACGAGGCCCGAAAATGCTTAGCTCCTGCAATGAGGGATGCCCATAATATAGTAGAGTACGTACGAGTAGTGCGCGCATGATTCGTCAAGATGAACCTTGGTGGTAGATCGCGTTCGCTCTGGTCAGGCGACTGCTCCACCGGCGTTCGTACCGCCGGCCCGGTCCTTGTATTCAGTTTAGGCGGCTGTGAGTGCAGTGGAGGGGTTGAAGTGGAAGGAGATAGGATCAGGCAGAGGTCGAAGGCCCAGCAGTGGATGGCCGATGGAGGGGTAAGGATGAATGTCGCAGAAGCGTGGTGGTTGGCGAATGCCTGCGGCGTGCATGCAGCGTGGTGGTCGGTGACTGCATGCGGCCGAGCGGAATATACAGCCCCGTGCATGCATGATTTTCTAACTTCGTTGTGATGGCTCAGCGGTTATCATCTCTCGCCGTTAAGAGATATTATGTAATCGTTGGACAATGCACACGCTACACTCGCGTGGTCCTTATCCCCAGCCGGTAATTATGTTCAGCTCGCACCTGGACTTGTAATATGCCCTTCAAGCGGCTGGGTTGGCTGGTTTAGTTGCGGATGAGTCGAAAGATATCGTTCTAAACATAGCCGGGACACGGAAAAGGGGGAGTCCAAGAAGTGGCTCTTCCTTTTTGCATCTTTTTGATTTATGCATCTTTTTGATTTTTGCATCTTTTTGATTTTTGCATCTTTTTGGATAATCGATCGGGTCCCGTGTCGCCGGATTCGAAAATGGTCTGTGATGATACAGCTCCCGTGTGAAGAGTCTCGTGGTAAGTAGCGGTAATATCTAGATTCTGCACGTAAGCACCACAGAGATCGGATCAGTTGCAGAAAGGCCCACACACATCAGCGGTCAGCGGTGGTCAGTTGACATATGTACAAGTACGCTGCATGGTCGTTAACTATACCACTCTATCCTATAGCCCTCTCACCTCCAAAACCTTCTCCCCGCCCACCCTCGTCCAACTCATTCTCGCCCTCCACCCACCAGCGCCATCATCCTCCCCCTCCCTCTCGCCCGTCTCCACCGCCAACTCCCACCCATCCAGGGCCACAAGGCTCGGCTCATGCACCCACACTTCTTTGCTGACGCGCTCGCTGCCACCGGGGGGAAGTGTCCCGCGGTGGGCGAGGGTGCCTATGAAGCGGGGTGGGGAGAGAGGGGAGGGGTCTGAGGATGTGGATGGTGCGGCAGAGGGGGTGGGAAGGCGGAGGACCCATCGGACGGGGAGGTGGGGTGAGCGGTTCTGGATGTCGAAGGTGACGGGGATCTTGCATGCACTGTTTCATTCAAAGTCAGCGACCTGCTCTTGACAGATTCTCATCGAGCTGCCGAGCAGACTCACCCATCCTTGAAATCATGCTGCACAACTCCCCCCTCCCCCGCCGCCACCCGAACCGTGACCGGGTCAACCTCGCTCGCTAACACCCCATCAAGCACGCTGTCCATCAAAACCCGCCTCAACCGCCCAGTCTCTTCGTACATCGTACGCGTCTGCTTCGACCCGCTCGCGATCGCAGCGTCTACCTGCCTGCGCAGGTCTTCCACCACTGAGAATGCGGGGGAGGGGCGCAGAGCGTGGATAGGGAGATATCCGCGGCGATTTGAAGAGGGGATGTAGTAGGCGAGGATCAGGTCGAGGTCGAGCGGATCGAGGAGGGGGAAGAGGTGAGGCAGGGAGGAGGACGATAGGGTGGGGAAGACTTGAGAGAGGTGGGCGAGCCGATGCGCACGGCGGGAAGAGAGGTACGCGGGTGTAAGGTTTGGCGGTGGGTGGGAAGCCAGCGAACTGGTCGGCGAGAGCTCTGCAGTAACTTCGTCTGGGGGTTGCCCCTGGACGAGCTTGCCCAGGGCGTCCACCACTGCCCGCTGGCACAGATCGACCTCGGGCCCTGGAGCCTGCTTCGCAGTGAAGATTGTCCGAAGCGTCTGGTTCGGGAGTATAGTCCTACCATTCTGCGAGTTAGCTCACCGTCCACCGGGGGCCGGGTGGGCGTTACTCACGAATCGCCGGGTTCAGGTATCTCCACCCCCCACACCGCACTAACCCCATACACCCCCTCCACCTTGATCGCCTCCCCCGAGACATTCGCCACCTCCAGCGCCAACGTATACCCCGTCGCATCGTCCCCCCTAGGCTTCACCAAAGCCTTCAACCGGGCCAGCGGCTGCACCTCCACTTGCCGCTCTACCATCGCAGCTGCGGCGTCGCTACCGGCGTCGTCTGTGCTGGAGAAGATGATGAGGCCGCAGAGATCGATGCGGCCTGGTCGGGAGGTGGTGATGATTACGGGGACGGTGATGGTCTCTCCTGGGGGGATGGGTCCGGGGTGTAAAGAGGTTGGGGAGTTGGGGGTGATGCGGTTGGGTATTGATGTGAGGGTATTGTCATGCTTGGTATCTGCTGTGTTGCGTCAGCCATCTTTCCCACCCCACCACTTCGTATACTCACCCGATTCGTCCCGCCTGACCATCCCTTCCTCACTCCACACCATCCCCACATCCTCCACCCCCGCCTTCCCCTTATTCACAACCCTCACCACCGCCCTCACCTCCTCCCCTTCATGAACCACATCCGGTACTCCCTCCAGCTCCACCTCGATCCTCGCTCTCGCCGGGAGCACCGCCACGCTCAAACTCGGGTCCTCCGCGTACGTCGGCGTCATGCGTTGTGCCTTTGTAGCCTGTAGGCGCTTGCCGTGGCGCTCGAGGGACTGGACGCAAGGGAAGAAGTTGTGGAAGAGGAAGGAGACGGTGGAGAGGCGGAGGGTGGTGGCGGTGGTGGGGGTGATGGAGAGAGTGATGGGTCGGGATTCGTATGGCTGGAGGGTAACCTCCGGGATACGCTCGACAGTGACGCTCTCGGCGCCATCGGGTGAGGTGAACGCCGCTGTGAGGTTGGCGAGGATCAACGTCGCGTTGAGCGGGTTGGTAGCCACCAGCTCCACAGTGAACGACTCTGCGAACTCATCAGCTCCATCTTTCCCGCCCACCCTTTCCTTGGCACATCACGACTCACCATCCACTCTGACGACACTCCTATTATCTTCCGGCAAAAGCGACATCGGCTTCTTGCCCTTCCTATCCCACGAGCTGAACGCCTGCGTCTCCAGCGCTTCCCACCGTGCTCTCAGCGGGCCAGAGATGGACGAGGAGGAAGCAATGATTCGTGTCTGCTTGATGTCGAACACAGGGGTCGGCAGTTGTAATTTCTCCTTTGACGCTTCCAGGAGTTCTGGCCGGGCAACGAGTTGCTACATATCGCTGGGTCAGCTCTATCCGGACATATGACTGGCCGTGACCCACCTCATAAGCCAGCGCCATGTCCTGCAACGGCCCAGCCTGCGACCCCGGCACCCCCGTATTCTCCTTCCTCAGCAACCTCAAGAAATGCTCCACCGCGACATCGCTCTCTCCAAGGGTATACGCCTGCCGCCCGAGCGAGTACTCTAAACGGTCTTGGGCTGCAACCCACGGAGCGGAGCGATAGACCAGCGAGGCGCGCTCGAGGCATCTTCGCGAGTATGTTTTCTGTGGCGCGCGCGTGTCAGCTTACCTCGCACATCACAGTGTTTCTGCAGCTTACCAAGCCGGCAGTCTCATACCGCCTCGCCGCGAGCAGCAAATCAAACGCGCTCCGCCGCCTGCCCCGCACGCTCTTCCCGCCCTTCGTATCAGCCGCCGCAGCCTCTTCAATCAACACCGCACTCGGCACCTCATCCGCCTCCCCTGCCCCCTTCAACAACGCCGCACCCACCCCCCTCCACTCCCCGAGCGCCTTCCACGCCTCATAATACAGCACCGTAATCCGTAACGCGTCCAGCTGGATCTGCGTCGACGGCCCGCGCTGGTGGTACGCCACCACAGCCTGCTCAAGCCACGAGGTGATCTCGGTATGCTGGAGGTTGGTGAATGGCGTGGTGGTAGCGGAGGGGGGCAGGGTGGGTTGGAAGAAGGAGTGGGAGAGGAGGAGGGAGAGACCGTACATCTCGGTGGCGGCGGCGGCGTAGCGCGTGGCGCGGTCTTGGGCAAAGTCGCGTCGGAGGGAGTCGTAGACGTTGGCGGCGAAGCGGTAGTCGCGGAGCATGAAGGCGAAGTCTGCGAGACGGCGAGAGAGG
This sequence comes from Cryptococcus sp. DSM 104549, assembly GCA_036427605.1. Taxonomy (NCBI): domain Eukaryota; kingdom Fungi; phylum Basidiomycota; class Tremellomycetes; order Tremellales; family Cryptococcaceae; genus Cryptococcus; species Cryptococcus jaspeensis. Next base: position 3,176,514 of record CP144044.1, on the reverse strand, counting down.
GCTTCCACCGCGGAGATGGGATAGCTATTGGGTCATCAACATACGACCTGTCGTCCTTGCGACGCGACTTACTAGCCCTTGACAACGTTATACCCCGTATTCGGAGCCCCCGGTGCCGGACTATTCGGCCTGCTCCCAAACAACTTTCTCCCCGCCCCGAACAACCTCCCGGTGATACCTCGCCGGTTGGTATGGTACGTCTCGTTCCACTCCCTAATCCTCCCCTCCATCCACGGCACAAGACTCTGCACCACCAGCTCCCTCACCAGCGCTACCAGCCTCTGCGTATCCTCCGCAGTCAGCTTCGCGCCATACAACTTCCGCCTGGCAGGCTTGCTGGGCATGCTGGACGTGTCGGAGACGGCAGCCCCATCACCGAGGGAGGCGGAGGCAGCGGCCATGGGGGAGAGGGTGAGTGAGGAGAGGGCGGAGGCGTAGACCTGGGAAAGGGCGGAGGGGTTGACGTCGACAGGGGTGAATGGTCGGGGGAGGGGGATGGTGGGGTGGGTGGAGACGTCGGGTGAGGGAGGGGGAGGGCGGTGCTCGACTTGGGAGTTGATTACGAGGAGAGTCGAGTGGGGGCCGTAGGCGCGCTTGACGTTGCCGAGAAGCTCATGTGCGCTGGACAAGCGAGTCAGCGGGGCGTCGGGGAGACGCATGAATGTACTCACGGAGCCATGTCATCCCCGTTTTGCGCGACATCATGCACAACAACATAGAACCTTAGGACCCCCGCCGCGTCAAGCCAAGGTACACCTTGTGCCGCCACGCCCGTCGTCCTAGCATGGAGCTTGTTGAGGGTGCCCAGAGGATCTGGCGTGGAGGTAGAGACGGCGAAGAGCACGCCGACAGGGTGGTTGAACGTCTCGTGTGCTGCTAGCGGGCGTGAAGAGAGGAGGAGGGAGCGGGTGAGGGCGTAGTGTTGTTCTTCCTCTGGGTTGTCGATTGATGATCAGTATGAGCGAGCTGTTGTCGCCTGAATCATACAAAGCAGCTCACCTGGTTTCTTGGCACCGACAAAGCTGCTAATGAGATCTACAAGAACGTCTGGGTTCGGGGAAGAGGAAGCGGGGTTCGTGTAGACCGAGTCGAAGGACACGAAACGAAGGGGGAATGTGGGGTGGATGGTGGGAGTCAATGTTGACGAGAGGATGGAGACTGATTGGGTTGAAGTTCGTTAGCATGGCTAGCACTTGAAGATTCCTCCCTCCTAAAATGCCATGCAAAGCCACTACTCAAACCCACCTCTCTCTGTCCCGCCCTCCCACGGCCTCAAGAGCTCCTCGAGCCCGCGACACCCGTTAGCCTCGCACGAGTGGACGACATCTTCAGAGGTGAGTACTGCTATCCGGGGCGACAGGGACTGTACGATGGACAGCGGGGGCGAGGGCATGGCTGGGTGCCCTGTTATTTGTGCTGCTGTCTTACTATTGCTGGCTTTGGCGTTGCTTACAAGTTATGGATCCAATGCGAGATGGATACGCGACGGGGACCGCACACACTCGGCGTGGACTGCGCGCCTAATTCTTCGACAAGTGGGTGGGCTGAATAGGCACGCGGCTCACTCGCGAAATCCAAAAAGACGTGAGCCATCTTTTCAGCGATCCCACCTATTCAACGCTCTCAACTCACCCCAACTCACCACCCCCACCCCCGCCATGTCCTCTACACCGCTGAGAACGCTCGCGCAGTCGGCATCCCGCACACCGGCCCTCCGCCGCGTCGCCGCCCCCTCCCTCGTCCGCCCCGCCTCCTCCTCCTCCTCCACCCCCCCTCCCCCCCAGGCCCCCTACGTCCACCCGGACGACTGGGAGCTCCCCAGCATCAGCGTCGGCCCCACCCACGACTCGCGCTACGCCCGCCACTACACCAACACCGTCTCCTCCGACGTCATGTACATGACCTACTCCCACCGTCTCGCTCACCGCCCGCCCAAGCCTGAGCCCGTACCCCTTCCCCAAACCCCTTACGAGGCGAACCGCCCGACGCCTACCACCATGCGCGGGAACCACGCCTTCCGCCCAAAGACCAAGGCTGTCACCCCGGACACCATCCCGCGCCTCGAGTCTATCGTCGTGCACACCATGGTGAAGGAGGCGATCGGGAACAAGCAGGCGCTCTTGCCGGCCATCATGGCCATGCGCGCCATCACGGGCGAGACGCCCAACGGGGCGGGGCGCAAGGGCTCTACCGGCGTGGAAGTCCTCCGCGCGCGCAAGTCTGCCGCGTCGTTCAAACTCCGCGCAGGCATGCCCGTCTCGGTCAAAGTCGAGCTCAAGGGCCAGGCCATGTACGACTTTATCGAGTCCCTCGTGGACTTTGTCCTCCCCCGCTTGCGAGACTTTTCCGGCGTGCCCCTCCCGCCGGCGTCGACGCCCAAGAAATCGCCAGCGAGCTTGGCTGGCGTCGTGTCGTTTGGGTTTGGCCCCACGGCGATGAGCTTCTTCCCGCAGATCGAGTCCAACACGGATGCGTACCCGAGGTTGCCTGGGTTCCATGTGTATTTCAGGACGAATCTGAGAGGGGAGAATGCGCATGAGCATGCGCGGTCGCTTGTTAGCGGGTTTAGAATACCGTTCTACAGGAAGGGTTAGAGTGGCGTGGGGGGCATTCAGGCAGTGAAGGGTTGGGGGGCATAGGGAGGACTGGGGGATTGGGGGTCTGGGGGGTTGGAGGGCAAGAGATGGGTCAGAGTGGGGAAGGGGGCAGTGAATGACGATTGGGAGGAAAGGACGATGACGGGCATCGAGGAGTGAAGACCATGGTGAGTTGTCTCTATGATTCAGTTTGTGAACCGACAGCTGACCCCTTACCAGGTGTCGACCATGAACTGGGCGTCAATTAGGCCTCAGTATAAACATGCATTTGCTACCAAATTTATTCCAATCATAGATCCCCCGCTCTACTGATTCTGACTAGATCTGCACCTCCCAAACCGTCTTCCCCTCCCAAGTCGTCTCCTTCCCACCCACCACCTTCCTCTCATCCCCGACCGGCAAAATCACCGCCAGCGTCTTGCCCCAGAGCGTCTCGAACCCATACTCCTCAAAGCTCACTCCCACTTCTACCTCATCCTGCTTCCCGGTGTACTTGACTTGCACGACCGTCTTTTCCGGCTGTGCCGAGATCCCGTCGTCCTCCGTCCAGTGGCCGGTGTAGGTCTTGCCGTCTTTACCGGGGAAGATCCTCACACCCCTCCAGTCGTCTAGCCCGACCAACCCGCCCTCCGACTCGAGCAGCACGTCCACCCCGTCCGGCGTGGTCCTCCCGGGGCCCTTCACTTGCGTGACAGTATGGTACCTCTTCCCCACGGGCACCACCGCCCCCTCCCTCGCAAACAGCCCCGCATGCTCCAGCGGCGTCGCCACCACCGCCCGCCCACCAGCTCGGTACTGCCCATAAGGCGCGTGGAGGTCAAAGTACAAGCTCTCATCCCCGGCGTGGGATTTCGGGAAATAGACTTCGCGGGTGAGCTGGCCCGGGAAGAGGGCGGGCGCGGTGAGGAGCTGGCCGAGGCCGAGCCACGCGTCGAAGCCGTCGAGGATGGGCGGGGTGAAGAGGGCCGGGTCGGAGGAGAAGGGGCCGAAGCCGAGCCAGGCGTTAGGGGGGGTGGCGTGGAGGTGGGATTCCCACATTAGGGAGTTGCTGGGGAGGGTTAGCGGGGTGGAGTGAAGGGGGGGAGGGGGGAGCTTACAAGAGGGGGAGGTACTCGTAGCGCCATTTGATCTGGTCACGGACGATGGGGAGGACCTCGGGGTACTGCACATCACGTCAGCACCGCACTCATCTTTACATCACCGCGACTCACCATCCAAGGCGTATTCGTCGCCGCCGCCCCCGACGGATCATCCTTATCCGGCTTGAAACTATGAATACAGAACCGACTATGCGTCACCCCCAGCTGCACCCATCTCACAAACATCTCCTTATCCGGCAGCGGCCCCCCGAACCCGCCGATATCCGACCCATAACTCTGCATGAGCGACATCCCCGCATTCAGCTGGATCGCCTGCGACCCCCTCAAGTTGGACCACGACGTCCAGTTATCCCCCGACCAGGTCGAGTTGGCGTATTTGAAAGTCCCGACGTTGCCGGAGCGGGTGAGCACGTAGGTCCGGCGGGTAGGGTGGGCGGAGGCGAGGGTGGTGTGGGAGACGTAGTTGACGAGTTCGGTGTTGAGCATGCGGCCGAGGTGGCCGATGGAGGTGGGGCCGGAGGGAGGGGAGGTGAAGGTGTGCGGCATGGAGGACTTGGCGATAAAGTCGTCGTCGTGGAGATAGTACTCGTTGTTATCACTGCGTCTCCGCGTCAGCACGTCCCAGCAAACAGCCTAGCCCAAGACTCACTCCCACATCCCATCCACACCCAGATCAACCAAACTCTGCACCCCCTCAGCCCACCACTTCCTCCCCTCCTCGCTGGTCATATCCACCCAGCTACCCTTCTCGTTATCCCCAACCCCCGCGGACCAGATTCGCGTGACGACGGGCTTGTCGATGAGGGGGTCGCGGAAGAGCGCGTCTTGAGAGTGGAGGTGCGGGTAGTGCGGGTGGGTTTGGAGCGCGTCTGTAGAGTGTTTTGTTAGTTGGAGAGAGAGGGCAAGGGGGGGGGGAGGCTTACAGGGCTTGACGTTGGGGACGACTTTAATACCCGCTTTGTGAAAATGCGCGACCATACCCTTGAAGTCTGGGTAACGCTCCTTGTTCATGGTGAACACGCAGCGGTTCCCCGTCTTTGGGTCGGCCGTGTAGCCGGACGACAGCTGTAGAAGAGGAGAAGGTCAGCTTGGGCTTGTTGAGGCCGTGTGCCACTCAGCTGCGAGACTCACGTGCATGGCAGAGCATGGGATATCGTATTTCTTGCAGAGGTCGGGCCATGTAGAGAGGAGCTCTTGGGCGGGAGGGTGGTCGCTCTCGCCCAGACCCATACCGGATGCTACGCGGGAAACGTCAGCTTGCCATCGACAACGGCGGGGCATTCAAGCTCACCAAGGTACCCCAGCCAGTCGCGCCCGACGAGCCTTGGCATACCGACAATCTCCCCATAGGTCCTAACGACCTCTTGCACCCCCTTTCCGAAGAGCACCCACTCTTCTAGCCCCCCATAGTCTTGCGTGTAGCACTTGAAGAACCCCCACGGATCATCGTGCAGCCTCCTCACGTCCCACACGCCGCCCGAGTTGGTCGGGTGGTAGATCGCGTAGGTCGACACGAGCTCTTCCCCCTCTTTGGTCGGCTTGGGCGTCGAGATCAAGTACGGCGTGTGCTTGTACAACGGGTCGGTTTGGTACGCGTCATACGCTGCCGAGTCTGACCCGTGGTTGTGGAACGACCTGTTACTGAGGTCGAGCGGGGCAGCCTTCTCGCCGAGCCCGAGGTGGAGGTTGTCCGGCTCGACCCACCAGTGGCGCATGATGCCCTTGTCGGTGAGTGCGTACGAGCGGTTAGGGAGGTCGCCCACCACGCGCGTGCGGGTGCCGCCAATGAGCTCGGAGGTGGTGAGGGTGATGTGCTCGCCCCATGTGAGGTGGAGCTCGCGCTGTCGCCCAGCACCGTCTAGCTCCGCAGAGCCCTCGGAGGGGAAGGCGAATGTCGCGGAGCTGGACTTGGGGTCGAGAGTGAGGAGCTTGAAGCTCAGGGGGAAGGAGGTGAGGACGACGTTATCGTGGATGGGCTGGGGGCGGGTGGGCCCTGAGAGGAGGATGCGGTAGGCGTTGGGGAGGGGGAAGGAGATGGTGTAGGTGAGGTCTTTGAAGACGGCGTCGCTATTAGGAGTGACGAGGGTGAAGGAGGTGATGGAGGACCCGGCCTTGGGAGGCGAGGGAGGGAGCTGGAAGCCCGAAAGCTCACGTTCGATGATGCCCATGGTGAAGTCGGTGGGGTGTCAGAACAACGTTAACAGCGCGAAGAGGCCCCCCTTTTGTACGCGCCCGAGAATGAACAGCCGCATGACCTGCTGGCGAGAAAGACGAGGATGCACCGGAGGACGAGCCGAGGAGCCGGACGAGGGCTGCGCTGGAGAGAGGAAAGCCAAAAGAATGGCAAGAGAGACGGCTTCGGGGGAATCAACACCCCGCGCATCGGCTCCGGCAGCCGGTCATCGGGGCCGGTGCGGGGCCACGTGGCGTTACGTAACAGTCTCAGCTAGTCGCGTCAACCTGCGCACGTCTCCTCCACACACGCGATCGATCTTCTGGATCGTGATTTTCTTCCAGTCCGTCTCTATAGGACGCGGGATATCCAACACGGGTCACAGCTACACAATGGCACCGCCTGGCACTCAGCAGTGAGTTACATCACCTCTCCCCGACACCCAGAGAACGCGTAGCTCATCCGACTTCTCGCAGGGCCTCTCTTGAATCCTTCTTCAAACGCAAGCCGCCAGTTAGCCAACCCAGAGACGACAGCGGCGTCATCGACCTCACAGATGGCTCACCCCCACCCCCTGCAAAGAAGATCAGACTGGAAAGCAGTCAGCCCCCATCGCAACGCCCTTCACAAACCACCTCAAGCTACTTTGGCAAGCCTAAGTTAGCTCCCACCAGACCCCCACCCTCATCGCGCGCTTCCTCCTCGCGAACCCCGTTCACACCCAGAACACCCGTCATCCTCCAGTCCTACCGCCTCCCCAACGTCCCCCGTTCCCAGCTCGCCCAGTCGGGCTCCGCATTCGACACCTACTGGCTCGGCGTGCCCGACTCGTACCCCGATCCAGACTCCCAGCCGAGTGCCAGCCAGCATGAACGCACCGCCGAGCAGGTCGCGCGGCATGAAGCGTGGCAAGAGCGGGTGACTGCCATGGGCGGGACATTCCGGCGCCGGCGGTCCTTGGCGCTGGATGAGGCCGTAGCCGCCGAGGCGAGGAAAGCTGCGGGGCTAGACGATGGGGAGGGGGAAGAAGGGGGAGGGACGCCGGTAGATGCGGACAAGGCGGATGAGGATGGGGAGGGCGAGGAGAAGAAGAAGGCGGAGGGTGTAGGGAAGAAGTTGGCGGCGAAATATGCGGTCAAGGTGGATGCGAAAGGAGCAAAGGGCAAGGGGAAGAAGAAGGAGGAAGTTGGGCCGAGCGGGATGACGTATACGCCGTTGGAGAAGCAGTTCATGGAGATCAAGGAGGCGAATCAGGATGTTTTGCTTCTCATGGAAGGTAAGTCCCCTATAGGTGAATTTTCATCGTAGCTGACATTATCTCTCCGAACAGTTGGTTACAAGTACAAGTGAGTTACCTGAGCCGCCGTGAGAATATCGCCGGAGACTGACCACTCTCTCAGATTCCACGGCGAAGATGCCAAGGTTTGTCCAGATGTGTGTAGAAGGCAGAGGATACCACTGACATCCGGCAACAGACTGCAGCCGCGGAGCTCGGTATCGTGGCGTAAGCTGTGTCTTCTACCTCTTCAGCGCGATGACCCAGCTGACATGTGGACTCGACAGCTTTCCGAGCCGAAACTTCTTTACAGCAAGCATACCCACCCACCGCCTTCACATCCACGTCAAAAAGTGAGCTATCTGCGTTCGAAGGTGCACCGGGCGATAGCTGACAATTCACTCGCAGGCTCATCTCCTTGGGCTACAAGGTCGGGGTGATCACACAGACAGAGACGGCGGCGTTGAAGAAGATCAGCGATAATCGGAATGCCCCGTTCTCGAGAGAGCTGACGCACCTGTTTACGGCCGCCACGTGAGTGTCACCTCGCTCTACATCATACATCAGACTGCATAGCCTGTCACTGACATCTGCCCCCTCCCGCAGATACGTCGAAGAGCCCTCCTTCACGACGGGACAAGACCGGTCCGACGACTCTGCCCTCCCAGGCTCAGCTCCACCCCCGACCAACGCACTCGTCGCCATAGTCGAGATCGGTATGGGCGGCATGGCGCTGGACGAGAGGGTTCGGATCGGGCTGGTCAGTGTTATACCGGGGACGGGCGAGGTCGTCTGGGATGAGTTTGACGGTGAGTGATGTAGGTTAGAGATGGCCCCTAATCAGCTACTGACTTTTCTTGACAGACTCTCAGGTTAGAAGCGAGCTGGAGACGCGGCTTACGCATCTCCAGCCAGCAGAGTTGTTGCTGCCCGCAGCCGGGTTGAGCAAGGCGACAGAGAAAGTGTTGAGCCATTTCGCCGGAGGACCACGGTGCGTGTCCAGTCACACAATTTGTGCACGCGATGTCTGACCCTACTTTCTCAGGACAAGCGGCAAAAATACTGTCCGCGTGGAGCGGATCGAGAACGTCCCAACATACGACGCGGCTTTCGACCAGCTCACCAAGTTCTACAAGGCCAGGGGGAAGGGCAAAGTGGTCGATAAGCCTGGGGACCAGAGCGGGTCGGCGATCGTTATCGATGACGAGGATGAGCCGTCTGGGCAGGATGGTACACAGTTGTCGGGTGGGGCGGGGGAGGGTACGGGGGATAGTGTGGGGCTTGCAGCAGGGCTTGGCACTGGTCTTGATCGTAAGTGAGGGAGAGGCAGGAGGCGCATAATCATTGACTGATGTCGATGGACTCATAGCTGGGGAGGCTGTGCTGGCTCTCGTCGACTTCCCGAAGCAAATCGTGATTGTGCTGGCTGTAGCGGTCCATTATATGACGCGTAAGTCGTACTTCGACAGAGGGGCAACGAGCAGACACTGATGCTCTCCTTCAACCCAGGTTTTGGACTGGAGAATGTGTTCCGGAATACCTCATCCTTCTCCAAGGCAAGTGGCATCGGTTGTCGCGATAACAGAGATCATGCTCAGCTGACACGCCAGATATGCAGTTCCTCAACCGTTCACACATGCTCCTGTCTAGCAATACCCTTTCCAACCTGTGATTTGCTAGAGCGCCACTTTCTTGGTGATGCGCAGCGAGCTGACGATCGGGACAGTGAAATCTACAAGAACCAGACAGATGGGGGGCTCTATGGCAGTCTTGTGTGGCGTGAGTTGGGTACGAGCTTTTCGCTCTGGATCATTGCTAACTCTTTCATAGTGCTTGATCAGTAGGTGATTTGATACAAGCAGCTTGAAGCCCAGCTGATGCAAGTGCAGCTGCAAAACACGGATGGGTCGTCGTCTACTGCGCGAGTGGATCGGCCGGCCCCTTCTGGACGTCGCGTAAGTTTCATTGAGCCTGGTCCGACGAGTACAGAAGCTGACATATAGTCTCAAGGGCTCTACGGGCAAGGACCGACGCAATCGAGGAGATCATGAGCAACAATTCGTATCATATGGAGAAACTCCGGAGCTTGCTGGTCAATATGCCTGACTTGGTCAAGGGCTTGACGCGAGTCCAATACGGAAAGGTGCGTATCAGATAGTGCAACCGTTCCCTGGAACAGATAAGATCTGACGCCTTGTTGCTCCTCAGACCACACCGACAGAACTCGCCACGCTCCTCGTCACCCTCGTCCGCATCGCATCCGAGTTCAAACCCGGCCAAGGCAACCCCTTCAACTCGCCTTTACTCAACAGCATCCCCAACACCCTGCCTAGCATCCTCGAGACCGCGCGAGGCTTCTTGAGCGCGATCAACATCAAGGAGGCGAGGAATAACAATAAGGCGGAGCTGTTTGTGGACCCGGATAAGTATCCGGATATCCAGGATATCAAGGATGTGAGTGGTGCGTGTTGGTCGGGGTTGGAGAGGGGAGTGCTGATGGTGGAGCAGTGTATCAGCATCTGCGAGCATGAGCTGGAGGAGCATCTCAAGGAGGTTAGGAAGGTCGTGAAGAAACCGAGCTTGAAGTACATCACGGTATCTGGGATTGAGGTAGGTCTCGCAGCCCTAGTATCGACGAGTGGACCTAACATCTGGACAGTATCTGATCGAAGTTCCGGTGCGGGATGCCAAGCTTATCCCGCCGAAATGGGTGAAGATCAGCGCGTCAGTATCGTGTTCAAGTGACGGCCGATGGGAATGGACGCTGATACTTGACTTTTAGGACCAAGACTGTCAACCGATATCACACACCCGACATCCTTCAGATGTGAGTACCTACGTTACCTGCTTATGATATGGCCTACGTATCTAACCCACAAATCAGGACCAAAGAGCGAGAACAGCACAAAGAGAAGCTCGCAAGAGCCGCCGACCAGGCGTTCCTCGACTTCCAATCCGACATCTCCGAGTGCCACGAGCTCTTGGTCGTCTCGAAGCAGATCGCCGTGATCGACTGCCTGATATCACTCGCGCAGGTGGCGGGGGCGTCGGGGTATTGCAAGCCCCAGTTCGTGGTGGAGCCGGTGCTGGCTATCAGGGAGGGGAGGCATCCGATGGTGAGTGGCTCGAATCAGCTGGGGGGAGAGCGCAGGCTGATGAATGTGGGGGTGATAGGTTGAGATGCTGAAGGAGGATGCGTATGTGCCGTTTGATATCGACTTTTCGAAGAAGGATGGGACGGCCAAGGTGATCACTGGTCCGAATATGGCAGGTGAGCTTTCGGTTTCCCCGTTTTGAGGTGGGTATGCTGAGCAGCTTGCGTTTTGCAGGGAAGAGCTCGTGTGTCAGAGCGGCCGTGAGTTGAGATGGCAGCTTGTTTGTCTGGTGTGGTATCCAACTAAAGCGGTGCGGCTTCTCAGGCTCTCATTGTCTGCTTGGCTCAGATCGGGTCTTTTGTGCCGGCTACTTCGGTGACACTTGGTGTCCACGATGCCGTTCAAACGTGAGTTACATAGCAGTTGGTGGGATGAAGCGACCATAACTGACTGAATCGTGATACACAGTCGAATGGGAGGTAAGCTGCAGACCTCGTACGGAACGATGCCTGACGCCAGCTGATATCGTGCTACAGCTTCTGACGAGATCGGTCGTGGCAAGTCGACGTTCATGGTGGAGCTTAGCGAGACCAGTGATATCCTGCGTACCGTGACGCCACGGACGCTAGTCATTTTGGACGAGTGAGCTGCATGTTTCTCCTTCGATGCTTGATCATGAGCTGACGAACATGTGATGCAGATTGGGACGCGGTACTAGGTGAGTTTGCTGGTCGCTGGCCTCAGTCCCCAATGATATTGTGCTGACCCGCTTGCTTGCCAGTACCTATGACGGTGTCGCCATCGCCTACGCTACCCTCTCCCACGTCGCAGACATCGGCTGCAACACCTTGTTTGTGACGCACTACCCCATGGTTGCTGAGGAGCTTGCCAGAGAGGTGCGTCACCCACTCGTTTCACACAGTATCGCATCCACTAAATCCCGTCTACAGAAACCTGGCCAGATCAGTAATTGGCACATGAGCTTTGACGAGCAGAAGCAGCCAGACGGGCACGCGGAGATCACGTTTTTGTATCAGCTGTCTCCAGGACTGGCGGAGGCCTCGTTCGGGGTATGGTGTGCGAGGTGCGTGACTTGTTTGATGGGTGGTGGGGGCGAACACTGACACGGCTTCACGTACAACAGGCTGGCAGGCCTCCCGAACGCCATATTGCAGACAGCGCAACTACGGTCTGACTCGCTGAAGGTTGAGACGGAGAAGAGACAGAAGAATGCGCTGGTTCGCAGGACTGAGAGGCTGTTCAAGGATGTTTGGGGAGGAGCGGAGGAGGCGCCGGGGGATGTCTTGAAGAATCTGAGGATTTTGTACAAGGGGCTGGAGCTTGCGAGTAGTCGGGTATGAGGCGACTACGATCTTGACTCACACCATATAGACAGCACAGTCGTTTCTTGATCTCATCAGCATAGCCACATCTGTTCACTCATGTATCACCTTCTTGTGACGAGCGCTGGAGTCAAGATGAATACCCGGATGCACATGATATATGAGAGAGAACTATGCTAAACCAAACAGAACAGATTGACGACTGGGTATATGCTCTACGACGAAGCCTCGGCCTTGGACTTCTTCTTCTTCTTCGCCTCCCCGTCCACCGACTTTCTCTTCTTCGGCTTCTCCCCCTCCACCGGTGCGTCTGCTGCGACCTTCTTCGCCTTCTTCACCTTCTTCTCCGCCTTGGCCTCGGCCTTCTCCGCTGCCTCAGCCTCGACCTCCTCCCCGTCCACGTCCATCTTCTCGCTCTCCTCGGCCTTCCCCTTGCCCTTCCCTGCCGCCTTCTTCCCCTTCCCTTCCTTCTTGCTCAAGATCCCCTCAAGCTGCGTCCACATGCTCTGCACGCCCTTCATCTCCTTCGTCCTCTCCCCGCTCTTCACCTTCTCCCCCACCGCCTCCACCCGCTTCACATCCCACTCCACGCCCACGGCCTTACTGTTCCTCGCCAGCTGGAGCGCAAACTTGACCACATCCTTCAGCTTCTGCGCGTTCCACCCTTCCTTCCCACTGCCCTCCGCGTCATCCGCCGCCGCCTCGAGCGTGGCAAACACCCGCTCGCACGACGCAGTGATGAACCCCGCGACCTCCTCGGCGGGGGCCGTCTTGGAGATGTTGGGGAGCTGCTGCGCGAGCAGCTGCAGCATGGTGTAACCCTGCAGCTGGCGGTACGTGTTGACCGCTGCGCCGGGGGCGACGTACCCCGCGAGGTCCGAGTGGAGCGCGAACGCGCGCGCGGGGAAGCGCTTGATGAACTCGGTGATGAAGGGCGGGTGAATAAGTGACGCCTTGCGGGTCATAAAGTCCTTGAGGGTGGCGCGGTACGCGTCCACGACCTCAGTCGACGTGGGGGAGGAAGCGTCAATCGCGCGCGAGACGAAGAGGCTGCACAAACCGCAGAGGTTGGAGAACTCTGCAGAGTGGGCCTTCTGCGCCATGGCGTGGATCGCGAGGAGGGTGGCGTTGGCTTTGGGGATGTCGGCGGTGGAGGGGACGTCCTTGGGCTTGTTGAACTTGCCACGCAGGATACCGGCAGCCTTGTTGGCGAGCTCAGCCTCGGACGTGCCGGCGGCACGCACAAGGCGGAGCAAGGTGAGGACGACGGGGAGGACGAGGGGGTTGGTGATCTGGCGCTTGGCGTAGGTGTCGTAGAAGTCGAGGATGCGGTTCTTGAAGTGAAGCGACTCGATTTGGAGGTCTATACGTCACACTCGTCAGCACCACGGAAAGTCGAAGTAGACCCAAATCAGACTCACGCTTCAAATCAGTCCTCTTCGAGGTAGCCGCCCTCTCCCTGAACACCGACGCCAGCTGCTCATCAACCTTGAGCATCTGCTCGTCGTCCCAGTGCTCCGACTCGGCATCCGAGTCCGCATCCTCATCGTCAACGGCACCAAGCCCGAGGGCGTCGGCGACACGCTGCCTGAACGCAGGGTCGACATCGCCCATGTCGTCCTCGTCTTCATCCTCCTCCTCCTCCTCAGCGCTTGACGCGTCGTCCTCATCGCCCGAGGCTTCCTCGTCGTCATCCTCGTCATCAGAACCCTCGTCGTCCTCACCCTCGGCAGCGGCCGCAGAAGCGACGGTTTGCTCGAGTTGCTAAAACCAAGGGGTCAGCTCAGTCTCGACCAAAGAAGCGAATAAAGACTCACAGCAGAGAGGAGGGCCAAGCTCGACTCGGTGAACTCGGAAGCGACCATACCGAACACAAGGTTCGCGAGGTTACGCAAGTCACTGGAACCCTTGTCGAGGAGCGCGATGAGCACATCGAGGAGCGCATCGACCGGGGGCACGTCCTCGTCCTCGGGGAGGCCCTTGCCGAGCCCAAAGATCTTTTGAGCGGCAGAGTTCACCTCCTACGTCGACGTGTCAGCTGTGGCTTTGGTGGCTCGAAGACAGGTGAAGTGCCTTACCTCCAGGTTGTCGAGAGCGTCGTCCACCTCGTCGTAGGTCTGAAGGGCGAAGAACGAGATGAGGATCTCAAGACCCCTAGCGATGTCCTTCTGGGTCTCCTTGGCCTGTCCATACGTATCAGCCACGGAACCAGAGCTCCTTGCAAAGCACTGTAAACGCACCTTCTTCAGCCCAGCAAGCGTCTTGACCGCCTCCTTCCTGATCTTTTTAATCTCATCATCCGCATCCGTCATCAACTCCACATGCTTCTTGTCCCCCTCGAGCGCCGCGACAGTCTCCAAAGCCCGGCGGAGCCACGGCTTGCCAGACGCATCGCACCCTTGCTGCCTCGTGTTCTTGGCCTCGTCGGCACCACGGCGCGAGATCGAGGCGGTGGTGAGCTCGACGATGCACGAGATAAAGCGGGCGCGGCAGGCGGCGGAGGTGGCCTCGGAAAGGGCGGGCTTGGGGGTGGCGTGAAGCTGTTGTATGGTGAGCCAGGTCAGCAAATAATGCAGGAAGAGTTGAAAATCAGGCCGTGCGTGACCTACAGCAGTGATGGGGTTCTTCTTGTCGACAGATCGGATAAGGAAGAAGCCGTGGACAAAGAGGAAATCGAGGACGGACGAGATCCACGCGTCGTCCTTGGGCACCGAGCCGTTACGGCACAGCGCCTGGATCTGGTCGAGTGCCCACAGGCGTCGCTCGTCGATGCTCGCGGCGTTCGTGCTGCACCATGATTGTCAGTCCCGGCCTTTGTTCAGCTGGCAGTAATTAAAACAACTCACTTGTCCTGCGCGGTGCCAAGCACGACCTCCTGCAAGTAGGTCACAAAGTCCTTGACGCCCTCGGCGTTCAAGCTCCCCATGATCGACTCGACCGTCTTGGTCTTGGTGACCTTGTCAAAGTCGGGCCTGCCGTGCTTCCCCACAAGCTGGGAGAGGAGGGTGAACCCGACCTTGGGGTTCTCCTTGATGACCTCCTGCACGCGCTTGGCGATCTGGAGCGCGGCCTTGTGGAGGTACCGGTCCGAGGAGGAGAGGTTGTTCATCCAGCAGCGCATGAAGTTGGGGGTGAAGATGAGGGGCATCTGGGAGGGAGGGAGGAGGGGGAGGGCGCGCTCGAAGACTTGGAAGCCCCAGTAGCGTCGCTGGGGGGAGGAGGCGTTGGAGAAGAGGGACTCTGCAAATGATGTCAGCGACTGGGACGTTCTCAGGACACTTGTGGACTCACCGTCAACGACTGCACGGAAGAAGTCCTGGAAAGGAGCCTCAGAGGTGGAAGGAGCCGCAGCTTTCGACTTGGGGAAGTAGTGCTCAAGTATGATGGTCCACACAAAGTGCAGCTGGGGCTTCCAGGAGCCAGTGGTGGAAGCCGATATGCTGTCATCGTCTTCCCCGGTGGTCTCCTTCAGAACGCGGCCAAGGGTGGCAAGGTTGTTGCTGTGGAGGAGAGGTGTGTGTTTGAAAGTGGGGGCAAGATATGTCTTCCAGTCCACGGCCTGGATTTGGAGTTAGCTGTGGCACATTGGCGACGACTCAGTTCAACTCACCACGCTCTTGTTCTCCAGCTTGAGCACCAATGCTACCTTCTCCTGCGTCCACCCCTTCTCCTCAAACACCAAAGCGACGACCTCCTCAAGCGCCTCGTCCTTCCACTCCACATTGCTCTCCACCAGTCCCTCCACGGCCCCGACCAATGTCCACCATGCGCTCTCCCTCATCCACGCCTTGGCCTGTCCCAGCGTCACGAGCTGCTCCACTACGCCACGGAAGTCCTCCTTCGATGCCGAAGGCGCAAAGAGGGCGCCGGACTGGACGATGGCAGTCATGCCAAACAGCCGGGCAAACATGCCGTCGCGCTCGTCGGACCCCTTCATGTTTCGGCTGAAGGGAGAGTTCCTGATCACGAGGGAAAAGACCTGGCGGGCAGTGACGGATTGTATGCGGGACAGTAGCTGGCAGGGACGTCAGCATGTTGTTGCTACACGGATAGCAGCCAGAAAGCTCACCTCGGTGAGAGCCACGGCAAATCCTAATCTACTGCTCTCTCTCGAGCTCGCAAGACCTCGCACCAATCGCTTCACGGTGTACACCACATCCTCCGCATTGTCCTTGCTCAGTTGCCGATCCAGCCTCTGAGCCTGGGCGTCCACCTCGCCGTCTGCGCCCTCGTCGTCGCTCGCATCAACCTCCATCCCGGACTCCTCATCCTCGCTATCATCCTCCTCCTCGTCCTCCGCATCACTCTCGACCTCCTTGCCCTTGGACGAGCCGGCTTTCCGGGACTGGGCGAAGGTCTGCTGGAAGTTCTCGAGAGAGGACACAAGGCTGGAGGAGGCGTTGAGTCGTGTTTCTTTGCTCGAGTTGGCGAGCGGCCAGAAGAGGGGCAAGACGTTTGAGGTCATTGCTGTCTCTGTTTTGTGTGTGTCGAGGGGGGTATAGCAGCCTGGATCGGATTGAGTAGACAGACGGTGTCCAAAGCAAGAACTTCATCCACCGGCACACACAGCAACTTTTGAAAAAGTTGCCAGCGTGGGGACCCCACCCAGCGGGATCAAATCTTCCACTGTTGCTTGGTGGCGGGAAGCGACTGTGTGCGGCGCGTCCCACGGAGGATGCCATGGGATACGACTCTCGGCTTCAGGCTCTTTCTTCATCGCTGTCTCTATACACACCCCGCTCACCCTCTCGCCCGCCCTCACCCCCCGACCATGGCCTGACACCCCCAGAGCTGTCCGTCCAAGAATGGCTGTCTCAAACGGGGTGAACCTCCTTCTCCTCATCGAGCTCGCAGCCGTCGTCATCGGCTCAACAGCATTCCTCTTCTACTGGAACCGACTTCTCGCCTCCGTCCTGACCTTCCTCGCCCGACTATACACATGGAGAGTCCACCATGCGTACCTCACCATCGGATCGCTGCAAATATCCCCACTCGCCGGGCGTATTTCGTTCAGAGATGCCGAGTATCATTCGAGCAATCTCTCGGTGCGGGCGCTGACCGGGCACATCACCTGGCGGTACTGGAAGATCAGAATCAGATCAGAAGCGGACACCCAGTCAACAAATACAAAAAGAAGTGAGCTCTTGTAACCTGTATATCCCCAAGGACGCGACTGACAACGCGCAGACAAACTCCCGTGCCGTATCGTCGTTTACGCCAAGGGCGTTGAGTGTTTTGTCTACAACCGAACTCCAGCGTACGACGCCATCGTCGAGCGCATGAAGAAACATGAGAAGGAGGAGGAGAATGAAGAGGAAACTCCCAGGCCGTCGGAGGAGGCGAGGTCAGATGGGCCTCTGCGGGCTAGACTGAGGAATCTGGGGAGGATGTCGACGAAGGAAAGCTCGGAAGGAGGATTGCCGTTTGGAGAGGGCGCCGGCCATGGTGGGTTCCGTCCAGCTTTGGTGCTGCTCCCCAGCAAACAGCTGATGTCATCTCTAGAGTACCCCCCTACTCCCGTCAATGACCTCCCCGCCCAGGTCAAGCCAGTCGCGTCCAAGCCTGCCAACGACGGCGTCAACTGGTTTCGCGAGGCCCTCCCGCTCGAGCTCAAAATCGTTACTGGCTCAGTCGTACTCGGCAGCGACGCCACCCCCACCGTTCTCATCGGCGACTTTAGTCGCGCAGACGGGACTCTGGAGGTCAGCGATGCCCGCTCCGTGCTGGACTTGTACAAGATGGCCATCAACCTCACTTTCTACGACGCCAAAGTGCTGACGCGCACGAACGTCGACTACTCGGGCCCTCTTTTGGCGCATGGGAAAAAGGTGTATGACGAGCTGCTGAAGCAGCAAGCGGAGCTCGCACTGAAACCCCCGTCTGCCATCTCCATCTTCACGGGTTTCCACCTCCTCGCCAAGCAATTCCCGTTCCTTCACGACCCGAAATTCTCGACACCTCCTGTTGCGGGTCTTCCTACAGATCGTGTGTGGAAGGGGCTGGCGCGGTATCGCCTTCCAGAGGAGAATGCACCCAAGACGCAGAGGAGAGAAGAGAGAGAGTACGCGAAAGTGACAACTTGGCTGGAGACGCCTGAGCTCAATCTGGTGTACCACGCCGACACGCCAGGTGAGTCTACATTCAGACGGCCAGTGCTGACAAATTCAGGCATCGTACCACACCCGTCACAGGTAGCATACGTCGACTCCATGGATGAGGTCGGAAATGTGGATCTGCCGCCAGAATACGGGATCGACATCACCATCAACAAGGGCAACATAAAATACGGGCCGTGGGCGGATCGACAAAGGTGAGTTCACGTCATCCTCAGGTCGTGCTGACTTTCTCAGAGAGGCACTCCAGCGAGCTTTCGCCCCGGCGCTGTTCTTCGATTCCGAGCCCAAGCCCCGTTTACGGCCGGGAGATACTCGGGTCCATACGTCGCTGGTGCTACGGGTGAACTTTGAGGGCAACACGTATCTTCGTATCCCTACGCGGGAGCCGTCAAAAGTGAGTCAAAGTGGGTGATGGAATGAGCTGACAAGGTTTAGGATTGGCAATACGACAATTCGCCTGCCAATGTGGAGCGGCGATATGGCTGGCTCGACGTGCTTGTGGGGCCTAATTCGTCCATCTTCTACTCTCAAGACCAGTTTGCGACCGCGCACGGATACGACTCTATCCTCATCTTGCAATTGGATTCACTGGAGATCAGCTCTAGTGTCAACTTGGATACTTTCATCAAGGCAAAGACGTGCAAGGTGAGTCAAGCAAGTGTCTTGCCAAAGCTGACAACCAGCTCTCCATGACCATGCCAACCCCTCTTGAGTGGGACGCCCAGCGCGATTGGGGTATGGACGTCGTGTTCGACAACCCCTCCGTCAACCTCCTGCGCGACCACGTCACCCTCATCTCGGACCTTTCGCGCGACTGGAGTACGGGTACCACTGGCGGCGACTACCACCACTTTGTGCCGAACCACTACAATTTCCGGGTGTCGTTCATCAACTATGCGTTCCACCTGTATATCAACGATTACAACATCGTCGATGCTCCGGGATCGCGTGATGGGAATGGTGAGTTTGCTACTCTCCTTATACACCACGGAGCGACCAGCTGACGGATACACAGCTTATCTTGATATATACGGTCCCCGCCTTGACGCCGTCGTCGCCGTCGCATCCACACACTACCGGCCCGAAACCTCCGTCGTACCATTTACTGTCACTGCAACCGACGGGCGGATAGAGCTGGGTGTGCCCAAATGGGACACACACCGTGTCTTCGGGAGCGATGTCTCTGAGGCAGGAAAGATCGGCGAGCTTGTCATTTCGGGGTCGTATCGGTACTATGCAATACCGAAACCCGAGCACCAGGAGACGTTGACGCTGCATATCGAGGTGAGCTTAGCTCTCGTGGGATGCTCGCTCGCTACGCACTGAGCTGATACTGGGGGTGCGCAGGGCAAGGACGTAGTGTTCAAGGCACTAGGCTGGGTGCTCCGCCGACTGTTCTGCGTCAAAGACAACTACTTTGGGCAGTTCACCCAGTTCACGACAATGCACGAGTTTCTGGAGAGGTACGACCATGACCCGGGATCGGTGGGTGATCCGGTGGAGGAGAAGTATAGGGCCGGGAGGGTGAGTGTTTTGGCTTTCTGGTGTCTGGTGTGCAAAGCTAACGACAAGGATGTTAGTCGGACCCGTTCACAGTTCTGCTTACGATGGATATACAAGATTCGTTGATCTTGATGTCGGACGAGATCTATAACTGCAGACAGGGGCTAGCGATCCCGGTGCCGCAGCTGCAGATGGTCCTCAAGTCGGTCGAGCAGTTCATGGGTGAGTCTGGGAGCTTCAGCGAGAACGTTGCAACAAGGAGACTGACGTTGTACGCCATAGAACTATCGCTCGACCTGACACCCACCTACGTGATTGCGGTGGCCGACTTCGCCGACAGCTACCAAAAGGGAGTGGCACCGCTGCTCTCGAGTGACGAAGCCATCTTCATTGAAGGCCTCGAGCTCAAGGCGAACAGGCTGTTCGGGCCCCAACCTCGCGCGACCACCTACCTCTGTCTCTGGGAGGCTGTGCTCCCCAAGATATCGGCTTTCCTCAATCCTGCGTTCGTGGCGACGTTGCAAGCGGCGGGGAGAGCGGTGGTGTATACGTTCTCGGACCCGGATAATGCGCCAGACAAGATCTATTCGCTGAAGAGTCCCCCAGATGGTACGTGTAGTGTGGGCTGCGCTTGATGATGTGGCGATAGACTGGATCTGACGTGGCTTGCACTATAGTGACCTTCTTCAAACTCTCCATCGACCAGGCGCTGGGCATGCTTACCGCCGGGAACGACGCTGCGTCATTTGAAGCCCACAAAGGCATCGTCCTCGACACCAGCACCTGCGGCACCAAGAGCTACTCCTCCACACTCGGTGTCCTCCTCCCTTCTCTCACGGTCAACTTGCTACATCGCTTGCCTAAGCGAACGTGGCACGTCGTGAGCACCGCGACGGTGGATGCGAGCTTGGATGTCTACAAGGCGCCGCTTGGGTGGGAGAAGCATGTATCGGCGCAACAGGAGTTCTTGAAGGAGGAGGATGGGCCGACGGGGAGGATATGGTATATGTATGGTGGGGGCCAGAAGCCAAGTGAGTTATTGCGTCATGTTTGCGGGAGAGGGATAGTTCTGACGTGGGTGCTTAGAGGGGAGGCACGTCGACGGCATGTATTTGCCGTTGCCGATGGAGGACACAGTCGTGAGCCATGACGAAGAGCCCGAGGAAACGCCAGCCGCGAAGGAAGAGGACTACGACATGATGGAATCGTCGGAGCTGTCATCGGACGACTCCCGGGAGGAGTTTGACCTTCTACCGTGAGTCATACCGGTTGGACTCCTCTTGTGCCTCAACTCACTCGGCTTTCGCAGGCATCCCAAAAACCGCCGCCGAGCGCGCTCCTTCATGACCGCCCAAGAGACTGTCCACTCATCCGCCTCTTCCATCGGCGATGAGTCCGACAGCGTTTCAAGCTCGTCATCTACGGAAGGCTCCCTCATGTCTGTCGTGCCCGACCACTACACCGCCCTAGGCGATGCCCTAACGGAGAAGCTCCGCTACTTTCGCTTCGCACATACCAGTCGGCATGGGCATCATCACCATGGGGAGTGCAAGGGCCCGGGAGAAGAAGAGGAGGGCGGGCCAGTGCCCGGGGTGCAGAGGGCAGTGGAGGCGGGGACAGTGGTGAGGGTGAAGACGCAAAAGGTGCACGTGAATCTGTGTCCAAATGGGGTGCCGACGGCGTTGAAGGTGATGACTGCTATGACGGTAGATGTGAGTGGTAGAGGTCCTCTGGAATGGTGCGTGGCTGACAGCGAGCAGGAGCCGGACTATGATAAGCGCCTCGATGCTCTTCTAGTCTCTCACCTCGACGCAGTGAGGAATGAGCGACGCGTGGAGCAACCAAATGTCTTCGACCTGCACCTTCCCAGCATAATCGTGCAACTTGCAAGCGACAACCGGTCCACCTCCCTTATCACCCACATCGAGCACGTCCGCTGCAACCTCTACCGGCACTCCCCGATAGATAGTCACCCGGTGCTCGACCTGGTGTCATCAGTCACGTCGGTTACCGCTACCGCCCTGACGCCAGATGCGCCCATATCGCTGCGCGAGGCCGCGGGGATCCCCATGGGGACACCGAGCAGCCTACCTGTCGCACAGGTCTTTGTGGCTGGGCTAGAGGTCGGTGTGCACCGTAGCCATGGTCTGCGTGTGCATGGAAAGGTTGCCAAGACCCACGTCAATGCGGTGACCCCCGTGGTCGGCTTTGCCCAGACCTTTTCCGTGCCCTGGCAGACGGTCATCGCGAATGCCGACCTCTCCCCGTGCGAATCTACGGCCGACGCGCGGATGTTGTACCACATCATCAAGTCCGCGGTTGAGTCTCAGCGCGGCACGTATCTGCCGAGCTTTGCGTATGTTTCGGCGTACGGACTGCACATCCAGGATACCCAACTGGGTAACAGGAAGCAGACGGGATGGTGGTTACTCGCACGATTCCGCGACTGGCTGCGAGGTGCCCGGCTAGCACCGCTTGGGGAAGAGCCATCGGAGGAGGAGATGGGGCGGTACATCGTGGAACAGCTGCTGAAGGTGGAGGATACGGTCAGCGGGGCAGAGAACGTGGTGCGGAGCCAGCACTTCTTCGAAAAGGTGTTTGGCCCTGCCGCTCCCTCAGCGGACAACTCGAAGCCGGACGGCCCTGTCGACCTGTTCATCTACTCTGGCGATCTTCGCGTCAACCACTACGGCCGGCCGCTCAAGCACGCAGAAACTTCGACCGTCACCAGCTTTATCAACGTGCAGCAGACGTCGATCGGGTGTGCGCTGGCGACGGGGGCAGCGGCTCAGGGCAAGCCTGCGGCGCAGATGCGGTTCGTCGCGGCGGTGAAGGGTGTTGGTGTGGAGGTACACGACAGCGTGATGACGCTTGCGCGGGTGGCGCTTCGGGCCTTGCAGGCTCGAGCAGAGAGCGAGGCAGGGAGGGAGAAGGCGACAGAGGATGCGGCGGGCCCGAAGGAGGCAGTCGTGAGGAGCATCATACAGGATGTCAAGGATGCGGCGGCAACAAAGAGAGTGGTGAAGGACACGGATGGGGGGGAGAAGCCGTCGGTGGTTGTCCTCGATTTCCAGATCGATTCCGTCAGCGTTGATGCTGTGGGGGGAGGACTCAGACTGCACTTCGGTGCCCGTCAAGTCCACCTCACCACCATGCTCCGCACGACGCCCCTAGCTGGGCCTGGCACCAACCTTACCACCAAAGAAGCAGTACATGCCACCTGCGGCGAGGTGGGCTTCATCCTCTCGGAGACCGTCGGCGGAGAAGATCGAGTAGCCGCGTCTCTCAAGACGGAAGGGTGGAACGCTCTCGTCGACAGGTTCGTCCCTCTGAAGAAGGGACCGGCGGAGCTGAAGGTCGTACTTGGCTTGAAGCAAGTGAACTTTGAGACACTTCCGCTGTTGACCTTCATGTACGCGTTTGTGAAGCGGTGGAAACAGGAAGAGCTACCGTAAGTGCTTTGTATCACAAAGCTTGTGTCATGCTGACCCCATGTCGCAGGCTGTACGCACCTCCTATCGAGGAGATGAAGTCAATTCTGGCTAGCCTCAAATCTCCCTCGGCCCCCTCTTCCGCTTCCTCCGCCCCCGCTCCCTCACAGCCATGTACTCTCACCTCCCTCGATGTCTCTTTGCAGTCCCTGCACGCGCGCGTACAGGCCACCAAAGGCCTGTGGCTGCGCTGGGATATCGAGAAGGTGTTTGGGTCTCGGCAGATGCGCAAGAAGGAGATGCGGTTTGCGATCCGGATTGCCCCTCAAGTGGCCAGCGCGGACGACATCGACAAACCCGCAGGGAAAAAGCGAACCAGAACGTACTCCCTGCCTATCCCTTCTATCACCATCGTCGGCAGCCACTCGTACATCAAAGACCGGGCTCACGTCTCTGCCGATATCTCCGTTGGAGTTTTCACCGGGAAGCTCAAGCCGGTTGTGCTGGAGCGTCTGATGGGCTTGCACAACAAGCTGATCGACGATTTGACGGCCGTGCTGCGGGGTCTGCAGGAGGATCTGGCCGCGATGAAGGAGAAGTTGAGGGGGAGGAAGAGTGAGGAGTCAGCCGAGCCTCCGTCGCTGTCACCCCGAGCGCCCGCAAGTCCCCTTTACGACATTCACGTCGGGGTTGACGGGGTTCGTGTCACCCTGTGCGCCGATGGCGTGCCCGCCGACGTTCTCGTTGAGGCGATTGCCATCAAGGGCCACATGACCAACCGATACGATGCGGAAGAGGGGCTGTTCTGGAAAGCCAACGTCGACCAGTTTTGCCTCTCTCTCGGTCATTCGGTTTCTCACCCCAACGGGCGCGGTCTGGGGGCGACGCGCAGGCTGAAGACGGCGTCCATGAGTCTGGACGTGGATGTGACAGAGCTTCCCGCGAACAGTCACAACACGTCAAGATTCGAGGTCAATCTCAGTCATGTGCACATGGTCATGCACGCTGAAGCCTTGAGCGAGCTTGCAGATCTGCTCAAGAGCTGGTACGCCGACATCCGCGACCTGCAAGAGTGGAGGCCGACAGAGGTCAAGGAGGTGAAGGAAACGACGGCCAAGGTGCTCAAGAAGTTTGAGTCGGCGGAGGGGGTGCCTCATTCGGACGTCTCGTGGCTGTCCAACAGGCTGCTGCAGGTGAATGTCTCTGGGGTGGGGGTCGCAATCCCGCTGGTAGCGGTGGCGGCGATGGGAGATGGGGGGCATAGCCATGTCCCGGCGCTGCTCTTCTCCATCCGGGTCATCACCTTCCAAAACACCAGGAATCAGACGGCGAGGTTCAAGATGCAAACCATAGCATTGCAGTTTATTGACAAGTGAGTCGCTGCTTAGTCATCCTCGTGATCGTCGGTGGCCAAAGGCTGATCTTATCGTAGCTTCGACCAGATTTCCCCCGAACACTACACAGGGGACTTCTTCGGAGGACGCAACTGTATGCTTCTACCGTCCATCCAAAGTGAAGCAGAGATGTCTTCGACTGGTGATGCGTGGCAGCTGTCAGCTCACTGGTCGGCCACCGACTTCAAGCTCACCCTGGGCTCGGATGTCGCCGACGGTGTCTTCAAGCTTGTCGGCCTGTTTGCGGAGGGCAAAGAGAAGATTGCAAGAGTGGGGGAGATCTATCGTGCCCAGGTCGCAAGCCAGACCGAGCTGTTGGTGGCTAAGGGCGAGTGCCCGGCGACTCCCGTACCGTCTCCACCTCGGGCGTCTCAGCGTATACACGTGAGGATGTCGTTCACGTTCAACAGCGGGATCGTCGAGCTATTGCGAGACCTGTCTGAGACAGAGAGGAAGAATATGGGACCGGATACTAGGCGGGGGCGTGCCGCGTTACCTGACACAGTGGTGCTGCCCACTGTGTCAGTGTGGGTGGACTATGTGGAGGCCAAGACGACGCCGATGCCGTCAGATGACGACGCAAACGATGGGCTACTTTTGTTGAACTTTGTGAGTTTGTCTTCTAGAAGCCGCAGCCTGTAGATTATGCTCATGGGCAACACCCAGGCCGTTCACGAGAGTCGAAACCTGCTTCGCCCGACCATCCTGCCCTTCTTTTGGCAAACGGTGAAGAATTTCGAAAAGATGGCGAAGCCCACCAGGGTGCCGACTACACCTGCACCCTCCCCCGACATCGTTCATCACTCTCCCAAGCCGGTTTCCCCAACTACCCCGGAAGCGGCTGCTTGCGCCACTGCCCACACCCCACCCACTGCCAGAACAAAGGTCCGTGTCACTTTGCGCATCGACCAGTCGGAGCTGCGGCTGTCCTGCGCCCCCGATAGCAACGCATACGTCGATCTGAAGTGGGAGAGTGGAGGCTTCCTGGCGACGACGACAATTGGCGGGCCGAGCAACTATACGGTGGCGGGCACCATCTCAGGTGTGACTGCGTACTTGCGGCACGAGTTTGCGGAGGAGGGGCGGAGCTGTATCAAGGCCGGAGCGAAGGATCTGGCGTTTTCTGTGGCACTCTGTCCGGAGGACAGGCGAGGAGTCAAGGGCTTGTCTGTCGTTCTCGACACTCAACTCTCGGCGCAGTTCCGACTGGAGCAGTTCAGCGCCTGGCTGGCATTCGCGGCGGTTTGGGTTGACAATGCTCCCAGTCTCGATCTTCCAGATCGCACTGCCGCCGAGCCTCTTGTTGCCCCCTCGCCCGTCACTCTTCAACCCCCCAAACTTGGCATCGTCGCTCTTGTTCGTTTCCGAACTGTCGACTTTGACGCCAATGTCGGCGTCACCAACGCTCGGCTGGAGATGACACCCATCGTTCTCCGCACCAAGTCCAATGGGGTCAAGACGGATGTAGATCTCAGTGTGGGGGTGACACAGATCACGGCGAAGGGGGATATTTCGGGCGAAATCCGAAGCGAGAGCCTTGTGTTCCACACGTCGAGGCAGTCGTCGAGGAGCAGCGCCAGTACGGACCCTACCGTGCTAAGCATGTCTATTGACGCTGGTGTTCTGAGTGGAAGCCTGTCGATGCAGGATCTGAACGTCATCCGTTTCAGGTGAGCACTTTGTTAGTCGCCCCCCCGAGACATAAACTGACGCTCGTGTACAGCCTGGACCCTGCCAAAGTCACTCTCGAAGACGACTGGGAGGCGTTCAGTCGTGACCCCTCGTCCCAGGTCATACTCTCGTTCGCGGTCAAGGCCGGTGTCTTCCGCTCGGTCGTACGCCTTCTCGCCATCCCTTCCATGCTCAACAAATTCTACTCTGTCTCCAACACCATCGAGTCCCAAGAGCGCATGGCTTCAAACCGGTCCAACACCTACAAGTCACAGCAGCTGCGCAAGTCCACCGAGCCGTCACCCATGGCAGCCGTTATCCTGCACACTGCACGGAAGGCAGGGCAGACGCTATCTAGCACAGCGACTGTCAAGACCGCTCAGAGCATGTGCTTTGACTTGGGCGGTGTGGACATCGGGCTGTTCAACGCGCCGGTCTCTGAGGACCAACGCGGAGACTTCTATCGGTTCATGATCGGCAAGGTCGGTGCGGACCTGAAGCGACAGCTGTCGAAGGACGACCTACCAAAGAGGGACCTGAGCCTTATGGTGTCGTACGTAGAATGGATATCGAGCGACGGGACGAAGGCAGCCAAGGAGGTCAAGAGGGATCTGTCCTTGGCAGACTTGATCCAGGCGGCGTCGTTACACGGAAAGAAGGAGATCGCCTCGTTGCCCATGATGGTACGTTCCAACTGATGAAGCCGACGTGGGACATCAGCTAACTGTTTCTCTTTAGACTATGGACATGAAGTCTATTGAGGAGCCCAAACCGCCTGTCGTGGTCTACGACTTCGACCTGCTCTGGGGCAAGGGTGATCTCGATATCGCAATCATGCCCTACTTCTTCGAGCAGGTCTACAAGACGTTCCACACTCTTATCGAGGGGCTGGACCAGGAGCAGGTGACGAAGGTGAAACGCCGAGGGGACGATTCTGTTCTCAGGGACAGAGGACGAGGCAAGGGCGTAGATGGGCTAGAGACGGAGAAGGCGAATGCCGTGGAAGGGGCGAACCAACTTACCTTCCGACGCCGGCTGGAGGGCAACCGCCCTCTACCAGTGCCAAGGTTGAGATTGCTGGGAGAAGCAACGGGCGAGGCGATGGCGTGGGTGCCCAAGATCAACGCCGCGAATGAGCAGCTGCCGATCATGGTGCATCGGTTTGTGACGTTGCCGCTGGAGGAAGGCATGGACTTGTGAGTTTGTGTGGTGTCTAGTTGTAGGCTTGACGTGCTAATGCTCGGCACTTAGGCTACTCAAGCTTTACGAAAAGCAGCTTCCTGATACTGCGCCCCAGTGATTGTGGATGGGATGATTCGGCCGATGATGATGATGATGATACCCCGCATCCTATACCCTATGTTGGTTCTCTTGGTTATCCTGCCATCTTACTAGACTGTTGTGTTTATAGCTCGGCGATGTAACCTGTCCCAATGTGCGCTCTTGAGAGGGGAGGTGACATGCCCGAAATCCTATGCTATGATGCAATGCAAGATACAAACTACCGAAAATCACTCCTTCTACATCTATGCCTACTAAGCATTCCTCGCCAATTGCTTCTTAGTGTACGCATCAACCATGTCCTTCTGCACGTTGGGCATGACCGGTTGGTGGGTCTTGTACTCCATCGAGAATTCACCTGCGCGCCCAACTATCAGCGTCCTGCGCGATGATGAAAAGACGTCTTCTAAACTCACCCTTGCCCTGTGTCATACCGCGAAGCTGGCTCGAGTACCCGAACATGTCGTTCAACGATACCTCCGCCGTCAACGTAAACTCGTCATCCCTGACTTCAGTGTCCACAATGGTCCCCTTGCGCTGGTTGATCGCGCCGATGACGTTGCCCTGGAACTCGATGGGCGCGACAATCTCGACGGTCATGACGGGCTCCAGGACGACAGGCTTGGCCTTGACGAAGGCTTCGCGGAAAGCGCCAATGGCGGCGAGACGGAACGCAAGTTCGTTGGAGTCGACCATATGAGCCGAACCGTCCGTGAGGACGAAGCGGCAGCCAGTGATGGGGTGCCCGGTGAGAAGGCCACGGTCAAGAGCCTCTTGGAAACCCTGCAGCAAACGATATCAGCGGTGCCACATGCCTTCCAAAGCAGATTGACTTACCTTCTGGATGGCCGGGATGAACTGGTGGGGTATGTTACCACCAATAATACTGTTGTCAAACGCCGTGTCCTTGCCGGTCTCCGGGTCCAACTCCATGGGCTCGAGAGACCCAATGACTCGACCGAATTGACCAGAACCACCAGACTGCTTCTTGTGGGTGTAGTTGAACTTAGCCGGCTGGGTGATGGTCTCTCGGAAGGCAACGCGGGGCTTGCCGGTGACGCATGCAACACCGTACTCGCGCTTCATGCGCTCGACGTAGATGTCGAGATGCAACTCGCCCATACCAGAGATGATGGTCTGAATTTCACAATTAGCGCCGCACGCTACTTGCTGAGCTGTACGAGAACTCACCTCCTGGGACTCGCTGTCTACGTGGACACGGAATGTGGGGTCCTCCTTCTGGAATCGGTTCAACGCGCGGGAGAAGTGGGGGGTCTCGTTCCCCTCGGGTCGGATGGAAAGGGAGATGACGGGCTCGGGGACAAACATGGAAGTCTAAATATCAGCGATAGTCCAAACCATTTGGAACTCACCATCGAGTAAGTCGTAGAGCCGTCGGTGAAGGTGTCACCGGAAGAACACTCGACACCGAACATGGCGCAGATCTCTCCAGCGCCAAGGTGGTCGACATCCTGCGAGAGCAGCGGGTTAGCCCAGCTTCTCAAAACCGACTCTTCATTGAGCTCACCTCCATCTCGTCACTGTGCATTCGCACTAATCTAGGGACCTTGACCCTCTTCCCAGTCCTCGCGTTGTAAAGCATCATACCCCTCCTCAGCTCGCCCTGGTACACCCTCATGTAGGTCAACTGCCCAAATCTGCCCTCCTCGAGCTTGAACGCCAACCCGACCAGCGGGGCCTGCTTAGCAGGGACGAGAGGGATGGGAGGAGCGTCTGCGGGAAGAGCTGCATCAAGGGCCTGGTTGTGCACCTCGCTAGGGTTGGGGAGGTACGCGCACACGCCGTCGAGGAGAGCCTGGACACCAGTGTTCTTGATGGCGGAGCCGATGAAAACAGGGGTGAATCGGAGGTTGGTGGTGGCACGCTGGAGAGCCTTGGCAATGTCGGTAGGGGTAATGGGGGCCTCGTCGAGGAATTTGTCACAGAGAGTTTCGTCAGCCTCGGAGAGCTGCTCGATGAGCTCGGCGCGCTTCTCCTCGGCAAGGGCCCGGACCTCCTCGGGAATCTCATCGGTCTCTCGGACTTGATTACTGTGAACGATTGTCAGCTTATGGTTATAGGGGAGAAAAGGCTTGAGCTCACCCCTTGACGCCCTCGTTGTAGATCGCCTTCATGCGCACAATGTCAACCACACCAGCAAAGTCGGACTCAGAGCCGATAGGCACCTGGACAGCGGCCGCATTCATCTTGAGCTTGGTGCGAAGCTGCTGGATAACTCGGAAGGGGTTCGACCCGGCTCTGCATTGTCAGCCATGTCCAACATATGTAAAACTCACCGGTCCATTTTGTTGATGAAAGCAAGCCTGGGCACGTTGTACCGCCTCATCTGCCTGTCCACAGTGATGGTCTGACTCTGCACACCGCTGACGGCGCACAGCACCAGCACTGCACCGTCCAACACCCTCAACGCTCTCTCGACCTCAATGGTGAAGTCAACGTGACCGGGAGTGTCGATGATGTTGATGGCAAAGTTCTCCTTCTCCCCGTCTCCGATCACCTCCGTGTCCGCCAGCTCGGCGGGGGGGCGAGGAGCAACCCAGTCACAGAAGGTGGCAGCGGACTGGATGGTGATACCCTTCTCCCTCTCAAGCTCCATCGAGTCCATCTTGGCACCGACGGCATCGCGTCCTCGGACCTCGTGGATGTCACGGATTCGACCGGTGTAGTAGAGCACCTGGATATGGGCGATGAGGGTCAGCACTCAAAGACGTTGAACGGCGAATGAGAATGCGACCATTAGACGTACTCGCTCGGTCAAGGTGGTCTTACCGGAGTCGATGTGGGCAGAGCTAAAGCACATTGTCAGTCACCGTCGATCTACTAGGCTTGTTGAAGATATGCACAGCCCTCCCAATGCTCCTGTGGCAGGCGTCCATCCCACTCACATTCCAACGTTCCTCTGCCGTCTTAACCTCGACATGTCCGTCTCCGAAAGCTCCGGGAGAACCCTCACAGGCCACTTCTTCTCCTCCTTAACCTCTTCTGCCGAGGCGCTAGAGTTCCATCGCTTCTGGGCCACAGGGGAGCTCTGCAATGAGGCGAGCGACGCCCGGAGGCCCGGACGAAGAGGCGAGGAGGAAGGCGATGGGGTGCCGGAGGAAAGGACGAGCTTCCTCTGGAGAACGGCAGGTCGGCACAGAGGGGTGGTGGAGGCAGATTGCCTGAGGCGGGCAGCAGCCCTGGTGACACCTGTCATGGTATTTTTTTAGATGGAGAGAGAGGGTGTGGAGACTGCCATCGACGGTGAAAAAGATGGCATCGGCTGCTCTCGCTCGCTCTCAACGACTGGCGACTTTTCGCGGTCGACCACGTGGCTTTTGGGTCACGTGCCGTTTTGTGGACGCGTCGCTGTGGTGGCTCTCCTCTCGCCGTCGCTCTTGTTGATTTCTCTGTTGTCTTTCGTTTGTTTGAGCAGAATTTGCAGACTCGCCAACGCCACTAGCATCACAGAAGATGGCGCAGAAACAGGCTTCGAAGACGAACCAGGCGATCACTCTCAAGGGGTCCACCGCCTTGGTCACAGAGTTCTTTGAGTACGGCGTCAACAAGTGAGTCACCTGCGCCGCCCGAGTTGGTTCACGTCTGATGATATTGCGTAGCATCTTATTTTTACGGGAGGTGTATCCTCCTGAGTACTTCGCGTGAGACACTTATAGACTCATGATATGTTTATGCTTTTCTAACGTCGCTCCTCGTTCAGGCGTGTGAAGAAGTACGGGTTACCCATGATGGTCACTACAGAAGACGATCTTAAGGACTACCTCAAGACGGTTCTTTCCCAGGTCCAAGGTGCGTCTCGGTGATTCATACGCCTAGTGATGCAGCAGTCACTGAAGCAAGACCTAACCTCCAGAATGGCTTTTATCCGGCAACATCAATCGCCTGGTACTCGCCATCAAAGCCGTCGAAACAGGAGAGACGCTCGAGCGGTGGCAGTTCGACATCTACACAGAAGAGTCTACCAACTCGTCACTGCCTGGGGGTCCTCCCAAGACCGCAAATGGGAAGAAGAAGGAGAAGACCGAGAAGGAAGTGCAAGTGGAGATCCGGGAGATCATGAAGCAGATCACGAGCTGCACGACGGTGCTGCCAATCTTGGAGGAGGAATGTGAGTCACTCTCTTGCCCAAATCTGGAGGCCGCGCCTGATGACTAAGCTGACTGACCGTCTAGGTTCATTCACTCTTCTGGCGTACACAAATGACTCTCCGGATGTGGCCATCCCTGCAACATGGGATGACGCCGACCCTCATCTCATTGACAAGGGCAAGGTCGAGCAGGTGCGGTTGAGAAGCTTCAGCACCAATGTGCACGCTTTGGAGGTGAGTGTACTCGGAACAGAGTGACTGGGCGGTTCGATACTGACCGTTTCTATTCAGGCCATGGTTGCGTATCGCATCGAAGAGTAGTAGGCAGGAGAGAAAGAATGCTTGCATGGGCTGTGTGGATAGAGTTTCCGAGTCACGACGTCTTTACGACAATGCCATCCCATATGTATATGTTGCTGCTCTAACCTTCTCTGCCCGTTTGTGGGACATACGATTGCTGGAAGACATGATCGGCAATGAGTAATATGCATCAATGCTGGTAGCTGCTACTAGAATGCTGGAAAGAAACCAAACCCCTCCCGGTCTTACAGCTGTAGACGTTCGGTATCGTCAGCTCCGTGACCATAGACATCGTCCGGCACATATGTCGTGCGCTCACCATCTTGCCGCTCGGCGCAGCGTAACCCTCGTCGGCTCTGTTCTTCAATCGCTTGGAGCTGCTGAAGATGAAAGAGTCGACAAGGCTCGCGACAGTCAATACTCCACCGATGATTGCGCAGGTACTGGAGAGATGTCAGCCATTACGATACGGCACGGCGAACCCAATGAGTATACTGACGAGGTCAAGAAGTGGGCGAAAGATTGCCTCGTCTCGGTGTGGATCACCTTCATGGGAGAGATCTCGTAGCTAGAATTTTTATCAGCAGCTGTCGCCCTCCGCCCCAGCAACTGATACCAGCTCACTTGAAGAAAACACCGGGCACACCCATCACACCGTGGCTCGTCATGTCTGTACGGACTATGTCAGCCGCATCCGCCTCCTGCTATGCACAGTTCGCAGACTTACGACCGTGCGAATCCTTCCCGGGAGCATTGCCCGCCCTGAGATCTCTCTCGTATTGCGTGACGCTGTACTGGTGAGAAGGGGTCTCCTCGCCATCGAGAGACACGAAGTTGGTGCCGACGACCTTGAGGAAGTCTAGTAGAGGCGGCATCAGCTCTTGGTTCACGTAGTCATCGATAGCTGGCAAGGACTTACACTGGAACATGTAGTTGGCTGCACCATCAAAAACGCATATCCTTCCATCAGCGAAAGGGCGATACGTTGACACACACCACAAGAACTTACACTCCTCTGTGTGGGCAGCGATCCCCTGCAAGGGGTCCTTGATACCCAAGCTCTCCCTCCACTTCTGCTCCTTGGGCTGCATCTCCGTCTCGTGCTTGAAATCGAGGTCTCCCCCGAATCTCAGCTTGTGGATGACGTGGCCGAAGTCGTGGTGGTTGCTGTCTCGGAGGTATGGCACCTTTACACTCGACTCATCAGCCACGCTCCATTGTAAAGCGAGAATGTTGCTCACCAGCTCGAGCATCTGCATCATGTTTCCTTGGAAAGATCGACCGGGGCTGAAGTGAAGGTTGCCAATGACCTACGTTTTGGCCAGTAAGTGTTCCGTGTACTCGCACTTTACGCTTGCAGATACAGATTGCGCACCTTGTTGACCCTCACTCGCCCAGCGATGCGGCATCCCTCCGTGTTCTGCTCCTTCATCTTGTCCATCCACCCTTCCTCAACACACTGCCAAGACTACTGATCAGCTTTTGAACGTATAGCTATATCCCAATCGTGGGCCACGTAGCTGACTGACCTGCTCAATGCCCGTGGGGTCGCTGAACGACCACCCCTTCCTCGCGTATGCCTGGCGGACCTCCTCGCACGAGTTGCAGCATCTGCACGTAGTCGGATCAGTGCTGAGCCCTCACTGAGGGGTGAAAGATATGTAGGCCATTGTACACACCCGCTCTCAGGAGGCGATGCTCCGTAACAGGAACCACAGTAGTTGGGGTCCTTGTTGAGGTTCGCACGCTCGACGTCGCCCTTGAGCTCTACAATTGCACGTCATGAGTCCTACATCTCGCCGAAAGAGGCAGGCGAAGGATGTCCACTCACGTCCACCCTCCACTTGCGAGATCGCCTTGCCATCCTTGCTCAGCCTGGTCTTCGTGACGTGGTGCTGGAACTCTGTCTGGTGCTCTCCCGAGATGTCCATCACGTCGAGCGACATGACTGCACGTAATGCCCGTCAGATATTGACATACGCCGGCCATGATTGCACCCACACCACTCACGATAGCATGGTACTCTTGGAAAGCTCATGTCAAACTCAATGACGAGCTTCTCCCCTCTCGACCTGTCCACCGTGATACTTGGTTCGAGATGTATCCGTCGGTAGTCAACGAACTCGAGCATGACTGAAGTGAGGATGATGGAGAAGGAGATAAAGGTCACTGTCACAAGCTGTAAGCTTCGTGCTCGTCGTGATCATGGGCAGTTCAGCTTACAGAGTGCACCTGTTCGTGTCTTGATCTTGACATCCTCCATAGTCTGCGCAGTTCGTCAGCTCGCACACTTCGCCCGCGCGCGACCACCTCAAGACACACCTTGCCGAAGGCGTCAAGACCCTGGAAGTTGCCAAAGAAGCCATTTCGTCCCATCGTGGCAGGTCGGTGGTGGGTTCTTTGAGACTATGAGATGCGCAGACAACAAGGATAGACACCAGAAAAGATAAAGGAGTCGAGCTCTCGTGGTCAGAAGGTATGGCTGCTCTCCCCGACGTGAACGTGTCACCATGCGCGCGACGGAATCAATTTGTTTGCGGTCTTCCACGAGCTGAGCGCAAGCAAAGGGCAAGCCATAACGAACATGGTCCTCGGTCGACTTCTTTCTGCCATCGCACATCTACACGAACAATTCAGCACTTGCAAGGCACATCCTGGCCGCTACTAAACACCTCATCGACCTAAACACTCCCCGGTCGCCCGAAAACTTCTCAAAGTCAGGAAAGAAGACTCAGCTTCCACCATGTCCTCCGCCCCTTCCTATGTCACGATAGACACCTCTGTCGGCTCCTTCACCGTCGAGCTGTACACAGCCCATGCCCCGAAGGTGAGCATCCATCAAAGGTGACACTCCATCCAGGCGAATACTGACTATTGGTGTAGACATGTAACAACTTCACTAAGCTCGCCGAGCGTGGCTACTACAACGGCGTCATCTTCCATCGGATCATCCCCGTGAGTATCGAATAGCTTGAGGGCAAGATATTTGGCATCTCCTGAAGCTGACTCCTATTGCGTGAAAAGGGGTTCATGATCCAAGGGGGTGATCCTACTGGGACAGGGCGAGGCGGGACTTCGGTGTATGGCGACAAGTTTGCGGACGAGATCCACCCGGAACTGCGGTTCGTAGGAGCCGGGATTCTGGCCATGGCTAACTCGGGACCCAATACAAATGGTAAGATTTCTAGCTACGCCAATGCCGACAATTGAATGTCATAGAATGAGCTAATACGAATTGGTTACAGGCTCCCAATTCTTCATCACCTGCGCCCCCACCCCCTTCCTCGACGGCAAGCACACCATCTTCGGCCGCGTATCCTCCGGGATGAAGACCATCCAGCGTTTAGAAGCTGTGCGGACAGACAAGGACGACAGGCCGGTCGAGGACATCAAGATACATAGAGCGAGGCTGGGGGACGCCGCGGCTGATGGGGGTCTGCAAGTGGCAAGGCCGGCATAGGGGTATATGATGCACGCAAGGAGGCATAAATGCTACATGGTATTGGGTATGGGCATGATGGGTATGGTGGTATACTAAAAGCCAAGGATCTTGTTGCTGTGGAGTTGATGTTCGTGTCAGTGGAGGCATCACCCAAACAGCTGGCTTTGGCTACTCACGCTTTCTCTCGGATGTGTCGGTCGCCTGGGACGAGGTCTCCCTCGACGTCCAATGGAGCAAGGCCCATCCTATCGCTCTCATCAGCTTCATATCCAATCTCACTCCCATTTTAAACTCACGCTTGCTTCCCTTCCAGGCTCTCAATGTTCGCCTCCACCCCTCGTCCCACAAACTCGCTCTCGCCAGCACCACCGGGGAAGTCCGGCCCAGGCCTACCCGCCAAGAACATCTCACGCTGGTCCCGGATGTACTCTGCGTTCTGCGGAGTGAGGGGAACGGCGGGGATGTAGAGCACAGCCGAAGGACCGGTCCCGTTGTGCACCGACTCGACGGCGTGGATCACGTCTAACCCATCTGTCAGTAACAATCACGCTCGTCCAACCTGAGATTACTCACCGCAGTGCCACCAGGCCTGGTCTCCAGGCTTAACACGCGGTACACTGATCATCGTCCTCCCCAACTCCAGATGCGGATGGGTGTCGTCGTTAAACTCTTGACACCTTGCGAGAGGCGAGTTGGGGAAGCGCGGGGTCTCAAAGTCGAGCTCCCAGTTGGAGGAGGAGAGGTACTGGTCGTGAGTGAGGGCTGCTCGGGGTTCCTTCTCGCTGCAATTGTCGTCTCAGTTAACCGCTGGCAAGTCTTTGGGTTACAGTTTGATTGATCTGCTCACCGGAAGAGAGGCCGCATCATGGTGTAGGCGGTCAGTTCCTTGACGAGAGGGTAGACCTTGAGCGTACCCTCCCCGGGCCCAGTGTCAGACATGGAAGTCCAGCCCTGGAATGCTCGGAACAC
This sequence comes from Cryptococcus sp. DSM 104549, assembly GCA_036427605.1. Classification (NCBI taxonomy): domain Eukaryota; kingdom Fungi; phylum Basidiomycota; class Tremellomycetes; order Tremellales; family Cryptococcaceae; genus Cryptococcus; species Cryptococcus jaspeensis. The sequence continues at coordinate 3,140,715 of CP144044.1, read as the reverse complement.
GCCACACTGACGAATGCCAATCAGTCAGTGAAGCAAATCTCAGCAGGGGGATAGTCTACTCACTGCTCCTGGCCCATCATACATGTTCTGCTTCGCCAGCCCACGCTCCCCGATCGTCCACGCATCAAACTCCTCCCACCTCCCTTCCAAGCACTTCTGATACACTTTCCTGTACGTCTCATCCTCCCACCGCTCAACGCTACCTCCATCGGAGTGCGGACCCAAAGCGAACTGAGCGTCTCCTGGGTGTCGAATACGGAGGCGGTCGGCATAGGATAGGGGAGTGTGGAGGGATACGGGGGCGTCGGGCCCGTGAGAGAAGAGGGTGAGGAGGGCGCGCTGGACTTGCATTGCGCGGGGGTGGGAGCGGGCGGCGAGCTGGGTCTTTGACCAGCTATAATGCACTTGTCAGCACGCAGACTTCAGCGGAGACAGCAAGAGAAGATGGGAGACTCACTAGAGCTCGAACACCTGTTTGTCATTGGCAGGGAAGCCCTTCACACTCGGGTTTGCAGCAATGTACTCCTGCACATCCTTTAGCCACTGTGTGGCCGTCTCCTCCTCAACAGCCCCCCGGAGAATGAACGTCCCAGCCGTCTTGATCTTGTCGATGAGCTCTTTGGTGGGAGAGTTGATGAATTCTTCGAATGTTGTTTGAGGAATGTTCTGCTTCCTGACATCAGCTTCGACTCTTCTTCCAGAGCATATGGGGGTGAGGGGCACACGTACGTCCTGCTGCTTCGCCTCAATCTCCCCCGCAGCCTTCCTCAGTCTATCAGTCAGACGCTCCCACCCAGCAATGAGAGCACGCTGGTTGGCCTCGTCCCCGATGATCTTGCGTTTGAGCTCGCCGAACCGCGGAGGGAACGGTTTCTCCGCTTCGCCCGAGAGGGAGGAAAAGACGTTGCTGATCTGCGATTAGGCGTCAGCACTGACGGGGGCTCTCAAGACAGGAAGGAATGGGAAACTCACGTCGCCCTCCTGTCGCTCTTTTCTCTGGGGCTGACCCATCATGGAAGGGGGCATTGAGGGCGCACCGGGTTGCGTGGCAGCCTGGGTCTGCATCCCCCGCGCGACGGCGAGAGAGCGCCTCTTGGTCAAGTTGACTGTCCTGAGCATGGTGTTGTTCTGTCAATTGTTTTCTAGCACAGTAGCTGTAGCTGTATGCAAGCTGTAGGCTTTTACTGTACATCCTCCCTCTCTCTCTCCTTGCTCCCTTTTTATACCTGCTTGAGCCCACCTGACCACCATCTTCGTGGCTATTGAAGGACACGATGGCTGCCGAGCGAGGCGGTCAATGACGCGCCGAGATTAGATGAGCAGTTTAACAGTTTACAAGAAACGCCATTATCCGTGGCGCGCCCCGCATAACCGGCGGCAGTCGACCAACTTTCAAAGGATGCCCCACCTTTTTTCTTGGAGAGGGTGGTGAAGACTACGACAGAGGCACTCTGGATGGGCTGGACGGCAAAACGGAAACGGCAGAACGGACAAAGAACGGAAAATCTACTGGGTGAAGAGCGTACGCAAGTCCAGCAGCACGGTAGAGCCGCAAGGTTCGGAAAAACATGTTAACAGAGAGCTGGCAGTGCATATGCGTACATGTACAGATGAACGACACCAACGAACGGCGACGGCGATTCCCCCATCTTCTCTTTCTCCCCTTAGTCGTACCCCCTCCCCGACCTCTTCTTCCCCTCCTTCCTCTTGAAGTGCTTCTTCCCATCCGACGCGCCGGCCGCGTCCTTCCCGCCCCTGTTGACCAGCGGCATCCCATCAGGCCCCAACATCCTCTGGTGCGGGTACATCGTCTTCCTCGCAAACCCTTGCCCGCCCTCTTGCAGATCACCCTGCTGGTTACGCCCCTTCACCACCAAGCGAGGCTGCGCGCCCCCCTCGTTGAAGTACACCGTATCGAGCGCCGCGGCCTTCTCCCTCCCGCTCCGGGCGGGCGCGTTGTCCGCGTTCGCCTTGATCTGGTGCGTCGTCAACTGCCTCCGCCTCGCGGGCTCCTCCTTCCCCTCCTCGGCACCCCCCTCGGCGTCCGCACCGCCCTTAGAACCAGCAGGCGCGACATAGGTGTCGGCGTTCTTGCTGACGTGCGACACGGGTGCGCGCTTACGCCCGTTCTCGTACGACGCCTCGATCTTGGCGAGGATCTCGGCGTGCGAGGAGGCCATAAACTCGTCTGGGTCGAGCCCAGGGGGAGGGTGGGCGAAGAGGAGCTTGGCGTTGACGTAGTCTTTGAGGATGTAGCGCGCCGCTCGGGAGGTGTCGGGCATACCGAAGGATGAACGGGTCATGCCTCGTGCGACTGTTGAGAGGTCAGCGCCGTTCTAGAGAAGGTATGGATACGATGACACTCACTGGCATAAGCCGACAGGAATTCTTCCCATCCAACTTGCCCGGTACCTCCATCCTCCTCCTCCTTCACGTCGATCCTGATCCCGTACGTCCCTTCCAGGATATCTCTCGGTATTCTCCTGCAGAGAAGATCCACTGGGGCCGAGTACTCCCTCATCTGGTCAATGGGCAGCACACCATCGACGACCAAGTCGGCCTGGGTGTTGGCGAACTGGGGGAAGACGAGACCGGGGCAGTCGCACAGGGTAATGGTGTCGGACAGGACGAGGGTCTGGAAGTGCTTGGTCTTTCCGGGCGTGGAGGAGACCGAGACCTTCTTCGAGCCGAGGAGGGAGTTGATGGTGGATGATTTACCGACGTTGGGGTAGCCGACCAACCCGACCATGAGCTTCGGGTTGGGGTACTGAGGGGTAGCGAAGTCTGCGCGAGTATCGTTAGTCGATCGTCTCTCATGCATGAGACAGTGTGACTCACCCTTAAGGTCGGGAGCAGAGTTGATGAACAAGTCCTCCAGCTCCGTCACGCTCAGCACCCGCGTCCTGATGTCCTCCTCCACCCCCTCGGGCGCCTTGGCGTACTTTGCCGTCACCTCCTGCGCCACCTCCTTGAGGGGGATCGTCTCTCCGTGAGCCAGCTTCTCCTCCAGTTCGTCCGCGGGCTTGTCGCCCTCGCCCTCGGTGGACCACCCCTCCTCGTCGTCGATGTGGGTATCCTTGACGCCCTCCGCGAGTGCCTCCTCGTCAGACTCGACCTCGCTCTCCTCATCTTCGTCCACCTCCTCTTCCTCCTCTTCCTCATCTTCCTCTTCCTCCTCCTCGTTCTCGGAGCCCTCCTCGGCAAGCGCCTCCTCCTCGCTGTCGCTCTCATCGTTGCCCTCATCGTACTCCCCCAACGCTCTTAACCGCTGTTTCTCCGCCTGCTCCTGCTCCGCTGCCGCGTTCGCCGCCGAGAAGAAGGCGTATGAGATGCCCTCCTTCTCAAAGTAGTCTGCCCATTGACACCTGAACACCCAATAATCAGCCATTACCCATCATTTGATACGGTGACGCAACTCACCTCTGCTCATATGTCAACAAATCAGCCTTGTTGATCAACAACAAACTCTTTCTCTTGCCCTTGCCTGGCACCGTCATCTCCTCGCCCTCATCACTCCCAACATCCGCCACATACTTCTCCAAGTCGACACATCGGAACCCCAAAGGGTTTCTGGCGTCGACGATCTGGACGATGACGTGCGATCGCTCGATGACTCGCCAGAGCTGTCGCCAGAGCTGGACGTTGCGCTCAAAGGGGGTAAGGAGGAGGTTGGACGTTTCCGCGAGCCTACGGAGAGGTCAGCCATGATGATGGATTTGATAAGAGTAATGGATAGGCTTACTGGGCGATAGACCGTCTCCAGTCCAAGAACGACTCTCGCTCCTGCTTCTCCAGCTCCAGCCTCGTCGTCTGCCTCGTCCAGTGCGGGCGCCGCGGCACCGTCAGGTCCTTTCTCAAGTCCACCTTCTTCTTCTCTACCGCCTTCTCCTCGTCCTTGGAGAGGAGGAACGGGTTCGTCTGCGGCGCGGCCATGTTGGGCGCCGAGATGACTCGAAGCTTGGAACGCTCGGTGGTGAAGTCTTGGTCGGCGAGAGCGGCATTGGCGAGGAACTCGTCGAGGTCGCGCTCGTGGGTGATGGAAGCGAGGGGGTTGGAGTCGTCCACAGTGTACTATAGCATCTTTGGTTAGGTGGCAACCTTTGCATCAGCCTTAGAGGTGCTTACAAGCTGGGACTCTTTAGGTGCCACGGCTTCCTTGTGCTTGCGGTTGATCAGCGCCTTGCCGAGCCCCGAGCCTTGGGCTTTTGTCCTGGGAGGCTGTGAAGCAGAGGGAGAGCAACTGTCAGTCTGGGGTCATTCCATGATCTCTTTAGCAGTTCCACGCACCATTTTGAGGTGATTCTGGTGTGGATAAGTATGGGGAGAGGCTCCAAGATCAAAATCTCAAAATATTGACTGCAGATGACATGCACGAGGAAGTCGCCGCCGGAGCCGGGAAAAGAATGCCACGTGGAGAAGATTGGAGCCCGGCCGCGCCGGTGGGTTCATGGCAAGGACATCATTTGGAATTTCGGGACCTCTCAGGCTTCGTGGGAAGAGCCCACCCCCTGCTACAGCGACTTGGATGAGGCATACAGCAGAGGAGCACTATGTACGTGCATATGCAGCAGAATGAAAGAGTTCCAGCTTGACATGCATGTATATATGCTCACCTCCTTCCGTGCGTCCGCGACAAGTGGCGGATCAAGGATCGCGGTCCGCGAGCGAGACAGCTTCGGCAGCTCCGAGCCGCCGAGGGAGGCGCGCCTCCGCCACATTTAGGTCCGAACTCGGCCGTCCTGAAGCCAGCTTGAGCAAAGCACGTCCCGATCACGCGAGGTGTGTGACTGACCGTGTCCTGCTGCTGCTCGAAGCTTGTTTCGCGAGCGCCGCGTACGGCAGCCAGCCAGGGGTGGCAAATGAATGTGAGACATATATTTGATCAAGTGTATTTATATGCATGGGAAAGGCGAGAGTTCAGTGGCATCTCATAATCATCTCTTCCATAACTCCGTCCATACCATCGGGGCAGCTCCCGGGGGTCAAGCTGCCATCCATCTCCAGGCCAACTGACCAAGCACCAAGCAGCAATCTTGCTCGCGATCAGATGGATCGACGAGCCTCTTGTCCTCCGGTCTCGGCGAATTTGGCTTTCCTTAATCTGAGCAGCATCTGAGCGTCCCTGTCTTTTTTTATGGGATTCTCAGGGCTTCAAAGCCAAGAGCGCTGCAGCAGCACTCAGCGGCAAGCGGCAGCAGGGCAAGCTCGCAGGGATGGGCAAAGAATCCAGGTTCTTGGAGAGGGTGGCTGCAGGAATTCCCAGGAATCCGGCACGGGCCAGCGTTTCGGCCCCAGCGTCGGGTTCGCTGTTCACGTCTGGCGGACTGGGGACGAGGCTGGCTTACGAGGGTCGGGGGTTCTCTGCAACTCGGCAGGCAGTCACACCCCCAGGACCAGCAGAGGGGAGACACGCAGGGAGGCGTAACGCGAGAGAAAAGAGGGCCGAGAAGCCGAGTCAGCTGCATGCACGGAATAAGGGTCGGAGATGGACCGGGTCACCAGGCAGCCACCTCCTCATGAAATGTCTCTCCGCTGGGCCCTGCTGCCCACCCAGACGGCCCAGTTGTCTCCATCACCTCAAACGCAAGGAGCCCATCAAAGGAGCTTCTTCCTCTTGCCCCGACGACATCTCGAGCTGTCAATTGCTTGCTTGAAGCTCAAAGCAACCTGCCCTCATACGACTCTCTCCGTCTTGCCGTCCGACCAAGCAAGCCGACCGGTGATCGGCTCTACGGGCCAGACCTTTTACCTTTCGCCTTCGTTATCCGACATACGACGCCTTCCCCAATTGCTCCATTATTGCTTCTTGGCTCTTGATTCCTCCCATAACGCTTCATACAATCACACTTTATCGTTCTCATCCGCACCCCCCTCCTGCCCTCCCCCCGACCACACCCTCCTCCTCTCCATCCCCTTTCCCGTATCCAACAATTCCGCCCTTCACCGCCCAGCACCCCGCGCGCATAGCCACCGGCGCTTGCCATCGCCCAATCGCCTGCTGCGATCCATCGTCGGCGTTTGCCTGACGTCGCCCATCGTCCGTCTGGGATCAAAAGAGCGCTCAAGCATATCGACTGCTTGACGCCGCTGCAAGGAAGCAGCTGCTCGCTAGTCGCAGTACAGCGGAGCTTGAAGTGAGACCGTGCGGTCCGCTGTTTTTGAGTACGGATCGTACTTTCCACGCATATCGGCGTACAGTTGTGTGGCTACACGCTGTAGCACACGCCTCCTTTGGACAAAGAGGGGAGATCGGAAGGCTGCACGCACTTCTCGGCGCGATAGAGCGACAGACGTCTCATCGACAACGAGGCGGGAAGAAGCAGTGCCGTTCTTATTGTCAAGCAGCGACGAACGGGTGAGCCTTCTTACCAATATCTTCTCTTTTCCCACCCTTGCCACCGCTGACATTGTCCCAGCACATCATACTATAGCATAATCAGAACACCACCATCGCAATGGCCCACGCACCATCCCCTTGCTACGTCCCGCGTACGGCCTCCCGGCCCTCCTCCCCGGCCCTCGCGCCACCCCACCCCATCCACGCTCGCTCCTCTTCCACCTCTCGCATCGAGACGAGCCTCACCCCTCGCATGTCGTCGGGCGCCATGGAGCGGAGCGCAACGAACGGGCTGAGAAAGGAGGTGGTGCACGAAGCGAGGCGAGCGGCGGGGGTCGATGAGGCCGCGAGGGCGATTTTGAAGGTGAGTCTGGCACGAAGCATGGCTTCACGCGTCGCACACATGCCAATGACTGACATTGACACGACTTTTCTATAGCTTCTTTCTGCCCTCCCCGAACCCCTCCCTGAGGCCCTCCCACCGACCTTCCTTCCCACCCCATCAGCCTCCCCACCTTCTTCCTACCCCTCTCCGGTCAGTTCATTCTCGACCTACGTCCACGCCAAGCGCAAGCGCTCCTCCTCCCCTTCCTCCTCCTCCTCATCCGACGAAGCCTCCTCCCAAAGCGGCATCATCGGCCTCGGTCTCGGCCTGAGCGTCTCCCCAGAGAGCAAACGCCGCAAGACAGACCACAACAACAAGTCTGGCAACGCCGCGACCGCGCACGGGACATCATTCCCCGTGGGCGATCGGGGGCTTACGCCACAAGGTCTTGCAAGCCCGACGGGCCCGCAGGCGCAGCCGAGGCGGGAGCGAAGGAAGAGCGGATTGCGGAATGAGGTGACGGATGGGATGCCGATGGGGGAGAAGATGGAGAACTGGTCGAGGGAGAAGTGGGCGCAGATGGGCTTGTAGTGAGTCTTCTGTTGATCACGGTGCTGCTGCATGAGAGAGAAGCCGCAATGCTGACGAGACATTACAGCTACCGCTCAAGAGCTCTCTCGCACAAGCGATACGGCGACGCATACTGCGGCCGGTCGCGCTACCCCGAGTACCAGTCCATCGAGTTCGACAACCTCAAGGGCCTGCTCTGCCTGACCGACTCCATCCTGCTCTGGCACTATGCCTACTTCTGCGAAGAGCAGTCCGCGGGGCGGGTCAAGGCGCGGGCGTACGACGAGAGCAGGCAGCTGCGGGTGTGGGTAAGGGAGGAGTGGAACAAGGAGAAGGCGAAGAAGCGGGAGGCTGGGGAGGATGATGAGCGCCCCAGGGCGATGGTCGGATTGCTGTGAGTTGGGCTTGGATAGGCTCATTTGAGTGTGCTGTGGCTGACGCGAAGACACAGGTACTTGTTGGACGCGATCATCTGTTTCCACATCGGAGAGGACTCGCTTAGTGCATTGCACAGGCGTGGCAAGGAGTTGTCCACTGCCCTCACCCCTCCCAACGACGGGCTTTCCCCGCCAGTGTCTGTCGACTCTCCCTCTCACCCTACCCCTACCCAGGCGCCAGCGCAGATCCACCCTTCTGGCTCCCACAACCCCTCCCAGTCCCAGCCCCATACGACTACCAACCCTTCCCCGCCGTCATCCCACTCTCCCCACTCGCCTTCCTCCTCCACATCGTACTCTCTCCCTCCCGACCTCCTCCCTCTCATCTCCGTCTCCACGGCCGCCTCATCCACTGCCACCCAGAACCTCCTCACATCACGGCATCTTCTCCCCCTCTCCTCCCTCCGGTCCTCCTTCCCAGACACATACTCCCTCGCCATCCACTCGGAGCTCAACCCCTTGCCCCCACCCGGCGACAAGCTTGGCTCCGCCAAGGAAGTCGACGTCGAGAACCCGGAAAAGTTCTGCTGGCCGATCGAGCTGGGGATGGTCGCGCCTGTAGCGCACGTGGTGTCGTTCGGACGGTCGATGGTCCGTGAGATGGCAGAGCGGGAGGGGAGGGAGTGGTCGATGGTGCTCGAGGCGAGGGAGGCGGTATAGGGCCAGTGGGAGTGAGGGCCCCAAAAGTGGCAGAGGTGGTAAGGTGACTTGTCGGCTTGGCTTGCGAGACTCCAGAGTCGGGGCTCGCTGTCAAACAAAAACTCTTTGTATAGAGACCTCTTTTCTGTTTCCATTCTGATTCCCGTGTCTCCACTTGTCCGATTATTCCTTTCACGATCAACGTTCCCCCCACCCCCTCCCATTTCCAAACTGTCACGTCCCACCCAAAACTCGCCTTGTCGTTTCTTTCTTATGTCTTTCCCTTTCCGGTAGTATTGTTGTCACACCTTTTAATACAATCTTCTTGTCAATAGCGTCTCCTTGATGAGCGTACGTACATTATTGTGTGATTTATGGTTTCAGAGGTTTCAGAGCTCTGGCTAGGGCTTGTGAACTGTGAAGAGGCCGGTTGTTCTTCTGTCGGGTATCTACTCTATCTTATGGATGTGATGCAGCTATGACTGGATGACCGTGGTTCGAGAGCGAGGTTGGACTTGATCTTCCATTTCACAAGCCTCGACACCCGAAGCAGAGGACAGAAGATGCAACATCAATCGAGATGAGGTGACAAATAGATCGTAAATTCTACAGCCATGCAAAGAAGTATGAACCCCCAACCCGGCGCTTGCGTGACAGCCCTACCACTCCTCCTCAGTCTTCACCCTCGGCTTTGCTCCGATCTCTGTTGTACCATCCACCCGATCCAGTATCCCCAAGACCTGCTCCTCGTTCAGCCCAGGCTTCGCAACCTCGGCATCCACCTCTGCCTGTTCCAGTTTCACGGGCGCCTCCCCCACCCCCTCTTCCTCCGGCTTATCCTTCATCCTCTCCAGCCCCTCGTACCCCACCTCAACCTTCGCCTCCACCTTCACCCCCTCCTCCCCCTCCCCACTCTTCCTATCTCTCCTCCAATCCCACTCTCCAACCTTCACCCCGTCCTCCTCCCCCGTGAAATCATATACAACCGCCTTCCTCCCCTGCGCCTTCACCCCGCCCACGCGACTGGGACAGATCTTCTGCTCCCCGAGGAGACAGATATCGCACCGCGGTCCAACAGGGAGACAGATCACTTGGCCAAAACCGACCAGCAAGGGGTTGATGGGTTTGTGGAGATGCTGAGGAAGCCAGGATTGGAGGTTGAGTCGCGTGCCCTCCGGGGTGGTTGTAGGCGGGCGATGCCACTTTAGGCGGTTGGTGATACGGTGGACGTGAACGTCGACTCCGATACCCGCGTTGCTGGACAAAAGATCACAAATCAGTTTCAGCCTTGCACAAGGATCAAGGTGAAAGGCTGGAAACTCACATATCCCAGGCGCACTGCAACGCCAGGAAAGCCATCTTGGGTCCCACGCCCTTCAACGCACAAAGCCCCTCCAGCGTATTCGGTACATCCCCCTTCTCCTCCCCCTCTTTCGCAAGCAGCGTCCTCGCTGCCTCTTGGATATACTCGGCCTTTCGTCTCCAGAACCCGACCTTGTTGATACACTCCTGGACGGCCTCGAGGGGCGCGGCGCTGAGCGATTCGGCAGTGAGGCCCCCAGGGAGGGTCTCGTGCAGGGAGGTGACGGCGGCGGAGGTGATGGCGTCTTTGGTTTGGGAGGAGAGCATGAGGGAGATGAGGATGTGGAAACGGAAGGTCTTTAGAGTTGTCAGCTTGAAATGTCACCTCACCCGATAGATTTGTACTCACTTTGGGATCGTTTTCAATGTTGGTCCGCGGTCGTTCACACCCCCTACCCAACTAGTCAGCTTCCACCGTGCAAGTGCATCGCCGGACAAAAGCTCACATGTCATCGACTGGCGCAACTATACCCTTCCTCATCCTCTCTATGAGCCTGTACTGTTCTTCCCATTTCGCCGGCGCCGGATGAGGCTTGGCCAACGCCGCCTGCGGCATAGGCTTCTTTGCCGATCTCGGCGTCGCTGGACTCCCCGTCCCTGGCTCGACCTTAGGCTTCACATCGCTCGCGCCAGCGACAGCCTCCAGCCTCGGCTTTTTTCGGGGAGATGGCGTTGAAGGCTGGTACTCGTACTTTGCGATGTTGAGCTTGCTCGTACGCAAAGGCGGCGGCGAGCCGTCCTTCAGCTTGACCGCGCCACTCGCGCTCGCGCGCGTCGTTCGCCGCAGAGACGTGAAGGTGGGCTTGGTATCGCTGTTTTCAGTGGATACTGGCTCCGCAGTTACCAGTTTCGCACGGGGATTCAATGCCGATCGAGCAGAGGCGAGGCTGGGGCGCTTGGGCATGGTGAATGGGGAGGCCGTGATGGTGGTTTGAAGTCAAGAATACCGATTTCGAGGATCGATGATTGGCGCGAAGGCTTCGTTATCGATCGGGCGCGCAGATGGCCGATATTTGGCTTTCCCACGGTGTCCTCGGCTAATGTCCATCGTCAACACACCTCAATTCAAAATTCTTCAGTGCAAGTAGACTGCACGCATACCGCATTTACCGCATACGTACGATCGCCATGGCCTCCGCATTCAACCTCCTCACAGCTGGAGGTGCACGATTTGACAAGAACAGGTTCAAGGACGATATTCAGCTCTTTACAACCGTGGGTCAGCTCCCTGAAGCCGAAGCGTCGCCTCTCAGCTGATGACATTGCTTTGCAGAAGAAGAAGAAGGACCGTAAGGGCAAGAGCAAGCAGGCAGACCCCTTCTCCGCCTCATCGTCTGCCCTTCCCCAATCCCTCGACTTCTTTGGCGACCACCCCTCGCATGCTCAGCCCACGGCCCCTGAACCCGAGTCCGACTCTGGCGACGAGTCCGACGCATCTTCCTCCTCTTCTACCTCCCGCCCTGCCCCCCCTCCTCAAAAGATCACCGTCACCGGCGTCGAACCCCTCCCCAAAGCACTACACACCAACCTCCCCTCCCTCGTATCGCACGAGTCGCATCCCCTCTCGTCCCGCGCGGGCGGGCCCCTCCTCTCTGCACTGGCTGCTGCCAACATTCACTCTCTGTGGGGTGTGCAGTGCTCCGTCAGTGGATGTCTCTTGGAAGACAGAGATACGGTGTGCGTAGCCCCCACAGGTTCAGGTAAGACCCTCTCGTACATCTTGCCCACGCTTGTGAAGCTGGGCGACCCGGCGAGGAGCTTGAAGGGGAAGGAGGAGAGCAAGGGCGTGCGGGCGGTGATCGTCGTGCCGACGCATGACCTGGCGGTGCAGATCCAGGGGGTGGTCAGGGCTGTTAGCAAAGGGCGAGCTTGGAGGTGCTTGGTGTTGACCAAGGCTACGGAGAAGGCGGTGTGCGAGAGCGCACCGGGAGGTGCTAAGCCGGTGAAGGCTAGCAAGGAGGACGAGAATGATGAGGAGGGGGGTGAGGAGAACGAGGATGAGGATGGGGCGGAGAGCGATGAAGAGTCTACGGGGAGCGTGAATGAGTTTGAGCCGTCGACCTCTGGTAACCCAGATGCCCTGGGGCTCGACATTCTCATCGCTACGCCTGAGCGGCTACACCACCTCATTGACTCGGGGCGCCTGTCCTTGGCTCGGTACGTTACGCCTCTGCCTAGTTCACGACCCGCCAGATGCTAACTCCTCTGCAACAGTACCAAGTACGTGGTCCTCGACGAGTCCGACCGTCTCCTCTCTGCCGACTTCCTCCCCCAAGTCGAGCCCATCATCGCCGCGTGCACCAACCCCGAAGTGCAGAAGTGCTTCTTGTCGGCGACCATGCCCGCAGGCGCGGAGGAGATCGCCAAGAAGTGGCTGAAGGATGGAGGTGTCCGTGTTGTTGTCGGCGTCAAGTGAGTTTGCTGACTACTTCGTGTCCACTCAGCTGACATCACAAACAGAGACTCGGCCGTCACCACCGTCGCCCAATCACTCCTCTACACCGGCTCCGAATCCGGCAAGATCATCGCTATCCGCAACATGATTGCCGCCGGCCAACTCCCCTACCCCTCCCTCATCTTTGTCCAGTCCATTGAGCGTGCCGACGAGCTGTGCAAGACCCTCGTGCTCGACGGCATCAAGGTCGACACCGTGCACGGTGGCAAGGCAAAGTCGAAGCGAGACGATGCGGTGAATGCCTTTAGGGTCGGGGACGTGTGGATGTTGGTGGTGACGGAGGTGCTGGCACGTGGTATGGACTTTAGGGGCGTGAAGGTTGTCATCAACTATGGTGGGTGGCAATTTCAGCTCGCCTGCGAAACACCCGTGTTCACAACTGACACCCTCGCAGACTTCCCCCAAACCGTCCAGAGCTATATCCACCGTATCGGTCGTACCGGTCGAGCTGGCCGACCCGGCAAAGCCATCACCTTCTTCAACAACGAGGACGGCCCCCACCTCCGCACCATCGCCAACGTGCTGCGCGCGTCAGGCTGCCCCGTACCAGAGTACATGCTGGAGCTGAAGAAGCCGTCCAAGAACGAGAAGCGCAATCTGGCCAAGGCGCCCGTGAAGCGTAAGGCTATCGGTGGGGGCGGTCGGGATATCGGGCGAGAGCAAGGGAGGAAGAGGAAGCAGATGGTCGAGGCGAGCAAGAGAAGAAAGATGCAGGAGGGGAAGGGGACGGACGAAGTGGATATGGAGGAGTAGCGCATCATATGCATACATTTGGACACGCGGTATGTCTCTACTTTGGTAGCACAACTTACGATCTAGTCGTCAAAGAAGACCACACTGCAGAGAGGGTCAGCCTTTGTTAACACATGGTACCGCCGAACTCACATAGCAGTCGTATCATCCCTCATCTGTCGCGCTCCCTTTCCTCTCAAGCTCAGCACCTGCCTTCTGAACAGCTCGTCCGCTCCGCCCAACGCATTCCTCGTCAAATGCGTCGCAGCATTCTTATCCCTCGCAAACACCCACTCCTTCCCATCCCCACACCTCTCCCTCTCATCCGGCCACGCCTCCTGCGGATACTTTCGCGAACCCTCATCCGGCCTCTCGAGCTTGTGAATGAGCGGAAGCACAGGCTTGGGCATCTCGCCGAAAGCCGGGTTGTTCAAGTAACCTACAGTGAGGAGGACGGCCTCTTCGGATGTGAGGCGGTCCCATAGGCCGTCGACGGCGACAATCACAAACTTGAGGGTCTCTCCGGTTGGCGGGTGGAGAGAACGGAGGGTGACAGCAGCGGACGCGTCGGTGTAAGGGGGAGTGAGCTTGGGAGCGGAATTGTCTCCCTGCTTGGTGTCGAAGGCGTTCCAGACTCTGCGGAGGTGGTTCAGTCAGCTCAGTCGTGGCGGGGAATAGGGAGTACTGACAGTTGCTCTTCGTCGTCATGGCGTTTGCTGTAGCTCCCGCCGAATTTGCGGACAACATCGCTTGTCCCGAGCACACGGTTTCCCACCCCACGATCGAAGATGACCTGTGCAGCTTCCTCTTCGGGGTGCTTCGCCAGACGCCTGCTCAAGATGATCAGCCGCTCGTATATGCTATAAACAAAGTGGCCACTTACCTAGCAGCCTCGGCAGGGTTATCCCCCGAATGATCCTCTGTCAGAACATCGCACCTCCAAGTCCCCTCCTCCTCATTATACCACCCCGCCACAGCCCTCGAGTCCCCAACATGCGCCACCCACATCCTATCCTCCTCTTCATCAACCACCACCGTACACGCGGTGCACCCGGCTCCTTCCGGCTTGCCATACAGGAATGAGATGGGCGAGATGTCGGGTAGGAAGGGCGAGAGGCTGGGGGTGGTGATCAGGCCGCGGAGAGCTTGGAGAGGGGCGTCGAGGAAGGCGTTATCGAGGGCAGTGAAGGTCGAAGACAGGGCTGCAGAAATGAAGTTGGTCTCATAGACTGGAGCGATAGTGTCTGTGTCGACAGACGCAAACTCGTCCCCGACGTCCTCCGGAGTAATCCTATCCAGCATCCCTGGACAGCCGCCGCCCCTGAGTCTCGCGAGTGTGAGGGCCAGACACGGGTGCAAGGTCTTGCTGATGAGGTCGCTGTAGGTATTGCCGCCCATCCCGTCAAAGACGGAAAAGAACATCAGCTTCGACCCTCCATCACCTTCAATCGCAACTTCATCCTCCGTATACTTGATGTGCGGGAACTTGGTCGGCGCCTCCTTGCCCTCAATGGCCACTGCGTTCCTCAGCTTGTGCCACGCCCACCAGAATGCTCCATCTTCGCGATCCCCAGCAGTGTACCTCAGCCAGTCCAGCTGGGCGGCTGGAATGATATCCACCCGGTGTCGATCCTCGCAAGGGGTGTTTGACGGCACAAAGTTGTCGTCCCACTGCTTCACCACGCTCCCTTCAAGCTTCCCATGTTTTTCATTCTTCACCAGCATCTCCTCCGCCTCGGGCTGGTCAATCAGGCGAGCAGTCTCTGTCCAGTACCGCTTGCGATCGTTCGGGCCCCAGGCGCCGGACGCGGTGACCAGCGAGCCTTGGGAGGTGGACAGGTTGGCGGGGGCACCGGCAAAGTTGGTGGTGTTGCAAGATGTGGTATCGGGGCGAGTCGGGCAGTGGTTCAAGCGAGGGTGGGCAAAGTACCAAGCGGCACCGCCGAGGCCTAGAGCGATACCAGCGGGCAAGAGGATAGACCTCTTGGGTGGCTTTGAGCCTGTGGGCGAGGTGTGCACGCCTCTCCTTGGAGCAATGGGTATGCGGCGGAGAGAAGATGTGATGCGGGACATGGTGAAGTGGCAGTGAGCTCTGCTTGTCTTCAGACACGGCGGAGGATGGCGTGGGGTCTACAGCTCTCACCGTCGCTGCCTTTTGTATTGGGAGGTTGTGCTCACTGCAAGTCACCCCTTCGCTCGAGAAGAAGGGATTCCGATTGTCTCTGACAAACTGTAAGGGTGAAAGGTCGTTCGGTCTGGCGGGGAAGCATGTTTCGGAGGTTGTGGGTGAAAGGATGTCGAGAAGTTGCAAGGCAAGAGTAGTGATGCGCGCTGTCAGTGGAGGCCGAGAAGTGGTGGCTTGGCGACTTGTTTTGAGCGATGAGCAGAAGCCGGGGTAGGCATACTGACAATGCAATTGCTGCTGCAGAAGGTGCTCTCGTATTTGGTGAAAGAAGAAGGACGACATGAGAACGAAGATGAAGAAGTCCAGCCTCGATTGATCATCATCAGCATCATCTCGTCCTCGGTCTTCAGTCTTCACGCGCCTCGGCTTCGGCGATCGCCGTTCCTTCCTCCCAGCCTCCAGTCGGTGCGAGATGGCATCTTCTTCACGCTCGGCGACGACAATTTTGTGTCCACTCCTGGCACCCCACCAGCACTTAACAGCACCCCCCAACTTCCTCCACCTCAAGATGTCTACCGCCGCGTCCACCAGGCCTCCCCTTGACCCCGCCAAGGTCGCTTTCATCGAGTCCGCCATCAAGCACGGCGTGTTGCTCTTTGGCGACTTCACTCTCAAGTCTGGCCGGTGGGTCTGCCCCATAGGTGTATGTATCGCCTCTGCTGACTATCTCACAGCAAGTCTCCCTACTTCTTCAACGCGGGCCTTCTCTACTCTTCCTCCCTCCTCGCCGCTACCGCCGCCGCCTACTCCAAGATTCTCACTTCCTCGCGGATCCCCGAGTTTGACGTGCTCTTCGGCCCGGCGTACAAGGGTATCTCCCTCGCGGCGGTCTCGGCTGTGAGCCTTTACCAGACCACTGGCAAGGACATTGGGTACTGCTACAACAGGAAGGAGAAGAAGGACGTGAGTGCAAGCATTGTATGTCGCTGCTTCCGCGCTGACGGGGTATTGTGTCTTAGCACGGCGAGGGCGGCTCCATGGTCGGCGCCCCTCTCAAGGGCCGCATCGTCATCATCGACGACGTCCTCACCTCCGGCAAGGCCATCCGCGAGGCTATCGCCATCCTCCAGGCTAGCCCCGAGGCCAAGCTCGTCGGTATCGTGCAGCTGGTCGACAGGCAGGAGCGTGGTCAGGGCGGGTCCGGGAAGAGCACGGTGCAGGAGGTCGAGGAGGAGTACGGCGTGCCCGTCGAGCCCATCATCGGGTTGGACGACATTGTCAAGTACCTCGAGGAGTCGGGCAAGTGGGAGAAGGAGCTGCAGGAGGTGAGGAAGTACAGGGCTGAGTACGGCGTGGAGAGGGCTTAAGTGGAGCTAGATGAGAAGAGGGCTCCCGTGTGCTTCTCGCGACGAGATGCATGCGGTTAGACTGATGATTGCCACAACCGGTGATGGACGAGAGGGGGGTAGGGGCCCCTTTGGCTGATATATGCTGACAAAGGAGGCATCCTTCGACCTCACTGGCATTCACTGCATCGATATAAGACTGCCTCCCTCGACACTTCCACTTTCTATCCCAAGGACAGTGCCCAACTCACCATGTCTCGCAATTCACCTCACCAGCATCCCTCCCCTGTCTCTTCAGACGGGGAATGGCGCTCGCCCGAACGTCATTCGCTGTTCAAACCCCCATCCTCCCCCCTCGCTCTCCAATCACACCACCAACCCCACCCACT
Organism: Cryptococcus sp. DSM 104549; assembly: GCA_036427605.1. NCBI lineage: Eukaryota > Fungi > Basidiomycota > Tremellomycetes > Tremellales > Cryptococcaceae > Cryptococcus > Cryptococcus jaspeensis. Next base: position 3,123,998 of record CP144044.1, on the reverse strand, counting down.
CCAACACTCCCACTCCGCCCCCGCCCCAGCCATCGCCAGCATGGACCTCATTCTCGACGCCTCTCTCATCCCTTCCCTGCCCGAGTCGGGCGGACGGCTGGCGCATTTCGACCTCATGGGTCGTGCCAAGATGCCTACGCCGCCGGCCCTTCCCCCAAAGCAACACCAGCAGCAGCAGCCGAAGGCAGCGTCCCTCGACGTGCCGAAGCCGACTCCGTTACGCCGGAGCTCGAGCTATGAGGACCGAGCGGGTAATCGTGCTGGGGTTGGCGCAGGGAGACGTTCGCCGGCAAGCTCGGACGAAGGGAGGGGCGGGCACACGAGGAACTGGTCGGCAGGGAGCGCGGACACTGTAAAGCAGAGAAAGGGGTTGGCCCGGCCCGGCGCAGGTGTTCGTCGGATCTCATCGTTTGACGGGCCTGTCGTGCCGGGGCACGGAGCGAAGTTGAGAAAGGGGCATGGGCGGACGGCGTCAGACTCGACGATGAAGGGAGGGCGGATGGGCAGTCTCGTGCCCCCGCCCGCACTGCAGAAGCCGGGTCGCACCACCTCGCTCGTAGCGCCCGAAGGATCTGAGAACCACGGGCTGGCTCTCGGTTCCCTCTCAGACAAGCGCGCCGTTATTGAACTCCTGACCACTCTGCAAGCGCTCACTCCTACGTCGCGCACTCCCATCCCACCACCACCGCCCCCATCCACCACGGTGCTCTCCCCTCTCAGTCTGCTCACGCCGATGGCCATCATACTCGAAGCGCTGGTGTGGGAGCGACAGGTGCTGAAGGGTGACCTACCGAGGACGAAGCTCCCGAGTTTGCGTGATGGGTCAAGCTTCCAACTTGCTGGAGAGTGCGGGGGCGGTGGAGGAGATGGAGGGCAAGAGCTCGATTGGAAAGTCACAAAGTCATACATCCTCGCCGTCGGTATGGTCACAAAGTCATACATCCTCGCCGTCGGTATGGTCCTCGACTCTGTCGTCCCCTTCCTTCGCGAATGCACCACGACCAGTCGTGGGGAGGGAATGGGCGTGGAGGAATTGACCAAAAGTGTGAGGGCGTATGTGGGCAAGATGAAGAAGGTGTTCGGGGAAGTGGCGGCGATGTATGTGGACGGGTATGGGTTCGTGCGGGGGTGGTGGGATGAGAGTCCGATGAAGGGGGCAGCTGGAGAGGTGGGGAGGTGGGGGGACTTGTTTGATGCGTAGATGTGAATACGATCAGATGTATGTTTATGATCTTAACTTGACCAGCCTGTCGTATGTTAACTGCGACTCCATATCTTCACAAGCACACGTCGAGGGTGCAAGTAGTGAGTGCTATAGAGAGTTGGGGCTTGGGAAGGTTCGGCGTCGCCGTCGCGTCGCGCTCTAGACTAATGGGGCGCCAACTTAAAGAGACGGAATCAATTTCGGCATTATGTGCCACGAAACCGAAACTGCAAAACGCCGCCTCAGATTCCCAGTCTGCATGGTTTTCATCGAAAGTCGCTGAACCATACTCCTTCTTCTCATCCATCAAACAAGTGAGTGCTTTCACCACCACCACCCTTCAGCAGCAGCGCGCGGATAGAGAAGGGGAGAGCGGCTTGGAGAAAGAGAAGGGGAGGGCGCTTTGGAGAAAAGAGAGAGAGGATGCCGGAGCGCTGCTGGAGGATCAACGGTCGAAACTGTACTTCTTTGCTAACATCCATCCCTCCACAGAATGGGTATCACTCGTGACTCGCGCCACAAGCGCTCCGCCTCTGGTGCTCGCCGAGCCCACTAGTGCGTTAATCCATCCCCATCCACATTCGACGTCAACTGACAAAATTCTTCCCGCTCCACAGCCGTAAGAAGAGAAAGTTTGAGCTCGGTCGTCAGCCCGCTATGACCAAGCTTGACTCTTCCAAGCGTATCCACGAGGTCCGCACCCGAGGTGGCAACACCAAGTACAGGGCTCTCCGTCTTGACTCCGGGAACTTCGCTTGGGGGTCGGAGCACGTCACCAGGAAGACTCGTCTGATCCAGGTGGTGAGTGACGAGTTTTTACATGGGAGTGACGGAAGGATGGGGCGGATGAAGGAAGAACGAGGGCATGGCGGCGTGGACGGATAGAGGGGTTGCGATGTCGAGGGAAGCAGGATGGCGGGCTGACCCATATCCCACAGCGATACAACTCCACCAACAACGAGCTTCTCCGTACCCAGACCCTTGTGAAGTCCGCCGTTGTCGACATCGACGCTACCCCCTTCCGCCAGTGGTACGAGGCCCACGTGAGTGCATTCGCTTTACCACCACGACCCCACCCCACTGACATCATCCGCCCACAGTACGCCCAGCCCGCTTTCCGAGGTGCTAAGCCTACCGGTGAGGAGGCCGCCGACAAGAAGCAGAGCAACCACGTCAAGCGTATCCTCGACGAGCGCAAGAAGGAGGCCAAGATCGACCCCATCCTCGAGCAGCAGTTCAAGGCCGGCCGACTCCTCGCCATCATCACCAGCAGGCCGGGGCAGAGCGGGCGTGCGGACGGGTACATTCTGGAGGGCAAGGAGCTGGACGTGAGTCGCATCGGTGTGAATGAGTGTCGTTTACGGGTAGTCGCTGACGAGTCACATCACAGTTCTATCACAAGAAGCTCCAGGTCCGTAAGGCCAAGCACGCTGCTTAAGTTGACCAGAGGGTTGATTGGGTTGCGGGTGAAGCTTGTACTGGAGATGGATACGATTTCGGCATACATGTCTGGGGCTTGTCCCGTGTTGCAGATGGGGTCGTCGGTCGGCGTCGTGGTTGGCAAACATGGGACTGATTCTGCGCAGGTGACCTGGGGGCGGCACTCCGGCTTTGCTTTATGTTGAAGATGGGTCACGAGGTTGGCAGTGAGGAACTGAGGAACAGGTATCGACATTCTTCTTGGCGGTTAAAGTAAAATCTGCATTCAAGACAAGCAAGATCGGCATCCAAGACAACCAACAATCTACACGACTCCTATCTGCGTGTCTGTCTATCCACCACAATCCCACCCCCGCTCGTGGTATCGTCATCAAATCTTCAGCGCCTTCGCTTTCGCCTCCACCTCCTCCAACACACTCCCCTCCTTCTTGCCCTTCGCAGCTGCCTCCCTCAGCTTGACAAACCTTTCTTCAGACGACTTGAACACCAGCGGAACAGTCTCATCCCACTCTTCCCCCAAGATCACCCCAGCCAAGCATGGCGCGACATGGAAGATGCGCGCCATCCCGTGCCCGTTGAACCCAGCAATGATATACTGACCCTCCTTCCCCGGGACCGGCCCGACGAACGGCACGTTATCAGGCGTCAACCCGAGGATACCGGTCCACGTATAGTCAAACCCGCCCTCGCCAGAGACGAGACGCTCGGCAGAGTAACCTCCGCCAGGGACGTTGTCGGTGAACGAGGTGAAGGTGTTGTGGGCGCGCTCGGTGGGGACGTGCGAGTCGTCGTACGCGCCAAAGAGGGAAGCAAAGGTCTCGGCGGATTGACCAGGCCATTTGCGTGGAGCGGCGAGGACGATAGAGTTGTCTGGGCGCTGCATGCTACATTCAAGTTGTCAGCTTATCCTTAACAACGCGATTCACATCAAAACGAAGCTGCAACAGGACGCACACAGAATAGAAGCGGTCAAGGTAGCGGAGCGACATGGTATGCTCAATCCTCGGGAACACGTCAAGTCCCGCGGGAGGTAGATCCAACTTCACCGCTTGGGCTGATAAGACAAGTCAGCTTCCGAGCATCCTTTGGAGCATCCCACAAGCTCACCTTGCAGCGAAGTGATCAACCTCTCCATCTCGGGCATCACCAGGCTCGTGTACCCGTTCGTCGCAAACACCACCTTCTTGGCAAGCACGCTGCCCCGGGGTGTCTGCACCTTCCACTTGTACTCGCCCCCCTCGGCCTCGGTGACAGCGGTGACAGGCGTCCAGGTGAACAGCTTGTACCCGCCCAAGGCAAGGTTGACGTGGTGCACGGCGTAGCACAGTTGGGCGGGGTTGAGAGACGCGGCGTCCCATTCGTACGCGCCGAGGGCGTTGGGCGAGCGGGTGATCTGAGCAGGTAGCAGCGGATATCAGTATCGTCTCTCTGTAGGCGAGCGAGTGCATGTCATCCTGTGCTTAGCAGCAAACGCAAGAAGTATGTCTCACTGCAGCAAAGTCATAGGGCGCAACACACCTTCTTTGCCTCTTCGCCGTCGTAACGATTGATCGCAGAAAGGTCCAGCCCGTACTCCTCCGCTTCAGCCCACGCCGTAGCGCAGTAATCCCGGAAGTCCTCGTTGAGAACAACGTCGAGCGTCTTGCGAGGAGTGAACTCGCACTCCACCTTGTGCTCGGCTATAAACTCCGCCACCCTGCGCAACGTATGAAGCTCTCGTCAGCTGCCTGTGACTTCCCTCACCGACATATCGCAGATGGAGAGAGACTCACTTGCCCAAAGTGATAGCTTCACTCTTGATGATCTTGGCCGCCTCCTCTTTACCGTGCATCTTAGAAAACGCCGTGAACCCCCTAAACGCATCGGGACGACAGTGCCCAGCGTTGCGGCCCGATGCGCCGGAGCACGCCTCGCGAGCTTCAAGGACGACCACGGAGGAAGGGCGGGAGGCGGACATGAGCAGCGAGTGGGCGGTCTTGGATCCTATATGAGACGCCGATCAATACGTTGCCATGGTACATTCACATGGAGGTGCAAGAAGAAGAACGTACCGGCCAAGCCAGAACCGATGATAACAACATCAGCGCTTTCTGGGAGAGGCTCGTCTCGCCCCATGTTGACGAGAGGGTCCTCTCGTGTTGTCTTCTGCCAGACGGACAGAGGCCACGAGGGCGGGAAGACCTTGTCGCCCCATGGAGATGTGGGAGGAATGGCAACGGGCATGGTGCTTGGCGGAAGAGGAAGTCGGTGACTTGATAAGAACGCAGCACGCGAAGGACGAAATGAGCCGACTTGAAGATGACAAGGACGTCTCGAGTCGCGATACAGGTCAGTGCGATATGCTCGGCAGACCGCCTTGGTTATATACACATCTCAGCAGCTTCGATAATGATTGAGGTGGTCAGTCGACTCTCGACAGCACAGGAGGCTAACCCGGCATCCAGGCTGGCTCGGTGAGCTCGGGAACCAAGACCCGTCGGCCAAACCCGATAAGCTGTCTGGACCGATGTCGGGTCGGACGTTGAGGTGGGGGCTTCTTCGGCCCGGCATGCATGCATCACTCAGACTGACTGTGGCACTTGCTTTGTGGCACATCAAGCTATCATAAGAGTGGTAGCTTCAAGCAGACCAGTACGACCCCATAGACGAGTCATGATTGCTGATCATATCGTCGCCGGTGGTTAGCCTAGGAGGAAGAAATCACCCCCATGTCGATCTGTTCCTCCTCCAACGCGAAGGTATCAACAGACCAGGTAGAGATACATGTCACCCATCCAGACGTATACAACCTCGGGACCCAAAATAAAGACAACCTAAATCTACAAAATCTACCACTATCGCACTGCCCAGATACCAAAGAGACGCATACACATCCGTTATCAGACGTCCACACCCTCTGTGGCCCACCCGTTCCCCGCCACATTCGTAAACATCGTCTGGTAGAAGTCCTGGTTCATTAACCAGTCGTGCAGCTCGCCCGTGAGGTCCGTTGTCGGCGGGTTGGGGTTGAGCATCCCCACACCCATTGAGAGGCCGCCCATACTGCTCAATGTGAGGTCTCCGTTGCCTGTGTTAGCACCCGTGCTGCCAGCAGCGAGAGTACCCAGGCCAGATCCAGAGCCACTGGAGATCCCAAAAGTGGAAGTGACGTCGCCCTGGACGTGGGAGTAGGCGGGTGCGGCAGGAGGAGGTGGTGCTGTTTCATTGGAGTGGGAGAGGTCCGGGAGCCACTCAGAGCGGAGGGAGATGAGGACGTTCATCCCGCGACGGGCCTCTCTCCAGGTGAAGGAGAGTCGGCGCATGAGTGAGATCTGCACGGAGATAAGTCAGCGGGCCCGGAGATAAGATCGACAGGTGTTGGGAGAGCGACATACCATGTCGTCGATGTCCTGCAGACTGGAGGTCATGTCCAGACCGCTGCACTGGTCCTCCACCGCCTTGAGCAAGAAGATTGTCGACGTGCTGAAGATGATGCTGTAAGACGTCTTCTCGTCAGCTACACTCTCCAGCCGAACTAGAAGCTTCCGACTCACTTCATGAAAGTCAACGGCCCGCACCGAATCGTGTGCAAGCTATCGAACAGCTGCAACAAGCTCAACACGCTCTTCGCCGCCCTGTTGCACTTGTCCGCAGGACTCAGGGAGTCATCCTGGGAGGCCGACCGATAGAAGGGGCGGTACAGGAAGATGACCGTGAGGTGGTAGGCCATGTGCATGACGAGGATGTGGGGGAGAGGGTGGAGTGCAGGCGATTGAATGGGCTGGGTGGCGTACCACTCTTCCAGCTGCGGGTCGAGCTGGGTGATGGCGTGGTCTCGGATCTCGCTGTCGGACCAGGGAGAGTACCTGAGAGGGTGAATGTCCGTCAGCTGACAAGTCCACTAGGCTACCTTGGGGATTCGATAGCTCACAAGGCCTCCATAACAGCGGTAAGCAGCACCCCCAAGCGGCACGACCAGTGGAACACCGTCGACCGCATCCCCTTCAACCCGTTCAGGTCTGCACCAGGAGTCTGCACATTGTGCGGGTGGAGAGGGGAGGAAGGCGCCATCCAGGGGATATCGTCCACTTCCTTCTCAATTCGCGGGTACGGGATAGGCGGGTTGATAGTCGCGAGCATCGGTGGACGGCCGACTGCAACTGCTCGAAGCTGGGCATGGAGGTCAATAGGTGAGATGAAAACTAAGAGAAGCGCCTATTTCGCACGTACAATGTCTTGAAGGTACATCGTCCAAAAGGTTGCGTCACGCTGGATTAACTCTTGCTCCTCCATGCGGCCCCGCTTGACATATGATTCACACTGTCTGTCAGCTTGCGTCGCTGTAAGATTGACTCACGTTGATGTTGATGCCGAGCTGCGGCAGGCTATCAGCTGGGATCTCCCGATAGAAGTTATATGTAGCGACTCACAACTTGGATCATGCCATACGTCATCGCGTACCAGGTGTAGCCGAGATTGCTGCCCGAGGCCACCGCCGGTCGCAAGTTCATGCACCTGCCCGTTGATGTCAGCATCGAGACGTCGTGTGTGGCCGAGCCTAGCTAAAACCACTCACGAGGACCACAAATTGATGCCCCTCAAGGAGCTCAGCGACGGGACATCACATTCATCCCCCAGCAATCTCATACAGTGCATCATAATCGCGTCGTGATTGTCGTTAATCTTCTCCGGCCACTCCCCTCCCAGCAGATATAATCCGAGGAAGAGCACAGCGCAGTGCAAGAGGGGCGAGTAGAACGGCGTCCTAGACTCTGCCGGGGGTCTGCCGTCCGCCCCCACAGTACAGCACAGCTCCATGTCCTGCAAGAACGGCGGCATATCCACCGTCATGCACCACGGGGCGTAGTACGCCGCAAAGTGGTCCAGCGCGGCATCGTGCACCGCCTTGTCCTTCACAAACCCGGGCGGGAGGTTGCGCGACCAGTCGAGCCACTCTCCCGGTGTGCGCATGGTCGGACTCGGCCCGTGAGTCTGCGAGGAGCGTGAGACGGGTGGCCAGGAAGACTGGTGCTCGTGGGTCCAGATGGAGGTGGCGCCGTACTGGATGAGCGGGCCGTCCTCTGTGCGCTGGAGGCGGTCGTAGGACTCGTCGTCGGTGCGCATGAGGTCTGCGGCGGTGCCTTGCGACATCATAGAGTTGTGACGGGGCAGCGTACGCATAGGACGGGAGGCGCTGGAAGCGGTGCCGCTATTGGGAGAGACGAAGGTCGGCGAGACCATAGTAGGGGAAATAAGGCCTTTGGTCTGGATGGGGTTGGGCAAGACGGCTTGGCCATCCTCGACGAAGGAGAGGGTGATGGCGTGAGGCGGCTTGTGAACCAGATGGGGAGAGGGCTCGGGAGGGACAGCGACGGCAGTGGTAGGCGTCGGGCTACCGGCACTGCTCTTCTGGACACTGCCGCTGCCACTGCTGCTGCTGCCATGGTCTTGCTTAACGACGAGGCGCTCGAGAGCAGCGACCCGCGCCTTCAGGTCTTCGAGCTCCCGGTTGGTCCTAGAAGTGGGCTTAGCTATGCGCATAGTCTGACAATGGATGAAGAGCACCCACTTGCGCTTATCTTCCTCTTCGTAGACGCACTGCCATCCCCTCTCCGTGCAGACGTCGCAACTCGGCTGCTCTCCGTTACACCGCGTCTTCCTGTATCCACCACTATCATCAGCGACCCGGTCACGCTACCAGTGGAAATCCACTGGATAGGCTATCATAAGCTTACCTCTTACGGCACCTGTCGCAAGCACGAGACACATGAGGTGTTTGCCTCTTCTGCTTCTTCTCCGGCCGGGAGTCGTCTCCGACGGGAACCAAGGGCGATGCGGCTCCATGGTCGTTCGACATGGTCGCGTGCTTGGAACCGACCAAGTCTGGTGGAGCAATGATGTGTTCGGAAGAAAGGAGTGATGGGAAAGAGTTGACTGGGTTGAGTGGAATCCGATTCCCATGAGTGGTGGGCGATAGAGCTTGTCGTTGTGGCTGCCTCCTGAGCTTTGCGGGACAACCAAAGTGCCACAGTGCTGCTTATCTCGGGACTCCGCTCCGGTTCCCGGCTGCCTCAGCGTAAGTATTCCGGTGGTAGGATTAATAAGCATTTTTAACGCTTAGTTGGGCATTACGTAACTTTAACTCGGAGACTTCTCCGTTGCGACAAATCCCATCTTGCTCCCATCATCTTGCACTCAGACTCTCTCCATACGCGTCCGGTCGTCTTTATCCAGGCGGGATTCTTTCCCCGGCCATATCATAGCCCCACACTAGCCTCCGAGCTATCGCGGAATCTACGTGAATACCGTGATAGCGCACTCCCCAATCGGTGAGAATGCATTCAAATATCAACTCGTCCGGGAGACAATCTTCCTCGCAACTCTCGCCTCCCCCCACTTCTTCTTCCGTAACAACAAGAACGAACCAGCACGATGCCAATCGCAGTGAAGCCGGTTGACAAGGTCAAGATCTGCATAGATCGAGGAGGAACCTTCTGTGTGAGCCTGGTGTCCTGCGAAGATCTCCCTCCATTATCTAGAGCTTACCCGGCACGGTGCAGGATGTGATCGCCATGAGCGACAGCAAGGGGGACCACCTCGTCAAGCTCCTCTCGGTAGACCCCACGCAGTACGTGCACGGCCAAGTCCCTCGGTAAATACTGGTCTGACGTGTGTCTTCGCAGCTACCCAGATGCCCCTCGAGAGGGCGTGCGCCGTGTCCTCGAATGGTTCACTGGCGAGACGATCCCTCGCGACGAGCCCATCGACACGTCGCGTATTGAGTACCTCCGTATGGGCACCACCGTTGCGTAAGTTTGATCTTTGGGCTGCGCTCCTCATTGTGTCTGAAGATCGCTCACCTGTATGGCCAGGACTAACGCTCTACTCGAGCGCAAGGGCGAGAGATGCGCCCTTCTAATTGTACGCTCCGCGGCCGTCCCGTCGTCGCACAAAGCAGCTAACGTACCACATTTATTCAGACCCGCGGCTTCAAGGATGCGCTTGAGATTGGCACGCAGTCTAGGCCTTTCCTCTTCCAGCTGGCGATCAAGAAGGTGAGTTGCTTTTCTTCGCCCAGGCAAAACGGCTTTCTGATACCGTCTCCAGCCCGACGTGCTCTACACCAAGGTCGTCGAAGTCGACGAGCGAGTCACCCCCGAGTGGCCCGAGTTCATCGTTGAGGGCAAGACCGTCGCAGACGATGGCTCTGCTCTCGTGTCGGGTGTCAGCGACAGCGTCATCCGCATCATCGAGCCTCTTGGTGGGTCATGTTTCACCTTTTCGCAAGCTCGTCGGCTAACATCTGCCCCACGTCAGCTACCGACAAAGTCCGCGCCGACCTCGAGGCCCTCTATGCCGAAGGCTACCGCTCCATCGCCATCGTCCTTGCGCACTCGTACCTTTACCCCGCGCACGAGAAGGCCGTCCAGGCCATCGCCGCCGAGATCGGCTTCCCGCACATCAGCGTCTCGTCCGACCTGCAGCCGCAGATCAATCTCAACTCGCGCGGGTCGAGCGCCACTGCCGATGCGTATTTGACGCCCGAGGTGCGCAGGTACCTTGACGGTTTTGCGTCGGGGTTCAAGGGAGGTTTGCAGGACGAGGGGAGCTGTAGAGTGTCGTTCATGCAGAGCGATGGGTCGTTGGTGGACTTTAGAAAGTTTTCGGGGCTCAAAGCTATTCTTTGTGAGTGAGCGTAGGTCGCTCTATACCTCTTCCAGGCTGACTCACTCACCCTCAGCTGGACCTGCCGGAGGCGTCGTCGGTTTCGCCCGCACATCTTACGACCCGCTTGACGGCTCCCCCGTAGTCGGCTTCGACATGGGCGGCACCTCCACCGACGTCTCCCGCTACTCTGGGTCATTCGAGCACGTCTTTGAGACCACCACCGCGGGGGTTACTATCCAGACCCCTCAGCTGGACATCAACACCGTCGCTGCTGGCGGTGGGTCCATCCTCACGTACCGTAACGGCATGTTCGCCGTCGGTCCAGAGAGCGCGGGGGCTCACCCCGGGCCGGCTTGCTACCGCAAGGGCGGGCCGCTGACGGTGACGGATGCCAACCTTTTCTTGGGGAGGCTGCACATCGACTCGTTCCCCAAGATCTTTGGGCCGAGCGAGGATATGCCGCTGGACTATGAGATTGTGAAGACGAAGTTTGAGGAGTTGACAGAGGTGATCAACAAGGAGAGCGAGAAGAAGTTGACCCCCGCCGAGGTGGCGTGCGGGTTCATCAACGTCGGTGAGTTGTTGGTATTTCCCGGGCAATGACTGGTCGCTGACGCACAACAACGCAGCCAACACGGCCATGGCCCGTCCTATCCGCGCGCTCACCGAGCAGCGAGGCTTCAGGACGTCGGCGCACAACCTGTCGTGCTTTGGTGGTGCCGGCGGGCAACACGCGTCTGCGCTCGCTGCCCAGCTCGGGATGCACAACGTCATTGTGCACAAGTGAGTCCAGTTATCTCCCTGCGGCCTCGCGCAACACTGACCGACTCGAAACGCGCGCAGGTTCTCCTCCCTCCTCTCAGCGTACGGTATGGCCCTCGCCGACGTCGCCGTCGACGTCTCCGAGCCCTCGATCCTCGCCTACTCCCCCTCCGTCCTCCCCGCCATCACCTCCCGCTTCGACGCTCTCAAGTCCAAAGCCCTCTCCCAGCTACACGCCCAAGGCATCACCTCCAACATCATCTACGAGTGCTACCTCAACCTCAAATACCAAGGGTCCGACACCAAGCTCATGATCCTCGCTCCCGAGGATGGGGACTACGCCAAGGCGTTTATCGCGCAGCACCAGCGCGAGTTCAGCTTCACGCTTGAGGCACCGGTGCTCATCGAGGACATCCGTGTCCGCGCGATTGGGCTCGGCGAGGTGCAGGACCAGTCCGGCAAAGAGGCGGCGGCGGAGGGCGAGTCGACATGGGTGAATGATATGGAGGCGCTCCCGAGCCAGCTGGTCGGGAAGGGAGCGCACTTTGGGACGAATGAGATCTACTTTGAGGAGGTGGGGAAGTTTGCGCCGGCACCGCTCTACAAGCTGGATGACTTGGCGGCGGGGACGGTCGTGCCCGGCCCGGCGGTGATTTTGGACAAGACGCAGACGATCTTGGTGCACCCTCAGAACAGGGCTAGGATCTTGACCAACCATGTCTTGTATGTCTTGCTGTAGTGACCGGCATGTATTCCCAGACAGCTGACGTGACATTCTGCAGCATCGACGTCGGTCTCGGCCCCAGGAAAATGCTCGACACCACCGTGATCGACCCTATCCAGCTCTCAATCTTTGGGCACCGCTTCATGGGGATCGCAGAGCAGATGGGGAGGGCGTTGCAGAAGACTGCCGTGTCTCTGCAGATGAAGGAGCGCCTCGAGTGAGTTTTATGCCATGAGACCTAGCTTGCCTGGTGTGAGAAACCTGACATTCATTGGTAGCTTCTCTTGCGCCATCTTTGGACCGGACGCTACGCTCGTCGCCAACGCCCCCAACGTGAGCTTTCTTCACCTCTTTCAGGAGCACACTGCTCAAGCTGACCCCACCCGCAGGTCCCCGTCCACCTCGGCTCCATGCAATACGCCGTCCAATTCCAAGCCGACCTCCACAAAGGCAAGCTCCGCCCGGGCGACATCCTCGTCTCCAACCACCCCCTCGCGGGCGGCACCCACCTCCCCGACATCACCGTCATCCAGCCCGTCTTCGAACACGGTTCCACCACCGAGATCGTCTTCTGGGTGGCTGCGCGCGGGCATCACGCCGATATCGGTGGGCTGCACGGGAACTCGATGCACCCTGACTCGACGGATAACTGGCATGAAGGGGCGGGGATCATGTCGACGATATTGGTGCGGGATGGGGTGTTTAACGAGGCTGAGATCAGGCGGATCTTTGACAAGGCCGGGGAGTACCCCGGGTGCATGAAGACGAGGAAGATTGAAAACAACTTGAGCGACTTAAAGGCGCAGTGCGCGGCGTGCGCGGTGGGGTCGAGTCAGATCCACGCGCTGTTTGCAGAGTGAGCTGTCATTTCCGTATGGACGATGGGAGGTGAAGCTGACGAGTGTGTGCAGGTACGGCAAACAGGTGGTGCAGCACTACATGGGCGCTATTAGGCTCAACGCCGAGGTAGCGGTGCGCAACTTCTTCAAATCGCAGGCCGGTCGTGTCCTCCAGACCGAGGACTACCTCGGTACGTCTCTCCTTTCCATACCTGCGTTCCCCTTTTTTCACCCGCTAACCCCTCTCGTCCCTATTACAGACGACGGCACCATAATCAAGCTCGCCATCCACATCTCCCCCGAAGACGGTTCGGCCACCTTCGACTTCACCGGCACTTCCCCCGAGTCGCTCTCCAACCTCAACGCCCCCGAAGCCGTCACCCGCTCTGGCCTGATCTACGCGCTGCGCACGTTGATCGGGACAGACATGCCGCTGAATGCGGGGGTGCTAGCGCCGGTGGAGCTGGTCATCCCGCCGGGGACGATTTTGAGCCCGAGTATTTATGCGGCGGTTTGTTCTGGGTGAGTCGGTGGACCGCGTGAAGTGAAAACAGGGGCTGATGAATGGTGTGGTGTAGGAATACGGAGACTTCGCAGCGCGTGGTGGACGTTGTATTCAAGGCGTTCGAGGCATGTGCAGCTTCTCAAGGCTGCATGAACGGTGAGCCAACTCCCTCACCTTCTCTCACATCCTACATGCATCAAGCTAACCTCTCGCCCCCCAGCCATCCACTTCGACTACAAAGACGTCACCTACGGCGAAACCATCTGCGGCGGCGCCGGCGCCGGCCCCACCTGGGTCGGCCAATCCGCCGTGCACGTCAACATGACCAACACCCGTATCGGCGACGTCGAGATCATGGAGAAGAGGTTCCCGCTTTTGCTCCGCGAGTTTAGTATCAGGAAGGGGAGTGGCGGGGTGGGGAAGCATGCGGGTGGGTGTGGGGTGCATCGCGAGTATGAGGCGAGGGCGGATATCGAGGTGAGCTCTTAATTTCGTCGAGACTGAAAGATTGTTTCGGACAGGGGGGGCTGACAAGCGTGGGTAGCTGGGGATCATCGGGGAACGACGAGTGAACCAGCCCTATGGGATGCACGGCGGTGGCCCGGGAGAACGCGGTGCGACGTACTGGGTCCGCAAGATGGGCGACGACACCCGCAAGATCAAGCTCCGTCCTTGCGCTGCTGCTCAGTAGGTCTCCCCTCTTCACCCCTCACCTACTCTGCTGCCTGCTGTCCACAAGGCCTCGAGCTCAAGCTGACGAACCACGGGGATAGCATGAAGACCGGCGATCGCGTGATCGTGCACACCCCGGGCGGAGGGGCGTACGGACCGATCGACACGAATGGGTACGCGAACGGCAATGGCGTGATCAAGCCTGTCGTGCCGGCTGCCAAGCTCGTGGAGGGGTCCAAGGGGTGGTCGAGGGCGAATGGGAGCTTGGCTGAGTATGCTGCTACCCAGGAGTGCGGTGACTAGGTGGAAAGGAACTGGATGGGGCGTGTCTGGGAGGGAGGAGGGCGAAGGTTGTATAAGAGCTGTGAAAGTTGTCTTTAGTAGCGAATCGATGAATCAAAGTGCGAAGATCATTCATTCCGCCTCGAGAAGGGATTAAAATAGCCAAAACTAGCATTGTCCATTGACCGCGCGCTGATCTTCCATGCCTTAGGGCGCGACGCCCATCCCCACGCCTGCAGCCACTACAGCGATCGCCGCGTGCAAAGCCACCCCGGCGAGACCAGTGTCGACCTTGGTAGCAGCGCTGGTAGGGCCCGAGCTGGTGGCAGCGGTGGCGAAGGGGTCTGACCTAGACAAGATCAAGTCGTCAGCGGCCGCATCATGATAGAGCACAGTGAGACCGAGATAAGACTTACGAAGAGGTGGTGGTCTTGCCGGCGTTGGGGATCTCCGCTGCCTTGGTGGACGAGGCGGTCTGAGAAGCGGTGGACGCAGTAGATGTGGTAACTGGGAGCGGAACAAGTACGTCAGCATGGCCTGCTTCTCACGGACGAATTGCGACGTACCTTCACCGTCGGCGATCTCAAATTCCTCGGACGTCGCAAACACCTGAGACTCGTCCGTGGTGTTGACGAGGGTCACGACGTACTGCTGACTGCACGCCATCCCATGTCAGCTCTTGGTGTCGCGAATACACAAACAGACATTCGACTCACGCAGAGGCCAACTGAGGCAGGAGTATCCTCACAAACCCAGCGGTCGCATTCGTGCTGTCGGCTATACACTGACTCCCGCTGAGCACGCTGCTGTCCTTGTTGGAGATATAGGTCCGGAAGAAGTAGGTGTCGGTCTCGGGGGCGGAGACGGTCCAGTCGAGGTTGACGGTGCTGTTCTTGTACCAGATGGTGTGGGAGGAAGGGGAGAGTATGGTCAAGGCGGCTGTAACGAGTGGCCAGGGGTCAGCTGAGGTCTTGGGGGAGGCGACCAGATGACACGTACCCTGGGCGGTGGCGGCGAAGCCGAGGGTGATGAGTGCGAGACGGGCGAGCATTGTCGTGGAATGAGTGTGTGGGGTGATTATAAACCTGCTGTATAGAGTTATGTGAGTGAGGCGATGAAAAGAGGGGAATTCGACATGGAGACGTTGCGGTTTATATACCGTGCCAGGAGGCCCCTGCCAATTTCGCTGTCGGATCAGACTGGAAACACTACTGAAGTGTGGGATGATTTGTCCTTTGCGAAAGGCAGCCACGCGGTCCCCAGCCCGCACACCTGCCCCGCCTTCGCCCCCTGCAGCTCTCTCCGCTTCACCTACATAGATACATAGACCCCCCTGCATGCTTCCATACGATCTCCTCTCCTCCCCCCTTGCTGCCACTTTGCTGTGCTCTCTTGGGTGGGCTGATGGGTGGGCTGAAAAACAACAAGAGGAGGAGAGACCCCGTGCAGCAGCACGGCCCAAGCGGATCCCCAGCAGGAACAGCGGTGATACCCGCCGTGCCTGCATCACGTGAGTGAACTTCTTTCTTCCCGGGGAGTCTCTGAACCCATCCCTCTCTTGGAGCACCTATCCGCTCGCTCATACAGCTCACCACTCAGCCCAGCTGACAGGGAAGCGTCTTGGAGGGGACGAGAAGGCATCTATGTCTTGAAATCGGCGAGACTCGGCGTCTTGAACAACGCACACCCAGTACAAGAGTACCTCCACCTCCCGCCACCACCTCCGTCTGTCACACCAACCCACGCCAACTTCAGCCAACATGCCACTCCGCCCCCGCTCCCAAGCCGCTTCTCCCCCTCGCCCCCGATTCAGCTTCTCCCTCTCTCCCTCCCCAGCTCCAGAATATGTCCCGTCCACTGGTACCCAAGCCCCAGTCCCGCCGAGCGACTTCCTCCCCGAGCGCGACATGTTCATGTTCGGCGCCAACCCGCTCTTGGGCGAGCGCGAGCCCGGCCGCGGGCTGGTGCGGTGTGGGCGGTGTCAGAAGGTTGGGACAGAGTGGGCCGCTGGGGAACATCGTCGTGAGTATGCATCACGTGGTTACGTAGATGGACAGGAGTACTCACCACGGTGGCGTTTGGGCTGGTACGCGGTGCAGGGCTGTGTAACCATGTCTTGGATGGCACGCCACTGGTCGCGAAGAAGCCCATCAAGGCTAGCAAGATGAGTGACGCAAAGCGCAGACGCCTGTCTGAGGCTGAGGGTATGTCTCTCACCTCTCTCTACTTTTCCTCTCTGACCATACCGACCACATCTAACCTGAGTCCAGTGGCCCTCCCACTCCGAAAACATTCTCTCGAACCCAAACTCGAGCCCATGGACGGCATCGCCGAAATCACCAACCTCGGCACTGCCACAGAAGACCTCCCCGTCAAGCTCAATAAGAGTGAGATCAAGCGGCGCGAGAAGGAGAGGATCAAGCGGGAGAAGATGGAGGCGAAGGAGAGGGAGAAGGGGGCGATCGCTGAGCGGAAGCGGCTCAAGGGTTGGTCTGTTCCCACTCTCAACTCGCCTCACATCATCCAGACCACACTTCCGACGATGATCCTCCGCCGACATCTTTCAAGCTGCCCTCTGTGAACCTCGCCCCTCCCGCTGACACCCCCCACAGCCCTCCCCATCAACCTCGACCGCCAATGCGGCGTCATCAACCTCAAACTCATCCCGTGTCCCCGCTCCCTCACCTGCAAATCCCACAACGTCGGCGCCAAACGAGCTGTCGAAGGCCGGTCCCGCCCTTTCGACGAGCTCTACCTCGCTTGGCAGAGGGAGCATAACCCGAATTTCAAGGAGCCGGGCCCGAGGAGCTTGTTCAGTACGCGGGCCAGCGGGGGTGGGAGCGCGGCTGCGGGAGGGAAGCAGGGGAAGAAGCGCAAGCGCACCGAAGGCCTCGGCGATGGTGACCCCGACGCTGAAGGGGAAGAAGAGTGGCAAGGAGCTGAAGGTGTACTCGGCGACGCAGAGATGGACGGCGCAGAAGGCTTACGCGAGATGGAAGATCTCGTGCGCGTCACCCGCGTCGCAGAGGAACGCGTCCGCAGGACTATCGATGCCCTCGGCATCAACTCTCCCCCTACCGTCACCACTACCAGCACCAACGATACCCTCCCGGAGCATATGCAATCTGCGCAAGATCGGCACCGTTTGCGCGAGTATCACACGGAGCGCAAGACTATCCCGGTTCGCGAGCTGGTGCCAACCAAGGCGGCGGTGGCGAGCCCGGGGAAGAAGGCGTTCCAGCCGGTGTGGAGGACAGGTGGAGGGACGTTCTCGGATATGGGGAAGATGCTTGTGCAGGCGCTGGCGGCGCGACCCGCTGGAGTTGGGGTTGGTAGCGGTGGCGTTGGCGGGGGTGGGGGCGGGTTTGGGCACGCAGGGCAGAGGCAAGGGAGTCTGGGACAAAGGCAGAGCGTGCCAGTCTAGTCTTGTAGAAAAGAGCATTGTACCTTCGACACCGAATTGACCAGTTGCTTGTTGTCCGCCATTATAGATATGTGGTTGTCTGTCATGAATATGACTGCCGTCTGCAGCCCGTGTTCAGCATAGCACAACACTGATACATATCACAGATCAAGAACCCCGCCCCCAGCCCTACGCCTCGTCCTCATCCTGGTCCATCTCCTCCGCGTCGCTCACCGCAACGCTCTCCCTCCTCGCACCCTCTCGCAGCTCTGCCACCTCACTCATGTCGACGTCGCCCCCGAGGGTCGATCGCCTTGCCGACTTTCTCGTCGAGTTCGGGTGGGGCGCCGCCTATCGGCGTTTCCATGTCCATCAGCTTCTTCGATTGACTTATACTATCATATCGTATCCATAAACAAAGAAACCCAGACTCACACTAGACTTCTTCTCCCCCCCAGTCGGCCCCACACTCCCCTTCCCCTCACTCTCCGCCCCGCCCCCAACCCCCTTCCCCTCCCCGCCACCCGCGCTGCCCGGGCCCGCCACGCTCCCCCGCCCCTTGGGCTGCGCCGTCTTCGCGTGGGTGTTCGCAGGCTTCTTAACCACCGCGTTCGGGAAGAGGGGGTTGGTGGAGGGTATGAGCGGCGGGAGATCTTCGTCGTTCATGGTGGTGGAGGGGTCGGGGCCGTCGTCGTATGCTTCGTCTTGGACGGCTGTGGGGGAGGCAAAAGAGTGTCAGATAGGTTGCTGGCAGGATTACTCGTCGTATCTGGGAGTACGGACCTTTTTGTTTGCGCCGGAGGAGGGCCTCGGAGAGCGGCATCGGCGCGGGGATGACGTCTAGCAGATTTCCAGTCAGTGTCAGCTCTAACATCGTGCAGTCCAGAAAATCGAAGTTGATGAAGGGGCGGAAGGGTGATGGGGATCAGAGAGAAGATTATTCGCGAATATCCTGGGCGGCGCGAAGCCGACTCAGATTAAGGATGACAATTGCGTTTTTTACTCATCCGGAGGGGGGCCAGGTGTGTGGGTTGAAGACAGCGAGGTGGTAGAGAGGAAGACGTACCTTTGAGGAAGTCGAACTCTTCGGAACGGGCCACCACGTTGGCTACGAAACAACGTCAGCTTGCCCCACTCGCCAAGAGTCCCTGGCACAAAGTTCAGCTCACCCATATCCTTGTACGTCACAAGCTTCCTCTTCTCCAACCTCGCCTTGGTCAGACCTTCCTCCATGAAATGCTTCACAAAGTACTCCTACACATCCCGTCCTATCAGCATCACCCCTTATACCCTCCGTCTGGAAGGTAGACCAAGAGGTGTCAGAGGACGCGTATCAAAGACTCACCGCCGCAACAGAAACCATAAACACCGCTTCGTTACTCATGATCTCCACGTCTCCGTCTGCTTTCACGATCCGCTTCACCCGCGCGACGGGAAAGATGGATGTCCCCGCGGGCTTCTCCGCGAGGGATTGGCGCTGCTTGATTATGCGCTTTGGTTTGGCGGCGGTTTTCTTGCCTACAGACAAACAGCAGGGAGAGTGTCAGTCCTGCTTCACGGGTGATGTGAGAGTGGTAAGATGGTAAGATGGTAAAAATAGTTTCTATCGGAGAGATGAGTGGATGAGGCGAAGGCAAGACGTACCAGGCTGCCCAGCAGGCTCCTCCTCCTCATCAGAATCACCTCCCGCAGGGCCCGCGTCGCCGGGGCGAAACGACACGCCCTCGGAGTAAGCGGGGTCGACAGGCGGGGAGGACTCGTACTCGACTTGCATGGTGCTTGAAGATTCCCTGGGTGGGGTGAAAGTGAAGGGTCGTAGCGTGTGAATGGGGGGATGGGGGTGAATGGGAGGTGGTGTTGTGGTAGAGAGCGGAAGAAGAGAGTGGATATCGATGTCGAGCGTGCAGAGCGCGTGAAAGCGCGTCGACACAAATCCATCGAACGCAGAAATCAGGGACAGCAAATGTTGCTTCTGGCCGAATTATCAGGTAGACATCGTGTCAACAACAAATCCGAGCAAGAAGTGCGTGCGATCGTTCTTCCATCTTGAGTTCTTGACCACAACCAGCATTGACTTCTCGCCCGTCAAGGGCCTATTCTGCCCACCATGGCTTCCTTACCCGACGCTATCGCCCAATCCGCCACCTCCCTTTACGCCTCCCTCCCAACCCACGGCAAGCCCCGCATCCGGGACAACGGTGTCCCAGAGTGGACCATCCTCGCTACCATCTCGCTCGTCCTGCCCCCTGTCTCCTCCTCAAGGCCCTCTACTCCAGATAATGGAGGGACGCAGCGGATGACGCGAGTGATGCCGATATCGCTCGGTACAGGGGTGAAAGTCCTACCCCACGCGCGCCTCCCACCGCTGGGAGACGCGGTGCACGATTGCCATGCCGAGATCCTCGCGAGGAGGGGGTTTGTCCGATGGCTGATCAGTCAAGCCCGCCTAGCTGCAAGGCTCGAGCGCACGAAGGGAAAAGAGAAGGAAGTGGCTGGCGAGGCTGAAGGGGAGGTGCATGTGGAGAGAGGAGAGGACGGGCGGTTCAAGCTCAAAGACGGGCTGGGGGTGTGGTTGTACGTCTCGCAATTACCTGTTCGTACACTCTCTGCCATGCACTGCATAGATGTCATGGCTTGGTACTAACAGATTTCCATGATCACTGACCTTGCTTTCGTTCTGACAGTGCGGAGACGCTTCCACAATGTACACGGCTGCACACCAACCTGCCGACCAGGCCTCGCAATGGGTAGACACCCCCCCGCCTCTCCCTACACCTTCCGGCTCCCTCACACCAGCTACCCGGAACTCCTCGTCCTCCCCCGCTCCTCAAGAACCAACAGGCCCCCTTCGCGGGCGTGGCACCTACGCTCATCTCTCCTCTCTGCGCACCAAACCTGGCCGCCCCGACTCCCCGCCGACTACCTCACTTTCGTGCAGCGATAAGATCGCTACGTGGTGTGTGCTGGGCCTGCAAGGGGGATTGTTGGCAGAGTTGTTCGGGAAGGTGCCGCTGGAGGGGATCGTATTGGGTGGGGTGGAGGTGCCGCTGAGCTGGGAGGGGAGAGAGGGGGAGTGGGGAAAGAAGGTGAGAGAGGAGGCAGAGAGGGCGTTGTGTGGGCGGCTTGAGGGGATCCCCGGTGGGTTGACGCCACACTTCTGTTCCGATGATTATGTTCAACTGACATGTAATGCTGCAGCATACCCCACCCCTCCATATACCCTCAACCGCCCCTCCATCCACCTCACCCAACACATCTTCCCCCACTCCAAATCCGCCATTGCCGCCTCCCTCCCGGCCTCCTCTCCGCTCGATCCCACCTCCACCCCTCTCTGCCTCTCCTTCCTCCCCTTCCTCCCCTGCCCACCCCCCAAACCAGGCAAACCACCCGGCCCCGCCAAGATGGAGATCATCTCGAACGGGTGTCTCTTGTCGTTCGTGTGGAAGCCTCCAGGGAGGGTGCTGTTGAAGACGAAGGGAAGGTCGGCGGTTTGTAAGTTTGAGGTGCTCCTCGCGCTGGAGCAGCTGGAGCGCGAACTTCACACTGGTGGCACGGGGGGCGGTGAGGATCCGGAAGGGGAGGAGCGAGTGACGTACTTTGCGAAGAAGCACGCCAACCCCGCGTATCAGGACGCCAAAGCCCTCATCCGCGGGGTCGCGCGACGTACCAAAGGCTCGGGACCGTGGAGTAAACTGGGGGAGATGCTTATCACGGACAGAGTGCCGGGGAGTGAGGAGCGATACCCAGCCCCGCCGTTTAGGGGGTGGTTTGTCAGTGGGGAGGAGTTTGAGGGGTTTACGACGGCAGAGACCGAGCCGGATGGGGTGCGAAGACGAGCGGGAAGCGACAGAGAGAATAGGGCTGTCGTATACTAGAGTGAAGTCTAGCACATGCAATTTCTCGCCGGCAGAACAGACAATCGCAATGACGCAAACATGGGTGCACCTAGTGACTCAGCGTCGGTCGACAGCGTTGAGGAAGGGGGGAAGTGAATGCTAAGCATCACAGTTATGGTGGCTGCTGACTGCTGAGCCAAGACGCACTTGAAGAGTACTTATGTATAGTGCCACAAAACGACAGGCTGTCCACGTGACTTTCACGTGCTCCTCATGTGTGCATTACGTGAGTCTCACGTGAGTCTCGCGTGGAACTCACGTGTGGTGTGTGTTTGGTTTGTTTGCCCACCACCACCGACAAGGCGGTGATGCCAACAACGAAGCTTCTCTTTTGTTTGCCTCTTCTTCTGCTCTGCTTACCTCTTCTCCCCTTCTCTGAACAACCTCTCCTCCACATCTTACACCCAGGACTTCCACCCACTCTCCAGCCACTCCTCCCCTCCCCCATCAACAACGCGTCGACGTCAGTGACACGCGCCGGAGCAACTCCACCCGACCGCCCCTATCCACGGCACCACCACCACACGTACTACCGTACGGCAGCTCGCCAAGCAGATAACAGTCAAAGACCTGCTCACGCCCCGTGGCGCTTTCTCCCCCCTCCACCCCACCACTGAAAACGACAACGACTTTCTCACCCTCGCTCAACCCCTCCACTCGAGCACACCTCGTCCGGTCAGACACCCCGGCAGGCATCGCATACAACTCCATCCTACCCCTCACCACCACGCCAACCCTCACAGCCACTCATCGTCATGGGCAGACAATCGAGGCGCACGAAGTACAAGCTCGAGCTCAAGCCCGCCAGAGGGCTCTGCGCCTCGGCCTGCCGTATGGCTCGTCGAGTGACGACTTGACAGACTACTGGCGAGTGGGTTTCAAGAAGTACCATACCGACGGTAGCATCTATACCACCTCCTCCAGCTCGGAGGAGGATTCGGACAGGGAGGCGGAGGGGGGGAAGGTGGAAGTGGAGCGGGCGGGGGCGGAGGGGGCGGATACCGTGAAGGTGGGGCCGAACCTCGAGGATGGCGGAGGCGGCGACGATTTGGACGGTGATGCCGATGACGAGGCCGACCAGGGGAGCGATGGCGACGAAATCGAGGGCGGGGAAGATGACCGGGATGGAGAGGAAGACGCGGATGGGATTGTCGAGCAGCAGAGGGTACCGCGCGGTGAAGATGGCGAAGCAGCCAGCGCGTCAGAGGACACGTCGACTCAAAACGAGATCTTCCCCGCGCACTGTCTCATGACGATCTCGTCGGATACAGAAGAATGTATGCGAACGGCATGGGTGTACCTTACCCACTCGCAGAAGAAATTCATCAAACGGCGATATGATCAGGCGCAGGAGAAGAGGAAGAGCCAGGGCAAGACGGACAATCACTGGAGGGAGCGTCAGCGGAAGAAGAAGCTGAAGAAGGAGGAGGGGAGGAGGAGGAGGGGAAGAGGCACTACTCGAGGGGCGATTGATGGGCGGTGGAGTATAGACGAGTACCGTGAGTTTGAGACATGTGCTGCGCTGGTGCGCTGTTGTACATCGTAGAGATCTCATCAGCTAACCACGGGCATATGCAGGACACCCCCATATCGGCTACTCACCCCAAGTCCTCCATCCGCTCTTGACTCTCTCGTGACAGTCTCTTCCTTCCTACATATCCCGCAGCGTTCGTCCCCCATGCGCCAAGAACTCCTCCCTCCCTTCGTTCGAAGCAAGTCTCCGCGTTCTACCCCCTCTATGTACATTCAAAGCTTGTCATCCAAATTTCCTGTCCTACCCAACATTCCACCCCACCGGAGCGCAGCCCGCACCATCCAGACCCACCGCACCATCCAGACCCACACCGCCCACACCACCGAGCCACCACCCCATCACAATTACACGTAGGTACTGTACTGTACATACGCTTTCCTGCATTCTGTTATGCAGCGCAGTTCTTTGTTTGTTTATTATCGCGCATATACTGGTCAATGTCGCATGAATGCATTTGACTCTTACAGTGTGCCGCCTTTTGCATAGATTCCGCTCGTGCTCGCTCGTGTGTGAGGATGCCATGTATCACAGTATGTACCCAGCAACTCGATTCTGGAGGAGGTCGCCACTGGCTACGCACGCAATAAGTACATAGGTAAGGAAAGATGCACGATTCTTTACTTCATCGCTGTTAGTCCAGGGGTCAGAGGCATGCGAATGCCTTTGGCTTGCCGATAAGACTTTCAGCAAAAGCGGCTAAAGCAGTCTGCGAGTTCGACTCCCGTTCTCACTGATATTCACTGATATGAATTTTGCATAACCCTGAAATTCATTGTCGGCTGATCTGAGCGCGGAGAAGCCCCGGGCACTACCAGAGGCCACAGTGCTCTGGGTGAAGTCAGCATTCGCTGCTGTCCGAGGTGAACAGGGAGTGAGGGTGGTTTCAAAGTGCTCCGTTATTTGGTAGCTGGCTTCCACCTTTTGGCAGGGTTTGTTAAATGGGCTGTTGTTCTGCATGAGGAGGAGGAAAGAGTCTTCTTCTGTCGTGCGCCGAGCCCACGCCACAAGAAGAAGAAGAAGCACCACCCCCCTACGCACACCGCAGTGAAACGATAGTACTCTTTGATGTATGCATGCTGGTGACGACCAAGTTGACCTATGCTTGCTATCATGTACCTAAGACCAAATAACCAATTCTTCACTCCGTCGCTATTGTCACAATCAGGAGATTATTGTCGTCTTGATCTTGGCTTTTAGCTCTGCGGCTGAGGCAGTCTGCAGGTTCGCTCCCGCCCTCTGCCAGCCCGGATTTTTGCATAACCCGGGAAGGTCCAAAGCTGTGCAGAGGGGACCACGGGGATATCCGGCCGCTTCGATCAGAGGCCATAGTGCTCTGGGGGAGCCAGCTTTGAGCTGCCTCGGGCTGGGAAGAACGCAGGGGTGAAGGGGGTTTCAGAGGTTCCGGTCGTACTCACGTGTAGGCGATGCTGTGCGAACTTCCCCCTTTTTGGTGTCGTCTGTGAATCACGCACTCAGAGGCTCGCTGTGAACTTGTCGTTGCATCGTCAGACTACGCTATACATACCCCCGATGAGCTACACACATAGAGAGCCTGCCCTGCCATGAAGAAGTCTATGTCTATGGAGAATTATAGAAGGTTGTGAACTGTGAACGAGGAGAGAAGTGCGAGAGGAATCAGAAACAGCCAACATGTGCGTGTGTGGTGCTGGGACGATGCGAACGATACAACCAAAAGGTGAGGGTGAGGGTGAAGGAAAGATCAAGTAGACCGAATAGATTAGAGAAAAGAGAGATGCCGAGAGATACACATCCGCCATACCCCCCCCCCCTCCTCCCCACCCCCCGCCTCATTCGGCCAACGCGATCGACGTCACCCCCGTCTCCCACCCCTTCTTCCCGTACCACCCCTCCTCCTGCTCCTCCTCTCCATCTCCCTCGTCCAGCTTCCCAGCGCTCCAAGGGGAAAGCGCCCCTCCAAAGCCGTACTGCCTCCCCCCTACTCTCGGGCTGTGCCAACCCATCGAGACCCCAGCAGCGCCGGCGGCAGGGGCCACGGGCACGGATGAGGGCACAGATGAGACAGCTGCGCGGCGAGGGCGGGGTGTGGTAGGTGTGGTCGGCGCAGACGGGTGTGTGGCGGAGAGAGGGAGAGCGGGCGCGGAGAGGTGGAGATGTGCGATGGATCGGGAGTGGTTGATGTCGCGCAGGGGGCGGGGTGGGGAGAGACGGCCTGTAGGCTTTGGCGATGGGGCTGGTGCGGGAGAGGAAGAGAGGGATGCCACGACGTTACTGATAGCCTCGAGGTACCCCGGCTCGTCGAGCTACACCACCACCCAGCCATCAGCTTCTGCTTCATCCCGCCTCAACTGGAGTAGTTGATCAGCTGATCAAACGACTCACCAGCACGGCAACCTGTTCAATCACCCAAACCACCCGACACCTCGCTTCCGCATCCCACTCCCCACCCTCGGACAACACCTTCCCGCGCTCGTGCGCTACGAAGCCCGCCAGGGCTTGCTCTACCTCAGAGGGAGGGAGGACGCGGGGCGGATGGGAGTGGAAGAGGGAGAGGATAGAGGCGAGAGGGACGGAAGATCTTTGGCCTGGGTGAGGGAGGGGCGGGGAGGGAGGGCGTGACGGGCTGTCCTCCGGTGAAGGCTCTGAGATGATGTTGACTTCGCGGCGAGGGCTGAGTGGGCTCGGAAAGAGTACCCTTCCCACAGACCCCCTCCCCTTCCTGGCCGCCTCCCTGCCCCCCTCACCCGACCCCTCCACCGCCCCACCGTGCTTCTCCCACACACCAGACTTCCTTCCCGCGTCGAACGACCTTGCCCCAGGGCTGACCTGCTCCCCATCAAAGATCACACACTGCCGATGCAACCTCCTGCGCGACTGCCCGCTCGCTCCTTCGTGCCCCTCCTGCCCGACCCGCGGGACCGGGACGGGTGTGAGCAGCATCGACCCAGCGTAGCTCACGCTGGTGTCATGCGAACCTGAGCTCAAGCTGGGGGTGGAGGGAGTGGGGGTGTGTGGTGGGGTAGCGGGGTGGCGGTCGACGGGGAGAGTGAGGTCGGCCGGGGGCGGAGTGATGCGGAGGTGAGTGGAAGAAGGGGTGGCGAGACTCTTCCGCGAGCGCCGTTGGGCTATCTTTGGTGGTAGAGGTGTGTATGTCTCTTCCTCCTTGGCGGAAAGCTGTCCATACCCAGGGGACGACACCGTTCGACACCGGCCTCTTTCCACACCCCCCAAAACCGACTCCTTCCCAGGAAGCACCACCTCCACAGCCCTCATACGCCCCACCCCTTCCCTGCGCTCACCACGCACAGCCCGGCGGATAGTGTACGTGCTCAGGCGGGAGACTCGGCCGGTGACACTGTCGAGCTCGCTTTCGGGCTCGCTCTCCGTCTCGGTGTCGGTTTGGGCGTCGGACTCGAGGTCGAGGAGCCGTGGTTCTTGCTCTGAGGCTAGGCTCGACGTGCGCGACACCACCGACAAGCCCGACGACATACTCTCACTTCGCCCCTCCCCCACCCCGTCCCACTCACTTTCCTCCTCCAACACCTCTTCCTCCTCTTCCTCTCCCTCTCCGTGACTACACCCCGAAGTCGACCTCGACCACCCCCTCTCCCGCCCCGGCACCCTGATATCCGCAAGATACTCCTCCAAATCAAACGACGCATCACGATAGTGCAGCGTCTCGCCCGAGAGCCTCTCAGCAGTCGCGCCGCCGACGGTGACCGTCACGCTTACGATGTCCTCCTTTGTTACCGAAACGGGAGGCGCGGGAGGAGCCGGGCCGAGGCCGAAGGTCGAGCGGAGACTCGCTACCTCCTCAAGAAGAGGTGCATCTCGCTCCGCGCCCGCGCGGTCCTCGACATGCGCAAGGAGCCGCTCGGCTTGGGAGCTTCCTCCGCTGAGGAACCATGCGTCGTCATTCCTGTGGGTGAGGTAACGCATCTCTACCAGCTGAGCTAGGAGGGCTGCGCTCTGCTCGGTGGCGTCGGCGTCGGCGTCGAGGTGGGTGTGGTGGGGCGGGAGGCTGCCGTGCCTGGTGGACTCGCCGACGAGTGTCGTCGATGAGGAGGATGAACGTGGGGTGAGGTGGTCAAGAAAGGCCTGGGATGTGGGTGTGACGGGCGTACCTGGGGGGGAGGTGGTAGCCAGCGGGGAGGAGATGACGGGCAAGCTAGGCCTGCGGGGCGCGTTGGGGAGGTACATCTTGCTGGAGGATGAGCTGGTGCGTTTGTGCGCGTGCGCAGCTTGGGCTTGGGCAAGCCATTTGGGCGTACGCGGGGTGAGTAGGGAAGAGAGCGTGCGGGTCCGCTTGGTGGCGGCTGGCGGCTGGGGGTGGTCGGCGTGGTGAGGAAGATCAGATGTGAACTGCTGGAGCAGCCCCATCCGGCTCAACACCCCATGCAGCACCTCCACATGTGCCCCCACCATTCGCGGTACTAAGCCCCGCAGCTCACCCAGCACGGTATGCGGCTTGACCCCTGCCCTCAACCGGATCTCGACCCACGCAGCGATGAGCTGCTCCGGTGAGAAGGATGGGTACGCGGCGAGGTTGTACACGCCTGAAGCAAGGGCGTTGAGCTTGGAGATGAGTTGGGCGGGGGCGACGAGTCCGAGATGGAAGCGGATGCGCTGAAGGACGGGGGTGATGGCTGTTCGGACTGTCGGAGGGTAGCCTTGGAGGTTGACCTGGTAGTAATAAGTGACGCGTCAGTGCGCGTTCCGATAGAGTATCATTTCAGTGGTACACGAGCCTCACCTCAAACTCAATCTCCGCTAGCTTCCTGCTGATCCCACCCAGCATCCCCTCCCCGCCGTCCTCCGTCCGCCACCTGCGCGCAATGTACTCGAGGCAGAGCTCCGAGATTAGCTCGGCGCAGTAGTGCGCCCTCCCGCGAGAGAGGGGCGAGACTAGCCGGTCGTCCCGGCTGAGACGGACGAGGGCGTCGATGACTTGGTTACGGGTGAGGGCGGGGAGGAAGGAGGTCGGGAGGAGAGGAGGAGGGAAGGGTGGGAGGGAGGATGTGGTGGGGAGGCGGGTGAAGGGGAGGAGGGTGCTGAGGAGTGGTGAGGAGAGAGCGTCGCGGGTGGCGGACGTGGGTGGGGCCTGTGTGGACGAGTATGTGATCAGCTACATATCACATGGCGCCTTTCTTCGACGCGACCCAGCTGCTCACCTTTGTGAGTGCCAACGTGACCTCTCTGCACCACTCCCTCACTCTCTTTCCATGCTCCATCGCGCGCAGCACATACTCGTGCAGGCCGCTCTCGACGTCGCTGTCTGTGGCGAGAAGCTGCTGGAGGGACATGTGTCCGTGGGGAAGCTGGACTGCGAGCATGGCGTGAGTGTGTACGGGCACGGGGGGGAAGTGGAAGGAGCGGGTGGGGGTGGCTGGGAGGTCCATTATAAGAGAGTCAGTAGTGGGGGAAAGAGGGAAAAGCGAGGAAGAACGAGGAAGCGGCGAGGCTGATGTATAAGTACTAGCAGCTGATGGAGGAAGAGAAAGGACCCTCTTTCTCTGATCGCCGGCGACACGCCATACCTTTCCCGCGTGGCTCATTTCATCAGTCTCACTCGGTCTCACACTGTCTCACCATGAAACACCCCCGACAGCCTTCGGACATCACGGCCGCTGTTCCAGTAGCGCGTCGGGCTGGCGGCGGAGAGCCCGGAGCCGTCGGAGGGGAAGCGGGTGGTGGCGCTGAGAGGTGGGGTGATGCCTGGTGATGGAGAAGATGGAGGAAGTGCTGGAAAATCTGCAGCTGATGGTGATGGTGATGGCGACACGGTGAGTCACGCCGACACCTTTCGGGAGCTCTTCGCTGTCACTGCCGGGCAATATAGTTCGCTTCCGCACAGCCCTCCCTCCATATTATCCAGGAGCTCTATTAAACTGCCCCCGCTGTTGTTGCTGTCGGTGTCGCTCCCCCACTCTCTGCTGGTGACAAGCAGAGAGAGAGAGAGCAGAACGACAAAGCCGAAAGCCAGCGAACCACGCCAGCCCGAAGGAACGGCGCCCGCCGCTCGGCACTCGCTCGGCAACGTAAAGCCCGACAAGGCACGCCCACCAAAGATGCTCGTCCGTCGTCATCCAGCTTGCAGAGATCGCGATCTCCCTTGGCATGCCTCAAGTGACCGCTCGCTGGGGATCCCATATAAGCGCACAGCCAGCCCTCCTCCCGCGAATCACCCTCTCCACACCCCAGCACCACCCCGGCACCCACAACTATGGCAGAACGCAAACCCACACTGATCATCTACGGCGCCAACTCCTTCACCGCCCAGCAGCTCCTCACCTACCTCGAAGCCCACCCCGATGCTCCCGCATTCGACTTCATCCTCGCTGGGCGCAGCCCTCAAAAGCTCGAGGCGGTGAATGGGAAGCTCAAGACTAAGCACGAGGTGGTGGTCTGCGAGTTGACGGATAGGGAGGCTGTGGAGAGGCTGGTGGACCGCGGGGACGTCGTGATCAACTTTGCAGGTCAGCTATCGTCATGCTGTGAGAGACGGGAGCGCCGAGCTGACATCGCTGTCGCTGCTTTTACAGGCCCGTACAGGTGGCACAATGCTGAGCGACTCATCGCGTGAGCTCCATTCCTCGAACTGTCGCCAGGGACCTGGGCAAGCTGACGCCATCATCCGACCCAGAGCATGTGCCCAATCCGGCACGCACTACCTCGACCTCTGCGGCGAGTCCGCATGGCTCGCTACGGATATCGTCCCGAAGTATCACTCCATCGCCAGCTCATCGGGGGCTTGTATCGTACCCGCTTGCGGGTTCGACTCTGTACCTTCGTTCGTCCCTTCCCTCCTCTTCTGACAGCCAGCCTGGTACTGACTACAATGGGCCCCCAACAGTGATCTCACAGTATACCTCGCCAACCAGACCCTCCAAGCAGCCTACCCAGGGAGCAGATTTACCTCATCCACATCCCTCTTCAAGCTCAAGGGCAGCATCGCAGGCGGGACGGTGCAGACTCTGTGCTCTGTCGCCGACCTGCCTTGGTCACAGCGACAGAATGGAGAGTTTGATCTATGTCCTGGAGGTGAGCTGCCGGTGCTTCACTAGCTGGAATGGACGCTTGCACCAGGACGACGACATCCAGCTGACGCACGAACGTCGGTGACGCCATATAGTGACGACCCCCTCTGCCCTCGGTATCTCACCAACATACACCCTTCCACGCCCACACCCGCGCCACGCAAGCTTCTTCCTCATGTTCCCCTTCAACCGCTGTATCGTCAGGCGCTCACAATTCCTCTCCGGCCAACTCGACCCCAAGTCTGAAAAGAGGGAGGTGGAGTACAACGAGGGGTTGGATCTGGGGCTGGGTTGGTTGGCGTCGGGGCTGGTCAGTGTGCTGATCTGGGCTTGGGTGGGGTGTTTCTTTGGGAGTCGGGTGGTGAGTCTGGGCCGCCTGACGGGCTGAACATCACTGTACTGTATGGGAAGCTGATCAGCCGGGACGAGGTAGTTGAGGAATTTGTTCTTGAGATACATGCCCAAAGCAGGAGAGGGTGCAAGCCTCGAGTACGTCCACCCCCCTCGCCCTTTCCTCTGTTACATACCCCACATCTCACTGATACACCTCGCTACGGACAGGAAGCTCAACCAGGGCCACTACACCGTCACGAACCTTTCCATTGCACCCGCTCCCAGTACTACCTCGAAGGCCGCTCCTATCCAGGTGTTGACGACCTTCCACGGAGAGGGAGATCCTGGGTATCTCAACACATGCTGTACGTCCCCGCTTCCACCCACGCCGTCTTACGCTAACTCAACTCCTCACCTCACCCACAGACCTTTTAGCCGAATCAGCCCTCTCCCTCCTCCTCCCCTCACCTCCTGGCACCGCCCTCCCGCCCCTAGCTAAGACTGGCGGCGTGCTGACGGCCTCGACGGCGTTCGGTGATGTGCTGGTGCAGAGGTTGAGGGCGTCGGGGAAGTTTGATATCCAGAGTGAGGTGGTGGAGAAGAAAGGGAAAGGAGTGTGAGGGAGATGCCGAGGAGGGAGATGCCGTGAACACACTACTTCACATACCGGATGGCGATATTGTTGTACGTATGTATCAAACCATGGAGTGCCACAAGACAAGCCAGATGCAAATCTCAATCTGCTCAGATGATAAACCCAAAGTCGCCGCCGTCTTGCTGGAATCCCCTTCGGTCACCCAACTGCCAGATAAGATGGTGCTTGGCGCGGTTTTGCGGTGGTGGAGGGCGAGGCCGAAGCCGACGGCGATGGCCCCGATGATAAGTCATCGCGTCAAACCACAACACCTTGTGTGGTGCAGCCATCTATCTGTGCTTGTATTTGTATCTGTAAGCAGCCGGGATGGAGGCTGTCTCTCCCCAGCATGCAGCGTGTATAAAGCGCACGCCGACAAGTACCAGCCCTCCCCGCAATTCGCTCACCCTCCCCGGCCCCGGCACAGCAAACACTATGCCAGCCCGCAAACCCACACTGATCATCTACGGCGCCACCTCCTACACCGCCCAACAGCTCTTCACCTACCTCGAAGACCACCCCGAGTCCTCCGCGTTCGACTTCATCCTCGCTGGACGCAACCTCCAAAAGCTCGAGGCGGTGAATGCGAAGCTCCAGACTAAGCGCGAGGTGGTCGAGTGTGATTTGACGGATAGGGAGGCTGTGGAGAGGTTGGTGGACCGCGGGGACATTGTGATCAACTTTGCAGGTCAGCTATTGTCATACACTGGTAAGGATGTTGAGCTGACATTGTTACTTCTATTACAGGGCCGTTCAGATGGCACCACGCTGAGAAGCTCGTCGCGTGAGCTACCCTCCAGCAATCGTAGTCGAAGATAAGCTGACGTTATGATCCTCTACGTACAGCGCATGTGCCCAGTCTGGCACGCACTACCTCGACATCACCGGCGAGTCCGCATGGCTCGCAACGGATATCGTGCCGAAGTACCACTCCATCGCGAGCTCTTCGGGGGCGGTTATCGTGCCCGCCTGTGGGTTTGAATCTGCCCCGTCGTTCGTCTCTCCCTGCCCGCTTCTATAGCACGTCCGAAACTGACTTCAGCCGGCCCAAAGTGACCTCACAGTATACCTCGCGAACCAGACCCTCCAAGCAGCTCACCCGGGGAGAAAGTTCACCTCCTCCACGTCCTTCTTCAAGGTCAAGGGCAGCGTCTCGGGCGGGTCGATACAGACGATGTGCTCTGTGGTCGACCTACCTTGGTCGCAGCGGCAGAATGGAGAGTTTGACTTGTGTCCTGGAGGTGAGCTGCAATAGCCCCTGGCCCTCTACCTAGCTGACGTTCGCACCGCTTGCAGTGACGACCCCTCCCGTCCTCGGCGTCCACCCGACATACACCTTCCCCGCCTCTTCCCTCCAGCTCCCGCACCCCCGTCCGCGCTACGCCGGCTTCTTCCTCATGTTCCCCTTCAACCGCTGCATCGTCCGTCGCTCGCAGTTCCTCTCTGGTCAGCTGGACCCCAAAGCGGAGAAGAGGGAGATGGAGTACACGGAAGCGCTGGATTCGGGGTTGGGATGGTTTGGGTCGTGGGTGGCTAGTGTGTTGGTAGGCGTTTGGATTTGGAGTTTCTTTGAGAGTCGGGTGGTGAGTCTGGTGGCATGGGATGGGACATGGGTTGTTCTGGGAGATGAGAGAGAAAGGGGTGGTGCTGATGAGTCGGGGGGTGGTAGCTGAGGAACCTGTTCTTGAAAGTATCGCCTAAAGCAGGCGAAGGGGTTAGCCTCGAGTGCGTCCACTCCCTTGCACTCTTCCCAGTTACACATTTCTTTCCCATTGACCCACCCGGCCGTCTATACAGGGAGCTCAAGAAAGGCCACTACACCGTCACGAATCTCTCCGTCGCCCCTGCCCCCGAGGCTACCTCCAAGGCCTCTTCGACCCAGGTGCTGACGACCTTCCAAGGCGAAGGTGACCCCGGGTATCTCAACACGTGTTGTACGTCCACCCCTTCCACCCACCACACCGTCTCAAGCTGAAGCCCCTCCCCACAGACATCCTAGCCGAAGCAGCCTTCTCCCTCCTTCTCCCCCCACCCCCTGGGACCGCTCTCCCCCCGCTCGCTAAAACCGGCGGGGTGCTCACGCCATCGACGGCGTTCGGTGATGTGTTGGTGCAGAGACTAAGGGCGACGGGGAAGTTTGAGATCCAGAGCGAGGTGGTGAGGGAGGGGAAGGTGAAAGCGATTTAAGGAAGTGCTGGGAACACATACACACAGTACACAAATTCCTATACCGGATGACTATATCGTTGAAACAGGCCATATTCAAAGATCAATCCGTCCAGATGATGAACCCAAGCTCGCCGCCGTCCTTGCTGAAGAACCCTTCGTCCACCCAGCTACTTCTGTCGATAGAGGTTTCACCTTTCCCCTGCTTCTCCTGGCCAGCTCGCGGTTCGGCTTTTGCAGCTGGGCTGTCCACCGCGATTCGATCCTCTGTGCCTTCCGCCGCCATAGTCGGTTCCTCTGACTTTCGCTTCTCCCTCTCCCCCGCGCCCTCCAGCCCCACCATCTCTGCATCATCCGTTCCAGCAACCTCCGAGTCCGAGTCCATCTCCAAGTCCAGGTCGAGGGTATCATCCTCCGAGAACATATCAATCTCTTAAGCCTCCGACTCGGGCGCCGCAGGCTGGGATACCGGTGAACGGCGAGTTGGGTGGGGCTTGCGCTCGAGGTCTGGCGGAGGTGGGGTATTGCGAGGTCTGAGTCCGCTGGCGATAGGGGATGGGTTGATGATGGTGGTTGTAGTAGTGGGATGAGGTAGGGGGAGTTGGTACTGTGCGCAAGGGGGTCTTGTGGACTGTCGAAATGATTGAGGTCGGGCTTGTGGCTGAGGGAAAGTGGGCTTTGAGGGCGAATCCGGTAAGATCCCTCGGGCGCGAGGCTCGGTCTATTAACCTCAGATCAGATTAGCCGGTGCCCATCTGACGTGCCGCTCGTCGTCTCGAGCAGTATCGAATCGGATCCAAGGACAAAGTGCAGGGGAGGGGTTAATCGAGGGGTACTCACAGGACGTGGGTGACGGGAGAGCTCTGGGGTGAGGTCTGTTCTGGGGCGGAGTAGATCGAGCTCATCTTCGCTTCCAGTCTCCTCTGTTGGCGCTTCCTGCTCTTGCTCCGATTGTTGCTCCTGTTGTTGTGCTGGCTCCGACCGGGGAACCTCCCTCCCCAGCCCCTTCGCTTGTTCAATGACCTCTTCCTTCCTCTCCTGCTCTTTCCCTTCCTGATTGGGTCCCGAACCCTTCTCGTTATACATCTTGCCTCCCCCCTGCCCAATAGCACCATCATCACCGCCATCGCTCGCATCACATCCGCCCTCCGCCGCATCCTCAAGCTCAGCCACCATCACCTCCAGCGCACGAACATGCTCTCTCCCCTCCTTACGCTTCTTCCGCCGCTGTACGGCTGTCAGATCACGATGCGCATCGACGAGGTTCTGCGGGATACCAGAGGGGCCAGGTCGGAAGGTGGAGAGGGGAGGGGGATTGAGCACCTGGGGAGGTAATGGGGATGGGGGCGGGGGAAGCTGGTAGAGCGGGGAGCACGGTACGTGCATTCTCGCGTCTTGTGGTTGAGCCAGCCCTTCTTTCGGGGTAGGCAGCACCCCAGCTTCGGGTAGTAGCATGTCATGCCGCTTAGTCCCATGCCACGCTGCGCGACGCTGCCCCGCCCCAAGCCCGAATCTAAGGCCAAGACTGGGAGGGAGAGGAGGCGCAGGGTATGACGCTGTAGAACACAACCCCGGCTGACCATTCCATGCTTGGGTTGGCAGGTCTGGCGCTGGAAGATAGAAGGGGTTTTCTTGGGTGGGGGTGGGGAGGAAGTGGACTCGTGCGGCCCGGGGAGGGCGACCGGACGGATCGGGTCGTGGTTGGGCGACAGGGTGCTTCTGAAGTGGTGGTGGTAGGGCGGAGTGTATCGGCGGAGAAGGAGAGAGTGACAGACAGAGGGGAGGGTCCGGTGTGTAGAGTGTGGTGCTCGAGTCTGCGGCGGCATGCCGGTTGACAGCGTCTGGGGGCGTAGACGTCGCGTCCGGGTGGAATGCGTCGGTCTGCCCGCTCTCGCCTGTAAGCCCGTCATACCTCATCTGGGAAGGAGGACAGTAATAGGTAGGAAGATTGGGTGGGGGAGCCCATGAGCGAGGTGGCGGAGGGACAGGCACAGCGACCGGCGGGTGAGGGTGGGGTGTTAGAGCATGACGCGGTGGCTCATGCTGCTCCCGCGCGGTGACTGCGGGCACGGGATATCTCCCATGTTGTGTGTTCCAGCTATCCATCTGTATGAGCGGCCATCATCAGCACTATGATGGTATAGCCATTCGTAGTTGTAGGTAGAGATACACACAGCCTCCAGAGCCGGAATCCTGCCCACGCCTCTGCTCATAGGCCGCGCTTCTAGCGCCCCTCCCTTTCTCCGACTCAACCCAAGCTTGGACAGGAGTGTCTCTGTCCTCAAGCTCATCTCCACCTTCTTCTCCTTCGACACAAAGATCCTCCCAGCGGCGCCGCTGCTTCCCGGGGAGGAAGAAGAGCTGAGAATCTTGTCGTATTTGGCATTGAGAGAGGGTTTGGATCTGCCTCGGGGGTTGGTGAGAGATGCGATGGCTAGCGTCTGGGAGAAGGAAGGCCGGATCGTTGAAGAGCCACTGGGAAATCGCTCGGCTGTCAGAGAAGAGAAAGGGGACGAGATGAAGTAGACAAGGACGTACTGGTCTCGACGTGATGAAGGAGTGAGACCTGGAGAGTCGAAGGGTGAAGCAGGGGTATAGAATGGTGCTGGAGCCAGCATGGCTAGATGGTCCGGGAGGCTAACTCTTGCCCATGCAGGCGAAGGTGTGAAGGAGGAATAAGAAGAGAGAAGAAAACGAGAGAAGAAAACGAGATCATGAGGATGCTGCATGAACGAAGCACCATTCCGAACCACGATTCCTAACCTTCCCCCCCGAGGGCTCGAACCCAAGTTCTGTGTCGGTACACCGCGGGACCCCACATCTTTGCGCCACCGACAGCTTTCCCACGGTCTGAACCATGACGCGTCGCACACACCTCCACAAGTACAGACGAGTACGATCACCCCTCTCTCCCTCATACCTGACCCAGACTTGAAGGACATCTATGCCCGTATCGTCGCTTGTACCGCAGCATAAACTCTCCCCGTCCGTCCACAGTGATCTCAAAGGTTAGTATGTCTCATCTCGGCCGTACAGTGTCGCATCGCGCTGATCCTTACAGCCTTCCAGCAGCAGGCCTCCTTTCATGTACCCCCGTCTGCTACGCATCCCTCGGTAGATCATGTCGATGTCTCTACATCTACCAACGATCTCTGATTGGGTATTGTCTCAAGGTCTACACACTACCTGTCTATCATCCCGCACATCCATCCGACCACACTATCAGGAATCAAGCAGGGCTCGACGTCCGTCTTGACGACAAGCGTATAATCGACAAGGGAGAACAAATACCTGTCTTGCGATGAGGGCAAGAAGGGCCGCTAGGAATGTGAGATATCTGGGGGCAGGACTGGTCTTGTCCCAGATACTACTTGCGGAGAGTGCGATGGGTATCTCGATCGAGAAACGCGGTGAGTACAAGATGGCGATTGTCGTTCACCGCACCTCCATCTGACTCTCTGGTGCAGGTACCTCCATAGCCAACGGCAACGTGCCTCGGGCACCTCAAGAATCTCAATCCGGAGAGGCTGCATCAGGCTTCATCTCTGTCGGTGTTCTCGCCGTCGCTACCGACGAGACCACTGCTGCCGACCCTGCCACCACCACCGCCACCTCTGACGTCTCGCTCGCTGCCGACCCGACTCAGACTGTGGAGCAGGCCACATCCACCACACTCAGCACTACCAACTCCATTCTACCTACTACGGCCACAACAGACTCTGTCGACCCAGGCGTGCCCACCACCACCGCCACTGCGACCCAAACGGCAAGCGCGGCGGGTGACGAGGGGGATGCGACCGCCAGCCTCCCTCCGCTTACGACGGGCGCGGATGGCACACTGCAGTGGCAGCCACAAGTGGTGGCTGCAAATGACAATCCCGAGACGTCTTCTGGATTGGCTTCGGCCGCAGTGACAACGAGCAGTATGCGGGTGTCGTTGACCCAGGACGAGGAAACGGCGACGGCGACGGCAGTCGGAGATGATGCTGCTGTGACGAGCACGTGAGCTATTTCATTCCGCAGAACCTGGTGGAAAGGAGCTAACGTTGCATCATATCAGTACCGACAATCACCCTCTGTCAAACGTAATCACCACCTCCGTCGCTGTCCCTACCCAGCTTATCACCCAGACCGCCTCCCGGGGGGTCAGGACCACCGTGGTCGTCGCTGTCACCGACCCGGGCTCCGGAGAAGAATCCTCCGCCACCACCGTCTCCGACGTGACTCTCGCCAACGACCCAACCGGGATCAACTCGGACACCGCCGAGGCGACCGCCACTGCTTCGGGGCCGGCATTTTCGGCAGATGCGTTCTCCGCTACGTCTTCCGTCCGGTCGTCTCTTGTAGCTTCGGGCACATCTACGAGAAGCGGGTCCGGGAGCTTTAGCACAACATCGAAAGCTGCGGCGCTCAACTTTGAGGATGTGACGGCCTCGTCAAGGGCGACGAGCGCTAGCGAGACGGCGTCGGCTACAGGCTCGGGGCGCGGGGATGATGGGGTGGTAGCCGTGGAAGAGAGTAGCAAGTCTAGCACGGAGTCCCTGGCCGACCAGACTCTCGATATGAGCAATGGTAAGCTATAAATCGTCATCCTTTCACGTGTGACGTGCAGCTAGCTGACATCCTTTCATCGCAGGCTCTGCATCAAAGTCTGCCACGGCCACCAACGATGCTCTATCTGGCCCGACCACCACTGCAGCTTCTGGATCAAGCGACCTAGCTGCTGGGTCAGCCAGTGCAACGGGGGACGCCGCCGCCGCCGCCACCACGTATGTGTCCAACGGCGTGACCCTCACCGGGCAGGATGCCGTTGCTGCGCTAGCGGCGCAACAGACTGGGACGGAGACCGGATCGGGATCGACCAAAGCGAGTGCTGAGGCTACCGGTACGAGTGAGGAGGGAAAGAGCAAGCTGAGCTCAATCGCTATCGTTGGTGGGTTCTCAGTATCTTGCGGCACACGTAGGCGAGACGAACTGACACGGGCGGCAGGTATCGTCGGGGGTGTTTTGGTCGGAGTGATCTTGCTATACCTCGTGTGGTACCAATGGGTACGTTAGCTGCCTTAACTATGAGATTGATCATTCAGCTAACTCTTTTCTCTAGCGAAAGAAGCGCGCCCGCAAGTCTCTCGGCGAGGAGATTCCCGACGGGGACGACGACGAAGACAACGAGAAGCCCCACCGCTCCCGCTCCCGCGACTCTTACGACGACAACCGCCTCACCCGCTCCTCCTTCGGCGCCGCCGAACCCGTCACTCCTGCCGGCTACCGCCGCCGCCGTGACCGCGACACCTACCTCTCCGACGGTGGGCGCGACGACTACGGCGCGACGTACTACGATGACGGGCGGACGTACTATGACGACGGGCGGATGACGATGGCCCCCACCGAGTATGATGATATGGGGTACGAATACGGGGACGGGCGGACGGTGGCGGGGGAGCCGATGACGGCTGGTCCGGGCCAGGATGGGAGGACAGAGTACGCGTTGACGCAGTATGGGGATGGGATGACGGCGGCGCTGGCGGATGGGATGGTCACTGGGGCGCCTACGACGATGGGCGGCAGCAAGGCTGGCGGGGGGGAGAACCCCTTTGCACCAATTCCGCCTGTCCCGCGTATGCCGTCGGCCCACGCCAACACCAAGGGCACTACCGTGCGGGCTTCATCTTACGGGGCACCTCCCGCGCCCAATATGGCAGACCCTAACGCGGAGTACGGCACTAGCATATACGACGCCTATGGTGGCCCCGATTCTCGCCCCCAAACCCAGTTCACCGAGCCTAGCACATCTGGCCTACTGCCATGGCTCAACAAGGGAGCGCAGACGCCAGCTCCATCCGTGCCACCCGTCAACCAGCAATACCTCCCGCCCCAGAGCCAGAACCAGGGCCAGTCTCAGGCAGCACCGCCACACCCCGCCGAGCCACCGAGGGCTCCACCAAGGGCAGTGATGGCTCAGACACCGATGCCGATGGGTATGCCGATGGCCTATGACGGGGGCCTGGAGGCTGCACCTATCCCTGCATTCCGATGAGGCTGAAAGGTTGTGGGAGGCAAGACTACGGATAGTGGAGCGTAACAATGGATAGACAGGACGGTTGAGCCGCCTGTAGTGCTAACGATCGTATACTAATCATTGGACCTTTGATTGTATCTACTCATGACATGTATCTCTTGTGCTGATACTTATGATGACGCGGATGTAGCTGTCGTCCGATGAGATTGTGTGACACGGACACCGTGAGGAGACGAGCTGTTCTCTCGATGACGGCCGTGGAGTTTCTCGAAGCTTGCTCTATTGACATGACTGTCGGTGAACGATACTGCCCTTTGAGCTTACTACGCACATCCTTTATAGCCCATACCTGGATGAGTGGCCTTCTCATCCCGCCCCTGTGACGTATCTCGGAGCTTACATGACATAGAAAGCCCAACAGATTCTTGGCCACTGGCAGATGAGCGCATCGCCCCCCATGTCTCTGACCCCCTAGTCCACGCTAAGCCAACACAACCATGTCTGCCAGCAGAACGTCATCGCCTCCTACAGTCCTCACCGTTCAGTCCAAGGGACTCTCAACTGCACGCAACAGGTCCATCTCCCTCAGCCAGACGTCGCCCAGTACTCCACCCAGCCGTCGAGCCAGCCCAGGATCTGCTACCAGCGCTGCTGCGACTGCCTCCGCGACCGCAGCTGCGACCGCCACAGCCGCCGATCAACGTCCAAGCACCACCCACGACACGTCTTCTCAGTGGGACCGCCGCCCACTCCCCCATTCCGGACCTGTGTTCACCTCCAAACCCGGAACCATCCAGTCCATGTTCTCTCGCCCTGTTGACCCTTCCGTGGGCCCACACAACGAAGTGGGCGGGCCTGATACGCCGTCGGTCAAGTGGCAGCGCCTGGCGCATAACCTGACGAGTCACTTGGTGTCGGAGTTGTCGGGGGAGTCGCTTGGGACAGCTATGGCTGGTGACGAGCCGTCTGTGCTTACCAAGCCTGGTTATTCCGATAGATGCCAAACACAGGCTCACGGCGCTGGCCAACACTTATCGCCTGAGCGATGCAAACGCGCGGACTGCCGAGAGGATGCCAGACTACGAAGAGGTGGTGACAGAGTCGAGTGCGAGGTTGATAGAGGCGCTGGGTGAGGTGAAGGGCCCAGAAGAGCAGATGCGGCTACTGAGCTTGGCTTCGGGGATTGCGGGATGTTTGAGGCCGTCGGATGATCGCGAGTCGACGTGAGTGGTCATGATCGTGGACGGTGAATAGTGTGCTGATCCGCAGCGTCGTCCGCAGAACTCTCGCAAGTGTGGAAGCTGCGTACAACAATCTTCTCAGTGAACAGAGGGGGTCATATTCCCCCGATCCCCCGGGCAGGCTGTCAGATAATGGGCGCAGGGCGAACACATGATCAGAGCTAGTATCGGTGTACGTGTAGCAGATGTCGATGACCCAGAAAGTTCTAAAAACAGTCCAAAACATAGAGTATGTTGAAGCTTCTTGTGATAGTCAGTCGACCCCATGAAACATTATGGTGTGCATATATGTAGGAACCGTTACTCATTGCCTGACAAAGCGACTTCGAAGCCTGTCTTACCGCGGGCCATTGTAGTACGGGAAACCTGCAGGAGGACAAAGCGGGCACGGCTCCTTCTCCACCTCCACCGCAAACGTCAGTCCCGCTGCAATTTGATGCTCCTCCCCTCCCCAAGCGTTCCTCATGACATCCTTCACATCATCCCCCGCTCCCTCCTTCCAAACCGTCTCGTCCTCTTTCCACTTCACTCCAATCTTCCCACGAGTCTGCACCCCGCCAAACCTCAGCATCCGCTCGTTGTCCGCGTCCTCCTCGAGCGGGAGGGTGCCGTCGTATGGGAACACGTCCCATCCTGCTGAGCGGGCTAGCCATGTTGTATCCGGGCGGGTGACTTCGAGGGAGAGGTTGGATATGTGGGAGAGCACGTCGGACGCGATGAGCGGGTCGCGCACGCTACACGGGAGACCGCGCAGGATCACCTGTACCGGCGAGGAAATCGTGGTACGCACCAGCGACTCCGCACCACCTCCAGCATTACGCGGGCGGAACCTCCCCGATCCCATGTGCTTCTTGTCCCCCTCCTTGTACAAAGTCGAGCGCTTCAGTATCGCCTGGGTGAGGTTCATATCCCGGCCCATACCCGACTGCTTGTACGCCTCGCCCATCT
Source organism: Cryptococcus sp. DSM 104549 (assembly GCA_036427605.1). Taxonomy (NCBI): domain Eukaryota; kingdom Fungi; phylum Basidiomycota; class Tremellomycetes; order Tremellales; family Cryptococcaceae; genus Cryptococcus; species Cryptococcus jaspeensis. The sequence goes on along the minus strand of CP144044.1, from coordinate 3,082,733 downwards.
CGTCCGCGGTGAGGGTGGTGGTGTGCCCCTCTGTGAGAGCGGGGTGGGCGCTGAGGTGCGTGGGATGGCCGGAGGCGTCAAGGAGGGTGAGTCGACCAGAGGCGTTGGGCCAGGGGTCGGAGGAAAGGGGGACGGTGGGGGCGTAGAGGGCGGTGTTGGAGTCGCTGCGCTCGCGCGTGGCTCGAGGGCGGGTCGGTGGCGGGGAGGGGGGTCGGAGGGAGAGTTGTTGGAGGGGGATGTCGATGGTATCGGTGGATGCTTGAGAAGGATCGTCGTTGGTGATCGTCTGGACTTCTCAGTCGGTGGTGCTGGCGGCGGTAATCCCGCTGGGGGCGATACTTGGTGTGGGAGACATGGTTATGGGGGTGGCGCTGCAGAAGACCTATGCAAAATCGTTGTCAGTACTCGTGAATACATATAAAAACTTACTGCTGGAGACAGCCAGAAACATACGTAGAGTGCTCCCTTGACCTCGACGTAGAAGCCAACTTGGAGTTTGCAAGCGACAAAGGACACTTACCGTTGTACACCACACGACGGGCGACAGGTCGGTCACGATTCCCTTTTGGGAGAGATGAAGACTCCGCTCGGGTCTTGTCTTGTCAGTATCATACAAGGTGCCCCTCAGTCTAGTGCGCCCATGACAGTGAAGTGTGAGACAACATGCATGGTCCTGCGTGTCGCCAATGAGTATGTATCTGAGAGAAGCACAAGAGTCAGCTCATAGTTCGGTTTCTATCCCTGAGGCTCCAACAGAAACCTACCTATACTCCCTTTCCTCCCCAGCACTTCCCTCTACTAGCGCTTCATCTGCGATCTCTTGCCTTGACCTGTACACGATACCAAGCTCGTTAGCATACGTTTCCGAACACCACTCCAGCCATGGCCCCAACTCACCCTTCTTGGGTGGCCCCTTCCCAAGCCTCCTCCTCGCCTCCACCTTCCTCACCCTCTTCTCCTCCACTGGATCCTTCAAGAACCCCGTCGGCGCACTCCTCCTCGCCTCCTTCCACCCCACCGGCTCAAACTGCCTCTCGAACGCCTTGATCTCCTCTGTCCTATGGAACGGGTTGCTCGGCGAGGCCCGGTTGAGGACCCTATTGGGCGGGTTGCGGGTGACCATCTGGGGATAGTAGGAGGCGACGGCAGGGCCGATGAGTCGCCGGCGGAGGTATTTGGTGCCCATGCGGGCGTTGGTGGGGTTGTGGAGGGTTTGGAAGATGGGGGCGCGGAGGGAGGAGAGGAGGGAGTGTAGGGCGGACATGCTGGGTGTAGTTGGTCAATTGGGTGGAGAGGGGGGGAAGGGGTGCCGCTGTGGGCCGTAAGAGTGGGTTTTGGTGATTCAGAGGTCTGGTATAGACTTTTGAGAGAGCTTCATGTCGCGAGAGCAAGAGCAGAGGCCAGAGGCTTCGCGAGAAACGAGAGAAATTAGCCCACGTCATGCTTATTTTCCGGCCAGAGCTTGGATGAAACGCGTGCGATTGAGGTTGTGTTCTCCGTCCTCCATACACATCCAGTGTGCATACACTCCGCCCCATACACAAGCAGCAAGCCCTAACTGGCACCACTCCGCGCTATATGCAGCATGCACAGCGTCCAGCTGCTCTCCTTCCCGTCCGACACAGCACAGGATCCACACACACCCGTTGTCAAAGGGACAGCCCATCCTTCGGCCACCCGGGTTGCCTCCTCCCGCCTCCTCCCCGCTCTACACCACCAAAGGCGGTAGATCTGCACCCGGTCCACGACAGGACGTGACTACTCCATGTTTACCCAGGGCAACAGGCGACAAGCGACAGACGACAAAGGGCGCGACACTCGAGCCATGCGTGCATCTGCCTGCGGGGGGTTCCTTCGATCACCCCATCTCGTCGAGGCGCTTTTCTCTCACCCGGGGCTTGGGCGCTTGGCGATTGATAGTGGGTGAAGGTACTTATACTGGGTGGTCCTTCGGATGCTGGGGTTTGTCCCACTGTCTCGTCTTCTCGTCTCGGTTCACCACTCTTCGCACTTCGTTCGACGCACACTCGGCTGATACACTAGCCACCACCACCGCCCCCACCCCCGCCCTCGCTCCACTCCAAACCACCAACCACTCCCACCATCCCAACCTTCATCCCCACCAGCACCATGCCGAGCGAAGACTACCTCCCCGTCTCGCCTTACGAGTACACCCCGACCGCATGGATCTGCGCGCTCTTCATCATCCTCTTCTCCCTCTCGGGCTTGGTGCACGTGGCGCAGGGCGTCAAGTTCAAGTACTGGATCGCGTTTCCTACGATCGTGATGGGGTGTCTCTGTGAGTCTCTGCTCGACTGTCTGCTGAGCGGTGCGCGTCGTAAAGGACGTGGAGCAAAGCTGACAGCGGTGCATGCAGTGGAGATCATCGGCTGGGCAGGAAGGTACTGGTCCTCCCAGAACGTGCTGTACAACCCTCCCTTCCTCTGTCAGATTATCTGCCTCATCATTGCGCCCGTCTTCTTCAGCGGTGAGCTATACCCGCCTTCTCTTTTCCCTTCTCGCGACAAAGGAGCCTGGGCACGAGCTGATAATTGACGCTGGGGTAGCGTGGTGCTATACGATCCTTGGGATGGGGATCAACGTCCTGGGGCAGCATTACAGCTTCCTTAGGCCCAAGATGGTGCGTCGTCTCGAGCCCCTCTCTCTGGACTGCCACTCGGAGCTTGTCGCTGACAGAGACTGGGCATACAGTACATCACGATCTTTGTAACCTGCGACGTCATCTCGTTGATCTTGCAGGCTATCGGCGGAGGGTGGGCTGCGACAGCTGAGTTGCCGACGCCCAGGACTCCTACAGACATCATGGTTGCTGGTGCGTGTTAACACCACTCGCGATGTCCCCCACGCAAAGCTAACCCCTCTGCCCCCCGCCATAGGTATCGTCTTCCAGCTCATCTCGATGATCTGCTTCGTCGGCCTCGGTTTCGACTTTATCCTCCGCGCGACTCGTCGCCGCGCCTACGCCGGGCGCGAGCGGGACGAAGTGGAGATGCTGCCCAGCACCCCCATGGGCGCGAGGAAGGAGTACTCGTCGGGTTACGAGGAGAGTGTGAGCGGGTCGCTTGGGACGGCGGGTGGGGCGGGGATGGGGAGGGGCAGGGGGGTGAGGAGCGAGGCGGAGGTGAGGGGTTGGTGGTGGGTTATGATGGGGACTGGGATCTGCAGCTTGATGATCATCATCCGAGGTGAGTTGTCTCCCCTCCCCCACTGGTGACTGCAACGTGCAGAGCTGACACAGCGAGACAGGCCTGTACCGCTCGGTGGAGCTCGTGCAGGGGTGGGAGGGCTACCTGATCACGCACGAGGTGTACCAGAACGTGCTGGACGGGATCCCGATGGTGCTCGCGATGGTGGCGATGAACCTGTTCCACCCGGGGTTCTTCCTGCCCAAGCGGCAGGGATGGAAGTCGGCGTGAGCGGTGTCGAGGGAGGGATTGGCTGGACGACGCGACGCGCTGGAGAAGGGCTTGCGGGTAATACTGGACATTGGTGTGGATATTGGGTGTATACACAGCAGCAGACTGCGGTTGTACTGTGTACAGAGTACTGCTTGTCGGCTATGAATAGAGTGACTCCTCTTGAAATACGCGTCGGAGACCGCTGCCACACTCGCCTCCTCCGAAGGCTGACGACGGTGCATGCGATCTCGCGTCAGCCCATTCGCCACCGAGACAATTCGGAGTGGATGATCGTCCTCTGGAATGGGGATCGCCGGGCCGAGGGATGCCGGGGATGCCGGGTGGTGTGCCCCCTCCTTCCAGGGCGGTGCCACGTGGCTTTATCAGTGTTCGGAATTTGAGATTGCGGCCGATGTCGCCATCAATTGCGGGGTAATCTCTTCCAGATCAGTGGCGGATAAAATTCATCGCATTTGGAGTGGGGCGGCTGTTTATAAGGACGAAGCGTAGATTGTATCCCATCTCCACCAACCACCACCATGGCTCCCATCGCACTCACCTCCTCCCTCACCTCCCCCCCGGGGATCCCCGCCAAAAAGAGCCCCCTCGCCAGCGTCAAGGTCGACGCCGGTCTCAACCTCGACGCTGACGGCGCTTCCACTCCTTACTCTGCCACGTCCACCGCCGTATCAGAATACGACGCCAAGGACAAGGCTTCCATCATCTCCAAGCCCGCCTCCCCCACCGCCGTCGCCAAAGCCCTTGTCGACTCTACCCTCCCCTCCCCCATCCCTTCCCCCACCGACGACGGCTACTACACCAACCTCATCGCGTCTTCCCTTCCCACCGCCACCACCAAGCCTGGCACCACCGTCTTTGCCTCTGGCATCGATGCCCTCGAGGCGCTCGCCGTGAAGCACAGCGAGTCCGTCTGGGTGTACGACGACGCCGTGCAGGTGGGCTTTGGCGCCCGCCTCGCTCAGCTCGGCGGCGCCAAGGTCCACGAGCTCCAGACGCGTGAGGGTGCCGGGTTGGAGCTGGCGGGCTATGCCCGCAAGACCACCGGCAAGTTCTCCGTGTTTGCCAGCGCTGCGACGCTGCCGTTCCTCCTCCCTAGCCTCGCGGCTATCGAGGGCGACGTGCTCGTCCACCTGGCCTCGACCCGCACCGCGGAGGACACCCTCGAGTTCACCGACGCGCTCTCCGCGGCGCCCGGCGTTCTCAAAGCGCTCACCACCCTCCCCGAGGACTGGGATGTCGTCTTCTCGGCTGGTGCCGAGGGTATCGTCGAGACTGCCGCCAAGCTGTACGGCAGCGTCGCGAGGAAGGTCGTGCACGTCGTCGAGAGCACCTTTACTGGGCGCGAGACCTCGTCGTACGTCTTCCCCGCTCCCGCCGCCTCCCCCGTCGCCGACTTGTCGGTGACCAACGGCTCTGCCTCCGAGCTCTTCCTCGCGCCTGCTGGGCAGCTCGCCACCGAGCTCAGTGCGGGGCTCGCCCCCGCCCAGGGGCTTGTCCAGCTGCACACCCTCGCGCCCGAGCCCGAGGCGCTCTTCGCCGCGCTCACCGCCACCGAGGGCGAGCGCAAGACTGTCTCTGTGCTCGGCGCGAGCAAGGCTGACGCCGAGGCTCTCAAGGCTGTCGTGCTCTCCTCGCTGTACGCTGCCTCCGGCTCAAGCAAGGCGGTCCTCCCGCTCGTCAAGAGCGTGGTGTCTACCTCGGCTGCGGGGTTGCTTGTGGCTGCGCCCACCGCGCGCCCGGGTAAGACCGTGGCGTTCTTTACGTCGCCTCTGTCCCCTGTGCCGGAGCTCCTTGCGCACCTCTTCCTCTCCTCCCCCACTCTCTCCACCCACCTCGCGCAGTTCGCTTCGGCCTCCGCCCGCGGTACCAAGTCGGTCCTCTCCCTCGCACCCGCGGGTACCCCCACCACCCCGCTCGCGGTCGACGAGGCCGCCGACGTGACCTGGGTGTCTGACGCCAACGTGCTCAAGTCCGCCGACGTCCTCTCCTCCGCCAAGCCCGGGTCCATCCTCGTCCTCGCCCTCCCTTGGTCCGAGGAGGAGCTCCCCGTCAAGCTCACCCGCACCGAGATCGAGACCATCCAGGCCAAGTCGCTCCGCGTCTTCCTGCTCGACCTCATCCCTTCCCCCGTCGCGCCCATCCAGGAGCAGGTCGCCTTCCTCCTCCTGTACACTGGCAAGCAGAAGCTCGCCCCCGGTGTGTGGAAGGTGCTCGATGCGTTCCACGGCGCGCAGCTTGCGCGCGAGGACGTCGAGGCGGCGCAGGCGGCGCTCGTCGAGGTCCGCCCTGACGAGTGGGAGGTGCCCGAGCTCGAGGAGGGCAAGGTCGAGAAGACTAAGAGCGCGTGGGAGTGGGACGCCCTCACCGGCGCTGCCGGCATCGTCTCCCCCTCTGACGAGGTCCCCTCCGCCATCTCTGGCTGGTCCCTCGCCGCTCGCCACCTCTTCTTCCGCGAGGCCTTCTCCGTCCCCACCGCGTCTACCACCGACGCCGCCCAGGGCTTGCCCGGCGTCACCGCCCTCCGCCCCAGCATGTCTGAGGAGACCTTCCTCGTGCGCGTGTCGGAGAACCGCCGCCTCACGCCCGCGTCTTACGACCGAAACGTCTTCCACCTCGAGCTCGACACCGCGGGCACGGGGCTCAAGTACGAGATCGGCGAGGCGATCGGCATCCACGGGTGGAACGACGCGGACGAGGTCCGCGATTTCTGCTCGTGGTACGGGCTCGACCCGCAGGCGCTCGTGACGTTCCCGTCGCCTACCACCCCGGGCGCGCTCGAGACCCGCACGACCTTCCAGCTCCTCCAGCAGAACGTCGACCTCTTTGGCCGACCTGGCAAGGCGTTCTACGCGGCGCTCGCGAAGCTCGCGACCGCCAAGGCGGACGCTATGCGCCTCAAGTTCATCTCGGCGCCCGAGGGGGCGGAGCTGTTCACGCGCATGGCGGAGAAGGAGACGGTGACGTTTGTGGATGTGCTGCGTAGGTTCCCCACCGCCCGCCCGGGTGTGGAGGAGCTTGTGGGGCTCATCCCCGAGATCAAGCCGAGGCACTACTCTATCGCGAGTAGCCAGAAGGCCGTTGGGGACAAGGTGGAGCTGTTGATCGTGACTGTCGACTGGATTGACTCCAAGGGTGAGCTCTCTTCTTCTTTTCGTACCGCTTGACGACGATGGCAGTGCTGACGCGACGCGACGACGCACAGGCTCGCCCCGATTCGGTCAGTGCACCAGGTACCTCGCGGCGCTCCAGCCGGGTGCGCAGGTGACGGTGTCCATCAAGCCTTCCGTCATGAAGCTCCCGCCTGATGACAGGCAGCCGGTGATCATGGCTGGTCTCGGTACTGGGTGCGTTTTCCCCTCGTCTCCCCCCCATGAGCCACCGCTAACCCCCCGCACAGTGCCGCGCCCTTCCGCGCATTCATGCAGCACCGCGCCTGGCAGCGTTCCCAGGGCATCACCGTCGGCCCCCTCATCTACTACTTCGGCTCGCGCTACCGCTCCCAAGAGTACCTCTACGGCGAGGACATCGAAGCCTACATCGCCTCTGGCATCATCTCGCACGCGGGTCTCGCCTTCTCGCGAGACAGCGACAGCAAGACGTACATCCAGCACAAGATGTCTGCCGACAAGAAGATGCTGGCCAAGCTGCTCAAGGGGGAAGGGAGCGAGGCGGCGTACTTTTACTTGTGTGGGCCGACTTGGCCGGTGCCGGATGTGTACGAGGCGTTGGTGGGGAGCTTGACGGACGAGGGGGGCATGGACAGGAAGAAGGCGGAGGAGTATATCGAGGAGCTCAAGGAGGAGGAGCGATACGTGCTCGAGGTCTACGTGAGTGTCATTCGTTCTGTGTTTGTCTTTGGCAGTGTGCTGACCAAGCGAAACAGTAAACGGGCTTGTCTCTGTTGCATGGGTGGATCTGTCGGGGGTAGAGGGGGGAATAGAGAGCATGGGGAGTTGTTGGGGGTTGGGTTTCGGTCAAAATCATGCATTAATGCTATCTCTGCTGTGTGACTTCACGCTCCTGGTTCTGCCTCGACGTTGCGTGTTCGTTGCAGCCTCTCCGTCGAAGACTGTCCACCATCGTCCCAAGTACAAACCATGCAAAGAGCCAACGACACATCCACATGCACAAACCACCTACTTACTGCCCCTCGACGCCGTTATCACCCCTCACCACATACGGCTCGATCTGTTGATGTCTCACGATCGACCACCAGAACGCCCTCCAGTGCAAGATCGATCCCTGCCCCGCTCGTCAGCTTCAGCACGGACATTGGCGATGTGCAAAGCAGACTCACCTTCTCTCTCCGCATGATCACCAGCGTATGCCCATTCTCCGCCAACGCCTCGCTCTTCCTTACCACAAACACCCCCTGCACGCTCTTCGCTCCCGCTGCCTTGTTGACACGCACCGCCCCGCCGTCTTCCCCGTCATTGTCGAGCTTGACGCGCACGTTCTCTTCTGTGAGCTCGGAGTGGAGGTAGGGGATGAGGAGGTGGACAAGGGCGTCGCGCGGGGAGAGGTTGAGCCAGAAGCGGGTGGTGGTGGTAATTTGGTCGCCTGCTTGGGTCTGTACGCCGGGAGATGGGGCACGTCAGCACGCTGATACTCTGAGCAGGGGAAAAGAGGCAACGAGGACGTACGATGTTACCAGTCAAACGCATGAACCCCATCTCCTGCCTGTTAAGCTGGCTCATCGCCTGCGACTCCGAAATCATCTTCTCACTCCGCCTATCCCCCGCTAGTCGTTAGCGCACGCCTATACGAAGTCCAGTAACGACTCACGCGGTGACATAAGCCATCCCTGGGCCAGAACTGTACGTCGGGTTGACGACAGCCATCATCCCTTGCGAACGCATGCCTTGCGTGAGCGCATCGGGGATCTGCTCGCGGGTGAGCTGGCTTTGACTACAGGCAAGGCAAAGACAGTGTTAGCGAGAGATACCCCGAACTTTCCAAGAGATGTCTATCTCACGTCATGCTCCACGGGTGGACCTTGACCGCTTCCATAGTAATCCTCTGCCTGGGATCGATACACAACATCCTCAGGAGGAAATCTACCCGGCCGTCAGCTCCATGACGTCCCACTTGGGTTAGCTGAGGCCTTACCTTTCGCGGTCCCCGATATTCTCGTCCACGGGTCATACTGCAGGAGCTCGCCTGTTCGGAAAGCGCAAAACTCGGGGCTGGTGTCGGACGGTTCGTCCCAGGGGGTGTCTACGATTATTGTCAATAAGTCTTGTACCCGCATGGATAGCGTTGGGACTTACTCCCGACGAGCAGCGTGTAGAGGACCACGCCCATCCCCCAGATATCTACCGGCTCGGCGGCGTACCCCTGCCCCGACGGCCCCCCAAGCTACCGCAAAGGAGCTGCATCAGCTCCGCACCTGAGACAGTGCAAGAAGACTCGCCAGCTCACCTCCGGCGCCACATACGGCAAGCTCCCACACCGCCCGCTCAGCAGCCTCGTCTTGCCCTTATGTCTAAACACGGCGCAAAGACCAAAGTCGGAGACTTTGAGATTACCGTTGGCGGCGAGGAGGAGATTTTCGGGCTTGAGATCGCGGTGGGCAATTCCTTTTGAGTGGATGAATTCCTAGAGTGTTGAGGGGAGGTGTCAGTATAAAGGCGGAGATGGGGGTAGGGTACGTGGACTCTAGAGAAAGAAATGGACACGTACGATGCCTGCGGCGAGCTGGGCAAAGTAGAACTTTGCGAGATCCTCCGGGACACCCTCATCAGGAGCTACGCCACCCGTTTTCTGTTAGCGATTGCTTCTAGCCCCTAACAGCCCCGGCGTCAACTGCCAGCTCCAACTCACCAATCTTGTCAAACAGATCCCCACCAATCGCCAGCTCCATCTGGATATACAGCCCCGGCACCCATCCCTGCTGCTGCTTCTCCTCGCCCACCACCTCCGAGTGGATGAACTCGAGGATGTACTGGTTCTTCAGCGCCTTGTGCACTTGCACTTCCTTCTGGAGCTCCTTGATGTTGGGTGTGCCGACGCCGAGGGAGGGGGAGATGAAAAGGTTGACGACTTTGCAGGCGATGACGTGGCCCCGCTCGTCGTTGATGGCTTTGTATACTCTAAGTCGAGAGACTTGGGGGTCAGCACTTCTAATCACAAAAAGGCTATGCCGAGTTGGGGAAGCGGGTGGGCAGACTCACTTGGAGAAACCGCCACCGCCAATCTCCTGGCCGATACGGTACCCCTGGATGACGGGGTACTGAAGCGCTCTAGGTGCCTCGTCAAAGTCCATTGTGAAAGCCTCCTTGGGCGGTGTGTGATCAAGGGTCGAGGGGGTGAATGACAGTTTTGTTGAGGTATATATAAGGCTGAGACGAGAGACTGACGAAGCTGATGTTGGTTGTTTGTTCGCGTCGCGGTCCCACAGTCAACCGACGCGTCCGACAAAAAGTGGTGACGTGGTTTTCCCCACACACCTCTCGGCGCGTCTGGAGTCTCTGGACTGTTCTCTGCTAAGCTCATCGTTCAGCCTCTTCTTGCATTTTGCGAAAACAATCATTGCGCTTCCAGGCTACTTCCGCATCTGCTGCATCAAAGTCCACACATCCCCAATGTCATCAACTCCCCTCCCGCTCTCAATCCACCCCATCTCCGGCCCCCAGACGGCTCCCCTTCGGCACCTTGTCCTCTGGCCATCTATCGACCTGGAAAACCAGCTCGATCCAGCCTATGACTTTGACGAGCATACCATCCACCTGGGAGCGTACCTCACGTCCACCATCCCCGGAGTAGAGCTGGAAAAGCAGTACCTCCCTGGGGGCGGCGGAGAGGAGGATGCTCCCGCCCAGGAGGCAATCGGCATCCTCACCCTCGCTGTCCAGCCATACTCCACTAGCGCCACCCTCCCTCCACCTCTCTCCCACCCTATTCCCTCATCTACCACACAAGTGCAGCTGCACAAATTCGCTACCCACCCTGCGCTTCGTGGGCTCGGTATCGGCCGGCTTATGCTCGCTCGCGCGCTGGAGTTGCTCAAGGAGAAGTACGGCGCCGGCAACGTGTTGTTCCACTTGGACGCAAGGGCGAACCAGAAGGTGTTCTATACACGGTGTGGGATGCAGGTGCTGGATGAGAGGGAGTTTGAGAAGCGGGGGACGACGGGGAAGGGACCGGCGGTGATACATATCAGGATGGGGGCGCTTATCTGATTGAAGGGGTTCTTTTTCGGGGTATTGGGGGCTACTTGGTTGTCACGTAATCGTTAGATGGCCCCTAGATGGATACACATAGTCATATGTGATAGCATCATAACAGATGAGACTGCCTGCTCATGGCAGCAAGGTCGACTCAGTACAGATGTAGGTACACTCTCGCCTCCTCTACCTCAGAACTCCAACACCTGCATCACAGAAACCCCTTCGTCGTCTTCTTCCTCCTGCAGAAGCCTCAAGTCAGCAACGATACCATTGATCTCAATGCAGCCTAAACTCACAGAGAAAGCTACCACCCTCTCACCGTCAATCACCACCGCATCCACCTCCACGTCGAAATACCTATCCACCACCATATAGGGCAGCTCGCTCCCGGTCACCACAGCTCGCGCCAACGGCAGCTTCTTCTCCAAGGTCGATTCTCCTACTACCAGGTGCACCCCGTCTTTCACACCAGCATATTCACCAGCACTGCCCGATTCCGACTGCGGCCGCGGAGGTTTGGGGAACAAGAGCGCAGCAAGCGGAGACCCGGGAGGATCACTCTTCTTCCAGCCGACTTGCGCACGGTCGTTAATCTCCTGGCGGATTCTCAGGGGGTCAAAGTCGAAGAGGCGTATCCCGGGGCTGAAAGCTCGTGGGTTGGGCGGAGGGATCTGCGAGACGTATCGGTCTTGGTACACGTAACAAACCCATGCTGGATTGTGAAGTCAGCTGCGTGTCCGTGGGGCATTTCATACGCAAACTCACATGGTACAGGCTCGTCTGGCCCCAGCATCCTGACCTTTGGCGCGATTCTCTCAAACGTCACCACCGGCATCGGCATTGGCCGTCCCATAGTCAACATAGGACTGGTGGGCGCCGGGAGGTACGACAGCAGCGTCTTCTTCCGCATAAACATCACATAGTGCACCGTCCTCGGAGGCTCTGGCATCGGCTGGCAGTAGAACTCCAGGATGATCACCCCGCTCTCCGGGTCGGGCACAAACTGCTGTGTCGAGCCGGCTGGGTGAACGGGGAAGGTGTACCGCGGTGGCGGGTCCGCGCGGATGGTCATCCGCGGAGGGGGGAGGTTCTGGTCAAAGTCGATGGCGAACTCTGGCATGTCGATGGTGACGACGTGGGTGGCAGTGTGGGGCGGGGCAGGGGAGCCGTCGCTGGGCTTGGTGACGGAGGAAAAGGGAGGGAAGGCGTAGAGTTTGAGATGGTGGGTGAATTCTAGATCGCGGGGATCTGTGATATCGCCAGCGGTCTCGGACTCGTCCCGTATAGTGGTTCGCACCGAGGGAACAGCGAAGGAAGATGGGGTAAGGTTGATAAAAGACTCGAAAGTTTCTCTTGGTTCTGCCGTGAGAGTCTGATAACACTTCAAAGTCAGCTAGCTGCCCAGCCCGTTTCACAATACAGAATACGTACCACCGCCAGCCTTCCTGTCGTCCATTGCCACCCACACAACTTATCCCTCCCACCGCCACGGATGTTATTTCTCAGAACAAACAACCCATCGTCGCTGATCTGGAAGCCCAGCTGCGAGTTCCTCGTGGTCAACGACGTGACCGGCCCAGGCCATACCAGCTCGGGGTTAGCTGCACGAGGGTGGCGTTCGAATGTGGAGAGGGTGAGCAGGTGGAAGATGATGGTTGTGTTGCGATTTTCCACTCTGCAAGCCTGAGTCAGCGCGCTGTAGGTCTTTGCCCACCCTTCGAGCGACTCACCTTGATTCTCCAACAACGAAAAGGTCCTGCCCAGGATCCACCACAAAGTCCATCATCTGGAAGTCGAATTTCTTCGTTCTTCGCAGATAGCTGTGCTCGTCTTCGTTCTCGTCCATGTTTGACACCTGATCATCCACGCCCATAGACGCCTCCCTCCCACCTCTACCCTCCGTCCCATGATCATCTTCCCATTCCCCCAGCTTTCCTAGCTCATACACCGCCACCTCCCTCCCAATATCCCGTCCCATCATGGTGAAGACTGGTAAGCTTCTCAGAAGTACCCCCTCCAGGTACTCATACAGTCGCCCCTCGCTCTCCTGGAAATTGACTTCTGTGATGTTCTTGGGCCTAAAGTTCTTGAAGCGCGTGATGCGCTCCCTGAGCGTGGCCAAGAGCTCCGCTTTCGAGGGGGGTACGAGGTGGGGGTTCAGTGTAGAGGGGACGATGGCGTTGGGGTTGAGGGTCAAGGACGAGCTCTGGAGGAGATTTTGAAGCTCCATCGATGAGTTGGTGGAGAGGAACGTCCTGATCTGCTCGCAAACCTGCAGGCAACGAGCTCAAGATCAGCAGCGGCAAATGTGCAGATTCTCGCAAGAGTTTGACGTACCCGATAACACCTCGTGAAGGTGACCCTATCCACATATGAGAAGATTCTCTCGAGCACCTCGTCCGGCATTTGCAGAAGCCAAGAGGTACCCTTGGGATCAGGAATATCGTAGGGACGGGGCTCGGACCGGTGGGCGTAGACAGGCGAGGGCTGGGCCGCAGGTGCAGAGTCCGCGGGCTGACTCTGCCCAGCGCTGGATCTCCGGCCCCGTAGACGCTCTATCATGGAGGACATCGTGTTGTTACGGTGGTCAGAAGGAGGGCGGCGAAGTAGTTTGCGAGCGAATTGTAGAAAGAGAGGCATTTCATACGGTGCTCGACAAGGGACGAGGTGCGCGCGAAGGATGGTGGAGGAAGTTGGTGCGTCATGCGTGGCGTTTTATACGCGGGCCAGCCAATCTTCTCGGTGGGCTTTCATCCGATCTCGTCTTTCCGAGGCCGGCATTACTTAATCGTACTGACTGGCACTATGTGCTCATACATACATGTGCTCATTCTCGCAAGACGCACTAGCGAGGATACACCGCTTCTACCACATGCATACAATACAAGCCCAAGAGCCGAGGAAAATGTCATACAAACAGCGATTTGAGAACAAGAAGTAGTAGTTGTTGCCCAGTACATGCCGTCCCCGGCCCGTTCACCACTGGAAAAGGTAATATCAGCCCGGATGACAGTTCTGTACCACATCTCACTCACATATGTCTCGTCCCGATACTCTACAATGGCTGGAAGGCCCTTCTCCTTCCTTCTCGCTTTCTCCGCAAGCCACTTCTCGAACCTGGCACCGGGCATGTCAACTGACTGAGGTTGTCGACCTCCAACCTTACGGCAGCTCACCATTTCTTCATCTTTCCTCGACTGCGAAGATAAGGAGTCAGCAACATACATACAAACCTCAAAAACAATGAAGCTCACCTCGTCTCATTACCGACATTCACGGTCGCTATCATTTTGAGATCGGGGCCCGGCAATGACAACGCGAAGCAAGTCAGCTCGAAGAAACTGGAGTGCTCCGAGTATGGCACGCCTGTCATCGCCAGTCAGTCAAGATGCAGTATCATCGATATTGACCTGGCTACCACTCACCGTACATCATATACTGCCTTCCACTCCCTCTCATGAGCTTCATCTCCCCCTCCCCAAACCGCCTCGCCTGATCCCGCTTGATCACAGTGTTCACGTCCGGCAGCATGTCCGTACCCGCAGGTGGCGAGTACGACCACCCTGTCGGACGGAACGCCAGGACTCTGTCGAAATGGGGGTACAGGCGGGAGAGGTAGGGTTCGAGGCGATCTAGCTGAATGTTGCCGAGAGGGAGAAGGTGGACTTGAGCGGCGATGGGGTCAGAGGAGAGCATGGAGTGAAGTTCGGGGTCGGTCTGGCAGAGGAGGATGCCCTTCTTGCGCTGGTCGCAATAGATCTTGGAGCCGATAGCTTTCGCAACGGCTACGAAGATGCGACCCATCAGCTTTGCGACCAGGATAACGGAAGAAGATAGGCTTACCCTTGACGATCCTCTCCTTCCCGATTGAGTACGTCCCAACCACTACCAGTGTCCGCTCTTTCTTCTTGCCTGTCAAGAAACCCTCCTTCCCTTCCTCTCCCTCTTCCTTCACTTCCTCTTCCTTCTTCACCAGCCACCCCTTCATCACCCCTCTGCTCCTATCCTCCGCCAGCTCCTTGTCCTCCTCGGGCTTCACCTCCACCTCCATCTCCCCTCCATCTTCACGTTTGACTCTGGCTATCCCCACCGCCTGGCTTTTGACTTCATCATAGCTTGGGGCAGACTCGGACGCGCCGACGACGGTTCGACGAGTTAAAGCAGCGCAGGCATCGATGACTTGTGGCTGAGGAGGGAAGCAGTACTTGGGATTGAGGTAGGTCGTGTCGAGGTAGCAAGTGTGGATGGGGGCGCGGGCGATCGCAGGGTGTAATACCATTTTGGGATTGCTGCTTGGTCGTCAGCGACACACGATGTGACGATATGTTGTGCACTTACGCTCGGAAGTCTCCGCAGTGTAGATACCGGAATATTCGCTTGCTGCCCACGTAAGCACTAGCGAAGCCTGAGTCGCCTGCATTGACGGTCTGCGGTCCTTCAAAGAGGAAGAGTGAGGAACCAGGGCCTGCAGTAACAAGGTCAGTTATGGTCATCAAGCCGACTCTGTGGACCAACTCACAATGATTTGCCTCTAACGGTGTTACTTTCACCCCACCGGTGTTGGGCATCTCAAACGGTACGTCATTCGGCAGACCATGCTATGTTGCCTGTCAGGACTGCGTAAAGTTGAGCCCCTCAAGAAACAGGGACTCACAACCCATTTACGATCCACCTCCAGCATATGCACGATCAAGTTTGCTGTTGTCTGCGAACAGTAGATCGGTCCATGGCACCAGCTCTTTGAAAGGTTGGTGTAATGATCCGAGTGCGCGTGTCTGAGTGCTAGCCGTCAGCACTGAGATCAGAACCAGGTTCCACAAAGTACTCACGTGAGTAGATACGCCGTAACACCCGGGATCGCACCATACCGGAACGCATCCACTGCCACCGGCATCCCCGTCATCACCTTGTAGAAAGGCGCCTTCCTCCTGCCCACCGTGCGCTTTCCATCGCGCTTCAAGTCGATCTCCGCGTCCTTCCACTGGTCGCGCTCTTTGTGGCCCGACATTAGAACAGAGAAAGCATTTGGTCCGCCTTGCACTTTTGGTGTTGTGGGGAGAGAGGGCGGAGGATTGGAGAAGGAGGAGAAGGCGGAGACTGGGCGAGGGGCTTTGGATTTGTTTGTGGAAGAAGGTGCAGTAGGTGTGGTAGTGGATGAGTCGAGGCAAAGGTTGATGTGCTGCTGGACAACCTGAGGTACTGATGTCAGATCTGGTTTTCGCCTAAAGCGACTCTCCAGACTCACAGTATTGACCTTGCCTTTCAAAGATGCCCCGCATACCGGGCACTGGTCGACTTTGTCACCCTGTGCAATCGTCTCCTTCTCCGTCCCCTTCCTGGATACCGGCTCGTCCACCACAGTCACATCATCCCCAACATCGTCTTCGTCCTCCATCCCCATTCCCTCGTCCTCTGGCTCCTCCCAGCCCATATCTCCTGCCCCGCCGACACTGCTCCTGCCAGACTCCCTCCTCTCCAGCTCTACCCTCCTCCTTCTCGACGACTGGTCGTCGTCCTCCATCTCCAATCCCGAATCATCCTCCTCCATCTGCCCCTCCCCCGGATCCTGAGTTCGTGCATCATCCTCGTCTGAAGGCGGCACATCCTCCTCGTCCGAAGGAGGCTCTGCGGTGTTGATGATCTGTGGCCATGAGGGTGGAGGCTTGAACTCGGGGTGCCCGGCGAAGGGTGGCGGACACACCGTCGATTTAGGTGAAGAGGGTGTAGAGGGTGTAGATTGTCTGGAGGGGGCAAGAGAGTTGATTTTCCGTCGCTTGGGGTTAGGTTGAGCCGTAGAGGGCCCAGGGAGGGGAGTGATATCGTCGTCGTCGCTGATGACAACAGGATCGTTTGCCGACCCATTGATCTCTTTCCCCTTGCCCTTGCTTGTCCGCTGGACCTTCTTCTCCTTCGCGGCTTCTCGACGCCCTGCTCTGCTCGTCACAGATGTCTCCCCATCCTCCATCTCTGCTTTGACGACTTCTTTCGAGCGCCGTGCGCCGCTCCCTCCGTTCGTCCCAGAACTCGCGGCGGCGCTCCCGGTGGCGGAGCTCGACCCTTTGCTGAAGAAGCTGAGGATCGTACCCTTCGGCGCCACCTCTTTGTTCTTCTTTGTCGTTGGCGCCATACTGTCGAGCAGCTAATAACTGGGGTTGCCCATGGTATCGCTGGTTGTAGAGTGTACGTCAAGAAGTGACCTTTCTTGCACTGTCCGATCTTCAAGCTCGTCGATCCAGTCAGCCCGGCGGCGCCCTCCGCCTCCACCCACCGACATCTCGTCACGTGGTCTCCTCCGTCATCTTCTTGCGCTGAGAGCCTTTTGAACTTTTTCCAGCCTCGCCCTATACCTCCTCTGTACCCAAAACCCACCATGTCTGCCCCTTCTAAGACCCCCACTCCCGAGGAGATCGAGGATGTGCTGCTCAACTGCCGATTCGGAGAGCTCGAGGAGCTCCAGGCGTTTGTGGAGAGCTATGGGAAGGAGGCGGTCGCCGCCGCAAGGGATGAGCGGGGGAACACTGTGCTGCACATGTGCTGCGGTAACGGACATCTTGGTGAGTTGATGGGCCACTATATCACTTAGGGAAACGGGAGGTATCCATCTCAGCCTTAACATGATCTTTACTGACTCATGACTTATGTAGAAATCCTGAAATACCTCCTCCCCCTCCTCCCCTCCACCCTCCTCAGCACCGCGAACGAGTCCGGCTCCCCGCCCATGCACTGGGCCGTATCAAACAACCACGTCGAGTGTGTCAAGACCCTCGTAGAACTCCCCGAGGAGCAGGGTGGTGGTCTTCCTTTGCTCAAGGTTAGTCGATCTTACATCTCAGCCTTAAGCCGTAGACTTGAGATTGGCAGGAGCTGATTTGGACTTCCGGATAACAGCAAAAGAACGCCTCCGGCCGAGATGCTTTCCTCGAATCCATGTTCGCCGGCGAGGGCAAGGAGGAAGTATCTGGTTGGATCGAGGGGTACCTCTATCGCGTGGAGGGCGCGGACGACGAGGATGCCGAAGGACAGGAGGGTGCGGCCGTGGAGGAGGGTGACGGGGAAAAGGAGCTGCGGGTGGAGGAGGGTGATGAGGTGGTCAAGGATGAGGCGGAGGTTGTGGATGAGCTTGCTGAGAAGACGGAGGAGCTGGAGGTGAAGGCGTAATGGGGTCGGGCGTAATGAGTCGGGGCGGCGCGGTACTAGACGACTGTACTGTATGTATAATTCTCTGATCTCCATACTCTTATCACCCCCACCACTACGATCTCTTCCAGGGCAGCAGGTTGAACACCTGTTCAACCACATCACCCACCGTTCCCTATTATAAGAAGCCTGCAGCCAAGCGCAGGCTTTCCAAGACTCCTTTGTGTAGCCGATTCAGCCCGCGTCGGTCTCTATCGCTACATGCGGCGTCTGTGTCTAAAGAGCACGATCAATCTAACCACGGCTTGACCCATCGTGTCTCCTCCCACACGTTCGCGCTCAGCCCATTCACCTCCGGCCACGGGTGGCACCGTACTGTCTCTGGCGGTCTGGAGAAGATGGCCCGTTAGCAAGACACTTCCAGAACAACGGGCGATACTTGAGAGGCGGCTTACTTGGTGATCCAGTCGATCTTGGTATCCAGCTCTTCTGGCGGTACCCCATCCACCCATCCGAGCTCCTGCTTCTGTGCTTCAAGATCCTCAATGATATGCTGTGCAACATCTCTCTCGTACGCCAGCTGTGTTTGCAGTCAGCATATGGTCAGCCCATCGCTCTGACAAGGCAGGGCGAATCTCCTTGAGCGGGACAGAGGACAAAGGAACCAGGCTCACCTGTACCCCCGGCACAACCGCCACTCTCCCCCACCCCAACTTCCAAAAATCGCTCGCCACGAGCGTACACTCGCTCGCCGCACATTCCCCCTTCCCCTCGTCCCCCCGCCGGAACCTCACATTGTGCGGCTCCATAAATGGCTTCGGCGAGAGGACGGCGAGGGCGTTCCACGATGAGAAGACTTGGAAGGGTTGGAGATTTTTGTAGGAGGCGAGAGTTGGAGGGGATTCCTCGAATAGGTGGAAGGAGGGAGACCACCAGGGCCAGTTGATGGGGTAGAACAGGTCGCCTTTGTCGATCTACACATCCCCCGCTTGTCAGCTTGTCCCTCAACAGACATATGTCCAGCCGAGACGACTCACCGTCCTCCCGACCCAGATATCATAGTAATACTCCGGCCTCTTCTTCCACCAATCCATCGCCGTCGTGATCCCCGCCCCATTCCTTCCATGCTGATAGACCACTTCCAGTATATCCGCCGCATGCAGATACACATCGTTGAAGAACACTACCGCCTCGGTGTGCAGTCCCCACGGCATGCTCTCGCCGATGCCCTCCCAAAGCGGGGCGAGCGCCCGGTTCCGCAGGGAAGCGATCTTCTCGATCCGATTGTGCTGGCTCCAATCAATCTTTCCCTCGCCCGTCTCGACTCTAATCCACTCCGGCTCAAGCCCCAGCCCCGCCAGCATTGGCACGAGCACCTCCCTCAGCACCTTGGGGGTGCAATCGCTCGACGGCCCCTCGAGGATCGATATGCTCACATGCTGCGGGGTGAGGTACCGCGTGAGCACCAGTATGGCATTCAGCAGATCCGGGAGGTGCGCTTCGATCTGCCGGGTGTTGGTGACCAGCATGTACCTTCCCTTCCCCTTGCCCGTCAGACCCGCATATCGCTTCACCTGCGCAGGTGTCAGCCCGGGGGAGAGGTGCACCGGCGCGCCCACTCCGGGACATGTCCGCTCCAGCGCATCGGAGGTAAGGTTCAAGAGCGTTCCCAGTATGGGATCATCCGTATGCGGTTGTGGAGGGGGGCCAGAGGGGAGGAAGCCCGGGAATTGGAGTTTCCGAGCTGCGGGGTCGGGGTGCGAGAGGAGGGAGAGGAGGAGGATGAGGCCGAGGGTAAGGGAAAGGGCGAGTATGGGCCGTGTGGATGTTGACGAAGGGGCATGAGAGGAGGAAGTGCTGGAGAAGGGCAGAGATGAGGTGGAAGGGGGAGGGGAGGGATGGCGGCTGCGCTTGAAGGGGGAGGAAAAGCGGGGCATGGAGGTGAAGATGGACCGCTTGGTGGAGGCGTGGCGAGGGTGAGGGCTTGTCGAAAAGCCTAGGATCGCAAGCGCTGCCAGTCTTCTCCTTTCCACCAGTACTTCGAGTGTTATGAGTGCAGAGATATCATAGCCAGGAAATGTCGATCCTTCATGGCTGTGGACCAGGTCAAAAGGTCGTCGCTGAGGACACTGCGCGTCGAACAGCTGCCGCCGTGGGAAAGCTTCCACACACCTCACACGACGCGCCGAGAATGGAATTCGAAGAGCTTTTTGGAGCGCGCCCGATGAATTTGCCGAGCCGTGCACTCCGTCTGGAGATGAGACAAGACCGCCAGAAGTACAACTACGATATGTGATCCCCCCTCGCTTCCTCCGCTTGGTATGAACAACGTCGTGACTGATACCCATGTATCTACTGGTACGCTAGAAGAACAACTGAACAGAGAAAGTGGTGTCGAAAGATGTGGATGAGCGAAAGCGAATGGTACGAGAAAATGAAAGAAAGATATGAAAGAAGAAAAAGCGTCCGTATTACCCCCTCACCCAGAGCTGAGACCCAACCCCTCCGCCCAGCCTACGCCTTCTCCGCCTCCCCTTCCTTCTCTGCCGTCTTCTCCGTCTCTTTGGGTTTTTCCGTCTCTTTGGGTTTCTCCGTGTTCTTGGGTGTCTCCTTGGCGGTGGGGGCAGGCGCGGGTGCGGGTGCAGGGGCGGGGGCGGGGGCGGGGGCGGGGGCGGGGGCGGGGGCAGGTGTGTCGTTTACAGATAAGAGGGGTTTAGCGGTAGGAGCAGGTGTGGGAATGGGGGTGGGTTTGGCGAGGGATGGGGGTGGCTTGGTGGAGGGAGGTGGGCTGTGAGGGGTGAAGCGGGGGGGTCAGCTAGGAGCGAAGGCAGGGAGGTGGTGGTGGCTTACATGGGGGGATCGGTCATCATGTACGGGTGGGGCTTGACATTAGGTAAAAGGAGCTCTTCAGGCATCAACGCAAAGTACCCCGCTCGCGAGAAGGGGTAGTACTGGTCGGTGCCGGTTACTTCCATCCTGTAAAACCCACTGTCGTCAGCTTCATTGCCCTCCACGAGAGGCAGCGTACTTAGGATCCGGGCCAGCTACAGCAGTTATACGGACAATACTGGCCGACCGGAACCCCTGGTACGACATACGAGGGCCAACCTTCTGGTGGTTTTCCCTTCCACAGCGGGGCGGCAGCCACGCCTCCTGGCGGGGCATACGCGATCATGGGGGGAGGCGCCCACATCGCCGTGGGGGCGGGCACCATCGCCGCCGCCGGGTACATCCCCATGCCCATGCCCATACCCATACCCATGTTGGCGTAATGGTACGCACCCCACGTCTTGAGGTACTCTGCCTGCTTCTTCTCAAAATCCTCCTTCTCCTTCTTCGCGATCTCCGCCTTGGCCTTCTCCAACAGTGGTTTCGCCAGCTCCCTGATGTGCTTTGCGCCCGTCACGCTGTCCGCCGCTTCGGCGAGCTTGCCCAGCTGCTCGTGGATGCCCGAGAGCTCCCCAGCAGGCATCTTCTCGAGGATGAGCATGGCCTTGTAGGCGTACGGCCAAGGAAGGGCGAGCCGGCCTTTGAGGACCTCCATGATGATCTTGCGGAGGTCGTCGTTCTTGGCCCAGGTCTCGTACCGTTTGAGGTGGTCCTCGCTGGGGCCGAGCTCGCGGGTGTGGTTGGTGTCGTCTTCGCATTGGTCGCGGACGTAGCCCGGGTCATTGGTGTTGAAGCTGTGGGTGTGGAGGGCGAGTGGGGGGTGGCCGTTTGAGTAGGGAGGGGAGGGGAGGAGTGGTCGTGTGAGGAGAGAGGGAAGGGATGGGGAGGGCGCGTCGCGTGTCGGGTGGCGAGGTGAGTGCAAGGGGTGGGTGTCGAGTCCAAAGTCAGCTCACACCCCACTCTCCTCTCCCCACACCAATAAGCACAAATGGACGTACCCCATATGGGCCGGGACACCATAATGTGCACCGTACATGAACGCTGGTGGGGGTCCTACGATGGCTGGCTGTCCCCACAGATTCCAAGGGACGGCCATGAACCAGGTTCTGCGCTTGCGGAGTGTTTTGCCTCTGAACCAGGAAATTGTGGCGGTGGTGTGAGTGGGGTAGGGGGGGAGGAGGGAGAGGGGGGGTGAGCGTCAGCGTGTGGGTCGCAAGTGAGTGGAGAGCGAGCGTGTGAGAGCAAGGGTGTGAGGGTGAGGGCGTGAGGGTGAAGGTGAGTCGCGACGTGAAGATGCGATGTGGTGTCCGGCGGCGAGAGGTGGGAGTGAGGGAAGAGAGAGAGAAAGAGAGACGAGCTTACAGGTGAGGAGACAAGCTTTAATAGTGCTGGCTGGGCTTGAGAGGACCCAGCAGTGGCGATCTTGGTGGCGTATAAGTAGTAGCTGAGGTGGACGAAAGAGTGGAGGGGAAGGATGGGCTGATTGGCAGCACGGTCTTTATTTATCTGTGGTGTGAGCTGGCACTGACACACAGCTGAGTCACCTCTTGACGGCGAGGCAGTGAGTATACAGGGCTCACGGCTCCGACACCGCCGTGCACTGCCTGCCCTCATCGCCCTCTACCCCGACCCTCCGACTCGACGGCCCATATCCCGACTCGCCACGCTGCAGTGATACTGCCTCACCTGCACAGAAACGGGGGTGCCCGCCTACCCAGCATCCACACCACTGTACTGCACGTGCACGCCGCGAGGCCGTCGCTGTATCCAGGGAGAGTGATCGACAGCGGCCTCTCTTTGGCATCCCGCTTTCTCTATTGCGCTGTTCCTGTTGTCGCTGGCGCACCCAGTAACGGCCCTCATCCCGGGAGGAGCGTATTCTTCTGGTCCTGTCTACCCCACCCCGCCTTCCACCCATCACCGTCGCCGTTAGGCCCATCATCGGCATCGTTGTCGGGGAAAACACCGATCAGTGAGACCAGTGTCGTGTCGCACAGCGCCGCGAGGCATTTTCCTCTCCGCGTACCTGCCGTCCATACACAACAGACTTGCACACCGAGCGAGCTTACCGTAGACAATGCATCCATGATGTCTCTCTCCACGCTGCCACAGACCAAGCTCGGGACAGGGCGCACCATGTCCGTCTCTGTCGGCTTCGGTTGCCCCTCCCGATACCATACGACGTACGCGATCTGCGACCCGCCCCTCCAATCCATCCTCATCCTCGTGTGACCCCCACTGTACTACACCACACCACCACCACCTCGGCAAATCGCCGTCCCATCCTCTCGCCTATACACGTTTCCCCTCTCCCAGCTATAAACACGCCCATCCACGTCAGCTTTCACTCTCCACTCCCCTCCCTACACCGTCATCCCCCTCTCCACCTGAACTCACCTGCAAACCCGTATCCTTCCCCTTTGTCCACCGCTGCATCACATAACCCCACGCACCAGCTCCCAGACCCGCGCTCGCTCCACCCAGAACCAGCACTGGCAAGCGCGCGCGCCGCAGGAAGATCGCCGGGGTCAGGAGAGCTGATATGGCGGCGCAGATCGTTGCGTAGTCGTTCCGTCGGACTTGGGCGGCGTCCATAGCCTGTGTGCCGGGGGTGGGTGGTAAGCTATCGGTAATACATAGGTATGGCAGAAGAGAAGGGACAATCCACGTACCACCCCCTCCAGCCTGGCCATAACCTCCCCGTCCCCAGCCCCCACCCCTCTAACAAACCCATACCCCGCCCCCAACCCCGCTCCCAACGACGTCCCACCAATCGAAGCATACATCAACCTCCTCACCGAGAACCTTTGCTTCCTCAGCACAAGGCTGGAGATGAGGAACGCGGGCGGGGCGATCGCCGAGAAGAGTTCGGCGGAGGAGAGTGCAGAGTGGAGGATGAGCTGGGTGCGCGGGGAGTAACGGAAGAAGAGGGGGGCGGAGGGGGGAGGGGGGTTGACGGGCAAAGGGGCGGACATGGCGCGGTCTGTCGTGTTGGTACTGAGTATGTGGGCGCTATGCAAGCTGGGCGTTGGTGCGATGAGAACGAAGCAAGAGCAGAGGCGAAAACGAGCGTAGCCTCGGGACGGACGGACGCCCAGCGATGACGTAGCGTAGATCCTCCTCCAACAGGAGGGGTGGTGCCTGGTTGGCAGTTCTTCTTGCTGCTGGTGCTGCTTTCTCGCATCTAGGCTGGTTCTTTTGCTTGCAACGTCAGTACATGCATCGCTCTAAGCTAGAGAGACAGGAGATATCTGAAGCTCAAGAAGTGCTATTCGCCCACCTCCTTCAGCTCGCAATAATACGACCTTCCCCCGAGCTACCACCGGCCCTTTGGCTCGCCGGCAACGAAGAAGAGATTGGCAAGTGTTATGATCCATCCAAGCAGCTACTGGCGGTATGGTTGCCTCTGTCTCTCATTCACGGCCATCGAGCTCAATAACTTCCGCATCCCGTCCGCTCTGCGAAGACAAGATGAGCATCGGAAGGTCAGTACCCAGGTCGGGGACGACTGGGGAATCCCTTCTGCTGTGATTTCACCTTCCTTTTTGCTCCCCTTGCATTTGAAGGTGAATGGGAATGGCCAGCAGATGGATGGGTGTTATTTGAGAGTGCCCCCCGATCACTTTGAGTGCAGACAGGAGACGAGGAGGGGCAAGAAGACGGGGCTTGGTGGCTTGGTTCCTCGGTCCTACTTGTCATCGAGAGAAGTGTCTCACTATTTGTTGTAAACTACCTTCTTGCTCCTCCGCCGTATCGCTGAGAGCCTGAGATAGAGTGGTCACACGACCACCAACCGCCGTCTCTCCACGCCTCACTCGTCATCTCGGTCATCTTGCGCGCTCTGCCGACTCTGTGTGCGATGCGAAGAAGCGGTTTCCGGATCACCTCCCGACGGCGCCGGCGGCAGCTGCCAACGAGACTCGGGGTCCCGGGGTACCGCGGGGTACCTGGCGCCTCCTCCACCCCTTAGCGCAAAGCTTCTCTGTCAATTAATCGTGGCTTTCGGCGTGGTGGACAGCTGCCGAGCCGCTGTTGTTCAAACGCGCGCGCGTCTGGGGCAAGCCCTTTGGCCGCCGGCAAGCGGCCGCTCCTGAGCCGCTCTTCAGACTGGCCAGCACATCTTCTTCTCACACTTTGACGCTTGGCGACGTGATCGATCAGACATCGCGTTCCATCTTTAGAACCCCAAGAACAGTTACCCCGTGGGCTGGGGGAAAAAATGTGGAGACCCGGAGGGATGAGAGGAGGATGAGGCGAGGAGGGAGGAGCTCGAGGTCGAGGAGGAGGGAGCGATGATCGATAAAGACCTTGTAAGAAGGCCATACGTACGGTTCTGGTCTAGCGACTGTCTGCTGACCCCTCTCAGGTCCTCTCTCATATCTACCACTAGACTGCGAATGAATGATGAACACTATGGTATAAAGAAGGCGGTATAGGAGACGGTGTAGGCAGACCAGACGCGTCGTCCCCCCCCCTCGTCCTCGCCATAATCATCGTCGGCCTCTTGCATCGCCATGCTTCAGGTCGCTACTCTCTTCCTTCTCGCCCCTACTCTGTTGGCGAGAGCAGCCGTCGCCATTGACAAGAGGACTAGTACAGCTGCCGTCGCCGGCTCTGCTACAGCGGATGTCTTCCCTCCGCCCAGCAGTGAGTCGCTACGTCGCGACCGCAAGTGAGACGTGACTGATCGTCCCTTCACAGCCTCGGTCAACTCTGCCCTGTTCTCAGGCGAGTCGGACGTCGGATACGCCTACACAACTCCCACCGGCGTCGAGCCAGCCGCTATCCAAACCGCCGCATCGTACGCCTCCAACACCGGCGCCTCGGGGCAGTACCCTCTCGTCGCCGACCAGCCTAGCGATGCCGACTCGGACTTTGACGTCATGAAGTCCTGGGGCAACCTCTCGCCTTGGTACTCGGTCCCATCGAGCTTCTACGGGCTCGACGAGGCGTCGCCCCTCTTGCCTGAGAGCTGCTGCCTCACCCAGATCCATATCCTCTATCGGCACGGGGCACGGTACCCCACCGTCGGGTCGTCGCCGACAGCGTTTGCGGCGAGGCTGGTGAATGCTACCGCGCAGGAAGGGGGGTTCACGGCGAAAGGGGAGCTGGAGTTCTTGAACAAGTGGACGTACAAGCTGGGGGCGGAGTTGCTCACTCCGTTCGGAAGGCTGCAGGAGTATGAGCTGGGGGTGTCGTTCAGGCAGCAGTACGGGGTGCTGTTGAATAACTTTACGGAGCAGGGGACTCTGCCGGTGTTCAGGACGGAGAGCCAGGTAAGCCTATTTGTCCACGCGCTTCGAGTGATGATAGGGGGGACGGTCGCTGACGTTCGTTTCTGTTACAGGACCGCATGGTGAAGACTACCCAGAACTTCGCCGCCGGCTTCTTCGGCGTCCCCGAGTTCCTCGACCAGGTCAGCATCCAGCTCGTCGTCGAGGCGCAGGGGCTCAACAACTCTGGCGCCCCGTACTACGCCTGCCCCAACAACAACGTCCCCTCCCGTGGCTCCATTGGCACCTCCGCGTACAACGACTTCACCCAGAACGCCTACAACAGCACCCTGGCGCGTCTCCAAAAGCAGCTCGACGGCTTTGACCTCCTCCCCACCGACGTGGAGGCCATGCTTCAGCTGTGTGCTTACGAGACCAACGCCCTAGGCTACTCGTCGTTCTGCAAGCTGTTCACGGAGGAGGACTTCAAGAACTTTGACTATGCATGGGACTTGTCGTTCTACTACAGCCAAGGGTTCGGGTCGCCCATCTCGGCGGCGCTGGGTAAGGCGTATCTGGAGGAGTACGTCGCCCGCCTCACCAACACCCCTCCCACTGCTGGCCATTCATCCCTTAACGGCACCCTCGACTTCAACTCCACCTTCTTCCCGCTCAACCAGTCTATCTACGCGGCGCCACGCATGAGGTGGTCGTCTTGGACGCGATCACCGCGTTCAACCTCACGGCGTTCTTCAAGAGGGGTCCCCTCCCTCTTGATAAGCGTCAGGAGGGGTCGTCGTTCTCCACCAACAAGGTTGTGCCGTTTGCGACCCACTTGGTGCTGCAGGTGATGGAGTGCGGGGATATGAGCCCGACCAAGCAGGCCCGCTTCATCGTGTGAGTACCCCCATCTGGCATTCCTGGCACAGGTATGGACCCAGCTGACTCGGCGATACACACAGCAATGACGCTGTCATTCCGGCGCACGAGAGCTACGAGGGGTGCGAGTGGAACAAGGACGGTCTCTGCGCGTTCGACACTGTCGTTGCTGCACTCCAGAAGCGCATCGATGGGATCGACTACGAGCACGATTGCTACGGCAACTAGTACGTCCTTTCCTCATTGGCTCCAGCGGGAGTTGGGGAAGACAACACTGACAAGCGCGGAACAGCACGGCCGAGCCTGGGAAGGACTACAACGGACGGTCGCCTAGGTCCTAAGTCAGTGGCTGAAGGGGCAGGAGGCAAAGCGATCTTGGGGAACAGGCGGAGGAGTCGGAAAGGCCACTCGGGCGAGGGGGCATCGACCCACGTGGGCAAGGAACGAATAGAAGGACATCGCGCATGATGAAGCTGAAATTGATGCCCGACTTCTTCTGCTGCGGCCGACTGAGATACGATACAGATAAGTGGTCGTGCCTCCCCATTATCACTGGTAGCCTTCACGCACGCACGTGTGCTTGAGCAGCCCGAACGAGAGGTAATAATAGCACCACCCTTGAGGTCGATAGGAAAGCCTACGTTGTTCACTATCCTGGAGAAGACGGGGTGAGCCAGTGTATCGCGCGCACTGGGAGAGACAGCATCATGGCTGGTAGACATCAGGGTGGAAAGCCTCTGGGGTCAGGACAGCAGAGGGTCGTCGAAGAACGCCTCTCTCAGACCGAGCTTCTCCTTGCGACGCAAGAGATATCGGCGGACGAATGACCTTCTTCTTTGGCACGCACATGCTAGAACAGGCGCCATGGCAATGCACACCTTGACAGAAGATGAACTCGTCGATCCCCATCGTCTTCTGTTCGGATGTCCGAGAGACATGTTCAGCACCGTCGGAGAGGGGACGTCGGTCGGTCGTGTGGCCCCAAAGAAGCCAGACAATCGCCTATGGGGTCACATGCGCCCGCTCATGACCGACGGACAAGCCCGTCTTGACGCGATAGACGCGCGCGCATGAAGGCCTCCTCCTCTCCATCGCTCTTGCGGATGAAGAACTGTGGGGACGGA
The DNA here is from genome assembly GCA_036427605.1 of Cryptococcus sp. DSM 104549. Lineage (NCBI taxonomy): Eukaryota > Fungi > Basidiomycota > Tremellomycetes > Tremellales > Cryptococcaceae > Cryptococcus > Cryptococcus jaspeensis. The sequence continues at coordinate 3,054,882 of CP144044.1, read as the reverse complement.
CTACACAGCGTTTGTACCTTGCTCACAGAGGGCAGGATGCCGCTGAGAGTGGTCACACGACCACTTTTTAGCTCGACGCCTCCCTCGTCATTCGCTGCAGATAAATGGAAAGTGGCCTCCGGATCACCCTGTCCCGGCGGCAACCTGGCGGCAGCTCATCGGGGACCCGGGGTACCTGACCCTCCTCTCCATTATTAGCGCAGGAGCGGCACTTGGCAGCCGCCAGCCAAAGCCGAAAAAGATACAGATCCCTTCCTCCTTTACCCCCACCGTCGGCCTTTCGGGACGTCTTCCACCGTTCTGAACAGCACATCTTCACACACTTCTGCAGCCCTGCAAGCATGCTTGGCGGCTACTCGTCTCAATCCATCTTTAGCAATCCAGGGACAGCAACCCCATTTCTTAGGGGAGGGAGGGGTGGGGACCCGGGGGGAAGGGGAAAGGTGGAAGGGGTGAGGAGGACGGAGTGGAGGGGACGGAGAAGGAGGAGGAAGACGATGATCGATGAGAACAAACGTGTAAGACGAGGCGATACAGTTTCGATCTAGCATGCGTCTGCTGACTCAGTTCAGGTCGGCTATCATATCTACGACAAAAAGTAAGAGAGATCATTGATATAAAGAGGGGGAGGGCTGGGAGGAGGTACGATGTAAGCCCGTCCATCAGCCACCCTTTTCACTCCCCCCTCTTACGATCCTCTTGGCTGTTTTTCAGCGCTATGCGTATCACCTCCCTTCTCCCCCTTCTCGCGTCCTCTCTGTCGGCCGAGGCATTAGTCGTGGCCGACAGGCGGGCTACGGACGCCATCGCTGGCTCTGCTACCGCGGACTCGTTCCCACACCCGACTGGTATGTCTTCCCCACTCTGACTCACGGAGGACCTGCACAGCGTCAGCTGGAGAGAACGTGCGTAGCTGACCACATGTATGCCCACAGCCACCGTCAACGCTGCTCTCTTCCCTGACGAGTCAGCCGTCGGCAACGTCGGGGCCACCTCCACTGGCGCCGAGCCCGCCGCCATCCAGACTGCCGCCTCCTACGCCTCCAACTCTGGCGCCGCGTGGAGGTACCCCCTCGTCGCGGACAACGCCAAGGGGGCTGGCAAGGACTTTGACCTCATGAAGCACTGGGGCAACCTTTCGCCCTGGTACTCCGTGCCGTCGAGCGCCTACGGTCTGGAGGGCGCCTCCCCCCTCCTCCCCGACAGCTGCTCCATCACCCAAGCGCACATCCTCTACCGTCACGGTGCCCGTTACCCTACCGGGTCCGGGTCGCAGTTCGTCAAGCGTCTCGCGAACGCCACGCAGGAGCCGGGAGGGGTGACGGCGAAGGGCGAGCTGGAGTTCTTGAACGACTGGACTTACAAGATGGGGTCGGAGCTGCTCACGCCTTTCGGGCGCCTGCAAGAGTTTGAGCTGGGGCTGGCGTTCAGGCAGCAGTATGGGGTGCTCTTGAACAACTTCACAGAGCAGGGTACTCTTCCGGTGTTCAGGACTGAGAGCCAGGTGAGTCCATGTCTCGTCACGGATGTCAGATGGGGTATGGCTTGATCGCTAATGTTCGTCTCTGTTACAGGACCGCATGGTGAAGACCACCCAGAACTTTGCTGCCGGCTTCTTCGGTGTGCCCGAGTTCCTGGACCAAGTCAATATCCAGATCAACGTCGGCGCTACCGGTCTCAACTACTCCGGTACCCCGTACAACGTCTGCCCCAACAGTCTCATCCCCGAGCGCGGCGCCATCGGCTCCACTGCCTACAACGCCTTTGTCCAGAACGCCTACAACGGCACCATCGCTCGTCTCCAGAAGCACCTCAGTGGCTTGGAGCTCATCCCCACCGACATTGACGCCATGCTCCAGCTCTGTGTCTACGAGACAGTCTCTCTTGGCTACTCGTCGTTCTGCAAGCTGTTCACGGAGGAGGACTTCAAGAACTTTGACTACTCCTGGGACCTCATGTTCTACTACAACTTTGGTGCCGGGTCCCCCATCTCGGCGGCTCTGGGCAAGGGCTACCTTGCCGAGTACATCGCCCGCCTCACCAACACCCCCATCACCACCACGGACTCGGCCATCAACACCACCCTTGACCACAACTCCACCTACTTCCCCCTTGGCCAGTCCATCTACGCCGACGCCGCGCACGACGTCACCCTCCTGGACGCTCTTGTTGCACTCAACCTCACGGCGGTGTTCAAGACTGGCCCTCTCCCCCTTCACAAGCGCCAGGATGACAGGACGTTCTTCACGAGCAAGCTCACGCCGTTTGCAACTCACTTTGTGATCCAGGCGATGGAGTGCTCGGATATGACCCCGACCAAGCAGGTCCGCTTCATCGTGTAAGTGTCTCTTTCGACCTCTTCCACTCGAAAGAAGGATACTGAATTGGCATCTTCTGTAGCAATGACGCTGTCATCCCTGTCCACGACAGCTACCCCGGCTGCGAGTACAACAAGGACGGCCTGTGTGCGTTTGACACCGTCATTGATGTCCTCAAGAAGCGCATGGACGAGATCGACTTTGGGCACGACTGCTACGGCAACTTGTACGTTTCTCTTCTACCCATCTGTCGTGCACCGGAAGGTTCACTGTACTGACGAGAGACTAACAGCACTGCCGAGGCTGGCAAGGACTACAATGGCCGTGCGCCCAGATCTTAGTGGGAAGGAGTGGTGCGCAAGAGTGGGGGGTGGGGGGAGGGCGAGAAGGGAAGACAGCGGGTTGGGGTGAGGGGGATCAAAAACGCCAATTTGGGGACAGGTGTTGGCCAAAAAGAGCATTATAATATAGAGAAGTGAATTCGATAACAGTTTTATAGTGAGAAAGGGAGATGCAAAAGCGGTATCTTGGTTCCATCTTCTCCCTCACTCGACTTGACGGTCTGTTTTGCAAATGTATTACAGTAGCGGCTCGTATTCTGGAAGAGCGCCTGCTTGAATGAAGTGATGCCTCCTATAATAGTAAGCTCTACACCTCCCTCTCTGGCCTCTTCTCTCTTCCCTTTCATCTGTCGGGCGTCATCGCTATGGGTCAACCTCGGATGAACGAGCGAGGCGTCTGATCTCTCCCTTCTTCTTCCTCCTTCCTTCCCTACTGACTAGGTAAACTCTACCTTCACCCTATCAAGCTCCACTATAGATCTATAAACTCTCCACAGATACCTTATATGCATATACCCACCCCCGAGTTGCGTCACTGCGACACGCCGTTGTGGCCATGATTGGCGTAGGCGTAGGCGGGGGCGGCACGCGATCGCCAGCTTGCGGGACAGGCGGTCGGGTTCTTATGAGTTCCCGGGCAGTCACACATAGTTCAAGACAAGGTAGCCTGGGAGAGCGTATGGGGTCATCCCTGGGCTTCTTTCCATCGCCTCTCTCAGCTCTCACCTCTCACATTTGACCGCCACCACGAGCGAGTGCTGCTTCTGCGCACTCGGCTTCTTGCTAGATCACGCTACGTAGAGTCACGACTTGGTGCTCCATTCTCGCTCACCCATATGTCACAGAAGGTCACTATCTGGGAAGTACAGCACCTGTTACGACGACAATGGTGCAACTGACATAGGCGGGAAGAGATATAAAGTAGGTTTACGGTAGAGGATAGATTTAGCGTTTCGGTTTATCGTCTCCCTTATTTTGATCTCTCAATGACGATAAGACATCCGTAAGGTCGATGACAAGGGGTGTTTTACAAGAATTATCGTAGAGTTGAGTTTGCGAGATTGTGGTGCTGGAGCTTGATACGGCGGCGCCTATGATGATACAAAGGCTGCAAGTCTGTAACCTTGCCACAACCTTGCGGATTGTCTTCAACCTTCCAGCCGCGCAAGTCTCCGATCCCTATCCCTCTACGGAGTGCTTGGTTTCGACCACCTCTCCCGCGAATGTTTCCCGAAGACATCCGAATGGCTGGGTCCTTACGTCGACGGAGACTAGCTGCTGAGAGAAGGCACCATATGACAGCACCTGCCGAGCTCACGAGGCATCCCGGAAGACGAGAACGAGACGCACACAGCGGGAGCAACAGGTGTGGTGTAGAGTTTGTTGGTAGAGGCACACCCCGAGACCTGCCGGGGAGGCCGAAGGTACATAATGCCTACGGGATGTGATCGCCGTTGAGGGCTGATCACGACCACAGTACACAGAATTGAAGAGAGCGAGCTTCTTGAGAATGGCGACGACGATGTACCTGTACGTGACGAGAACAATCTGCTGATATGCTGGTCATTTCCACAGGTATAATCGATTAGGTCTGAAACCCGACAGCCAGAGACAGCCAGAGACAGCCTTCCACTCACGCGTGAAGCCTTCTGTTTCATTCTGTACAAGCCGAGCCGAAGCTCCATCCTTCCCAAGCGCGGCCACGGTCATGCTTGCTCTTCCAGAGGGCCGAGACCGGCAGCGCAGCCACTATGCATGCTTGGCGCGTGGCCGGTCCAGTGTCCAGAGCTGGCTCAGCTGGCCACCCCGACTCGAAGGACGTGTGTGCATGCATTACCTGACAGTCCAGGAAAAGAGATGCAGGCAGCTCATCAGAAGAAGACCACCCATCCACCACCACGTCCAATCACGTCTACCCTGTTTCATCCGTCTTGCCCTCGATGTCAACGCTGAGGAGCTGGTGCACCGCCCAAGTCATCCCCGTCTTCATGCATAAGAGGTCCATACCACCCCTTATGCACTGTGTGCACGAAGAAGCCCTCCTCCGAGCTCTCCGAGCAGTCCACCACCACGCCGCGTCCCCCGACCGCCTCCACCACGCTTCACGCGTCCGCATCAACCCCAAATCTTGCGCACGTCAATTGAGATCTGTGACACGCTGATGGTGATGGTGATGGCTGATGCATGCCGCTAATTGGGGCCAGGGGGTGATCCCGAAAGCGTCGGAGAACACGGTGCACGGCCCATCGCTTCGGAGGCGGGGGTCGCTCGGATCTCGGGCCCCTCCTCGGGGTCTCGGGCCTCTCGGCGACGAGCCGCGCGCTGATGGTGATCAAGCTTCCTGAAAATGTAATGTCATTGTGGACGCGACTGGCCTACCAGGTGATGGTCCTGGCTCTTGTTGTCGACGACCCACCATCCATCGCATCGCATCGCTCCGCCAGCACCCTGCCGGAGACGACATGTGGAGGCCGCAAGCCGAGAGCCGCGAGCGTGGGAGCAAGGGTCTGCAGCTGTCTGCAGGGACAAGGGCAAGGAGTAACTCGGGGGCACGCCACACCCCTTGCGGCTTGGTCCCCTGCCACCCCCCGGCATGTGGACCGTGGGCGGGATGGCGCCCCGTACGATGCCATAAAAGGGGCCGTAGACCTCCCGGCGCCCCCCGGCTGACCCGCTGTGGCAGCCACCCTTGCCTGGGTCCCTCGGCTCTCGCGCCTGGACGCGTCGTCGTCTTTATCCGCGTCTGTCATCTGGAGGCGTTGTCGGGATGGTGAGCTGTTGACCGCTTGGGAAGTATCGTCTCTCGCTGCACGCTTCTGTACACTTCTTCCACTTACGTGGCCATATATTGAGCACCGGGAGGTCCACCGACCAGCGACCTTCATGTACTTTACCTCCCGTCCAGACAGTTGGTGCATATGATGTCGTGAGGTCCACAGTCCAGCGCAACTGATGGGTGCATACGTGATGCCTCGGCATCATGATACGTACGTCTCATTAATGCTCCAGATATCTTGGATCATTTAGACGGCTGAAACGCGGCCGTATGAGTTCTCGTCCGTGGCGCTCCCCCAGAAGCAGCGTGGACGGCAAGGCTCTCGTAGGCGGTAGGCGTACGTGGGACCGGAGCGTAAGAGGCGGCGGCACGGGTTGGCGGTGCGGGTGAGCTAGCTGCTTGTAGAACTTGCCGCATTGATGCTATGCGAGTACAGAGCGATACAAGTACGTACGTAGGAGCACGACTAATATGACCCAAAGCGGGGGAGAGGGGAGGGGGGAGGGGGGCGATGACGACGAGAGTGAGACTACGTAGTAGTGCCATGCCCATGCCACTACGGAAGACACCACGGAAGAGGAAGGAGGGTAAACCGGGTGTACCTGGAGCTTGCCGCCGGGAAAACGAACAGGGCGGGAACGAGCTGCACGCTGTGGCCTGTGGATGCTAAGCCATAGACGGAAGGGAGGGAGCGGCGGCGGAGGTTCGTTGAGGGAGGAGAGAGCGAGCGCTATAGAGCGAGCGGGTCGGGAGAGCGCGTGCGACAAGACAATCAAGCATACAGGCCGGAGGAACAAACGCGTACTGTATAGGGATGATGCAAGGGGGCTTGCACAGACATAGCTGTAAGAGGAAAGTGGCTGATGAGGCTGGATGGGCGTCGTACTTCACTTGTTCACCTCACTCATGCGGCATGGATGATTCTGCCTGGAGCCCGCGAGCCGGGACGATCCCCCGAGAGCCACCTGGAGCTCAGGAGACCAACTCAGGCTTCCCAATCAGGCCAGGACAGCTGCCAGGACCGTGCAGAGTGATCGCGTATGACGAGCGAAAAGACAAAAAGAAAGAGTGAAAGAGGTCGCACTCCCAGGGTGTTTCGGATAACTGGGAACTTTTTGCGGGCCGGGACCCTTCGAAACGGGCCTGAAGCTGAACCCTCCAGGCTCAAGGAGGATTTCTTAGCGTACCGAAAGAGGGGGTGAGGGTTGCGCAGCAGGGTTGGAGAGGGGGGGACAGTGCATGGTGCGGGGCGGGTGGCCGCGGCGGGGGAGGAGAAGAGGAAGAAGGAAGGAAGGAAGAAGGAGGGTGGCCAGTCCGGGGATTGAAGAAAAGATCTGCTGGAGGATGAGGGGAAGGGTGTCGGAGGTCGGGTCGGAGCAATCGAGCTTCGAAGAGGCACAGGAAAGAATATGGGGGTGATGGCATGCAGCGCTGTGACCCAGAGGTTGGGAAAGGAGAGTGGGCATGGGGGGCCATGTGCGATGTGCCATGAACATGTCAGAGTTGGCAGTGGCAGTGGCAACGGTGGCGGGTGCCGTGGAGAGCAAGGATGCATACCGGAATCGGGGAGGACGGGCTGCGGGTTGCGGGACGGGATAGCGGTACAGGGGCGATGGTGAATGACGGCAGGCTACGAGACGTAGAGGCACGGGACAGGGATGGCCACGGTACGAGGGGCCAGGGGCGGGAGCTTGAAGTTACAGGTCCAGATCGCGGCGGGTGGGCAGCGAACAAAGGTGTCTCACCATGAGAGAGCAGAGAGAGTGCACAATAACGACCGTCAGCTCTTTCTTTCAGTCCTCTCTTGATGCTGTCTCCGCTCTCGCTCTTGTCGCCCCCCTTCTCTCCATCCCGTCCAGCGACACACACCCTCCTTTCCCCCCCCGCGAGCCATCTGGGAACACGACCGTCACCCCCGTCACCGTCACCGTCACACCCCGCGCACCCCCTCGTCACAACACAACCGAAACGCGCTGCAGATCGCTCACAATCCCGCCCCGTTCACCCACACCCGCAGACACAGGCAGCAGGCAAAAAAGATTTTCCTCCCGCCCTTCTGTCGTCCACACCACTCTGTCCCTCCCCCTTCCCCTCCTCCTCTTGACTACTCAACCATCCCTCTCACACTCCTCCCACGCGTCCACGCGATCCCGTCCGTCCCGCTCACTCACTCACCTCTTGCCACCAGCCCGCCCCGTCTCCAAGCTACCCCGCGCCTCCTCAAACACCCCCGCAAAGAGCACTCCGCGGATGAGGTCTGTCGCTGCAGAGCGCTAACAACACCCACAAGACATCTCTGAGCGGCGCGGGAAGGCCACCGCCCTCTGAAATTGCCTTGTGCCTAGCGGCTCTGGCGGAGGACAGAAGAGGACGGATAGACGGCGGGAAGAAGACGCTGTCCCAGAGAGAGCGCGAGAAGTCGAAGGGACGAGGGAAACGCGGAAGCAAGGTGGTGCACCGGAAGAGCGAGAAGAGATCGGCAACAACGGACGATCGACGCACAGCGGTCCACTTGTTGGTACGTCCTTGTCTTCCCAACTAGTTTTCGTGTTTTTCCTCATTTTTTTTCAACGTCGTGTATCTCGTTCTATAATCAACATCCCGTACTCACCCCGGGATCCTCTTTGCGTAGCAATGAACCCCTCGCCCGCAAAGAGGCCTCGCCGCACTTCCTCGCCACCCTCGCCCGACGCAGCCCTGCAACACCGCACCTCCCCTTCCCGCACTCTCCCCCCAATTCACACCGGCCCGCCCTCACACACCCCCTTCGCCGGGCCTTCGGGCTGGCAGTCAGCCACATGGCGCAGCTCGTCCCGCCGGTCTCTCGAGGGTGAGGGCTCCGAGTCGCCCAGGCCAGAGGGGGCGGACGAGGGGAATGCGGGCGGAAGTGCGGGAGGTTCGGCAGGGCCGAGTGGGAGCGGCGGGATGGTGTTTACTCGGGATGTCAGCAGTAGAGCACCGAGGAGTATGATGGCGTGCACCCGGTGTCGCCGTCAGAAGTGAGTCTGCTCTCCCCTGCTCGTCAGGTGCGCAGATGGCTGACAGACATGCACAGGATGAAATGTGACGGGCCCAACTCGGTCCCGTGCAGAGGTTGCCGCCAGGCCGGCCAGCCTTGCATCTTTGAGCCCCGATCCCGCCCAAAATCCATATCTGTCATCCCCTCCCGCCCATTCTACCCAGGCCGACCAGGATCTCCTGCGGCCTTCTACCCTACCGGCCCACAGCCCGCACCCCCTATCACCTCTCGCCCGATGAACCAGCAGGAGTACGGGTTCCGTTCTACACGGGAACCCATGCCCCCGCCTCCCGGGTCGAGCATGTCGTCCATCTATAGTGGACATCCCGGGAGCTCACGGCGGACCCCACCACCGCAAGGCATCTCCCAGCCACCAGGGAGTAGTACGCCGTTCTACCCACCGCCTCATCCTCATCCACACCCGAGCCAACATCCCATCCCTCACCCACAACAACAACAGCAGCAACAGCAGATAGTCCACCCTCCACCTTTCCCCGTCCCTCCCGCCCCGCGGCCGCCCACTCCATCCTCTGCCTCAGCAGACCAGCGTCTCCGCACCCTCGAGCGCACCCTCGAGTCCTCCCTCCGCCCACTGGCGAGCGTGCCTACCGCCCTCGCCAACCTACAACACACCGTCAACGCTTTGCACGCGAGCGTCTCCCCCAAACGCACGGTCAGCGTGAGCGATGCCACCTGGGAGTCGTACCGCACCAGAGCATGGCCGTTGACGCCTTGGTTGGTGGGGCTGCGCGATGGAGGCGGATTCTCAGGGATGGTGGTGAACTATCTGGGGAAGAGGGCAGTGGAGGGTGATGAAGGGAGGAGGGGCTCGGAGGGACTGGAGAGTGAAGCAAGGAAGGAGGTGGGGAGGTTGGTTGGAGATGGGAAGGAGTGGGCGAGGGATGAGATGCGTGCTTTGGGGGTGTTTGCGTGAGTCCAATCCGCTTCGAAAGGTAGACCAACCGTAATACTGATGAGGCCCTTGATCGATCGCAGGACATGGACGAACGACACGACATTGGCGGGACTGGCGATAGCCCAAGCCAGAGCTATGGGCTTGCACCATCCCCGACGAACTCACGACGACTGGCGAGAATGGATATATCTTGTTATAATGGACCACCTGTGCGTACCCCGCCCTCTCCCCGCCCCTCCGTGCGCTCGGGCCACCTGCTGACGTGATAATGCAGGTGCCATATCCCAAACTACCTCGAGCCCGTCACGCGAGATAAACTCGCGACGGCGTGGAGGGACCGGCTTGCCGAGAGCCCGGCACCGGATCCCGCGGTGCGAGATAGGGACTCGAAGTTGCTGGCGTGGTTGGAGTATGCAGAGACTCTTGGGGACGGTGAGCTTCAACCCTGCCAGAAGAATAAATGACGAGTAGGGGCTGATGGTTTGAGTAGTGCACCGACTCATTTCACGTCCACCTCCCTTCCTGAACAGCCCAAATCCCGAGGAGGCGCTTGAAGCCCGCAGGAATCGGCTGCTCGACCCGTGGCGCAAGCTTGGGCAGAGGTGGGACGCGTGGTCGAACGACTGGGGAGCGAGAGGCGATCCGTGCGTACACAACCCTGTTCATCGTCGAACGATACGACCGTGGCTGATGACGAGACGGCTCCTCTACAGTATACTCTCGCTGCACCATACTTACGCTGTGCTCTACACCACGTCGCCCGTTTTCCTCGCTGATGAGAAAGCGTGGGACGACTTGGCGGGCTCGCAGGAAGGGATGGCACTCGTGAGTCGGTCCCGGGATGCAGCGCTGGGAGTGATCCAGGCGGTGTGTTCGGTGGAGATTGGCCGGACGTTGCCCTAGTGAGTATCTTCTTCCCGTAAACAGCCCTGAGCACAAATACTCATTACTATCTCGGCAGCTCCTTCGCTCTCTACCGCCCCCTCCTCGCCCTTGCCTCATTCCACCTCATCTCACTCGCCGCCGCCCTCCCCTCTCTCCCCGCCGTCGTCTCCTCCCACGCGCACATCCTCTCCGCCCTCCGCCAGGCATACGAAACCATCTCCTCCCAGCCTATCGAGCGTGAGCTCTCGGCCTCCGGAGTCGCCGCTGGCGGGGCAGGGGTGCTGCCAGGCGGGCTACTGGGGGAGGTGGTGGAGAGTGGTAGGCTGGATGTGGGGAAGCGGTGGGTGGGGATGGAGATCAGTCGGGAGGGATGGAAGAGGGTTGTTGGATAGGGGCGGGCCGGGCCAGGGCGGGCTATCGATTCTGGTTTCTTTCTCTTTACGAAAAAAACTACGAGGGGCAACGACGGGCAAATTGGGTTTCTTATGGCGCAGAGTGTTACATATTTTTAGGATCGACAGCGGCCGTCTACTTGATGGGCAAGCGGGATCGCGTCTTCTTTCTGCCTTTGGGTATACATCTACCCCTTCTAATATACATGTTCCGTTTTTGGTGTCGATCTTTGGTTTTCGTCTCCTAAATTTATTGGGGTCGTGGAAGTTTGCCGCAGGCGTTCGGCATAGGGTTACATATCTGGACGGACAATTGCAATAGCACGCAGTTTAGTATAAAAGTATGATGTGTGAGTACCCAGCATATAGAGATATCGTGCAGTCACATGCATTTCGCTCCTCGAGGATCATGTGTGGACATGGCGCTACCGCAGCTCTCGTTTTTCCAGATCGGCATGAGAAGGAGTTTGGTGGACAAGGGTGCGACAGATGCCACAAACCATTCCCCTGTTGAAGGTGCAAGCGTCTCATACGAGTACATGCATAGTCGATCTGTTACGAGGCCTCTATCGACTCTACTGCTCGACTGGCAATCTACTCGGCAAAGGGGTAGTCGGTGTAACCCTCATTCAAGTCACTCCCCTTCCCGCCTTGAAGAAGCTGTTTCATCTCAAGCGTCAGTTCACAATACCCGATGATAATGCTCAGACTTCAGCTCACCATATAGTTCATCTCGCGGTTCACCGGCAAGCCCTCCTCCACACGCCTGAAGTAGTCCGGGTTGTTGACAAAATTCCTCGCAAAGGTCACCGCCTCGGCCTTCCCGCTCGCCACGAGCCGCTCCGCCTCCTCCGCCTCGATGCCACAGTTGGCCACGAGTTTTGAGTGCTTGATAAGGGGCCCGTACGTGCCCTCGACATCGTGGTCGTATCCAACGGGCACACCGTCGTACTTGGGGTCTCCGTAGGCGCTGTAGCGGCAGATCTCGAGGAAGGCAATCTTCAGGGCGTCGAGGGCGGAGGTGATGTACTTGAATGTGGCGAGGCGGGACTCGGTGGAGGTGTAGTACATGTCGTTGTAGCCACCGCCAGGGGCGAGTTTGACTCTGTGGCAGAGGTCGTCAGGTCAGCTGGACTTCTCAATCGGATCTATGAAGCAGCTCACCCAACACGATCGGCACCATAAACATCAATCAGACGCTTGGTCGCCTCCAAGGTGAAGCGCGCCCTGTTCTCGATAGAACCTCCCCACCTGTCCGTCCTGACGTTGGAAGTGTCGCTGAGGAACTGATCGGGGAGGTAGCCGTTGGCACCGTGGAGCTCGACACCGTCGAAGCCGGCCTGCTGGGCCAACTTCGCGGCGCGGGAGAACTCGTCGAGGGTCTTTGCGATGGAAGCCTCGTCGAGGGCGGTGGGGGTGACGTAGCCGGGCTGGCCTTCGATGGTTCGGAACTAAGAGATAGAAAGGTCAGCTCCAACATAGCTCCCAGTAGATATGAGAACGACTCACGAGACCCCCTCGAGCCGCGATAGCAGATGGCCCATACACCGGCGTCTCCGCCTTCTTCTGCTCCGGCGCATCAGGATGGCTCGCCCTCCCCACATGCCAAAGTTGCGCCACAATAGGTGTCCCCTTAGCGTGCACCGCGTCCACCACCTTCTTCCAGTTCGCGACATGCTCATCGTTCCAGAGGGCTGGGGCGTGAGGCCACTCAGTCCCCTGGGGGGAGATGAGGATGCCTTCGGTGATGATCAGGCCGGCGCCGGTTAGACCGGCTCGCTGGGCGTAGAACTTTGTCATGACATCGTTGGGGACGGTGCCGACTGAGGTGGGGAGTCAGTGGGAGCTCTGTATTCACGGGAAAAAGAGACGGTCGGTAGCTCACTGGCGCGGTTGCGTGTGGTAGCAGCCATGAGGACCCGGTTGGGGATGGTGATGGCTCCGAGCTGGCCTGCCTTGGCGAGGTGGGGGAGAGCAGTCTTGGTGATAGTCATTGTGTCTACAGAGGTCTACTGGGTGGCAAGCTTGGTCCAAGAGGAATATGCGCAGTAGTGAGACGGGTGAGTGGGTACCAATTCCATCACAGGCCAGACCCCAGCCATATATACCCAGCCTCCGCCTCCGAGGCAACACCGAGCAGCGGCCTCGGCGACGGCGACGGCTTACACATCCCGGATATTGTCGAAGCAGCTGACATAGAATGTCAGCATGCCCGGGGGTCCATCGGGCGCATGAGAGGGGCAAGACACCATGAACACGACGCGTCGCCTGCCAGCTGAGCCAGCACCCAGCAGAGGTATCGAGATTCAGTCAGCTCAGGGAAGCTTTGAACCCTGGATTATTGATCAGTCTGCCGCCAGCGAGCCCGTCCACAGCTGAACGGGTGGGTAAGCAAGTCTCTGGTACCGGATGCAAAGCGATGCACAGGATTCCTCTAAGAGGACCGGAATCTCACCTTACGTGGATTGGAACCGATGGCCGCGGGGCAGCATGATGGGAATCGATGTCCATGGCCGAGAGACTGTCTCTGCACGCAGACGAGCGTGCGGTACAATACCATCGCCTCTACGGTACTCGACACTGGCAGCTGGGGATGTTGTAAGGCCGCCATCAAGAGCGGCGCTGTTCAAGGATATGGGGAAGTTCATATATGATGTATGTCAAAGATATGCAAAACTGATCATGAAGCAAGGAAGAAAGGTCTCATGCTCATGCCATCTTCCGAGCCTTCTTGTTGCCGCTCGCCGCCGGTGGAGATCGCCGCTCAACAAGAAGGAGGTCGGCGGATGCCCATCTTCGTTGTTCGCGCCTCGGTCGGTCAACCTGTTCTTTTTGTTCTCAACCTCATCGTCCAGAACCACATTTTCGCCTCACGCCCTTCCCCGTTTCGTCTTCACCCTTATCTCGCTGGCCCTCTGCGCATCAGTCCCCGAGGATGTCTCGCCCTACCCCCACGCCGCCGGCTTCCACGCCCGGAACACCTCGTCCTTCGGGCAGCGGCGGGGCCAACAACCTGCACATCATCGTGCAGAATCTGCCCAATCTGTTCCAGATGCATGAGAAGGGGACATTGTCAGACGTGCAAATAGGCCAGGTGAGTAATTTGGTATGTGTGGAGGGGGACGGAGATCGAACCGAAGGGCAGAATATAGGCTCTTCGGGAAGAGCAGTTGGGATGTATTGTGTTGAAAGACCCGATGCGGCGAACCACGTAGATGCTGACAATCCACTTTCCCAGCTCCGTGTCCTCATGCAGTCCCACGTCCGCCAGATCACCGCCAACGCCCTCACCACCAACAAGGAGAACCCCTTGTACAAACTTCCCGACGCCATAAATCCCACCCTCCCGTGGAAGAACCAACCCGCGCTACTCACCAAGGAGGCGTACGAGGAGTCGATCAAGGCGGCGACGCGCTATGTGATGGATATGGCGAACAAAGTGAGGAAGGAGAAGGAAGCGGCGGCGTTGGCGAATGGGACTGCTGGAGCGGCGAGCGCAGGTAGCTCGCCGGCGAGGCCGCCCGTGAGCGTGAACACTGGAGGGAGCGGGAGCGGCCCGGGGCCGGCGGGGAGCGGAGGGGCGGGAGCAGCAGGGAGCAGTGGGGCGGGGCCATCGGGAACAGCAGTGTCGAGAGGTGGCACGCCGATGTCTGCCACGTCTTCGGGGACGTCCGTGAGGCCAGCACCTGCTCCCGCCCCTAGCGTGTCGGCCCCTTCACCTGCCCCGAGCAATGTCACGGCGCAAAGCTCGACATCGGCTGTCACTTTATCAAACGCCCCAGCCACGCCCACAGCTGCCCGTGGAGGGCCTCCCCCCCCTGGGCTTATGACCCACGCTGAGCTTACCTACCTCGCGAAGCTCACCGCGGTCGAGAGGACAAAGTGGTTGTCCAAAGTGCGTCCAACAGCTGCCACAACCGAGAAGGCCATACAAGGCTCACCAGAAACACAGGATCCAGCGAGGCAAACCCAATTCCGCTCCTCTATCAACTACTGGCAAAACCAACCCAAACCAGATATTCCTTCCCGCCCCGGCTCAGCCCAGGATTTCCGCACTTCTTCCCAAGCCCCTCACCATGGCGGCCCCAACGCTGCACCGAATTCTAACCCCAACCAACACCCCCCTCCCAACGGTTCTTCTATCGCCGCCACCACTCCCAATCCCTCCGCCAGTGCCTCATTCGCTACGGCTGTTCCCGATGCCCGAGGGTTCGCCTTGCGCCCACCTCCTCAACCCCCAACGCAGGGCATGCCGGGCGGCGGGCAGTCGTCCTACCAGCCTCCACAAAGACCAGCGGCGCCACCCGTACCTCCTCCAGAGCCAGAACATCTTCGGCGTAAACGTGTCTTTCGGCAAATGGCGCAGGAGCTTATGCCGGGGATCGAGCTGGAGGCAGGCATGGACGAGCTGCTGGGGCAGGTGATGGATCACATGATCGAGCAAGGGCTGGAAGGTGCCGCGAGACTGGCGAAGCACAGAGGAGGAGATAAAGTGGAGCTCAAGGATATGGCGAGGTATATCGGTGAGTGCTTTGCATAACCTCCGAATGTATCGTGCAGCCGCTGACTTCGGATCCACAGAGCAAGCCTGGGATGTGGTCGTACCCGGGTTCGATGCGAAGCCGCACCAGCATGTTCACGTTGCACCGGAGAGGGAGAAGAAGAAGGCGAAGGTGGTGGCACCCAAGGCAGCGAAGCTTTCTAGAGCGGCGGATGAGTGAGCCGGTAATGTGTATCCTGATAAGCGCATACAGTCATAGTATAAAAGTACTTGTACCGCATCGATTAAGAGGTATGCGTGGGAAGGATGGGTTGGGAAGGATGGGTTAGGCATGATGCGCCGTCTTTGACGTTACATCAATTGTATGCATAAGTATCCTGCTTATAATGTGCAAGCTACCAGTAGGAATGGTCAACGGACGTTCGCTCTGAGCAACAAGATAGGAAGACATGCATGGTGTTGATTGAGCGTTGATGAGCCACAGGACAAAAGACAAAAAAATGCAAAAAGGTAGATGAGCAGAGAGAGATTCGAACTCTCGCGCTGTGAAGCAACGGATCCCTAAGAATCAGGGAAGTGAAAATCACTTGAGACCGTCCCCTTAACCGCTCGGGCATCTGCCCTCATCAGTTGATGATTGCGCTCAATTTACAAGGCCTATATCAAAATGGAATGATGCTCCATACCTTTCTTAAAAGACCCCTTTTGCACGATTCATGCATCTACTTACAGGTACACATTGAGGTATGCATGCAGATACCGGGCGCTCCGTGCCTATGGACTGTGTTGCAACCTGCATACCTGGGCTGGAAGAAATCGCAAGGCTGCTCAGCAAAGGAGGACGAAAGTCGGGTGAGTTCGTTTGGTCAGCCTCCACCGCAGAAGTCTGCGAAGTCTGACACGTCGACGGCGACCTGGATGGTCCGAAGAGGCAATCATGGGCATGCATGCGATATAAGCTCAGCCTCAACGACCTTCAGCATTGCATTTTGACACCAACTATAGCTCACGATCGCTCCTACCGACACTTCACCCTATCCACCATCCATCTCTGACAGCCTGGCGCTGCATCTCTGCTCCACATCACCCATCACACGCGATGCGCGTCTCTTCAGCTTTAGCTGCCATCGGCCTCGTGGCCACCCCTGTGTTCTCTCAGTTGGATGGCTTAGGAGGCGGCGGAGCATCCCTCCTCAAGACTCCAAAGCCTGACAGCAAAGTTGCCCGTAATGTCTTGGAGGGAAAGTCTGAGGGATACTGCTCGGTAAGTCATCCCGCCGCGCGTCTCTCACTCTCGATCGGGCCAGCAAGTCGCAGTCACTGACATAGATCGCAGCCTTCTGGACCCATAGAATCTACACACTGTCTTTATGAGACAGTAGAATCACTCAACGACAAGCTCTTCCCCGCACTCCATGGGCTTGTAGCCACCCCCTTCTTTCGGCATTACAAGGTCGATCTGTTCAAGGAGTGCCCGTTTTGGCACGAGAATAGCTTCTGCACAAATCGGAATTGCGGGGTGGAGGAAGCAGATGAGGTGGGTCAGCTATTGGAGATCGAGCCGCAGACTTATGCTGATCTGGAAGGTATAGAATGAGATACCAGAGAAGTGGAGAGCGAAGGCGCTCTCACAGGTCGAGGCTTCGTCAATAAACGTTGGTATCGCTTTCCCTACGAACACGAGCCCAAACTGATGAGGAAGATATCTGCAGGGAGAAGGCGTATCCAGCTGCTACTTCAAGGAGCAAGACTTTTGTTATGTTGAGGATGACGGTGATGACAGTGTGTTACCCATTCCATGTCTTCCGAGCCCATTTCGCTGACTCACGCGGGCGAACAGACGGCCACTATGTCGACCTTACTCTCAACCCCGAACGCTTCACCGGCTACGCAGGTGACTCTGCCCACAATGTGTGGCGCGCAATCTACGAGGAGAACTGCTTTGGGCTTTCGGAGGCATCTCTCTCGGAGGTTTCAAAAGCAGGCAGCTCCGTCGCTCCTGGTTTCGCCAAGGGCAGGGGCGAGCTTGCGTCCGCTGTGGTGGGCGCGGGGGGTGTCAGCAAGCCAAGTGCGGGGGTGGGGTCCGCTACTGGATGGGGGTTCTCTAAGCTGAGCGAGGGGTGGGGGACAGAGATGCTGAGGGCGCCGGTGAGCGGGGAGGGGATGTGCGAGGAGAAGCGGGTGTACTACCGGGTAATATCTGGTGAGTCAGAGGTCCAGATCAAGCTGAATGGACAATAATGAAGAAGCACAGGTCTGCATGCGTCCATCTCCATCCATATATGCGCAGACTACCTCGACCAAACCACTGGTGAATGGGCGCCCAACCTCGACTGCTTTATTTCCCGCCTCGCCACCCACCCCGAACGCCTGTCCAACGTCTATTTCAACGCGGTCCTCCTCTTGCGCGCAGTCGCTCGTGCGGCCCCATATCTGGAGGCATACGACATCAGCACGTCTCCTACGGGCACACTGAGGGAGAGCGACGTGCAGGCCAAGGAGCTTTACGGGGAGGTATTGAAGCTTGCAGGAGGCGATGGGATGAGCAAGGGCTTCGATGAGGGCGATTTCTTCACTGGGGAGGATGCCGTGGTGAGTAGCACTGTCGTATCCCGGTAGAAAATATTCACTGATGCCTTGTGGACTGTAGATCCTCAAAGAGCAGTTCAAGACACACTTCCGGAATGTCTCGCGCATCATGGACTGTGTGGGGTGTGACAAGTGCCGTCTCTGGGGCAAGCTCCAGGTGTCGGGGATCGGTACAGCTCTCAAGATCCTCTTCGAGCTCGATGACAAGGCTTTGGAGTGAGTACTATCTTCGACGATGTCAGGTTCAGTCATACTGACCACGTCTACAGCCCCAAGGTCAACCCTGATCTCCTTCAGCGATCCGAAGTGGTCGCGCTCTTCAACACCTTGCATCGCATTAGCGAGAGTCTTGCGTCTGTGGAGCAGTTCCGGAAGATCTACGCCGCCACTCAGAAGGAAGAGGCTCGGGCAAGCAAGGAGAAGAAGGCGAGGGGCTCGAGGAAGAGATTACCACCACCACCTCCCAAGTCGTTGTCTGCGAGGGTGCTGGACGCTCTAAGGTCAACTGTGGAGGGGTTCAGGCAAAGCTGTCAGGGATGTGTGGATGTTTATCGACAGAGCTTGGAAAGTGGGAAGTTGGGCGAGTGGGTAGGGTTGGTGCGTCGGTGGGTGGGCAGTGTGGGACACGGCGGGGAGCTGTAGAGCTTGCATATCACAACACATAGCCTGAATGTACATGTTATACATCATCATCCTCATTACCCATTCTGTTTCGAGTCTCTTGCCTACTGCTTGATGCAAGATGCTAGCTCTATCTGCTACACTTGATGACCTTCCTCAGCATTCACAGGCGCATCTACACATAAGGACTATCTTCTCCGCTTTATCGATCTATCGTCCAACTTCAAAGCCTGCCCCTGGCTAGCACTTCCGCTTCTCACATGTCCCGTCCCATTTTGGGTCGGTCCTTGCGTCCTTGCCCCCTGACCTTGCAGCTGCCCGAACCCAGACACAGGCGTGCTCCCCCGTTCGCCTTTCCCCCGTCCCGCCTGAGATCCTCTGCCCCGATCGCGGTTCCGATCCGCCTCGTTATTGGCCCGCTCGCCATTCGGAGTCGAGTGTGAGCTTCCCCGGCCGGAGCCAGCAGAGGGAGACGGTGAGGGGCGATGTGAAGAGGGCTGGGTAGGGGCCGAGAGGCCGCTGGCAGGAAGGGGGCCAAAGTGGTTCTTGTAGGCAGAAAGCTCGGTCCGGGTAGATTTGACGACAGAAAGGTTGTGAGCCAGATCAGAGCTACGAAGGCGAGATAAGTTAGCATACATGAAATCATGGAAGAGCTTTTGCCGTTGAACGTACTCCAATGACTTGATCACAGTTTGGTAATCTGCGCCACACTGTCAGCTCTATCCGCCACTGCTTTCGCCAATCATTCCATGACCCACCTTCCAGGGCCATCTTCCAGTCCTCCTCCGATTCTCTCTTCCCAACGTCGACCAGCATCTCCCCCAGCTCTTCATTCTCCCTCACCAGCTCCCTTACCCTATCCACCACTCTTTCCAGGTCGACCCCGCCTACTCCCGGCCCCGGTTGCATGCCCGGTGCGCTGGGCTGCGGCGCCTCCCCGCCAGCTGGCGACATTTCCACATCTGCCGAGCCGGCTACATTGGGTGTCAACTGGGCCGGCATAGTGGGCGTGGAGGCCACCACTGGGGTCGGAGTCTGGGTGATGGGTCCTCGTCTGGGAATGGCTTGACCGAGGAACGTGTACCGCAGTGCTTGGTTATCCCGCGTGAGGTCGGCGATATGGGAGCGGAGGAGGGAGAGGACGGGGAGAAGTGATGGAGGGATGTCTATGGGGGCGGGTGGTTCTGCTGGTGGGTGGGAAGGCTGATCGGGGGTGGAGGTGACTTGTATTGCGGGGACAGCAACTGTGGGACCGCTGTGTGTTGGGAAGCGGGATTTGATGGCCGCAAGTTCTGCCTGCACAGGGGTGTCAGCCAATGTACTTATCTGTATCATTGGTTTTGAATTGCATAGACGCTCACAGCAAGAGAGTCTTTTTCTCTTTCTAACTCCAGAACCCGCCGTCCGAGCCGTATCTCGTTCTCAGTGGGCATGGGAGGCGAGTCGTCGATTGTCCGACTGGTCGAGGCAGTTTGCGGCTCCTCCTGATAGGATACCTGCTATTAGCCCACGAAGAGTCACAGGTAAGTATGAGAGCATACACAACAGTCCTCGTCTGGCGGCGTGCACGAAACACCTATCATGTCAGCGTCCATTTCCACGAGCGGCAACGAGCGCGACGTATCAAGAGAAGACTCACCTCCCACGTCGTGCAACAGATCTTCAAAGTCGTCGTCCATTGTGACTGCCTGCTGCGGACGTATGCAATATACGGCCTTCTGTGTCGTAATGCAATGGTCAGCTGGCTGACAAAAGCGCTGTTGAGTACGTAGCAGCTGGAGAGAAACACGACATCGAGGACGACGACTCTGCATCGCCGTGAACTTCAGCTGCTGCGCAAACGCCAGAGCCAGACGCGGGGCTCCTTGCTCTTGCGCGTCGGGAGATTGATTTATCAGCCGTTATGCTTCTCGCAACTCCCGTATCCCCCCCATGTGCATAACCTCCCACGGGAACACGTACAGCCGACCCGTAACGACCAGAGAGAATGAGGCTGTTTGCTATCCGGATACCAGACGAGCTTGTGGACGCGGAGGTGTGTCGTACTTCCACCGTTGCTTCCCTCCTTCCGGAGCTCGGCTTATTCGAAAGACTAGGTGCTCGACAGGCTGGCGACTCTGATTGAGCCACAGGGCAGGGATCGTCTGAAACGCTTCAGGCTACATGAGGATGCTCTTCGTGAGTGCTTCGTGGCTTCTGACCCTCTACACATGCTGACATGGCGCACCAGGCTCTCTCGTTGCGCGGCTGACTGTCACCTGGTACTTATACACCAACTCCCTCCTCACCCCAGGTGAGCTTCCCTCGTTTGGGAGGAAGGGCAAAGGCAAGCCTACTCTTGTCAGTGAGCTTTGACGTCAATCGACCAAGTCAGATTACTGAATCGTCTCCTCCAGTCCAATCCTGATCTTTCCCCCCGACTCGAGTTCAACAACACCCACGAGGGGTCCTACATCCTCTTCACCACCCTCCGCTCCCATTCACCTCTTGCCTGCGTGGGAATCGACATAATGCTACATCCCTCTGACCCCTTCCCTACTCAGGAAGGCATATCAGAACAATTGACCCTCCTCGAGAAGCGCTCGCTCGCCATTCCTCTCACTCGCAAGGAACGGTCACGCCGGCTTACAAGGATATGGTCTTTGAAGGAGTCGTATACGAAAGCTGTAGGGGAGGGGATCACCTTTGGACTAGAGAGGATCGAGGTAGAGCTGGAAGGTCCTGGGGAAGGGAAGGTCAAGGCCGTCAAGGTGGATGGGAAAAGCTTGGATGACAGAGGGTGGGAGTGGAGAGTAGGGGATGTCGGGGAGGACTACGGGTGGGCGGTATGGTGGAGAGGGGATGATGCGGAGCAGCAAAATGGGTCAATCGAGCTGGCGGTGGAGCATGTCAGCTGGGAGGAGTTTGCTCAACCTCTGCTCGAGCTGGCTGGTAGTTTAACAGAGACAAACAGCGACAAGACATAGCATACAGATCTTCATTTTACACCGGCCTTGATATATCTGTTCAAGATCTCCCTACAATGCCCTACACACTACTGGCCATCGTTACCTTCGCCTAATGCACCCCAGCCGCAGACTCCAGTAACCTCAGAACATCACTCCGCACTGCCGGCTCTTTGCCATCAAACCCTGGCTTGCTAACGTGCTCGTGCGAATTACCACCGCTCATGATGTTCTCGCCCTCGCTTGGGGAGAAGAAGTCCGGATCCAGGAACTTTTGTACGCTGCACTTTGAGTTAGCAATGGGTCCATGGCACACGCAATCTTGAAGCCAACTCACAAGTCGCCATCAATGAAGCCCACGGTATCCCGCTTGACCAGCTCAGTCCCCGCCCGTTTCCAGTTCATCCACCCCACATCGCCGGGGCCGTTCCATGCCTTGCAAAGGTTACGCTGCAGTTCTCCCAGCGTTCGGGCGGCGAATGGCGTCAACTGCCCGATGACGCCGAGTCTCCCCTCGCGCGATGCGAACAGGAGGTCGGGAGAGATGACGTCTCGGGCGGAAGAGGGAGGTACCAAGGAACCTGCGTTGCATGACTTTGTTAGCTCCTGGCGACCGAGTAAGGCATGACATGACAAGCCATCAACTCACCTGACTGGAAGCGAGTGATCTCTTCGTGAAGACCGAAGGTTGCCGCCCTTTCCAACCCCTCTTGGAGCCTGAAGGTCGTGAGATTCGAGTGGCCCTGTCACTAAGTCAGCTCAAGTGCCCTCCCTCTAGGGACAGACTGGCATGACTCACGTCAGCTATGACAACTCCCTCCCCAGCATCTCTGACCCTCCCCAGCGCCACCACCCCGTGCGTGGCCATGTCCCTCTGGTCGTCAAATATCGCCCCACTCGCTTCATCTACATCGAGTACCATCACACTCCGCATCCCATCGCCCAGGACGAGACGGTCCTCGGAGGGGAGCAGCGTTGGAGGCTTGGGCACGACGGCGAGGTGGGAAGCGACAAAGACTGAGAAGAAGGCGGAAGCTTCTGGGAGGCGGGGGGTGGGGTGGAGTTCCAACCGGTGGATTGAGAGCTGATTTCAAGGTCAGCTACAAACAACTCGCTCGGTAACAGGGGGGAAGTGTAGCGAACCTTGCTTCCAGCAGCCAAAGCCAAAAACCCATGGATCACCGCGAAATCATAGACCGGGCCAGCGGTCGGAAGCGTTGTAATGATATCCAGCTTCCACTCGTCACTTTCGCTCTTCGCTTCGACGAGAAGCAGTCTGCCCTCCTTGACTGCCACAAGACTCCCAGAGTCCCAAGTAGGATCATCGGTCGTGTCGGGCGGGAGGATGCCGGTGCCGACTGCGAGATAGTGATTGCCGAGGAGGAAGACTGACTTGAGTGCGGTGACTTCCTCTCGTTCTCGGAGGGGGATTTCGGCGAGAGCTGAATCACGGAAGCCATTGGGTTAGCTGTGATTTGGTGGATGCACTCAAACGGACAGCTCACGATCCAACGTAGTTGAGTCCCGTATCTCCACAAAACTGGACTGCAGGACATCCCCAGTCTCCTGATCGAGGGATCTCAAGGTGGTGCCCAGCCCGAGCACCCCGAGATCGTCCATGTTGGCAAGCTTCCCTGCAGATCTCCTGCCCAAGTCGAGTGTCTGGACGTGCAGCTTCTTCAAACTGTTGATCTTGACGAAGGACAGGCCCGAAGTGCGCGAGAAAAGGGCGAGGGAAGTTCCCGATGGAGAGAATATGGGGGCAGCAGCGACGATGTCCTGCGAAGGTTATTGATCAGCCTGGCTCATCACCTTTACGAAGGGTGACTGATGTACACACCTTCCTATTCACTGACGAAGTCTCAACCCTATCCTTGGTCTCAAACACCACAGACATCCTCTCCGTCAAACCCACGCTCACGATCGCCTCCTCACCACAGCTCACCACGGTCGCAGAGCAGAGTGTAAGCGGCCTCGTGCCCAGCGATGAAGTCTTTCTGGAGCTGACGACTACACTACCCCCGTCATTCACGAGGTCGTAGATTACGAGCGAGCCATCGCTGAGGCCGGCGAGGAGCTGGGTGCCGCTAGATCTGTTGGATGCCTTGAGCTGCAGGGAGGTGGCGTAGAAGTCCTCGGTGATGGCTGTGGGTGTGGAAGAGTCCCCAGCTGCCAGCTGAGAAACAGTGTAGAGGAGAATGCCGTCGGTCCATGTTGAGATGGCCACAATGGGCGACTCGAGGTCCGGGAGGTTGATGATGGAGACAGCAGAAATCTCTTTGCCCAAGGTGGTTGCTCTGCTCAGACGCATCAGAGTCAGCTCTTATCCGGAGTGGAGCGAACTAAGCAAGCTTACGCAAGAAGTTTGAAGCCATCCTTCGACACATCCAGGACAGACACCCCACCCCCTAGATTCGCTACGACAATCAAAGTTCCGCTGACCTG
Source organism: Cryptococcus sp. DSM 104549 (assembly GCA_036427605.1). Lineage (NCBI taxonomy): Eukaryota > Fungi > Basidiomycota > Tremellomycetes > Tremellales > Cryptococcaceae > Cryptococcus > Cryptococcus jaspeensis. The sequence continues at coordinate 3,031,134 of CP144044.1, read as the reverse complement.
CGCTGTCACTAGCTCTGTCTCCTCACCAACATCGTATCCAGCCACAAGCTTTCCAGCAGATATGTCTGCCCAGAGGAAGACACCGTGAGATGCTACCTGGACCAGCAGATCGTCATCGGGAACCAGGCCCGCTGCCAGGGTAGCCATAGACGAGATGGGCGGAGCGGCTGGGATGACCGCTATGTCAGGCTCAAGTTGAAGCAGGAAAGTTGTGGCGGAGGTGGAAAGGAGTAGGCGCGAGGTGCTTTAGGAAGGTCAGAAAAACTGGCGCAAGCTCATCATTCCTGAGATAGCTTACCCGGAAGCGTCCGTCAACGACCACATCCTGTCTACCTCTTCCAGCCCCTCGACATTGACTATCTCCTCCAATCCCACTCCACTTCGTATCACACGAAGAGAGTTGGTTACGCTGGCTCCTGATGCCATGACGATATGTGACTGCAAGAGGTCTCGTGTGAGCACTATGGGTGCAGCACCTCCGGAGGCGAAAAGAGACTCACCAGTGCACCCCCCGTATCATTGACCGTGCAGAAGTCCTTCACAGGCGCCACGTTCATCCACGACTCCTTCACCTCCAACGCACCCTTGCCCTGATCTTCCAGCACGACCTCCCACGCGCCCGACTCCACGTTCGCCCTTGCGCGGCCTTTACCCTTGTTCGGGATGGCCTGAGGCTGGGTCTGTAACGAATTCGTGGAGCCAGTACCTGCGTCGGATGAATCCAGATCGAGTCGTAGGAGGGAGGAGTCGCCCACAGCGGATGATAGAAAGACATGTGAAGTGTCGAGGTACGTTAACGATGAAGGGGGCGAGGCCTGGGCGGTCATTAGCTTGGCTGTCAGGTGGCACCTTGATTGACTCTCGAGCTATACGCACCACACCCATGTCAACTTTGCTCACGCGGACGGTGCCGAGCTGGCCACCGCCCTGCCCACGCTCAAACTCCCAGCCAAGTGCGATCAGTCGCCCACACTCATCTCCTATTAACGCGCTTGCGCCGGTAGCATGCGATTCAAGTACAGCAGCACTATACACAGAGGTATCAGTTACGAGCAGTCCCATGGCGGTACAAGACACTTACGCTAGAACGGTCCCAAACCCTTGCCTCAACCGCCATACAGGCTTCAGCTCCCATTTGTCCCCCCCTTCCTCCCCAGACACATTTTTTCCGCCCATACTCGACTTTCGCCTCTTTGTGTTCCCACTACTCATCTCATTCTGAGGCGACCTTCTCGCGCTCGCCCTCGGGCTTGTAGCAGGTCCCATCACTGCCGACGATCTACGTGCTGACTTTGGTGAGTTACCCGGCACCACAGGCGCGAGCGAGTAAAGCACGCTGTGCTCATCGCCCATCACGAGGAGGGTCTTCTCCCCGCCGGGCATGTCGATTGGGATCGGCAGTACGCGCCGCGCGGCAGGGCATGCGAAAGGGATGTCGTTGAAGTCTGTGTCTTCATCCACGGGGATGGAGGAGATGGGGGTGACCACATCGATGGGTCGGGAAAGAGGGGCGAATGCGTGGGCAGCGGTGGAGAGGGTGCGCGCCTGCAGGTTGAGTTCGTTGTTGGCGGATAGCCAGAGGAACGATAAGGTAGGCCCAGCAAGAGTGGGCGGAAGGAAACTCAGGTGCAGGAGGTTGTGCTCTCGGATGCTGAACAGTCGTGTCAGCCAGGTGAGCGCAGGATTGGCCAAAGAGGAAGAGCCTACTTGATATTGAAGTTGTCTCGGAACTTGAGCCGCTTCTCCACCACCTCCTCGCCCAGTACACTTGCCCGTCGCTTCTTCCCGCCCTTATCCTTCTCCACCTCGATCTCGATGCACGAAAGCACACCAACCCAGAGGCTTACGAGAGCTAAGCGCTTCTGCGCGAGTACGGATGTGAAGAACTCGGCTTGGCGGAGCGTGGGCGTTGGAGGGGTGAGCGGGAGAGACGAGGTGACTACAAGTGACGGGGTCGGGATCGATGTGAATGTCACGAGGAGCAGGTGGGCTTGAGGGGGAGATAGAAGAACTAGGATGTGCGGTTGCGAGTCCTGTCCAACATCTGTCAGCACAGATACTTCCCGGTAGCCCACCCAGCCCAGTCCAGCACCTACATCCACCACAGTCTGCTCGATCCCCACAATCCTCCCCCACATCTCGATCTCCGCTCTCCACTCAAGCCCTGTCTCTGTTACATCCCACACTTCTATCCTGTCAGGCTTGGCCACGACCAGGGATATTGAGTCTGGGGCCGTGAGCGATGTGACGCGTAGAGTCCCGATGATCGGGGTCGGCGTGAGCGCCTGGCCCGGAATGTCAGCTGGTGTCCGGAAGTCATCGAGGCAGCTAGCTTACCGAGGCGATATAAAGCATGCTGTGCTGCCTGTGTGTGCTCGTGAGCCCGGAGTATGGCTTATAGAGGCAGCATACGCTTCGTGGAGATGCCAGATTAGATGCTGAGTGAGCCGACGTGCTTCGTGCATCATCGTCGCGCCGGGCGAGATGGCGGCGATGGCCGAACGGTCCCCGAGGTGTGTGGCGGTGGAGGTCCTCCACCAGCCGGGGAGGAAGTATGAAGAGCTTCTTCTGCATCGATGGGGTTCGTTTGCCGACAAATGACATGGTATGAATGACTTTCATACCTTTCGGAACCCGGGAGAGTCAGAACTGGCGCTTATGGAAACAAAGAAGAAGGAGGCCAGCGTCGGTCGTTGATGAGGAGTTACCTCCTTCCTCCATCCTGCGCATGCGGACGATATGCCGGGCGTGGGGGGAGGCTGGAGGGGAAAGCTTGCCAGGTCTGGTCTCACCAGTGCACCTGCATCGGTCTGACGCTTCCCCCTCTGGGTGACACATTTGCATGCGCTTGATCAACTTTTTAATACCACCATCTATGCTGTGACCTGCGCCAGCGGATCCCCGTCCGCCTCTCCCCTTCTCTTTCCCATCAAGTCCGCCAGCTGTTGCACAAGCTCCCTCACTCCTTCCTCGTACCCCTTCAGCCACTCCTCGGCACCTTCAATCCTCTTCTCACTCTTGATCAAGTCCCTAGGCAGCGTCACCTGCACCCCCTTCTCAACCACCTTCATATCAAGCCCACCCCCACAGATCACCTTCAGTTGCTCGGCCACTTTCGAGCCCCCATGCCCCCCGAGAGTGATCAGCCCCACGGGGAGGTCCACCCATTCGTTGAACAAGTGGTCCAGGGCGTTCTTGAGAGGTGCCGGAACGGACCAGTTGTACTGCGGGGTGAGGATGATCACGCCGTCCCACGCGAGCACCGTCGCGGACCACGCGCGTGTAGCGGGGTCTGAGTAAGCGTCCGGGAGAGTAGGCTTCGGGTGGCCGGCAGGGGGGACGGCATCTAGGAGAAGAGGGAGTGGATGCCCAGGGGAGTTGGCGAGGTGGATGATCTCGAGAGAGATGTGGGGGAAGTGGGAGGCAACGGTGGAGGAGAGGTAGCGTGAGAAGCCGAGGGTGTTGGAAAGCACGCGGGTAGAACCCAGGATGACTCCCACTTTGTAGGACATGGCCAAGAAGGTTTGTTGGGATCAAGGACAGTAGTGTATTTGGGATTAAGGACAGTAGTGTATGAGGGAGCTGTTGAAGATGCGATAGCCGTTCTCAGACGACCATGAGGTGAGAGGTGGGCCTCTGTTTATAGCCGACGTCGACCTCGGCCTCGCCGTCGCGATCTTCCAGCTGGTGGGTTTCGTTGCCGAAGTTCGAGCACGTAAAGGTCGGCACCGACGCCGGGGAGCTGGAAAATGGCAACAGGTGTATCGAATGCAGTCCATACTTATTCAGATGGCCGAGGTGTACATCTGTCTGATATGCATAGCACACCTAGCAGCTAGCAGCAATGAAGCCGCCATGATGGGCGGGTATTATGAGCCGTAGCGGAGGTCACGCTCACCCGGCACTGTTGTACGTATGCAGGTATGCCTGCAGTTCGACCGCATGGTCTAGAATCCCACCGGGCGCTTCTTCCGTGCCAGCGGAATTGCAGCTATGCATGATGTGAAGCACAGTTCCAGCGCCCTCCCCCCGCCCATGCCTTCTCGCCGCCACCTCCGCCAAAAAGTGGAGGCCAAGCAAGAAGCCTCCTCATTGCCGGCGACCTTCTTCGAGCGCCGTCTTCGCTCATCTCATCGATTCACATCGCATCGCCATCTCTTCACATCACTCATTCTCACGCCCTCGCCACTCGTACCAACATGTTGCGATCAGCCAGGACGATATCGTACGTGACGTCGTTCTAGTAACATGTTTCGCGAGCTAACACCCTCCTCCAGACCACTCCTTCGTCGTCCCGCCCTCACCGGCACCCCCTCTCGCTCCCTCCTCCTCCGCCCCGCCTCACTTTTATCACCCAATCCCCGTGCTCGCTATGCTTCCAGCATACCACCTAACCCTTTGAACAAATTCACCCCGCCACCTGGCTACTCGCACGACCACTATGGCCAATACTCCTCCTCCACCGCCTACGTTTTCACCTTCTTCGCTCGCATGATCCGCTACGCCATCATCGGCGCTTTTACCGTCGGCACCGTCGGGCTAGTGGGGTATGAGGGCTTTCACCAGTACATTGAGCACGTAGCTCTTGCTGCCCCCTCTCGGGTGGACGACGACGAGTACGGCTGGGCAGGGGAGGTGCAAGGCTGGACGGGCGGGCCTCGGGGGGGTACCGACCCCCGCCTTGGTATTTGGGCGCGGCACGCTCTGCGTGCTGCCTGGGTCGCGCAGGAGCAGGGAATCGGCAGTGGTGCGTCGTCAATCGGGTCGCACACGTCGGCGCTGCACCCGGACTTTGTGGCGGCGCGGGGATTGATCACCGTAGCCGGAGCGGCTGGGGAGGAGGCGGCAGTAGAACGCGGGCGAATCAAGGTGGACAAGGGGTACGAGCTCGCGGAGGAGTACTTGGACATTGCGATCGCGCAGGCGAAGAAGAAGGGGCTGGTCTTCCCTGCGACTTTGTCCGGAGGGCGCCTGCCAGGCCCGCCCAGCGAGTCTGAGGGGGTGAGCGTGGGTGCGCCGCAAGGGGATCCGGCGGTGGTGGATTTGCTGCTGCTCAAGGCTGGTGTGCTCGAGCGGATGAACACCCTCGACTCACTGAGCCATGCCAAGGACATCTATGAGCAGGTGTTGTGCTCTGTGCATCGCGGGCAGGAGCACGAGGGGCATGTGGGCGCTGGCGGGCGCGCAAGGGTGATGCGCCTGGCGGGTAAGGTCGGTGACCTCTGTGCGAAGACGGGGGTGAGGGACGAGGCGTTGAGGTGGTGGGAATGGGGGCTTGAGCATGCGGGTGTGACACTGCCTGCTGCTGCCATTCCTCAGGCTGTGCAGGCAGCGCCAAAGGCCAAGGGGTGGTTTAGCTGGGGTGGCAGCAGCTCACCCGCGGCCCCCGAGGCTCCACCTGCAGCGCTCTACCAGCCCCTGATCACTCACTCCCTCCCCCCGGCCGTGCTCCGTGCGACTCTCTCCATCCTCCTCTCTGCCAGCGCCCAGCTCGCCACCACCACCTCCCTGTCCACCGCCTCATCCATTCAAACTCTGGCTCTCTCCTACATCCCCACTTCCCTCCCCGTCTCCCCCGACTCGCCCGCAGAGCCCACCCCGGCTGCCCAGCTGCACGCAGCCTGGCTCCGCCAGCGCCGCGCTCTGTTCAAACTGCACAACGCCTCCGTCTTGCACGCCCTCAACTCGGGCCGCACATCCCCTGCGGCTCTCGCTGTCATCACCTCCGCGACGCAAGACGCCGACGCTGTCATCGCGAGCGTCTCCCCCATACCTGCAAAGTTCACGTCGCGCGGATCCCCGCTTGCCAGCCCGGCAAAGACGCTGGAGCGCGATGCGCTTCTCACGGGTGCCGAGATTGCCTTCACCAGCGGTATTTTCTGCGAGCGCGCCACCCCTCGCGGGCGGGCGCTCTCCGAGGCGGAGAAAGAGACGCAGGTCAGAGGGCTCGAAGCCGCGCTGGACTGTTTCGAGCGGGCGATGGAGCTGAGCTTGAAGGAGAGCGGGAAGGACGCCAAGAAGGGGAAGGAGGAAGGGGATTTGGCGGGCAGAGGCGAGGAGTGGGAAAAGTACTGGAGGGGGCATGTGAGGGTGAAGGGCAAATTGGAGGAGTTGGTGGGGAGTGGGGAGGCGTTGATACCGGAGCTGTAGTCAGGCGATGGGGCCAGGATGTGCATACTGTAGGATACTGTACGGAGGGGATATGCAGTGGCTACGCTATACTTCTGGGCAGGGCAAGTCTTCATCTATGGTGCCGAGGTACAGATCGTATGGTGCCAGGATTTGCAGGCGACAGCCGCGACACAGACAAGACAAAGTGGATGACCACGGCTCGACCATCTGATATCATTTGGAGAGCAACAGAAGAGAACGAGCAGAACCGATTGAGGACAGGAAGGCCACCAGGTTCTAAGTAGACTCAGCGTGAGAAGAAATGAAGCATGGCGGGGTGTTGTAGGTCATAATTGGTGCTGTCGATTCAGTCCGGACCAAGGAAGAATCTCTTGCCGCGACGATGACGATGAGCCTCCCCCCGACCCCACCAGATCGCCTCTCTTCCTGAACCAAGCCACATCTGTGCTCTTGCTGGATAGCTAAAGGTGAACCAGCTTGAAATATATTGAAGAGCCGGAGAGCCCGTTTGGGGGGACCATGTGAGTACGAGGTGGTCTTGAGGAGCATGAGGGTTGGGATTGCGATCCAGGGGCCAAGCCACGCCGCATCCAACGTACGGGGTACGGATGGAGAACCGACGTCGGCTCGCCCCCCATGGAGGCACCTCGTCGCCATCGCGGGCAACACCTAGCCGCAGCCACAGAGCTGCACTGGTGCACCCACGCCGACACCGCCCATCTCCTCTCGTCAGCTACAATCACCCATTTCCCGCCCGCCCTGTCACCAGCACCACCTCCGCATCTCACACCCGCCGGACAGAATCCACGCCCCAAGTATCATGCGTGAAGGTGATACATCTCCCCACCCCCGTCCACTCCCACTGCTAAGCCTCCATTCTCCCTAGACTCATGCCGAAGCCTTGGCCTCCCGGAGAGCCTTGGCGGAACCCTGGGCAGCGAAACGGGCGTTACGACGGAACTGTGATGGTGGGTGAATTGTCAGTTGGTGTCGGGTTGTGATAGGTTGTGATAGGTTGTGGTGCGGTAACAGTGCGGTGCGGCGGTCCTCCTTCGCGCGACCTATTCTTCTCCTTCGCCCCTGAAGATGTCGGCAGGTAGTGGGGAGGGACAAGGTAGCAGCAAGAGAGAGGGATGGGGGAAGGACGGGAAGAGGTGAACGGCGATACGTTCGATCCTCAAGACAATCCTTCCACCGCGTTCCCTCGCGCCAGACAGCATAACCCCGCCTCATCTCCATTCCGCCGAGCACAGCAATCTCCCAGCAATATCCCCATGCCCTCCGTATCCACCGCCATCGCCTGTCCAGTCCCCCTCCCCGACCACGCCGTACCGCACCGCACCGCACTCTTGCTGGTTGAAAAACGAACCTTGGGGTCCACACCCTTGAGGGAGTGGTACTTGTTGGTCTTAGGCCTCTGAATCTTGTTCTTGTGGGCTACACGCATAAACACACCCCATCAGCTCTTGCCCCTTGCCTCATGGCTTCTCCCCGCTCCTCGCTCCAACACGTAGAGATGCAACGCACCCTTCTTGTTCTGGTTGTGGGCGGTGTGGTTCTTTGACTTGGCCATGTTGACGAATTAACCTGTAGGGCGAGCGGTTCTGGGTCAGACGGGGCGATACGGGGTACGTGTGGTGGAAGGGCTGTAGCTGACCTGCTGGATTCTTGAGGGCTAAGTGGAGAGTCGAAAAGCACGAAGAGCCATAATGAACTGGACAATTTGGCGTGGAAATCGCCGGAAACGCCGAGTGCGGCGCCTGGATTTATGCCACGTCACGGTTGCGGCGGACGGAAGCAAATTGACCTTCGTGGATCGTGGTTCGTGGGGACGTCTTCGATGTCTTTGGCGGTGTTTCCTCCCCTCTCTTGCGTTGCTTATGCCCTCCGCCCCCATAATCCACTTGCTGTGTACGTATCGTATGTAGAGCATACAGGCCACCCGACTTTTCAAGGTGGCTCAGACTGCTTTCCACATCCTATCCTCTTCTGACAGCACGCGTGGGACTGCCGCTTCGCTGCTTGGCCCAATCCTGCGTTACCCCACTTTCCGCACCCCGCTCCCCGGCCATCGTTAACAGATACATCACCTTATCCGCCACCCCCCAACCACCTTCCCCGAGTCGGTCTGTTTCAGCTCCTCCACCCCCCAGGCCACCGTCGACACCGCCACCGTCGCCGCCTCTGCCTCTCCGCGCGCCGCCTCGCACAGCTCGACGCCCCCGCTCTCTGCCTCTCGGGCTACAAGCCCGCAGACGGTGATGGCGTGGCTGAAAGGCCGCCATCTCCCCGCCGTCTCGCAAGACACTGTCAGCCTCAACGTCCGCGGGCCGGCGCAGGTGACGAAGGAGGCGCTATTTCAGAGGCCGCAGAAAGGCGTTAGGCTAGTCTACGACCCGACCCTTAACCGGAGGCTCGGACGGTCGCTCCTGGCAAATTGCTCACCGACAGCGACTGTTCCTGTAGAGGTAGAGAAGCTGGACGCGGTGGCCGCTACCTTCGCCGAGTTCCCGGTGAGCGATGAAGCATCGCTGTCCGCTCGCCTCTCCGCTGTCTTCTTTGTGCCCCTGACTATAGCCATGAACACGGCGATGCCAAAGCGGCTGGGACGTTGGGTGGAGTGCCCCCGGTCATCGAGCGGAGCTTTTCACTGGCGATATATCGAAACAGAGACGGGCCAGACGCTCGGTCTGATCGAGATAAAACCTCGGTCCGTCTTAACCGATGACCTGGATTTTGCGGCTAAGCGGGGCGAGGCCAACATCACTCAGCTTCAAAAGCTGGCCTCTCAAGGGGACGGGATCGTGATGGGGCTGTCGCCCGAGGTGAATGATAAGGGCGAGCCCTGCGGTGATATCAAGGTGGTGGACGAGCAAGGCGAGCCCAGGGATGGTCTGCAACATTGGAGCCGTACTATACCCCAGGTGAGCCGTGCCCATCTATCCCGAGACACGGCAGACCTAAAGCCCATAGCTAACCCATGTATCAGATATTCGAGTCAATGGAGCGGTACAAGAGCAGACGCATTGTAGTCTCGACTTACGACACGTGGACCGCTTTCGAAGTTGACGAGAAGAGGAGCTGGATAGTCCGCGTCGGTGATCCCGTTTACCGGGAGGGTGCGACGGGCGACCTCGCGGCTGGCCAACTCACCCCGTTACAGCTGGCTGCTGCGCTGACAACCTACTCGATTGAAGAGCCGCCCTCCCGCTCGTTCAAAGCTATACCACAGCAGCTGCATCAATCTCGCATTGCACCACCGTCTCCCATCAAGGACGGGGAGAGTAGAGACCTGAAAGTCGAGGGAGCGAGTGCGACCTGGGGAGTGGACGCTGGTATGTACGGGGCCAAAGATATGGGAGTGTTCCCTCTGACGGTGACGGTACCACCCGACGTGAGTCGGTTCAACGGTCCATGATTCTTTGTATAGTGGCTGACTTTCCCTGCGTCATGAGTACCGCGAGGCCCGTCTGGAAGCCAACCTAGCGGTCAGTGGAAACTACCGCCAATTCGTTCTTCACCTTCTCAACTCCAGTGCCGTCGAGGACGCCGATCTCCGAGGCTTTGTCCGCTCGTCATTTGCGGCCTTGCCCGACAACTCGTACCACTCCAAATTCACCCACTCCTACGCCAACACCCCTGTCAACGTCCGCCTCCAACTCGAACACCGGTCGCCTCTGGGACGCTTATCGTGCGTGGATCAATGCCCCCGGGGTGCGGGCCCAGCGAGTCGTCGCCAAGGTGCTCAAGCCCATGATATTCGGTGGTGTGCACGGAAGGGACTGGTCGAGTTATAGGAGCTCCGGTGCCGCGATTGCCGCGTGCAACAACGAGGCGGCGCTTCTGGAAGGCCCGCTGCGTGAGTTGCAGGGGAGTGTGGTGCCGAGACGGTACGCCGCGTTCGTGGGGTACATACGAGCGAGCCGGGGGTATCATGAGCTCGGGCGGATTCACTTTGAGGTGCACGAAGATGTGGGCGTGGCTGCAGGGGATGAAGACGGGGTCTACGGCCTGCCACTGGACGAGAGGTACGCGATCTTCCTCAAGTATCCCTGACTGACGTTATGCGCTGACAGCTCTCATGGCAGACTTGCAATTGAGAGCCTCTATCTCCAACTGCACGCCGCTCGAGTGCTCCATAATGATGTAGAGGAGAGGCATATCATGAGGCGGCCGGACGGGCGTTTTGCGCTGATAGATTTCGAGGGTGCCCAGTTGGTTGAGGAGGGAGAGAGTGGGGATGCGAAGCTGAGAAGTGAGCTCGCCGAGGTGAGGTACCTCTTGGGGCTGGACGAGGATGAGGGCCCAGAATGATACACGCTGTAAGTCGCGAGCTGGATAGGTCTAGAGAGGCGAGACATTTAGTCGAGGTTCGATAGTCTTGATCTACGGTAACCGTCGTGGTGGAAGCACATAGATTATCATGGTCTTTGTACACATTTCGTTACATTTTATATGTCACCCGACAATATTCCGATAAGTGGCGCTGTGAGACAAGATGGTGCAATGAGCCAACGAGTGGCATAGCAGCAGAAGTTGAAGCACAAACGATGATGGCATGATGGCACGCACCACACCGACCACAGTCCACAAGAAACGGAAAGCAAATGTCCGGACAGACTGTCCGGACACACGCGTTCCTGATGCCAGCAACAATTACAGCTGTCGAAGAGCCTTGGCTCGTTTTGAGCACCGTCAACAGTCGCAACAGTCCATTCACAACACCCCAAGCCAGTCAAAGCCATGAGGGTAAGCCCACGCCCCAGACACCTCGGCTTGTGCTAACCCCCCTCCAGATCGCAATCCAAGGCTGCTCCCACGGCAGCCTCACCGCCATCTACGACACCGTCCTCGCGCACAACGCCCGCTCCCCCAAGCCCGTCGACCTCCTCCTCCTCTGCGGCGACTTCCAAGCCCTCCGCTCTGCCCATGATTTCGATTCCCTCGCCGTCCCCCAAAAGTTTCGCTCGCTCGGGACATTCCATGACTTCTACGCGGGCAGGCTGAAAGCCCCCGTGCTGACTATCGTGATCGGGGGAAATCACGAGGCGAGCAATTATATGTGGGAGCTATATCATGGGGGTTGGCTTGCGCCGAATATCTATTACCTCGGGGCGGCGGGGAGTGTGTTGGTAGATGGGATCAGGATCGCGGGGGCGAGTGGGATTTACAAGCAATTTGATTACACCAAGGGTGCGTTGTTTTTGCCGCTGGTGGGAGAGTGAGGTGCTGACCTAGGACGCAGGCCATCATGAGAAGGTGCCGTTCAACAACTCGACGCTGAGGAGCGTGTATCACATCCGCGAGTACGACGTGATGAAACTCATGCAGGTGGGTTGCCGCCCGTGGGTCATGAGCGATGCAAAACCCAGCTCACACGTTGTTCATACCACAGCTGCCCCCCGCTCCCAACACTTTGTTCATGTCCCACGACTGGCCCATCTCTATCGCCCGGCACGGTGACACACGAGGTCTCTTGAAACGAAAACCATTCTTCGAGGAAGAGGTGCGTAGCCTGCTGATTGGACGACGACATTCAACAGCCGCCGAGCAATGCTAACGTCAACACCCCCAGATCAAAACCAACACCCTCGGCTCTCCACCCCTCCTCACCCTCCTGAACCATCTCCAGCCATCCTACTGGTTCGCTGCGCACCTGCACGTCAAGTTCGCTGCGCTGTACGAGCACAAAGTGGCGAGCCACGCGCCGGATGTCGGTGAGGGCGAGGGGAAAGTGATGGAGAACGGAAGGGGCGCCGGGGGGGAGGATGAGGAGTATGATATGGAGAGGGAGTTGGAGGCGGCGCTGGCGGGGGCTGAGATCGAGCCTGAGGCCGCCCCGACCACCGTTGAATCGAAGGCCGATCCTGCCGCTGCACCCGTTTCTGCCGCGCCCACCGTTCCCGCTGCCAACCCAGACGAGATCGCCCTCGACCTAGACGACGAGCTCGACCTCGGACTCTCGGGCCCGCTCGCACAAGAGACGAACCCGGACGAGATCGTGCTGGACGATGAAGAGTTTGACGACGAGGAACCGCCTGCAGATGCGCTGTCGACAACTGAAGCGGGCCCATCAAAGCCTGCGCCGTTCGTCCCGGCGGGGGTGCATGCCGTCAACCCGGAGGAGATCGCAATATCGGACGACGAGTTTGACGACCCCGCTGCTCCCGTCCCCGCTCCCGCCCCAGCAACTGCCGCAGATGACAACGACATCGACGAATCCGTTGACCTCGTCGAGCAAGCGCGCCGCTCCGGCGGACACGCCGCCGGGGAGATCGCGGCGCCAGAGGAGGACGTGAAGCAGGCGATGGAGACTGTGCATGCTGAGGAGGAAGAACGGCGGAGAGCGCAGGAGATGGCGCGGGCAACAGCCGAGTTTGTGGTGGCTGGGGGGCTGGGAGAGCCGGGTATGACCAAGTTCTTGGCGTTGGATAAATGTGGACCGGGGAAGGACCACATGCAGGTGAGTCTGTGTGCTATTTCTTCAGGCAACATCTCAACTGATCAAGCACTCCATGGCAACAGTTCCTTGAGATCCCCGCACCCCTCCCCTCATCAACGCCCGGTCGCCCCCGCATCACCTTCGACCCCCAATGGCTCGCCATCACCCGCGCCCTCCACCCCTGGCTCTCTACCACATACGAACAAAAACAGCTCCCCTCGCGCGAGGCTATCGAGCAGCTCGTCGCGGACGAGGTCGCGAGGATAGAGTCGGACGGGCTGTTAGTGCCCGAGCTGCATGGGCCGGTGGGGGAAGGGGGACAACCGGTGGAGGTGGTAGAGGGGGACGGGGAGGAGGCTCAAGGGCCGGCGCCGTTGGTGTGGGAGACGGGTCTGATAGATATCGACCGCGTGCAGAAGTTCTGGCCGACAGCCCCGCCGACCAGGGGACCGGGTCATCAAGCTGAGGGATCACCAGGTACGTTATTCTCCTCCCCACAGCTAAGATACTATGTATAGTCGACATGGACACGGGTAAAGCTGACGGGATGGGATCGCAGGCGCGTGGTACACCAACCCGCAGACGGAGGCGTTCTGTGGGATGCTAGGGCTGAAGAACATGGTGAACCCTGCACCGTCGGCTAGATGATTCTCACTCTCTCTTTTAGGCTTGGGGGGTTGATGATATATGGCCAGGGGTGGAGGGGCAGGCGGCGCTAGGCGTTTTTGGAGACACATGGGCAACCTCGACAGGCGTTGCACGTTGTATACAACACAGCATCATCATGTATGGCGTTATCAGACCTTATCGGGCGCACCAGAACATCAAGGCCAGGGGCAATACATATGATGCAATGCATGTCAACATCAACTCGACGATAGTCAGCCCTCTACCTACTTTTTGTCCAGCAAACCAGAACTCAGCAGAGCAGACCGTCGCAGTCGAACTGAACTCGCAGTGAAATTTCGACAGAAATTAGTGCATCCGACTTCACCCTCCTTGCGTAGCCGGCTGCTCCGGAGTCAGACGACTGGCTTGGGGTTGAAGTCGTAGTCGACTCAGCACCCATGCCAGAGACCAGACTCCTTTCCTCGCTCGTGTTGGACGAGCAGCAGGCCCGCAGGGGTCAAAAAGCCAGATACCGACTTTTCTGCCAAAGTTCCACTGCGAGTTCCACGCGATTGAAACGGTGTGTTGTGCGGGGAGTCTTCCGCAAGCCGTGCTGCTCGAGTGGTTTGAAAAGGAAAGAAGGATGATGGAGAAGAGGATGATGATCCACGAGCTCAATTTGAACGGACATGTGGTGAGGGCGGAGAAACCGGCGCTTTACGTTTGTGGCGGCGGCGTGCGAACAGGCTTCTTCACCCCCCAAGTTCAGCTTGCAAGCAGTCTGCAGTGTCCGCACACACGCCCTCGCACCATGGCTTCATGATCGACGTTGTTACCCGTCACTTGCATCCCACGCAGACACTATAATAAAGAAAGAGCGAAGATCCAAAAGAGTTGTATATCCGATTCAAACAAGTGTCCATACGAGGATCTCAAAGGTGGTCATCTCGCGAGAAGGTCGTGTATAAAGATGGAGGGTGGAGACCTCTGAAGATGTACTACAGGAGGCCAGGGGTCACAAGGCTACGCTACGGGAGTGTAATGAAGAGGGGTTTAGGCGAAGATGCCGATGGCAGCGGCGGCAGCGACGAGGACGCCGGCGATGCCAGCGGGCCTGGTGATACCGGCGCCGGAGGTGTTGGAGGACTGCAGGAGGGATATGAGGTCAGCACTGGAATGAACTCATGCTGTGACATCTGCGAGGGGCACTTACGGAGGAGTTGGGGAGGGAAGCGCCAGTGGTAGTGGCCGAGGTGACAGCCGCCGCCGCACCAGTGCTGGTCACGGTCACCGCGGTGCTCGACCCAGCAAGGGTAGTAGGGGCAGTGCTCGAGCTCACAACGCTGCTAGACGAGCTGCTGCTAGAGCTGCTCTCCGCGCTGGAGGAAGAGCTCGAGGACCCGCCGGAGGTGATGTTGAACTGGTTGCTCTGGGCGAGGATGGCGGCGCTGCTCTTGGTGCTGGTGACAAGGTTGATCTGGAAGGCGGTGCCCTCGGGCCAGTCGCCGTCGGGGTAGGAGACGGTGGCAGAGTTGGTGATGTCAGAGTCGCCGGTGGACTGGTTGGCAATGAGGGTGACGGGGGAGTCGGCGAGGTAGCCGGCCTGGGAGGGACAGTGCGGTGGTCAGCGGGGTACTTGGCGGAGACGCGTCGTGGGGATGGATTAGTGAGGCGAGGCGAGGCGAGGTGAGGCTTCGGGCTGGAACGGGGTGAAAGGAAAGTGGAAGGCGGTGGAAGTCTGCTGGGGTCTCTCGCAATCGGATGACCGACTGAGATACCGACCAGCAGCTTCACGCCACCATCACCACCCCCCCGCACCGTCCCATAGCCACACTATACCCGTGCCCATCCATCCTCCTGCCACTCATAGACGCGACGACACTCACCTGGTTCACAAGCTGGACAACAAAGCTGGTGGCGTCGGTGCTGACGGCCTCCCACTCGATGGTCTGGCTGTCCCCGGCCTTCCAGACTGTGTCAGAGTCCGGGGAGGTGACCTTGATGGCGTTGGTGAGGGCAAGGGACGCGAGGAGCGCGGTGATGGTGGCGGTGGAGTACATCTTGTGTGTGGTGTGTGTGAGGTTGGTGGTCGTGAAGAGAGAGTAGAGGTGCTGGGGGCAGTAACGAGTGTGTAATATACGAATGAGTATGTAGCGGGGTGTGAATGAGCGACAAAGGGAGTATATATACGGGCGAAGAAGAGAAGAGCAAAAGCAAAAGAAAGAGCAAACACAGCCTCGCAACAAACTCGCCAGCCGAAAACAACGCGCCTCGAGCGAGGCACGTGCCCTGAGTGCCCTGGATCTGGCCCTGATTCCCGCCGCTCCTCTGCCCGCGAGCAGAGTCAGGGTCACCAAGCTCGGACTTCAGGAACCCTCATCCAGCAAAGTTCATCCCCGCCAAGTCGCGCCGACGCGTCGGGGACAGCGAGTGGCGGTGGCAGGGAGAGCGGAGAGGTGAGGGAGAGAGCAGGGGAGATGGCATGCATGACCGCTGGGAGACGCCGCTCGTCGACAGCTGCGAGATGACCCGACGCCGCGTCCGGGTCATCACCGAACAGAGACGCCGTTCAAAGCCGATGAGCTGCTCGTCGTCGGGATCGTCGCTTCGGGCACGCATTTCCTCGTGCTTGCTGCACCGCACGCAGGGCAGACCACCTGCTTTCCATGTCTTCTCCAGCCGGGCATGTGTCGAGGTTGAGAGATATGTTTTGCACGTCTTGGAACGCATCAAATTCTTCACCGACTGGCGTGAATGATTTGACTTTTGACTACGTGGTGTGGGGCAGTCTGCCATCATCAGCAGCTGTTGTGAGTACGATATGCATCTCCGACGCAGCGCTATTATGTACCAGAAAGTCATTACCGGATTATACCAAGGTCCAAATGAAGATGTCCCAGCATTCTTCCCACCCTGCACCCCCCTTACTACACGATGTTGACAGACCGGCTAGCCATCACCCACCACCCAAGGTCGCCCAACAGCTCACTCTGGCGTTTGCCCAGGCAGAGGCTGCGTCGCCAGATGATAGTTTGGAGGCAGCCCATGCGCCTCCATCCCACCATACCCGCTGTCACGAGGATGCAGGCTCCCATGCACGCTCCCACGGACACTCTCATGCACGCTCCCGTCTCTCCCCGGCTCACCCGCCCCGCTAACCCCGCTCGCCCTCTGCCAATACAGATCCGACAGGTTCTCCGTACTCGCAATCGCCGGCAACTGCGGCCCGGGGCTCGCAGCGTACCCCCGAGGCTGCACCAAGCTCGACTGATTTGGCTGCTGTGACCAGCTCCTCTTCTCGCCGCCTGTGCCCCCGGCTGGCACAGCCTGGTCCGTAGACAAGCGAGTGAGGTCGCTGCTCCCCGAGTGGGAGTGGTGCACTGCTTCAGCACCTGACGACCCGTCGGTCGAGGCGTAGATCGTCTCGAGTCCGCCCCCGCCCCCACCGCGGGGCTCGTGTGTCGCGTAAGTCTGGCCAGCCTGCGAGTAGGCTGACGCTGACGATGGAGCAACCGGCACGGCCGGCACGGGGACGTCAGGTGCGTCGCCTCGCCGGGCAGGGGAAGCAGCTGCCGAAGGCGCATAGGTGCTCCGCGGGAAAGACGACGTCGTAGACTCTGGCGGGGGCGGCACCCCCGTCAAGAACGGCGAGCTTTCCCTCGGCGTAAACGTCGGTGTAGGCTCAGGCGACCCCGACGCGCTGAACGACGAAGTCGACCGCCAGTTCAAAAACGGCGTGACCGGCCCACCGCTCCACCCGCTCTTTGGACCAGGGCTGAAACCGGGGCTGTTTGCTGCCGCCACGTCAATCCGGCGGGAAGGGTTCTGTGGGTCAGCGCTGGGACCGTAGTTGCCCCCGCCTTGGGAGTAGAAGGACTGGACGCGGGGGTCATGGGTTCGGCGGCGGCGGAGCCACCAGATGAGAACGACGATGCCGAGGGCGAGGGAGACTACCCCGCCGGCGACACCGCCAGAGATGGCTGCGACGTTCGTCGTCTTCCCCTCGCTCGCCGTGATCGCACCCGCCGTCACCGTCCCCGACGCAGCAGCGTTCGACCCCGTGAGCGACGCGCTCCCGGCCACAGCCGTGCTTGCGCTCCGGTACTCGGTCACGGTGATGGCGTCGCCGTCAGCTGTGCCGTCGAGGGAGGTGGTGGTCCCGCTGGTACCGCCCGTAGTGGTGGCATGGGACGAAGCGTCGGGGTTGATGGTCGAGTTGACGACGGCGTAGTCGAAGCTGATGGCGTTGGTGGCCGAGCCCCCGGTGTTGACGATGCGCACCGAGTGTTCGCCCTCGGATAAGCCTGAAGCAGTGAACCCTGAGTGACAGAAGTTGTAAGTCAGCAATGCCGATCCAGTGAGTCAAATGAAAGCTAGGGCATGCGGCTCACTTGGGACCTGGTACACGAGCGACCAGAAGCTGGCATTGTATATCTGCGCCTCGCCCCCGTCGAGACTGACGGTATAGTTACTGTGGTCCGGGCCGACGGCGGCAAACATCTGGATGGACGACCCCGTGAATCTACAGGTGCGTGAACCCGCGTGTCAGCTTATGGTTCTCGGTCAGCATGAAAGGCTAGAGAAACTGAAGGCTCACTTCAGCTCCATCACAGAGTTCTGCACCGAGTTCAGATGGTTTGTCAGGTTGAAGTATGCTGCAGTGCCACTACCGTAGGGCGCCCATGAGCTGTCGTAAGTGACGGCAGGGGAGGTATCGTCGATGTGTGTGGTGTACAGAGTACCGTCGCTGTTGGGGCCCGCCAGTAAGCGCAAGTGCAAGGCAGAGAGAGAGAGGCAGGACGTACACTGGCTGCGTGACCACGATCCCATCAATATCCAACCACCGATCATTGGTCCCCGTCGCCGCGCCAGAAGTTATGGTTGGGTGATTCGTGACAATCTGAACAGCCGCCAAGTCAGCCTTGCCACGTGTAAGAAGCCGCCCAATACACCATGCAGCTCACAATCACATGCTCCTTCGAGGTATCCAGCCCTGTCCTGACAAAAAGCTGTTGCTGGAACAGAGCCTCCTGGTTGAACCCGTCGATGAACAGCTCATCCCCGCCGTCCACGATAATTGTAAAGAGACCGGTAAGCAACTGCAATGATGGCACTTGCAGCATCGCTCAGCTGGCGAAGCTCACCTCCAAAGACACCGTGATTATCCCGCTTGGCCCCGTACAGTGCTACGCCACTCCCATTGAAACGGTACTCCATGCGATCACCCTGTGCAGCCATACCTTGATCAGCTAGGGGGCCAAAAGCAAGATGGGGCTGGTCTGCACGGATCCCCGCTTACATCTGTAAAAGTGGCGTGGAAAGTCCCCCTGAGGTACTCGGCTGGTTTGCTATCGGGGTACTTCTGGCCTACATAGAGAGGACGAGTCAGCTGGGTCTGTGATGTGGCCCGAAGTATGGCCACGGCCGAGCTGGCAGATAGAAAGCTCACCATTGCTGTGGTTGAACACCCACCCAACTCCGCCGTTTGAGTAGTATGCCACTTGGGGAGAGACGTCGTCGACCTGGGGAGGATCATTCGTCAGCAACAGTTGACTCTAGCACCACTGTACATAGACCCAGGCGACTCACAAAAATGTTCATCGTGGCTCTTCGGTTGACGAATCGAGCGCTATGCTGGCCGATGTAGCGTGTCGGCGGTGGATCAGAGCTGGGCGTCGCGCGGGGGCTCGTCTTTCTCTAGCCTTATAAGGTCGTCCTTGGCTGTTGTGAACACAGCCTCTTGTGTCCACTCGCTTGTGACTCTTGTTTGTGCTTGCGTGTGATTTTGCTTTTGCGCCACCTGCAGATCAGTTCAGAAGGTGAGATGGAGATGAAGGGTTACTTGGCGACTGTGCTCCGATGCCATCAAGAGCCCAAGGCTCATCCAGCAGAGCCGAGAGCCGCTCGGTATAGCTCGGGGCAGGAAAGGATACGCGTCCATGCTTGCCGTCCTTGCACACACTCGTGCACACGAGAAAAAACGCCAAGGGGAAATGGGGCGGGGTGAAACGGTGAGAAGCACAACACAGAGCAAGGGTAGCGCACAGGCGCGCACACAACAGTGCGTATGTACAGCTTCAGGTGGCGGCGGCGAAGAGGGCGAAGAAGCCGGGGCCGGAAGGAGGTCGCCCGCCATACCCGGTGCTATGTCTGATTTATAAGATGGTTGTTTGAACACCGAGATCGCTCTCCATGCATGATTTCAGAGCAAGATCGTCAATCAAAACAGAAGCGCGTCCGGACTTGTTTTAAATGTCCGGACATTGACTTGAGGGACAGAGTGGAGCCCCGTAGATGACGACCGGCGGCAGCCGGTGACTCTGCGCTGGTGCGTGTGTGGGCGGCGATGGTCAGAAGAGCGAGAGTCAGTCCACCCAACTACTCAACTCAACTCTAAGTCGTCTACAATCCACTCTCTTTTTCATGGCACACCGCCATGTCCAAGCTCAACCCCCGCCACCGCTCCCTCCTCGTCGAGGAGGAGTACAACAGCGAGGACTCGGACGCGGACACTGTCGTTCCCGTCAAGCCGATGTGCTTTCTGCTTGAACTTCCTGAGGAGATTCTGGGAGAGATCGGGGGGTGAGTGGGAGGCTGTGACTTGACCACGTCTACGAATTACCGAAATATCACAGCTTACCCTCATTTCGTAGCTATCTATCCCTCCCGCACCTCTTGACTTTCCTATCCCTCAACTCCGTCCTCGTCAACCTCTGCTCATCCATATACTCCCCCGTTCCAACCGTCGTCCGCCGAACCATCCGAGAAGGCCCGCCTTACCATCACGCTCTCGAGAACTTACAAACCACACGATTCTTTGGACCACCCGATGCAGTATGGAAGAAGCCGCTCATGTCGGACATAGCGGTGCAGGCGAAACCAAGATGGATCGTGGAGAACTCGGTGATCAGCGCCGATAATGCGTTTTGGAAGGAGGCGTTTGAGAGGAGGTTCTTGCCGAGTTGGACAAGGTTTATGAAGAGGGGGGATAGCTGGAGAGCCATATTTATCAGGTGGGCTGTTCCATTTGAAGAGAATTGTTGGATGACTTGCTGATGTCAGCACATCACTTTGAAGGATGCTGAACAAGATCGAGCATCATCATGAAGGTTGCACGCATACCGATGCCTACACAGTGAGCTGTTCTGTCAAGATGGCTCTTGACCCAAGCTGATCCATATGTGCCGCCCCATTGCAGCGCTTTGTCACTTTGCATCGAAATGGCTCGGCCAGCATCAACCGCATGTCCGCTCGTGACTTCAACCCGTACTTCATCTTTGACGAGCTCAAGTGAGTGCTCACCCTCCTATCGTCTTACGTCGAAGACAGCAAGGCTGACCAAGTCCTGTCAGGCGGCAAAATAACTTCACTATGCACCCCACCGAAATGCGCGAGGTCATCCGTCTCCAGGACGTCCGCATCATTGCCATCGGCATCCTCACCGACAAACCTTCCTCATTCGTCAACCCCAACGCGCACCTCGTCCTCCACCCTCCCCTTCTCCGTCCCTACTCCACATTCCTTCCAGACAGCATGGAGCCTGACATGGAAGTCACATCCAGAAAGCCAAATGAGAAGAGTCCTGCTGCTGCGGGAGCATCAGCGAGACAACGGATCTGGTCACAGGACTTTGAGGATCACAGCGACGACCCCAGCGTGCTCTACCCCATGACAGCGGCTGAGCTCTCCCTCATCCCCACCTCCGAGTCTCACTCCACCACCCGCACATCCGTCATCCACATGCCTCATTTCCGGCGCGCCTCCGAGTCTGCCTCCTCCAGCGCAAGCGCATCGGGGTCGCAGACTTCCCCACTGCGTAGCATGAAGCGCCGGATGTCGGAAGCCCGCGTGGGTCGGGCAGGGAGCTCGAATGGTCTGGGGGAGACGGGGAGGGTGGAGCTGGGTACGGGTGCGACGGAGGGGAGGAGGAGGATGTCGTTTGGGGGGATGGTGTATCGCACACGATCGGGAGGTGGACAGTCTTCGGCGCAAGGGCAAGCACAGGAGGCGGGGACGTTGACATCCGTCCCGGACTTGCCTCCTTCACCTCCACTCCAAAGCCCGCCTTTGGGGTCCGACCGCTCTGACCGCTCCCACCTTCGTACCCCATCCCCGACCCCCTCTCTCCCATCCCTCCCACCTCCATCACCCTCCCTCGACACGTTCATCGCCCCAAGCATCACCTCCGCTCCCTACACCCCTTTCACCCACCCTCTCCCCGCGCCGTCCTACCGAGCATACCCCAACTTCACCCCGCCCCCCTTCCCCATCGCCGACTGGGCCAAGGTGCACGACACGGGGAGGCACAAAGACGATGTGCCGATGGCGGATTGCCGGGCGAGGTGGAAGGAGATTGAAGATGAGGAAGTGCAGCCGGGGAATGTGCCGTGGCAGTATGAAGGTGGGAGGATGGCCGAGTGGCATGAGGAGCCGGGGAAGAAGGGTGTGAAGAAACGCTGGCTGGGTCCAATGATGTGAGTCTTGCAGGCTCCCGCAAAGAGGCAGCGTATTGACAGAAAGACTCTGCAGGCTCGTAGCCCAGCTGTGCC
Source organism: Cryptococcus sp. DSM 104549 (assembly GCA_036427605.1). NCBI lineage: Eukaryota > Fungi > Basidiomycota > Tremellomycetes > Tremellales > Cryptococcaceae > Cryptococcus > Cryptococcus jaspeensis. Next base: position 3,009,402 of record CP144044.1, on the reverse strand, counting down.
CGTCTTGGTGCCGTACGGCCCACCCACAAGGCTCCTCTCTCGACACAGCGCTCGAAGGCGCGCGCGTCAACCTGGGGCCCGTGGGGCGGTACGTCTCATTGGACTTTGAAGATGTCAGGGCGCTGTTCCCGTGGCTGGAGTTGCAGGGTGGTGGGGGCAATGATGCGAGGGCCATGAGAAGCGGGTATGGGTTTGAGTGAGGTGCTCGATGAGTTGTAACTCGTGACTGTTGACATGATTCCGTGTTGAGACGAGTGACTGTATTTCATGTTGGCATCTATGAAATGGGCATTTCTATTTTGTGGGATTTGCTTGTCTAAGATTTATACTGTACTAGTGTAACAACGCATGCACGCAACTCTTTTAAGAGAAGATTTCAAACCTCAATGCACTTTCCCCTCCTTCTCCCTGATCTTGAACGCCCCCCGCTGCCTCACCTCTTCAACCTGCCCCAACGCCCACTCCCTACACCCCTCCAGCTCCCCCTCACCATCCGCCCACCTCTTCCTCGCCACAATCCCCCACCCTTTCGTCGACGGCACCCTCAACCCTTCCTTCTCCCACTCCCACCCGCACTGCAGCCCCACCCACCCCAGCCACATCAGGTAGGACTTGTACCGGCTCATGCCGGGCTCGAGGCCGGCTTCGAACCCGCCTGCGGGGGTGTGCGGGTGGGGCGGGGCGGTGTAGTTGAGTTGGACGAAGGCGGAGTCGAGAGTGTGGAGGCAGCAGGGGAGGGAGAGGTGTGGGACGGGGGTGGAGGGGATGAGGGAGAGGAGCGGGATCCATGGCTGTGCGAAGCGGGTAACGTCAGTAATAATCGCCTCATTGTTCTTATCGGCTGACTCACTGTGAGCTCATCGGCATGGTTCCCAATGAGGAACGTCCCCTCTTTCACCACACACGCTTCCTTCCCAGGCCAAGAGCCTGATTTCCACTGGTCCATCGTCTCTGGGAACCAGCTCGCCGGGTCGACAGGCAGCTCGACGAGAGCGTCCTGCGTCTTTGGGGGGTAGAGGGGCCATGTACGCCTGGTGCGGAGCTCGTAGCCTTTGCCGTAGTATCCCTGGCAAAGAGTTCGTCAGCGAGTGTTTGATACTCGTGGCAGGGATCACTCACCTCGGACGTGAGGATATGCACGAGCAAGCCGTTGCCCTGCCCGACAGTCAGCTGCCCGTACAGATTGCTGTTCTTCAGCTACAAGTCGACACTCACACAGCCAAGATCGACAAACCCCCCCTCCGGCCTCCCCCACTTGTCCCACTCCCTCTCCTCCTCCATCTCATCACGCTTCACCTCTCCTAGATCCCTGGCAGGGTACATCTCCTTCCAAAGAAGCATCAAGAAAGCTGCAATCGCCACGTCCTGTTCACCCCAATCCGAGATATTGTCCATCGGTAAGAGCGGGTCGTCGGGTGATATGAGGGAGGGGGGAGAGTTGATGGCTGGTGAGCTCTGCTCGTTGTTCTCGCGTTGGCTTACGTCCTGCCGGACCGCAATGGTGATTGATTGAGGAGAGGGAACATACCTTCCAGACATGGCGCTTGACGTCCTCCACTTTGCTGTTGTTGGACAAGGGATTTGGCGCACGAGAGTCAAGGTGTCGGTGTCGTTCTTTGAGAGCGAGGTAGAGGTCTTGGAAGTTGTCTCTCGGTACAATGACCTAGGTCTCACATCAGTGTCTGACACCTATACGTTTAGCTCTGCAGGGGGCATGGCACGTACATCATGGATCTTCCTCTTCTGATATCCCACAGCCTGTCCATAGCCGTGCTTGTACAGCCTCTCCAACAACGCCAAGCACGTCCTATACAGCCTCTCATCTGACTTCTCCTTCTCCTTCTCCAGCACCCCCTTGCCCGTACCCGCCGGCGCCTGGTCCACCTCCAGCGTATCGTGCAGTATGACCGCAGGCGGCGGGATGGGCTCGTCTGGTTCTTGGTCGATAGACGGGCCAGCAAGGGGGGATCGTTTTCGAGGTTTGGGGCCGCGTACAGGGAGGGCGTTGGGCTGGGCGGAGGTGGGGGATGGGGTGAGGATGGCGGTGGAGGCGGGGGCGTCGGGGAAGGGGAGGTAGTGGATGGAGATACGACCGCGGACTTCGGGCTTGTCCTCGTCTGCCCCATCGACCTTCCCAGTCTTGTCTTCTGGCTCCTCAGCACCATCTGCAGCCTTGCAGTTGATGGCCTCTTCGTCCTCGTCTTCATCTCCCTCCCCATCCCACTCTTCCCACCTGAACGCAATCTTCCTCACAGGCGGGTGGTAGTACGGCACCTCCCCCTTCTCCTTCACCTCTGGTACCAACACCACCAGCCCTCCCTCTTTCCCACCCTTTTCCATCTCCGTCCCCTTCACTTCCCCCTCCTTTCCCTCCCCCTCACCCACTTTCACATGCCCATCCTCGCGTGAGCGATAGAACAGGCAAGTCTGGTACAACCTGCCATCGCGTTTTGGCTGGCGAGGCATGAGCCTGAGCCGTACCCGCTCTACCAGCTCCAAGCCCAACCGCTTCCCCTCATCCTCACCCTCCAGCCCCTTCTCAGTAGCCTCGGGGTCAGCAGACTCGGCAGCTTTCACAGCGTCCAGCCCCGCCGGACCGACAGGCTCTGCTCGCAAGATCAGACTCGAGTTCCTCTCGGGGTGCAAGCACAGTCCCTTAAGCGTCGCAAGGAAGACCGAGAGGGGGAAATGGCACGGCGAAGAGAGCACGGGTAACCACTGGTCGTCGGGGTCATAGATCGAGAGGGAGGCAAGCTCGGCGTCTGGGGTGGGCGCGAGGGCGGGCACGTCGGTCGGGGGAGGTGTAGTGGGTGCGGGGGAGAGAGGGGAAGGGGTATCGGCGGTGAAGCGGGTGGGTTTGAAGGATGGGGTTTTGTATCCCCCTAGAGGGATTGGCGAGGCCATTTGGAGGTTGACGGTGGCGCTTTTGAGTCAGTTGCAGATGTGGTGGGAAAGTCGAGAGGAGAACGATCGTAAAGATGACTGAGAATCACGTCCCGCCAACTTTCCCGGTGGAGGTCATCCACCTGCTTGGTCCTTGCTCATCATCGCGATATCCTGATGCCACATCTCTTGGTGGTTCTCATGTCTCATGATTTAACAAGCAGATGCATGGAGGTAGTCTTGTGGGATTAATTATACACAATGTTAGATGCGATTGCCTGAATAAAAAGCCTTTCGTTACTTATACAAAGGTATCATACACTCCTTTCTCAGATGGCTGTCTCCCCCGGCAGCTTCTCATGACCCCACCCTTCCCTCCCCCTCCCCCCCGTTTCTCATATTCCCATGCCCCATTTATCTCATGATCTATCCCCCAAAACACCCCCAATCCCACCCGGCGCCCCCAACCTCCCTCTTCTCCCCCTACTTCTGCTCCGCCTCTCCTCCCCCGCTGGCTCCCCACCCCTACCCCCTACAACCCCACTCGACCGCCCCTCCCGCTCCCCATCCCCATGCTCATGCACCGCCCCCAACCCCTTCCCATACTCATACCTCTCTGGCGCGATATCCCACCCGGGACTATCCCCTGGCCTGCTTAAGCTCCGCGGGCCGCGCGAGACGCTCGGTGAGGTGCTGGATTTGCTGGAGCGTGAACGGGATCGGCCTGTACCCTGCGACTGTCCCAGGCCCCCGGCTTGCGAGCCTGGGGTCGCCTGGCGGGAGAGAGGGATGTGCATGGGCGGGGTGCCAACAGGCGGGGTCGAAGCGAACCCCATCGCCATGACGTTCCGGAACCCAGATGACTGGGCTGGTGCGGACTGCGGGTGCGAGCGGTTGGCAGACTGGGAGCGGGAGCGCGACGAGTAGCTCCCCGACGGCACGGGGATCGGGAGCCCCTGATTTGAGCTACCTGGCGTACGTGCGTAGGTCAACCCCGGGGTCGAAGTCGCGGGTGCAGGTGACATCTCCAGCGACGGGATAGTCCCGGGCGGAGCCCCCCGGCGAGTTGACCGCCCGCGGCCCATATCGACCGCCTCGAGCCCCTTTGCCAGCTCAGGCGCATCAAAGACGAACATGCTCCTGTGCCCGTGTCCGCTGCTCCTGCTGCGCGAGGCGCTCGCTGAGCGCGATCGGGGCTTGCTGCTGCTATGGAGACCGGAGGGGGAGACGTCCTCTCTCGGGGGCAGGAGGGCGAAGGGGTCGCGTGGGGTGGGGTTGTGGCTGTCGGCGTGGAAGCCGCTGCCGAGGGATGCGCCGCGGTCGCGGGACTGGACGCGAGAGCGGTGGTTGGGAGAGGCGATGGGTACAGGCTGCGCGTTGGTGCCCAGGCCCATGCCCGCCATCCCGAACCCGTCTCTCCGGCGAGAATCCAGCAGCCCTTCCCCCACACCTCTCGCACGACTCCTGCTCCGACTCTTGCTCCGACTCTTCACCTCCGTCCACCCCAACACCGCGTCACTTTCCCTCACCCGCTTGATCGTCCACCGCTTCTCCCTATTCCCATCCAGACAACCCCTTAGACACTCGGACCACTCCCTCCCCAGATCTGGCGGCTCCTCCCAGCTGCCCCGCAGGATCTTCATCTGCAACCGCGGGTCAAACGCGTCGACGAACGGTAGCCTCCCCGTGAGCAGCGCGTGGAGGATGATCCCCACCGCCCAGATATCCTGGGCCAACGACGGCCCAGACGGCGGCGCGCGAAGCAGCTCTGGCGGAGCGTACGGCAGCGACGCGGATGGGAACGGCTGCGCGGGGAGCGCGGGGCTCGCGCTCTCTGGCATGTGGTGTTCGTTCGCGCGGTGGTGGCCATGGTGCGAGTGCGATCCGCCTGAGCGGTACGGCGATGGCCCTCTGGTTGAGCCTCGCGAAAAGTTGCTAGGCAGGGTAGAATGGCGGCCTACGCCCGCGGTGAGTGGGGGAGGGATGGTGGGGAGGCGGTCTTCCTCCCGTGCGCCATTGATCTTTTGCGCCATGTAAAAGTCGCACACCATCACCCGCCCTGCGTGGTCTACGAGGAAATTGTCGAGCTTGAGGTCCCCGTGGAGAATACCGCCGGGGAACCCCTCGAACCCGTCATGCAGTGCCGACACGGCAGCGACGACCCCCGCGAACCACTTCCTCGCCGTCTTGTCGGACCCGCCCTCGCGCTGCAGGACGTCAAGGAGGGACCCGCCAGGCAGGTACGGCATAAAGAGGAAGGTGGCGAATGGGGTGCGGTGCATGTCGAGCAGCGGGAGGAGACTCGGGTGCCGCGGGAGCTCGCGCCACATGCGGATCTCCTCCTCAAACTTCTCGAGCGAGCCCGACCGGTCCGACAGGTCGTCCCGCTTGACGATCTTGCACGCAAAGGTCTCGCCGGTCGTGACGTGCAGCGCCTTGCGCACGGTGGAGAACCCGCCTCGACCAACGAGCTTCCCGAGGGTGTACTCTAGCACACGGGCGCCTTGGGCGTCGGGGGCGAGGTTGACCCCGCGGAGGGAGTGGGCAGAGGAAAAGTGGGAGAGGAAAGCGCTGGCTGGGGAGAAGCCGCTCGAGAGATCCGATATGGTCGGAGAGGGCGGGCCAGAGGGCCCCGGGTCAGAGAGGAAGGAAGGCGACGGGATAGAGTTGTATGTGGTTGTGTTGATCTGGGATTGTGGCGGCTGTGCGTGGTGGGAGAAGAGAGGATGGCGGGATGCCGCTGGCGGTGTGTAGACCCCGTTCCCGTTGCCGTTCGTGCTCCCGCCGGCGCCCCCGCCGACGCTGGCATTGCTGGGCGTCGGCGACCCCAGATTCGACCCCGCCTGGCCAAAGCTGAGCTCTCCGCGAACCCCGCCGCCAAACACCCCCGGCGCTCTCAGACTCGTGGCGCGCCGTACACCTTCCGCGCCTCCCTCGCCTTCCGCTGCAGCACTCGCCGCCGGCGAACCCCCAACTCCTCCTATCCCGAACACCGCCCCGCGTGATGCAGCCGCCCCCGACCTGGCGGGGCCGTTGCTTCCTTCTCCGTGATTCAGCCCCGAGTCATAGCTTCCCGACCTGGCGGTGTGGAGTCGCTGGATGAAGAGTGAGGCGGGTGAGGGCTGGGGAGAGCTGGATCCTGAGGCAGCGGCGGTAGCAGCGGCGGAAGTTGTGTGTGGGGGTGGGGATGGTGTGGAGGCGTGCAGCATCCTAGTTATGTAGTATTGTCAGCTTTCTAGACAGCTAAGGTATGCCCCTGGCAAGCTGCATATATACGCCAGAGAGAGACGACGGATGCAGCGACGAGGCCCAAGCCCACTCCGCACAGGTGACCAACGTGCCCGCGACGATTGGCTTGGAGACTCACGAATTCCCGACACTGCCGCTTCTATTCTTGGTATGCAAGTAGCTGGTGAATGAGTGTCGCTGTGAGCTGTGAGCGCCGTTGAGCTGTGGTGTAGTTTATGGGCTGGTGGCGAGGACTTGGGGAGGGGATTTGTGGTTGTTGAGAAAGGAGAGAAGAAGTGGATGAGAGGAACGGAAAAGGAGAGCGTCGACAGCCAAGCACCGTTCCGGACCGGCGTTTTCCTCCAAGCGGCCGGCAACGTAAACACCACCCACTCACATGATCCACGTCTCGAATCCTCCATGCATGCGGATTTCCATGCATGATGCTTCTCTTGCACACACCATTCAAGAATGCCTCCTCACTGCTTCCCATTGAAGGCTATGTACATACAGATGACTTTACTGCTTGTCCTTCAGTGCCGATCCGTCGGACCTCCGACAAGTGACTCCTTCTTCCGCTCGTCGACTTAAGACGCTGCTCTCGGACTTCGATGAGTCTGAGTTGGCTGCTACTACTATAGACAATACATGGAGTATGGATAGTGTCGTATCGATGGCTATATTGTGCACAACAGGATAGTATTTACAGCTTGTGTTCGTTCAATATCTTCTTCCTGTCAAGTGCGGAAGGCTCGCCCACTGTAGAGCACCTCGACTGAGGCGCCTACACACCAGCCGCCTCAGCATCCACCATATCCTCATCCACCTCTTCCCCCTCCCTGATCAACACCGTCCCCTTGTCCTCTTCCCCCTCCATCTCCACTTCCACAGCACCACCACCCTCCCCACCCTCCCCCTCACTGTCAAGCTCATCCTCCTCTTCCCCAACCAGCACCTCCGGCCCTCCCTCCTCCTCACTCTCCTTATCCATATCCTCATCCGCGCCCTCGTCTCCTTCGCCCTCCGAGTCTGAGCCTCGCTCCGGACCGCGCTTCTTGAGCTCGCCGTGCCAGGGTTTGCCCTCGGGCAGGCCCTTGGCTTCCGCCACGAGCTGTTCCATGCGGTCGCGGAACTTCCAGCAGTGCGTAGCGTAGGATGAGGGCGTTCTGACCGGGAACTGCAATACATATAGACATCAGCATGTCTTTCGAGACCATGATTACCATTTTCACGATTAAATGACCAAAAAAGACTCACCCCCTCGGTATTCTTTGCCCACGCCTGCCAAGTCAAATAACTCGGCAACACCGTCTCCTGCCCCGTCTTCACCACATACGCCGCCATCGCCCTCTCCTCCTCCTCCGTGAACGAGTGCTTGATCTTCATGTCTTTCTCCTTTGGGAGCGCCTGGCGCGCGGTAGGCGGCGGGCGGCGGACCTTCGGAGGCGGGGTAGGGAGGCTAGCGGCAGCCGCGCCGGTCCTTCGGCGGGAGGAGGTGAGCTTGTTGGCGGTTGAGCTTTGCGGGGCGAAGCGGCCGCGGCCGGCTTTCCAGGAGGACCAGTAGAGGGACCAGGAGGAAGTGGTGTATACGCCGTACTGCATCGCCCAGATTCTCGTCAGCCAACATCCACATGACGGTCAGCTGAGACTCACCCTCTCCGCGAGAGCCTCGGCGATCTCCGCCCTCGACAGCCCCTGCTGCTCATACTTTGGCTTCACATGCTTGAATATCGACACGATCTTGTCGTTGGTCATGAACTCGACAGCCCCGCGCGCAGATGCCCCCTTTTGCTGGGTCTTCGGGAGGGCGTCCTCTACGTCGTCGTCGTCCGATTCAGACTCGCTAGGAGGGGCCCGGCCTCGCGCTTGCTGGGGGGATCGAGCACGCGAATGAGCTGCGCCGCTCTGGCGGGGTTGGGGGAGGTGACGAGGGGGAGAGGCTTTCTCGAGGGTGCGGCCGGATTTCTGCTTGTGCCAGCGGATAAAGTACGCGGTCCAGGTGGGCGCGATGTAGACGCCGTACTGTGATGCTACTGGTCAGCGCTGCAAAAGCGATATAACCCGCGACCAATCTCACCTTCTCAGCAAGGTACTCGCCCGCCTCCTTCACACTCAGCCCCGCCGCCCCAATTGCCGGCGACTCCTTCTCAAACGTCAACGACACCTCCGCCCAGCTCAACGTGCTCGGGTTCAAATACCGAGCCTCAGCCGAAGTCTTCTCCAGCTTGCGGCGCTTGCTCGACGGGAGGTCCGGGTCGTCCAAATCTTCCACCGGGATGGGTTTGTCGGACCCGCCGCTGCCGCCTTGCTTTAGGTACACGAACTGGCCTTCTTGGTAGAGATAGCTGAGGTAGAGGTCGCGCCATGTTGCTTGGGAGTAGGTGTTGTACTGTGATGACCACGCCCCATCAGCGTGTGCTCTTCATCCACGAAAAAGCTGTGTAACTCACCTTCTTCTTGAGCTGAGCCACAATGTAGCTATCTCTCACACCCGGCCCGAACGCAAGCATCTCAATCCTAAACACCTCCGCGATCTCCCCCAGCGTCGCCCCCTTGCTCATCACTCTCCTGTACAGCCTTCCACCACTCGTACCGCTGGCTTCCGCCGGGCCCCCAATCTCCAACACCGACTCCGCGTCCTCCTGCGACAGCTCCGAGTCCTCGTCTTCCTCGTCGGACGAGTTGATGCTCGTCAGAGGGGACTCGCTGTCGTCACCGAGTGCGAGTGCTGCGGCAGCGGCAGCTGCTGCTGCCCGGGACGTCGACGGCCGGGCGGTGTCGTGCTTCTTGTTTGGGCCTCTCTTCTTGCGGGTAGCTTTGGGAGGGGTGGGAGCTCGAGAAGTGCGCTTTGAGGAGCTGGCTTCTGCGGTGGGGTGAGGCTTGGAGCTGGGCCCGGAGGCAGGTCTAGCCGCAGCGCGCTGGTGGTACTGGTTGACGGGTAGTGGTGCTGGTGCAGCACCGCCGCGAGGGTGTGCATGGCCGTTCGGGGCGTGCCCATTCGCCTTCCCCTGGTTCCCAGCTGCACCCGGCCCCGGAGCCTGGGGCTGCCCCGCCGAAAGCCCCATGGGCACAACAGCCGGAATAGCAGCCACCGGCATACCCTCTGCCCCCAACTCTCTCGCCTCGAGCCCCTTCAATCGTGCCATCGGTGGGTACGGCATCGTCGTAACGTTCACCGGCCCGCCGATCCTACACCCCGACCAGCCGTTCGGCTCGCCCAAGAACTGCCCGTGCCGGCAACACATGTCGACCCAGACCGAGTCGAGCATGACTTTGTGCTGCCATGGTTCTTCGCATGGCGGGGAGCCGGTGTTGGGGGGTGGGCGCGGCGTGGAGGTGGAGGCAGAGGTGGAAGGCTGGGATTGGCGGCGGCGGGATAAGGGGAGGTGGGAGGGTGGCAGTATGTGTCGCGGATGAGGGATGATTTGGGGTTTATGATGAGCAGCTGGGTGGCCGCGTTGTCGTGGAACGGAGAGATATGTCCTCCTTCGCCCTGTTTGGATTGAATTGCGCATAATCAAGGAGAAACGAAAAGAACACAGAGCCAAAGGACCCTCGTCAGCATCCCTGAAGCCTCGTGTTTTGCCCCAAGACAAGGAAGAGAAAGAAGATGACGCACCCAGATCCGCCTGATTATCTCCATGGCATCAGACAACGACGGGTCAACCCACAAGCTCAGCCCGATACCCGTGTGCGGGTCCACGAATATACCCTTCCCCTCCCAGATGTATGATTTCCCGCCAAACGGATAGAATGTGGGGATGACGTGCTCAACGGATTGAGGTGGAGGGGGTATTGGTGCGCCGGGTGTAGCATTGGGATGCGGCGGCGGGTGGATAGTGCGAGGTGGTTGTGCGTTGTGGGGGGCAGAGGGGGCCCGTGAATGTGCCTGGGAGTGGACGGGAGGCGTGGAATGTGCTTGTACGGGCGTCACCATTGTGCGAGGAGTGCGGGCGGCGTTGCTGATGGGGAACAGAGAGTGAGTAGATGTTGATCGGACGGCGGGACGGGTGTGGTGAGCAGTGATGTGCTTTGCCGTGCTTCTTGCTGCTGAGCGAATGTGGGAAAGAGAATGAATGAAATGAAAGTATAATGTGCGAGGAGAGGATGCAGAGTAGACGAGAGAGAAGGAAGAAGGAAGGAAGGAAGGAAGAGAAGAGGAAGAGAAGGAGAAGAGGACAACAAGCGCATGGACACACACCGACAGGGCCCGGGAGTCGCTAACCACGTGGCGGCGATATGACGGCGATATGGGGCGTGGCGAGTGGAGATCAATCTCATCTCCGCGGCTCTCTCGATGACAAGTCGCGCGCGATGACAAGTCGTTCAAGCGTCCGGGCTCATCCATACATCGTCCATTGCTCTCTATACACTACCTCATAAACAACACACCATGCCCCCCAAAGAGTGAGTCAGCTAGAAGATCTAGAGACTTTGGTGTCAAGCTGACACGTAACGTCCACAGGAACTGGGAAAAGTGTGAGTAGAAGGAACAGTGGAAGCTTGTCGACAACAACGAGCCACCGGCTGACTGGATTGATGTACAGACGAGAAGAAGGTGGGAGACGAGAAGGAGGAGAAGATTGTCGGTATGTGGCTGCATTGGCTTTCTCTCAGAAAGCTATAAGCCATGCTAACGCTCTCTCTCAGCGCTCGATGAGTCCGATATCCAAATCCTCAAGACCTACGTTCGTCTCCACTTCCTTACCACACTTCCCCCACCAACAACAAGCTGACACCCACTACAGGGCCAGGGACCCTACTCGCTCGCACTCAAGAAGATTGAGAATGAGCTGAAGGAGATCCAGAAGCGAGTCAACGAGAAGATGGGTGTTCGCGAATCGGACACGGGGCTTGCGCCGGCCAACTTGTGGGATATCGCGGCGGACAAGCAGAGGGGCGGTAGGCCGCTGCAGGTGGCGAGGTGCCAGACTATCATTCGGGCTAGTGCGTTCATTCTCTCATCCATTTCAATGTCTACCGCGAACATGATGTCAAATAGACAGGAAGCTGACCATCGAGGATCTCACACAGCCAACCCGCCAGCCGCCGACCAGCCGCTGAACCCGCAAGACGGCGCGGGCGCAGGCAACCCTGACGGCGATCGCTATGTCATCTCCATCAAGCAGGTCGCCAAGTTTGTCGTCGGTCTCGGCGAGCAGGTGGCCCCCACCGATGTTGAGGAGGGCATGCGTGTTGGGTAAGTCCAAATAACATGTGTCGAAGGCTTCAGAGGAACAAGCTGACATGGAGATGGCCCTCGCGTGACAGTGTCGACCAAGTGACGTACAAGATCATGATCCCCTTACCGCCCAAGATCGACCCGTCGGTCACGATGATGCAGGTCGAGGAGCGCCCGTCGGTGACCTACGCCGATGTCGGTGGGTGCAAGGAGCAGATCGAGAAGTTGCGCGAGGTTGTCGAGTTGCCCTTATTAGAGGTGCGTATCCTTTCCGCCCGAAATAGGGAGGAACACTAACGCTGACCTCTGGCAATGACCATAGCCTGAGAGGTTCGCTACTCTCGGTATCGAGCCTCCCAAGGGTGTGCTGCTCTACGGCCCGCCTGGTACGGGTAAGACCCTCTGTGCTCGAGCGGTTGCCAACCGAACCGACAGTACTTTCATCCGAGGTACGTCTCCTCCCCTCTACCTCCATCACCCCACATCTCGCTAACCGCCACCCTCCTATAGTCATCGGTTCCGAGCTCGTCCAGAAGTACATCGGAGAGGGTGCCCGCATGGTCCGCGAGCTCTTCGAGATGGCGCGCTCCAAGAAGGCGTGCATCATCTTCTTTGACGAGATTGACGCGGTCGGTGGCGCGCGATTCGACGACGGTGCGGGCGGAGACAATGAGGTGCAGAGGACAATGTTGGAGTTGATCAACCAGCTGGATGGGTTCGACCCTCGAGGGAACATCAAGGTCATCATGGCTACCAACCGGTGGGTGTTCACTTTGGTTCACATTGTCGCCTGGTGATCGTTGGAGCCTACGAAACTGACCAGGCGGCGGTGGGATGAAATGACAGACCGGACACGCTCGACCCCGCTCTTCTCCGACCGGGACGTCTCGATCGTAAGGTCGAGTTCAGCTTGCCCGACAACGAGGGCAGGACCAACATCCTCAAGATCCACGGGAAGAGGTGCGTCATTAGGTTCTGAACCCTTCAAGAACCAGTAACAGGAAGGAACCGCCAGCTGACATTGTTTTTTGCGACCTACAGTATGAGCGTCGAGAGGGATATCCGATACGACCTGATCGCGAGGTTGTGCCCTAACGCAACCGGTGCCGAGCTCAAGTCTGTCGCTACCGAGGTACGTATCTCCTCTCCCTTCCCACCCCTCGACCCACCTCAATCGCGTTCCTGCAATCCATTCTGGGCCTGCTGCTGACGTGACACCACCACCACACAGGCCGGCATGTTCGCCATCCGCGCGCGCCGGAAGGTCGCCACCGAGCGAGACTTCCTCGACGCCGTGGAGAAGGTTATCCGACAGGGCACAAAGTTCTCGAGTACGGCGTTGTATGCGCAGTACAACTAAGTGTATTGTGCGGATGGGTGGGCGCGGGGGGCGTGGTGGCGCTGGCTGGCTGTTGGAGTGGGCGTGGGAGTATGGCCCGGGGTGAGAGATATTGGGGTGTTTGTAAGAATGATAGAAAGGATCATGCATTGATGACTCGATGAAATTACTGGCGAATAGAACATGGTACATTTTGTAAGAATGACTGACTATGGGCTACACTGGAAACAGCGAGAACATGTCGTCTACTCCTCTGCCTTGACTTTCTTAGGTCTCCCAGCCTTCTTCTTAGCCGCCACCGGAGCCGCACTCTCCTCGTCCTCCGCCACGACCTCCTCCTTCACCTTCTTCCCTCTCCCTCCCTTCGCTTTCGCCCCTTTCGCCTTCCCCTTGCCCTTCTCACCCTCCCCAACTTCCATCCCGGGATCATCCGCCGCAGGCACAACCTCCCCGTCCTCCCCGATACCCTCGTCCCCCACTCCGCCGTCACCTTCTTTCTCAATGTCCGAGAGGAGGATAGGGGAGCCTGTTGTGGGGTCGACTTCGCCAGTGGATTTTGTTTTCCTGTGGAAGGTGGGTTGGTGAGTTAATTGGGCAAAGGGGGTGAAGGGAGGTAAGGCTTACTTCTTGAGGTTGCTCTTCCGACCTTTGGTCTGCATGCTCGGGCTGGGGTCTGGCGGGCGGAGGTTGTCGTGGATGACTGGGGCGAGGTCGCTATTCCCAACACGGGATGTCAGCGTCTTCGTTCCTGGCTTGGACGGTCCAAGAAGGCGTTGGAAGAGGCTTACTAGATCCGGTAAAGCTCAAATACGGCTTGCTCCTGCACTCAAGTCATCAGCTCTGGCCCAGCAGGACTAATCTCAGGCGAAGACTTGACGCACCTTATCCTTCGCCTCGATCATCAAGTCCACATCATCCGGCAACCCCACCGGCAAACTCTTACACCGATCCGCATGCGCCCTCCTCTCCATCACGCTTACCGCCCCCGGCCTGGGCTCGGACAGGTGCTGCTTCATCTTGATCCCGCGCTTGTGCCACGTCTCAGCGATGCGGGGGATGAGCTCGGTGGGCGGGGTGGAGGAAGGGTTGATCCAGTCGTGGTGGTAGTCGAAGATGATGGGGATGGAGAGGGATTCGCAGAGGGGGAAGAGGTCGTCGACGTTGTAGCAGATCTGCGGGGGGAGGGCGAGGAAGAGTCAGCTGGATGGCACATGGACAGGGATGGTAGCGGAGTGCGGAGCTGACCTCGTCGTTCTCGAGCACCAGTCTGGCCTTGACGTTATCCTTCAGCTTCGTGGTGAAGTTCTCTCTGAACCGCTCGAGGGTGGCTTCCTTATCTCCAAAGATACCACCCATATGAATGCTACCCAGCGAGTCAGCTCTTCCTCCCCGTGTGACACAGTGGACGACGGGCGACTCACATCATCACGCCATCTTGATCCAGCCCCATACGATCCATGATCTCGCACTGATACTCGAGCTCTCTGATGCTCGAATCGATCACAGGCTTTCTCGGTGACCCGAGCTGCGTAAACTACCCATCCCGTCAAATCAGTATGGTATGTCTCAAGTCTTCCACACGCGGATTCCAATAGACACCCGACTCACTTGGCCGGGGTGCATCGTCAGTCGATGCCCGTACTTCTTGGCGAGGTCGCCCGCCTCGCGCAGCTCGGCATCGGCAAAGGAGAGGTCGTAGCCGTATTTGGCGTGGGATGCGAAAGGGAACATCTCGGAGGACATGCGCATAAAACGAATGCTAGGTGTGCAGATAGGTTAGCTCTTCGAGTGAGCTGAGGAATGCCTATCTGTCCGACAGAGAGGAGGAGCGCACTTATTGTCTTCGTTCCACTACACCATAGCGTAAGCCTGAGTGTTTCCTAAACCTGCTGACACTCAGGCTCACCTGGATCATAGTCTTGAGGTCCCGCACGTTCATAAGCGCCAGACCTTTAGGCAGTTCCATGCCTTCATCCTCGATACTCGCGATGCGACACGTCCGCGAGCAGAAGATGCTGTCGGGCTTGGTACTGCGCAGGACGGTGTTGAGGCAGGCATAGCCCAGTCGGCCTGTTCGTAGCGTCAGCTTATGCACTGCCTGCACATTTGCAGCGATTGATTCAGCTCACCCTTGAAAGTCGTGGTCTTCTTCTCGACCTCGGGGATCTCGTACACCTTCTTCGGGTACTCGCGCGGCTTCCTCTTCTTCTTGACCACCTCGTTCCCGTCCTCGTCGTACACCGGCTCGTCCTTGGCGATCCTAGATTTCTTCGGCGTCGCCTTCTTTGGCTTCACCTCTCCCTCTTCCTCTTTCACCTCTCCGTCGCCCACCGGCCCTGAAGCTTTGGCAGCTGCTGCCTTGGGCTTACGTTTCTTTGGAGCCGGCTTGGGCTCGGGCGACCCCAGCTCCGAGAGCGAAGACGACGACGAGTTGCCGTCCGTGTACGCCGACTTTTGCGCGCGCTTGCGCTTGGACAGGACGCGTTCCGAAGCGTCATCCACAGCCCGCTCCATCTCTTCAGCGTCAACACTGGGCTTGACCAGCGGGTCTGCAGGGGCCACGACGGGGATGACTGGCTCCACGAGGGGCATATTTTGGACCGCCTCGACCAGGGTAGAAGATGGTTTGGTGCGGGCGGAGGCGCGTCGGGGGGGCATGGTGGATATTTGGGCGCGTGGGGTTATTCGTAATGGGCTGAATGTAGGTGTGTGGGGGTAGCAGTAGTGGGTTTGCGGCGAGTGAAAGTGGTGGCGGGGCAGTCGGTGTCGAAGAGAGGATCGTAGGGCCGCAAGGGACATGTAATTGAGTGGGTGAGTGGTAGTTTGAAAGAGAAAAAAGTCAGACACGCTTCTGTGAAGACTCACCCATAGCCCCCGCCTCCCTCTGCCCTTCCCCCCTCCATGACTCCATCCTCTCCAGCAGCTGAATGAAGCTCTGCCGGGATCGAGATGACGGCGATCGACAGCACCAAAACGTCACTCGGCGTGGCTGGGCGGCGGTGGCCGTTACAAAGAGATGTTACGTAACTTTGCCACGCGACGAGGCACCAGGGTTGTACCTATAGCGCGTCTCATTTTCAGGGTTCTGGGCCGGTTGTATGCGAGCCTCCTGGACGGGATCAAATCGGACGCGTCACGCACAGCACCGTTACTTTTTCACCCTTTGCCTTCCCACTCTTGTCACTCAACCTCGCACCCACACCCCGTCCACTCGTTTGTGCAGCCCCCCCTCTCGTCGTCCGCCACCCACGACACGATACCCCCTCCTCCCCAACGGTCTAGACGGCCAGGGCTCCCGGAAACATTGACTGTTTGACACTCTTTGACAGAGCGTCTTTTCCTTCGCGTCGCCCCCCCTCTCTCGACCGACACCCCGTCTCTTGACCCTGTCTATCGCCCATCCCCTTCACCCACGTCTTCTCCCTTCCCCCCACCCCTTCCCTACGCCATGCTCCTCCCATCACTCCTCCTCGCGCTTGCGGCCACCGCCCAGGCCGCGCCCACTCTCAACTACCCCCTCATGGACCAGATGCCCCCCGTCGCACGCGTCGGGTCCGAGTTCGTCTTTGACCTCTTCCCCACCACATTCAACTCCACATCCACCATCACCTACAACACCACCACCCTCCCCTCGTGGCTCTCATGGGACACGCCCACCCTCTCCTTCTACGGGACACCCACCTCCGCGGACCAGGGCCAGGAGGCGATCACCGTGACCGCCACCGACGCCTCTGGCTCGACGCGTTCAAATTTCACCCTCATCGTCACCAACTACTCGGTGCCCGCCGTGCACCAGTCGTTCTACACCCAGATCAACGAGCCCAACCTGCACGACATCGCGTCCGCGTCCATCCTCCCCGCCGGCACGGGCGTGTCCATTCCCCCTTGGTGGTCCTTCTCCCTCGGCTTCCAGCCAGAGACGTTCCGCAAGTCCAAGGTCACGCCCATCAACAACAAGCTGTACTATGCCGCGCGCCTGCGCGGCTCGACAGGCTTGCCGTCGTGGCTCAACTTTGACAACTCGACCTTCACCTTTACGGGTGTCGCGCCGGGCGAGGGGAGCTACACGATTGTCGCGACCGGGACGGACTTTTGGGGGTACACAGGCGCGCAGACGAGCTTTGTGATTGAGGTCGGGGAGGGAGAGGGGATTGAGCTCGCCCGCGGGTACAATTTCACGGATATGCAGGGGATCGCCAGGGGGAAGGTGGACTACGAGGTGGACCTCAGCGGGCTGCTGGTCGGCGGGGAGGCGGTGGAGAAGAGCGACGTGACTGTCATGCTCAATGGGAGCGATTATGATTGGCTGTCTGTGGACAGGTAAGCTGACGAGTCCCTAGGGCAACTACGAGCACAGCTAACATGTTGCACAGCACGACCAATGTCATCTCGGGTACGGTCCCGGATTCGTACCAGAACGGGACCTCGGCACCCCTCTCCGTCCCCATCACCATCGCGTCCACCAACACCTCCAACACCCTGTACCTGACCACCTACATCGGTCTCGACATCGCCCCCTACTTCTTCTCGGCGTACAGCCTCCCCAACGGCACCGTCTCCCCCCTGCAGCAGTACAGCTTTGACCTCTCGTCGTACCGTCTCAACAACACGGCGACCGTCAACGCGTCGGTGTCCCCCACCGACGCGGCGAGCTGGCTCACCTTCCACACCGACAACCTCACCCTCATCGGGACGGCACCGGAGAGCCCAAAGTACAACCAGGTGGAGGTCGTGTTCCAGGCAGCGATCGGCAGCCTTGCGGCGACGACCACCCTCGACATTGCCATCTCTGGCGTGTCGGACACCTCTGGGTCTACTGGCACCGCCCCCGTGCCTTCCACTGGCGGCAGCTCCGGTCTCTCCAAGGGCGCCAAGATCGCCATCGGCGTTGTCCTTGGCCTGCTCCTGCTTGCCCTCATCATCGTGCTCCTCTGGTTCCTATGCTGCCGACGTCGTCGACGCGCAGCGGCCGCCGCTGCGGAAGACGAGAAGCGCGATGAGGACGGGGACCTGTCCAACCGCGCGTCCGTACCGGACCTTTCGGACCCCTTCCGCATGTCGACTGGCCGTCCCCGCGGTATGAGTGCCGCCACGACGGGCTACAACCCTGATGGCAGCCCCACGTCTTTCAGCTCGGCGGCGACGGCGGTGGAGAAGCCTCACAGGATGGACGGGATGAAGGGGATAATCGAGTGGGACGGGGAAGAGCGGTTGATGCAGGGCCCCAACTTCTCTGGGGAAGGCGACTTTGTCGGGTACCCCGACGTGATTGCCACGCAGAACCCGATTGAGGGCGCGGATATGGGGTCGGGCGGGAGCTCGTTCACGGGGAGCGTGATGAGCGAGAGCTCGCGTGCGAGCTGGCAGAGCAAGGAGAGCTTCCAGTGGTCGTCTGGAGAAGGGTTCGGGAGTGGGAGGGTGTATGCGGAGGGGGATGACCTGGAGCGCGCGTCGCTGGGCGCAGTGGGCGGCGGTGCGAGGCTGTCTACCGCGAACAGCATACCCCGCCCCCGCCCCGACTTCACCCCGCGCTACCCGCGTCACCGATCGCCCACGGCGCTTCTGCACCTCACCAATCCGGACGACGCGAGCGAGCACTCGTTCTCCGAGTTCCACTCGTCCGACGACGGCCACGGGCGCGACTCGCTCGCGAGCCAGGGCCAGTCCCGCTCCGGCTTTGAGAGCAACTCGATGATGGGCACAGGCAGCGTCTTCCAGTCGCAGTCCCAGTTCGGCTCGGGCACTGGTACCGGCTCGCTCGGTACGGGTATCGGGCGGAGCGGGATGAGCGGGTTGAGCCAGATTGGGGAGAGCACGCGCTTCGGGATGAGCGAGACGGACGGGACGGATGGGGAGGGCGAGTACAGCGGGGAGGGCGAGGCGGACGAGTCGGCGGTGGTGGCTACGGCGAGGCGGGCGAGCCTCGATGCGCGCCAGCAGCTTGGCGAGAGCCCTCGGCTGGTCCAGCGGGACCGAGCGGCGCGTGACGGGCAGGCGATGAGTGGGATGTTTGACGATGCGGAGAGTCGGCGGTCGACGATGTACGGCGCGGACGGGAGTGTCTTGAATGGGACGGCGGGTGCGAGCGCGGG
The DNA here is from genome assembly GCA_036427605.1 of Cryptococcus sp. DSM 104549. Lineage (NCBI taxonomy): Eukaryota > Fungi > Basidiomycota > Tremellomycetes > Tremellales > Cryptococcaceae > Cryptococcus > Cryptococcus jaspeensis. The sequence continues at coordinate 2,990,678 of CP144044.1, read as the reverse complement.
GTTGGGATACCCCAACTCGGTAATCTACTTTGGCTCCCCCCAGCCGCAGATCGAGGCGGCAGGGGCAGGGAGCCAGCGTGGGAGCATCGGCACGACGTTCAGCACCGTTGACGAGGGGTACACCCCTCGCGCGTCTTATGCGGGGGCTGACGGCGACTCCTCTGCGCGCACGTCTACCATCCGCGCTGTGCCCTTCCGCGAGAACCCGCTCTCCCCTCCTCTTCCACAGGCGAGCTCCTTCATCCGACACCGCCGCACAAACACCGCTGGCTCCGGCTCATCCTCTCGCCCCGCAGGCGTCTCGACCGGCACCAACAACGGGCACGTCGCTGCTGCCGCCAACGAGACTTTCTCGATGCACCCTTCCATCCACCCCCCACCCACCGTCTCCCTCTCTGCCGCGACCTGGTCGTCCAACCCTCCCTCGACGTACCGCGCCGAGGTGGAGGGCGGCGAGCAGCTGCCGTCGTGGTTGCACTTTGATGCGCGCGAGCTGGAGCTGTGGGGTGTGCCCCCCATGCGGAGCTTGGGTGATAAGATGGTGGTGCGGATCGTGGAGCGGTTGCCGCGGGATGCGAGGAGGGCAGACCCGATGAGCTTTGGGTATGAGCCTCCTCAGGAGAGGGAAGTCGGGAGGGTGCTTATCGAGTGAGCTACCGATCTGTTCCGAGCGGCACAATGGATGAGAAGCTAACAAGAGACACGCAGGGTGACGGATAAGCTGAAGAGCCCGCAGTTCGCGCTGGAAGGTTCGCCCCATGCTCTTTGAGATGGGAGGGAGGTGTGGAGGGAGGAAGGAGTGAGAGGGGCGTCGGTGAGATTGAGTGGTGAGTTGTCGTCGATGTTTGCTGGTCACCGACCCCGCTGACCCTCCTCTCCAATCTGTAGAATGCCAACGGCTCCACTAGTCATCACTTCGACGTGCGTACAGGTCGCCCCCCGGTGGGGATATTAGCCTTGTATAATTTGGTGTTTTTTCGGTCGTGTTCTTCGTTTCATTCATTATATTTCCACTCTCGTTAGGTCATTTGACAACCGCAATCTTCATCACACCCCTTCCCCTTCCCACATCCGGTCATTCCAATCACAAAAGTATGGTAGAGCAAATTAGCAGTCAGTTTCCCTGGGTCGTTTCATGCGATAGATGTCGTTTTTTGGGGTTTTAGTACTGCTGGACAATTGGAGATGAAATCGTAACCTGTTTGCCTCGTTGTTCGGTCGGGAAGGGATCGGGACACAGTGCAGCACGTCCACAGTTGTGGCGTACGGACGGATTACAGTCGAGCATGCCCATGTTGTGCAAGTCAGAGAGTACAAATACATCAGTAGCGATAGCAAGCATACAGAATCTGTTCAGTATCGGGAACAAACGACCTAGTTATCTTCCCACACACGCAGCCACGGCAGCAGCACAGCCAAGTCCTCGAGCCCAAACGTCATCTCTCGAAGCTCCCCTCGTCCGTTGAAGCCTTCTCCTTCCACGAACCACGTCCCAGGCGGACCGGGAAGTGTCCTTCCATCAGCGACATCGCGCCATACAGTCAATCTTCCGCGACGTCAGTCCCCATGTCCAAGGGCAGGACAGTCATCACTCACATGGCAGGCCCAATCCACCTCTTGCGCTTCATCGTCTGCAAGTCAAACTCTGCCATCGGTATCGATCCCTCGCCGTTGTCATCGCCCCACAGGTCGGGGTACGGACACGCCGCGTCGTCGACTATCTGGAGGTGATAGAGCCGCATGTCAAGGCGCGGGAGGGAGTGTTTGGGTGGCTTCGCGAGTCCTCGTGGAGCTGGCCGAAGACGCGGATCAGTCTCTGGGTCGAGCTCTGGGCAGAATGTGTAGCCGGGGTAGGCATGATGGGAGGGTGCGGGCTGTGGTTTAGTGATAGATGGTGTCGTCTTTGACAAGCGAGCGTGGAACTGCCATAAGTCCAGGAGTCGTTGGGGGAGCTGAAGTGATGAGACTGGGTGTCAGCTATTGTGCTGCTGCTGAAGCAAAGAGACCTACCGACCTTCATTTGACTGACATTGTTGTCGTCCACCGGTGGCAGGTCCTCGGGCAAGATCTCCGTAAGATGGCGTAGCATGGGCGAGTGAAGTGCTTGGTGGGCATTGACGTTAACGAGCTGGGGGTGCTCGTCGCTCAGCACTCCAATGAGTAGCAAGCGCACGTCCTGCAACCTGACGACTTCTCGGACGGCCGTGGGGTAGCTCGACAGCCCGTGTGCCTCCCTGTGAACCGCGCGATGGTCAGTGTCTCATCCTGCAGTGCGCCCATACGTGGAACTCACTTGAGATCATCGAAGGCGAGGTATGCGCCACGGCGAGAAGAGTGGCGACGGGTGTGTAAGGCTCGGGCTTCCCCGCTGGATTCCAGCACCACGCAGGTCGACTTTTTGGTAAACCGTTTCTATATGGGTGTCAGCAACGATTTGGGACAACGCTCCACCTTGCCTCGCCACCCATTTACATCGTGGTCGAGACTGCACCCGGACACCCGTCTTAGATTGCTGCACGTATATCGGTACTGTCAGCGTCTGCTGAGGTAGCAGTTGAAAGGGCAGGCAGACTTACCGGTAGAAGTCCATCCTCCACGAGCAGTACGACCCCTCTGCCTTCTGCCCCGGCCTCTCCCTTGGTCCCATCGGCTGCGGCGCCCTCCAGCTAGGCAAGAATCTCATTTGAAATGCCTCTTGCCAGAGCCCATCATCCCACAGCGCCGGCTCAAAGTGACTGCCCAGCCAGTCAGCTTTGGCTTGCGTCAGGATCGACAGGAGGAGAGGTTTGGGGTCCGGCGGGAGGAAGATCGAGAGATGCGGGAGGACTGCCAGGGCTCTTGGGTAATGTCCCTGTCTATGAAGTGCTGCGCGGACAGCGTCTGGGAGAGGAGTGAGACCTGTGGTTCGAGTGAGTGAAAGCAGCGCTGGGTGCGCGGATAGGAAGGGGACGAGTGACATGAGCGGTATGACCCTTTGGCGCACCGTCAGCATGTCGATCGAGCTAGCTCACACAGATCATCAAGACTCACTTTGACATCATGCTGAGAATCTCCGTGGGTAGATCCAGGAGTATGCATCTGCCGTCAGCAGGCGGTATACTGGGATCAGCCATGATTGCCAGCGCTAATGATGGGATGAGTGGTTGCTACTGGTGGGTGGTGGCGAGCCGTAGCAAGAGCTCTGTCGGTGGTGTGCGTTATATGTGTACAACCTTCATGCTTTCGGCCGCAGGCATCATGGCTGCGGCAAGGCGGACGCCTCCCTAGCTCGACAACACATGCCGAACGTCGCTCGTTGTTGATGATCAACAGCAACTTCCCACCACCACATGCCTGAAGACGGTTTTCGTCACGGCGCCTCCACCGTGCGGCGAGTGCCACAAGTTGCCCACATCGGCGTTCTTCTTCGCGCATCTCGATTCCACCGCCGTCTTTGGCATCTTCAGTCCATACCGTCATAACCACAGCTCTACATTAACACCGCGCACAGTACAGTCCGCTCCGCATATCCAGCGCCTCGCTCCTCTACCATTCTCGCGTGTTTCACACCATCGATCACTGCACCATGTCGCGAACAGCCATCACCTCCCTTCGCCCTCTTCTCCGCCCCACCCCTCTCTCCCTCTCTGTCCGACACAGCTCCTCTTCCTCCTCTTCCCCTCTGAACGCATCCACTGAGCCCGCATCAGCCTCCACCAGCTCCTCCAACAGCACCTCTCCCGAAGTTCTTCCCCTCCCATGGCCAAAGTACTTGAGCCTGCGACGCGAGAGGCGGTTGTGGTCGACGTTCTCGACGGTGCCGACTACGTTCGCAGGGTTGTTCCTTGGCGGAGGGTACTTTGCGGGGATTGAGGCGGACCCTTCGCAGCTTATCATGGGGATTGAGCCTATGTGAGCTGACTTATTGCAGATAGTGGCGTATGAAGCTGACACTCGCTGTAGGTTTGTGTATGGTGGTGCGACGTGAGTCGGTATGGTATGGCCACGGGCGAGAGATTTGAAGCTGATGCTCAAGGCCTTTGATGTCCTCTCAATCAGTCTTGGGTGTATGGGTGAGCTTGTCTGTCATCCGCCAAGTGGGGACGAAGCTGACCTCGCGCGATACCCCGCTCTACCCCCCGTCATTCCATCCCATCTACGCACAATCTCACTTGACCCGACCTCTCATCCCAAAAGCTCTCGGCTACCTCGCTGGTCCCACCGTCGGCTCCGCCCTCTTCTCCTTCACCCACCCCTCCGTCGCGCGCGGTAACCCTTCGCCACTTGAGGTGATGGACCGCGAGTTCTACCACCGCATCGTGAAGAACAGGGCGGACCCGAGGTTCCAGAGCGTGCAGAACATTGTGCCGGACTTCTATGGCGAGAAGGTGAGCTACCATTCCCGTGATGTTCATCGGCCACATACAGGAGGCAGAGGATGTTAGGAAGAAGCCAGCTCCTAATCAGACCCCATCACAGATCGTGTCACTCTCCACGTACCGACGATGGCTCAGAGATCAGGCTGCCTACAACAAGAAGGCGCAGCATGGTGTACCCGGCGAGGAGCAGTAAGCCGGCAGCAAATGAGAAGGGGTGGAATGGGAGAGGGGGGACTGGAGAAGCGAGAGCGGCATGCACACTCATCACTGACAGCCATTCGTGACGGGAGCCGGGAGGGGCCTCTGAAGAGGAGGTAGTTGTGGAGAGGCAAGTAGAGGGCTCACCTTCCCGCTGCCTTTTGTCGACTCCTCCTGTCACCGGATAACTTACTCACTTTACAGTCTTCGCGCCCGAATATGACAATAATTGAGCAGCTGATGAAAGAGCTGATCCAGTGTGCGGCGCCACCCACAAGCTTCACAATCTCATCACTCAGGCTTCGTACTCTACTGATCGCAAGGTGCTTATCTTGATGTGTCATGGCAATGCCCTCTTTCGATCTAGGCAAGCTCTGATCCTCGTTCCGATAGGTGCGTTGGAAAGATCTCGCAAAACCATGGAGAAAGACCCCCCACACTGCCTACGTAGCATGCGTTTTGAAAGAGATGCGGCCTTCCGCGTCTTATCTAGAGGCAACAATTATCAACTTTTCGCATGTGTATCTCCCGCGCCTCTTCTCATCTGAACCAGCTCCCATTCCCATTCCAATGGTTGCGTTGGATAGGCCTGGCCGAGACATAAAGGAAGACCCCCCACATGAACGTTGCAGCGTGCATCATGCAGGAGCTACGATGGTTCGCGTTCCCTTTAGAGAAAGGTGACCTCCCACTTTTCGCATGTCTGAATCCCCTCTTCTTCTCCGAATCATCTCCGATCTTCATTCTGATAGTTGTACTAGATAGAGTGGGCCAAAATATGAAGAAAGACCCCCCACATGGATAGTGTAGCGTGCGTATTGGAGGAGCTGCGGCGATCCGCGGTTTTCTAGGGAGAGGTGACCTTCCGCTTTGCGTCTATATATTGGCACCCACTTCTCACCTAAATGAACTCCGATTATGATTCTGAAAGCACCGTTGGATAAAGACCATCCTGACCTTCATAATAACCCCCCTTGTCGAGTCTGTAGCATGCATATTGAGCGAGTTACAGCGGTCCAAACTCTTGGTTGAGAACGAAGCGGATAGTGCGGAAGGTGCGGGCGGTGTCCTCAAGCCCGTCCTCGTCCTCGTGGAGTCTTTGGGCCATCCTTTGGTGCCTTGATCTGCGGATCAATGCGTATACCCGCCAGACCTTGTTGATGCGTGATTCAAAGGATGGGCGGAAGGTGCGGAAGGTGGAACGGCGTCGCGGCGCCTCGTGTTCGCCAACGCGTATAGGGACACCGCACAGCCAAAGATTCCCATAGCTCGCCAAAATGCATGCTACAATATCACAACGGGTACTCATCCTGTACGTAGCGAGCAGCGCTAACTATTACCTTAGCCATAAGAGCCTTTGGAGCCCATTTGGGTCGCAAACGGGCACGAATGAACTTCGCGCGGAAGCCTCATCGACTCCCTCTACCTAAATCTAAAGCTGACCATATCTCCCGCAATACGCACGCTACGAGTCCGATGTGGGGGGTCTTTCTTGATATTTCTGGCAGATCTATTCAATGCAATGATCAGAATCAAGATCGAACGTCGTTTAAGGGAAAAGAGGGAAGCTTGATACCCGAAAAGCGGAAGGTCATGTCTGCCTAGATAAAACGCGGATCGTCCTAGGTCCTTCAAAACGCATGCTACAACGTTCATGTGGGGGGTCTTTCTCCGTTTTATGGCCAGATCTATCCAGTGGAGTCATCAGAATGAAGATCGGAGTCCATTCAGAGGAAAGGAGATCGCCAGACGTGCGGCAAGCGGAAGGTCAGAGGTTGTTAGACAAAACACAGATCCTCGTACGTAGCTCCTTCAATATTCACGCTGCAACATCCATGTGGGGGGTCTTTATTCATCTTTTTCCGAGATCTACCCATCTCAGCTATTAGAATGAAAATCGGAGCCTGTTTAAGGGAATGAGGGTGCGTATGGCACGACACCCAACGTCAAGAAGACCACTCGCGCGCCAGCGCCCTCACGCGTCGCGTCGTGGTGCTCAATTGAAAGACCAAGTCCGAAAGGTGTGACGAGGCGTGATGGCCAGCATCGTTTGCTGTCCAAAAGCATCTAAAATATCTGGGTAGCCTGTGTCGGTACACTGCGGTGCCCCGGACTCTTGGCAGAGTGAAGTGCCTGGCTACTCCCCGCGGCGAGAGTTTCGTCCGCGGCCGTTGATGGATGCACGCCGAGTCTTGCTGGGTTGTGTGAGGCGGCTGGCTGGTGACTGGCCTACGTGCAGAGCGGGGTGGTGTTGTCAAAGAGCACGCAGCTTAAGCGTGTCTCATCTCGCCCCAGCGTTTCAGCGAGCAACAGAAGGTGGAGCTCACGAACAGAGCCCTTCGCGCCCCGCGGCCGTCTCTCCCGATTCCAGCGAATCTCCCTTCGTCGCTTCGCGCTGGCAAACACGCAAGCTCGCATCTCGCATCACTTTACGTGAGGCTCCGTGGTCCCCCAGCTTCAATTACCGGGCCGGTACCGAGGTGTGTGCCGGTTCTGCCGAGCAGGGCCGAAACGAAACTGTGAGAGCGCGATTGGTTTGTGGTCTGTCTGAATGAATCTCCACCTGCACCACACGACCAGCATGGCCCCCACCACGATCCAAGAGAAACACGACCCAGACAAACTTTACTCAAGAACTAGTATGCGCACACAAATGCATCATGCACACCTGCTGCGACACCTTTCCCCTTCTGCTTCTTCCCATGTCCCAAGACGACCCCAAGAGCATCATCCAATCTAAGCCTTGACAAAGTCAACACCCTTCTTGATGTTCTTGGCGAGGCTGCGCGTGGGGTGTAAGTCGTGGTTAGCATTGCTATTAGCCTATTTACCGAACGAGGCCTGTATCACGACGCGACTCACTCGGGGAGACAAGCCTTGAGGAGCTCCTCCTCCTCAGCGGAGAGCTGGCCGACGGGGTTGATGGTCTTGACACCCTCGGGCCCGAGCTCGACGTTGGAGGCAAAGTACTCGACGCCCTCAGACTCGTAGAGAGGGGACTTGACGAAAGTGGGCTCCACGACGCCGGACTCGCCGTTGAGCGCGCGGATGAGCGAGTTGGTGAATCGGGCACCGGCTGCAGGTTCACAGGTGGCGGGTCAGCGTGGGTCTGGAGGATGGCAAGGTAATGGAGAACGCACCGTAGCCCATGGAGAGGGTAGCAGACCCGGTGCCAGCCTTGGCCTGGACGACCTCGTCACCGCCGAACTGGATCCTCTTGACGAGGGCCTTGTAGGCCTCGCCAGAAACGTCCTTGCCCTGGGGGGTCTGGGAAAGGAGGGGCACGATGGTAACACCAGAGTGACCACCGACGACGGTCACCTTGACGTCCTTGGGGTCGGCGCCCTTGATCTCGCCGAGGAAGCGGGACGCGCGGACGACGTCAAGGGTGGTGATACCGAAGAGCCTCTTCTCGTCAAAGACGCCGGCCTTCTTGTAGACCTCGGCGAAGATGGGGACGGTGGAGTTGACGGGGTTGGAGATGATGCCGATGAAGGCCTTGGGGCAGTACTTGGCACAGGCCTCGGCGAGGTCTCGGACGATGGAGGCGTTGGTGTTCTGTCAGGTTCGTCAGTACCTGTCTTAGCAACGCAGGTGGCCTCCATCTCAGATACTCACGAAGAGGTCGTCACGGCTGCAAATGGCAAAATTGGCTCCATATCAGCGCTGTACCACTGGAAGGTTCGAGAGGATATGGACTCACGTCATGCCGGGCTTCCTGGGGACACCAGCGGGGATGATGACGACCTCGGCGCCGGTAAGGGCGTCCTTGATGCTACATTGAGAGCCTGTCAGCGACTGTGCCACCTGTATCTTATCCTTTGCCAGCCCTGTACCCTTTTGCTGGGAGCATCCCACGCATGATACAGGCGACTCCGACAGCAAGGCGGAACGACAGCGGCAAGACTCGGGGAAACTCTCAACTCACTCATCCTTCTCAAACCCCTTGACGGTAGAGTTGGTGTTGACGTGGGAGATGTCGGCAGCGACACCGGGGGCACCGCGGATGTCGTAGAGGGAGAGCCCGGTCACGAGGGGGTCGGACTTGAGGAGGAGGGACATGGGCTGGCCGATACCGCCTGTGTGTCCGTATGGTTGGGGGTGCAGTGACAGCGAGATAAAGTGCGATGGGGTGGGAAGGTAGAGGAGAGGGGGTCGGAGGTCGGTCCGAGATCATTTGGAGCAGACGAGCAGACGAGCAGGCATCGAGAGATGAGGAAGAAGGCGCGCAGAACCATCCGTCAGCTCTCTATCCTTCCTCACGTCCACCCCCATTCTCCAGAGGCCCAGCGCGAGAAGAGGAAAACTCACCGGCGGCACCGAGGACGGCGACCTTCCTGTTAGCCCTGGCAGAGCTGGCGAAGCCCCTGACGAGGGAGTTGGTGGACCTGGCGACCTGCTTGGAGAACATTGTGTGGAGTGTGGGTGTTTTTGTTTTGGGTTGTGGGGGGGAAGAGACGGTGTGGTGAAAGAGAAAGAGAAAGAGGAGAGAGAGGTTGGGGAAATGGTGACGACTGCAGTCGCGAGGGGGGTGTTCGGCCAGGCCAGGGATTCGGAAAACTCGGGTTACCGCGGCTTAACTACCGCTTATCCACCGCGGGAATTCGCCGAATCACCGCGCAGAGTGGCAGCACCAGCCAGTGGTAATCGATCCGATGCATACCAAAATACAGACAGCCCACACAGATACAGCGCGCAAGCCCGCGGCCATACATACGCAGCGTCACCCCCAGCACCCCCCTCGCCCTCGTCACGACCCATGCACTCATGATAGACTCCCGACCCCGCCCCCAGCAAGAACAGCCCGTTTCTTCTGATCGTGCCTCCAGATTACTCCCCGGTAGCCATCTCCAGCTTCATCTTGGCGATCGCCGCGGCGGGGTTCAGACCCTTGGGACATGTTCGCGAGCACTACCCCATGCATGTCAGCGCTGTGATGCGTGCACAAGAGACATGGGCGACTCACGTTGAAGATGGTGTGGCACCGGTAGAGGGACATCGAGTTCTGCATCTTCTCCTTGCGCTCGGCGCCGTACGAGTCCTGCGAGGCGAGGAAACGAGTCGCGTCGGTTAGCTCTACCCGGTTAGGAGAAGCCCGGTGGGCGCAGCGGCGGTGGGACGTACTCGGGAGTCAGCCATCCACCTGTACGCCTGCATCAGAACGGCGGGGCCGAGGTACTGGTCTGTGATGCATGGGTCAGCTTGCTGTCCAGAAGAGGTGTTGCTCAGCTGCAATGCATACCTTGGTTCCACCAGTACTGGAAAGAGGAGACTGATGTCAGCTAGGTGCCCATAATAATCCTTACGGAAACGTTAGCGACTCACCGAGGGGCAAGAGGTCGAGCAGCAAGCACAGAGGATGCACTCGTACATCCCGTCCAACTTCTTCCTGTCCGCCTGGGTCTGAAGGAACTCGCCCTTCGCTGGGGGGTTGTCGTTCTTGAGGTAGGGCTCGATCGACTTGTACTGCTTGCTGCGGGGCTGTCAGCGCTGCCCCCGAAAGCCCATTCGCGGGGAGAGACTCACTAGAAGAGGGTGAGGTCGGGGACGAGGTCCTTGACCACGTACACTGCGCTCACGTCAGCCCTGCTCTTACGACGAACGACGACTTGTACGGGACGCACTGTGGGGGAGGGGGTAGATCTTGCTCTCCTTCGCCGTGTCCTTCGGGATCCTGCACAAGCACGCGAGCGTGTTCACACCGTCGATGTTCATCGCGCACGACCCGCAGATACCCTCTCTGCACGATCGCCTGAACGTGAGCGTCGGGTCGAGCTCGTTCTTGATCTTGATCTGTGAGGCCGGGAATGCCGCGCGTCAGCGATGAGTGCGGTGGTCGCGTGAGAATTTCGGGCCTCGCGATCGCGATACCGAGTGAGGGCGGGGGCGACGTACCAAGGCATCAAGCATCATGGGGCCGCACTGGGAAAGGTCCACCTTGTAGCTCTGGAGCTTGGGCTTCTCGTTTGGTGTGTCGGGGTTCTACATCCCAGCCCACGTCGTCAGTCTCTCGTTCCTTCGCCTCTGCTCCCCTTGTCCACCATCCCTCCAGCTCTGGCTCCTCCACCTCACGCAGCAGCTCAACTCACCCATCGGTAGATCTTGAACTCCTTGATTTGAGGAGGCTTGCCCTCGACGGGGGTGGCGAGCTGGGCGGAGGCGGAGGCGTGGAAGGACCGAGCCGCGAATGCGAGGGGGCGGGAGGTGGAAGGGGTGGCGGTGGGGAGAGACCGGAGGACGGTGGACGGGCGGATCATTGTGGGAGTTGTGCGTGGGTGTAGCTGGGCGGGGATAAGGTGGGTAGGTAGCGGGGGCGTCAGAGACTGAGTGGGGAGTGGTGCGCTGAGGCTGAGTAGTGTGGAGCGGTGAATGCAAGAGAAGAGGATGGTTGTTGAATTGAGAGGATGGGATTGGAGAAGCGCCATCCCAGCCAAAAGCAGCCGACAGCCAGGGACATCCACCCGGGCAGCCTCGGACTCGCCCACCACAGCACCGGGTAATCTCGGAAAATGAAGTAGCCGCCCAATCACATCGCGCCCATTTGGCCATGACGTGGCATTCCTCTGCATACATATGCACACACACCTCTATGGATACTCTCTAGTCGTACTCTCGCCCCATCCACCACCGCCTCTCCCCGCCCCCAGCAGTCACAGTCTGCACTTCCGTGATAGTCACAGGCACACACTGCCCAGAGTCACCTGATGCAGACGTCGCAACAGCAGCCACAGTCGCACTGCCCGCAGTGCTCGGCCCCGTCGTGATCGTAGCAGCGTCGCTCGACGAGGTATCGGTGGACGTGGCAGCGGTGGAAGCAGAGTCAGAGGTAGCGGACACCGCTTCGTCAGAGGATGCAGCACCAGAAGTAGAGTCTACCCCAATAGGGTCGTCTGCAGGAGACCCGCTCTCGCTCGTCGCTGTTGCAGCAGCAGACTCAGATGTAGAGCTCGTGGCTGACGTTGACGCCGACTGGGAAGCGGTCTCGCTCCCCGTGGTACTAGCACCATTGGAGGTTTCCTCCGTACCGGTGGCCAGAGCTACCACGTCTCCACCAGTGGACGTCGCCTCCTCGGTGGTCGCGACTTCTGTCGCGTCGGATGCGCTGGTCGCACCAGCCTCAGCCTGGGAAGAGGTGGTGGACGCGACGGCGGTGGACTCGGCGGTAGAGCCGGTGGCAGACTCTGTGGCAGAGTCCGTTCCGGTGGCAGCCGCAGCCGCAGACCCCGTGCTAGCCGCGGAGTCGGTAGCAGCAGAGCCCTCCGCAGTCCCAGACCCCTCAGCGGAGCTCCCCCCCGTCGCCACCGCCTCAGCCCCAGCGCTCGTCGCCGCAGGCTCACTGTCTGCCTCTGCCACCGCCGTCCCCGCAGCGACGTCCCCGACAGTCAAGGTTGTCCACCAGATACCGTCTGTCGCGTTGGTCTTGAACGGGTTGGGGAAGACGAGCGAGTCGGGGAGGAGAGTCGATTTTTCGTTACTGTCGTTCATGCACGTCAGCTTCCTGTCACCCCGCGGGCATACGGCGGACAACCCCAAGTAGCTGACTCACCAGACAAGGGCACCGTCGGTCGTCCCGTTCATGACGAACCCCGAATCCGTGTTATCCCACAACTCCTTCTCCCCCGCATTCCAAGTCAAGCTCCTCCCAAGCAGGTACTGCACCTGATCCACGCTCAGCTGCATCACACACCCCGCCTTCGCCCCTTCCCCATCCCCCTCCCCCTGCTCCGTGATATCCGCATAGATAGCCATTCCCGACGCAGCCGCCGTCCCGTCCTGCGAGAGCGGCCATGTGAGGTTATTGTCCCCCGGCGCTGGTGGGAGGGTCGGGAAGGGCGTGGAGGAGGTGCAGAGGGGCGCGATAGCTTGGAGGACGGGTGGGGAGGAGGCGTCGGAGAGGGTGAGTTGGGAGATGAGGATGCAGGAGGAGGAGGTGCTGCTGGTGTTGAAGGTGAAGGAGCCGGGTTGCTGGGCGGAGGTGCCCAGGAGGAGGAGGAGGGAGAGGAGAGGGATGAGGGTGGTGAGGGTGGGCATGGTGTGGGGTGTTTGGTGGGCGATAGGGTGGGAGGGGTGGAGAGTGGGTACTCCTGCTTGAGGTGACGTCTCGATAAATCACCCTCCATGCACCTTCTTATACCCCACACCTCGCCTCCATTGACAAAACAAGCTCAATCGCCCCACCCCATCCTTCCGCCTACCCGCCCCCGTCATCCACTGACACCAGGCCCCGACCCACCACCCTATCACTCCGCCCAATCCCACCTGCCGTTCTCGCTAGAGCGAACGGAGCCCACAGGATAGCGTGCCAGGGATAAAGGAATGGCGGGTGGAGCGATAAAGGAGAAGGGGTTGGTGGTGTGGGAGGAGAAAGGGCGCGATGGGGGGGTTGAAAGGTGGGGGCGTGGGAGATGAATCGGTCGATGAATGGGGTATGTGCCGGAGAGTGTTGCATCTATGCTGGAGATGCTCAGAACAGTGAGCATGGGATGGTGAGAGACTGATGTACCCGTGATAGCGATAAGATACGCGTCTCCTTCCTCCTATCGCTCACGCTCCCCCGAGTCTAGCCCCAGGGGTCCCTCTTCAAGCCAGATCCCACTCAATCCACCCCGCTCTCCCTAGCACTCCACTCACACACCCCTCAAAGCCATCTTCACCAGTCCCGCCGCCCCCCACCCCACCAAAACCACCCCCGTCGTCTCCCACGGCCTGGTGGGCAACAACACCCTCAGCCCGAACCCGGCGCTCATCCCTCCGAGGAGGCGGGTACCCTCCCAGACTCGGTCGGCGCGGTGCCATGCTTGCGCTAGGTCTGCTTCGAGGTTGAGGAGGGTAGGTGGGATTGCGAAGTGGGAGGGGATGAGGTAGGGAGGTAAGAGGAAGGAGGAGAGGAGGGAGGTGAGCGGGTGAGAGGAGATGGAGGAGGGAAGGGGGAGGTGTTCGTGGATTGAGGGTGGGGGGGTGTACCAGATGGAGAGGATGAGCTGGAGGAGTAGAGGGAGGATGGAGGTGTAGAGGATTGTCAGTGGGATGAGAAGCGGTCTGAAGTCTTCGTCGTCAGCTGGTTTCGTCTACAGGGAGTGGTTGTTTGACCCAGCTGAACCCACAACATGAACTCCTGCCGCCCATCCCGCGCACTCATACTCTTCCCCACCATCTCCCGCCTATCAGCGGGGTACCACCCCCTCAACTTCAGCGCTAATATTGCCAGTCCCAGTGTGGCGAGGTGTTGTGCTGCGCCTTCCAGCACTACCACCCCGAGGACGAGCGCGGGCTGCAACCCGTGAGTAGTGCCAGCGCCGATAGATGGGAGTAGCCTGACGCCTGTCTCGGCTAGTATGCTGACCGCTGCCAACGCACGTGCGTCATCCCACAGCTGTCGCTCACGAGCCTCCTCTCTCTGTGTGAGGGAGAGTCCCCCCCGTGGCTCGCCGGAGTCGGTGCTGGTGAGCCCATCAGGCGGGGCAGCGTCGAAGGGCGGGGTACCGCGGTTGAACAGGAGGTGCAGGAAGACGCGGGGTTTGAGGAGGATGAGGTCGAGGAGGAGAAGAAGAGGGGGGTGTTCGATTAGGGGGTCAATGAATTGCGTGCAGCGGGGCTGGAGTGGGTGACTGTTAGCTATGGTCTCTTGTAGATGGGGGAAGAGGTGGACTAGTGGACCACTCACGCAGACGCCAAGACGGATGTTCGACTTGGTCTTGTAGGTGGTGTAGACGTAGTCTGCGGGGTAAGCACAGCTTGTGCAGACGGGCATTGCCGTGGGTGTGCTATGAATGCATGAGGATGTGCTGTGGGTGATGAAGAAAGAGGAGAGCGAGAGTGGAGGACGACGCGCGTAGTTGGGTGTCGATGACGGCGGACGGAGCCGGGATGCCGGAAGAGGAAGGCGAGCGGCCCACGAGTGCGGCTGGACGAGGGCATCTTCAGTTGCTCTTCTATCTCTCTGCGCTATTATATACAGATACAGAAGAGCTGCACGTCAGCACCCGCCAACCAGCTACCCCCAGAAAGAACGTGGGCTCGCCATCACCGCCGTCGTCAACGCCATCACCCCGTCTCTCCCCGCCATCACCGCTTCGCCCCTGGCCACCCGCGCCCCCGTCATCTTCCGGCGATCGCCTCCCCTCCTTTGGCCAAAGCTCAGAGCCTGGAACTCGCTCGCAGCTCCTGCCTTTCCCTCGTGTAAACAACCTTCGGGCCACTCTCCTCGGCTTTCCTATATAAGACGGCCGCGCAGACTTCTTCCAAGATGTCCCTCCGTCCTGCCCTTCGCCAGACAAACTCATCCCCCTCCCCCTCCAACGCCCCCTCGACCAACATCACCGCAGAGGCCAACGACAGCACGATCACCCTCGCCTCCTCCCAGATCCCCTCCCCCACATCCACATCCACCGCCCTCCCCCTCCCTTCCTCGTCCTCCCGCGTGTCGGTCCAGCTCCCCGATAAGGACCAAGCGGCGCGCGAACGCCCAAAGAGCTTCAGCGAGCACCTCCACACGCCGTACTCGCACAGCGTGCATTTGCCCTCGGCGATGGCGCATGGAGGTAGCGGTGGGACGACGACGGGTGGGGTGGGGTTCCCGCGCACGAGGACCAACTCGAGCGGGCATGCGGACGGGAAATACAGGAGGAAAGTCGGGTTCGAGGCGTTTGAGGCTGGGCCGGCGGCGCTGTTCGCATTCACCTGCCAGGTGGGTTCGCGTCTCATTTTTCATCAGTAGAGCATACATCTGACACGAGACGGTGGGTGGGTCGCAGGCAAAGAGCGAGGGGTACAAGCGCTCGCGCAACACGCGTGTCTTCGCCGTCGCCGTCTCCCCCGACGAGAGTGGCGAGTCTGCCCTCGAGTGGCTCATGTCCGAGCTGGTCGAGGACGGCGACGAGGTTGTGGCTATCCGAGTGATCGAGCTCGATGACGGAGGTGAGTGACTGAAACCTCTCCGAAGGCGGCCGCGGACACTGGCTTGCTGACGAGACGGCACGGGAAACAGAACGGCACTCGCACAACGCTCAAGAGGAGTTCAGGGAGGACGCAGAGGCGCTGCTCAAGACTGTGCTCCAGAAGAACGACGAGGCCGACTGCCGCAAGGTGAGCCTCAGCTTTCCATGTCTTCCAGAGCATAGACTGCAGCTGACTGCTGGTTAGATCTCTGTCATTGTCGAGTTTGTTGCGGGCAAGATTACAGAGATCCTTCTCAAGATGATTGCGCTCTACCGACCTGACTGTGAGCTCCTGACTCGAATAGCTGTGCGATATACAGGAGCGCTGACCCCCGCCTGAAGCACTTGTCGTTGGCACTAAGGGCCAGCGATCCCGGCTCCAATCGTGGGGTATGGCCCTCGGCGGTAAGCTCGAAGCCATATATAGAACCGGACCAAGCTAACGCCCCACCCCACCTTCCAGCCCCCGGCATGGGCTCCGTCTCGCGCTTCTGCGTCTCCCACTCCCCCGTGCCCGTCATCGTCGTCCGCCCCGAGCGCAAAGTCAAGAAACACCTCGAGAAACGGCAGAACGACCCGAAGCGCGGGCAGTACGCGGCGATTGTCGGGCCGGACGGGCTGGCGCTTAGTAGGAGTAGGAGTAGGGAGAGGAGTACCGGGGGGAGCTATGGAGGGATAAGTGAGTAGAGGGGTAGAGGTGGGTGTGTAAAATGGGGGGAAGGGGGGTATACGATAAGAAGAACGAGTCCAGAGTGGATCTTGGGTCGGTGTGAGTCGATATGGTTGTACAAATGCTATGGATTTGCGTGCTCCTCTGACCTGGCCGGGGGCTAATTCACAACTAGCGGTATACATTGTGATCGCTCATTATACAGCAACACTGACACCTGGTACTCGTATACCCAGCCCCTCGATCTAGACACGAACAACTCAATACCTATCAGGACTCAGCCTCTCCGCCTTCACATCCACCTCCATCGCATCCAAGCTCCTCCCCCTCACATGCGGCCCCACCCCTTCCCCAGCATGCATGAACCCCCCAACCCCCGGCGCCGGCCCCAACCCCGACATCCCCCGTGCCCGCGCCTCCGCCTCGGCCCTCTGCAGGGCGCTCTGCTGGTCCACCTTGACAGCGCGTCGTCGGTTCTGGAACCAGATCTGCACGCTGCGGGAGGTCATCCCCAGTCGGCGGGCGAGGGCGTCGCGCTCCTCTGTGGTGGGGTAGGAGGTGCGGTCGAATACCTCGGTGAGGATTGAGAGCTGGACGTCGTCCGCTGTAGTAAGTAAACGGATGGGTCAGCACGGTGTCCTTCATTGCTGACTGAAAGGAGGATACGAGAGAAAACGACTAACCTCGCTTACGAGGAGACTTGAAACTATTCCCAGGACTAACAGAACTCCCAGGACTCAACCCCCTCTCTCCAACCAGTCTCCCCGCAAAGCCCGGCAGCCCCACTCCATGCCCATGTCCTTGACTGGGACCCGGGCCCGCAGAGTAATATCTCGGGTCGCCGGCACCAGGTACCGCATGAGCAGGCGGCGCATACGGGTGGATTTGTAGGCGCGGGCGCTGAACGCCGTGATGAGGGTGAGCGTGCGGATGAGCATGGGGGTACGGTTGCGGAGGAGGAGGAGGAGGAGGCGCGTGGGAGTGAGGGTGCGGGTGGGGGTACTGAGGGAGGTGGTGCGGGTGGGCATGAGGGTGGGGGTAGTACTCCCTCCCGTAGCTATTGATGCTAGGCAGAGACGAGCGGTGGGCGTGCCCTGGCCTGTACATCGGGTACACCCCTGCCCCACACGGCGCGCCTCTCGGCGCTCCCTCCCTCCCTCCGCGGGCGTAGGCCTGATGCAGATGGGGAGGCGGCAGAGCATGAGGATACCTCCCTTGTTGCGTGGGTGAGTAACCCCCCGCATGAGGGTGAGGCGTGGCGAGCGTCTGGGAAGGCGGGGAAGGGGGGGAACGGGAGGTAGAGGTGGATGGGGTGTTTTTGAGAGGGGAGAGGGTGTCGAGCCGAGGGAGAGCGGGCGGGGAGCGGAAGATGAGCGGGAGGCGGGGGAGGGGAGGGGTGACGGGGGATTTGTTGGTAGGCTGGGAGGTGGTGGGGCCAGGGAGCTTGTCTGTGAGGGATGACATCAGCCATACACCTTTGACGCGTCCGACGCCATGCGAGGCGGTATCATGAGAGAAGAGATACTCACCAAGACAGCCCGACTCAACACCAGACGCAGGCGACGGTGAAGGCGAGAGGATTACACCTTGCCAGCCATCCGTCTTCCCCTGGTGTGCATGCCCATGTGCCTCCGCGCCCTCTTCGCTCTCAATAGAGCGGGCCGACGTGTCTCGCGAGAGCGCTCGCAGAGGAGAGCCCAGCTTGGGCGTCTGGGGGGAGACGTCTATGGGTGATGTGCGCGACATTGCGAGGGATCAGGAGTGGGAGGTAGCGAGTGTTATGTGAGAAGAGAGGACAGATATGAAGAGGGTGGCGGCGCTGTGAAGACAGCAAGAGCTTTATGGATCCTAATTCCACCGGAAGTGAAGTAGATTAAGCAGCGGACCGTGGTGTCCCACAAGTAAACCAAACTGAAAGGATATGGTGTGTACGGCTGAATACACTAATATTGTGCGTGGCCTGGGAGTCCGAGGCACTGTGACTCTGTGAGGAGTCGCCGTGAGGGGGGTAAAGGGAGTAGACCCTCTGCGAGGGACCGGTGAGAGGCGGGGTTGACGGGAAAAGTGTCCTTTGGGAAGGGATACCTAAAGCGGGAGGTAGTGAGTGAACTGCGGTGATGGTTATGTGGCTAGAGTAAGATGAGATGACCTATATGGCGGTGGTCGGCAACGAGTGAGTGACGCGTGTGTATGTCTACCGAGTGCCCAGCGTGCGAAAAGGTGGGGCAGTGTGAGTTCTTGATCGATGTGAATCTGTCTCCGAGGTCAAGCCAGGGAACAGGAAAGTAAACGAGTATAAAGTTGTGTGGGGTCCGGAGATGAATCATGTGTCCCAGCCGAGCTTTTAAGTACGACCAAGCGTGAGAACTACCCCCATGAACGGTATCGTCCCAAACACTGACCCCCCTCCCTTCCTACGCTGCGGGTTACCCTCGGGCAGTAGACGCTCGACTTACTCACACAATTCACATACAATGCCCGGTTGTCCGATGCACCATCTATAAAGGAAGACGGGTGCCCCTCGCTCGCAACAGCATGACTTACTCGGGCTTCAGGCGAGGGTAGATGACTGGCGAGGCGAAAAGAGAAAGGAAGACGGTGAGAACTGATCAAGCGCGTGGGAAACGAGTGATGGTCGGAGGGAGGTGTCCTTCCAGAAGTATGAAGTTGATACCGTAAGCGACAGGTTTCATGTATATGGGCGAGGGTTCATCAGTAGGTGAACGATCAATGGAAGGAGGGTGAGTGAAGGAGGACGAGAAGGGTAGCGTGGGAAGGAGGGGATCGCCGAGGGGTAGGCGTGGGAAGGGGGGGTGACGTGGGGAGCTGATATTCAAGGATAGATGAAGGCTTGGTGATGGATACAGGCCAAGCGAGCTCATCGTTTGATCCATCAGTCTGTCGCCTGCAAGCGACTGACCTGTCGAGATCTCACTCGTACCGTTGCGCCACTGTGGCGCCGAGCATGAGTGGGTATATCCGGCGGGACGTATCTGGGTGGCCCTCATTCACCGACTAGTGATGATGATGAAAGGAATCCGTGGCGTCAGAGCCAAAAGGTTTATATCACCTCGTAAGCATGCCCGAAGACCCCTGGAGTCGATACACGTATCAAGTGCGTAGAGTTTGTGATTGAGAGAGGCCGAAGCAGAAGCTCCTACGTGATACCTCTTGACACATTCGCATAGCGCTAGCAGGGGAAGTTCTGGCACACTCACGATAGAAGAGGATAGGGGCTGGAAGGTGTGTCAGATACATTGCTAATCTACTTATCTCTGGAACGCGCATGTTTAAAGTGTGAGCATAACTGCAGAGGAGTTGGCCGTCGCATGTCTGATCGAAGGTGAAAGGGATAAGCCATGAACGGAATTCAGCTCTCAGAAGCAAATCTTACCAGCTTACATAGATTTCACTTCGGGGTACAAAGATATGGAACAGAGAAGGGGGTCACAAAAGGTAGAGAGTAACATGTTTGGATGTGGCAAGTAAAAATATCAAACAGTAAAGACGGATTAGAGGACGATGGCAACAACAGGTTCAAGTACAGTAACAAGGTGGGTGGGTAGGAGTGAGACACGATAACAAGTGAAGAGGGTGATAAGGAGAATAGAAAGAGAAAGGCGATACCGGTTGAGTGGGAGGGAGAGCAGGTCGCTCAGGACGAGGCGAGCGGCGACGGCGACAGTCACAGCCTCGCGATGATCTCCCTCCCACTTGTCTCCAAGATGGCCGGCGGGCTGGACAAGAGCCTCTTGTCTTCCTCCCTCTCGACAATCATCTCCTTCTCGAGGATGTACTTGCCCTCCTTGTATTTCTGGTCGGCTTCATACGCGAGGTCCTACGGGGGTATAGATAAGGAGTGTCAGCGACTGTAGCTTTGAGATGATGCAGTTATAGCACAGCGGCAAGATAAAGACTCTTTCACT
Organism: Cryptococcus sp. DSM 104549; assembly: GCA_036427605.1. Classification (NCBI taxonomy): domain Eukaryota; kingdom Fungi; phylum Basidiomycota; class Tremellomycetes; order Tremellales; family Cryptococcaceae; genus Cryptococcus; species Cryptococcus jaspeensis. The sequence continues at coordinate 2,970,589 of CP144044.1, read as the reverse complement.
CACGTATTTCCAGCCGATGGTGGTGTGGCAGACCCGGCAGTAGACATCGCGCACGCTGTGCTTGCCGGTCCTCATCTCGCGGATCTCTGCATTGCCCGTGTAGCAGTTGACCCTAGATAACCAGGAGGCGATCAGCGGTGACTCATATGGATGAGCGATGGTGGACCGTTGTGCACTTACACGGTGTGCATGAGAAGGGCTCTGCCGTGCTGCCCTGTGAATTGCTACGAGGGGACCTGTCAGCTTCTGACAGCACAAGACGCTTCCCACGTAGACACAGAGGAACGTGCGGTCGTTGCCACCCGGACCACGCCAGACCTCGGTGCATAGACTCACCCTTGACATGATAGCCTCGCTGACGGCCAGGTGGTTCCCACACTCTCTGCAGGTCATCAAGACCTCCCCGGCAAGGTAGATTCTGTAGGTGCGGCCCATGTCTTGGGTGTACGTGAGGTGATAGGCGGCGGTAGCGATAGGGTTTGTCGGAATTGGCTGGCTGGTGTGCGCGGTCGTCGTCGTCGAGTGGTTGGGGACGCGACTGCAGAGCTGGGAGTGAAGTACAGAGTAAACTAGGGAGACAGAGAGTCAGAGGGTGTGTTCAGTGTCAGCTATGTGGTTGTGGGCACTGCTTTGGGGCAGACGACGTCGAGTTGCGAAGGTGGGATTGATAGGGAAGACCCCATAAGACAGCCGACTTCGGCGCCAGAATCGCAACCCGGCTGGACCTGATTCCGACTCTCCCACGGTGCATCCACCCCACGCACGCGACTTGATGGGGCGCGCCTGAACGACGAAGCCATCCGTTGCATCTCCTCTGACAGACATGCCCGCCTCGACCGCCTGTATCGACTACACTCACCCACACTGAAGAGGGGAGATGTGGGATACAGCATCGACAAATCACAGTCATTCCCTTCCCTTGATCCACCAGAATCGACCGCCATCCTCCCCCTCGCTCCTTTGTAGGAGCGTCCTTCATTCCATGGCCGGCACCTCCAATGCGTCCTTTAGCGATGCCCGGCACCGACATCTGCCCTCTGGTGCTGCCCACTGGATATTTGGCCACTTAATAGTATCCCTTGAAGATGGAGTGACCCTTGCAAAAGGTTGCCTTTGAGTACCGCCTCCTTGAGGTGCGTTGGGGGCAATGGCGCGGCTGGCAGCCGACGGAGCTCGTTGGCTGGGGGGACTGTCAAGGATTGGCCGGATGCCCAGACGACATGCTAAGTTTAGTCCCCCGCCATCCTCTTCTTCTTGTTCTAGCATTGAACATCACTCTTTCATCCCTCTTCCCACTCGGTATCCATACATTCTCTTTCGCTAGACTCGCTGATCCACAACCCTGCCACCCTGGTGGTGCCCACACTCTTTTATCACTTCAGCGCTAAACCACTAATCGCCTACCAACGATGTTGTCCAGAATCTCCCCCGCCATCATCTCCCTTTTCCTCCTCCTCGCCACTCCTCTCGCCCTCGCCCAGTCCTCGGGCACCATCACCATCTCCTCCTCGGCATGTATCATCATCGCCCAGATCGCCTCCCTCTCCACCCCCAACTCCATCTCCGCCATGATGCCCGTCTGCCCAGACTCGGGGGCCGCCTCGGTCAACTGGCCCCTTTCGTCGGCGGGCGACGGCGCTTCCAGCAGCATGGGGATCTACGCGCAGGTCGCCTCGGCGGATGGCGGGGCGACTACCGGGTGTGTGATGGCGCTCAGCCAGATGCAGGCCATGTACCTGCTGGGAAGGGATTTGAAGTGGGATGACGCGGCCGGAACGATGTATGACAACACGGCGGGAGGCAACCTTGTTGATCCAAGCACCTATCAAGTGGTCACCTGGTAAGCTGAGATCACCCGCATCACCAGGGCAATCAGAGCTGACTCACGGCCTTTACAGTGGTGCGTCCGACGCCTTCCTCCCATCCGGCCTCATCCTTCCGGACCCCACTAGCCACCCGGCTAGCGACTCGGTATGGAGCCAGACTGTCACCTTGACAGCCGGGGCGGCGGCTACTGGTGGTGCAGGGGAAGCGAGTAGCAGCGAAGTGGCGAGCTCGACGGCGGAGGCTACCACAGCGGAGGCTACCACAGCGGATGCCACCACCACAGAGGCTCCTCCCACGGAGGCTGCTACCTCAGAGGCCACTACTACTGCTGTGGCCACCACCGCCGAAGCCCCCAGCTCCACAGAGCAAGTCGCTGTAGAGACCACGTCCTCCGCCGAGGCCCCTCTTTCCTCTACCGAAGCGCCTCCCTCCTCCACCGAAGCTGCGACTTCCACTACCGAGGAAGCGCCTTCTACCACTGAGCAAGCGCCGTCGACCACCGAAGCCACCACTTCTACCGCGGAGGCTGTTTCGTCAACCACACAGGAGGCGCCCACTACCACCGAAGCCGCGCCCAGCACGTCAGAGGCAGTAGCCCCTACTACGACGTCAAGCGAGGAGGCGCAGCCAGTAGCGGTGGAGACGACCTCGGAGGAGAGCACGTCCGTGGAGGAGACTAGCACAGGGCAGGCGGCTGCGAGCACCACAGAGGTGGTGGCTAATACTACTGAGGCTGCCCCCAGCACCACTGAGGCGGCCCCCAGTACCACCGAGGCTGCCCCAAGCACCACGGAGGTCGCCCCCACTACCACTGCTGAAGAGCCGACCCCATCTACCACGGAAGATTCCACCACCGTGGAAACCCCATCCACCACCTCCTCTTCCTCTACGGTCCAAGCGGTCCCCACAGTGGAGCCTCCTTCCACCACTGCAACTCCCACTACGACTGAGGATGCCACCCCGACGACATCTGAGGAGGCTGCCACCGCTGAGGCACCTTCTACGTCGGGGTCTAGCTCGGAGGCGGAGACTACCAGTACGGAGGCTATTGCGGTGGAGGCTAGCAGCACAGAGGAGGCGACTACCACCGCGGAGGAGACGACGTCGGAGGAGGCGGCACCTACGACCACAGTGGAGGCGCCGAAGACCACGGAGACGGCGGACGAGACCACGGCGGAGGCGACCACGGCGGAGGCAACTACGGCGGAGGTGACATCCATCGACGAGCTTACGTCGACGGTGGAGGCCACCCCGACGACCATGGAGGAGGCGGTGACTAGAGAGGCTTCTACTAGCTCTACCGCAGACGCCACCACCATCGCCTCCCTGACGGTGGAGCCTACCACCGCGGAGGAGGTAACCTCCACGTCTTCTTCTACCGAAGAGGAGGAGGAGTCTACCACCTTCGCTCAGCCTACTGTCGTTCAGCCCACCACCACTGCCACCTTCGAGGCGTCTACTACTGCTGAGGCTGCAACCACCGCCGAGGCCACTTTCACCGAGGAGGCAGTCACGTCGTCCAGCTCTACCTTGGCCCAGCCGACTAGCACCACTGCGGAGGTCCCTAGCACGTCTACGGAGGAGGCAGAGCCGGAGGAGGAGGAGACATCCACTGCAGTGGCGGTGGAGACCACCGCCTCTGCTGAGAGCTTCAAGACCAGCGAGGAAGCGGCTGCACCTACTACCACCAGTGCCAGCAAGACTGCAGACGCGACGACTGCAGAGGAGACTGAGGAGACTCAGACCAGTGAAGAGGCCGCACCGACCACCACTGCTGAGGCGAGCACGTCTACAGCTGCAGAGCCCGAGGCAACCGAGGAGACCACCTCCCAGGATGAGCCTACTGCCACTGCTGTGGCCCCCACCACCACTGGCGGCGCCGCGTCAGCCACAGCGACTGACGAGGCTGCTCCTACCGTGACGTCAGAGACCGCAGAGTCGTCCACTTCGGCGAGCTCTACCAGCGCGGTAGCAGCAGTGCAGACTGAGACTGCCGAGGACAGTGCGACCTCTCAAGCTGAGAGCGAGAGTACCACAGCTCAAGAGGAGGCGCCTTCATCGACAGCGGCCTCGCAGGAAAGCGGTGACCAAGGTTCCACTGAATCTGGCGAGGCTACTTCCTCGGATGACTGGGCTGCAAGCCCCACCATCACCGCGGCAACCACGACGTCAAACTCGGAGCCGTCCCTCACCTTCGGAGCGTTCTCGGCTACCTCGTCGTCTGCCGGTGTGGTCTTCTCGCTGGATGGGACTGTCATTGGGCAGTTCACTGGGGCAGGAGGGGCAGTGGCGGTGGAGACCGGAGCTGCGACTCAGGAAAGCTCAGGAGGAGAGGGGCAGTCGGAGACGGCTGCGGCTTCGGCGACCGACTCAAAGGGAGGAGAAGGGGCGAGTGCCACTGCGGTGGCATCAGGGGACAGCTCGAGCTCCGCCGAGGAGCCGGCGCCGACGGATGATGCTGGGGCAGCGAGCGCGACCGCGGTCACTAGTGAAGGGAGCGGGAATGACCAGGTAAGCGTAGTGTTTGAACCGTCCAGGACCTCAGCTGACAGTACGCGTGCTTCTCAGGAGTCCGCAAGTAATGCGGAGGGGGCGAGCCCGACCACAATGAGCAGTGGCGGGGATGGGGCGGTGGCTGTCGAGACCACGAGCTCAAGCGCGGAGGAGGGGGTGTCCACCACCTCCGGGGCGACGAGCGAGGGGGGCCACTCTGCGAGCGCCACATCTGAATCTGTCGGGGGAGAGACCGCAGAGGGTGCCCACGCAACTGGAGAGACGACATCCAAGAACGCTGCGGCGACCGACGCTACCCAGGAGCTCGCATCCCACACCAGTGCTAGCAGCGCCGACGCGACGTCTATCGTAGCCGCTGAGACCTCTCTTGCCGATCACGCCACAGCTGCTGCCTCATCCGCCGCAGCCACCGGCACCGCTATCACTGGTCATGACAACGACGAGGAAAACTCGTCCGACACGTCCACCAGTGAGGCCGGCGATGACATCCCCTGGACCCGACCTCTCCTTTCATCTACCACAGGCACCCACACCACTGCCACAGCTGCTGCTACCGCCACTGGGGGGACGACGGTCACAGCTCAAACGGGCTCGGCAGACTCCCCAATCGCGTCTTATACTGCTGGGTATGGCGGGTTCTTTGGCTCGGGAGACGAGGATGAGGATGATGACGAGAGCAAAGACGAAGAGGATAGTGTCGGGGCCAGTGGGACGACCAAGGTCGGGGCTACCCGGACTTCTGCATCTAACAATGCTGGCGCCACGCATAGCTCTATCGTCGCCGCAGACGACGGAGAAGACGACGGAGAAGACGACGGAGACGATGATGACGGCGAGGACGATGAGGATGATGACGACGAAGACGAGGAGCCTGGCAGCACGTCCTCTCACCACAAGCACGGTTCATCCACATCCGGGTCTGCCGCCTCCGCCACTGCCACCTCTCCATGGGCCGCGCTGAACGGGCATAGCAACGCGAACGCCACGGGGACGGCTGCTAGCGCGTCCAGGCAGGGAAGCGCTACGAAGTCGTCTGTCAGTGGGGAGGTGGCGACCGGGACCGCTACAGGCGTGGTCTCGGGGACGAAGACGGGCACGGGGACGGGGACTGCCACAGCAAATGCGGTTGCTGTTACTACCACCGCGAGCGGGACGTCGGTAGGAGCAAGCCCGTCGAGCACGGGGAAGACGTGCGCTAGGAAGGGGAAGGAGAAGGCTAGGCTGGCGAGAGCGCTGGAGGCGGGGATGTGATCTGAACTGGGTGGGATTTGGGAGAGAGGGTGGGGATAGCGTGGGGGAGGACAGAGAGATAGTTTGATATGCTTTGAGGGGTATGAACGGACACTGTGGATCGTACTTTAGCAAGCCTCAGGCAGGTCGCTTAAGCTCTATGATCTGGCAAATGACAATATACATGACCAGTAATGCTGCAATACCCTATGCCTCGGCCATCTCGACCTCTCCCGATATGGCTGGCGCTGCGTCCTGTTTGCCGAGTGGTCAGCGCTAGGATCGACTATCAGCCATTATCACTCACCTTGTGATCTGCCGCACTATCGCCCTCTTCCTTCTCATTCTTGATCCCGTCTCCCCCCGTCTTCCCATCTTTCGAGTTCTCAGCATCTACCATCTCCTTATCGCCCTGCTCATCCTCCCCACCCCTCTCTCCCTCCTTCCCCTCTTCCTTCTCCTTCTCGGCAATCTTCTCCAACTCCTTCTTTACCTTGTCATCTCCATCCACCTCCTCCCCTGTGACCTCCTTCCTCTTCAGTCCCTGTACATCCTCATCGTCCGTATCCTGCCCGCCCGCCTCCGTTTTCTCTCCCTTCACGACCACCGGCGGCTCCCTCGCCTTCTTGACCGCCTCGGTGAGTGTGCGCAGATCTCGCTTCGACGCGAGGGACGAGAAATGCCGAAGGTCAGTTTGGGCTGTGAGGCGGAGGCCGCGCCATGTTATGGATGTTTTACGCTGTAGTGGAGACCAGTCATCTGGGTCAGCAGCGCATTCTGCAGGAGGGAGATGAAGCGGGCTTACCTCCTTGTTGGCGGCAACCTTGGCAGCGTCAACCTGACCCATCGCAGCATCGTCATCTTCATCCTCCTGCATCGTAGCAATCTCTGATTCAAGGGTCTCCACCGTGGTCTCGCTACACATCCAAACAGATCAGTCATGAGCTCAACGGCAGCGGAAAAAACCAGAGCTCACGTGTTCTTCCCCTTCAGCTGGTCCAAGCCCCTGTACCCGTTATTCCACAAAGCAGAGAGCGGCCTCGACCCGACCTTGTGCGCAAAGCCGAAGGGCGGTGCGAGCCGCCGCTTCCAGGCGCGGGCTGCGTCCTCGGCTGTCTCGGGTTCTAAGGGGGGGCATTCGAATGCGCTTTCGGGGCACCCGTCGTTCTTCCAGTTTGCCTATTTGAGCCAGATCAGCGATTTAGCTCCCGAAATATCGACAAGACATTAACGCCAGCTCACGTAGTGCCTCTCTCTCGTGATGATCGAGATCACGGTCGACTCAAAGTCGGCCCCATCCGGCATCGCCTTGAGCTCCTCCTTGATCTCCTGCGCCTTGAGCTTCACCCAGGCCTCCTCCTCTCGGCCGAGGACGAAAGAGCGCGGCATACCGCCAGTGAAAGCTTGCTTGGTGACAAAGCCGGGGGTGAGGTGAAGGAGGAACTGGAAGAGGATGATGTATTGGACGAGGATCTGGCGACGGAATGAGGGATCGGCAAGCTAGCGAAAGGTCATGTCAGCTCAGACTGGTATGGTGTGGTCATATTTGATAGAGCTCACCTCGTAATCCAAAAGGCGCTTCCCCGTCAAGTATCTTGGGTGGAAGAACTCTGCCGCGCCAGCATCATCCCTTTTCCTCTTCTTTCCAGCACCTTCCCCATCTTCGCTCAGCGCCTCCTTCTCCTTCTTGGTCTGCTCGTAGAGTACAGGCAGGACCAGATTTGACTTGTCCTGGAAGACTTGGAACGGAGTCCGAGGAGGCGAGCCGGTAGCGGGACCGTCTAGCGAGGGTGGGTGGGCAAAGTATTGCTGGAGAGACCAGAGAGTGGAGTAGAAGTCGGGTTTGTCTTGCTTGGGCGATGAAGCTAGGTATAAAGTCAGCTCTGTCCATCCAACATGATGAGGAACGAAGCTTTACCATCTTCCATGACAGCATCTCCACCCTCGTCTTTCACATCCTCCTTGGCCTCACCACCCTCTCCCTCATCCTTCACATTCTCCTCCTTCCCATCTTCATCCTTCACACCCTCCTCTTTCACTTCCCCAGACGGCTCCCCAGCACTCTCCTCCCAGATCGTCTTCACCTCCGCATAATCCCCTCTCAGGTTTATCGCACTCTTATCCGCCACCCCAAACACGGCGCTCGCAAACTGATGGATCCGGCCGCGGAACACCAGGTCTGAAGGCGCCCGGGGGAGTGTCCGCAGGAAGGAGTTGATGGTGCGCAGGAGGGGGAGGGCTTTGCCTTTTGATGCGGGCATGTCCTGCAGTCGACTTTCAGCTAGACCCCGATACAACATATTGGACAGTCAAGCTTGTGGTGACTTACGATAGTATATCGCTTGGCCCTGCTCTCGATGTACGCCCACAGTCCGCGCCACGAGTCAACAGACAACAGCTCCACGAGCTCCTCCAGGAGAGGTATGAACAGCGCTCCCGGCTCCAGCTGCGTTACATCTGAGTACCCACGTCAAGTCAGCACAAGCATCCAAAAGCCAGCGGGTCGCCATACGTGGATAGAGACTTACCTTGGTTCGCGTGGTAGACTACCTCGTACAGCGTGAGGACCACGTCTAACCGGTCGTGCAGCTGCACCTGGAAGACCCGCTTCGTCTCGTCATCCGCATCCTCACTCGGCTCTGAAAGCTACACCATCACCACTCGTCAGCTCCTTTACAGCCTCGCAGACTTCAATCAAGCCAACACACCTCTCCAGAGTTGATAGCCGCCACCACCACCTCCCTCCCCGCGAGCTCCATCAACACCCTCAAAAACTCTATATTCTTGAAGCTCGCGCGCAGGTCATCCTGGGAAGAGGCCTCGGAGGTGACTTTGTCCCATATGGCGGTTATGTCGGCTGTGAGTGTGGGAGGGGGGATAGGCGTGGGCGGTTGGCGGGTAGCGGGGTGGGAGGAGAGGTAGGAGGTGAGGGCGGAGAGGAGGGGGGCGAGGGTTGAGGACATGGTGCGGCCGGGGAATCAGGGAGTATGGTCCGGCGGGGGTGCTGTCCCTTTGTGTTTGCGAGGAAGAGAAGGGTCTATATGAAAGAAAGAAGATGCGTTATGATGTGGTCGTTCGAGGCAATGAACGAAGCCAAACGAGCAACCTTCGTCCTCTCGAGTCACTTTCCCACGGTGTACCACAACCACTGTGCGCGCGGGCTTCATCTTCGTCGCTGCTCGGTGAATCCGTCCCATCATCTGAAGCATGTGCATCTCCACAATCGTTGCACGACCCAAGCATCTCCAATATCAACGATGCAGCTCAACAGTCTGGACAGATTTTCGCAGGCCAAAGCTCCAAGAAGCCAACATGTACCATTCAGGAGATGATCTACTTTTGTGGAGCTACTTCGCCCAGCCCAAACCCATCCCCTTCGTAAGCCTTCCACAAAGTCCTGTCCACCTCCCTCTCCAACCTCTCCAGCTTCTCCTCCCTTTCCTCATCAGACTCCTCCCACCTCCTCCTCAAAACCGTTTTCCCACACATCGCCAAATCCACATCCAACGTCCCGCAACCACCCGCCCTCGACGGACCCGCACCGTCCTCCTCGTCTGGGGACAGGATCGCGAGGTAGTTGTCCTCGTCCGATACCTCCATCAAATAGGATGAGTGTATGAGCATGGCTCGGGGGAAATTGGGAGGTCCACGGTGGTCGGGGAGGAAGGGGAGGAGAGACGCGGGTGAGGTGAGCTCGCTGGGTACTCGCAAAGGGCCTGGATCATCCTCTGCGAAAGACGCCACACGCTCTGCCACTGAGTCGTCCCTCCTAGCCGTAATAGGCAAACCCGGCGACGACTTCTTCCTCGCCTCTTCCTCAGGCCCATCCCAGAGTCTCTTCACCCTCCTCCCGACCTCATCGCGCCCCCCACTTGACCTCCGCAACGCCGCCCTCCGCTCCATCTCAAGCTACTGCCCGAGCCCCGACTTTGCCCTGTCTGCTGGCTCGGCGGGTATCGGCTGTCGGAGAGGCAGGCTAGATGGGGGAGAGGGGAGCTCTGCGGGGTTGCAGCTGGGGTATGGGTCGAGGTGTTCCGTGGTGGACGCGGGGATGGTGGTGGAGGGTGAGGAGGAGAGAGAGAGCTCTTGCCGGAGGGGGCTCGGCCCATGCTGGCGCCTTGAGTTGAGGGAGCTCTTGGGCGAGATGGTCTGGGGGTAGCTCTGGGATGAGGGGGAGGTCTTGTGGAGCAGGGCGGTGCTGCTACATATGAGCATCCGTCAGCCACGCCCAAAGATGACGTAGTACCAGGGGTACAGGGTGAATAGGTACCCACAAGGAGGGAGAGGCGGACCTGGTATCGGAAGCAGCCTACACGTCAGCACAGGCAAGCAGGTACGTTCCATATCATCCGCTGATAACCTACTCACATGGTGCTGCGGACAGACTTTGATTAAGGACGAGCGGATTTGCGGAACGGAAGATGTGAAATGGCCCTTCGGCGTTGCTCGCGGTGGGCGGTGGACGTGCGGAAGAGTGGCGAAAGGCCAGGTGCTACGAGTCCGTGTGGTGGGAGCTATGGTCGGGAAGCTGCAGTACGAAGGTAAGATGTGCTTGTAATGATGCGCAAGTAGAAGAAGAGATGCGAGCAGCGTATATGTTGGACGATGGTGCAAGATCCTTGGAGGGACGGCGGGACCCCGCCTTACATCTCCACACCATAGACTCCTCCTCCGCAACACGGCACGAGGAGCCCCCGCTCGCCCAGAAGTATCGTCTCACCTTCTCTACGGGGGTGACAGGCATCGGATAGAAAGTGAACCCCCGTCTATCCGGCAGTGATATACTTGACCCAAGATCATGACGATAGACCTACTACAGCTGTGCTTGTTTCCGCATCGGCGGATTATGGCGGAGATGAGTGGACCACCTCCACTTGGCGCGTCCGCGGATAGAGTCGATTTGAAGGAGATCAGATAGGCCGTCTGTGAGTACCGCCTTCAGGAGCTGGGTCCTCTGCTGGGTCTGCAGAGGCTCTTGGTATCATGTATCCGATGCGCAATGCTCCTTGAATGATAGATGGGAAGAGTGGAGGGAGTCTATTTCTGGGTGATCACTGATGGTACCTGGTGTCACCGCTGTGGATCAGCGAGCAGGCGGCATGTGGGCTGGTACATATAGTCTCCTAGCTCGCCACTCCTGCATCTCCATCTATACATACATCTTCACTCTTGTCTATTCAGCCACACCAGACCACAGCTGCTTTGACCTACCTTCTTCACTCATACACGGCGGCAACACTCGGCCCCAGAGGTCCCTTTCATCAGCTCGAAAGGAGTGGGTTTCGACAACTCTCTTGTCAGAGACGAGCTCGCATCGCGACTCACAACTGATCTCTACATCACTTTGTAGCATCCCCAGACGCTCCCTCACCAGCACCAAAACCTCCTCTTCAACCATGTGAGTAGCTATCCGAAATGCGCACAAAATGGACATACTAACAGCCCCCACAGGTCCACCCTCACCCTCACCTCCGTCCTCGCTCTTTCCTCCCCTCTCCCTACCCCAACCCCTTCGCCTCCCTCTTCACCGTAAGTAGAACTCGCCCAGATCAAGTCACAGGTCAGCGCTGACAGTTCTCACCAGGATCTTGATGCCGACCACGCCATTAACCATGACCGGCTGCTTTACCCCGCAACGAGCCAGCGCTTTGTCAGTTCTGCCCCCCCTCCCCCCTCGTGTATCCGCATTTTCGAATTCCGCTTTTTCGGACACCCCTCATACTTCAATCTCCTTGGCTCTTTCTCGTACACCGTGCCCCGCCCACATGCTAACACCACCACCACCAACCAGGGCACCCCGCATGCGAACACCCCCCTCCTCCAGCAGCACACTCAGCATGTCCCCGCCCACCCCGTCTCCTGCTACCGCGACCGCGACCGCGCCCATGCCCCAGTGCGAGAGCGAGCCCAAGCTCACCGGTGCCTCTGCCCGCTCCAGCAACCCCTCCGGCCCCACCCCTGCCACCCCCATAGCCCGCCCCAACCCCAAGCCTCACCCCAGCCCCAACACCAGCCCTCAAACCTACCCTTCCCCCGGCAGGACCGCCCAGAACAAGCTCTGCTCCAAGCTCGGGGAGATGCTTCTCGCCAGCCCGGGGATGAGCACCTCTGCGCTCGTCTCCCGGCTCGCGCGCCGCGGTCATGGACCCGGGGGCGAGGAAGAGCTCGTGAAGCGCGTCGAGCGAGCGCTCGCATCGCACGGCGGGTTCGCTAGCCTCGTCCCCGAGGGGGGCGTCGGGCCCTCTCGATGGGTAGTCGTGCCGGGGGAGGAGTGGCACTGGTCGACGGGGTCGTTCGAGGAGAAGGCGAGGGGGAAGCACTGGGGGTTATGCCTACACAGAATGGGGATGGATGCGAGGCGGGAAGGGGATGAGGGGGAGGTGCAGCGGGTGCAGACGCGGGCGAGGGAGTTGGGGAGCGGGGTGTCTCTGGTGGGGGAGGACGAGGTGAGCTTTCATGATGTTTTATTGGTGGACCACAAGCTGACGAGCGCCTTGCACCTACAGACTGACAACTCGAGCCCATCTACCCGCCCCGACGCGGTCACCCCCAGCAGGACACCCGACGGCTCACCTCGCAAGAAGCGCTGGGGTCCATCGCCCGTCTTCGTCGGTGTGGTGATACCCACTCTCTCGCCTGCCCAGAAGGCCGCCTACCGCCCTCTCCCCGCCGCCTCTCCTTCCACCAGTGGTCTAGGCTTGGACACGGGTGGCGCTGCGCCCCGTGCCGCGAGGGAGGGGGGTGATGGAGAGTTCGATCGGTGACGAGTGGTAGTATGATGGCTACGAGGCGGGGGCTGCATATCAGCGCAGGTGATTGGGATGAGCGGGGAGGAGTGGATCTTTTGGGGTCATCTCCAGCGCATCGGACATTGTTGCATCTTACTACTCAGCTTGAACAACACCAGAATACTCTTACAACACGTGCGCCGCGCCCGCTGGCGCAATCAGCTAGAGTTGTACAGTTCGGCCCTACACAGATGCCGGATGTCAGCATATGTAGACGTTACCGGCCCTGCAATGGGATTCTGACTTGCCTTGGGGAGCATCAATCGCAGAGCAGCTGGGACATATGATTTCGAGCTCCCTGGCTCTGCTCTCGGCTCGGCTATCGTGGTTTGAGTATCGTCTACGCCCTGTTCATCCTGCGATACGTTCCCGACCCCATCAGCCCGGCTCCGCTTAAGCCTCGAAGCACCGCCACCATCCAACTCACTCGATCAGTCACATCCAAAGGCCTGATCTCCTCGTTCCGTATAGGGAACCCCGGCGGGAAACAGTAATACTCGCAATCCGGCACTGCACCACCCATCATATCCAATATCCGATTATCGCGTCTGAGGTTGGCTATCGCTTGCTTCGCGTCGATGGCTGTGAAGAGGAATAACGGGGTGAGGGTGCGGCGGTAGGTTCGGGTGGCGGTGGTGACCGCGGTGGAGATAGGGGTGTGGGTTGCGCTAGCAGTGGAGGGGGAGGGCGTGATGGCGGTAGTGGTGGTAGTGGTGGGAGGGGGTATGAGGCGATTGGGATTGTTGCCCAAGAGGTAAGTGTTGTTGCCTATGATGTTTTCCCAAGAGCGAGGGACATTGTGGGCAGCTTCCCAGTTGAAGAGAATCTCCATTGCGAGACCTAGCTCCTCTGCAAGGCTTGGAGTTAGTAAAACGGGTACTTTAGACGGAGGCAGGACCAATGACTCACGTTGATACCCACGATACTGCAGATATCATCAGGTCGAGTCAGCCTCAGGTTGATGATGATGCGGCAGGAAGACACAGCCTTCTTCACATGGCTCACCTGTGCAATCCAAACATCTAGATGAGGATAATACTTCCCGTAGTAGCCAAAGGCAGCATCGACGAGGGTCCGCTTCATCCACTGTAGCAAGGTTGCGACGTTTGTTACGCTTGTCCATACTTTACACAATTCCAAGCGCCAAAAAAATCTGCCCGTGATCTGGTCAGATATCTGACCGGGAAGCATCGCAAGTAGGAGCACGACGTTATGAAAGCAAGCGACCACTCACGGGGTCGTACCATAGCGGCGGCTTGAATTCTGTAAAGTAGAATGGCTCGTCGGGTTCTCCGGGCACGTATCGATAAGAAATGGCGGGGTGCTTGGTGTTCACATCGCCCCATAGGGCGGCGCGCGGCTTGTTGATAACCTCATTGATGAACCGGTGAGGGACATACTGACGCCTATCGGCGCCGGCGTTGTCAGCCATCACGGCGTGACAGTAGTGACACTGGAGAGTCAGCTGCTGGAGGCCGCCACTTAGGAGCGACGCGATGGACGGCAGGCGGCACGGCAGCGGATCCGGGCGGTGGGAAAGGCTGGGAAAGCGTTCCTGCTGGCTCAGGATGGAACAGGGAAGAGGCGTCGTTCCTTGGTTGTTTACTCGGGGGCCGGCCGCAGCAGTTCGCCAGTTCCTGCGAGGTGCGACGAGAAGGAGGTGGCGACTGGCGAGACGACTGAAGATGGTGCACTGTGCAAGATGGGTCAGGGGGAGCAGCTGGAGCAGGAGGGCGGGGGTGTCTGCTGGGTGTAAACTGTAAAGAAGAGCACATGCATGCATAAGATTTGCCTGGTGATGATGCGGCAGTGGAGGATGACGAGGGCGGGCCCAGGCTTGCAGGGTGCGGCGTAACATGACCGAGTAAACAAGGGCCGACGGGCACGCAGGCGGCGTCAACAGGTTCGGGAGTCGGAGGTCGTTGTTATTCAGGACGAGGAGGGGGAAGAAGAAGAGAGAGCCTGAGTGAATGCGAGCGAACAAGGGGGGGCAGCTAACGTACGGTCCACATCATCCACTGACTTCTCCATCCCATCTCTGACTGCTGTACTCACCCCCCACAGCAGCAATGCCAGAGGCCACAGAGCAGCGCTCGCCCATAGACAACAGACCGTATCACCAGTCCCACAGCCCGTGAGTCAGCAAGCACAACCCCCATTGCCCCATCGCTCACCCACTTTGCTCCTCCCCCAGCATCACCCTCCCACCCATGCTTCCCACCCGGGCGCACCCACCCTCCTCTACCAGCCAAAACTCCACCCTCACCTCCGCCCCTCCCAAGCTGGCCCCCGCCCACCAAACCACCAGCTCCCGCGCCCGCAGCGCAGACATCACCGCAGACACAGTCAGCAAAGAGTCGACCCCGTCCTTGGACTCCAAGTCGACGGGGTACTCTGCCTCAGACTCGTCCAGACACTGCGTCGCGGACTCTTCCATGGTCAGCCGCGCCAGCACCGACTCGGGGTCCTCCGCGCCCTCTGGCCCCTCTGGGTCGGGCACCTCGGGCCCCTCGGCGCCCGCGGCGTATCGCGGCTCCCGCACCGTCAACGTCAACGTCGCGCCTTTCTACGCCGAGGACCCGGGAGTCGAGGGCCTCCCCTCTGGGCCCGTGACGCTCGCCCGCCCGACAGAATGCCTCGCGGGGATCATGGGCCGCGCGATACTCGCCTCTCGCGCGCGGGGGCTCTCCCTCGAGCACCTCTACCGATGGATCGAGGCGGCCTACCCGTTCTTCACCACCGGCCGTGGCGGGGGGTGGCGCAACTCGGTGCGACACACGCTGAGCATCCACAAGATGTTTGACAAAGTCGAGCGGACCGAGGCGCACCCGATGGGCAAGGGGGGGATCTGGCAGGTCGTGGAAGGGGAAGAGGTGCATTGGGAGGACGCGGCTAGGTTTGTAAAGACTTTCCCGCCGGACCACCCGCATAATCGCGTGTGCAAGCATTGGAACTTTGAGCAGGACCAAAAGCTGCTTGACAGGCTGAGGAAGCAGGGCAGGGTCCCGGAAAAGGTGGTGAAGACGCGGAGGGGTAAAGGCGGGAAAAAGGCGCTCGTGTCGGCGGAGGACACGACGGCCACGCCTGCCTCAGATAACGAGCACGACGATCATGATGACGTGAGTGAACCAAAACTTCCATTGTGATCTGGCAAACCACTCACACGCCCTCCCCGCCGCAGAATCCTGAGCCGTTACCAACCCCAAGCCCAAAGAAGCGTCGGAGACACACCAAGCCCTCCCCATACGACCACCCAAGCAAACGGCTGCGCGTCGCAGAGCCCTATGAGCCCCCGTCACCGCACTCTGCGCCGTTCCCTCCATCCAACCTCCGCTCAGAGCCGTACTCGTCGTCCCGCTCGTACTCAGAGTCATACACCCGCTACCCTCACCACGTGCCCTACGCCCAGCCTTACTCGCACGAGCGCTCCCACTCCCAAAGCTCCCAGAGCTCCCCTTTACTTCCGCCCTACACCCACTCTTACCCCTTACCCTACACGCACACCCAACCCCACGTTTTCTCCCACTTACCGCCTGACTCGCGCCCCCTCTCACCTGCCCACGCCCCCTACGCACCCCATCCATACCCCCACTCCCCGCACTCTCTCGCGTCCAAGCCACGCACGTCGTTTGAGCGCCTCTCGGCGGCTAGCACTTCTACACCCAACTCTCCAGGTGGGGTTGGGGTGGAGGCTGCGTCTCCGCACGGCTCGGCTAGGCGGGTGTCGTCGCCTCGTGCGTCCCTCGCCCTCGCGCCGCTGGGCGCTGGGGCGGAGCGGGCAGAAGGGGTGGCGCAGGATGTGGAAGGGGCAAAGGAAGGAGCGACAAGGAGCGAAGCGGCTCCAGCCGAGTCAGAACGTGCAGGATCTCCGGAGCCAGTGGAAGAAGGTCAACCCCTCCCAGAAGACGAAGACGAGAAACGCGCCCGAGAAGACTGGGAGTGGGAGCAGCGTAATGCGAAAGCGCGGGATGAGGAGCGGGCAAGGGCGAGGGAGAGGGAGAAGGCGCAGGCTGCTGCGCTTGCTGAGGCGACGAAGAGGGAGAGGGAGAGGGAGAGGGAGAAGGGGAAAGAGAGGGAGGTGGAGTCAGGGAGAGAGGCGGACAAGCATGCGGATGAGGAAGAACGGGAGGAAAGGGAGAGGCAGGAGCGTGAGCAGGCTCGTGAGATGGACTGGCGCCGTCGCGCCTCTGAAGCGTCAGCTTCCTCGCCGGCGTCCACTTCCCGCCCCAGGCCGCTCGAGACGCAACGCCACCACCAGCGCCAACACTCTCGCGAATACGAGTGGGAACACGACACCTACACATACGAGGCACGCCGCGAGGAGCGCACCCGCTACCTCCTCGACCTCGAGCGCCGGAGCCAGCACGAGCGGGAGCGCCTCCGCGAAGAGGAGCACGAAGAGCACTACCAGCGCTGGCTCGCTGTCGAAAACACGCGGCTCGCAGCACAGCACGCGCGCGAGCGGCACATGGTGCTGGCAAGCCGGTACGAGATCGAGTCGCAAGATGCTCTTGCTCGCGAGAGGGAGCAGTCCGTACAGGAGGCTTCCGAGCGCGCACGCGTGGAGGTCGAGCAGCGTGAGGCGCAGCGCCGGC
The DNA here is from genome assembly GCA_036427605.1 of Cryptococcus sp. DSM 104549. Lineage (NCBI taxonomy): Eukaryota > Fungi > Basidiomycota > Tremellomycetes > Tremellales > Cryptococcaceae > Cryptococcus > Cryptococcus jaspeensis. Next base: position 2,953,635 of record CP144044.1, on the reverse strand, counting down.
GCAGCGAGGCGAGCCGTCAGGAATACCGCCGCTGGCTTGCTGTCGACGATGCGCGCCTCGCGGCAGATCAAGCGCGCGAGCGGCACGAGACGATGGCGCGCGAGTACGAGCTCGAGGAGAGTGCTCGTGACCCGAGTGAGCCCGTCAGTGGGCCTCCCCAGAGCCCCCCCGCGGCGCCGTCTGCTCTCGAGGCGGAGCGGGAGCGTACACTCGAAAAGCACGACCGGCGCCACCTCCGCTGGATCGCCGTTGAAGAGGCGCGCGTCGCGGCAGAGCAGGCGCTTGAGAAGCACAGAGTTATGGAGAGCGAGTTCGAGCTCGAGTCAAAGAGCTATCGCGAGGCGAGGAAGCTCGTAGAGCAGGCAGAAGCGGCCGAGCGCTCCCGTGTAGAGCTCAAGACGCTCGAGGCCCAGCGTCTCCGCCGCGAACAGCACGATCGGCGATACCGCAGCTGGCTCGCTGTCGAAGATGCCCGCGTCGCAGCGGAGCAAACGCGCGAGCGGCACGAGATCGCCGCGCGCGAGTACGCCATGGCACAGGATGAGGATCGCGCGAGGCGATTAGGCCGGGAGAAGGAGCTGGCGCGAGAACGGGCTAGGGCGAGGGAGACGGCGGTTTGCACTGCGGAGGAGATCATGGCCATAGAGAGGGAGAGGGAGAGGGTGGCGACGGGGTCGTTCAGTGGGTCGTTCAGTGGGGGTGGGGGGAGTCGTTGGAGGGATGATGAGGCGGGGAGGGCGAGGGCGGTCGAGCAGGCGCTGGGACGTGAAAGGATGGTGATTGAGAGGGCGAGGGAGGTGGAGTACCAGAGGTCCTTCAAGCTGAGGGCGGAAGGCCAGACGGGACCGGCGGAGCCGTACCACTGGGGAGCGGGGCGCGAGGGAGACGTGGAAGGGCAGCCCAGGGAATGGACTCAGAGGCTGCCGGAGCCCAGGGTGTCGCACGAGAGGGAGGCGGGGGAGCAGGGACGCGAGAGACCTGGAAAGGGTGCTTTCCGGTTTTGGAGGTCGTGAGGGGTTGACGCGGTATAGAGCGCGGCGGGAATAGATATGGGAGTAGGGTGAAGGCGTGTGTATCCGTACGAGTAGGCACAAATGACAAGCGAAAAGAAACAGAAGCACTTGTAACACGTATGCATCATGGACGTTGTATTTCGATCATAAGCTTCTTCATCTCTTATTCTCGGCACAGGTTATCACACCCATGCCCCTGACCTCCTAGTACATCCCCATGCTGGAAGACTCTTCTCCCTTGGGACTGATCACCTTGGTCCAGTTCTTCTGGAACTTGTCCAGCATGATCACGTACGTGGCCAGCAAGAAGCGCAGGTCCGACCTCAAAGAGAAGTGGTCCGCCCGCTCGATCAGGACTAACCACTCCTACTCCGTCCCCAAGTCAGCAGCGCCTTCTCTCCACCGCACTCTGTACACCCTCGACAGTCACTCACTTGGTAATTCGGCATGTTGGGCCGACTCGTGCACCTCATGGCTGCTTCCGTTCTCTTATCGATGTATGAGATTGCATGGGACTTGACGTTCCACGACGCCTTGCCGGCGTGACCAACCTCGTTGAGGAGGGCTTGCTGGACATCGGCGCCTATCGTAGGAGCGTCAGCACGGCGTGCCACAGCAGCGCGATAAGCAGTGGGACTTACCGAACGAGTTGCCGTCTTCCTCGACCGGCTCCTCCATCCGAAGCCACTCTGCCAGCTCGCACGAAATCTCATTCAGCTCCTCAGCTTCGCTGTGGATACCGTATCGCATTAGTCTTCTTCCCCGTCAGGATTTGCCAGAAGGACAAAGGTCACTCACGCCAAGATGATTTTGCTGCCCCGCCTCTGGACTAGGTTAGGCTTTATCAGGGTGAAGTTGAAGCCGCCGGGGATGAGGCTGTTGAGCTTGTCTGCCGCTTCGCCCTTCTGGGCAGGTGCGGAGTCAACGTCCTCTTGGGAAGCGGGATCCGTCGCGTCGGCTTTGGCGGAAGGGTTCGTCAGTGGCTCGTTGTCGGTGTCCGTCTTGTCGTCCTTCACGGCATCCTACAGCGACCGTCAACACCCAAGACATGCAACGGGGAGCAGATTCAACGACATACCTCTCCGGTTTCTCCCTTCTTGTCTGATATCTGGTCTTCCACAGCATTCACAACGCCATTCGTCAGCCAACGACTTGAGCATCTTGTGGGTTGAGGTCGCGTACACCATCCCGCCCGCCCCTCCCACCCCTCCCGTGCGCTTCTCATCGTTATTCTCGTCCTCGCTTCCCCCATCCTCCCCATCTTCCTTCTGACCCTTCCTCTCACCAACCCCCCCGCTCCCCTCCTCTTTATCCTCCTTCAGCTCAATCACCCCCTCCTTGAACTTCCAAACAACATCATCGTACGTCACCACTCCCTCCTCCCCCTTGTTGGGCAAACGCGCTTCCAACTTGGTATACGCGTCCGAGTCCACATGGCCGGGCCAAAAGGGGGACTCGGGGCTAGAAGCCTCGGCGATGAGGCGCTGGAGATGGGTGATCTTGTTGGGGATGATGGTTTGGAGGAGCTCGGTGGCGCGCTGGCGGTGGGCGGAGCGGACGGCTTGGATGACAGTGGTGGCGGGGTTGTTTGGGGATTTGAAGAGGTTGGGGTCCATCTTGAATACGGAGGGGGTAGTAGGCATGGTGAAGGTTCTGGCCAGTGTAGCAGACGAAGGTAGAAGGTTGATAGGGGAGTGGTATCTTCGGTGGCGACTTGAGGAAGCAGGGACTGTATATATATATGCGCCTCTCGCAAGAGCTCGTGAGCGCGATCTATCCCTCATCACACCCGTATAGGGCAATACCAGTCCCACGTTGCGAAGTCGTGCACCCCACGCCGATAATGGCCGCTGGCAGATTGCCGTGTCGAATCAAAGAAAGTATTACGATGGGCGCGAGGTAGTTGGACCGCCGCCTGCTGTGGCGTGTGAGTGGAAAAGGACGAGGAAAGATTGGCGGCAGCGGCAGGACTCAGGCAATGAGGTCAGTCTCCCGATTGAGTGACATGCTTGAGGAAGCCACCCGCGAGTCCGCGACGCGAGTCTCTCTGGTGCGTGCACCGGTTTCAACCTTCATACACTTGCAGGGCCACACACCTTTCTGAAAGATACCAAGTACCAGGTGCGGCACGATGTGAGTCGAATCATAGCAGATGCTGAGTGTATGACGAGTCCACAAAGAAGAAGATGGCCGAGAGGAGGAGGCCAGAGGAAGACGAGTCTTGGATGATCTTCGCTCTTGGCCTTGGGTGATGCGATTTGCTTCCGTCCATTCCGCCCACCTTCGTTGACAGACTTCTTCGAGAGTCCTCATCGTCAATTACTCCATTCACCTTCTTCACCCCACCAACCCAGCCCAACTTACGATGTCCTCCCGTGGACCTCCTCCTCATCTCTCCCCGCGCGACCGGGAGCCGCGCTACTCCCGCGACACTGATGCTCCTAGAGCTCGCGAGAGGAGCTCAAGCCCTATCCGTCGAGACGACCGTGGTGAGTTGTGTCTCCTCTCTCGATCCCCTGGTGTCAACTGCGTTCCCCATTAGTATGAGCAGCTGATGAGATCCCTCCAATTCAGACCGCGGATACAGCGACAGACGGTACCGGGACCGAGACGGCGGGGACGACCGCGACCGCAGACCCAGCGGGAGGGACGAGTACTCCTCTAGGGGTTACGACCGAGACCGAGAGAGGCGGAGGGATGACGGCGGGCGTGACTACACCCGTGACCGTGGGGAGCGAAGCGACCGGGGCGACCGCGGTGAACGTGACTACCGAGACCGAGACAGGGTGCGAGAGCGCGAACGAGACCGGGAGAACCCCAACAACGACCCGAACTACCGTCCCCGCGACTCGCGCGATGCTAGCTCTGGCTCTGGCGCGGGGGGTCACCCCTACGGAAGCCGAGGCGAGCAGACGTCTCGCGGTGGGCGAGGTGGTGGTCGGGGCGGGTACGATGCGGGGGGTGGGAGGGGTGGGTTCAGCGGGGGAGCGGGTGGCGCGCGAGGGGGCTACGGTGGCGGCGGCGGCGGCGGCGGCGGCGGGTACGGTGGGCAGGGCGGGTCCAACTGGCGAGGTGGCTCTGGCGGCCCCGGTGGTCCCGGTGGGCGCGAGCGGGACTTCCAGTCGCTCGACCGACGTGCGATTGAGGAGGGCCGTAGGCGGCGTGAGGAGGAGCGTGCCAAGGGTGTGGTGTACACTGAAGATGGGCGGGTCATCGACCCTAGACAAGGTGCGTCTTGTCTTTCCTTTGAGTCCCGCGAAAAACAAGGAAAACCGAGGATAGTGCTGATGTTACCGCGGGTTTGTAGAAGAAGAGCAGAGACGGCGAGAGGAGGAGGAACAGCAGCAGCAAGAAGTGGACCCGGATGACCCCGAAGCGCAGATGGCTGCTATGATGGGCTTTGGCGGTTTCGACTCTACTAAGGCGGGTCCTCATCCACCCAACCTCCTGAAGGACGACCCGCTGACATTCTCTGACCAAACAGGGCAAGGGTATCGGCGTCAACGCTGAGGGCGCGGTCAACGTCCACAAGCAGAGGACGTGGCGACAGTACATGAACCGACGAGGAGGGTTCAACAGGCCGCTCGAGAAGCTCAAGGATTAGCGTGGGTTTATGGGCTTGTCCTCTGGGTGACTGGGCTGTAGATGTGCAGGGTGGGAAAGTGTCTGACCGAGATGCATGGTGGTACAAGCACTCCCTCGTTATCTTCTTCACCGTTGCTCCCCACCTCCCCTTCTGTCATTCCCCGCTAGGCCAACTTCTATTTACCATGACCATACCAAAACCCGAATACTAATACCAAGAAGTCCTTCAAACCTTCAAACAATGTACCACACGAACACGATAGACCAAAATCCCTACACTCCCCCTCCTCCACCTCCCCGATCACAACCAGACGACGAGACTCCAGCACCCACGCCTCCGCGCTCTCCCAACGGACGCCTTACTGCATATCAGGCTGGGTGTGCGCAAACTTGTTCAAGATGTACGTCAAAAACATGGTCTCGTCGTCCGGCGCTGCCGCCTCGCCGCCCCTACATCTGTTCATCAGCACGCTGCTCCCTGTCCCGTTCTTCCTTCCCTTCCATGATGTGATCTATGAGAGAAAAAAAAAGAACTCACCCTTCCTCAGTCTGCGGCAATGCAAACGGGTTGAACCCCCCACCCGTCCCGCTCCTCACCCCCAACCCCAAGTCATTGAAATCAAACGAATCGAAATTCGCATTCCCAAACTGCTGCACCCCGCCACTCCCATCCATCATCCCGTCCGCCCCATCCACTCCTTGTCCTTGACCCTGCCCGTCTTGCTGCCCTTGCTGGAGCTGCTGCTGCTGCTGTTGGTGCTGCTGCTGGGGCTGGAAGAACCCGGCGGTGCTATCGGGGAAGGCCCCCATCTGCGCGTCCCCTCCCATCGGGAGGTTCGCGAACCCGCCATACGGCGACATGTTCATGCCCGTCCCATGCGTCGGGCTCAATATCGGCCGGTTCTGCGCGTCAAACCTCTGCAACCCCGACACCGACGGCGGTGCCGAGCCAGTACCGGACCCCGCGCTAGAGCTGGCTTTGCCAATACCACCCTGGGATTGGGAGAGGGCAAGGGCCATCTCGGGGGACCAGTTGGTCGAGTCTGGGACGGAGCCGTCTGCGCGGCGGGCCGAGGGCGGTGGTTGGAGAGGGCGCGGGACGCGCTTGGTCCCGTCGTTCCCGAAGGGCTGCTGGACGTCCAACCCTGGCATCTGCGGAGCCACATAACCCCAAGGGCTCGACGAGATATTCCCAGCCCCGGCATTCCGTCTCGCGACCTGCGCTTGCTCCTCCTTCTCCCGAATAGCCTGCAGCCTAAGCTGTCGCTTCTCCTCCTCCGCAGCCCGTCGCCCCGAGCGCGTCTTGGCAAGCCCCAAAAGGAGGTCCACGGGAGTCTGGTCGTCCGGCGTGGGTGCGCCGGGGTCGGCGCGGCTGGGTGCGGGGCGGGGGGTCTTGCCCTGGGATTTGGCAGTGAGGAACTCGACGATGGCGAGTTCTTCTTTGACGAGGGGCTCGGAGATGCGGTTGGCAGCGTCGGGGAGACGGCCAGACACGATGTTGAGGAGCTGGCGGAGCTCGTCGGCTTGGGGGGAGTCCGGGTCGACTGGGGTGAGGAAGCGCTGTCAGTATCGTGGCTGGAGTTCGGACAGCGAATCATTGCGAGGGGCGATCACTCACGCTTGATCGTCACGCCCAAGACCATGTACGAGTTCAGCCTATCCACCCCATCAGCTTCCCCTCCTCACACAAACGGACAACTTGGAACTCACACTCTGTAACCCCCACTGTTCACCACCAAATTGCCCTTCTCCATCACAAACGCCCTCCTCTGCAACAGATCCGCCGTAGCCGACTCAATCGCCGCCGCCTTCGAATACGCATACCTCCCATCCTGCGGCTTCCTCCTCAAAAGATACGGCCTGTTCAGCGTGATCCTTGTGTAGTACCACTCGCACGCGAGCAAGTGCCTCTGCACGAAAAGGTACGGATGCGCCTTGTCGAGGCTCGTATCGGGGGATTCCATCCGGAAGAACGGCGGGAGGGCGTCCCGCCAGGTGAGGAGCTCGCGGTCGAGAGAGACGACGGTGGCGTAGTCGGGGAGCTGTATGGCGAAGGTGTGGTAGGCGATCCGGCCCATGATCTCGGCTAGCTTGTGCCTGTGGGGGAAGGGCGAATTAAAAGTGAAGGGTCAGCGGTGCCCCCTCTTTCCGACACTCTTCCGAGCGATCCCGTCCACTGCCGCAGTCGCCCCGCCGGTGACTCGCTTGACACCGCTGCCACTGCCGCACCATGCCGCAGACTCTCCGAGTCCCGCACAGGCCCCGCAACCCGCTCGCTAGCATCCGCGCTAGATCACAGCTAGATCCCAACAGACGCCAATCGAACCGGGATCGAACCGGATCAACTCTGCCCCATCCGACACCATCCTCACTCATCTCACCAATCAACACGCAAAAACGGCTCATCAACTTACCTAACAATCACGTAAGTGTACGTAGTCGGGGTCGTCAGCGGGTGCCCCGCCGGATCGAAATTCCCGCTCTCGACCTCTTCATCATCCAAGTTCGCAGGCGTCTGCGTATCGGTATGCGGGTCCGAGATGGACGCCGGCCGGCCCACGAGGAGGGAGATGGTCCGGTCGAGGTGGTAGAGCATCGACCAAGCGCGACGGCGGACTTCAACTTCGCGCTTGTCGGCGATGTTGAGGACGGAGCCGTCGCGGTAGAGACCGAGTTGGAAGGCGGTGGTGAGGGGGGTGCTGCCCTCGGCGGGGCGGCGCGTGAGCAGCCTGCGAAGGAGGGGCGGTGTCAGCTGGGTTTTGAAGCTGGGCAGGGATCAGACCCACATGTAACGCGAGGCCAGCAGTCCAGCAAAGAGCACATCGAGGTTATCTCGCTGCAGGGCTTTCGCGTACTCAAGGCCACTCCGCGCTGACCCGTAGAACCGCCGAGACCAACCCAGCTGCTCGTCCCGGGGGACCAGCTCGTGCGGCGCTGACAGAGCGGCTATAGCCAGCTACATATCGTGTGTGTCAGTGTCTGCCGTGGTAAGATCTACGATCTACGGGAGGTGGGGACATACCACGATGAACATGAGAGGCAGCCATTTGAGCGTGTCCGCGTCGACCTTGGGACAGGTGGGGTTCCGGCCGATGGAGTCGAAGAACTTGATGTAGCGGTTCATGAACGACGCTTTGTTGATCTTGTACCGTGTCCAGCTGTGCACAGTGTTATTAGTGTCGGCGAGCGGACTCTTGGCTGGGGAGACACTCACTCGATATCCCGGAAGTACAACTCTACCAGCCCATCCGCCATCCTCCTCCCCGGCACGCCCGCAATCAACCACTCCAAATGGCCCTGCGACACCCCACTCTCCTTCAGTGTCTGCAGCACATCCCTCAGCTCGAGATTATCATCCGCCGAGAGCGCTATCCGCCTGCCCTCCCTGAGCCCCCAGCCGAAGCCCGTCCTCCCCGGCGGGGTCGCGTACGACATGTTGCTCGGGAACAAGCCTGAAGGCGGGGGTTTGTGCGGCATGGCCACGCGGGGTGCCGCCGAGTCAGGCGGGGTGGCATGCGGGTGAAATATCTCTTCGCCGGAGGCAGTGAGGGAGGAGACGTCCGGAGAGGGAGCGTCGCCAGAGGGCGCGAAGGGCTGCTGGCGTGATGAGCCCGGCGCGGAGGCGGAGGCAGCGGCGGCGTTGTTGGAGACGGCGGCGGCGGTTGCTTGGGGGAGGGTGGAGACGAGGCGGGTGAGGAGGTTCTCGATAGAGTTGAGCCGGACGTGGACGTCAGAGTTGCTGTGTACAACGGTGCATCAGCGGGATGTCTTGGTGATGGCGCCGCGGGCCGGCGCGTCGGGTACTCGTCGGATAGATAAATTGACCGGTGACGGGGACAGACACGGACTCACACATTGGGGTCTTCGACGCCGTTCAAGAATGGGCGGCACAGGTGTGGCACGCGCCGGGCGACACACTGCGAGCATGGCTCTTTCCTATCACACTTTTGCTTCCTGCGATGGCACTCTACGCAGGAGAAATGAACTCGCGTGCGTTTGGGCTCGCGCAGCGGTTTCCCTGCTGACGACGCGGCGTCGTCGTCGGTCGAGGGGTCTATGCCGACGGACTGGCGGCGGTCCTTGAAGGAGGCGTTGGGGCTGGGGGATGCCTTGCGCTTCTTGCCGTTGGACGAGGGGGGGTTCTGGGAGGATGGGTTGTTGCTTTGGGAGGGTGGGCGGCTGCCGGATGAAGGGCCGGGTAAACCGGTGAACGTTTGGTGTCCGCCGAGGGTCGCGGAGTGGCCTGACATGGTGGTGGGTGGGTGGGGGGGTATGAACAGGCGGTGGATGCGCTGTGGGTGACTAGGAGTGCTTTACAGTAAAGTGCTCCTATGATCCCTGCTGTTTAATAGCCATTCGTTGAGAAGAGATCCCCCGCTTGGCCAACCCCAACAGAGATGATTCGCTTCGGGAGAATACCCGAGTCACGTGGCATTACGTAATCACTCTGGAAACCCGCCTGTCTTTTGAAGCACAAACACAAACAACAACAGCCATGACTTTTGTGACTGCATACTAACCACGACAGCACAATGGACTCGCTCTTCTCCCCAGCACCACATCCACCGTCCCCCACAGCACCCACCACAGACTTTGCCCTCATCGAACTCGAAAAAGAAAACATCCGCCCACTCGCCACAGGCCGCTCAGCAGCCACCCTCTCCTCCGTCTTCAAACAGCCCTCAGAGGCCGACAAGCTCCTCCAGGCCGGTCATGAGAAGCACCGCGCGAATATCGAGGAGGCAGAGAGGCGGGATACGGCGGGTGAGGATATGGCAGACGGTGTTCAGGATATACTTGCGGTGTACAACGCGTAAGTTCACCAGCCCAGCTCGTCTAGCAATCGCTGACGCGCCCGCAGCTACGTGTCGTTCACGGTCCAGCATCACCCCTCCTCCGACTTTCACCTTCTCCCCCTCCTCGAGACTACCACCCGTCGTTTCGTCAATGACGGGCGCTTTAGCCAAGACGTGAGGTATCTCAAGCTCTGGGTGATGTATGCCCGTCAGATCGAGCGCCGCGAGGAGATCTGGGCGTTCTTGGAGTCGCGCGATATCGGCACCAAGAATGCAGAGTTCTATGAGGAATGGGCGAGTGCTCTAGAGGGTCTTGGCCGGTGATTCGTCTCATCTACTTCTCTAGAAGCAATCTGTGCTTACTTCACCGCCTACGCAGCCGCAAGAAGGCAGACGAGATATACCGCATCGGCATCGCCCGCAAGGCCTCCCCTCTCGAACGTCTCAAACTCCGCCACAAAGCCTTCCTCGAGCGCATCATGGCGCCCCCCTCCGGCGTCGTCCCAGATGACGACCCTCTCCCCCCTTCCTCCTCCTCCTCCTCTGCTCCCTCCCGCACCCCGCGCCCCATCCTCGGCCAAGTCAGCAACCCCCTCCACTCCCTCTCTGGCGCCACCCAGCTCGCGCCCTCGCTCCGCCAGGCGAGCGGCCCGGGGAACGGCGCGAGGATGGAGGTGTTTGTGGATACCGAGCAGAGGGGGGATGTGCCGGCTGGTGAGTGGGCGGAGTTTGGGTCGAGGGATGGGAGGAGGAAGGAGAATACGGTGGAGGCGGTGCCGTGGAAGGGGGAGACGTTGCCGCAGAGTGCGGCGAGGGTGCGTGTGGCGCCGAGGACGCCCAAGCCCGAGGTCTTCCAGGACTCCGTAAGCTGATTGAATCTGTGGGTTTTGGCTCCAGAATCTGTAGCTGACAATCATCGCCCCCATCTACTCAGACGGATAGCAACGAGCCACGCTCGCAGGTCATATCCGACCCCGACGTCTTCTCGCGCCACAGGCAGCCCCCAACCGAGGCAGAGATGCTCAAGTCCAACCCTCTGCGGCACTATGATACATCGGGTCTGTCGACTGCTGTGCCTTCCTTACCGGCACCGCCTTCCGCGCGCAAGCCCTTACGGTCCACCAAGACCCCTGCTGCTGCCCCCGCTCCCCCCTCCGTCCCCGCCCCCACCACCTCCGCCCCAGCCCAAACCGGCCGCTACATCATGCAACCCTGGGCCCCACCCACAGACGGGCCCGAAGTCAAGCTCGCCAACGGCAAGGTCGAGCGCCGGATGTTCAAGTGGGACGCGGTGTACAAGGATGGGGAGGAGTGGAGCGAGCGTGAGATCCGGGCGAAGAAGATGGGGTTGTGGGGGAAGGAGTGGAGGGGGAAGGTGCAGGCTTGGGAGAGAGAGTGGCATAAGCCCGGATGTGAGTCGCAGCTTCCGTCGAAGTCTCTGGAGATCCGGATGAAAGCTGACAGGCGATAAACTGCAGCGACGACCCCGCCACCGCCCAAAGCCAAGGAAGACCAAAAACGTCCCCCTTCCCCAACAGTAAACACCAAACTCGCCGAAGCCGAAGTCATGCGCATGTTTGACCAAACCATCCACGGCGGCAAAACCCGGCACGCCTCTGACTCGGACTCGGACTCGGACTCGGAGTCGTCCGACGACGGGGAAGGCGATGTGGGCGTCGCGCCGACGCCGCTGCCCAACAGAGGGGGGAGGGGACAGGTGGCGATGCTAGCGCCGACGCCGGGGGGCGCGGTGCCGCCGACGCCTACGCCGGGTGGGTTCGGTGGGGGGAGGTTGTTCACCGTTGCCGAGGGCGGCGTGGATTCGGGAGCTGCGGCGCCGAGGGGCATGGCGGTTTTCAACGATGAGAACGCCTCCGCCCCGGGTCCCACCCCTGCCAGAACCCCCGCAGGGAAGATGGCCATCTTCTCTGACGAGAACGCCCAGCCCGCACCCGCACCCGCGCCTACCCCCGCAGGGAAGATGGCCATCTTCTCTGACGAGAACGCCCAGCCCGCACCCGCACCCGCGCCTACCCCCGCAGGGAAGATGGCCATCTTCTCTGACGAGAACGCCCAGCCCGCGCCCGCACCCACACCTGCGGGAAGCAAGATGACGATCTTCTCAGACGAGAACGCCGTCCCGCCAGCGTCGGCCAAGAAGTTCAACATCTTTAGCGAGACGCCTGCGAAGACGCCTTTGGCCGCGCGCGAGCCTGTCGCGGCCTCAGCGTCTAAGGGGTTCGGAGTGTTTGCGGATGAGAACCAGACGCCGGCGAGGCCTGCTCCGGCAGCACCGGCACCAGCCGCGGCGAGCGTGTTCGCCACCCCAGCGCTGGGGAGGGGTGCGCCCCTCCGCCGAGGCGTGACTGAGGTCATCCAGGAAGTCGCCGAGGACGAGGAGGACGAGGACGAGGCCCCCGCCCCCGCCCAGGGACAAGTCATCCACCCTCCGTACGACTTCGCCCAAACTGCCGAAGCCGACGAGGCCTACGACGAGGAAGAAGAGGAGGAGGACCAGCCCCGCGGGATGCGCCGGTTCAACATCAACATGATGACGCCGATAACGGAGCGGACGTGCGAGTATACGCAGACTACGCAGTGGAGGAGCTCGAGGCGAGGGAGCGGGGTGGTGGGTGTCGAGGAGGGGGAGGAGGCTGAGGAGGCTGAGGAGGGGGAGGGGGATCAGGCGTTTGTGGGCTCGTCGGTTGGCGGGGCGTCATTGCGGGGTAGCACATCTGCCCACCCCGCACCCGCACCCGCGCCTACTTCCAGCTTGAACGCGGTATCAGAGGAGTCTGGCGGGCAGAGCGCCAACACCTCTCTCGCCGCGCCCGAATTTGACGATAGCGCGCTTCTCGCGAGCGGAGATGTCGAGCAAGGGTTCGTGCTGCCTGATGGGTTCACTATCCATCGCAGGGAGGCTGGCGGAGAGGGTGAGGGCGCTGGGGAGGGGTTGACGGATGGGCTGAGGACTATGGTGCTGGTGGATGGGTCGAGGGTCGAGGACGGGGCCAAGGGCAAGGAAGAGCAGGAACAGGGGCAGGGCCACACAGAGACGATGGGCACAGGGCAGGACAAGTCGGTGTACCTCACCGCTGCATACACCGATGAGCCCCCCTCCGCCCTCCCCAACCCATGCAACCCCGCCAACCCCGAGATCCTATCCACCCTCCTCTCATCCATCGACCCCCCTCTCTCCTCCCTCCCGGGGTTCATCGACTCCCGCCCCGCCGCGGCACACAAACTCGACGCCCTCCAGAAACACGCTCGCTCCAAAGTCCGCCGCGCGAGCACTTCCTCCCGGTCTTCTGCTGCTGCTGGCTCCGCAGACGACGTTTGCTCGCTCGAGCTTGCTGGGCGAGCTTGTGAGGTGCGGGATAAGATTGGCGAGGGTGGGTTTGGCGCGGTTTTCCTCGCTGTGGATGTTGCGGTGCGCCAAGCGCAGGACGAGGCGGACAGTGATGATGAGGACGAGGACGTCCCGGCGGACAAGAGCCTTGTGGCGCTTAAAGTCGAAAGCCCGGGCAGCTGCTGGGAAGCCGTCGTGCTCGACCGTATCGCCGGGCGTATCTCCCCCGCCCTCCGACCCAGTATCGTCCGCGCGCGCAACCTCTACCTGTTCCAGGACGAGTCCTTCCTCGCGCTCGACTACTCTGCCCAGGGTACCCTCCTCGACATCGTCAACAAGGCCAACGCGATCTGGGGTACACCCCAGGTCGACGAGCTCGTCGCGGCGTTCTTCACTGTCGAGCTGCTCAAGCTCGTGGAAGGCTTGCATGGCGCGGGGTTTATCCATGGGGATCTGAAGATAGATAACTGTTTGGTGAGGGTCGAGGACCTGCCGAACTCGGCTTGGGCGGCGGGGTACACCCGTTCCGGCTCAGACGGGTGGGCAGCGCAGGGTGTCCGGCTAATCGACTTTGGTCGGGCCATCGACCTGTCGCTCTTCCCCGCTGGCAAGGCCCAGAGGTTCATTGTGGACTGGAAGACGGACGAGCGGGATTGTAAAGAGATGAGGGAGGGCCGGGCTTGGAGTTACGAGACGGATTACTTTGGGATGGCCGGGGTGGCGTATTGTTTGCTGTTTGGGAGGTATATGAAGACGGAGGTGGTGGATGGGAAGGTCAAGATTGATCAGCCGATGAAGAGGGTGAGTCGCGGTCTCTCGATAGCTTAGCGTTCCTCCGCTCGTGTGACCTCAGCTAACGCGCCTCTCTCATCGCAGTACTGGCAAGCCCCCCTCTGGACCGCCCTCTTCGACACCCTCCTCAACCCCGGCGACCCCGCGTCCTTGCCCATCACCTCGCGCCTCACTGAAGTCCGGGGCCAGTTCGAAGGGTGGCTCGAGGAGAACTGCCAGAAGGGCGGGAAGAGCTTGAAGAGCATGTTGAGGAAGATCGAGCTGGCGGCGACGACTGCTCGGAGGGGATAGATAGAGTTTGCGTGGAGGGGGAAGGGGTGCATTGGGGAGTGTAGGATAGGATGGTTCATGGGCTACGCATGTATGAGTACGACACTGAAGCTGCTGGGGGCTTGGCTTGGTCAAGACGAACAGTCAGCAAGAAGGAAAAGAGCCTCCGGGTCCGGGGTCGGCCATTAGACCGCCGCGCACAGTGAGGCTCGGGTGCCTGGTGGCCCGGTGGAGGATGGCGAGCGCAGCGTTCGAGGCGATGGCGACAATGCCGTTGATCGTGAGCGATTGTTGCGTTCGTGTTCTCGTCTTGGCATTTATACAACTGGACACCTGCACTGTACGACCAGCATACATTCTTGGGACTGAACGGGCAAAATAATAGCATCCAGGTCAAAAGAAGAGCAAGAAACAGACGCTTGAAAACTAGTGATGGCTGCAAGGAGCGCTGTTGGTGGTATGTCTCTCCTTTTAGTTGATTGTAAGTTCAAGTCCTCGAGCTGATAATGATGAACTGGGTAGACGTGAGACTTGGACCTCCTCTCTATCCAGTCTAACACCGTCATACCATCCCGCCCATGACACGGTTCTGTTGTGCCCTCGGCACCCTCCCCCACTCCACTCGCACGTTTTCCACCACTCGCACGTCCACTACCGCTCTATCACCCCCCCTCTTCGCCAAACTTCACCCAGTCCACCACCTGCTCCTCCAAGAGCTATTTGTGCTCTCCCCCATCACCTACATCCTCCTCTCCAAATCCCACTACCTAGACGCCATCCCGCGGCTCTACCACCATGTCCCCTTCACCCTCCCCCTCTTTTACCCTCTGTGGTTCTCCCCCTCCGACTCGCCTGCCATCGGGCAGATCCCCCAGCGCAAGTTGGACGCACTCACCCACGTACGGAGCTTGTATTTCCCCACCGAAGCCCTCCGGACCCTCACATACATCTCCCATCTCCCGACGATGTACCCCGCCATCCTCCCGGGCGTGCGCACCGTCCACGTCGGCGGGGAGATTGGTGCTGTGCCAGCCGGCAAGCTGTTCGTCGCCGACGAGGTACGGAACGCGTTTGGTGACCTTGCGAGGTTCATCGAGAACAGGGGGTTTACACTGTCAGACCTACACGGGGTGCCCGGTAGTCGTCGGGCAGACGCTTGCGGCGCAGGAGGAGCTATAGGAGGCGGGGTTGTAGGCTGGGGAGACGGGGAGGTAGAGGAACGTGGTGTGAGGGAAGTGGTGTGGCATATGGAGGAACAAGCTGGTGAGGGTGTCGCGCTGCGTATAGAGCAGCGAGCGCTCAGCCTCGGAGCCACCGTCGCAAGCGTCGTAATCGGCGAAGACGGTCTACGCGACATCCCGTGGCTGGCGCGGCTCAACACCCCCACCTCTTGGGCTGGGGGTGAGCTCCTCCGCGTGGTTTTCCAGGTGGATGAAGCGATGGAGGAACGTATGGTGGTCACAGCCCTGGTGACGATGATCAAGTTCTCGTCGGGGCGGTATACGGCGATGGAGAAGGCGTCAAGGACGTATCCGATGCCGCTGGTGAGGGTGGAGTATCATGTGCCGAGGGCGGGGGCGCTGCAGGCGCTGGTGTTGAATGAGGTTGTCGAGGAGGAGCTGAGAGCATGGGTAGATAAGTGGTGTACATTTGTAGAGCTGGATCATTGTGCCCTGGGGTTTTGATGTCTTGAGAGGTGTGTGTAACAGTAGACAGTTTACAGTCGGCAGGGGGTGTGGTGCTTGCATGGATGATACTTCTAATGACCCCGATGTTACGTTGCTTGATGTCCATGGCACGCATAATGCTGCGCTGATGAAAGCATATATATGTTGCATTGCCCGTAACTTATTGCCATATGAACCTGATGTATGTGATACTGTCTAAGTATATTGTGTCTTCTCTATCCTAATCAGAAGAAGACAGTCAACCCCCTACGCCCACCACCCCATGTGGTCCGATACTTGTCTCCCACGATAACCCCGCGGTACCATCTCAACAAAACAGTCTATGATGTATATATGCGCCACCTGCAAGACGCATTCAGCAGCAATATCTTCCAACGGGGGCAACACCATACCCCCCCGCTCTTCAGGACAGCGAACGACATCTCCGTAACAGAAGGGGGGGGGGCGACGTCTTGTCGCAGTCAAAGCAGGCAGGGGGGAGGGAGGCAGGGCAGGCAGAGGGAGGGGCAAGTGGACGTTCTTGCGCTTGGTAGAAGTTCACACTTGAGGGGGGAGGGCACGTGGTCAGCCACTGCGTGGATCAAAACACGTTCGAGCATCCCAGGCATGAGTGAAGACCATGAGCGAACTTACTCCTTGGTGAACTTCTCTTCGACAATTATGGAGTACCTTTCGTAACCTCACTTGAACATGTGCGACATCCATCTTGCCACACATCGACGACACACGCTGGCCCACCGAGTCAGCTGCAGCTCATCACCTGGTATTGAAGACGGTGGCCACTCACTTCTTGACCTCCTAGCAACAGACATCAGACTTCACCAACTTTGAATACCGAGAAGATGCCCCCTGTCGGGCGGGGGCGGGCCGAGTTTTTGAAGAGCAGTGGCTTTTGAGCGTGTCGCCCCAGAGCCAGGATCGGGCTGGGGCTCCCGGAGGTTGCTGCCGGTGTATGTGGTACGGGAGAGGAGAGATATGAGGGGTGGTAGGTGAGGTGGGATGGGGCATTTTGCCCTTTTCCCGGGTGAAAGCCAATTGGCGGGCACGCTGTAAGTAGGCCGGGAGGCCTGAGGAGTGTTGTCAGTGGGGTCTGGGGCAGAATGGGTAAAGCGAGTCAAACTCACAACGTCCGCGTCACCGGTGATTAGGTCGAGGGATAGCAAATCACCTCGTCGAATGACACAACAAGTATACACCTGCATATGAAAGACGTCAGACACTTTGAAGGATCGCATTCCAATTGGCAGACAAACTCACAAAGAAGGTATGCCTGGCAGCTGCGCAAAAGAGGACACAGCCTGATGCTGGCACTTGAAGTATGCCCCGAGGTTGAGGATTGGCCGGGGCTACCGGGAATTGGCACCACTGTACTATACGCGGCGCGGGGTAGAAGCAAGAGATAGAGGTTGATGAGGGCGTGCGCCGCAGAGAACTGCTTCACAAATAATGGAGACCAGATGGTGCAGAGGCTGCTAGTAGTCGGAGGAGACCTGCAAGCAATGTCCGGTCAGCTGTGGTCAAGACATCGAAGTGTTACAGGAGGAAGCCTACAGTGTACGCGCATTGGGTCCGGGCGAGGTTAATCGCCTTGTCGAAGTAGAAACAAATATATACCTGGAAATGGTGTCAGCAAGCTTGCTAGAATGTCAAGAAAGACGTGGTGGCTTACAATGAGAATATAACCTATACCCAGTGAAAAGAACGCCACCGGGAATGTAACATCTGTTGCCTCATGTACTTAACAACGGGATGAGGCTCCCGGAGGCTGGCGCCGGGGTGTGTGGCGCGAGAGGGAGTTGGAGGGGTAGATGATGTGAGGCTGAAGTTGTCGGCCTCCGAATTTGGTGCCAGAAGGCGTAGACGCTGCAGGTTGACGGGGGAAACCTGAGCAATTTTGTCAGTAACAGCTGGGACAAGCCGGGTCGAGTGAAGATGGCTCACATCTTCCGCGTTCTGGTAATGATGTCGAGGGACTCGAAGTCGCCTCGTCGAATGAGAGAAAAGATAGGCACCTACACAAGCGATATGTCAGGTCATTGGGAGAGCTGGGGACAAGCAGATAAACGGACTCACAGTGAAAGAGTTGTCACCGATAGACTGCGGGAGAGGAAGACCGCAGAGACGTTGGCGCTAGGAGTGTGCCCCGAGGTTCGGTATCGGCGGGGCGTCCGGGGTATGGTGCCAGTACATCACGGCAAGGGGAGGGAGGATGGGAGGATGGAGGGTGTGGAAAAGTGAAGGCCAGACGCGCTGCAGCTGCAGGTAGACGGGGGAGACCTGTAACATCTCGTCAGCTGTGGTCGGGACAGGACGAACGCGACGAAGCTTGCTCACAGCAGATCAGCAGACGCACACTGGCACTTGAACACCTCGTCGAAGGGTGAAAGTATAGACCTGGGGGAGGAATCAGCGGACCGTCTAGATGATGAGAGGGTAGACAGACAAACTCACAAAGAAAGATGCGTCAAAACCGAAACAATACCAAGCAAACCCGGCAGTATATACCCTATTAGGAAAACAAGATGAACAAGTGGTAGTACAGGCCCGAAGGCGGCTCTTTTTGAGGGCTATTGCACGTTGAGGATTTATGTATTTTTTTGTAAGGGTTTTGTATTTTGGGGTATAATCGCTTGCTTAAGGGGATAGAAACGAGCGTGAGGGAGGGAGGAGAGCATCATCCCACCCCACACCTTGTCCAGCCCGAAGGCCAACAAAGGGCGGGGAACCTTGGGCGCGTGAGCTGCGCGAAAGCGCGCGGGGGGTAAAGCACGGCTTTCTTGGGCCGCAGGCGCCTTCTCGGGGGGTCTGGCCCGGAGGGCGGCCAGGCAATCCCCAGAAGAGGCGGGCGCGGTTGCTCGCGCGCCCCACCTTGCGGGCTCCAGTCGGCGCGCCCGCGAGAGATGTCGGTAGCAGCACAGGCGGCATGTGCGACTGCTGGTGGTGCTACCGCAAGGTGCGGTGGGGGGTGCTTCCGGAGTGCCGGACGGGGGAGGGGCCTTCCGGAGTGCCGGACGGGGGAGGGGCGTCGGCGTGCGAGGGGGAGGGAGAGGAGGTGAGGAGGAGTGTGGAGGAGTCTGGGGCAGTGAGGGTTTGTGGCGTTTCTGGCGCCCAGAAGAGCGCGACGGGGAGGGGTGCGCTCGTCGCTTCTGGGGCACTGCCAGATTCCAGCTGATGCACGCTGTCTCATTGCCTTGGGAAGTGGGCTCAGAGTGGACGGTGCAGTCGGCGGCGAGGTCGGAGGTAGTGAGCAGGGGTGACAAGACAGTGTCAACCGCCTTGGACACCTCAGTGACCGTGTTTGACCGCGCGACCAAGACCCACCCGCTGTTGTCAAGAGAGACAGGCGCGGCGTGGATCTCGTCAGCATTGTCGTCACCCGTGAGCCACGCTTCCCTGACGACAGGCGCGGGCGCAGCTTGGGGTTCGGACGATGGGAGAGTCGATGGCGATGACGCTGTTGGTGATGGTGCCGTTGGTGCTTCGGCGGGTGTTGGCGACGATGCGCGTGATGGCGCAGGCGGGCTCGTCGGCGGGCTGGGCGACTCTTGCGCCGAGGCCGGTCGGGGTACGTGCTCGCCGCTCAGGGCACGACCCGACCAGCTGGTGGGCACGTAGACGTCGGCGGCGGTCTCAGCCTCGGCGGTGACCCCGAAGTAGCACTCGGAGGACACGGCGGATCGCGCGCTGTTGGCCGCTCTGGTGGAGCCCACGTCGTGCTCGTACGTGGCGGGGCATGTCCATCGTGCAAACGCGGCTTCTCGCGACTGGTTGCCGACGACGTAGGGGTGGCGGAGAATCATCTCCATCTGTTATGCATTGAGCCTTCTTGTCAGTATATGTCTTGGTGTTATCTCATCCTTGGGGGAAAAAACATACCGAGATGCGGCTCTTGTTGTCCACCAAGATCCTACTCAGCAGGTCACGCGCGCAGCCGGTGATGCGCGGGCTCATGACGTACTTGCCGGCCTTGCAGTCCGCATAGTCGGCGGGGTGCCGTGGGTCGCCTGGCTGTTTGGGTGGGTAGAAGGGGTGGTACCCGGCGAGGAGCTCGAAGAGGATGACACCGAGGGCCCAGATGTCATTCTGGCTGGGCTTCCACATGTCTCCCTATGAAGTGGTCTCTCGTCAGCCACGCATTCATGATCATCTCGCCCGTGGCTCCATGGCTGCGACTCACGTTGTAGTACTCGGGAGACACGTAACCTCGAGTCCCCCCCCATCCTCTACTCCCATCCATCCAGCCATCGCCCGACCCCACCATCGCGAGCCCAAAGTCTTCGATCTTGGCTTGAGAGCCCTTCTCGCACGCAGCGATGAGGATGTTCGCCGGCTTCAAGTCGCGATGGTACACGCCGACACGGTGGCACGCCGAGACGCCGCCGACGATGTTCTGGAAGACGCCCTGCCCGAGGACCGGATTGAGACCGTCCGGGTTCTTCTCGAGCAGGTCGTTGAGGTCGCCGCTGTTGGCGAACTCGAGCGCGTACACGCTGTTTCGACGCGTCTCGTCAGCATGGCTGTGTCGCGTGATGGTGGAGTGGGAAGGGAGATGAGATGCAACTCACTGCTGGCTGGGCAGCTCCCAGAAGTCGTACATCTGGAGCACGTTGGGGTGGCCGCCAGGGTACTGCTCCTGCAGGTGAAGCATGGCGTCCGCCTCGACGCGGTCGATCGCGAGCTCCGCGTTGCTGAGCTTGATCGCGCCCTTCCGGCCGTCGTCGTGCTCGGCGAACTTGACGACTCCTGTAGTATGTGCGTGGTCAGCTGTGCACAGAGAGAGATGTGGATGTGAGGTGTGAGGTATGTAGAGTGCGATGTGCGGTGTATAGGCGACGGTGGCGAGGGTTGGGTGAGCAAAAGGATGGGCTAAACTCACCCATGCCGCCTACGCCCAAGTGCCCCCGCACCGTCCACTCCCCGATGCACCAAGCATCATCCTTCACTTGATCCTCCTTCCACTTCTCCATCCTCGCCTCGAAGGCGCTCTGCGATTCTGTGGCTCTATGGGTCATCAAAGCAACTTTATCGCGGATGGGGAGGATGAAGAAGAAGAGGGGAGAAGGGAGGAGGGGTGCGGTATATATGGGGCGCGGGGGGAAGGGGAAGGGTGAGAGCCATGGGAAACTGCTGGGCATACCCTGAGGGTAGCGCGGTCATGGGGCTGCCCCTTGTTAGAATGAGAGCCGAATAAGCACCCAGTAGCCCAGAAAGTAAGCGGCAATAACGGCTGGGCAGGGGAATAACGCGTCTTCGACTGATCGTCGCCTCACGTTCCTGCGCACGTCCCCCCAAAGTCCATGGTTCTTTCTCATCGCACCATGGCCTGTACTCTCTGGTTGTTGTCCCAACAACATCGCCGCTGCATGCATGAGTCTGTGTTATGGCAAAGTGGCAGACAACCTGCATGAGATCGACTGTTGTATGCAGCCCCTTCATAGAGACGTCGCGGTGAGTGGGTCTAAAGCAAGTAAGTCAGAGCACGGTCAGCGCTCACACACACCACCTCCTTTCGATGACACGAAGAGAACGCCGTGGCAACTGCTGCCGCTCATCGCACTCTACTCCCTGTAATAAGTGCCTATCTCGCACCTATGAGCTCACTTCACCGGGGAGAAGAGCCGCAAGTGGGCCCGGCCGGATCCAAACTGCATACCTATTCTCGTCTTGTTGATATCCTTTAGCGCTCGCCTGGCCCTCTGCCTCGCGTTCGGCGGAAACCCCCGGCTAAGCCGATGGCGAGAGCAGCACAGCAGTCAGCCAAGTAGCCGTAGGGCTAGTCACGAGTCAGAGGGACTGTTGCGTCTAAAAAGACGGAAGCGGAGGTAGAGGCAGGGAAGAGATATCCAGACTGCGTGCGACTGATGGATGAGGTAAGCATGCACTTGGGCGGGCATCTGGCCGTAACCTGTCGAGCGACAAGGCGGCAGCGACCTGAAGATAGTGGGCGGTCGGCCCAGTCACGTACCACATATCACATCAGATCTGAACGCATGCATGCTCACCACTTCCGAGGTCGATGAGTGGCAGTAGCACGGTAAACAGCCTGTCATCAGCGCCCGCTAAGCAAGCATCTCCAGCATCTCCAGATGGCGCCGGCAGCAAGGATCAGTGGTAGTCGCCCAGCTGCAGCGAGCTTCCTCGGGCTCTGATAATCAGTTTTCTGGATACCACTTGCTGCATGCGCATGATTCCAACTCACGGTGATGCGACCCGACCAACAAAGGAACCGGATGGTACAATCCTCAGACAGACACGCCCCACGCCCGTGTGATGGAAGCATGATGATGATCGTCGCTTGCCCATCATCACCCAGGCCCAGCACATCAAGTGCCATTCTCCACGGAAGCATTCACATATTACGTAATACCACGATATTTCCAGCCAAACCTCGACGCGTCTCTTGCGCTTCACGAGCTTGTCACACAGAATCAATGTCGGGTTCGCGTCTTTCACATCTCCCCTACATCTCCACTCACCCACCCTACGAGCACCTAGCCTATTCAAGATGGCTAACTACGATGAGCATGTCCGCCCTACGAACCTCCACCGCGTCTTCATCCAGTCCATGCTCTCACGGCGCATCGTGACGGTCAGCATCGCGCTTGAGCTCTACAAACGCGCTATCGCAGCATGTCGCGGTGCGTATTCGCCTTCTCACTCAGGCAGGCCTACCTCAGGACAAAGAATGCTGATAAGAAGGGATGTCTTAGAATATGACGAGGATTTCGCGCCTCGGTACAACTCAGATAAAGCCGGCCTCGCCTCGTTCGTGAACGACGTGTCTGGCATACTGCACAGCGTCAGCATGGAGGTGGTGTACGCCCATGACCAGAAGGATGGGAGGCAGTTCCTGGTGCTTGCGAGTAAACACGTGACAATACTTCCAATCAATCTGTATAGCAAACTGATGGACGTCATGTAGAGGAATCAAGTCGAGACTGATGTCGCAAAAATCGCGACCGACTACTCTCCCGCGGAGGTCGAGTACTACCGCCTTGTGGTGAGTGGCCGCTGCCTTCCTTCGCAGTCCAGATGACTGACACCTTTTATCTCGAACAAACAGGTGGAAGCCATTGTGATGCAGTATCCCAAGAACTCTATCGCCCACGGCCAGGCCCTCAATCTCGTCAGCGAAGTCACTGGCCAAACCAAGATGGCCAAGAGCGTAGCGGAGGCGGTTCTGACCTCCCTCGTTTCTCGTGGATGGCTTGACAAGTCTCCGTGAGTTCCGTGGCTCTGCCCAAACTAGCTCCTCGTGTGTGACGGGCAAGTAATGGGGCGGGTGCTAATGGGGTGATGACACGCACAGAATGCGGGATAGGTATTCTCTGGGCTTGCGAGCGATAAGCGAGCTGGAGACTTACTTGAAGAGCGAGTTCCCGGAGATCATTCGCAACTGTGCCCGGTGCAAGCGTGCTGTTTGGAAGGTGAGCTGTTCTGTGTCTTCGATGTGTGCCTCGCTGACCCAAAACCGGGAACAGGGCCTCATCTGCCCCGACGACGAATGTAAGTCGACCGTGTCTCTAATGAACTGAATCACGTACTGTGCTGACTATGAGATGGCCCATGTATAGGTGATGCTCACTATCACGTATACTGCCACAAAATCCTCGCCGACATGCCCAGTCGCAAGGGCGCGTGCGTCGGCTGCAAAGTCTCATTGAGCACACTGGGCGAGTTCAAGCATTTGGGAGAGGATGCGGCGTCGAGGATGGAAGACGATCACAGGGGAGGGCTCAATAAGCGCAAGCGCGGCAAGGGGAAGGGTAAGGGTCGGGCAAGCAGGGCGAACGAGGATGAGGACGACGATGAGTCGGATGACCAAGATCAGCCGGAGTTGGAGGAGGAAGAGGAGGAAGGCGTTTTCTCTGGCACTGTGAGTATGCGTTCGCCTTGCTCGTTCAGAACAGGGGATTGAAGACAAAACCCGGGGCTGATGGTGAATCTCATCTACAGGCGAGGAAGCTCTTCGTGCCAGAGACGCAGTTTGACGACTGAGATGCTTATCTATTAGACAGATACCCCTCTGCTGGTTTTTGGGCTTTTACCGCACCGTTTCCCAATCGATATCTTTTCCCATCATGTCATACTATACCCTGCTCGTTTTTATCTGTGGATTGGAATGTCATCGCACAATACCGTGCACGACTTGTGTCTGGCCAGGCAACATGCCCATAGACTAGGGAAAAAAAGCATCTATGTACGAGTACACATATTAAATCAACAGTCTAGTACCCTCCTGCCCCCCCCCCCCCCCCCCTCGCCCCCGTAAATTCGCCCCTCTTTCTTTCACCGTCTTCGGGGCTTCTGCACAAGAGTGAACCCGTCATCGTCCACAACCGGCTCCTGGTGTTCCCTCTCCCTCGGCTCAAGCTGCGGCGCCTCCTCCCCGTCCACCTCCATATCCTCATCCTCGTCCCCGCTCTCATCACTACTGTCATCCCCGTCCGCCCCAGCCTGCTTGGACGCCTTCACCCCCGACTTCTTCACTTCATCCGCCTTCCCCTCCAATGCCCTGACGAGTTCCGGCCCCTTGGCCGCGTCCCCGACGACATCCCTCCACAGGCGAATAAGGTCCGCCGAGACAGAGTCGATCGACCCGTCCTCGAGGCGAGCCTCGAACTCGTCCTCCATGATCTGCTGGAGGAGATCCCCGAGCTGGTCAACGTCAAGAGGGGGGTCCCCGGCGGACGCGGGGTCGACAATCAGGCCCTCGGCAGCAGTAGCGCCGGGCGCAGGGGGGAGGTAGGACGCGCGCGACTCGAACTCGTCGATGATGGTGGAGGCGATCCAAGTCTTCTTCTCAGCAGACTCGGTCCCGCCCCACTCCTCAGCGACGGCGATGGTGAGGGCCGGCCAGAGGTCGAGGAGCGCGAGAGTTCCGCGGGCGAAGAGGAGGATCTGGGGAGAGGTAGCGGGAGCGGCCATGGCTGGTGTGGTTCTGAGTGAGGGTGGAGGTGGTGGGAAGTGGGACAGCTGTTGGCGTGCTGTTTAGGGGGGGTTGAGTGGTTGTTTTTTTGAGCAAAAGACGAGTATATGCTCTGGGCGACTTCAATTTAAGTCTGAATGGAGTAGGAGGAGTTTTGGGTAGCTCTGCAGGTGGTGAATGAGACGCAGATGGCGATGAGTGCAGCCCGTTCTTCAAAACTTTGAACGGCGTCAAGGTTGTTGCTCTCCCACGTGGCTCTGCATTGCCACGTGGCTTCTGCTGCGGCGACCTCCACGTCACGTTGGCTGCTGTCGTCTCTCTTCGCCCGAACACCCTCGACATCTTGTATATGCTCGTCGTGCTGCTCTCTTCGACTATATCGCCTGCAAAACAGCACTCCGGCTGCTGAACTCCTACCCCCGACATACACCATGAGGTCAACAGCGACCCTGCTCGCCCCTTTCCTGGCGCTGCTCAGCGTCGTATCAGCGCGATCATCTACCGGCGACAGGGTGCTTGTCGTGCTCGAGTCCGCAGTAGACAAGGACCAGTACTCCAAATTCTGGGCTTCGTTGGAGGGTGAGCCTCAGGCGTATATATAGGTTTGGACATCCAAGCTGACAGTTCCGAACAGAGAGGGGATTTGAACTCACGTTCAAGGCGCCCACGGCGAAGGATGCCGAGCTCGTCAAGTTTGGACAACCGCAGTACGACCACCTGATCGTCTACGCGCCTTCCACGAAGAGTAAGCTGAGTATACAACCGTCTGGTGAACATGTCTGACCAGCTCCGCCACCTAGCCTTCGCTCCCTCCCTCACCCCCAAATCCATCCTCGAGTCGCAATTCCTCGGACTCAACACCCTCTACCTCCTCTCCCCCGAGCTTTCAGAAGTCCACCGCGAGCACTTCCGCGAGTACGACCTCGAGTTCGTCGACTCTGACCTCACCCTCATCGACGCCTTCTCCCACCCTGCCTCCGACTCTGTCTCCTCCGTCCTCCTCCCCCCTACCTCCTGCGCCGTCCCCAACCCGGCCGTCCTTTCCGCAACTACCCTCACCGGCGGGCCCATCGTCTTCCCTAGCGGCACCGTCCACTCGGCTGGGCTGAACCCGTACCTCTTCGAGGTGCTGCATGCGCCCAAGACGGCGTATGTGGGCAAGGACAAGATCCTCAGTGGGGATGAGGCGGAGGTGGAGAAGGCTGTGGGCGGGAAGAAGGGGCGCGAGCCGGTGCTGAGCGGCAAGAAGGCTGCGCTTGTCAGCGCGTTCCAGACTAGGGACAACGCGCGTGTTGGGTTTGTCGGGAGTGGGGAGATGCTGAGCGACAAGTACTGGGACCAGGAGGTCGAGACTCTTGATGGGAAGACGTGAGTTTCACCATTGCCGTGTCGGGATAGCGAGAAACTGACAGGGTCGTTATGCTAGGGCCGCGACCGGCAACGCTGGGTTCGCGTCCGATTTCACCAAGTGGGTTTTCCAGGAGACTGGCGTGGTCAAGATCGTCTCCTCCACCCACTTCCGTGACGGTGAAACTGAGCCCAGGGAGTACTACACCAAGAAGGACAACATCGTACGTGTGCCCCCCGGGTTGTATCCGACCTACGTGCTGACCCAGCTCCTCTTCAGACCTTCTCCCTCACCCTCGCTCAGCACACCACGTCCGAGAACGGCAGCTCCGCCTGGGCTCCCTTCCAGGTTGAGGACATCCAGGTGGACTTCACCATGCTTGACCCCCACGTCCGCACTGCCATGCACGAGGACAAGGCGCTGAGCAGCGACGTCGAGACCACCTACCGATCCAGGTTCATGGCGCCCGACAGGCATGGCGTGTTCAAGTTTGTCGTCGAGTACTGGCGTCCTGGGTAAGTCTACGTGTTAGTCTCGAGTAGCGGCATCGCATGGGCTGACGTTTGCTTGCAGATGGAGCTACATCCGCTCTTCCACCACCACATCTGTCGTGCCCCTCCGACACGACCAGTATCCGCGCTTCATCACCGGCGCGTGGCCGTACTACATCGCCGCCTGCAGCACGAGCTTGACCTTCATCCTCTTCTGCGTCTTGTGGGTGTCGCTCGGCGAGGCGGACAAGAATGTCAAGGGGAAGAAGAAGGCCGAGTAGATCTTGACCAATGCATCTAAGATGTGCAACTGAAGCAGTGTGCAACTGAATCAGGATGCAGACGTTCTGTGACCCAGAAGGACCACGAGTGTACCGATACACAGTAGCATGCTAGAGAAGAGTACTAAACTACAAATCGAAACTCTGTCCCCGCCCTAGGCCCAGTCATCGCCTAGAAGAGGTGCTCTAGTACATCCCACCAGTGGAGGTGTTGCCCTTGGGGTTGATCACCTTGGCCCAGTTCTTCTCAAACTTGGTGAGTAGCCCCGCGTAAGTCATGAGGATGTTGCGCAGGTAAGACCTGACAAGGAAGTGGTCGAACCGGTCGCTCTGCAGTCCACGCGTCAGAGCCAGTTCGGTCCCTCTCTAATCCCGCACACTCACAGCAACGATGGCCGCCTTGTAATCAGCAAAGTTCGGGTACTTTGCCCAGTCCAAAGCGAGCTTCAGACGATCACTGTGGTGCGACCGCACCCCGTTCTGCATCGCGTTGCTCCGCTTGTACGCCTCGGTGAGCTGATTGATGAGGTGGTTCTGGACTTCAGCGCCGAAGCTGTTGCCGTCTTCGATTACGGGCACCTCGAGCTCGAGCCATAGGCGGAGATCCTGGGTGAGACAGTGCATGTCTTCGAGCTCCCTGGTAAAGGCGGAAGATGATGTCAGCCAGTTGCTTTTACAGTGTGGAAACGAAGAGGGCTCACTTGACTATCACCTTCAAACACTCCGACTGCACCTGGTTGACCTCCATAATCTCGAACCAGTGCATCCCCATCCGCACGCCCTTACTCTCGTCTGCATCCTCCTGAACGGCCTGCACCCCGCGGGCCACAATATCCTTGGGCAAGACAACCTGCCTCTTCTCCCGTCCTGCCCCGTCCTCCATGACAGCATCACTCCCGTTGGTACGCAGCTTCTCATATTCAGCGATCGCATCTTCGGTGGGCTGCAATACCTTGGGTTCTGTGAACCCGGGCTCTTCCACGCGCCCGACCCAGAAGATGGAGGATGGGTCGTTTTCTCCCTTCAACATGGTCTGGAGGTGCGCGATCTTCTCGGGGAAATTATTTTGGAGGATATCGATCGCTTGTGCTCGGCGCTCGATGAGGAGATTCTGTTGGCAGGGGGGAGATGGATGGTCAGCTTTGGCCTTGCTTGAGAGATGAGGGCGGAGGTCTGACATACTTGGAAGATCTCGGGCTTGGGTTGCGTCTTGAAGACGTCCTCCATCTTGGGCGCGGTACTGCTGAACTTGGGCATGGTGAAGTGTGGCCGGTGGAGCTATACGTTCAACGGGTCGATGGAACGGATTTTCAGGAGATGCACAGCGTTAATCTGCTTCTTTATATTGATAGGCAGCTTCTGACAAAGGACCAGCTGCTACAATGGAGCTCAGGTCCTCTCACCATATCCTTTATCCTCGATGTCCCCTGCCAAAAGCGTCAGCGATAATGTTGCAGGCTGTGACAATCATTCCGCGAAACTGTATCGGGCCAGATGTAAGCACTCAATTAGATCATAACATGTATAACAGCCCATTTTCTACTATCAATGTACAGTACAACCGGTCTCCGCACGGCATACCGTCCTCCAACAACGCGGGATGTCATGTCCGCGGACGGCAGGCCAAAGGGGTGGGCGGGGGTAGGTGAAGGGAGGATGAAAGGATGTCCGCCAGAGGGTGGCTACCTCAGCTTTGACCAGAGGATGAGGATGATGAGGGCGACAAGGACGGCGATGATCCCGGCAGAGAGGAACTTTTGCTGGTACATCCTATATGGGGAATCAGCGTCTGTGAGCGGGTGCTCGGAGTAGAGTGTAACTTACTTGAAGATCATCTTTTTGAGGGTACCGGCAGCTCGGTCGATAGAGGAGTCTGCTTGCACGAGCTACAGCATGGTCGATCAGCCATGTGCTCACTGTTGCATGGTTTGAGGTCTGGAACGACTGAGCACTCACCGTGTCCCGCGTGTTCTCCAGCTGATCGCGCTGCCCCCGCAAGTTCCTCAAGATCTCTGACCCCACACCCTCCGTCTCAAGAGCAATGCGGTGGGCATTGTCCAAACGGTTCGTGCCGTCCTCGAGCGTCTGGGTGCCCTGTAACAAGCGCGAGCGGGTCGAGTATTGTGCGGGATCATCAGAGTAGGGGTCGTCGGCGTTGGGGAAGCCAGGGCCGGATAAAAGCTCGGAGCGCTGAGATTGGAAGCGGAGGTCTTTCTGTAAAGGGATACGAGGCTCAGTTCAAGCACATCGTCATGTAGATCTGGGCGAAGACTTACAAGGGTCTTCTTGACCTTCTCAAGGCCCTGCTTCGAGGTTAACAACCGGGCGTGGTACGTCTGGCGAATCGAGACGGGCATGGAGGGCAGCTCGACCTCCATTTGTGCGACCTAGATAGAACATCATGAGTCACCCAGCCGAATTGTGGGGGGTTCTGTTACGCACAATCTCTTCGGCCTCGTCCATCTCCTCTGACACCCGCTTCAGCGCTGCCTTGCGTTGCTCTGTGGGGCCATATTGTCAGTTCCCAGGATTCAGGCAAGCGTTCGACACAACTCAGGAGCTTACCGCCAGTGAGAGACTTGACATCCCCGTCAAGCTTCCCCTTCAGACTAGCAAGCAGCTGCTTGAAGTCCTCGTCGTACGTCTCGAAGAGCGCGCTGTGCGGAGCCAGAGTCAGCGATACGACCACGAAACGAGTTGAGGGAAACCATTTGCAGGCAGGCAGCATATTGGAACGTACGTTGGTGAGTTGTCCATGGTGTAGTGCGCTGCTCTGGATGCTATAGAGACCGCTTTCCGACAGAAGACGAAGAGATGAACGATGACAACATGAGCCCGACGGCAGTGGCGTTGCTGGCGGTGCGCTGCGCACCAGCGGTGGCAAACTCGAATGTTACGTAACGGTCTCCGCGCGCGCCTCCTTGTTGTCAAGCTGAGCGCGACAACATCCGGGCATCCTGTCTGCGACTTAACTTTCCACAACAAATAGGTATCTCTTAGAGCTCTATACATCGGCAGCAAACCAACTCTTCAAACGATAACTCACAAAGCTCAAACCACGCCAGCTTCAAATGAACTTTTTCAATCGGCAGAAGACGAGGTCGCCCGCGGAGACCGTCAAGAGCCTGAAGGACAACATCTTGCGTCTGGAGGGGGCGCCGGCTGGGGAGAGCAACAGAAGAGTGAGTGACTGCCCATTTACCTGGTATACTCTAGGCCAGTAGAGACCGCGTATGATCCCAGCTACTGCTGGAGCTCTGCGCCCCTCCAGCGACTCTGCCATGGCGACTTAGCCATCGTGTTCAGTGTTTAGCAGGCGCTGACAACGCCCTTTCCCCTCTCTCCTCTTTTAGATCAATGAAGAAATCTCCCGGCTACTCGCCAATGTCAAGGCTTCCCTCTCCGGTGAGGGCGAGGTCGAGCCCTCGGTGGACGTGATCGCACAGGTGGCGAACGAGGTGTACGCGCAGGACCTGCTGAGTCTGATGGTGGTGCATCTGGGCAAGTTCGACTTCGAGGTGAGTGTTGCTGGTCACGCGATGGAGCTGCAAGAGTGCAATTCCTGTGCATTCACTTGCTCCTCTTTAACAACGCACGTGATTGTGCTTTGTCAGGAGTCTCAAGAGTGGGAGGGAGCACGCGCTGACGAACAATACAGGCAAGAAAGGACGTCTGTTCCATCTACAACACCCTCCTCCGCCGCCAGCTGGGCACCCGCTCTCCCACCGTCGACACCATCGCTACCCGTCCCGATATCATCTTCAACACTCTCAAGGGGTAAGTTTCGTCCATCTCACTTTTGTTTTGTTCTTTTACCACACCGCCCTCTTCTGTGGTTTGCCGGTCTTACGGGGACGGCCCTGCCCTGCCGCCGGCGTCCCGCGTACACACGCACAGACCGGCAGTCAGGGTGGAGGTACGGTACAGGCGTTCTGCAGCGTGTGACGCTTGTGGTCGCTAAAGACAATGGGTCAAGCCGCTGACGTTCAAGTGCGTGCATGCAGGTATGGCAATGCGGACATTGCGCTGAACACCGGCATGATCCTGAAGGAGATGCTAAGGTATGAGCCCCTGGCGAGGATCTTGCTGTACTCTGAGCAGTGAGTGATCACTAGTCCCTATTATGGTGCGTTATTGTGCTGATCACGCAAGATGCAGGTTCTACACGTTCCCAAACTACATCGAGAACACGACGTTCGGAATCTCATGTGATGCTCTGGCGAACATGAAGGTGGGTAAACGGTGGATTTCGGGAATCACGGCTCACTCGCTCTACAGGAAACTCTCACACGACACAAGCCCATGGTCGCGCAATACCTCGAGGCGAACTATGACCGTGTACGTGCCATAGCCAAGAGCCCGTTCGACCACATTGTTGCGGAAC
Source organism: Cryptococcus sp. DSM 104549 (assembly GCA_036427605.1). NCBI lineage: Eukaryota > Fungi > Basidiomycota > Tremellomycetes > Tremellales > Cryptococcaceae > Cryptococcus > Cryptococcus jaspeensis. The sequence goes on along the minus strand of CP144044.1, from coordinate 2,922,709 downwards.
TAACGTGCCAATGCCATTCACCAGTTCTTCAACATGTACACTACCCTCATCCTTTCCGCCAACTATGTCACAAAGCGACAGTCTCTCAAACTCCTCGGCGAGATCCTCCTGGACCGCGCCAACTACTCGATCATGACCCGCTACATCTCGTCGGAAGCCAACCTGAAGATGATGATGAACTTCCTGAGGGACAAAAGCAGGAACATCCAGTTTGAGGCGTTCCACGTGTTCAAGGTGAGCTGACCTGCGTACATCATAACCGAGAGTCCCTCGCTGATCACTGGGTGTAGGTGTTTGTGGCGAACCCCAACAAACCGCCTCAAATCGCGACGATATTGAAGAGGAACAAGGACAAGCTGCTGGTGTTCCTGAAGGAGTTCCACAACGACAAGGATGGTGGGTAGAGTGTTCCTTGGGAGCTGTGTTCTCTGTCAGGTGTTTCGGGGCTGACAAACACTTCTCCTCACAGACGAACAGTTCAACGTGAGTGGGATACCTCACCCAGGGACTCAGGCGTGTGGTGCTGTTGCGTGACTGCAAGACGAACGACGCGGCCGGACGTGGAGAAACAAGGAAGATGAAGTGGCGCTGACGGATGTTGATGTGGTTATGTAGGACGAGAAGCAGTTCCTCATCGGCCAGAGTGAGTGTCTTATGCCTGTTCTAACGACCATGATGAGGCTTACGTTGTGGCTGACGCGATTGTTTTTACAGTCCAGCAATTATGAGCACCCGCCTTGCGTTGTTGCTCTGCCGGCCGCCGCCTGGTGCCGGCAAGCAGCGGCTGCACCGCGTTCGGTGTGGCATACGAGGGCAGCGCTCGGCAGCGTCTCATTATTCATCTTCATCCTTGTACCTTGGACATCGGCCTTTGGTTTGCTGTGTCCGTCGTCTTCTTATCTCTTTGTTGAACGCATTCACGATATCTTTAACGCCCCTTTCGAGTTTCCCTTGGTAATAGTAAACGTGTGTATATAGATCAAGGACGGTTTCATACTCTTTACGCCTGTGCATACAACATAGTGTCGGCTGGTACATACTCTATTACCTTTGTCATAGTGAGGCAATTATTTTATGCATCTTTGGCCATGCATGACGGTGTGGGACGGCGATGAGAGCCGGGCTTTTGGACTTGTGGTTGGGAGCGGCTCGTGGCCGAAGGGCGAGGGACGGTTGCCGGTCACGGTGGATCTGGCGCAATGGTGGCGCAGCGGCCCAGCTTACAAACTGGGAGGGATGATGTGCCGGACCGACTGGCTTCTTGACCTGCTGGACTGAGCTGCCGGGGAAAGAGGGGGGCTGCCCGGGAGGGGCAGGGGCGGCTTGCACGGCGGACGTATGAGGACGCAGACGTATGTACGCCGGATTACGGCATCCCCCAGATTGCCCGTGGGGTTGCTTCTTTGGGCACGAAAGATTCAGGCCACGCTATTACTCAGGCGGTCAGGCTACGCTGCGCTTCAAGTTCTCTATATACGCAAGACCGACGGCTTGGCTCGTTTTCCCCATTGCTTTCATCGCATACATACTCGCCCTCGGCTTCATCACAGCGTCTCTTATGCTGTAGAGCCAACCCGCCACTCCCTCCGCATCACTACTTCACTCCCGCTCACCCCACCGCCGCCTACCGAAAATGTCTCAGGACACCACCTCCCTCCTCATCCCCCCCAACCCCTCCCTCTCACCCCGCAAGCCGGCGGCCTCCATCCTCTTGAACGGCGCAGGCAGACCTGCCCCTCCACCCCAGCCGAAATCCCCTCCGCGTCCCTCCACCCCACGACTGCCATCAACTGGCACGCCCGGGCGGTCAGGCTCATCTGGCTCGGCGGGGAATGGGAGCGGGGCTGCTAGCGCGGGCTCCGTTGACGGCAGTGTGAACGACCATGGCAAAAGCGGCAACGGCATTATCGCCCCACCGTCGCCGAGCCTGTCGGCGACGTCGTCTACTGGCGGTAGCACTTGGTCGTCGGTGGGGCGTGACCCCTCCCCGCCGGGGATCAATGGCGCTCTTGGCGGCGGGAGTGTGAAGTCCCGGACCGCGAGCGCCGAGAGGGGTCCCAGCGCGAGCAGCAGTGTGAACGGCTCGTACCCGTACCCACACTCGTCCGACTCGCCCTTCATATCCTCGACGTCCCTCACGTCGTCGACGAACCTGACCTCGCCATCGTCCCCCGCGGCGTCGCTCGGCTTCGTGCCCGATCCGCACCACCCGGCCCGACGCGGCTCCCAGCCAAAAATCACGTTCGCGCCGCTGCCATCTCGCCCGCCAGAGTTTCGAAGGCGAAACTCGATTACGCTGGGTGTGGCGAGTCGAAGCCACTTGATTGGGGGGCAGCAGGGTGGGACACAGGGTGGTCAGGCGGTGCACAAGGTGTACATGACGGACGAGGATTGGGAGGCGTATAAGAAACAGTACGAGCAGAACAGGGGGTGGGTCTATCGTCTCATCGTTTTTGGGTCTGGGAGTCACAGCTGACCAAGTATCAACAGAACCGAGGTGCTGGACGTCGGGCAGCTCTGCAAAACTGGCGCCAAAGCAATCTGGCGCTCAGTCAAACGAGGCCGCTCCGGCTCCGCTTCCTCCCAGACCTCCCAGGCGTCTACCCCGTCGCAAGCCTCGGGGCTCACAACCCAGAGTGCCCCCGTCGACGCCAACGGCCCTCCCCAGATCCGTCGTGTCACATCGGCGCCCACCAGCCAGGTCGACGCGACGGTCACGGCGCCTGGGGTAGCACCTGGCGGTGGGGTGCCGAGTCTCGGGACAGTGGAAGAAGAGCACGACGAGCCTGCCCTGGGGACAGAGGGGCGACAGATCCCTGGGAGATTGGGAAGCCCCCCGCCGAGGCACTCTTCCATCTCATCAGAAAGTGGCGAGTCGTCCTCGAGCGGCGCACTCGGGAGCTCCCTCTCCGAGACAGAGTCCCCTTCAGACTTGGTTATCGATCCCACTGCCACTGCCTCCGGCGACCCATCTCCAGCTTCCCCTACCGACTCGTTCGGCCCCTGGTCCCGCCGCACGCCGCACCACTCTCCCACCGCCTCACGGCACCCTCACCCGTACCCGCACCAGCCCAACCCCAACACCCACTCCCACACGCACGCGATGCTCCGCGCTCATGGGTTGGAGGACAGCGACGGCGGTGCGGACGGGGAAGCTACCCCGCGCCGCAGACCTTCCCCGCCCCCGCGGATCGAGGACAAGCTGCCCACGGCGGACGAAGTCATCGAGTCTGGCGAGACGGGGCCCGCTGCGGGGGGCTACGCAGCCGACGCGGATGCAGACGCGGAGCCAGCGCACGCAAACGGGTCAAGGGAAGCGTACAGGGATGACGGGTACGATAGCGAGCCGGAGGAGGAGGGGCGCAAGACCCCGCCAGCATGGCAGGGGCACGAGACGCACCAGGAGAGGATGAGGGGCAGGAGGTCGGCGGTGCTTGGGTTCGACGAGGAGCGCTTTGGTCTGGCGTTGAACATGCACGATGGGAGGCGATGAGGGCGGTCTTCGGAGCGGGGGAGGGGGGCGGCCATAGGAGAGTTATCTGCTCCGTGATCTGCAGTGTACGATGAGGTGTACCTCTTGATCTATCTCATTTTTGGGGGCTAGGCGGTTGAGTGCAGAGCAGACAGACACGAAAAGAAGCCGAGTAGTAGTAAAAGTAAACGCAGGATGTGTGTACGATGTAGGATCACTGGATGACGGCCTGCATGTATCGTTCCATGGTACACATCAATGGCAAGTGAGCCTCCGGTACCCAACCGACCGACGCCTGTCTCTCAGTGGTTCGCAAAATATCCAACTTGGTGTGTCAGCGCACTACCATATCTGGAACGGACGGCTGCAACTTCCTCTGCAGCACGATATAAGCTAGATTGTCTACCTGCACTCCGTAACTGGAATGAGCCAGTGAGGCTGACGTTGACTGGACAGCCTCATAGCGGGACAGCGATGAGCGCAGCTGATCACGTCAGGTCGATCAATTGGTGGCAAGGACGCATCAAGGCATCGAGCGTTCAGAATTCCGATGAGCAGCAATCCAGGCGAGTAGTTATCAAGCATCCCCAGATGGAAATCTTTGGCCCTCGGACTCCCGACCACATGCGCCCGTGATGCCACACACCACACCTTCCAGTCCATCGCTATTCTCGTAATCCCTCACCTCATCACCTCAAAGAAACAGCTCCGACACGCACATCACAAAAAAACCACCGAGACCGTCTCAGTCCATCACAGAACGATCGCCTAGCTATGCCTTTCTCCATGTGCAGTGATATAAGATGACATGGAAAAAGGCATGCTAAACCCGAATCTGAATCCAAATCAAATCCATCCTCCTCCACCGCTACCACCCCCACTCCATCTCTCTTGATTTGATCTAGTTCTTTCGGCGGAAGGAGCAGCCTGTGGGTGGAAAAGAGCGGTTAATACTGCTTCGGGGAAAGGTGGCGCACCACGATGCGACTGTTGAAAAACTCACCCTCGGTCAACTTAGCCTTACCACCGGTGGGCTGGCAAAGAGCAGTGGCGCATCCTTGGCACTGAACGACGGTGGAAGCGTGGGAGAAGACGGTGCTGTTGGAGGGAAGGTGTCGCAAGAGCAGGGTGGGAGCAGTTTGGATATTTCGGATCCGGCGGTGGTGCACGAGTCGATTGTGGAGTAGGGTGGAGTGATTGGCGGGAGGAAAATGGACGATACACGCATGGCAGAGATGGCGAAAGGCGTAGGGGGAAGGATAAGAAGGAGCGACAGAAAATTGTCAGCATTACCGATCTCGCCACCGACACTCGATCCCAGTGGTAGTGCAAACTCACGTGATGGCGAAGCACCCGGGGCACTTCACGTCCATGAAGAAAGAGTTGGGCTCGGGGACCACCTTCTTGAGCTTGTGGGTACGGGCCTGGATGGAGGCGGGGCGGTTGATGAGGTCGACGGCGAGAACCTGATAGAAGAGCGGGCGGGTGGTTAGCGATTGCGCAATTGTGGCCTTGGTGATTGGTCTGGCGGGTATGCAGTCGGTCCAGTGACAGCTGTGCGCCATGCAGATGGGAGGCGGCGGTGTGGATAGGGCAATGGCAACGACGGGGGGAGCAGAGAACGGCTTCGAGTGGCCACCACGATGGCCACTTTCTTCAGCCTAGCGCCGCCGCCCGACCCTGTCGGAGCCTGCAAATCATCTTCAACCAGCCCAGCACGCGCTCCCGTCGAGCGGCATTTCCCCCCGTCTGGCCTTCTCTTCAATGTTTCCCATGCTCCCCTTGCCTTCTTTATCCCTTCAAGCACCATTCTGCCACCCCCCCCTAGTCTTCCCGCCATCTCACGCCACCTGCCGCGATTCACACGACCGACCGCCGACCACCGGCCCGATTGAGGGTTTGACTACTCACCATTTTGTCAAAAGTTTAGTGTTTTTTGTGGTTGGTGTGAGGTGTGATATGAGTCCGCAAGGATGTCGAGTATCCGGCGATTCTTGCGTGGATGTTTTATGTGGATATGGAAGTGAGAGGAGGTTATGGGTCGAAGTAAGAGGAGGAGAGGTGCTAAGTTCAGGGGACTGCAGAGATTTTCGTCGAGACCGCCACGGGCATTAAACACCGGAATCGCCGAGTTACGTAACATCAGAGGCAAGATTAATAACGTGCGAGACCAGCTTATTTATCGTATGCACGGAGAGCCAGAGACATGGAGAAGGTGATCATGGATGTGGCATGCATGTTTGACACATAGAACGAGGTCTTGCAACAGGCTCGGGTACAGGTTGAGGATATGAAGTGCATCTGGAACAGGTTATAGTTATGCCAAACTCAGCTCCATCGGTGCATGGGGCCGCAAGAGAAGGAAAGGTCAAACTCCTCTCGAAGTCCATTCAACGTCGAACCGCCTCAATCGCAGAGAATCCACGAGCAACTGTAAAGTACATGCGAGTGCTGTTACAAAAGAAGTCCACCTATGGTACCCGGTTTATCGCAACGACACAACCCCCTTGCTACCCACCGCTACGTCCGCCGCACGCCCATCGCTCACAAGCTTCTTGTGGCTCTGCAGCTGCTTCTTACGCTCCGTCGCGAACGTCTCTGTGTGCGACTTCTTCTCGGCTCGTCGCGCCTGTACGACAAGGTCAGCACGGTCTCGCATGGGCGGTTTAGATGATAGGGTTGATACTCACAGATCGCTCCGCCTTGACAGCCGCCTTCCTCGCTTTCTTGTCGTCGGCCGACTCGCCCTTCTTCCTGGCGATGGTCACCCTAGGCCCGCCCTCGCGCTCCGTTTCCGACCCAGAGTCGTCCTCGTCATCCTGAGCCTCCTCCTCGGCCTGCTTTGCGGCGGCAGTCTCAGCAGCAGCAGCCTGGGCAGCAGCGCGTGCTTTCGTTTGCGCGGCAGTGCGGCTACGGATGAGACCAGGGTGGTTCTCGGTGTTGGTGTAGGTGGCTGACGCGAGACGTCAGTGGTAAGCTTTCCAACAGACCCAGTCTGCACTTACATAGGACCGTCTCCACATCCCACTTCTGCTCTGGCACATCATCCACTACCCTCTCCTTCTCCTCCCTCTTCCTGTCTCTCTTCCTCCCCATCTCCTCCCTCTCAATCTCCTTGATCCTGATCCTGTTCTCCTCCTTCAAGTCCTCGTCCTCGATAGCCGTTCGCAGCACCGACAGCTTCTCGGCACCCGTCATGCCGGTAGCACCAAGAGCGGGACGTAACCGCCTGCCAACGACCTCGTAGTTCTCCAGGAAGTCGTCCATGATCGCGTCAAAGTCGTCGCGCGAGAGCTCGGGAGCAGGGTTGCGCGAGGCGTGTGATGCGAGCGACATGCGGGATGAGACGGAGAAATTGGAGGGGGCGATGGAAGCTGTGCCGTCGTCGTCTGACCAGTACTCCTCCTCTTCTTCCTCGTCGTCGTACTCGTAATCTTGCTCAATCTGCATAGAAGTCAGCAACGGTGACAATTACCATGTTCCAGCACCGAAAGCTCACCTTGTCGAACCTCGCGTCAAGATCTCTCAGCCCCTGCGTCCTAAACATGCTGGAACTGCTCATGCTCATCCCCGACGCGTCACTGGGCCCCCTCTTTCCTCGCCTCTTCTTCCCGCCCTGCACCATCATCTCTCCAAGGTTGCTCGCGAGCGACCCCACGGTGTCGGCCATCTCGGACCTCTCCTCGGGGTCAATCTCGGACTCCTCCTCGGGCAGATTCGCCTGCTCCCGCTTGAACGCCTTGAACCTGTCCTCCCAGGTCTCCTCGGCGGCCGCCTCAGGCTCCGCCCCTGCCTTAGGAAGCTTCTTGCCCTTGTCGTCCACGCCCCACTCCGCAAACTCCCAAGGCACCTCCTCTTCCTCATCTCTCTCTCCACCCTTCACCAGGTCGGAGAACCAGTCTCCCTCGTCCTCCTCCCCGTCCACAAACGCGTCATCGTCCAGCGCCTCCAGCACCTGCCTCAAGTGCGGGTCCATGTCCGGCTGCAACCCCTGCAGCTCCAGCGGGATCGCCTCGCCCCTCGCGCGCGCCTCCCACACGCTCATCTCGTTCTTGCTTGGCAGCACGCTGGGCGGCAAGACGTCAAACAGGTCGTCCTCCTTGCCCTTGCCCTTGCTCTTGTTCGCAGCGCCCTTCATGCCCTTGGCGACGCCCGACCCGCGCGGGCCCTCAATCAGCACGACTTCTGCGCCACCTCGCCCGATGGGCTTGAGGTGCTGCATGTAGTCGTACGACGAGTCGTCGTAGGTGATGCCGTAGAGCGTGGCTTCGCCCTCGTTGGCGCGGACTTTGGACTTGTCCACGGAGGCTTCGAGCTCAGCGAGCGAGATCTCGGTCTGGAGGTTTGATTATTGTGGTCAGCTACTAGCGTATCGAAACCGAGAGACCGCAGTTAGCAGATAACCTACCTTGCGACCATCGTTACCCCTGGCCAACGGCTTGAACACCCGCTGGCTCGCCTCCGGGTCATTGATCAGCGGGTCTTGCTGAGAACGGTGAACGAGCTGGAAGTGCTGGGCTTCGGGCCCTCGGAAGATGGACTTTTTGGGGGCCATTTTGACGCTGATTACTGTGTTTGTGTGTCTGGTTGTCTAGTTCGGTACTGGCAGAATTTTCGGGGTCAATGTGGTTGAATGTGGAGTGCAGACGTGCTTCAAAACGATGTGCGTGGACTGGAAGGTTTTGCTCGCCGCTCCCTCCACCGACCAGTCTCAGAAATTTTGATCCCGCTCCCCGACATGCGCATCACCGGCTTCGGCTCCTCGACACTCGACGTTTCCATTTTCACCGCTACATTTCGACGTCTCTATACCGATCCACTGCATCACCTGCTCTCTACTACGACTTTGCCCCGCAAAACCACACCAACAGAATCAACATGGCCTCCCTTTTCGGTTCCGGTGCCCCCTCTGGTGAGTTTGGCGCTTCCCTCTTCCCTTCCCAGCTCTTCCTTCGAGCATCTCCAGACTCAAAGTTCAGCTGCTGACGTGCGTGGGCTTCTGTAGCCGACATGAACGCTCGTAAGGAGCAGGTGAAGCAGCAGATTCAGCAGGAGGTGAGATCTGAATCATCGATCCTGCCCGATTATTGTCCCGGGCAGCGGGGCTGAGGTGCAGTTGAATCAATGGAGCCAGCTGCTGACGATGGTTTCGTTCATAGCTCGCTGTCGCCAACGCCCAGCAGCTCATCAACAAGATCAACGAGAACGTGCGTCGATTGATTACAACTTCGGTGCCAACAGCGTAATCGCCAGCATATACTGATCGTTTTTGCTTCAGTGCTTTGCCAAGTGCATCAAGCCTCCCTCTGCCTCCCTCACCTCCTCTCAGGAGGTACGTCTTACCTCTACTGACCCAGATAAGCTGAACGAAGCTAACAATGAACTTAGTCGTGCCTCTCGCAATGTATGACCCTCTACATGGCGGCGTTTGACCAGGTGTCGCGATCATACGTGGCGAGGATATCGAAGGAGAGGGGTGGGGCTGGGGTCGGTCTCTAAGGCCCTTGGAGGTGGAAAGGAGTGGGAAAGGGATGGTAGGAGAGAAAGGGGTCGGAGTGAGCTAGAAGAGATGGGGGGCGGGGGGGTCTTGATGCTGTGTAGCAAGTCTAATAGAGGAAGGCGGAGGAAGATCCTAACATCATGTAACCAGCACAACTCATGCATCGCAATCACGGTACGATAGATTCTACCCATGCCTGTATGCAGCAGCGCCCACTCGAGTCTACATAATCGTACGTCGTGTGCGACTCCTCTTCTAAGCACACCTGCCGGTCTACTCGTCGTCATCGTCGTCATCCCCACCCTCCTCCCTCCACACCTTGTACACTTTCCGCCTATTGCTCTCCCCGGCCTTCCCATCCGCCGCCGTCACGAACATGCTCTTCAGCAGCGCCTTCCTCAGTTGGCTTGGGGAGCTCCTCTCTTGCTGTCCCGCCTCGCCCGCGCTCGAGTGCATGACGATGTGAGCGTACATCGGCTCGGACTTTTTGGCCTTCTTTGAGGGCCGCTCATCCTCGTTGACGGCGGACGAGGCGAGCTCGAGCGAGGTGAGCAGAGGGGTGAAAACGGCGTCCATGAGGCGGGTGTGGACGGTGGGTGTGGTGGTTCGAGTGAGGAGAAGAGTATGGGGGAGGAGAACGGTGGTAAGGGGGCACGCCGGCTGAAAAGGGAGGAGGTCAGCTGTAGGTTGCAACTGGCGGATCTCAGCCAGCTAAACGACATACCTGAGAGTCCACCTCGGGCATACCGAGGGCCTTGTCCAGCTCTTCCAGGTAGATGTCGCCAAGATGTGTGGCTATCGAGGTCGGCACTCTTCGGTCCTCCCAACTAGCATATCTTCGTCAGCCCGCGTCACAAATGTCAACCGCTGTGCGATAACTCACGTCATGGCACCGCCGTTCTTTACCAGCACCTGGTTCACTCGCTCCACTGCACTCTTCTCCCATCCTTCCCTCGCCAGCAGCCGGAAGGTCGCGTTGACATACCGCCTGATCAAGAGGTAGTACTTGTCCATCCTGCACGTTGTCTGGTCAGCGTCGACCCGAGCGATAGATACACTTGGGGCCCGGCACCATATACAAGATTAAGCGCTCACCGTAACCTGTCAATGCCAGCCCACTCCCTCACAATAGCATCCCAGAACCCCTCCAAGAACCCCAAACTCGCCTCGAACCGGTCCGCCGTGTCCCCCGAAGCAGGCTTGATCTGCAACAGCAGCTCCGCGAGGTCTGCCGCCAGCCGCTGCTGCACGAGCGGTTTGTCGGACATCCAGAAGCCTGCCAAGGGGAAGGACAGAAGCACATCAGCACTCGTATCGAGTACGAGAGCTCAAGATGGGAGACATACAGTAGAAGAGCCCCTTCCAGAGCTTGGCCATCTCCGCGTCGCCCAGTCGAACATACGAGCTAGACTCGCCCTCGACGTCCCCGCCCTGCGAGAGGAACGCTATCAAACTCTCAACAGCTCGGTCTCGCACCTTCTTATCTACAATCCGTCCACATGGAATCCGTTAGCAATGATACAGAGACAAGCACCTCCTAAACGTGCGCGGCACGGTGTCAATAGTCAGAGAGAGGAGATGATGGACGTACCGGTATGAGCCAGCTGTTTCCCGAGAGGCATGACCGCTTCCGCCTTCTCCTCCGGGACAGCTTGTGCGCGCGACTTTCCCTTTCTTGATGTGGCAGCAGGCATATTCGGGGCGTGTGAGCGGTATGGGTTGCTTGGGAGGCGGTTGAAGATCTTTCGGATGGCCCAAACAGCCGACAGCTCTCAACTTTTGAACGGCGGCGTGCCTGACCGAAGGAAAATTAGGCGCGCGAGCACACGTCCCGAATGAACGGCATGCCTAACTCGGCGCTTGCGTTTGGTGCGTGGTGGTTTGTGCAGTGGAACGAGCGAAGGATCAACAACAACGGGCTGATCTTGCCATGAACTAATGCTGTTGAACACAGGTCTTAAGGACACAATACAGTCGATTTGATCTGCATCCACCACTAATCTGCTTTACCGTCGGCTCTCCGTACCAACCGGGGCGGTAGATGGCGGGGCAGACTGGACGCCTCATCCACGACGACGTCGTTGAGTCTTACTGCAGTGGTTTTTGCTTTGTCGCTACGTGGACGTTCCGTGAGTGTACAAGTACGAGGAGCGTAGAGTACTGTACATGCCAGAAAAGTGTATATGCTATGAACGACCTGAAGACCCGTGTATCTCGGTTGTCAGTCTCGCTTTCCGAAGCATCGTCCAACAGCTAGCCCGATGGAACTCACAAAGACGACAAGAACCTCCTCACAAATCATATATGCTGCGGTATGCAGCCAGCAGGTCGAGCGAGATGTTCGACCCTCCACAAACAACAATCACCACATTCGAGTCGGGCTTTACGTCCATCATCTCCCCCAGCTTGCCCTCATACACCACCGCCAACGTTGCCCCACAGGCAGGCTCTACCAACGCCCGCTCGTCATCTGCGAATCGCAAGCACGCCGACACCGCCTCCTTGTCGCTGACCACTGTACACTCCATGTGCGGCTGGAGGGCATACTCCAGCGCTTTGGGAGCAACTGTGACGACGCCAAGCGAGAGTGCAATGGAGGTGATGCCAGGCAGGGTGACGAGTGAGCCGGCCTTGACGGACTCGTAGAGTGACTCTGTGCCGAGCGTCTCGACAGCGAGCACCTTGGTCTTCCCTCCTGCACCAGCTTTCTCCAGAGCCTGGTTGATACCGATCAACAGACCCCCGCCCCCGACGGAGCAGGCAACCGCGTCCGGCAGGCTGCCGAGCTGCTCGACCACCTCATCGACCATCGTCCCCGCGCCCTCCCAGAGATCCGGATGGTCGAACGGCGGTACGTAGACCCCGTGTGGGTCGTTGGAGAGGAGGACCTTCTGGAGATGCTGGTCGGCCTCGAACCATGTCTTGCCGACCTGGACGACGTCGGCAGCACCGGCCACGCGGAGCTTGTCAATCATTGATGGCTTGATCGAGAGGGGCACGACGACGGTAGAGGGGTAGCCGAGGGAGGAAGCGGCCGCGATGCACGCAAGGCCAGCGTTGCCGCCTGAGGAGCAGTAGAAGTGTATGGGGGTGTTGGGAGGGGCAGCGCGGATCGCCTTGACCACGAGGTTGCCGATGCCACTGTTGAGGTCAGCAGAGTCCTGTCTGAAGCAGAACTCACCGAGACTTGAACGACCCGCTAGGCTGAAGGTTCTCGAGCTTCAACCAGATGTTACTGTTGGCGAGTCAGCCTCTGTGTTTGTACAGTCTTGGAAGATCGCACGTACCAGCCGGCGAGCTTGGACAGAACATCTGATCTGATGAGCGGGGTACGGGTCCAAGGCAAGCTGCTCGACGCGGTCGTAGTGGTGGACGCGTCGGATGAGGTGGTGTTGGTCATGTTGCAAGTTTGCTCCGTTGTAGCGTATGTCATGAGCAAAATGAAAAGGGAAAATACCTGTTTAGCAGATGCAGCATGCCCTCACGCCATGCAGTGACCTCTTTGGCTCCCTCTTCCCTTTCCTTCCCTCTTATCGACTCGGTCAATAGAATGATGTGGAACGTGTGGGCGCGTGGCCTTAAAGGGCCGTGGTCAGTGACCGGCGGGCAGAGAACAGCGGGATCAAAACGACCTGCTATCTCTCGCTTGCCTAACATTCGGCATCGATGTTGTTAGGCATGCCTCCCGCCACCCATCTTTGTGTTCAAGCCAAGCGTTCTGTCGCATCTCAAACCACCTCATACATCTCCACACCCATCTCCACCACAATGCCGCCCCGCAAGTCGAAGTCTCGCGAGGTCAAGTCGACCGCACCCTCGCCATCGCCATCTGCAGTGGGACTTCGAGAGCGCTCAAGCAGGTCTCGTTCAGACAAGGGAACGAGCGAGGCGGGTGTCAGTGAGGCTGAGAGCGAGAGTGTGGAGGAGACTGCCGAGGAGGATGAAGAGGCCGGCGAGGAGGAAACCACGGCTGAGGTGGCCGACGAGGCGGAGGAGGTGGCAGTAGGGAAGGGCAAGGTGTCTATGGCTGATCGAATGGAGAAGCTGAGAGAGCTGCGGGCAAAGATGGTACGCTGTGTCGGCTTGGACTTCCTTCGGATTGGACTTCCACTTACACTGTTACCACAGAACCAAACTACTGCGCAAAACCGCCGCGACCTCGTGGAGGACCACCAGAAGGCGAAAGTGACTGCCAAGGAGCTGCAGCGTTTGGAGAAGCAGCGCAAGCTCGCGCAAACATTGCGCCTGAAGGCGGAGGCGGAGGAGAACGGGGAGGACCTCGAGAGGAAGAAGAACTGGGAGTGGAGCATTGAGGACAACGAGCGGTGGGAGAAGAAGCTCGACGAGAAGAAGGCCAAGCAGGACATCAATCATCTCAGTACGTTTACACTGTGATCAGCTCATTGCAGTAGGTCGAGCGAAGCTGACTTCCCATCTCGGCGTACAGATGCCGGTGACGAAGCCTACAAGAAGTACAACCGCGACATCCGCAGCACCAAGGCCGACCTTTCGTCGTACGAGCGTCAGAAGGAGGCTGCCTTGGGTGGTACTGTGATCCCCGCGGGGTCGTCTTCGCAGTCTCTCGCCTCGTCCTCAAGAGGAGGGCTATCTGCTTCTGAGGACTTGTACCGAGGGGCGAACACGTTGGCCTATGGCGACAGCAAGCCGAGCGAGGAGGCCATTGACAGAGTTGTGGGGAAGATCAACAAAGAGTACGTGTTGCCATCCATCTCTTTTGTGGCAAGCAATGCTGACTTCTGGTTCGCAGCATTGGCAAGAAGAAGAGGGAGAAGAAAGAGGACGAGGACGAAGAGGTCAATTACATCAACGACAGGAACAAGGCGTTCAACAAAAAGATTGCGCGATACTTCGACAAATACACGAAGGAGTACGCTACCGCCATGCTTATTGTGTGCTGTATGCCTATAGCTGACGAACATCACTTCACAGGATCCGCGCCAACTTCGAGCGTGGTACGGCTCTGTAAACTCTTCTCATGTAGACTTCAATCCCTCCCTGCCATCATATTCCTCCCCCGTGCACTTCGCTATCATATTACCGATACCTAGCTGTGACTCATGTACCACTTGTACGCGATAACAAAAGATCTTCCGTGCCCATCCTCACACCAGGTGATGTTTGTAGCATAGACCGAAAGCGTATCAAGTTGAAAATTGGTTTAACACTAAAATATTCTCACGACTACATGTTCACTGAGATCCCGACCACATGCTCTCTCCCATTATCATACCCCCTTCTCACACGCCTCTACACCCCTAATGCTGCCCCGGGTGGCCTTGGTGGCCCTGGTGCCCGTTCTGCCCCATGTAGTACCCTTGCTGGGCCATCTGAACCTGAGCCGCGTGAGCCTGGGCCTGAGCTTGAGATTGGGCTTGGGCTTGCATCTGCGCCGCGGTCTGGGGGTCTACATTATCGTCTCTTGTCAGTACGCTGCCTTTTTGCCCTCTCACAAGACGTGTGTCATCTAGCCTCACCATAGTAGCCCTGCATGGCCGCCTGCTCCGCCATCATCATGTTGTATTGCTGCTGTTGCTGCTGCTGTTGTTGCTGCTGTTGCTGCTGGGCCATCATCTGCGCCTGAGCTTGAGCCTGCGCTTGAGCCTGAGCTTGGGCTTGCGCCTGAGCCTGGGCAGCCTGCTGAGCCTGCACCGCCGCGGAAGCCTGTGATGCACGCGCGGCCACGCGGGGCGGGAGTGCCAGAGAGCTCGCGCTGGATGGGATCGACGGAGCAGAGTCGGGGATGGTGGGCGGGGCGATGGGGCCAGCGGTGAAGTAGGGGTGGGTCATGGCTTGGTGGGCATCGTAGCGGCGTGTGGGTTCGAACTGGAGGAGGTTCTCCATGAGGTTGATAGCTGATGTGCAGTGGTACGTTAGCGTCAAGAGGGTTCAGTTCAGACGAAAGAGCTTACCGTCACGAGGGGCGCGGGGGACGATGGCATGGAAGGGCTGCTTCTGGTGTTTCGCGAGGGCCGTTTTGATCTGGATCTCCGGCTATAGACAGATGGAAGCATAGTCAGATTGTACACCGCACCATCCACCAAGTATTATGACTTGTGACGACCCACCGAGTTGAGCTTGATCTGAGCTATCGTCGCATCGCTCGGCGTCCCCACGATCTTTATGATCTGGACCAGCTGGTCCGCGTTGTCTCGCCCTCGGAAGAGGGGGTATCCAGTTATCATCTCCGCAAAGCTAAGAGCTGGCATCAGCAGCCGCTCCGATGAATCGACGAGACTAGAAAGCGGACACTCACATGCAGCCCACACTCCATATATCAATGCTCGTGCTATATGTCCTAGACCCGAGCAGCACATCTGGTGCTCTGTACCAGAGCGTCACGACCTATGGAGGATATAATGAGTTTCCCACGTTCGCGGCCGTGCGATGTTACTCATACTCACCTCGTTACTGAAAGTGTTGACTGGCACACCAAACGCCCTCGCAAGACCAAAGTCACCAATCTTCAACTCTCCTCGCCTGTTGATGAGCAAGTTCTGCGGCTTGAGGTCACGATGCAAGATGCGGTGATCGTGGCAGAACGCAATACCCTTAGAGCGATATGAAAGTCAGCTTCTGTCTCCGTCTGCTATATGTCGGGAAAGCAATAGCGGAACACTCACCAACAGGAGTTGATGGGTGAAGCTCTTCACGGTGTTGAGGTCAAGTGCCCCTCGGTCACCGTGCGTGTCCATGTACTTCTTCAAGTCTTGTTCGCAGAACTATATCGACACGGAACAAACGTCAGCCTCGCTATCCCTGCTTCAATGTGACTGAAGGCGGCAAATTCAATGAAGGCTCACCTCAAAGATCAAAACAAGCTTGGACTCGGTGTGGACGACATCGTGGAGGCGCACGATGTTGACGTGCTTGAGCTCTGGTCGAAATTGCTATCGTCAGCTTTGCCTATCACCTGATATACAGAAGGGCGCAAAACTGAGCTCACCCTTCATGAGACTGATCTCCCGAATAGCCGTGCTCGGTGTGCCCTCCTCAGCATCCAAATGAATCTCCTTGAGCGCCACAATCTCAGATGTCGTCCTCGACCGGCCCTACTCTCAAGTCTGTCAGCACATATTACAGATATTCCGACGCAAACACTGACCTTGTAGACCGTCGCGTACGTCCCCTCACCAAGCTTCTCCAGCTGCACGTAATTCCTGGTCATGGTCGTCAGCTCCACGCTCTCCTGAGGTCAACAAACAAGACGCGACAGCTCACATCTTGATGATGTTCTAGCCTGTAGAGCTTATATCAAAGACGGGTGTGATGAAAAGAGCGACGAAAGGCGCTGTTTACACGAGGCGTATGGTCGACCCCAATAAGCTGTTGGTGTCGGAGCAGCAACCTTGTTCCGGCGAAGGAAGATCGTCCGTCTGCTGGGCTTCTCGGTGCGGATGGAAGGTGTATCTCGTGAGAGTACACAGTGAGAGGGGGGTGGACTGGATAGCGGGTGGGAGGTGGGAGGTGGGGTGTGACGCGGTGATAAGGAGGAGGAGAGATGTGAAGTAGCAGAAGAGGACGAGGAAGACACGTTCCGAGATGCTCGCCGCGAGATGAGATGCGCTCCCGATCCAGAGTGGCGTCCAACAAGGCTCTTTCAGGGTGGGAACTGGGAAGTCACAACGCTAGAGTTTATTTTCTTCCTTCACGCATCCGGTCAGTTTGGTTGTGGTGGCGGGGTAGGTCGCATGCACAGAACAGGTGTCTCGTATCCTTGCATCCAACACCCTCAGACGTCTGAAGTGGACATGCGGGTCATGAGTGGCGGCAACCGCCGGGCGGCTCTCTTCAGAGGCTACCACTTCTGCCGATCATCATGGTAGGCGAGGCACTATTACTGACTGTCAAGAGGGTTGATGCGAAGTTGGGATGAACCAGATTGACAAGGTCAGTGAGAGTATGTAGTGGAGACGACGTGATCTCACTTGGGCCTTCCCATGGCATATTTATACGGCTAGTGCTACAGCGATAATTGTGCACCATTGCCAGACACAGCGCACTGCTGCCTTGTTTTGCTCACGCCTCGGCCACCCCCCCTCTGACCTCCAGACTTCCCTCCTCCCCCGGTACTGCCCAGTCCCGAGATTCCCAAATCAATGCCCCGCTCACGCTATACTGCGCCTCCTGGGCTGACTGCAGAGCCCCGGGTCCGACCCCGCGACTGGAGTTTACAGGTATCTCGCATCTCATACGTCGGGCGCCTGAGACGCAGAGAGTAGCGCCGAGATGGACTCATACGCCGCGTTGGCGTTGGCCTCTACCTCTGCTTGGGACGCGTATTGGTGGGGATTGGGGTAGGATGGTTGACCTGATTGGGGATGGGATGGGTGGGAAAGATGAGGGGCGTTACTGCTGGGGATGCTGGGTATTCCTGAGGGAATGGATGGGGGAGAGCCAGCAGATGAGTCGCTGGATGCTGGAGAATGGATGGTGTGAGGGTTGAAAGGCTTGAAATTGTGGTCGTTCGGATCGCCTGGTGGTGGTGGAGGGCGATCATGCGCGAGACAGGGGTATCGAAAGGGCGTAACGCCAAAGGGGTAAGGATAAGGGCGTGGCGGTGACTG
The DNA here is from genome assembly GCA_036427605.1 of Cryptococcus sp. DSM 104549. NCBI lineage: Eukaryota > Fungi > Basidiomycota > Tremellomycetes > Tremellales > Cryptococcaceae > Cryptococcus > Cryptococcus jaspeensis. Next base: position 2,905,152 of record CP144044.1, on the reverse strand, counting down.
AAAGAAAAACCCGACACGTCAGTAAGTAGTCGAAGAGTAAGCCTGTCTGGCCATGGGCAGCGAAGCAGGGGCACACGACTTACCCTCCTCGCCTCATCCGCGACAGCTGCAGAAGCCAGCTGATCAATCCCAGCTGCGCTTCCTGCTCTGGTATTGCCCCATCCCTCGCCAACTGCATCACCTCCAGCAGGATAAAACCTCTGAGATGGTGATGGATCTGGCGGTGTCCGCCTCGCGCGTTTCTACAGCACAGGGCGTTGACAGTCAGCAAAAAGCTCAGCGGAAGGTGAGAGCAACTCACGCTAGTGCTGCTCTCCGGAGCCCAATACCCATTCAGGTTGACCTCCTCTCCTCTCGCTGGCTCCTCATGCACATTCCCTCCACTGCCACTCGCCTCGCTCGCTCCTCCGGCCGGCGCCGACAGACTGCTCACCACATTCGCCGCGGTCCGCCGTGTGACCCGTGGGACAGGGCTGGGTTTCGCGCTGCCAGACCTTGTCTTTCGCTTGGTACCGGTCGATGGCCCAGCTGTTGGCGACTCTAAATTAGACTGACTCTCCTGTAAGGCAGGACCCGCTGGGAGTTCAGTCATCTTTTGGAGGATGAGCCGACCAATAAATGCGGGGTGGTGCGTGGATGAAGGAGCAGCAGCAGCCATTCAACGCGACAAGTGCGGGGGTGGGGCCCACGCTCGGTGTTTGGACCAGCGAGCGGGACCAAATTCCGGCTGGCACTTACGCGAAGGAGTCGCGTGTGTACTTGCCTGGGTCTTCTCCACACACCTCGATACGCTATCGATATCTTTCACTCCTACTGCAACTACCCAGCTGTCGCTACACGTACACTTGCACCTCCCCCTTCCCTCATTCATTCATCACACACTACTCTCCCTCGCTGGTTTTACACGCTCCCTACGAATCACCATGCCTCCAACCAGGTCCGAAGTGATTCGTCGCCCTCCCAAGGATGATACGAAAGCCTTGAAATTGAAGCTGTCAAGAGACGCGTATCACGACCTGGAGAGAAAGATTAGTGTTGCTATGGAGGAAGCGCGAAGCTTGGGGGGTAAGAGCGACTGCAATATTGCCGCACTCGCTCGAAAACACGAGGTTCCATACAACCGCCTGCGCAACCGCCTTGACGGCCGCTTATCGCGCTCGACTCGACTGTCGACCAACCAGCGCCTCACCCCAGAGCAATACAATGCGCTCGTGGGCTTCTGCCAAAGGGTGAGTGAGATGGGCGTAGGCGTACGGCTCTCGGCTCTGGAGTCATCTGCCAATTTCTTCTGACTGCCTCAACACCGGATGGCACGGAGTTTGAACCGGTGGGGCAGCAGTGGGCCAGCAAATGGGCGGCCAGGCGAAGTGATGCTGTCAAGGTCAAGTCGAGTACGCACAAGGAGGTGCGGGTGGAGGCGCATGACCAGGTCATTGGGGAGCACTATGAGAAGCTCCGGGAAGTGATCCAGTCGAAGGGTATTCAAGTGAGTCGCTTGTACTTACACAGCTCCAAAAGCGAGCGAGCCCCAGGTCGCTGATGGTCATATCGTCGCCAGTCGTGCGACATATGGAGTTTCGACGAGACTGGAGGACGCATCCGCGCAAGCGGAGAGCACTGCATCTATACCACTCGCCATGGGGATGACCCGTCGTCCGTCGGTCCCAGCTCCAGCAGTCAAACTCCGGTCACAATCATTGAGGCCATCAACGGGGTCGGCGATTATATTGATCCGTTGATCGTCGCTTCCGGTATGTGCATGATATTCAAAGAGATCTCGGCGACAACCTCAGCTGATATGTGTTCAAAAGGACGTCGACTCGTGACCAACCGTGCCAAAAATGGCCGTGGCAATGACGCTCACTTCACTGCCATGGACCCCTGCTACGCCAACTATGCTTTGGCTTACTCGTGGCTCCAGCACTTTGAGAAGCAGACCGCCCAACGCACTGTGGGTGACTACCGTCTTCTTCTCATGGACGGGCATGGATCGCACTTCACCCAGCACTTCATTCGCTTCTGCGATGACCACAACATCATCCCCTTCTCCTTCCCCCCTCACTCCACACACCTCCTCCAACCCCTGGACATCTACGCTTTGCAGCCTTACAAACAATGGTATATGGAGACGACGGAAAAGGGCGCTCACACCGACTGTACCGACTACGCCAAGGTGGAGCTATTTGCCGATCTTCCTCAGATCAGGAAGAGGGCTTTGAAGACGGACACTCTCAAACGTTCTTGGCGCAAGGCCGGCGTTGTCCCATGGAACCCTGAAGCTGTTCTGTCCCCACCGGTCGAACTTGACAGTAAGTGCGACTCAAATCAGCAGAGTGATACCTTCACTGACGTCGCCTTTGAAGATGTAGCCGCTAGTTCTCCCGCTCGCGATGACATAGCGCGGATTACCCCTGCGCCTTCCCCTCAACCCTCTCCCTCTACACCTCTTCCTAGATCAACCACTCCTATCCGTTCCCACCCCCCCGCAGATCATTCTCTCCCGCCCTCTACTCCTACTCGCCTTCAACCGTCGTCCGATATCAAAACTCCTTACACCGTTCGCTCGTTCGCTCGCACCTGCGATCAAATCATCGCCAGCTTGCACGCGAGGGAGGTACCCCCTTCCCCTAGCATCGAACGCAGGGTGAGACTCGTGCAGAAGGTATTCGAAGAAACGGTCGGCAGAATTGGCCGGGTCTCTTCGGAGTCTGAAAGCAATGCGACTGCTTCGTCGTAGTACCAGAAGAGGAAGGCGGTAGACAGGGTGCTGCAGATTGCGGGTGGCTTGGCGCCAGTAGTAGATGACGTGCCCGTCAAGGATGATGAAGCTAGCAGAAGTCGGGATTTGATATCGTGGTGAGTGTATCTTTAAAGCCTGTGATATCGCCTGCTATCCTGAACTCACACTGTACTGACCATAGGCTGGCCGAGGAAAGGATAGTGGAAGACGAGATGAAGATGGTCAACGTCGATTGAGGAAGCCTTCAGGTCGTGACTTCCCTTCAAACGCTGTAAGGTACATGTTGTGCATCCAATGTAATCCATAAGTGCTCGTACAGTCAATGCTGTGGGGTGGCATCATCGAGACGGTTTCACGTCCTCTTCTTGGTCTTCTTCCTCAGCGCCAGAAGAGACTTCGCCGAGCTCTTCGCGTCCAGCTTGCGCTTCCCCAGCTGCTGCACCTCGTCATACGCCTTGTTCGTCCCGGCCCCCAGTAATGTAGAGTGGCCTGCGCAAATCCCTGTCAGTCTTTATTGGGCAAGCAGTGTCACACATGATCAGGTCGGAACTCACCTGTGGAGTTGATCATCCCGTCTACGATGACCTTGCTCCCCGAGGTGGGATACCTCGTGGAGACACCCCTCGCTAATAGCCTCTCCCCAAGCAGTTCTCGGAGCTCCGCCTTCAAGCCATCCACCTTCGCCTTCCCCTTGCCCCTAACAGTCTTCTTCGCCTTGTAATAAGGCGCGTCGGGGTCATCCTCCTCGCCAGAGAGCATCGATGGGTCGATGTCGATGTCCATTGCCTCGGCAGTCTCCAACAGCCAGTTGTTATCGTGTGTCTTCTTTGTGGCTTGATGTTGGGCCTTCTCGATGGCGGTGGCCACTCGGATACGCTCTCGCAAGGCGGGCAGGAAGCCGGCTTCGATGGTGAGCTCGGGAAGCTCGTGGCCTGAGACAAAGGTCAGCTCGACAATCTGCACATCGAAGATTTAGAAGAAGCTCACTTCTTCCCAAACTCTTCATCAACGCCCTCTGCATCCCTTTCTCCTCCGGCGCACAAAGCTGCAAGGCGAACCCTTCACTCCTTGCCCTCGCCGTCCTTCCCGAACGATGGATATACGCGTCCGCACTCCTCGGCAGGTTAAAGTGGATGACATGGTCCACCTGCGGGATGTCCAGTCCTCGCGCAGCAACATCTGTGGCAATGAGCACTCCGTTGGGAGTGTTCTTGAACCTATCGAGGTTCTTCAGACGTTGGCGCTGTTGGAGTTGGGAATGGAGGGGGAAAATAGGGAGTTGGAGGAGGGCGAAGAGCGGCATGAGCCGTCGGATACCGTCGACGGAGCCGACGAAGACGATTGAACGGCCGGGGTAGCGTAACAGGAAGTAGTAAAGGTAAAGGTCCTGAGAAATGTGACAGGTCAGCCAAGCTCCGCTGATGATATATGCAAAGCTCCGCTGATGATATATGCAAAGCTCCGCTGATGATATATGCATTGACTCACCTTTTCAGTCGCAAGACACTCGACCATGCTCTCGCGAAGGGTTGACACCACTCCTCCCTCCGGGCTCAAGTCGATCACCTCGGGATTGGCATCTCTGAAGTCCAGCTTCTCGACCAGGTCCTCTGTCGAACATCGCTGTGTCAGCCACACAACGGGCAAATGACAGCACGAGGACAACAGACTCACCCAAAGTGGACGACTTCTTCCCCTTGCCCTTCCCCGGTCTTGCCCTCCTCTTCAGGTTCTTCTGCAGGTCCTTCGAAAGGGTCGCCGAGAACACAAACGTCTGCATGTCCTCGCGAGCAGCAGACTCCTCAAACAGGGTGGACATGGCGGCGAAGACAGGATCATCATCATCGGGGCCGGGGGCACTGAGGAAGGTGAGAAGGTCAGCATAGAGTACGTAGCCCGTACCATGATGAGATATACTCACGCGCCTGACCTCTGTGTCAGCCTCACAATGCTCTCAAGCTCAGCGAAATGCCCATTCTCAATCATCCTGTCCGCCTCGTCGATGACGAGGAAACGCAGCTCTCGGATGCTTGTCGCAAGGTCATCGTCCTGTCGCCTCAAGTCAGCTCCATTGCCAAATGAGCCCTTTACAGATGGATGTCTCGCTCACCGATTTGATCAGATCCCACAAACGACCAGGAGTCGCGACAAGGACATCGCAGCCCCTCTCCAAAATCCTCTTCTGCTTGTGGGCGCTGAGTCCTCCCACAACACTCCCAATGCTGACTTTCGGCGGGCCTGCCGGCTTCTTCCCCTTCTTCTCCACGTCCTCTTCGTCGGCATCCCCAGCCAAAGCGAACTTCAGCACCCGGTTCACGTGGTCCACCACCTGCAAAGCAAGTTCACGCGTCGGACAGAGGACAAGCCCGGAGAGAGGCCTCTTTCCCTTGCCCTTGGGTAGCCCCTTGGAGAGGAGATACGACAAGATGGGGAGGGAGTACGCCAAGGTCTTTCCCGAACCGGTCTCGGCGACACCGACGACATCCCGGCCAGAGAGGCCGGCGGGGATGGCACGCTTCTGGATTTCGGTAGGCTTGACAAACGAGGAAGCGAGGAATGCACGCTTGAGGGAAGGGTGAAGAGCGATATCGGTCCACTCGGGAAGAAGGGTATCTGGAGCCATGGATGAGCATACGGTTGGATTACGACGAGCGGTAGACTCACCGTCGAAGAGAGGGGTATCATCGACATCATCGTGCTCCTCATCATCCACCTCATTGAGATCTTCTTCGGCGAAGCCAGTGAAGTCAGGGAATTCCTCATCGTCCTCGTCTTCCCCGTCCTCCTCCTCCTCAGCCCCATTCTCCTCAGCCCCATTCTCCTCAGCCCCGTCCTCCTCAGCATCATCCGAGGCCAGCTCGCCCTCAGAGACCGGAGCGAAGTCGGTCTCGAACTCGACTTCCTCCGCTGTCTCATCCTCTGCCTTCTCGACCTCCTTCCCCTTCCCCTTTTTCTTCTTTCCTTCAGCCTCCTACAGCCCAGCAGTCAGTACCTTACTTAGCGAACCCGATACACATCGCCCGAGAACCAAATAGACGTACCACAAACCGGGCCACCTTTCTCCCACCCTCCTGCTCCTCCCACTCAATCCCCACGTCATCCAGCTCTTCCAACATCATCATACCCCCCCCTCCATCAACACCCGAGAAGCTTGACGTCTTGACGGGCTTCCATGTCAAGGTGTTTGCGGCGAGCCGTTTCCGAGGAGCGACGGCGACAGGCTCAGCCGAGCGGGCGGAGGACTTCGGCTTCGACCGTCGGTGAGGGTGGGGACGCTTGGCTTTGGTCTGGACCATTTTGATATGGAATTCGCGCTGTGATTTACGTCCAGATTCTAATGCTGATTGGGCTCAAGTTGCTGCTTGAGTCGATATCTGTGACAATAATCTTTATCCAAATGGCAGCCCATCGCCAGAAGGAGCCCTCCAAGCAGAGCGTCAACTTTTGGAACCTCCACCTTGGTGGATATTACGTAATATATAGCGACCACCAAGACGGACCGGCTTGCTGTGGCTCGGTGGGTGGGATCGCTGAGCTTCTCAAAAGCATATGTATGCGACGACCACGACTAAGCATACGTAGACCAGAGAACCTGGCTGGCTGTATGGAAAGGAAGGTGAGCTGGGGCGGCTGGGGCGGCCGATGTGTTGTGAGAGCTCTGCGGGTAGCGAGGGGGCACGAGGGCTTGAAGAGGAGGAAGACGACGGCCGGCGTCCGCGCGGGGAAGACTCGACGGGCTGGGAGACTTGTGCTGTACCGGTAAGCTTGGGCTTGATGATGATGATGATCAAAGCGGCATCCACTGTGACCTCTCGCTCTCTCGAGAGAAGGCTGTGAGTAAAAGATGAAATGCATCAATAGTTGCCCTATGCCCAACTCTTGCCATGCCCCCCGGTCCACCTCCGGTCCGTGCCGTGTGGTTGACTCTCATGTGCTCCAACAAACTCCTCCTCGCTCTATCAAGAGTTGTCCGGCTTGTTTGACGGCTTGACGTGTCGGATCACCACAAACATCTTGGCACCCCTATGTATCCGACCATCCCTGTCAGCGACATCACTACTGTCAGTCACAGTCAGGAGACCTACTCGTTCGGGCAAGCAAGGTAAGGCCCGTGGATCTGCTCGCCGTGTCAGCTCACTCCGCAAACACCAAGTGGAATGTGACACTAATAGAGCGCCAACTCTGAAGCTCACCATGCCAGGAGGTCGGCAGCAGTACGCCCCGGCCTTGTACCAGCTGAAGTGTCCGCATGCGATCAGCCGACGAATCCTTCTAGAGCCACAACACAATGGGGAGCTTACGTGTTGTTCCCCTTGTCCAAGAGCGCACCGTGAAGGATGTGAACTTCCTCCCTGTCAACAAGAAACGAATATGAAGTCAGCCTGAGCCCGGCAGCCCACGGGAGCCCTCCTGGCGGTCCTGATGTCACCTACCAGAAGTCATGTATTTGAGGACCACCGAACTGCTCGTGCCCAGGATCGCGGAAGACGACCTTGGTCGTGTCACCTGTGTCGGGACTGTCACGGGTCACATCAGCCTATACGCACCCGACGAAGAACCATCCCAGCCATGCTGACTCGACTCACTCATGGGCCAACATCTGCTGGGCCACTCCAGGCGCAACCCGCGTCCACGGGAAGTCGACGATGGGCGTGAGCTCAATCTCTGGCTTGGGCATTGCGTATGGCGATGGAGTCGATTAACTTGTGTCTTTACTGGTCGCGATGTTATGCGAAATCTGCGAGTATATACGGTACATGCATACATACATGCAACCAAGTGAACTTTGGAGAGTTGGGCAGAAGCAGACAGGCGTGCGTGCTGTATTACGTGAAAAAGACGCCGAGGCCGGGAAGTCGGGAACCAACCACCACCAAGGCTAATGACCGGAGGACAATTGGCAATGACTGCTGTTTCGCTATGTGTATATGAAACGATGTGGTGCCCGAAGAAGGTTTGCATATGCTGAAGTATACATATACAGATGCCTATGTATTTTGAAGAGTGCGTGATCGGATGCCCGACAATCATGTGGACCAGTAGTTTGTTGTCGAACGTCGACCCGATCTTTGCCGCGGGGAATACGGGAAGAATGTCAGCCCGCAGACGTCGGGTGGGACTTGTCGGGCTCCGATGTGCCATGATCGATCCGACTTTATTGGAGCGAGTTGGCCGACTGGCCGACAGCTGATAACTTGACCTTAATCTAGGAAATGCATCGTATCGTTGTGTTTTACATATGCGCCCAGAAGAACCAAATCCATGATTATTGCGTGCGATGTCGTTGCGCGCACCCTGCATTTGCTCCTCCATTGCACGAGCTGCTTTCAGTCTGCCGGTCATGGCTGGCCAGGATGATGCTCGGTCGATAACATCCTGCAATAAATGTTTCTTGTGCCAAAGGAGCTCGGTATGCTCGGTATACACAAACAGTGATACCAAGCTGTCGTACGTACGTGTACAGATAAGATAAAACCTGTACGTGTTGCTTGGTATAAACGACGTCGATCATGAAGCAAAGTCCAAAGGCAAGTCTCGTAGTGGCTATCATACATATCACAAACGGTCGGCACCGAACATGATGCATCCCAGTCACATGTAAGAACAGCTAAAAGCAAAGAAATTAAATGATGCTGTGTCCCCTTCAAAGCTCTACAAGGGCACCAGACTCTAAGCACGAACAACTGCCACGCCTGTTGTGGCCTCGTTCACAGCCACGACGTCCTTGCCGCTGTTGTCGTCCTGCCCATCTTCTTCCGAGCCCAGCGCCCCGTCATCCTGTGGCTCGCTCTTAGGCACGTTGGCATATGGCAACCCGCGCTTGGAGATGATCCACGCCATGAGCAACGTCGCGACAATGGAGAAGGAGTAGAAGCCCGCGGCGATCTTGTAGCCGTATTTGTCTGAGAGGGGGGGGGGGGGTCCGTCAGCAGGTGTGTGGCGTTGGACTTGTTGTGAAGTCTGCCGACGTACAGTGAGGTGCTTGGTTGGCGGGGAACATGAGGAACGGCCCTATAGCGGATAGGAAATGGCTACCGGTCAGCGACGTTCATAACTGCTTCGAATCGCGAGAGTCAAACGTACAGGATGCGATCCAGGCATAGCAGACACCATTCACCAGACCTAACATCACCGAGGCGTCAGCTTTGCGATGAGATTCTCGACACTGGAAGTAGAGACAGACTCACCGATGATGAGCGTACGAATCTCAGCGTCCAGCCCGAAGATCTCAGAGTACCACGTAAGCATCAGAGATCCCGCCCCGACCGTGCAGTAGACAAGCATGTAGCCTGGGAAGCATGTTAGTGAGCTTTCGCCGTAGAGATAGAGCGAGGAAGGAGACTCACCAGCGAACTTGGCATTGAATCCGACGTCCCAGACGGAGAGAATGATCTCGCCAATCAGGCCGATCCCCATCCATCCCACAAGCACCGATACTCGGCTTCTAAGCTTGTCACTCAGAGATGCAATGCCAATGGTGACGATGAGCTGCAAAGCTTGCCCGCCGGTGGGGATGAGGTTGACTTGGTAGGTGGTGAACTTGTGGCCGTCGGGCTTGCTCTTGAGGAACAAGTTGAAGTAGGTGATGGCTGATAGGAGAGGCGTCAGTCTGGCGATCTCCATTGGCACCGCGACAAACGCAAAGACTGACTTTGGCTGGCCATCGTCTCGGCAGGGTAGGCAAAGATGACGATCCACACCGGGTACTCCTTGACTGATCCGTGATGCGCATACCCATTAGCGGTATACCCTTTCGCACCGGAGAGTGCCAGCTCTGGGTACTCACACAGCGCGACAACCTTCTTCCAGGTGAGGCGAGCACGAGGTGCCCGGCCGACTTCTGCCATGCGCGCCGAAGCCTCCTCCAAGTGGGTCGGGGAAAGCCAAAGTGCTCGGGATGTGTTGGGGGTGTCGGGGATGACTAAGTATGATCAGATTAGCTCGAACCATTAACCTCCATCATGACACGGTGTTTGAACTCACGCCAGTAGCCTGCGACAGCGATGGGGATTGATATAAGCTGGACGATGATAATATGGGTCAGAAGATCTCTCGGGTGGGTGTACACACAATCGCCTCCAACTCACCCCGTCAATGATGAACAGCCATCGCCTAAGGGTGTAAGACATCATCAGCTCAGCCCTCTCCCAATCTTTCTTCTCGGTCACTCACCATCCCGCCACTACAGCGTATTTAGTATGTCAGCGCCATCCCTCCAGACACGCACGATACATCACATGACAACTCACTTCCGTGACGCCCATCAAGGGTCGCGAGAATTGCAGACTGCAGGTAACCAGAAAACATCGATCCAGCCGCACTCGAACTCTGCAAGAAGGCAACGCGCTTGGCCAGCTCAGCGGGCGTGCTGAGGGCAAGGTCATCAGTTTACGGGCCAAGCTAGACGGCATGTATGCAAATTTGCACTCACTACCACGAAGCGAGAACGCTGACAAAACCCGGATAAGCGATGGACTCCAAGAAGCCGATCAACTGTGATCAACTTATATCAGTTTCTTGAACGGGGTCTCCGCCGAGCGATGGCCTAAGCTCACAAAGCGCATTCCCTGGTAACCACGTCAGCTCATATGCCCATCTTCTTCCAGAGGAGTACCTATCCACTCACATAAAGAAGCTTGACGTTCTTTGCGGCGGCGTTGACCATGATCAGAAGACTCCATGCGAGCTCGAAGCTGGGAACTGGAGGACGGCTCTGTCAGCAGCAGATCTTGTGCGCAGCTCCATGAAAAGGGATGTGGTTCAACTCACTGATCCTGCTAGGTCGGAACTTCGCGATGGCGACTTGGCTTGCGACTGACCCAATGCAGTAGCTACACAATGGCACATCAGTTAAACATTCGGCGATCGCGCGAGCTGAGCCAACAGGCAAGAAGACATTGACGTACCCTGCAGAAAACATACTGTTCACCACATTGTACTGGGTGCCGTACATGTTCAGCTCTTCCTTCATGCCCGAAACGTAGCTGTGAAGATGGTGCGTCAGTATGCAAGATGGACCTGAGCGTCCAATTCTCCACGTACGCGTTGCTGTGAGCCGTTTGGTCGATCTGTGATGGGAAGGCAGCACAACATCGTCAGTCTTGTGTCGACATTATGCACCACGACCGTCTCCTGAGACTCACGTATTTCATGCCTACAAGAAGTGGATGCCACGAGCATGAGTATCTGTCATGTAAGCCCTGCGATGCGAGCCCCACTTACAATACCTGCAGTGAGTGTTAGCCGTCGTCGTGTCAACAACATGGCAGTCCTCCTCGCTATAACTCACGAAGCACAGGCATAGGTCATCAAGCACAGATCGAGACGACGGATAAGGGCTGTCCGAGCTGTCTTGGTAGTCTTCTCCTCATCGTCCACAGTCTTCTTGGAGCGGAAAAGGTTGAGCAGGGCCATCTTGAGCAGCAGCTGGGTCTTGATCGTTGTCACCTTGTTCTGCCGTGTGTCGACAGCGGGCTTCATATATGAATGCATATCTTCTGCATGCAGACCGTCTTTTGCAGGTCAGTCGAGGTACGATTGTGCTGAAAGAAAGGTTCTGAGTGTGTACGCGCCACAGCGAAGCACGACACTCTTCCGGGGATGAGGACGAAGCACGACAGAAGACACTTACAAACAGACTTGTACTGTACATGATCGTCGATTGACGCCCGATCGGGGATTCGGCGGATTACTTGGTCGGGTCTCGGAGTGCCGAGCGATTTGGCTTATCTCAAACCGTGATCCCGGGCGAGTTAAGCATACCACATGGTGCACTCTACAACTTGACCTACAACTGGACAATTGGTGGACAATTCTAACGAGGAACCTGAGCACGCTCGTTTTCGAGCCCGAGGGCATATCATATCTCGAGTACGTAAAGCTCCGCCGCCGGCCGAGCGAATACCAACTCACCGAACGATCTTCCATGGCATGCTTCTGGTGCATCTGTATCGTCGGCGCATGATCAGTGCTTGCAGGTGTACAACGCATCTGGTGCATTGACTCCGTAGGCGTGAGTCACATCTCCCCTCTTCTCTTTCTTCTGAAGGGCTCGAAATGGCGTGCTTGCTGTTCTATTGCGTACTCGGGGATGTTGACAGATCGTTATCGCCGGTCAGGAAGCTAACCACGGCTGATCGTGCAGCTCACCGAGCTCATTGCCACTCTGTTCAGAACATGTTGGTGGCTGGAGTCGATGGGACGATGATGCAGGTCTGCTCTTTTGCCTGCTCTGTCTTCGACGTCGCATCGACATAACAACTGTCTTCGTTTGGCCTGATCATCTCCATCATATACAACGCAACGCAACTTTGCTGATCACAAACAAGATGACTTGGGTGGCCACTGAGAAGGAGCTCGACGAGCCGCTTTATCCGGCTTACATGCCGACGTCAACGACCGAGAACTGGCCTCCGTGAGCGTCGATTCTTCCGTCTACGCACCCACGACAAGAGCTAACGACGTTGGTGAAGCACCGAGCCTTTCGTCTACGAGGATCCTGCCCTTCGTGCAGACACTGCCCTGCCCGACCTCCTCGTCGACGGGGCCGTACACAAACTCGTCACCCCCAAGTTCGGCACCGAGATCTCTGGGTTGCAGCTCACCCAGCTCTCCGCAACGGGACTCGACCAGCTCGCCCTCCTGGTAGCGCAAAGGGGGTTCGTGGTCTTTCGAGGGCAGGACTGGAAGGATTCGGGATTCAAGAAGCAGCTGGATATCGCAAGGTGAGTACGGCCATCCATCGAGACTCGGCTTGTCACAGCAGGATCTGATCCTTGTGCGCGTAGACATTTCGGCCCCCTGCACAAGCACCCCGTCCACCCGAGGCCCGCAACAGAGACGGAGATCTCGGTGGTGTATCAGTCCGCGGCTGACGTCAGGAGGCCGTGAGTGATATGACGATATCCAGCGACATCGACTACTGGCTTGCAAGTGTACTGACATACCCTGCAGCAACTACTGGGGGGACCGCATGTCCGGTATCAATTGGCATGTCGACCAGAGCTATGAAGCTCAACCGCCTTGCTACACATTCTTCGGCGTCCTGGAGAACCAAGTGCGTGGTTTTTCTCTGTTCAGATGCACCTCAGAATCCCGTGCTGATTAGCTGTCTGTGCCATAGGGATGGGTCGGGGGCGACACTTTGATGTCCGACATGTCGCAGGCAGTGGAGCACATGTCGCCCATCTTCCGTGATATGCTCACGGGACAGTTCGGCATCCACTCCAGCTACATGTTGACCAACGCTGCTCTGCGCGAGTGAGTTGATGATGGCAGCACTCATGTAATGCACCAGGCTGACATTCTTAACCAACAGCGGAGGAGCGTTGCGTAAACCGCCTGTAGAGATTGCCCATCCGATCATCACAGAGCACCCGGTCAGTCATGTCACGGTACACCATCGCTTGTGTTGTAACCGGAGGGCGTCGAGCTGATACAAGCCATCAGGTCACCAAAGAGAAGTGTCTCTACGTCAACTCTGCCTTCACCACCCGCATTCAAGGTCTCAAGACAGAAGAGTCCGACTCGTTGCTCAAGTTCTTGCTCGACTACGTGACGAAGAGCGCCGACTTCTCCGCCCGAGTCAAGTGGGAAGGTGAGTCACGGCCCTCGACCCTCAACGCTGCTGTGATCTGACCTGGTGGTGGCTTTACAGAGGGTACTGTGATCGTGTGGGACCAACGTAAGGCGCAGCACACCGCTACTCTCGACACGCTGCCGGGGAAGAGGAGGCATATGATTCGGATCACGCCGTTGGGTGGGAAGCCGATAGCGGCGACTAAGGACTAATTGTATGGAGATGTCACCTGATGTTTTGGCAGCCTTATACTGTATGCGGAGTGCCCAACTTCCTCAGATGACTTCTGACTTGAGTACTGACATACATGGCCAGATGTACGTTCAAGGCCTGCCCGTTCAGTGTTGTACTTACGAGTATCTCCTTCGTCACATCAACACCACTCGGTCTTCTGTCTGGATTGCCTCCCCACCCCTCCCCTGAGCAGCTGATAATTCCGGGAACGGACGAGGAGGCGCATGAAGAGCAGGCGAGGCGAGAGTACGCAGAGTCTCTTGAGACTTGGAAGTAGGGTGCTCTGATGAGAGGGAAAGGTGGGGAGGGCAGGATAGCGGGAAAGGGAAGTGCATGAGACAGGGAAGGCTTCCTCAAGTTGCGAGGCAGTCGTATTGTCTGTAGATGGAAAAAAGTTAATATCCTGCGCTGAAGGCCCCCTCATCCAGTCATCCCACTCACCATTCTATTACTGACTCTCTCGCACGTGCACTGAACTTCCCGTCAACGTCAACTGGGTATGTTCTCACGAATCGAGCGCACTCACTCACCCCCGAGTTGATGACTTGATGTTACAGCGAATGTAGGTGTGTACAGGAAAGCAAGGTTCTCAGACGAGAAGAGCGTGGAGGTCGTCACCGGAAGGCGCCGATGACCTTCTTCGCTTGGGCAATACAGTAGACTAAAGTAGCCACACAGTCGAATTTCACGTTGAACAAGGCGATCGGACGGACCGTCGATCCGAATCTTCCTTAACTCCGGGCTGTTGTATGTAGGAAGTGAGACACTTCTTGGCAGAGATACGTCGTTGCGTGGTGGTTATCTGATAAGTACACACTGACATAGATACAGACTACTGCCAATTGTCTGAACGTGAAGCCGGTGCCCCTGTCAACACAGTACAATACTTTCTTTTCCATCCCCCTTGAAAACAACGTGTGCACACCGTAACTCCGCGAAGGTGCTCCGATGAGTTGAAGTGGATGTATCATATCCACCAGCATTCACTTACCGGTCCCATGTTCTCACGGACACCTGCCGTCTATCGTCTATACTGGCGGCCACTCTTTAGGGTCACATCGCGATGGTGGCCCGGCACTGCTTCATAGCTTGGACCTCTCCCCGGATGCTGTGGGCGGTGGGCCGGTATCCACTTGTACGTGTACAGGCCAGATTGCATAGTGTCTTCTGAGCGACCACACGGCCCGACTTCCGAGCCTGTAAGGCTTCGGCCGGCACATTTCCTTCCACCTGATGATGATGCACCTTTTGTGGCGGCGTTCTCGTATCGTGTAGGTACTACCATGTTCACACAGAGTGCTTTCCCACATTCTATGCAAGATTGATCCTCCCTAGGCATCTACCCCAGTCACATTGAATCTCAGCCGGTCCGAGACGACGTTGAGTCACGACACCGGATTCGCCATGCCCCCCCCGTCAAGCTTGTGTCAGCCACCACCTGACATCGTGTCCCGGGCCTCCCGTATGGCAATTGTCTCCCCATCGTCTGATGAACGCATTTTTCGTGTGTTTGGCGTGCGGAACTGTATACACAAGAACTCCATAGATCTACCCGACGTAAATACTGTATCATGTGGTGCCCATCATCATGGGTGTACGGCTATAGAAGAAGCGAATTCGTACGCGCACGGTTGCTGGGACGTACTGACATCGCTATCGCCCCGCATGTTTATCCTTCTTTGACGGTAAACGGACGGTACATTTGTAGAATTTAAATACATAGGTATCATGTGTGCTGCTCTACGTATGCATGGTGACACATACACAGTGTGCATCTGGCTCCTCCGCGCGATCAGCATCGTCATCGATTCAACAGCCGTAGTGTCGAAGGTTCGCCAACCGCCGGCATCTCACAGGGTGATCGGCACCGCCGCCGGTTAGGAACCGATAATGAATCAATAATCGCCGCTTGTGAGCGCTTGTGTCTTATACTTTTTGGGCCAGCCTGGCCGACCTGAGGCGCTGGGAGACTCCGGACGTTCGCGCGAGGAGGAGGCCTCCTCTTTCTCTTTCCACGGATCCCCATTCAGACGTGGTCTCGTGACCGTGATACCCAGCGCTTTTGGTTGCCGCATTAGATATCTGCAGCCGATACAGTATCGTATCAGCACCTCGGAGGCCCAGCCGGCAACGCACCGTATGAAGGCCTGCATACGTAACGACTGCGCACATAACTTTCCAGAAGATGCCCTCTGCTCGTTTCTCGGCATGCAGTCATCTCCGCTCTCGTCCGACCCTTTATCCGACGTGTCCGACTCGAAATCACGTTGCGGTACAATTGCGGTCCCCCGTATTCGTGCATCGATGTCCCACGGGGTAAAGGGGGGTAAGCATACGGCCAAGCGCCTCTGTCGTCACCGGCATCAACAATGTCGGCCGTGGGGACCGGCACACAGTTCTTGTCCTTGGGCAAGCCGATCTGCGGTGACTTACCAGCAGCAAGCGACAAGGGTGTCTCGCAGGCTGGAAGGGTCAATGATATATAAGAAGGGATGGACAGGAGTGGTTGTGGGCTGTTCTTCATCTCACGCCCACTACAACTCAGTACAACAAGCACGAACCACTCACCTAGACTTACCGCTTCATCAACAACAAGCGAACATGGACACCGCCCATGTCGAGCATCGCGACGCCGCTGCCCCCGGCCACCTTCAAAGCAGCGCCCAAAGCAGTACTAAGCAGCCTTTCAGCCAGGAGATTGAGAAGATAGAAGACACCTCAATCCCGCAAGGCTTTGGAGGACATCTCGTTGTAAGTAGTGACGAGGACCATCCCCACATCGGCTTACGCGGGGCTGACGCGATGCGCAGGACGAGAACCTTGTGCGCGTCGAGGGCGAGGATAAATTGACATGGTACCTAACGTTCTTGATCACGGCGGTACGTCGTTTCTCCGTCTCTTCTGGCACATCGTACAAGGCTGACATGGCCACCACCGCAGGCTGCCTTCTCAGGCTTTCTGTTCGGCTACGACACCGGTGTGGTCGGTGTTGCCTTGCCGCTCGTTGGTAACGATCTCACCGGCACAGCGTTAACATACTCCCAGCAAGAGATCATCACTGCCGGGACCACAATGTGAGTGTCTATCCTGTGGCTGCTGCGCTCTCATGTCGCCTGTATATAGCTGACATGTCCGTCGATACAGCGGTGCCATCTTCGGTTCGTCTATCCTGGGTGGCTGGGGTGACAGGCTTGGTCGCAAGAACGCCATCTTGATCTCGGACGTCTTGTGAGTTGCACTCTATTATACCCTCTCCTGCACCATCATCCGAGCTGACCAGTATCCAGCTTCACCGTCGGTGCCGTCCTTATCGCCTCGGCCTATTCTGTCCCCCAAATGATTGTCGGCCGGATCGTTCTTGGCGTCGGTGTTGGTGGGGCGTCCGCTGTCGCACCTCTGTTCATTGCCGAAACTGCTCCGACCGCTATGCGAGGCCGTTGCATGGGTGCCAAGTAAGTCTGCTGTCTGTGTCTAGTCAGAATATTGCAGAAGCTGACCGGAGCCGACTCCCTGCCAGCGCCTTCTTCATCCCCGTCGGTCAACTTGTTTCTTCTGCCATCGGCACCGGGGTCCAGACGACCACGCACGGCTGGCGTATCCTCTGTAGGTTTCATGGTCCGAATCGGCCCCGCTTGTATGGTCGACTGACCCGATTATCAGTCGCTCTCGGTGTGATCCCCTCCATCGTCCAGCTGGGACTTTTCCACTGGCTTCCCGAGTCACCTCGCATTCTCATCCTCCGCGGAAAGATCGAGGAGGCTCGCGTGGTCTTCAGCCGTATCTACCCAACCGCCACTGCCGATATGATCGACTACAAGCTCCGCGTCGCCGAGGAGTACGTCACCGCCACCACCGTCCTCCAGAAGAACACCACCTTCCTCGAGCGTACCAAAGTGGTCTTCACCACCGGGTCGTACCGCCGCTCAATCATCGTTGTCTGCGCTGTTCAGGCATTCGGCCAGCTCAACGGGTTCAACTCTTTGATGTACTACTCCGGCACCCTCTTCAGCTTGCTCGGCATCTCCAACCCCGCCTTGGGCGCTTTGATCCCTGCTGGTGTCAACGCGTTCTGTGTGTTTGTTGGGTTCAGCGTGTCCGACAAGGTGGGGAGGAGGGGGCTGTTCAAGTACATGCTGCCGGTATTGGTGAGCTTTTCCTTCCTCAGGAACAGTTCAAGTATGCGAGCTGACGATACCTCTCAGCTGGCGGGACTCGTTTGGAGTATCGTGGCATTCTGGAGTGAGTGTGGTATCTTTCACTGCCCGTGATGGCAGTCTAAAACGACCAGATCGCTGACTTGGCTATCTTGGCAGATCTCTGTAAACCCACCGGCGGCTTCCTCGACACCAGCTACGCCTACCCCACCAGAGACGTCGGCATCGTCATCGGCGGCATCGTCATTTTCGTTGCCGGGTTCGGTTCGACGTACAGTCACTTGGTGTGGTACCAGTCCGAGTTCCTCGCTCTTGAGGTTCGCTCGGTCGGGTCCGGCATGGCCAGCACCTGCTGCTGGCTCGCGAACCTCGTTGTCTCCGTCACCTACCTCACCCAGCTCGAGACGTTGACCCCTTCGGGTACATACGGGCTGTACCTTGGGTTCTCGGTTGTGGGTTACATCTTTGTGATGCTTTGCTATCCGGAAACGAGTGAGTTGCGGTGTTCTTCATATCTGTTGCCTGATCCCTTTGGGTGGTGGTTAACCGATGTACTCGACCCCTCCCATATTCTCTCCCACGTACCCCTCCGCCAACATCCTCCTCCCATATTTTCCCCCCATGTCACCCCCTTATACCCACTATCGACAATCCCTCCATCACTGCCTATTCAATCGATCCGTCCGCCCTCTCGCATCGACCACCCACACCTCTATCGCTATCTTCAACTCGGCCATCCACCACAGAGCAACTCTCTATCGAGGAGACCACCATACTTTTCGAAGAAGACTGGGGGATCAAGCGATCCGAGCAGATGCGCAAGGAGCGAGACGACGCGAAGCGCCGCTTCCAAGATGCCGAGCTCGCGGAGGCCGCCCAGGCTCATGTGCAGGCGAGGCAGCAGAAGAGCTCAACGGTCAGCCCCTCGGATCTTGCCAAGCTCATGTCCGAGCTGAAGAGAGGGAGGAAGGGATCAAAGTAGTGTAGCGTTTGGGTCTTGTTGGTTTATCATTTTATCTCTGTAGGGTGGATCAAGTAGGGACGAAGTCGATACGAATCAAAAGAAATGTGTGTTATGGTCAAATAGTGTCAGTATATACCATGTCTGTCATGCAGCATATGTAGTTCTCTCTCGTTCACTTGGCAATCCACAAAGAAAGTCATTCTTACATTCATATCCTGCATTGTCCATTCTACAGCAAGCACCGTCTACCACACATCGTGCGATCCAAGTTACCCCCTCTTCTCTACCGCATCTGCCCCCTTCCCCAGCGCCTCATCCCTCACCCGAATAGCCTCGAACCACCGCGCCTGACTGAGCTCCTGCGACGCCCTACTCTCCTCCAAAGCTTCCCGCAAAGCCGCGAGCTCGTGCGAGTGAGACTCCATAGTACGTCCAAGCGTCTGCGTGAGGCATTGGATGGTGGAGTCGTGCGACGCCAGCAGCGTCTCCATCCGCTTCGCGTGGTCCTCTGTCTGCTCCATCTTTTCGCGGAGGGCGACAAGTTCAGCGGAGGAGGTGGCCTCGCGAGTGATGAGTGAGTCGACGTAGGAGGAGATCTGGTCGACTGTAGAGTCAAGGAGGGAGGAAGGGTGTTTAGGGAGAGTGTGCTGGGATGTGGGGGTACGCGGGGTACGAGGGGTGGAGGAGTCAAAGCGGACGGTGGTCCCTGAGGGGAGTTTGATCTCGAGCATAGTAGACTCGAGCTCTCGGGTAGGTAGGCGTGCGGAAGGGGTGACGGGAGAGGAGGGTGGCGGGGTGAGCCGGTCTCGGTTAAGATGGGAGGGGTTGTCGACGAGGGTTTTGCCGCTGCACGAGCTGTCGCGCCTGGAGGACGGGGCTGCGGGCGACGAAGGTGTCAACCCGGCGCCAGATGGGGAGGCGGCAGGTGGTGCACCTGTCGCGGGTCCGGTAGGAGGTGCCGGAGGGGGCACGGTGACGTTTGGTCCGGGTGCAGAACCAACTGGTGCAGGCGCCGTCGACGGTTCTACCAAGGCCGATGCCCCCGACATGCCCGACTCGGGTCCAGCCCTGGTCTTTGTTGGTGACCCCCCTCCGGCCCGCTTAGTGCGCTTGCTAGGACTGGCGAGGGCACCAGCAGATGCTGTCCTTGTCATTCCAGCTGCAGGCTGCGCACCCTCCTTCACCGCGGCCAGCTTGTCCGCTGGCAGACGGCCCCCCTCAGCCCCAGGCTGGCCAGCCTTCTCCCCGTTGATAGCCCGCGCAGGGCTCCCTTGGCTCCCTTCTCCTTCTCCTTCAACACCTTCCCCTTGATGGTGCAGACCTTGTCGCCCATGTAGCACGACAAGCAGCTGTCAAGCCGCCTCTCGAGGTCCCACTTGAAGAGTATTGTGACTCGCTTCTCCGCACGCGCAGTATCGCACTCATGATCCGAGTGCCTAACGCCCCAGGCATGTCAGCTGGTTAAGTCATAGAAGAAAGACAACCTAATCATAGCTCACAGGTACATGAACGCCGGTAGCATGCCCGCGTGACACGTCGGCGTCTTGCCCGCCGACACCACGCACTCAGGCGACTTGGCTGGGTTGGTATAGTTGCCCACCCTCGATACTGTCGGCACCACGCGCACCATACCAAGGTCCTTGGTGTACTTGGGGAAATAGCGGAACCGACAGCAGTCCAGAGGCTGGAGGTGCGAGCTGTGCATGGCGTACCGTGCTTGCGCCGCGTCGGAGGTGCCGTAGACGGGGTCGTGGGTGTGGTCCCATGTGCTGAAGAGGGGGTGGGATGGGGGCTTCGTACTGGGAGTGGTGGATGCTGTCATGGTGCTCTAACAACAGTCTTTCTAGTGTTGAAGGGAGGATGTGATGGATTTGCGTTGATCAGACAACGTCTAGAAAAGACGCGATCGAAGAGACATGGACCGCCTGGGCGACGCGACGAAATTAGGCCAGGGAGAGGCGCGTCAAATAATCACGGGATCAAATTCATAGAGGCTCGTCCGTCTTCTTGGTGACCGCACGCACTTGACACATCTGGGTCTCAATTGAATACAGAGTAGAACTACGTACCGCCTTATTTCTTACCACTCTAGCTAAACATACTGCGCCCAGGCGACAGATAGGCATCACTCACCAGACTTGTCCATTTTACTCATAATGGCCGAAGAGAAGAAACCCGTGAGTTTCCCTCCCTTCGCTATCATCTGCCCCACACTGACCTCTCGACTGTTCTTGATCAGGCCGCAGAGCGCCCATCATGGAACAAAGAGGAGTGGGCAGCCAAGGCTAAAGAGAAGGACGAAGAGGGATACAAACGTGCTAAAGAAGCCGAGGATGCTCTCGCTCAAGGTACGTACTCTGCCCCTTACCCTGCTCTTTACATCCAGCCTCGCCCCTCTGCCCGGAAAGCTGATCCTGGATTCCATTCGCCGTCAGGCAAAGCTCCTCCAAGGAGGAATGCGCAGTACGATGATCTCCCGAAACCGACAAAGGCGCTTCAAGCGCGTGAGGAGGATCTGGGGCTGAACAAAAACCTAAACAAGACGATGCTGGTGCAGACCAGCACGACTGGTAAAGGTCCCCGAGGTGCGGGGTTCTACGTAGGTCTTTCTCTTAATTTTAGCCTTGCCGCCCGATGGAAGGCTTGGCAGGATGTTGAGCGCCTGATCGCTTAAATGGGACGCTGACGACCGCTCCAGTGCGAGCTGTGCAACAGAACGTTCAAGGACAGTCTGTCATACCTCGACCATGTAAACGGAAAGCTCCGTACGTGGATCCCCCTCGCTAGAACGACATACCACCCTGCCCGTCTTCATCCACCTTGTACATCGCTGACTGACATATCTGACCTCCTCCACCCACAGATCTGATGAAACTCGGCCAAACCACCTTCGTCGAGCGATCCACCCTCTCCCAAGTCCGAGCCAAAATCGCCTCTCTCCGAGCTAGCACCCAAGCCAAAGTCTCCGCCAAGGACTTTGACTTCCAAGAACGCCTCAAGGCCGTTCGTTCTGCAGAGACGGTGGAACGGGAACGGCGGAAGGAAGAGAGGAGGAAGCGGAAGGAGGAGAAACGGGGGAGGGAGGAGATGAGTCGGATGGGGATTGTGAGGGAGGAGAAGGAGAAGGAGGGGAGTGATACAGAGCCGGAGAAGGGGGCAAAGGGCAAGGGGAAGACGGGGGTGAAGAGGGGTAGGGAGGATGCAGGTGGGGACGAGCTGGTGGAGAAGGCCATCAAGGAGAATGAGGACATGTCGGCGATGATGGGATTCGGCGGGTTCGGCACCTCCAAGCGGAGATGAGGCTTGCTCTCTGGACCGTTTCGAGATCACAGATGGAGCCAGGGGCATGTTGTACTTGTACGAGCTAGAGATGCATTTCAGATACGAGAAAGAACACGAACACACCACAGTATACTACATATTGCACGACACGGCGAGACCAGTTTTCTTCTTGGATAACAGGCTGCGATCAACGAGAAAAGAAAAGTTCGACAAAACGACGGGGGTGGAAAGGGAAGGGTGTATGAGATTATTACAGTCTATGGGCGAGTGGGGGATGAAGAAAGATGGGGGACAACGAAAACAACGACGAGAGCCTACAGCGAGAGATCACTCCTGGCCGAAACCAAGCGTCTCCTCGACCCTGCACACGTAAACTGTCAGCTACTGTCCGTCTCCTGAGTCAAAGCGCCAGAAGTAACTCACGCAAGTGTCAACTTCTGCTCCAACGCCTCGTACGTCTTGTACGCCGGCAAGTCGATACGGTTGAAACACGTGTGACTCTTGGGCAGCTGGGTAACCTCGCCGGCCTTCTCGATGGTGAAGCGTCGGGGGCCGTCCGAACCTTGCAGGTCCTTGAAGCCGTTAACGGGGATACGCGATGTACCGGTGGTGACTACGAAACGGTCGTCAGCTTCCAAGCGATAGAAGGAACTCAGTGCGATAGCAGCTTACACTGTAGCAGACGGGACTTGCGCTCCGCAGGCCACGCCTTGACTATCTTCCAGAACCACTCGACCACCTCGTCCGACGGGTTGCTACAAGCGGCACGTCAGCGTCGTCCGGACCAACCGTACAAGATGATGTGATTTACTAGCCCCTGTAGTCGGTGTGCTTCTGCCAGTCGTCCACGTCGATCTCGGACATACCACCGATCAGGAGCTGTGAGGTCAGACAATCAGTCAGATGTCTTCCGTGCGATTACCTCCTGCATGCCGGGAAGACTCACCTCCAGCTCGCGCTCGTCGAACACGTTGATGAGCTCCTGGGGGATCAACTCGTTGAAGCCGGACATGAACGCGTCGAACTGCTCGCTGACTCGGCGAGAGATACGGTACTCCGTGACAAGGCTAATGGGCGGGCACGCAAAGTCAGCAAGATCCGCCTTCACCGCACGAACACAGCCTCAACTCACTCGACGTAATCCTTCTTGTTCTCCTCAGTCACCTCCACGTCCCTCCCTCCCGGCTTCAAGTCCACCGTCACGACCTCCCCAAAGTGCTCCTCCGTGATCGAGAACGTGTCCTCAATCACATCCGTGATATCGTTCTCCAACATCCACGTCAAACCCCTGTGCAAGCCCGAGTCCACACTCTCCAAGTCCTGCAGCGTGATCTTCTTCTTCAAGATCATCTTGTAGAACGAGACGATAAAGTAGGCGTCGAGGAATCGGCGATGGAAGATGCCGAGACCGACGACTCGCCCGATGAACTTGAAGTAGTTGAGATGCTCCGGGTTCACGCCAGAGTTGGGGTTTATCTGGAGGGTGTAATTGTCGTGCGCCGAGTACTCGAACAGACAGTAGAAGGGGTTGAACATCTCGTGCGAGAGGAGGAAGAAGAACTCTCTGTGAGGAGGTTAGCTATGAACTGTGTTGAAAGTACAAAATGACTCACCGAGAGAGACCTCCATAGTCCAAACCATCTTCACCCTCAAACTTGATCATCAACCTCTTCTTCAGATCATTCGGCGTCTGCCTCATAATCTCAGTGTAACTCCCCTCAAAGATGTTATCTCGCGACACCTTCATGTGGCACTGCCCCGTGTTGGACCTCAGCGCAGGCTGCGACCGGAAGTAGATCAACTTCCTCCTAAAGTCGCGCTTGTACTGCGGCACGTTCTGGTCCAAGCTCGAGGGCAACCTCGGGTCGTCCCACGTCGTCGTCTTTGTGTTGTGGTCCACAAAGTACACACGCGCGGTCGACGTGAGACGCATCTCCCACCCGGACGGCAAGGGCCCAAGCTGGCTGACGGTCTGCGACTGCACGCTGAGGTTGCCCTGCTGGCCGGGCGCGATGAAGCGCAAGAGCTGCTGTCGGCGGGGGTCGACCCACGTGGTGGTTCGCGTGTTGTGGTCGACGAAGTACGGTCGGCCCTCGGGCGTGAATCGCTGCTCCCAGCCGGAAGGCAAGGGGCCCTGGCCCGCGGTAGTCGCATTGCCCGCGTTCACCGCGTTGGCTCCCCCAGCCGCACCGGCCGCTGCGCCACCCGTAGGCGTGACCGCGCCCGTGCCACCACCTGACCCACCAGGCCCCTGCTGCACGTCGAGCATGTCGTCCGCCAGCGTCCGCTGGTTGTGCCTCGCGCGCGCCTCGCCCGTCGACGTCGCCTGCGACGCAGTGTTGGACGACGCATTGTCGCTGGGCCGGTTCCAAGTGGTGGTTCGGGTGTTGTGGTCGACATAGTACTGTCGGCCGAGGTGGTCGATTCGCCGTTCCCAGCCGTTGGGGAGCGCACCGTACTGGTCAGAGTGTGAGTCGAACTCGTGGCCCGCGTTGGTGTTGGTGCCGGTCTGACCAGTGACAGCGGCCTGCGTGGTGGGGTTGACGGCAGGCGCTCCGGCCGCACCAGGTGCACCGGCGGGGGGCTGGATGCTGGAAGCGGCCGGGGCGGGTACCGCGTTGGCGACAGCGTCGGTCGCCGGGTTGGCCGGGCTCTCGGGCGGGGTCGCGTTGGCAGCCCGGAGGGTGGAGCCAGGGCGGGCAGCAGCTCCGGTAGCGGCGCCGGGAGTGGCGACAGACACGGAAGAGCCGTTGGCGGCCGAGGCGGCCAAAAGGTTGTTGGAGCCGGAGCTCGTGGCGCCGCCAGCGGCAGGGAGGGGAGTAGATGTTTGGGTGGAGAGGTAGACAATCAACTTGCCCTGAACGGCCTGGTTGTCAGACCCCTTCTTGAGCTCCTTCGTGAGCATCTCTGCGGAGGATGTTAGTCGAAACTCCATCTCATACGTCGTAGTTAGCTCACCCTGCCCGCCAAGCTCGAGGTCAATGACCTCGGCAATTTTGATGTTGATCACACCGAGGAAGCCCTGGTCCTGCATGTAGATGTCAGCTTCCATACATCCGAAGGGAATAGAGCGTGAGCTAACCTTTCTCTTGAACTTCCGCTGGTCAAAGATCTGAACCGCCACGATGGACGAGTCCTTGACGGTACTGCGAACGCCGTCAGTAATGACCCTGCGCGCTCCACCATGCCCTGCATATCCTCGCTTCCTCGAATCCCCCTCTCCCAAGCACATCTGCCGCACCCATATCATCCAACTCACATATCAAAGTTCCTGTACAGACAAACGGATCAGCATTCGCCCTTTCCACGACCCATGACGTAGACCCTCCCCCCAGGAGACGCGTCGACTCACTCATTCCAGTACGGGTTAAGAGTCCTCTTGATCACACTCGTGGTGTGAAGCTGGTCCGAGTCGACCGAGACGATGGCAAACGGGTCCGGCAGACGAAGAATGTCGCGCTTGATCAGGGAGTCGGCCGCGACGACTGTTGCGTGGATGGTTCCCGGTTGCGTGGGTGCGTGGAGTAGGCGAACAGGGAGATGAATGGATGCGGAAGTGGACAAGAAATGAGTGGGAGTGATGATCGTGGGATTATAGACACATTCACAGCAGGGAAGAGATGGCGAGGGGGAATGAAAGGACACGGTCAGTCAGCAATGCCCTCGACAACACCGTACGACGGCCAAACCCGCGCAGCCGGGGAACCGGCGCGGGCGGCAACAAAAGCCTTCACACGTACTCGTGATTCGAATCTTGCGCTCCCTGTATGGTGCGTCGTCCATGGCGGTGAAGATAAGAGGCGGTGATGCACGGATAGGGGAGGGGAGAGAGAGCGGCGGGAGGAGATGTGAAGTGGGATACGTGGTAAGCGAGTGAGTGTTTTGACAAGGGAAGGGGGCGATGCTCACAAATTCCTGTTTGCGCTTGCGGTGTTCCCGACCATGATGGAGGGAGTATGTGGGGGGTAGGTTGCTTTCTGTAGGGGTACTCTGTGGGTGCGGAAGACGAGAGCTAGAAGAGAGGGGGTGTTTGTATAGAGGTAAGAGAGACAAGAGACAGATGAGAGGACCCAATGAACTCTGCGACCGCTGAGAAAGCACAGAGAGCTCTGACGCAGGCTGACAGATCCGCCAGCGGAATCAAATCGCCCCCGCCAAGATTATCTATATTTACTTTTTCACATTTTATCCCACGCACCTCAGCGTCATCGGTCGTGAAGAACCAGACTACGCAGCGAGGAAGACCTAAGCTTGAACATGTCTACATCCAGCTCACATCTCAACATCGTATACTGTAGCACTATAGAGTCCCGGAATGGATATATAACCTCTCACACGTCTCAGCAATCACTTCCTCCCCTTCTTCTTCCTGGACGACTTGGGCGTCGCCTCCACCTCCTGCTCCTCCGCATCCTCCCCATTATCGTGCACCGCCTCCAACGCCTTTCTCTTTCCCTTCCCCTTCCCATGCGACTGGGACTGCGATTCCTTGACCTGCTCCTGGGTCGCACTTGCACTCCCCCCGCGCGGAGCCTCTTCTAGCTCGTCCTCGCCCACGCGTATTTTGCGCGCCTGGGCGAAGAAGAGCTGAGCCTCTTTGTCGGGAGAGATGTTCTCGATGCAGTAGTCGTTGCCTATAATGTCCGGAGGAGTCAGCCTGGAGCTTACAGTTGAAGGTGGAGTTCGGTGAAACACCTACCTCGGGGTACTAAGAACTGCCCGCCAGGCGCAATCACGAAGCTCGTCCGGTAGATCGTTACCTGGACCGCACCGCAGATGACAAAGAAGACCTTCCGAGCCACGTCCCATCAGCTGTGCTCTAGTCCACTCATCACTCCAGACACGGCTCACGTAAGAGTTGTCCTTCGAAGGCTTGAGGTTCTTCTTGCTCCCGATCGGGATGTAGACAACACCCGTGGCCATGAAGTGGCCCTCTCCAAATACCTTTTGGTACTTGAACCGACCACCTTGTACGAGCTTTGGGTTGAGCAGCGCATTCGGCATCGCAATTTCTGAAGAGCCGCTCTTGTCAGCTTTGTTGGCCTTAGAAGGCAAACCAACGGCAACAAGCCGCGACTCACTCCTGAAGCACTCTTCTCCAGTAGGGAAGTCCAACACCAGACCGGTCGGCTCCGTCTTATCATCCCACCCATCCTCCAGATTCCCCTCCTCCACCTCCTTCCCCTTCCCCTTCTTTTTCTTCCCGCCAGTCTCCTCTGCCGCAGCACTCCCGCTTCTCGCGCGGTTCTTCGCACCCCCTCGATGTCTCCGGGCAGCGAACGGCTGGGGCTGTTCCTCGGGGTACGTGACGACCTCTTTGATAACTGCGAGCCCGGGTCCGGGCTCCCACTCGAAGCGCTCGCCTCGCCAGTACTCGAGAGGCTTGAAGTGCTGGCGGCTAGAGCGGCGAGTTGCCCCGTTGTCGCGCTCGGGGGATTGCGATCCTTTTCACGTGTCAGTCAGCTTGCTCGATCACCCACATCATGCTTTCGGCAGCTCACCAGCTCCGATCTGAGAGATCCTCGTCCGCTTAGGCTTGGCAGCCACGCTTCCTGCTCGCGCGACCCGCTGACTGGGCTCCTTCTCCTTATTCCGCTTCGCCGCCGCAGCCTTCTCCTTCTTCTCCTTGGCCGCTGCCGCTTTTCTTGCCGCCTGCTTGGTCTTTGGTGGTGACCGCTCCTCCTCGTCTTCCTCGTTGCTGCCCTCGTCGTCCTCCAGTCCACCAGCCTCCGCCTCTGCCATCGCCCGCTCCTCCATCTCCGCATCGTCGCTCCCTTCCTCGTCTTCCCCCGCCTCCGCCCGTGCAGCCGCCCATCCGTCATCCTCGTCCAACGGCATCGGCCCGTCGTCCATTTGATCCATCGAGGGCCCGTCGTCGTAATTCCCGAGGCCCCCCTCGTCGCCATACGAGTAGTCCGCCCCGTTATCCGGCTCGTTGTCGCTCCCGCTGAGATCTGCGTTCTCTCGCGTCTCATCCTCAACACTCCCACCCCGCCCATTGACCTTGCCGTTCCCATTCGCCTTCCCCCTCCCCTTCCCATGTTTCACAGACGGCGCCTCGTCGTCCACCTCGTCTTCAGCAGCAAGAGCAGCCGCAGCCATCGCCGGCGACGCCAACTTCACTGGCGACTTATTCGTCGACCCCGACAAACGCGGCCCACGGGAAGACCGCCTCGCAGAGCTCGAGCCCATGGTATCAAGCTCGTCGAGCGTGGTGTCCTCTGGGCCGGGCGGGGTGATCAGCGCAGAGACGCGCGTGCTTCGCCGCGGAGGGGTTATCTCATCGCCTGAGGCGGTGGCAGCTGCAAGCTTGGAGCTGGAGCCTGAGGTGATGCGGGCAGACTTGGCGGAAGTGCTCGGGCCGAGCATGGATTTGCGCGGAGAGCGCGAAGGGCGGGTACGAGAGGGAGAGGATAGGGATGGCGAGGGGATGGCGTCGTAGCCACCGTGCGTAGAGGGGGAAGCTAGGGGTAGCCGGGAGCGCGTAGGAAGCGCAACAGACGACGGTTCTGTGAGGAGGGTCAGCTGTGGATAGCCACACAGATGAATGAAAGCACGCACCGCTTCCGGGGAAGAATGACCCTGGTGTGGCGGCCGCTATCCATACACCCACACATCAGCGCCTTGCCGTGCGTCGCGCTCTCGGTCGTCAGCCACCACTCACCCAGATCATCATCATCCCTCAGCAGATCCTCCGCCGCGCTCCCCTCCTGCTCCTCCACATCCAGCTCGCTCATCCGCCTCGTCACACGCCGACCTGTGCCAGGTGTTTCCTCCCCGCCGTTGAACCCGGCGCGGCCGCTGGGGGTGCGCGACGCCTTGTTCATGATGGCCGAGATCGCAGCGGGCTTGTTGTTCTCGGGCGAACGGAACCACTCGTCGGGGTCTTCAAAGCCGTTGGCGAGACGGCGGGGGTTCTGGGGCATGAGTATACCGGACCGGCTATGAGAAAGAGTAAGACAGGTCAGATGGGAGGACACGGGGACGAAGGGGGGAAGGAGAGACTCACGTCCCGACATTGCGGGGATCATGGTTGAATGGGATGTAGCGCTCTACGCGCTCCCTTCTATATGTCGACATTGCGGGGTCGTGCGCGATGTTGATTCGGCTTGAGGGTGGATGCACAGGTCAGAGAAGAGGATGAAGTGTGGGATCTGTATGGCGATGGGACACTGTTGTTTACGTTGTTGTGCTTGTGGGCGAGACGCGGGCAATCAACATTATTTTGTGCCCTGTTTTTCCATTTTATCCCGCACCAAAGACGCGTTCACGTCTGGCGTCGAGGACTCAAGTCTGCTTCTTCTGCTCCTCATGCATTGAACTTCACCTTTCCTACGAGATCCCACTGCTCGCATGCGTATTCTCCACTACTGTTTAGTCTTCCAGCGTTTCTGAGGAGCAGAGGAGCATATATGAGACCAACCAACAGGCACGCACTCATCATCAAGGGAGGAGTGCGGTTCTGATTGTTGGGCCTGTCCTGGCCGTTGTTTTTCAAGTGTATATATTGGCCTTCCTGTTCTCTAAAGCACAAGTTCTTACTACTATGGCTGGGAACGATATTTGATGATAGTAGTAAGACCCGGAGAGATGACGGTCAAAATGAGGAATGCAAAGGGTCGCTGTACATCCCATCAGCGCCACGACGTGGCATACGAGGCAGGCTGACGTTCCAAAACTTCCAACCGGATTTCTCTTCGCAGGGTGGACTTTTGCCGGCTCCGAGATCGCTTCCGGTCACTGCTGGTTGCTGCATACTTCTCCACCGCACCACGCCAGGACCATGGCACCTCATCAAGATCCACGGTCGGTGCTCGGTGGAGGGCTGGCGGCGGTGACCACCGCTTACGAAAGCCACGCGCCGCCCTCCACAACTTCGTAATCAGCATCATTCAGCACCGCATAAACCCATCTCTCCTCCACAATCCTCCACCCATCCTCCACATCTTGCTTATTTATTGCTTATCGTCGGGGCTTAGAAGATGCTTAGATAGGGCGAGGGAATAGGCGCCATGCTGCGAAGGTCTGTATCATGCCGAGCCGGGAGACCGAGAGGCGGTTGACTCAACCACTTCACCCCTAGATCGTCCATCGCGCAATGGGTATAAGAGCAAGAAGGTCAACTTCAAGTCACATCAATCCCCCCCTCAACCTCCAACAGAACCACCACAATGACTATTGTCGCTGCCCCCGCCCCACTCACCTTCACCTTTGACGCCGAGAACCAGCTCGACCTCGACGCGTACCTGCCCTCGGTAGCAGCGAGCGAGGCAGCCAGCGCCAACGAGCTCAAGAAGGTGCCCGTCCTTGTCTACTTTCACGGCGGTGCGATCCTCTCTGGGTCCAAGAACGATGTCTTCTTCCCGCACTGGTTCAAGAGTGAGTGACTCTTCCACCGCTTGCTACGAATCACGCTGACCCACCCTCAGCCGCGCTCTTGCCCCGCGGTATCCTCGTCATCTCTGCCAACTACCGCCTCCTCTTCCCCAGCACCCCTGCCGACATCATCGCCGACGTCCACACCCTTTTCTCCTACATTTCCTCCCCTACCACCCCTCTCGCCTCTGCCCTCTCCGCCGCCGGCCTCGCCGTAGACGAACAGCGCATCATCGTCAACGGTGGTTCAGGCGGCAACTACCCCGCCCGCGCCGCTGCCACCCTCCCAACCGTCCTCCCCCGCCCTGCGGGCTGGTTCAACTCCTTTGGCCAAGGCGGGGATTTCCTTCTCGACTTCTGGTTGACCCCGCAGGACGTCGACGTCAGCATGCCGTTCACGCAGCATGGTCCCGAACGCGCCGCCGAGCTGCTCGCGCAGGGCGGCGGCCCAGTGGTGTCGGACGACCCGATCCAGCCGAACAAGGAGGGCAAGCTCGTGGATGAGCACTTCCGGTGGTCGCTGTTTGTGGAGGCGGCAAGGGATGGGACGTACTTGGACTTGTTCTTCAAGCAGCCCGGGCTCTCCGCCAAGCTCGCGGCGCTCCCGTACGCTGAGCGTCTCGCGGCCATCCCCGAGGAGAAGCGGGGCTGGCTTTTGCCCATCACCCCGGCGACTACGCGTAGCTTCGTCCAGCATGGGACGGGGGACATCATGGTACCGTGCGATGAGAGCAGGAAGACGGAGAAGGATATGAAGGCGCTGGGGCTGGATGTGGAGGTCGACTGGATCGAGGGGGCGGCTCATGCGTTCTTCAACTTGGATCCGGAGGGTGAGGAGATGAAGGGGCTTCTTGACAGGTCGGTGGTGTGGATCGAGAAGGCTCTGAAGGAAGTCAAGTAGAGGGGAATAGAATATTGAGACTTTAGATATAGAATGCCTATAGAACTATGAACATTCTTCCTACACTATCGTCTCCGCCACACACACAACACCTGTCATAAGATACTACCATAAACACCATTCCGTTGCTTCTCGCTTCTTTTTATTCCACACCTCGCCCACCACCATCATCCTACAGACACGCCTCTCCTATGGTATATCAAACTGTATGACTAGCCCCTGCAACGCTGCCCACACTTATCTACAGCTGCTTGGCGGCCACCCCCGACCCCTTCCTCTTCTCCTTCGCAGGCTTGTCGTGCACCGACATGTGCCTCTTGAGCTGGTCGGGGCGGGAGAACTTCTTGCCGCATCCGGGGTGCTGGCAGCCGAAAGGCCGCTCGCCAGTGTCTGCAAAATATTGTCAGCTGCTTGCCGTGCCATTAATGTCGAATCAAAGAGCTGCGTACGGGTTCGGATCTGTAGGATGTCAGGTCAGCGGGACTCCAAAAGTGAAGGTGACATGCAAAATGGGCAAGACTCACGTGCTTGGTCAAGTTCGACGCCTCCACGAATCCCCTAGACAACATCATCAGCCACCCCACACCCTGACACACAACGTCTTGCTGTTGAACGATGCAGATATTCAATATTGCTTACTTTTGGCAGTACGGGCAGATGAACGGCTTCTCGCCGTTGTGCGTGCGCTGCGAGGTGATCAAGTCAGCTTATGGCACTTGCGCAGCGCTACGAAGGCCGACATAGCTTACCATGTGGATCGTCAAGGACGAAGAGATCGCAAACGTCTTGCCACACCCTGGGTGCTCGCACTTGAAAGGCTCTGCGCGGGATATCAGTCAGTCGGGTCCCAACAACAGTGGGGCGATCCAACTCACTCTCTTGAGCGTGCCTTCGCATATGCGCCGACAACGGCGCCGCCTCCGAAAACGCCTGGTCACACACCCCACAGACAAAAGGCTTGTGCCCCGTGTGGCTCTGCAAGTGCCTAAGCACCTTCTGCCTACTCTTAAACACGCGGCCTTCCTCACCGCCGCACCCATCCCAGTGACACACGTACGAGTCCTTGCCCTTCGGGATGTGCACCTCAGACAGGTGGTCCATGAGCGCCGCGGTGGACACGAACGGCTCGGCGATGGTGCACCCGGGCCAGAGGCAGATGAGGGAGGTGGACTTGGAAGGGGGCTCGGCGTGCGAGGTGCGGCGGCCGGCTGGGGCGGGCGGGGAAGAGGACGACTCGGTGTGCACGGTGGAGGGCGGGGTGGGGAGAGGGTGGTGGTGGTCGTGCACGTGAGGAGGGTGGTGGTGGTGGTGTCCGTGGGCGTGTCCGTGGGGGTGCGGGTGCGGGTGCGGGTGCGGGTGAGGGTGAGGATGCGGGTGAGGGTGCGAGTGCGCATGAGGGTGAGTGTGAGAGTGAGGAGGGTGCGCATGCTCATGAGGGTGGGGCATCCCCCCCTCCGTAACGTGGTGGTGGTGGTGCCCCTCCGCGACCGCCGCCGCAGCTGCCGCCGCCTCTTCCTCACTCGGCCAACCGATCAAGTCGGGCGGCACGCCCAAGTGCTCCGACAGCACATGCCTCAGCATAGTGTTGGGGCTGAACGGCTCGCCCGTGGCCGACATGTGGCTATGGCCATGCTCGCCGTGAGCATGACCCACGTGCGCCTGCCCAGGCTGCATCCCAGCCTCGCCACTCGAGCCTGATCCAGACCCCGCGAGAGACTGGTGCTGGTGGAACATGTCTGCGGCAGTCTGCCCCAGGTCAGTGAGCGGGAAGCAGTCGTCCCACATGCACGCGAGAAGCTGCTCTGACTCTGCCTTGGCCGCTGCTGCAGCCGCCGCCGCATTCGTGTGGGAAGCGGCGTTGCCGTTGGCGGAGTTGCTGTGAATGGAAGGCCCGAGCGCAAGTTCCCCCGCCGCGCCGCCACTCGTCGACATGCCCAAAGGCCCCATGCTTGGCATTGCCACCGACTGTTGCACCTGCTGGGCAGCGCTCGTCTGCGCCTGCTGGAGCAGCTCGCCAGAACGCTCGGCCATCCCCCACGCACTGAGGTGGTCAGACGCAACATGCGCAAGGAGGTCGGGCATGGAGCGGAAGACGAGGTGGCAGTTGCCCCAGTGGCAGGTGTGTGAGGCGGCTTCGACGGCGGAAACTGGGGTTGTCGCGGCGGATTGGACGCTGCCATTGTGGGGTGGAGCGACCGAGATGGGTTGCGGCGCCGTCATGGATGCGAACAGCGCCGCGAGAGGGTCTAGCTGCGGCGGGTGGATCTCTGCGTTGTCGGTGGGGCAGACTGGTATATTGCAGTCTGGCTGGTTGCAGCATTCCAGCTGTGGAGTGGGTTCTTGGTAAGCAAAGACCAATGAACAGAGCAGATTTTCACGTACCAGTTGTTGGATAGCATTGCAGCCTTCTGTAGTCTCTGCCCACTCTTCCAAACTCTTCATCCCGTTCTCTCCACAGTCGTGCCCACAGCTCTCATGGGCACCTTCATGCGCTTCCTCGCACTTGGGATCAACGCAGCACTCCTCGTCCCCCTCTTCACAATGGACATGCCCCTCTCCGTCACAACAGTAGTCTCCGCTACAGCAGTAGGTGTCCAGCGGGCACTCGCTAGCACACCCAGAGTCGCTGCACCCGGCGAGATGCTTCTGCTCCAGCCCCGACTGAGGCAAGTTGGCCGAGAGCCGGTTCATCGACGTCGATCCCCCGTGCTCCTGGTCACAGCAAATGGAGGCGTGGGCCCAAGAGTTGTGATGGGCCAGGTACGGTGGGGGCATGCCGTCGAAGGCTTGTTGATGGGGGCGCTGGTGCTGGTGCATGGCGCTAGCAGCCTGCTTTTGTGGGTAGTGGGACGAAGATTGAATAGGTAGAGAGATAGATGAGAAGAAGGGGAACGTTTCACGATGAGCGGCTGACAAAAGAAGGGCCCCAAAGATGGAAGGCTGATGGTGTGGCGGGCTGGCGGCTGAGCGATTGAGCCACGGGTGTGCGGGTGTTCGGATGAGGGAGCGGGATACTGACAAACCGGGTACGGGGGTTCGGCCTAGTGGGACGGGGTGCGGCTGTTCGGGGTTACTGCTGTGCCGGGGCGGAGTTGCGTGCTTTTCGAGCCTTCTCGGATGGAATGAGGACTTGGAGACAGTCGACAGAATACATGCCGGCCGGCGAGGTCCTCTCAATTCAATTCCTCATGCATCCCTTAAACATCACGTGGGTGTGGCACCCTGACCAACAGCATCCTCTACAAATGTCGTTGGGACGAACAACGAACGCGATACAGTATGTTGAGAAGATCGATCCTCAACCTCTCTTCTGCCTCGCTTTTCTCCAACCCACGCTTGGGCCCAGAGGTCGTCGACCTCACCATCGCTGGGGCAAAAGAGAGAATGTCGGCGGCGAACTGGCCAGCTATCAAGTCTGCGTGCGCGCGACCTTCTGTAGACGTTTACGGGCGGCGAGGGGGGCAAAGTTGGACGACGTTCATCAGGCGACTCTGAGGCGAGTCGAGTTGATTCATAGGGCGTACAAAATCTCTGCACGTAGAGAATTTTGATGATGTATGAAGATCTGAGACACAAGGGGTGAGGGCGATCATTGATGGCTTGATGCCATCAAGGATTAGCTTCCGCCCACCATCATCGCCAACTTCCGTCAAGAAGTGCTACAAACACATGCATCTGCGTTCTCCGTCTCATGTATATACCGCCCCCCTCTGTCACCCACACCCCACCTAAGCAGTCGCCTAAGCGCTCCCCTCGCCCTTGCTGTGAACCCATCCCAAGATCGTCAGCCACCTCCCGACCCAACCCGCCCCCGGCTCACTACGCGAGAACTCACAAAGCAGTCACCTTCCCGCCCTCGCTGCTCACGGGGTACAAGTCACTCTCGACGTCTTGGCGCTTGGCCAGCTCACCAGCCTCCAAGTCGCGCTTCGCGATCTCGGCTTCGGCGACCTCGGCGCGCTTCCTATGGAGGGATAAGGAGGTGGTCAGCGGCGTTCGTCAAAGAGATAGAAGGCAGCGCTCACTTGAAGTACTCGACAGCGTCCTTCTCGTAGAAGTGGTGGATCTCGCCGCTGTCAAGGCGTGTCAGTTTTACCCCCACGGACGAATGCAGAGACGACTCACCCCTCAGATCGAACCGCGACGTTGATGGGGACATCGCCGGGCTGGAGAGCGGACACGGCGGGGACGACGACCGCAAGGGAGAGGACGAAGGACGCAAGGGAGAAGCGCATTGTGTTGGATGGGTGTGGCCGTTGGGGTGAAGTTGAGTGTGAAGACAAGTGGGTATGTGTTGATGAGTGATGCTAAGCTACCAGAGCTGTAGTCTATGCAGTAAGGATGATTGCAGATGTGTGAGTTCGCAGAACTTGGAAGAAGAGAAGCAGAGCCTCAAGCTGACGCTCTTATACCATTCAGGCTCAGCCAAGCTGGCAAGCTGCCAGTCTTCGACTGTCGCTGTTGCTGAGCGATGAGAGGTCATACCATCCGTCACCAGTGCTACTGAGCAACCACTATTTTCAGATGGTATGTACGCGTCGTCGCCATGGAGAAGGAGACGACGTTGGCTGGGTTGCTGTTGTGTTGCCTGGGCGACTCTTGTTTATGTTGGTACCGGATGTCCTTCTGCAGACAGCGGGCAGACTTCAAGCCTATCCCGTATCCTGGATAATCAACAGCAGAGCCATGCCAATGGTACAGTATGCAAGAGCGAGTCCAGCCCACCCCCTTCTCCCTGC
The DNA here is from genome assembly GCA_036427605.1 of Cryptococcus sp. DSM 104549. Lineage (NCBI taxonomy): Eukaryota > Fungi > Basidiomycota > Tremellomycetes > Tremellales > Cryptococcaceae > Cryptococcus > Cryptococcus jaspeensis. The sequence goes on along the minus strand of CP144044.1, from coordinate 2,869,183 downwards.
CCCCTAGCAGCCTCCTATCCTCCACCGGACCCTCCACCCTCTTTCTGCAACGATCGACTAATGACGAAGCCTGTATGGGTGTCATATGCAGCAACATACTGTTTCCGTTCCCCTATGTACATGCCCATACTCAAGGCCTAGCGCCTGACTAAGACTTCGGCCGGACATCTTCTTTGGACCAGGCAGAACGAAGAATGAACAACAGGCCCGACGCGCTCTTCTTTGATGATGTCATCCCTGGCTGCGTCGCGCTCGCTCACTGGTGTTCAGAAGACTTTCCAGTCTTTCGCGCTGTTGTTGGTACGGCTCTCTTGACACCCACCTCTGCCACCTCTGCCATTCCCCGCCGGTAGTGCACACTCGAGTGATTCTCCCGCTCCCTGTCCAGGACAGATCCCATCACCCTCGGCCCTCCCACGCATCATGTCATCCTCATCCTCCTCCTCATCCTCCTCTCGCTCGCCCTCCCCCCTCCCCCCCGCCTTCTCCGCCATCACCTCCTCCGTCCTCGCCGACTTCTTCTTTAAGAAGGTCCCCCAACTCACCGGCACAGACGATGCCTACCAATGGAAAACTGGCATGCGCCAATACGCCTTATTTTCAGCCCTCACTAGGGTCCTCGACGGCACTGACGTCGAGCCCGGCCGTGACCCCTCGGAACAACGGCTGGAGCGAGCTGGGCGCAACCCTCCTCCCAGCGTCGCTGAGGGTACATCGATTCACCGCGACTGGCTCGAGTGGCAAAAGCAGGAGCTTACTGCTCAAAGCGCCATCTTCCACTCCCTCTCCCCCTCGCTGCGGCACTACCTCACGCCGCACCTCTCCGCCAGAGCGCAGTGGGACCACCTCGCCGAGCGATACTCCTTCGCTACGCACCTGCACCACAAGCAGCTCGTCGAGTCTCTCGAGACGCTCCGCCTTCCCGAGGACGCGTCATTGAGTAAGATGGAGGCACACTGGGGTGAATTTGAGTCCACCGTGAGGACGATGCGGCTGGATGGGTCGACGTACCCCCTGGCGTACGTGATCCGCCTCTTCCTCGAGTCGCTCCCGCAGAACGAAGAGTGGTGGCTCTTCAACAAGCGGTACGAGAGGCGCGTAGGGCAGGATCAACCGTGGGAGGACCTCGAGGGATGCTGGCGGATCGAGATAAAGAAGAAGTGGAAGGAGACAGCGGCGGAGATTCTGCGCCGGGCGAGGAAGATGGAGTTTCCGGAAGGGTCCTCTGCGGAGGAGATGAAGAAGCACTGGAAGGTGTTTGATGATATGTTCATGAACTACACCGTCTTGGCGGAAGAGAAAGATGACGAGGGGTTGTGGGCGTATCTATTTTTGCGGTCATTGCCCCTGCGGGAGTATACCAATCTCATCGAGGAGTTTGATCTGTTGAAGAAGCCAGCACGGGATGGGGGACATACCTGGGATGCTTTACGGACCCATTGGTACAGGTTGATCGCACGGGTGGAGGGCACCGGGCGGTAGTGGGGAAGTGCACAAGTGATGGTGGAGCAGGAGGGAGGTCCAGAGGTGAGCCTCCTTGTCATTGTTGATGGCGAGCGGTGGACTCGCTGACATCTCGTTGGAAGGGGCAGTAGTGCCAGCCTCTTGAGCAGCTCATGTATGAGGTACAATGGTGATACATGGGCGTACCGCCACAGTGATGCTACAAACTTGCCCCAACCCCTACACTCCATTCCAACCCCAGATGCTCCTCCCAACCAGATGCCCACACCCACCCCGGTGCACCCCACCCATCCCCCCTCTCCCATCCATCTTCTCCCCTTCCTCGCCCCTCCTCGCCGGGCCCTCACAGTCCGGCACCGTGCAAATCACACAAGGCGCGCCCACCCCCGTCTGCTTGTCTTCAAACAGCTGCGCGTCCGCGAGGGCTTGCTTGTACGGGTCGAGATAGCCGCGATTGGCGTGCTCTGGGTCGTCGGGGGTGATCTCGATGAGTCCCGCGGTGAGGTTGTACAAGCCGGGTTTGCCGCTGATGGTGGGCTTCTCCGAGGGGGTAGGGAAGCGGAATAGACGGACGTCGGTGGGTGGTTTGGTAGCTGCTTTAGCAGCCGCCGCAGGAGTGGCACGAGCCTTGCCCTTGGCGGGAGCGTGCTTCGCACCCGGCCCAGCGGGCTTGCCCCCGCCCTTGTCCTCCGACAACCTCCACTCCTCTGCCTTCCGCCTCGCCCGCTCATATTTGTCTGCCACATGCACCGCCCACCCAGACAACCTCCCCAGGCCCTCTTTCCACCCCGCATGAAACTCAATCTCCCACTCGGCAATCTTCGCCGACGACAATGAGTGCGCTTCCCCGCCGATGTTGATTGACTTGAGCGTGGGGAGAGGGGGGAGTACGAGGTAGAGTTTGTCTGGCGGGGGGAGGGTGATGGCGGTGGCAGTGGAGCTGCTGCTGCCTAGAGCAGAAGCACCGCGGCGGGGACGGTCCCGCAGAGAGAAAGTGGACATGGCGGCGGAGCGATGCCCCCGTCGAGCCCGAGCTGCCTCGACGTTCCTCTCCATCTCTTCCCGCCTCTCCCTCTCCACCCTCTCAAACTCGGTCTCGAACACCGTCGGCCCACCGCCCGTCCCGCCCTGCCCGTTATTAGCGCCCGCGGCTTGTCGCGCCGCCTCTGCAGCTGCCTCCGCAGCCCGAGTCCGCTCTCCCAATTCCCACGCTGCAATCTGCCTCTCCCTCTCCTTCCCCCTCGCCAGCCCCGCCGAGACAATCACCCCTCCCAGATCATTACACATCTCCTGCCCCTTATCCCTCGCCATGAACCCAAACAGGTTCACCCGGTCCAGCACGAGGTGCTCGAGCTTGCTGTACTGACGTAGCAGCGCCGAGAGCGTCGTATCTAGCCGGACGTTTGTCGTGGAGATGTCGAGGTACCGCAGCTCTGGGAAGATAGTCTCCGAGTGCGCACCCCTAGGCGGTGACATTGTCAACACCCTCGCCAGATCTCTCGACGGCACCCGCAAGCGCAGATGCGTCAGGTGCTCCGCCACTGCCGCCGCGCCAAACTTGGCAAGGCATTGGATATCGAAAAACACGATGGGCTGGGCGAAGCTCTTGGGGCGGGTCAAGCCGGCTTTTTCGTTCAGGTAGGGGTTGCCGAACGGGCCGTGGCCCGTGTAGCGTTTGGCGGCAAGCCCGGTGGGGTCGGCGGGGTCGGTGAGATCGTCGGAGGCGGAGGTGGGAGGGGTGGAGCGGTCAGAGTGCTCGCTGTCCGAGGTGGACGCTGTGCCCCCCGTCCCGGCCGCGTTTGCTGGCGCCGCCCCCGCCCCCGTACCGCCTGCCTCGGCGAGCCGCAAATCGGCGAACGAGTTGGACAGCGACGCAGCAGCAGAATTACGTGCCGAGTTGCGAGCTGTAGGCGGCACAGTAGAGCGAGGAGGCAAGTCCTGCACGATACTGAGGTGCGTGAACGACGGGGTAGACGGCCAGCTCTTTGTGAGCGTCTCGATAGCTGTGTCAAAGTACGACCCTGCGATGTATCACCATTACCGTCAGCTCCTTCCGGCCCATGTACCAGCTCGGTAGACGAAGCAGAGCTTACCTTTCAAGAACTGGTAATACGATGCCTGCTCCACATACGGCCTGAAGCGGAGCTCCATCCTCTCGAGCCCTTGGCGGGGGTCGATGAACATCTCTTCAAGATGCTCGGGCGCAAAGTTGGTGCCGATGTTGAGCATGAGGGCGTGGATGTTGTTGAGACGGCGCATGACGCTGGGGGAGTGTTGGGTCAGCGAAGCCTCTAGGTTCGCACAGTCTCGCAGGCTCGCAAGCCTGCAGGCTGACAAAGCTCACTTGTTGAGGATATCTGCGTCGCCTCTCCACGATTGCTACATGACTCAAGCCCGTTAGCACCCACATCTATACCAATCGTCCCATACCAACCAGACTCACCATACAAAACGTCCTAACTCCATCTCGCATCCCCTCATCCTCCTGCAACTTTCTCCAAAGCGGCATAAGCTGCCCCGCCCTATACACCACCAGATGCTTCCACAGATGCCTCTTTGATATAAAATGATCTGGGAAGACACGGGTGAGAGCTAGGGCGGTGAGCTGGAGGATGTCGGGGGGTACTTGGGTGAGGAGGTGGTCGATGAGTTCGGGGGGGAGCTGGAGGATTGGGGGGAGGGAGGGGGAGGGGGCGGTGGGGGTGGGGGTGGAAGGAGAGGCGGGGTGCTGCCCCCGGGGAGAGGCGATAGAGGCGGAAGTCATGGTGGGTGGCTTTTTTGCCTGACTCAGAAATAATGAAAGACTGAAGTAGTGCAAGATCGAGATGACTCCACTACTGAAGCGACTTGGTCGCCGGCTTGCGACTCGCGCGACGGGCCGGCTGAAGCTTTTGAGTGGCGAACATCAAAAGTCGCGCCAAGTGGCTCATCCTTCGTGATCCTTCCTCCAGTTCACCGCTTAAATTTATGAATGCACTCAGATCACCACAGCAGCATGCAGCAGAAGTAAAAGACGGAAGTCGTTATGTCATAACGTCGTATCAAATGCCGGTATATTAGATGAAGGATATGGGCGGAACTCGTCCGAGCCCCTCGAGGGCACGTCCACACGACCATGCTTCTCAACTTCTCGGCTCCTCTTCCCCTCCGCCTCCCCCCTTTCCCCTTCTCCCCCTGCCCCGTGCTAGTCTACACCAAACGGGGCAAGCTCGTATCTCTTTCCCTCTCTCTTCTCTCCTCAACCTCCTTCACCTGCACCCCCACCGCGAGATCCCCCGCCAACATCACCCCCACCACCGAGTGGCACACCTCCGCCATCCCGCTGGGGCTGGCGATGCAGTACTCCGCCTCGCTGTCTGCCTCTGTCGAGACGAGCGAGGGGGTACCGATCTCGGGGATATCTCTTGACCGGGCGAGGGGGAGGTTGGAAAGACCAAAGATGTTGAGTCCTCGGCCCCGCCTCTCTTCTTCCTCTCCCTCTTGCTCCTCCTCCTCCTCCTCTTCGTCCGCCTGAGGGCCGACGGGCTCATCCTCGCAACCGACGCTCTTCAGCAGCTGAGCGAGCGTCGCCGAAATACTCCTGTACCCCTCAAACTCGGGGTGTCTATCCCGATCGTCCGCGCCGCTGCCCTCCTGCTGCGCCAACCTCGCAAACATCATCCTCCTTCTCTCCATGCACTCGTCCCACCCCTCATCATCCCTGCACGCCCCCTCACGCCCGCGCTCGCCCTCGGCATCCCCATCTTCCGAGCTGTTCTCAGTCGGCGGCGGGGTCTGCAAGAGGAAAGACTCGGCGGAGAAGTCGGTGGAGGGCGGAGAGGACGAGTGGGCCTCGTCTTCGTCGTCCGATTCGGACGAGTCGGAGAAGCAGTCTCGCGAGGAGGAGAGGCAGCGCGAGCCGCGCTCGGGGAGAACGCAGGCGCGCTCGGCCGAGGTGGGCGGCTCGAGGGGAGTGCGGTCGTACTCCTCATGCGAGTAGGTGTCGTGGAAGGACTAAATTTATCAAACGAGTCAGTCGGGTAGTTCGCACTGATAAGAGAGATAAAGGCGACTCACAGTAACGGCGCACCCATTCATCTCCTGCCATCTTACACTCTTCACGCGCTTCCACGTCTCGCTACTAGTCCCCGACGAGAAGCTCGTTGAGCGGGACCCGCCGGGCGTCTCGGTGTACATCTCTGGCGAGACTGGCCTTGAGCGGGTAGGGGAGAGACATGAGCGGAGGCGCTTCGCGGTGGGTTTTGCGCCGTTGACAGGCGCAGGGTGGGTGAGGGGTTGGGAGTGGTAGTGGTGTAAAGGGGCGTGCTGGTCGGTCAACATGATGAATGATGGACAGATGGGTGATGGATTATGATAGGAAAGTAGTGGGAATGGGTATGTGGGTGTTGTGGTATGAATGCGGGGTAATGTTGGGAGATACAGTGGCAATGACAGTGAGTGATCTGTCGTGTGCGACAGGGGAAGTGGGTGGGTGGGTGGGTGGGTGCCGAGCTAGTCGACGTGTGGTTATAGATTGATGTTCATGGCGGAGGGCGGGGTGAGTGGAGAGTGTGTTGAGATAGGGGAGAGCGCCAGGCTGAGAAGTCTTGTCTCTACACGTCAAACGTGCGAGTGACCAAAGGACTTGTTGTTGTCGCTGAGCCTCAGTTATATAACCTGTGCGCCCAAACGTGTCTGTCAGCTGCTGCCATAGCGCATACATGGGCTGTCGTGCTTGTTTCTCCCTGTTGGGGATTCCGAGGGAAACGGGGTCGTACTCACGTCTGAGCCCCTTGAGCGTATCCGTATTGTTCACCGTCCGGCCCCAGTTGCAGCTGTGCCGGGAGACACAAAGACAAGAGATGGCGTAGATCGGAGCAACTCGGCTTTCACCGCGGGGAGGCGTGGGGGGGAGTCGTGGGAGTGCGGGCGAGAGGCGGGCCGGGTGGCTGCCTACGCGGTGGAGAGGGGAGGGAGGGGTGGGGGGAGTGGGGGGAGTGGGGGGAGTGGATAGAGGAGAGTGGGGGGACAATAGGCTGTCTATACAGAAAGTATAGGCGCCAGGTCGAAACAAAGGACGCGTGAAGGGAATCGGCCGGTAATTGATCGCCGCCAAAGGAGGAGGAAGAGTAGTGACCGGGTTACAATCTGCCGCGGAGGCGAATGGTATAAGAAGAAGAGGTGAAAGTGAAGAGTGAAGGGGGCTGCTGCTATGCACCAAGGTGGGCTAGCGGCGTGCTCGACTGCTGTTGGCTGTGGCTAGCAAGGAAGACCGCGTCAGACGTCGGTTGTTTGATGTCACCGCAATGTCCGAAGAGGGCGAAGCTGCGCGTCGAGGGGTGGTGGTGGGTGTCGAGCGAGAGCGTGGAGCGGTGAACAAGTCAACACTGCCCGAAGGGAGCTGCCCACTACGCTCTGTATGGATGTTTGGTTGGGGCCATGCAAGAGAAAAGAAAAGCAATGCACAAGACCCCCCTCCCTGCAGCGCACCAGCCAGCTGCCACCCCGCGATCACCAATCCCAGCCAAACAAAGGCACCAGTCTACGAATTACCGCAAGCAGTAATTTTTCGACCTCCCCGCCAATTTCGCCGCTGTGGCACCCAACCGTAAACCCTGTTTGTCCAACGACCGACGTTAATTATAGCCTTCAAAGTTCTTAGCATTTATATATCCTGCATGCAAACAACCCAAACGCCCGTAAACTCTCCTATTCGCTCCCCCGGATGCACACCCCCCTCAGCCCTGCTTGGCCATCGCGTCCTTGATGCGCAAACAGCAGTCCAGCAGCTGCAGCTCCTCGTCGCCGCCCTCACACAGCCCCTTGTCGCACTCGGCAATGGCGATCGCCGCCAAGCTCTTCTGGACCGCTGGGATCGTGGGTATAGGGATGAGCGCGTCGTGGATCTTTGCCACTCTTGTCAGCCTGGCGCTTTTACCCTTTGCCAGAGATGAACAAGACTCACCTGCTCGAGCACCTGGCCAGCACTCCAGCCTTCCCGCCCGACACGCTTCACCGCCCGACGCACACCCTCAAACCCGCCCAGCGCGAGGTCAAGGTCAATCCCCTGCTCCCTGTCCACGCCCATAGACTCGAGGAGCTGGGTGATGATATGTTCTGGGACGACGCCTGAGATCTCGTGGACTGTGCGAGGCAGCTCGTGTCAGACGGTGGGGCGTAGCGAGGCCTGGCGCATGGTGATCTGACTCACTGGACATCGCGGAGATGGGCGTAGGCGGGTCCGACGCGCTGTGTAATCTCTGCGCCGTCTGGAGGTACGTGATCGCCTTACGCAGATCCCCTCCAGCGAGCTGCAAGATCAACTCGAGCACCTGCACCCGACGCCCGTCAGCTTCCTGTCGTCGGCGGTGCCAACCTCCTCCCAAATGAGCTGTGAAGGGCTCACCCCATCCTCAGCCCGCACGTCCTCGGCATGCGCGATCATGTCGATTCTTGCTTGCGTGCTGCCTTGGTCCAGAGGGCGGAAACGGAACTTGCTGCATCGCGAAGCGAGGGGTTCGATGATTCTGTGTTCAGCACGCCCCATCAGCTCTCCTTCTCTTAAGCACGATCCAGCACTGTCGTCTTGCCCCTCCGCATGTAATGAACACGTGTCTCGAAGACGTACCTCGTAACATAGTTACACACGAGACAGAACCGCGTGATCCGCGAGTACGTCTCCATGATCCGCCTCAGCGCCGACTGGGCATCCTGCGTCATCGAGTCGGCCTCGTCGAGGATGATGAGCTTGAACGGCGGGCACGGGTACGTCTTGCCGTCGCTGCTCATCGGCCCACCGCGCATCAGCTAGCCGTACGGATGACTAAGAGCGAGACGCGGGGAGGGGACTCACGAAGAAGTCGAGACATGCCGAGGCGTCTCCCTCGCAAACGTCTTGATCTTCTCACGCACGACACTGATCCCTCGCTCGTCCGAGGCGTTCAGCTCGAGCACACGCGCGCGAAAGAGGTCCGGGCTGTTCAGGCGTTGTCAGCTGTTTGAACCAATGCGGGTTATCCCTGTGCGAAAAGCTGGGAGCGCACCCGAAGAGCTGTCGGGCGAGGGCGAGGATGGTACCTGCACATGGAACGAGGTCAGCGCGTCTCCGGAGGGCTTTCAGCGCGGTTTGGTCACGCACTGGTCTTGCCGGTTCCAGGGGGGCCGTAGAACAGCATATGAGGCAACTATGTATCGTACCACCCATCAGCTCTTCCCTTCATGCATCTCCTATACCATCCATCACTCGTACACAGCTGCGTCACTAGCAACTGGCCACGAGAGTCGACGTACATTCGTAGAGGCAAGCGCCTTCCTCAGCACCGCGACCGTGTTATCCTGGGACGACACGTCGTCGATCGTCTTTGGCCGGCTGAGTGGCCCATGTCCTGTCTGTCAGCTTTGCTCTTGAGACGGAGGTACGTCGGAGAAGGAAGCTGAAGGAAGCTTGCGGGGCGCTCGCTATGGGCCCGAGCGTCGAAGGTGACCGGGGAGAGGGAAGGGGAAGATAGACGCACTACTTCTCGACCCAAGGCTGTAATCGCGGGTCCTGAGCAGGCGCCGCAGCGCGGGGGGCAAACACAGTGCTGGAGCTCATCCTGGCGTTGCTTCAATCCAGAGCGGGTAAGATGGGATGGGGAGTGAAGGTGAGGTGGAAGAGACGCGAGGTGAAGCAATTTGAGCGAGATGATGGAGATCGACGCGACGAACGCGTCTGGCGGCCTGGCGGCGGCGGGCTTCTCCACCGCGCATCCTGGACTCTCATGATGGTCAGATTCACATGGACGATTCACGGCTGGATGCATATACAAGCCATGACATTTTTCTGATAAAACACTCAACATGACTCGTATGGACGTTCACTATAGCACTAGATTGACAAGAAGGTAACACAAAAGGAGAAAAATGAACACAACAACGGCGCTTCCCCCCGCGTTCTTCCCAACATTAGGTGCTGAGACTGGTATGATACGCTCGAGTAAATGGAGTGAGGTTTGGATTTACAGATGGCGGTCAAAAGATGGAAAAGAGACCTAGCGGAACTCGAAAGTACTGCTGCTCTTCTGGGGTACGTGCGTGAGGAAGAGTTCCTGGAAAGGCTCTTGGTTCTACACATCCGTCTTTGTCAGTTAGCGTTCTGGGAGGACTTAGCAGAGGCTAGACGTAGACTTACCAAAGAGTGGAAGTAGTACTGCATGGTCGTCCAGAGTCCATGTCAGCTGAGCCATAATGTACGTCGGTATGAGCCTAACTCACCCCTCGGATGGTAGCCTCTCCCCGGACATTATCCTTCCCCTCCCTCAACTTCGTCGAGCTCTCTCGCCGCCTACTACCGTCCGGCCTCGTCGGGCTCCTAGGTGTACGCGGTGGCGCCTCCGTAGCGGCGTTGGAGGACTGGCGGCGGGTGATGCTGGGGCTTGTGGGGATGGTGGGTGATTTGAGGAATTCGGGGGAGGTGGGCGAGGTGGATTCGTTGGAGGTGGACATTCCGCAGGAGAGGTCGACCATTGCGAAATAGAACCCTGCCCGTCTCGTCAGTCATGTCCAGAGACGTTAGGTGACGAGCTAGGTTCAGACAAGACTCACCAGCAAAGCTCGCTCCCGAGATATCCCTAACCTTATGATCCGGTACCAAGAACCTCTCCTTGATCCTCAAAAACACGAAATCCCTTTCCTTCGCCTTGGTCTCCCCACGCGACCTATCCGGCTGCGGGTCCCGCAGAAGCAGCTCGGGGCGCATCATATCCTGACGCGTCGACGGCCTACGGAACTGCTCAAACCGGCCCCAGTGCCGCATGTCGTCATGCTCGGTCGCGCCGAAGCGCGTGCCGGTGATGAAGCCGTACTTGGGGCCGATGATCTCGCCGGTGAAGAAGGTGGTGAGGTACGGGTGGGAGTCGGTGAGGTTCGAGATGGAGAGGTAGCCCGAGAGGGAGGATTCGGGGAAGTTGACGTCCTGTGAGAGGGGAGGACAAAGGAGCGAGCGCGTCGCGAGCGAGAGTATATGTCAGCTCGGTATGCTCCAGCAACGCGCCGGGCTCAACGCACCAAGAATCGGACCTCAACATCATAAGCACTCCTCCCACTAGTCTGGGTCCCTTTGAACACACTCCCGGGGTAGAGCGCCCCTCTGCCCGCATTCGGCACCCTCATCTGAGTCAGATCGACCAGCGGATCCGCCGGCCGGTCTTCCTCATAGCGCCTCGCCGCGGGGGGTGCAGCCAGCGGCGAGGGCGATGGCGTCCTGCCGAGCTGGTCTGAAAGGGGAGAGGGGGGCTTGGGGGACTTGGAGGTGGTCCATGGGTGGGGGTGCTGCGAGGGGAGGGACTGGGAAAGGACGTGCGTGGGGGGCGGCGAGGGGGTGAGTGACGACGAGGTTATGGTTTTCGAGTCTAGTCGCTCCTCCCTCGCTCCCCCTTCCCCATCCCCTTCCCCGGCATCCTCCCCGATCCCCCTCAGACCCAGCCCCTCCACCCTTCTGCCTTCATCCCCTCCACTCTCTCCCCCCGCGCGTCTCCCCCCCTCTGACCCCGCACACCGCCCGCAGATCCTCTCAATCGGGTCATTCAGCAGCACGACGCACTCGTTTGGCGAGGTGCTCGTCGATCCCGAGAGGTTGCCGAGGCCGCAGATGGCGCATTTGAGGTCTGGCGGGGGGAGCTGGGGGAGGGGCGGGGTGGGGTCGGACCGTTCGGCTGGCATGGTGCCGCGCGTGGGAGATGGTGATAGGGCGTGATAGTGGGTGAGTGGTGGGGTGGCGATGGGGGTATGCTTGTGACACGTAGCGTGGTGGGCCTTATAGCGTAAAGGCCGCGAGGGGTGGTTGTTTGTGGTGTTTGTATACGGATGGATGTGAAGAGGAGACAATCAAGTCATGATGTGGTCGTAGGGTGGAGTTGAGCCCAATAGCAACGAGTCACCCGATGTGGCAGGTGGCAATCTATGCCGTCATATGACTGTTGGCTCTCTGGAGTGTCCTTCAGCAGCCGTCCTCGTCGATGGAGCTCATGCATATAAAGCATCCATGCATGCCAGTACCCAGGCTCTCGACTATGTACGTGCAATGCATGCAACACCTCTCGAGGGACGACCCTCGGACTGGAGACCTCCTTGACGCGAGAGCTGATTATCGGGGATCGAGGGTCCCCGTCCCGCCGGTTATCGGATGCCGCTCGTCGTCATCATCATCGAGCTTCGAGTTTTGCCTCTTCCTCTTCACCTCTTCATTCACACTTTCACATCATATTGGACAGTATTCAAGACCGCTTCTTCACACCGCGAGAGACGACAGCCCGACTCCTCCTGACCTCAAGACAAGGAAGAACTCCTCACTACTGCGGAGGATCCGAAACGAACTCGTCAGGCCGATGTGGAGAGAGCGTACTTCTTGGACAGTAAGATTGGCGCTGACGTCTCGACTTCTTGGAAAATTGGACGTCGGTGAGCAGGGTGATCTCGCTTAGGCTAATCTTGACCACCGCAGACACATACGACTCTAGCTAGGCCAGGAGGCCAGTGTGGAGGGAGCGTACTTGAGCGGTAAGAGTTGTGGTGTTGACTCTATGTGAGCCAAACGGATATGGTTGCTTGATAAAGTACGTACAAGGCGTCGTTGGTGGTCCAGGCCTCAAGTCTTTTCAAAGTCAACGCCCCTTCGTTGGCTATAGAGCCCCGCGCCACCAACCGCGCCTTGTATTTTACCAAGTAGCCGTCTGCATTTGGCTCACATAAGACGTAATTTGACAACGGCACTGCGTAACACTCCGGTACGTCTACCAAAGCCCAAAGCTAGGCTACCCTCACAGCTCAATACAGCACCGAAGTCCCCATCACGCCAGCGCGATCGCCAAGAAGAAGAAGGGTAGAGCGGCCGTCTCTGCCTTTGATGACGAGGCAGGTCGAGCCGACTCCGCGGTGTGGGAGAACATGGCATTACAGGCCTAGTTAGCACTGAATATGAACTACTCATCGGCTAGCCCCGCTTCATTCACTGCTCACAGAAGAATACGCTATGTCGGGCGGGCGTACAAGCAACTGGGATGAGGTGCCAGCCGCCGCACGTGAGAAGGCTCGCGACCGCGGTGTCTGGCGGGAACGACCGATGAATTGCCGACACCGCATGTATGTAGGCACTACGGACACCCAATGATATGCCTTATTGTGCTTCGAGTCTTGTATCCTGTGCGTCGCACCCAGTGGGGCGGAAGGTGTCAGCGCAAGAGCAGTCACCGCACGGGAGTAGCACGGACGGAGAGACTCACGAGTATGGTCGCAGTACGTGCACGGGGGGTGTGCACGTGGGCATCACGTCTGATACTCTGCAACCATGCACCGATACTAGAACAGGCATCGTTTGATTAGCATAATGCTCCCCGAAGCAGATGCCCCATGTCCTCTTGCAGGCATCACCCCCTCATCTGCTTACATCAAATCGGATTGACTCACAAGACGAGACACTCAGACACATCACCGGCCCGCATGTAATGGTCCGACAGTTGTTCGCCAGTCACGGGCTCTTTGGTCCGGACTAGTCTCTGAATGTCAGCTGGTGCTCGCAATCCCGCTCTCGAGCCTCGCCACTCACGCAGCCGGCCCTACTCCGGAGAGTATCCGTGAGAGATCAGTAATCCTCTGATCAGGCGCTTCACTACCACTGATTGTGACAATGGCACTTCAGTGGCAGCGGCACGAAACCTCGTCTCAGATACCATTGTATGGTATGCGTAGAGTCAAGGGATGTGCCATGCGACGAATACACTGAGCCGAGCGGGCCACTCTGGTGAGATGGCCTGGCAGGGGGTGTATCGGAAGGAGAAGCCAACCCCGCCGGTTGAGGGTGCACCGGCGGGGCCGCTTGTGGGTGTCAGCAACAGTGATAGCTTGACTCCTTGGAAGAAGAAAAACAGAAGCGGGAAGAGATGCGGGAGGCTCTATATACACACGTTTCGAAGCAACGCGTTGACAGCGGGAAGGAAGTAAAACATAGTTCAGATGACGACACAGGCGAAAGAGGTGGGAAACCGCCCCCAAAGATGTCAGTACCCGCTAATTGTACAGGTAAGCGTATGTCTCGGCCAATCTAACCAGGGGTTTCGTCACATGGTACCCCGTTGCCGGTCCAAAAGATCTACAGTACTCACATACCCGGGGAGTCGTTCAACCGGCGCTACGTTGTCCACTCGAGATGGGACTTGATGATCGGGTTCTGCAAAGCACATTCAATCCAGAGCTACTTATGCTCGACACCGGTATCGTAAAGCACAGACCAGACCTAACGTCCCCACCCCTCCAGATGATGGAGGATACGATCCGCACCTGGGCCCAAGTGGGTATCTCCCCAACCACTTCCTCAATACTGCACACGCCCTTCTTGATGTCAACGCCGTTGAAGAGGGTGGTACTACCGCCAGGGGACAGGGTTGATCGAGTGTAATGTTGAGCGGCGAGCAATGCAATGTCGTGAGAGTAGATTGTGCTATGCGGCGCCACGTGGACCGTCATCCTCGCGAGAGGGGAGTGAAAAGGAGGATCGTAGTAGGTGAGAATGGTAAGTGTGAGGAGGTGCTACGGAGCTCCAGGTCATTGCAATGCATAAACTCCTTACAGTACCATACTACTGCTGGGCAGTCTTCAAGGCCGTTTCTTCAAGCTGCGATGGACGACAGTTGGTCAGACCCCAAAACAAAGACAAACTCACTTGAGATTGCCTACAATATCATCGGTATGTCGGTATGCCGTCCGACGGCATATCATATCGGCCGTGATACGGCGGCGGAAGAATCACTATCCGGCGGCCGTCCGGCGGACGGCGGACGCGGTACGGCGTAGGCGGTAGTATTTGATTTGATTTGATGTGGCCGCGTAGGATCCGCGAAGCAGTGGCATTCGGATGCAGGCGCTGATATACTCAACTCGCGTCTTCTCTTTCCCACCCAAAACTGTCTCCAACGCCGCCAACCCCACTCACAACAGCTGCACTTGTTCACAATGCAGATGCCCCCCTGCCCCACGCCCTTCGCCGACCACACATACAAAGTCGCCCACGGCGTCTCTATCGACCTGCGCATCTGGCCCGCCCCTTCCCCTACCCCGGCCTCACCCTTCCTCCTTTACGTCCACGGTGGCGCCTTCTGCGCGGGCGAGCACTACGCCCCCGCCGCGTGGGTTTTTTCCGCCCTCCAGCCGAAGGGTTACCACGTCGTGTCTATCGCGTACCGCCTGATCCCGCACGTCGGCCTCGCCGACCAATTGCAGGACGGCGTGGACGCTTATGCTTGGTGTCGAGAGAACCTCCCGAGGCTCCTGGACGGGAAGGTGGATGTAGAACGCTACGCGCTCATCGGGGGGAGCTCGGGGGGCGCAATTACCACCCTCATGGCACACGTTCTTTCTCCTTCTCCAAAGGCGACTGTGGATTGCTACGGCCTGGTGAACTGCCTCGACCCGCTCTTTGATCCGCCATCCAAACCGTCCTCCGACAACACCCGACCATGGCCTGGCAAGTTCCCTGAGGCCGAGGTCAAGGCTTTCATTGAGTCACACGACCCCGCGGGAGCGCTCACCGTCTGCCCATTTGGGTTCGACATGCCCGTTGAACTCGTGCGGGAGGCGTGGAAGGTCCCCGAGTTTGAGTACACGGCGGAGCAACGCTTACAGGGCGAGGTAATGGTGTGGTTCCGCGTGCACAGGGACCTGATGTGGGTGTTGCTACGCAGGGAAGAGTGCAAGACGGAGGAGGAGTGGGTAGAGAGAAGGAAGAGGTGGTCGTCGTACTGGCTGCTGGACGGGAAGAGCAGCTACCCGCCAACGGCGTTTTTGCATGGCAAGGACGACCCTGTGGTGCATCTTGATGTGCACAGCGTGCCGATGGCAAAGAAGTTGAAGGAGATGGGGGTGGATGTCATCGAGTGTTATGAGGAAGGCGAGAAGCATGGTTTTGACAAGAAGTACACGGTGAGTCCCGACACATGTGCGCAGATTTGTATCAGGATGACCGTGTAGTAACACTGTGCGACGGATAGGGTCCCGATGTTCCGGGCTGGGACAAATACATCGTCCCCGTTGTCGAATTCCTCGACAAACACGTCAAGGCGTAAACAGGCGCTATAGTATATAGAAGTTAGAGGGGAGCATATGAAAAAGTGAAGGGAATTGATATCGCTTGCGGCTCATCTCGAGTTCAATCTTGTCTCCACGCTCCGCCATATTCTCATCATAGGATGCGGTGATATCATCATCAGATCAGTCGTCATTCTCTACAGGGGTGGTCGTAAACACTTGCTGGCATCCAATGCCTGGGAAGCTGCTGTAGCCGTCTCTCCAGGCTGGTGCTAGGCAGGACTCCTTCATGCTGACACCGGGCATTACTGGTACAAGACACGCTTTTGTCATCATCTTCAGTACACAGGTCCTTAAAGAAGGTAGTGCAACCTGCGACCCTGACCCACTCAAGACAGGACCTACGATACATACGATCCGACGAAGTACATTCAGTCCAGAGCTATATATGTCCGACACCAGTATCGTACAGCACAGACCAGATCTAACGTCCTCACCCCTCCAGAGGATACGATCAACGCCTGGGCCCAAGTGCGGAACCTCCCCAACCACTTCCTCGATACTGTACACACCCTTGCTGCCAACGCCGTTAAAGACGACGATGCTCCCGCCAGGGGATAGGGTTGAAATCGAGTGTAATGGCGAGCGGCGAGCAATGCCGCGAGATGAGTGTGGTGTGGGGCGCCGCTTGGACCGTCGTCTTCGCGGGAGGAGAGCGGAAAGGAACGTAGTGAGTGAGAATGGGGAGTGTAAGGTGCTACAGAGTTCCCCTATCAGTCATGCGCACATCCATTCCTTAGGGGGAGAGGACTCACGATGGAACACCATTGAAGTGGCTTCTGATATAGCCCAGAGTCAAGGCTGTAAAGATTCCCTGAACGGCATACTCTGAGCGGTCGATTTCTTCCCGCGCAGTGATGTCTCGTCCAACGAAGTGGGAGTGGCACAGGACTGGCGAGGCTGCTGAGATAGTAGCTATCAGTGTCGATCTTGGGCGTCTCATCAGATGCAACGGAGACTCACGGATTGTATGATGAACACGGTAGGAGCAGACAAGGTCGTGGTACCTGCAGGATACCTCGCCCTACGCCGTGGTGATAAGTAACAAGCGCTGTGCTCAAGCTTCTGTAATGAAAGGCCAGGATGAATCAGCGAGCAGGCAGGACGACAGCGAGGATGTCTCACTCACATATCGCTCCCAGTCGTTGACCACTGTGATCCCCGTTCCGCCTGTCCTTCGCTCCCGACAGTATCACGTCTTCGTAGGCGGGCAACAAAGAACGCTGACTGACCAAGCTGCGGAAAAGGATCCGAGGCTTGGCCGTAACACAGTTGGCACTCGGAGCCTCCGCTCACGAGGCCTTACGGACCATTGTGTGTGAGGATCAGTGCGTCCCACGGGTCGATGGATGAGATCGGCTCGTGAGAGGTGTGTGGTGGTGGGGTGAGGGGAGTCTTGCGCAAGTCCAGCGGCTAGACTGTGACGGGATGATGATGAGGGAGAGGGTGATGCTGATCAGCCATCGTCCGTCGCACAGCCAAGGTCACAAGACTCACCTCGAATGGCAGCGCTCAGCACGCACAGGGAATCACCCTGTGATGCGAGCATGTTGAACGGTCTGCCTGCCCGGGAGGATGTGCCGAGCTGCAGCGAGGCTGAGGCTCCGCGAGTGATACCGGATCGCACCGATCTCCTGCTCGGTGCTCGGGTCACGCACCCTATTTAGCCATTCGAGAATGGGAGGGCGGTGACTAGGTGATGATGCGGTTTGCAGTGCCGACCAGCAAGCATTGGGGTTGAAGAGGAGGAGGACGCTTGAGTTACGCAGCTTTCCCGGAGGTGCGCGAGACATCCACGCCCCCTCCAAATCCATCCCTAGCCAGCAGGTCGGGAGCCGTTGGTGTGCACCTCGGGCGGGTTGGTGAAGAGTCTTGCAGGTCCAGCGAGACTGTAGGTATGTGGGGGGTAGGAACGAATGGATCAGTACACATACGAACTCAGGCATGGGTAGAAGGACTCACCTCAGATGGCAGCGTTCTACACGCAGTGGGAACCACCCAACGATGCACTTCATGAGCAGTCTGCCAGCTGGGGAGGGTGTGCCGAACCGCGAGCGAGCCCGAAGTCCAGCAGATAATTCCGTCGAGCACAGATCTCCCAGTCTGCGCTCGAGTTGGCTCCGACCATCCGTGGACGGAGGGAGCCATCATGCTGTTGAGGGGCTGAGGGCGGGAGGGGGTGATCTTTACGCGGAGCAGTCCGCGAGGACGCACTCACACCCCAGATCACTCCCAGAGCTCAACTCCCGCGGGTCCGAGAGCTGTCCAAGTTGCAGACCGAAGTCCGAGGCTTGGGAGTGATAGCGTACGTTGGGATCCCCGCCCCAGCATTGCTGCCGGAAAACGTACGCTTGTTGTATCGTGTGGTGTAGTGGGCTGGTTGTTGGGGGAGGAGAGGGGGGAGAGCCTGGCTTCGACCTTGGCTGTCGGTCGATCCAGGGCCTGGCTGCAGCAGGCGCTGAGGCCAGGCAAAGGCAGGGAAATCCTTGCCGTGATGGTCGGACGATCATCCATTCGACTTTGTGTGAACCTTGTCGTCCGGTGTAGACCGTCGCCAAGACAGCTGGGTTTTCTCGCAGGTGTGGCGTTATCCGTGCTGCGAATTCGATCGGTACATAGCTACGCTGTCGACCATGTATGTTAGCTCGGAACTCAAGGGGTATTGCAGTACAGTGCAAAGCAATGCTGAGAGCGATTCGGGACTCACCAACGACAAATGAGATAAGAGTTCTGGCATCGTCGCCTTGGACGGTCAAGCATGGTCCCTGCAGTCGTGCGGGGACGTACAACATCCTCCGCTGAATATGAGATGTCAGCGGTAATCAGTGGCGAGGCGAATTGACGAGAAGCTTACCTGTCGACAGCCCGGCTGGTGCTTGTCCATCCATCCCCTCTTCAAGTGCCGCCTCCTCCACCGTCAAAGTATCGCAGTGGACATTCACACCCAATATGGCATCTCCAGGAAGGGGTGAGTATCTTGCTGAGAGATGCCAGCGGAAATACGATGAGCTTCCGCAGATGCAGAAGGCCCAAAGGAAGAACACCGAGCCACGTCCCAGCCGTTACCTGCGAGCGCGCGCTGGCCGACGGAGGAGGCCACCCGCGAGGCCGCGAGGGCGGTGATGTCGGCGAGCCTATAATATCTCTGTGTTCTCAGCGGTGGGCTGTCGGTCCTCGTAGAAAAGAAAAGACAAGAGCACAGATGCGAATTGTATTTTATAAGTACGCCCCCGTGGTGGCGGAAAGACGAGTCGGATAGAGGGATGCAAACACTCCCCCCTCCCAATTATGAGTCGGTAGCATGTGGATGCTACACCACGAGGCTGACGGACGATGCCGCAGCTAGCCGTCCCGTCCAGCCGTCAAGCCCCAAGCCCGACTCTCCAAGACTCAGTCGTCACGCACCCGCGCAAGTGAAACAAGTAGTACTTAGTAGTGTACTCGGGTCGAATCGATCCTCGAGCCAGGGGAAGGGTCCGCCTGCTAGACCACAATAATCACCCCCTCCCCCACCTCCACGCCATCGGCGATGGCACCAGTCGAGTTTCCACACCACGTCGTCCTCCGCTGCCTCGACTCCTGAACCAGAGCCTCCCACGCCTGTCTCTACGACTGCGCCCGCATCCTCTCTTGAGCCCCGCATGCACCCGCTCCTATCGCTGCACCCACCCGCACCGCCTCCCAGAACCACGCCTCACCTCCTCGACGAGCCCGAGCAAGCTATCGCCGACTCCGCGCCCTTCATCGGGAAGGCGAGTCGAAGTACTTCCAACAGAGTGCAGCGTCCCCCATCCCCCCCGAACGCCACGCCTAACGAAAGTGAGTTGTACGCTCTCTGCCTAGGCCCCAACACCGCTGATCATCACGTCCCCCAGAGTCCGTCCACTTCCGACATTTGCCTCTCTACCCCCTCCCCTCGACCGCCTCTCTCCTCCCTCACATCCACCACCTCCGCCCTACCTCCAGCACCTCACCTCTCTCATCCCTCTCCTCAAGCGCCGCAGCCGATCCAACACAGTCTCAACCGCCATGGCGTCTGCAGACTCAAGGCGTGTGCTTGGCAGCGTGGCGGGAACGACCACGGGAGACCGGATACTCCGGCTCCTCCCCCTCTCCCCCCTCGACTCTGCACCAGCATCGGGCACCCACGGGAAAGACGCTTGGCCGGTCAAGAGCTTGGCGGCGAAGGTCGGGACAGCTGAGCGACCAACATCCAGCGGACCGAGGGCGGCCGGGGGCGCGGGCGGGGACCGGGGTGGGGCGGGGGAAGAAGGTCCCGCATCCTCTAGCAGCATAAGTCCTCGCTCGAGAAGGTACGCCTCGTCACTCCTACCCTCCCATCCCCTCGCCGACGATATCCCTTACGCCACTGACAATCAACGTCGTCCACAGTCTGTCCACTTCCGAAAGGAGTTTCGTCACCGCGATGGCGCCCTCGCGCGAGCCAGAGACCCGCGGGCCACTGCGGGAGACCCTCGGACGCCGATGGGAGACCAGCTGCTGCGGCCCTCCGGCCCATCCTCCGCCGGTATGCACCAGCGTTGGGCGGGGAAAGTCGGGGCTACCGAGCTGCGCCAACATCCAGCGCAGCGCGGACACCTTGCCCGCCACCCCACCATCTCCTCCCCTCGCCGACGAGCTCCTCTACTACGATGCCGGTGCGCGCTGGGATATCGTCACCGAGTATGTTCCTCTCCCCATCCACCTCTCCGTCGATCCCACCGTGCCTTTCGTCGGCGATCACGCACGTCGCATCATCTGCCTCGACGACCCGGGCCGTTCCCGCACACCTCACGCCGGGAGCCAATGTCCGTCATCTTCCGACCGTACGGGAGGTCCTCGCACACCTCAGGCCAGTCGCCAGTCCAGCGGCCGCTCAGGCCAAACGAGAGAAGCGGAGACCGCTCAAGCCAAGCCACACAGCGAAGGGCGTGGACAGCATCATCTGTCGTGTCTTGCGCCCGAAGGTGCTGACCCTCAATCCCAGGCCATCGGTATCTCCTCTCCCTTTCCCAGCCCCTCGCCATTGACGCCATCGTGGCCTCCGTCCGCGACCACGGACGCCACATCACCTACCTCGACCGCCCGGGAGGATCTCTCACGCCTCAGGCCGGTCGCCAGTAGCCGGAGATCCAGAGGGCGCTCAAGCCGAGCCACGCGGACGAGGCGGACACCATGGCCGACGACAAGGCCACGCCGGGTACATAGCACCAAGTGATATGTAGACCATGCATGTTTTGCCTTCTGATCACCCTATCCACGCATCGTTCCCCGTCCCATCCCCGTCTAAACTGCATGCATCCATAGTCCCCGTCTCCCTCTAATATTCATGGATCCTCGCTCCTCGCTCCTCGCTCCTCGCTCCTCGCCCCTCGCTCTTCTCGCCAACCCGCGCGTGGCTTGCGGGTCCTTTTCTCGTTGCAATCAGGCTCTTAGCCAAGCGCCCTCGGCGTCCTGAGGTCCTCGCACAGTTCGTACTTGACGCTGGACGCTTGGTGCATCACATCGCTACCGCTATCACTAGACCACTACTCGCACCTTATATCACAATCTTCATCCAATACCCATTCATCATGGACGCCTGGATCCGGGACCACGTCTGTCACCCCCTCAAATTTCGCACGACTAGAAAGGCGACCAGGACACCCACTACCCGCACCATCCATGTCTTCAATGGCACGACGGATCTCGGGATACGGGTAGTGTTCGACGCCCAGCTCAACCACCGCCTGCTTGATGCGCTCAACAACTTCCTTCTGCCTGGAGAACCAGTCCCACCCGAACTGCTGTCGGGAGCCGATGACAAGCTAGTCGCCGCCACGTCTGCAAAGCGGACCGTGCGCGACGAACCCATGTTGTCTGGGTGAATGGGACCTCTGTTTTTCGACCCCGCGACAATCGCCATCCGCCATGCTCTCCCCTCCCAATACCATGGTGACTGGGAAGAATGCCCCGTGGCCGATGGATCCGGTGCCACGGACTGGATGTACCTCAGACCGCAGGGCCAGGAAACCAGGGGCAGTGGGAGCAGCGTTGGTTTCGAGGAAGATGGGGACGACAAAGGCGCGAAAGATGAGGACGAGGATGAGGACGAGGATGAGGACGAGGATGAGGACGAGGATGAGGAGTCTGGGGACGAGGACAAGGATGAGAATGAGGAGTCCGGGGGCGCGGAAGACGAAGACGAGGAGATGGAAGTCGTGGCGCTGGTGGAGCTCAAGCTACCCAGCGTCATGACCGGCAAGGAGCCGCCTCTCCCAGTCGCCAGTGCTGGAACGGGGGCGTACAGGGGGAAAGGCAAGGAGAAGGAGAAGGACCCGGGCCATGATACGGGTGATGCGCGAGGAGCGGGAGGCGCTAGTAGGACGTTGACAAAGAGGGGCAAGGGCAAGGCAAAGGCGGCGTCGACCGGGACGAAGGGGGCGGAGGGGGATGAGGGGTCTGGAGACCGCGTCCACCAGCTAGTTGAGCTTTGCAAAGGTGACGGGCTCGTAATCATGTTGTTGAAGGAGAAGGTGAAGGGGACTCTCAGGTCCGTGGTACGCGTGGTAGACGAGGCAGGGGCGGTGCGGCCGAGTCTGGGGCACTGGGCGTCGACTTTCGCGCAAGTGAGTAGGGAGTAGGGTTTGGGGGCAGAGGTGAAAGAGCGATCCTAACTTGACGCATTACAGGTCTGGGAGCAAATGGCGCGGTACAGGCCTAGAGCTTTCGCCCTGTGCTCCTACGAATTCTGGATCCCAATGGAGCTCGCCGACGGTGCCGACAACGTCATGCTCATGGGTACCCCTATCCCTCGGGCCGCCGCCTCCCTCAACCCAGGACCGTGGATGATGAACCCGATGCAATTGGCGTCGTCTATGGTGCTGCCCCGCGAGCCTGGCCCCCTTCTCGACAAACGGCACGGCAAATTGCCGGTCGTGACACCGTCGGCGGCGCCCCCACGGGGGTTGAAGGCTTTATCAGCAGCGGGGAAGAGAAAGGAAGAAGCGAATGAGACGAAGGGCTCTACCTCGAAGGCAGCCGGCGCCGCCCAGTCGCGCAAGCGCCCGCGAGCTACGGACGATGCCGATGCCTTGGAGGATGTTTCGAGGGAGGCACCGCGCTCGGAGGTAAGCTCACATCACCCTCTGGTTCAATTAGCCAAGCACTAACGCCGACCGTTTCCAGCAGACGAACTCGAGCTTCAAATTAGTTGTCACTGTCCCGCCGCGCCACCATATACACGCCCGTCACTTCTTCCAGCAAGCGTCCTTCGACCAATCGGACATCACCGGCGTGCTTGTGACGGTGCTCAGGGGCAGCTGCTGCGTTGATACGAGCATCGACAAGCCTGGACGGGAGGCCAGGGCTGATCTACTGTTGCGCAAGTTCATCAGCTCGGGGAGGCTGTGGGATGTGTACACCGCAGAGATATCGGTACCTGGACAAGAACCCGTCGATGTCGTCGCCAAGATCGTCTCGCCGTCGACGTTCGACGACGACCCAGACGAGTACGAGTCTGCCGGCGAGGCCGCGGATGCCGCAAACTTGGAGGCGCGCCTATACGACGGTCCTTTGAGAGCCCTTCAAGGCGATGTGGTCCCTCTTGTTCACGGCTGGTTCTCAGGTCACACATGCTTGAGCCAGGGGCGGCAGGATAGTCTCTTCGTGCAAGTGGCCATCCTCGAAGATGTTGGCGTGAAGGCGGGAGGGTCGAGAGGGCTGCGAAGCTTGCCGCTGGCTGATAGGTGAGTGGCTGTAGTTCCTGTTTTGGCCCTCAAAGTGTGCTGACCGCGTGTCTCTCAGGATTATTATCCAGTCGCTCTACCGCAAGCTGCACGAAGCACGCGTTCGGCATAACGATGTTGAGGAGCGGCATCTTCGTCGGCGGGTGGATGGTCGATATGCGATCATCGACTTTGAGGGAGCGGAGATCGTGGACGATGGACCCGAAGGGGATGCTTTGCTGGAGCAGGAGGCACATGAGGTGCGGACGATGCTGGGCCTCAAACACTTGGGGAGTGGAGGTTATCCACCCATGACCTTTAGGCAGGAGGCATCTAGGGTGGTGACAGCGAGCGCCTAGACGATATCGGTGCTTCCTCATCGGCTCCCCTCCTCCTCCCAATCCACTTCCCCATCCACTTTCCCATCCATCTACCCATTCATCTACCCATCCACCTTTCCACCGCCCCCTCCGCCCCCTTTGCCCTCTCCGCCTCCTCCTCCCACTCCGCCCACTCCGTCTGCTACGCCCACTCCGTCTGCTACGCCCACTCCGCCCACTCCGCCCACTCCGCCCACTCCGCCCCTTCCCCACCACCTCTCCCGGCACCTCCGTGTACGTCGCTTTCCTTCTACTACTTCTTCGACCTTCCGCTTACCATTAAACGGCGGGCGGGCTGCAGCCAAAGACGACGAGCGCACTGCAAGTGCACGCCGCCTTCAGTTAGACATCGCAACCGTCTCTCCTCTTCATCCCCGTAGTCAAGTTTCAACCGCTCGCCCACCCTCCCCCACCACTCTCCTCGCACCCGCACCCGCCCCGCTGGGTTTATATACCTAGCAACCCGCCGCGTATCCCCGTGTACTTTTCCATCACCATCCGCCCCACCCTCACCACCCTCTCTCCACCTCGGTCCTTCCGCCCAGGTCTTCGCATTCGTCGACGACACCTCCATCTTCTGCCATCCCCAACATCCTCCGCACCGCCTCCCAACATCCTCCGCACCGCCTCGGACATCTTGTCATCGCACTCGCACACCACTGGAATAGTGCCCCGACAAGTCCTCTTGGTCAACGGGAAGGGATGGGGGATTGGAGCTGTTGGGGAGGATGCTGGGGAGCAGGGAGAAGAGGGCGGAGTTTTTGGATAGGAAGATCGGCGAGGAGATCGAGAAGGTCAGGAAGCTGCAGAACATAGGAGCCAGTGTGGAATTTGCAAGGGCGAGAGGGAGATCGATGTTGCTATGGATAGGAGTGGGGGCGGGGGGACACGCGTGGGGGCATGGCGTCGTTGGGTCGTGCATTGTACACGAGCAGTTAGGTACTGGCCATGATACACAAGGATGCCACCAATAAAGTATACAAGTTTGTTGCGTATTCATGAGGTCGAGTCAGCACATATCGTGCAGCACGCACAACTGGTGCCGCTTGAACCTCGACTTTCGCAAAGATTGCTGCACTTGAAATGAAGAAGAGACCGCCACTACTTGTAAAGAGCGAGTAAACAAGATCATGCAGCACGGGCCAACCCTCAAGACTTCCGATTCGACACCCGTTCGATCGTCATTCGCCCCTGCTGCCCGCCAATGATGTGACGTAGTGACATCGCGCAGCAGCACTCTACCTACGTACATGGAACTGCACAAGCAGAGCCCCGCCGGCAAATCCCTCCTCGCTCGACCGCACTCGCACACCTGAAAGCGAAACCCTCTCGTATGCGCCTGCCGTCTGTATCCCCATGATAAGCCCGTCCGTCATCACCCGCGATCTAACCGCCCACCGCGTGCCGCGAAGGCGTGTTGAGTTCCTGCAGCTGCCGAGCTAGATGGAAAGCGGAGTAGGAGGGGAGGGGAAGGTCGAGGGAGGGTAGCTGGGAGATGACGGGGACACTGAAGATGGAGCCGAGAGATTCGCGAGCGATTCAGTCGGGAGAGTAGGTGATGTGCGGCACTTCAAGGGGAGAATCAGCAGCGCACACCTCAACCACCTTCAGCCCAGAAGAGACTCACGATCGAAGCTACCGCGTAATGAGCGTGAATGGAGAGCAAGCCCAGTCGAAACCAAAGCCCGCCTCCAACCGCAGCGCTGAGAGAGTAGCCAGCAGTGCCGCGGGGTCGCTGATAGTCGCCGAAACGACCAACAACAGGTGCGACGTCCGATAGTGGGGCGCCTGATGCCGAGCTGCAGAGGTCGCTGAGGCCCGGCCTAGGTAACAGGCGATAAGCACTTATTACCGACCGAGGCTCTTCTAGAGTCGAGCGGGGGAAGTGGTTATCGGCTAGCAGATTTCTCACTACGAAGTCGGCATGTCAGCACGGTGTAACACGTATGAGGAAGCAGGCTTCACTTACGTTTGATAGCTGACAGGTCATACACACAGTACGATTGTGTGTCATGATCATGGCAGCCTATTAACCAACAGGTAGCGTAACACCGTCCTCTTGCGGGCGGTGTTACGGTACCAAACATGCGAGAGGCAAAGGAATAGGTCCCATGTCAACCGCCGGCATTATCTAGCGCCGGGAGGTCCACGTGCACCACACTACTGGTGACCACTTGAAGCTTCAGACGTTCGATGACCTGTTACACATGACGGTCAGCCGCTGTTTGAGCCCTCACCCACCCCTCTCCTGTCGGGCGACACGAGAGGCGTTGAACTGACATGTGGGAAGATAGAGAATCGTCGTTGCCCTCTTGAAGGCTAATCCGTCTCCGTGATATCCGTGAAGCAACACACAGTATCTGCTTGAATTGGTGCGCGGGCCCACGCCTCACACGACGCCTTGTAGGGTCGCCGATCTACTCCAACAGTCGATCGTCAGCATATTCTCAGACACTCTTCAACGTTCACGCAACAGAGCTGGCTCACCTTCATTATAGATGCGCCGCACGGGTGTGCGTACGACACACCTACCACTGGTATACACACTACAAAGTCGCTCCCGTGGAGCGATCCATAGCGCGGTCGAGGGTGGCTGAAGCTCCCCGAGGTCTCCTGACAGGCGACTCTTGGAAACAACTGCCATGCACATCTATCGGTTGTCGCTGTACCTACAAAAACAGCGTCATTTCAAGGTCCCTTGTCAAATGTGGTCCAAAGCACAGTAACACAGTAATGACTTGCCCTTCAGGATGTACCGACACCCTATCTACAGCAGCGCCTTTCAATGATCACCACTGTAGGATTCGCCAGCTGCAGCGTGAGCTGAGGCTAGCGGCTGAAATGGCTGCAAGGTTCGACTAGTACACTGAAGTTCCCATCTGCTGTAGGGGGTGAAGATTGATCGGGATGTTAGCCCGATCTCCAGACGTGTGATGAACAGATGAGAGGACTTACCTGCCCTCAATATCAGTTTTCAGTTACCACCACATAGTGATGGCTCCGCAATCGGTGAACCGACTAAACGACCACGGCAGCGGCAGGCAATATGCCCACCACACTGAACGTTGGCGCCAAGTGCGCCCCCGTACCTACTGGGCTTTGCCCAGCAGGTGACACGGCACAACCCGTGCCCTGAACGCATAGAGCGCACTGCAGAGGGGAGGGGGGGGGAAGCGCGTCAGATCGGTCGGCATGTGTGTAATAAGAGCAGCACTCACCACACGACTACGACGGCGCATAGCACCGCAGTAGGTTCTGCCAAGCTGCAGCATAAGCCGAGGCTCAGCATATAGAAGGCTTGACGAAGTGGATTCGTCAGCGGCCAACGGCAATGCTAGAGCGGGTGATCACATATATCAGCTAAGTCGAGCTGATATCCAGGCGTCTGGCAAGCAGGCAGCAGAACTCACCAGCCGTGATGTCGACTTGAGCCACCACACGATGAATGGCTCCGCAGTCGGTTGAGACAACCGACCGGACGGCATCTTGCGGGTGGCAACGTGCCCTCCGCACTTGAATATGTTGGCGCTGGACGCATAGACACTTCCACTGGACCACGAGCCCAGCAGGCGGCACGGCGACTGCACAGCAAGTCGCCTACCTTGTACGCGCAGAGCACGCTGGAGAAGGAGAGAGCGTGTCAGATCGGCCTGGATACAGGTGGCGATACGACCGGACTCACCACATGGCTACATCGGCGCAGAGCGCACCGAAGTAGGTTATGTCAAGCTGCAGCGTAAACTGAGGCTCGACATATGAAAGACATCGCTTGGCGGAGTGGAACCGCCTCGTGCCGGCGACATACTCGGGACTGTAACACAGACCCTTGTGCTAGAGGGCGCAACATTGCATGTCAGCTCGACTTGATGTGTGTCGCCTGGAGTGGGAGGGGCACTTACTCTCACGACCTTCTGTTCTACTCTCGTAGAGCAATAGGTACCTAGCCACTCTATTCTCGTAAAGTGACCGTTTGCCGCCTCAGACATGGGAACCCTTGGCCTCTAGGGAACGAGACGGCAAAATCGCTGGCCAACTCTCGATAGCTCACGACGAAAGACCTGCCGGCACAACTGAACCTGTAGCACGTGTCAGCTGAAAGCGCAGACAGCTCTGAGAGTGATTGCGACTCACGTTGGCACTGAGAAATCCGGCCGAGACTCTCCTCCAGGTCACACGGCGACGGGCAGAACCGCCACCTTGAAAGCCGAGCTGCAGATTGCTCTGAGGCTCAGCGATAACTGTCACTCCGATCGTGGGAGTGGCACTCGATACGGGCTGCCATAGCCCGCATTAAAACAGCCGGCTGTCGTAGCCCGCGCTCAAACGGCGTAGAATACTTCTACTGCCAAACTAGAGTTGTGTGATCGAGCGTCAGTCACCTTCGTATCTACACAATGAGAGGGTTGCTCACCTTGCTGCAGATATACTCTGAGGCTCAGCAATGACTATCGCTCCGGACATGGAAGCGATCTCTGTCTCGGGGCTGTACAACACAGCCGCCCTGCGCCAAGAGCGATACGATCGCACGTCAGTCGTTGGGTTATCTACGAGATGCAAGAGATGCTCACCTTTCACTCAACGCCTCTGAACATAGGCGCAAGACCCACGCCGGCACACGCCGACGGGAACATCGATGGAACCAATCCACCAATACCGCAACCGCCTCGAACATCGAGACGTCGGAACCTAGACCCAACAGGGATCACCTTTGAGAATAAACTGGGTCAGCTCTGTCCGGGCGATGCTCGAGGACATACGACTCACCAGGGTTTGTCAAGCTATGACTGAGGGCCCTTCTCGGCACCCCGTCACCACGTCTTGACCTGCATCCGGAACCCAAACACGGCATCTGGCCGCGTCTCCAGGGGATTACCCGGTCACCCGCCAGCCTTGCCAGGCTCTGACGGGCTCTCGATACGATGGATATGCGATCCTCGGCTGTCTGTGCCGGGCCTCCGCTCTCTATCCAAAGGAAGAACCTACATCTGCACTTCTTGCCGGCGACCTTCTTGACGACCCTTCAGTGGGAGAGCGTGTGGGGGATGCGCCTCAGTCTAGCTATCCGAGCTGACCGACACTACGCATATGGGGTGCTCCTCCCGGTCGTACACTGTCGCGCTAGCACCTAGCAGTGTCTTCTTGGTTCTTGGGAAGAAGAGAGGCGAATAATGCGGGAACGCAAGTGAAAGTACCTCCCGCGCACGCACAGGACGTCGCACACGCCTCGTTCGGCCGCGCGGGCTTTCTGGGTTGTGGCACCAAGCAAGCTTCATCTGTCAGTCAACCTGCACCCAGTTCAAGTCAAGGACTGCATATAGCTACTGCTACTGTACTTGTCTTGTATGCATGCACATGAGCTGATACGGTTTCTCTATGCATAGACGTCTTGTCCGCTCTGTGCCCGCTGCATGCATAGGCAATCCCGAATGCCGAGTCAACCGTCGGCTCTCACCGGCGTGGCCCGCCAATCAGAGGCGGGGAAAATGCCACGTCACTGGATTTTTGTAGCGGACCTGAGCGCCCGGATTTTACTCGACTCGGCGGTTGAACCGACCAAAAGTCGAGAAGCGGCCAGCAGCCTCCAGCAATCGATCGTATTGTTGCCATCCATCTCCTTCTTTCCTCTTCTTCTTCCTAAACAAAATTCCCCCTCACACCCTCTTGTAGCGCCCAAGGTCGCATACTCATCCACAGCACCCCCCTACCTTCTCACACTACTACTCCTCGCCCCCTCACTCAAAATGTGTGGCATCTTCTGTTGCTTCAACCGCCAGGGCGACGTCCAGTCGTACCGAGCCCGGGCCATAGCCTGCTCCAAGAAGCAGCGCCACCGTGGGCCTGACTGGTCTGGGTGCTACATCACCAACAACACTGTCCTCGTCCACGAGCGACTGGCCATTGTTGGTGTTGGTGAGTCTGCCTCTTCTTCTGTTTGCTCTTCTTCACTCCCCCGTCCAATCACCTGGGCGGTGACTCGAGAGATAAGCGGCCATCAGCCAAAGGACCCCAGTTAGGAGCTGACACGCGACCCCCTCCTTTGCTTATCAGACACCGGCGCCCAGCCCCTCACGAGCCCGGACGAGCAGCTGGTCCTCGCGGTGAACGGTGAAATCTACAACCACGTCGCGCTCAGGAAGGGGCTCAAGGACAAGGACGCCGTCTTCAAGACCCACTCCGACTGCGAGGTCATCATGCACCTCGTGAGTGGACGTCGTGGTGTTGAGTAGCCTGTGCATGACTCACACTCTTTACTCGTCTCAGTACAAGGAGCACGACACCGCGTTCGTCAACATGCTCGACGGCATGTTCTCGTTCTGCCTCGTCGACAACTCCGTCTCCCCTCCCCGCCTCATCGCCGCCCGTGACCCCATCGGCATCACCACCCTCTACATGGGCTTCCACTCCTCCGCTCCCGACACCCTCTACTTTGCCTCGGAGCTCAAGGCCATCCACGAGGAGTGCGACAACCTCATCGCCTTCCCCCCCGGCCACTTCTACGACTCACGCGACAAGCAGCTCACGCGATACTTTAAGCCCTCGTGGTGGGACTCTGACAAGGGCCCGGTCCCCACCAACCCGGTCGACTACAAGCTCGTCAGGGAGTCGCTCGAGGCGGCCGTGAAGAAGAGGCTGATGAGCGAGGTGCCTTACGGTGTGCTCCTGAGTGGTGGGCTGGACAGCAGTTTGATCGCTTCGATCGCTGCTAGGGAGACGGACAAACTTGCGGCTGAGCAGGAGAGGCTGAGAAAAGAGAGGAGACTGGCGCAGGTCGAGGGAGGCTGGGTCGGTGAGTTGCACGCTTTCTCCACAGTAAACAACTCGCGCTGACAATGAGAATTTAGGCGACGAGGCTCCCCTCGCTTCCTGGCCCCAACTCCACTCCTTCGCTATCGGTCTCCCCGGAGCCCCCGACCTCATCGCCGCACGGAAAGCGGCCGACTTCCTCGGTACCGTCCACCACGAGTACACCTTCACCCTCCAGGAGGGTCTCGACGCCATCCCCGAGGTCATCTACCACCTCGAGACGTACGACGTCACGACGGTGCGAGCGAGCACGCCCATGTACTTGCTCAGTAGGAAGATTAAGGCGATGGGTGTCAAGATGGTGCTGTCTGGTGAGGGCAGTGACGAGATCTTTGGTGGTGAGTCGGTTTTGATGGTCAATGCTGGAAAGAAAAGATGCTGACGAGAGACACAGGCTACCTCTACTTCCACGCGGCCCCGAACGCCAAGGACTTCCACGAGGAGCTCGTCAAGCGTGTGAAGAACCTCCACACCGCCGACTGTCTCCGTGCCAACAAGTCCACCATGGCTTGGGGTCTTGAGGCTCGTGTCCCCTTCCTCGACAAGGCCTTCCTTGAGGTCGCCATGAACATTGACGCCAAGTACAAGATGTTCTCCAAGGGCGCGCACCAGGAGGTCGACGAGGACGGACGCCCCAAGATGGAGAAGTACATTCTCCGAAAGGCGTTTGACTGCTCTCCCGACGGGAAGGCGTACCTCCCCGACTCTATCCTCTGGAGACAGAAGGAGCAGTTCTCGGACGGTGTTGGGTACTCGTGGATCGACGGGTGAGTTGGCATATCCTCTCGTTTGTACTGCCGCTAACTCTCTTACCCCCTTCAACAGCATGAAGGACCACGCCTCCTCCCACATCTCCGACGAGAAGTTCGCCGAGGCCGCCACCCGCTGGCCCCTCGACACCCCCGACACCAAGGAGGCCTACTGGATCCGCGAGGTGTTTGAGCACCACTTCCCCACCGAGGCTGCCGCCAAGACTGCCGTGCGGTGGATCCCCAAGCAGGAGTGGGGTGTGTCGAGCGACCCCTCGGGGAGGGCTGTGTCGATCCACACGGCCGCTTATGAGGAGAAGAAGGCTGCTGAGGCCAAGGCTTAGAGGTTGGGGATTTTTGAGGGTTGGGGCTATAGATAGGGCTCTTTGTGCATCATGCATGGTCTAGTCGATTTCACCTTTTCTATCCGTCGATGGCGTTGGAGGACTTGCTCGGCAAGTTGTTCATAGCCCGAAGTCACTTAGATATGCACAAATCGATATGGCATTGCACTGTGCAGGGGTCTCGACGAATGTACACAACTCTCGCCGACACTCACGCCCGGCCGAGCTCCCTAGCCATCCACTTATCTACTTCCTGCCAGTACATATCCCCACCGCCCCCCAGCCTATTTTCCTTCTTCAACTTATTCACGAGATCCACCACCTCCTGCGGGCTCTGCCCATACTTCTCACACAGCTCCCCAATCTTCCGCCTATACAGCGCGCGCATCTCTTCGACGATCTGCTTGCCCTCTGCGACGCGCTCGTTGTACTCTTCGGTAGTTCTCGCTGGCGGCCTGGCGGGTTGCTCCTCAGAAGCAAGTGCCGGCGCAGGAGAGAAGGAAACGACAGAAGGCCGGGGTCTAACCGGCCGAGGTGGGAGCGCATTGTCCGCGTACACCGTATCCGGCTCAAAGTGTCGCGCGTGACCACTCCCCTTCCGCGAGGAAGACCCGGGCGTGGAAGTCGACTGCCGGCGCTTGCTAGTGGAGAGCAGCTGCTCCTGCAAGAGTGACCGCCGGGGCGCCCGCTTGCCTTGCCCATGCGCGAAGAGCGCCTTGTTCGGGCTGGGGGTCTCGAACCTCGGCGGGGCCGCCTCTTGCGGAGGGGAAGGCTCGCGCAGTCGGACGAGCTCGCTGGCTGGGTGGACGGCCTTTGGCGGAGACGGCTGAGCAGGGGGAGGAGCGGGGGAGGCGAGGCGCGCGGCCTGGGCGGGGGATACGCGGGGTGAGAGGGATGGGTCGCGAGGGTCTAGACCGAAGAGGTCTCGCTCGACTGCGTCGGCGTCGACGGACTGGTCTATGTCTCGCTGGGAGTCAGAGACGTCGACAGCCTCGGGTGCGACAGGGGTCTCTGCCACAGTAGTCACCACTTGCTCCTCTTGAACGACCGTCACCGTCGCTGCCTCTGCGTCCGCCGATGCACTCTCCTCTGGGGCCTCTCCGCTTTCGACGGCTGGCACCGACTCCCGCTCTACTTCAGCCCGCACCGAAGGCTCGCCCTGATCTTCCATCTCCACCTCCACTTCCGCATCTGCAGCGGCCCCCCTCCCAGCTCTCGCCCGCCGAGCAGGCAACTCCACCTCCACTACCACCTTCTTCTCCACCGTCCTCGCTTTCACACCCGCGACCACAACCTCTGCCTCCCGAGTTTCCCGGGCTTCCTGCGGCTTCTCAACCTTGACAGCAGCCGCTGAAGTGGCGGCAGGGCTAGCACTCTCCTCCGAACGTGTTCGCCAAGTTGGCCTCGCCTCCTTCCCCTTCCCCTTCTCCTTCCCCTTCTCTTTCTCCTTCTCCTTCTCCGTCTCGCTGTCTTGGGTGATTATACCGTTCGTCTCGTTCGTCTCCCGCGCAGCCCGGAAGCCAGCTTCGAAAGCAGCTGCAAACTCGGGCGCGAAATCGCCAAACGTCTCCCTGACTTCCCCCTTCTCCACCGTCTTCCCCGTCTCTCCAGACTCCTTGTCATCAAGCGGGGTGGGCTCGGCGGCGGTGGTAATGGCCCGCGAGGAAGTTGGCCTGGGAGGGGAGGAGGCAGGTGGGGAGGAGGATGGTGATGACGAGGGTACTCTCGCTCTGCCTTTGCCCTTGCCTTTCTTGGTGGAGGCAGTGGTAGGACGCTTGGGAGGTAGAGGTGCATCGGAATCAGAGCGCGAGTCCGAGTCTGAGTCCGAGACCAGGCGCTTGCGCTTTTGCGCCCTTGGAGGCCTCGAGTCTGATTCAAGATCAGCGTGTCGTCGGGAGCTACAGTCGGCCGCCGTTAGTGATGATTCCCCTGTCAGGCGAAGACGGCACGACAGTGCTCACCTTGGCCCCGCCTCAGCAGGCGGACTACTCCTGGACTCATTCCGCGCCGCCAGCCTCTTCACCGCCCTCCTCTCCTCCTCCACCTTCTTCACCGCTATCTTCTCCGCTGCCAGCCTCTCCGCTGCCTCAGCCGCCGCCTGTCTCTCCGCCCTAGTCTTCAAGTCAGAGTCGATGCCGGCCTTGATGAATCGCCTCACACGCTGCGAGAACGCTGAAGAGTTTTTCTTGAAGCGTTCGTGCCATGATTGGGGGGTGTGGCGCAGGGTTTCGGGGTATCGGACGGAGTCGTTGCTCTGGGTGCGGGCTGTTAGCTTTAGCCAAGATAGGGGTTGGTGAGGTAAGGGCGTGCGACGCACCATTTCAACGTAGGTCTTTCGACTTCCCCAGGAGCCCTTTGGGTAGTGATACGCGAGATAGCGCAAGAGAAAATTGTCGTCGGATGTACTGTACTCTGTCCTTCTTCTGCCCACCAGTCAGCGACAGCCCCGAAAGCCATGTCGATAAGAAGTTTTCAACTCACTTGCCAGGCGGCCTCCCCGGTCGTCTCCTCACAATCACATCCTCCTCCGCCATACTATCCTCCTCCTCTGCACTCTTCTCTTCCTCCTCCTCGTCGGACTCGGCACGTAGCGTCCAGCGTAACGCCTTGTTCTTCCAGCACGAATCCACCCAATCCCGCTCCACGATCCTCTGCCAGTCCCTCCCCTCATCCGCCATCTCCTTGCGGACGTCCTTTGCAAACAGGCTAGACTCGTCGACCACGAAAAGGTCCGCCCTGGAGCGCACCTTCACTGTGATGGCACCGCCCGCTTCGAGCCGCTCTGAGCAGTTTTGCACGGCTCGCTCTTGGACATCCTCGCCTCCGTACCGGTGTAGGTTCTTGGACACATACACTCGCAGCGGCTGCCACTCGCCGCCCTCCTCCGGGTTAACGAAGATCGGGGCCGGGAGCTCGAGCTCGTCTAGCTCCAGCTGGCGGTTCTGGATGATGCTACAAGCGATCCAGTGGTAGGGCACTTCAAGGTAGTCATACTCGTCGGCGTCGACTTGGCTGCGGGTTATGACAGTGTTGACGTAGGAGCGTTTCTGTTTGTAGTTGGGATGGGAGGGGTTGATAAGGACATGAGTGGATTCTTCGGGGGAGCCAACGACCTCGCCACCGGCCGCCTGTGGGAGGGATGGCGGAGACAATCAGCGAGGAGAGGGAAGTGGAGGAAGGAGAGAGAGGGTGCGAACCTTGATTGTTTCGCTGAGATAGCTGCTGGTATCGGCACTGAATTGATCTTCGGGGATGCAAATCTCGGCGTCCTTGAAAATCTTATCTCGCACAATTACGGCGAGGGTCTTTGGCCTGCGCATACAGTCAGCAACCGGAGGAAATGACGAGCACGATGTCTACGCGTAAACAATGCGAGAGCCGACGCTCACTTCGGGGTGCCCGACTTCGAGCTTTTCTTTTTAAGAGCAGTCTGAGCCGACATTGGGTGGCGCGCGCTGGTACGCTTCGATGAGCCCAAGTGCCAGAGCTGTATGAGGACGAGGAAAGACAGCAAAGAGCGGAAGAGCTGAGCAGCAAGCCAGCACAGACGCGCGGTTGACCGGACACCAGCTTCGACAGGCACTTGTGGTTACGTAATGCAGCTATCTTCTCTTTCATCGGGCGCGAAATGGGTGGAATGGTATCGAAGTGGAATCACAATGAAGATGAGGGACCATGTCTTCGAAGACGTGATGGTTGCCGTCAGAGATGGACAGAAGATGAAGTGAATGTAGGGTGTGCACGATGTCCAATCGGCCAGAGCCTTCTTCCTTCTGACCAGCGGCGGCGAACGAAGTGATCACTCCTCCTTCTCACCTGATTTGAGTATGGCGTATTTGGCTTGAACGGTATCTTCCCCACGTGCACTTGGCATCAACTGGCCCCTCTTACTGACCCGCGCCGCATCGTCGATCCTCGGATCCCACACGGCCGAAGCACCACCCCCTTCGTCCGGTCGCCTCAACAGTCGCGGAAGCGACTTCAGGACGCGCAGGGACGGACGCGTCTCGGATTCGCATGCGGAAGGGAGCAGTCACCCAACAGTCATCAAACACATCTCGAGACGAAGGGCGCCAAAACAGTCGACACCTGTGTAAACAAGATGCCTGTCTTCAGGTCTGGTAAAGCCCTGCATATCGTTCAAAGTGGCGAGTGGCAAAGGGATAACCATACACGTGATGGCAATTTAGGGTTTGAAGTGTATCAACGCCGTGAAGGGCTGCCGAGCTCGAATGAGCCCTGCCGAGCCCGGGAGGAAGATTGTGGCTGTGTGCACTGTGAGGCACTGTGCGAGAGGCCAAGCAAGGCGGCTGCTGCGCTGCGGGTGGCAAAGTGGCGAAGTCGTCTCCTTCTTGCGGGGGCTGGGATTCGGTCGCAGCGAAATCTGATGTTGAAGATCTGTGCATGGTCGGACGGCAAGGGATGATTGGCCAGGGAGGAAGAGCGGGTTCTCTTGCATGAAGGTGGCAAGAACAGGAACTAGCCTCTTTGATCATGCATACGTTTTGTTACGTGGCTCGGTGTTGCAAGACGATGCCAAACAAACGACCCCTTCCGGAAGATGACAGGCAGGGATCGGCGGTAAACACCCCCTCCAGAAAAAGAAGTCGCGGTCGGTCGGGCATGATGATGTTCCCGGAAAGCATGCCCGAGCGGCGGAGCGCCTGTCTGCTGGAATTGAGAAACAGCCGGCGGCCGATTCGTCACCGGCATCTCCAAAGTCAATCAGAGTCAAGATGTCTTGGATGCATGTGGCGCCCCGAGATAGCGGTGCACACGACGAAATAAACCTTGCCCCTTGCCAAACGCAGTCAGGCAGTCACATGCGGGGCGATCCCGCGAGGGGGGCGAGGGGGAGCCCGCCGGCCCGTTGGCAGCCCGCCGCACGCATCGTCGCACTTGGCTGGAAGTGGCAAGCGTGTCTTCCTGCGCGTCGTGCTTGTCTACTTCGGGAAGAGACGCCATGCATGGTTTGCCTAACAACTGTACGTTTGGGCTATCGTACGTAGCTGCTTGCTTGAAGCGGCCATCTTGTCCTCCTCTTCGAGCTGGTTGTCGTATCTCGGAGAGATGACGCACGCGCGCATGTCTCTCTGCCCCTGATAAAAGATGTGCGATGAAAGAAGGACTGCTTTCGGAACGAGCTTGCGGCTGTTGCTTTCTTCGGAACCGGCAACGGCAAGGGAATTGTTTCTAGCGGAGGGAGTGCCGTGATTGGGCTGCGGTGTGCGACAGGAGAGATGACGAGGAGGAAGGGTGTGATGGGCTGCACGACAGGATGGGTGGGATAGAGTGTGCGGGAGGCGTGCCCTACGGTGAGCCCTACGGTGAGCCCTACGGTGGCTAGCGCTGTGCCGGTGTGAGAATAGCAGCGGCCGCCTCCACGCTGGTGTGCTGGCAGGGCGGGGAGCAGGCACGGGTGCGGGAATTGCCGGAAGGGGCAAGTGCCACATTGACTTTGCCCTGAATTCCCGGCGAGTTGCGCAGACGCGGTCAGTGGGTCGAGGGAAGGGAGCGAGGGAACACGGCGCCGCTCGCTCTCCCCCGCCGTACTTATTCCCCTCGCATTCTCCCGCTTTCTCTCTTCTTCCTCTCTCTCACACTTTCTCTCTTCTCTCACTCGCACACCCACCCACCCCCCACACCCACACCACCACCACCACAATGCGTGCCACTACCTTCGTTGCTCTCGCCGCTCTCTCTGGCGCCGCCATGGCTCAGATCTCCCCCAACACCCCTGTGAGTTTCCCCCCCATTGTTCTCACCCCCCATTGCCTTCTCCCGCCTTTGCCACTCACCCCGTCTCTCTCGGTCTTCTCTTGCTGACATCGCCCTCCCCTCCAGGCTGCTCTCGTCGAGTGCCGTGAGTCTTCTGTCTTGTCTTGAGTCGCATCGCGACAAACACCGAACGTTGGCCATCCTTGGCCTGCGCAGGGCGGCCCTTACTCCCGTCCCAAGGGTCGCATCAGCCACCAAACACCAGTTGCTGACAATCCTCTCTCACAGAGCCCGCCTCCCTCTCCTGGTCTGGCGGTACCGGCCCTTACATTGTGTGAGTCGTCGTCTCGCGATAGGATGGGCTCCAACCAACGGATGCCCGTCGGCTCTCCCGTTGAGCGATAAGCTGATAGTTTCTCCTCTCCCAGCGCCGCTATCCCCGGTGGTCAGGTCTCTGCCGCCGCCATCGAGACCATCGCCGACTCCCAGGCTTCCCCTCCCCTCACCTGGACCGTCAACCTTGCGGCTGGTACGTTGTTTTGCTCTGGCTCGCTGATTACGATATATTTTGGGCCCCCCAGGCGCAAACAAAGGAGAGACTGTGTGGCTGACTTTGTGTGTTGCACACTGTAGGCACCAACATCACCCTTAAGATCACCGACTCGACTGGTACCATTGGCTACTCGTCCCCCGTCGTGGTACGTATGCTGTTACTGTGGTCTCCCCCCGCCCTCCCCTCGAAGCTCTGCTGACACATCTCTCCCAACAGGTCCAGGCCGGTTCTTCCACTTCGTGCTTGAACTCCACCGCCTCCACCAGCGGTCTCTCCACCGGTGCCGTCACCACCACCCAGAGTGACACCGCTGCCGGCGGCGCCGCTGGCGGTGCCACCTCGGCCGCCTCTTCCGCCGAGACCTCCGCTGCCTCCTCCGCCGAGTCCTCCTCCGCGGCCTCGTCGGCTGCTAGGTGAGCTTGACCCTCCTTACCTCCCCCTTTTGCCACATGCTGACCTTCCCTCCTACAGCTCCGCCGCGTCCTCCTCCGCCGCCGCGTCTTCCACCGCTGCGTCCTCCACCGCCGCCGGCGGCGCCGGCTCCTCTTCCGGTGGCAGCGCCACCTCGGCTGCCACCTCCGCCGCCGCCACCACCAGCTCCGCTGGCTCCGGTGCCTTCGCCAACGCGGTCGTCGGCCTCCCCGCCGTCGCCCTCGCTGCCGTCGGTGGCCTCGCTGCCCTCCTCTAAGAGGCTTCCCTCCCTCCTACGAACATTTTCCCCTCGTCTCTTGTTGACCGCGGGTTGTATTCCTCTCACCTCGGTTCAAAGACGAGGTTCTCCCCCTCTACCTCCCCCACCCATACACGCTACCACCCTTACGTATTGAAAGTTTAACGGTCCAATAAATATCATGTCCTTGACACCTACGTCTTATACCGTCGGCGATCGGCTTGTTTCCTTGTTTTCATCATACACTCTTTATCCCTAATTATTTCTAACGATGGATTGTCAAAAGATGCATCATTCTTCCAAGGGCACTATGTACGATGGCGCCCGGGTAGCTGGCGTGTCTCCACGACGTGGTCAGCCGTGGTCGTGGTCCACTGCGTCTGCCCATCGCACTCGTCGCCCACCTCCGAAACAATAATGGCGATTGAGTTTGGGGCACATGGTGTCAGCCACGTGGCCTCGCCGGCAAAATCCGGCGCGTTCGTTTGTTGTGGTCTCCTCCGCCATCGAGACACTCAACACTCAAGCCTCTGTCTTGTTCTCTGTTTCGAGTCTATACCTTATTCCGTAGAAGCTCTTGTCGAGGTCTTGACAGGCGAGCCTCATCAACACCGGCCGACCACCACCACGCACGCTCGCTGCTTCAGCTGAGATGTCGCGCTACCAGCCCCCTCATATGCGGCAGCGCCCTCCCGCCTCCACCGAGCAACATCCAGCACCACGGCCAGGTGCAGTGGCTGGCGGGACTGCTCGTCCTCCTGTCGCTGGCGCTGCTGTTACTGGTGGATCCACCGGGCAATCTGGCCCATCTTCCGCTCAGCGGTGGGGGAGCAGCAACACACAGCCGGCTCCGCTCCCGCCCTCCCGGCGTGACTGGTCCTCCTCGCCCTCATCCTTCTCTTTGACACGTCCCTTCAATCCCATGCCCATACCCGCTACTCGGAGAGGCTCACAGGATCCAAGAGGCGGCAGGGGTCTAGCCTCCCCAGCGGGGGATATCAAGCCCATGCGAGCCGGGGCGGGCGGGGTGCAGAACAAGGCGGAGTTGGAGATGGAGATGATGCAGAGTGTTTCGAGGAGCGGGGGTGATGGGGCTGAAGGGGATGCGTGAGTGGTTCTTGCCAATCTGGTGTAGAGAGTGAGGCTGACCCTCAACGGGCACCGCAGACTTAAGAGCTGGGAGACGCAAGAGCGGTACAGGGCGTACATTGACCAGAGAGTGAGCTGAACTCCCCGCCTGCCGTAGGCCACCGCTGCTTCAGCTTGCTGCCCATCTTACTCACGCAATCACTCTTCACACCAGGTCGATGCTCACTATACCAAGTTCTCCACACCTCGCCATACGGTCCCGAGCATCAAGGGGAAAGCGAAAGCGGCGATGGGGGATGAGGAGATGGAGAGTCTTGGAAGTATCGTCTTGCTCTTCCGTGGGTGCTCTGAAGATTGATGGAGGCGGATGCACACCCACTGACATTGATTCGGTTCCCATGTCCAGGCAAACTCCGAGAGGGTGTGGTAGCTTCCAGCCGTATAGGCCAGTTCGCCATCGATGGTAGGTCTGCATTGTGGACAGCGATTCTTCCAGACCAGCTGTCCTCGCCACCAAGCCTGCTGACACTCTCTCGCTACAGTCTTCGAATCCTCTGCTCGCTTCGCCATCCTCGCGCAGAACCGGCCACAACTGCTCAGCGCGCTGAGCGGGCTCGTGCCGGGGCTCTATCAAGCCCTTGCCGTGTCTTCGCCCGCCCTCAAAGGCGGCAGCGTTGACAAGGTCGCCGATGAGCTCGCCTCTCTGGACATCAGCAAGACTGGAAGCGATACGCGCGCAGAGTCCACCTCCCTCCTGCTGCTCTACCACCTCGTCTGCTCGGGAAGGACGGCGTACCAGGAGCTGCTGTGGGATCTCACAGCGCCGAGGAAGGGGAAGCTTCGTGCGCGAACTGCAACCGCCAACGGGGAGGAAACGAGCGACGGAAGAGATGAAGACGGAGGAGGGTTTGTCGACGCTGAAGACTTGGGCTTCGTACTTCGTGCCGCGCAAGTGTTGGCAGAAGAGACCTTCTCTCCCATCGCCTACTTCGCCCTAATCTCACCCTCTCCCTACCCCTCGCCCACCAATGACGCGCCACCCCGCGGCTCTCCCTACGAGCGCGCCCTCCTCGCATGGGCCGCCCGAGACGTCCGCCTTCGCTCGTGGAACGTGCTCAGAAAGGCGTACCTGTCTGTGAGCCTTGAGTGGGCTGGACAGGCGCTGGGGTTGGATGGGAGTGAGGTGGAGGGGTGGATGGGGGAGCATGCTGGGACAGGGGGTGGAATGGTGGAGGGCGGGATGGTGAAGCTGCGGTAGGATATTTGGAGGGCGGTTGTACGAGATTGAGCACATTGAAGACCATGCATGTAGCATCCTGTACATCTTACAACACCTCCCTACTCCACTCAAGACCCCTACACCCCCCACCAAAGACTCCCAACCCCCTTGGCATACCCCACGATCTCATTCCCGCTCAACTTGCTCTCCCCGTAGATCCGGTCCACGAACGTGATGGGCACCTCGCCGACGGTGTACCCAAGCGAGCGAGCGCGCACGATGATCTCCATCTGGAAGACGTACCCCTTGGACGTACAGCGCGAGATAATATCGCGGATGACGTGCAGGCGGTACAGCCTGACCACCCCCTCGTCAGCGCTGTCGACGTACACGTGATGATAAGGCGGACCACGAGACTCACCTGAAACTACCAGTTAGATCACTAACCCCCGGACGAAGCACCGTATCAGCCAAGTAGTTTGCCCCGCGCGAGACGAGCTTGCGCTTTAAGTCCCAGCCGTACACGCCACCCGGGCCGAGCCCAATAGGAGGGGCACCAGCGGTGGGTTTGGGGGATGGGTGGGAGGAGTAGCGCGTGCCGGTTACGATGTCGAGGTTGTGGAGTTTCTGGAGCTTGATGAACTCCGGGATGAATTTGGGCTGTAGCAGGAAAGTGTTAGTGAAGGGGCGGGAGAGGGGGGGAGGAAGTGGACGAACGTGGTGCGAGAAGTCGGCGTCCATGATGATCACAAAGTTGCCCGTGCAGAAGTTCAGCCCATGAACATACGCCGTCCTGCAGCTCCCTATCAGCACCGCATCACCACATAGAGTCGCGAGTCCCATGCTCCAAACCATACACACCCCAAGCCAAGCTTGCCCGCTCGCGGCTTCAGCACCTACAACGCCCCAGCGTCAGCATACCGGCCCGTCCCAGCATATTCACGACGCTGTCACTCAGACTCACCACCTTGTCCTCGCCATAGATCCCAGCGAGCTGCTTGGCCACCTCCTGCGTTCCATCGGGACTCGCATCATCTACCACAATGATCTCCCACTGGATACCCCTGTTGCCCGCTTGTCAGCTACCTGTCGTCTACCGGCGTCTCTCCCTGGTAGCTGCGCAACACGGCGGGTGAGTCCACAGATCCACGTACGCGCTCTCAAAAGTCCTTGCCAGCAGCCAGACAATCACAGGGAGGTTCTTGCGCTCGTTGTATGTCGGGAGGATGACAGAGTACTTGTCGGACGAGGAGGGAGAGGTGGAGGCGGCGATTGAGGGCATGTCGATGGCGTGCGACATGGGCTGTGTTTCTGTGGATTCGTTCCTCGTAGGTCGATGAAGGTCGTGAAGGATTCTGGTTCAACGTTCGGGTGGATAGAATTCAATGAAGAGGTCTAGGCCAGCAATTGAAGAACCTAGCGAACAACAGGTGCATAGAGATGGCTCGCAGCCGCAGTGAAAGCGCGACACGTCGATTCTCGCGCGCACCAGGAAATGTGGTTTACGTAACTAGCTCTCACACACCTTCAAGACCGAGAGAGAGCGAGAGCAAAGCTTTTGATATGCAATCACATCTTTAACAGCACACCAACAAAGCGCTACGGACCACCAAACGGAACACGTACTTACGCGGTTCTAACTGGGCCGTTCCCGCCCCTTGCCCAGGCGCAACACGAGCTGTCGACTCGACGCGACGACATCTCATCTTGCATCTTGCATCTTGCATCTTGCACCGTGCTCATCACCCCCTCACGCCCCTCTCTTCCTCTCACCCACCCTCCCCACACACCATGTGCTACGACAACAAGCGGTGTAGGAAGAAGTGCAAGGACCGGCAGCGCGCGGTGTGGGCCGTGAAATACGATCACCGCAAGATGAAGATGGTTAGGATATGGGGGGATGAAGCTGTCAAGATCCTCGACGAGGAAGAGATTCAGATAAGAGAGATGAAAAAGAGGGAGGCGGAGGCAGCGGAGGCGGTGGAGAAGGCAAAGAGGGTGGAGAGGGCGGAGTGGGCAAAGAGGGCAGAGAGGGCGAGGGCGGAGAGAGCAAACAGGGCCAAAGCAACAGAGGGCGCAGCGAAGAGCCAATAGAAATGGCGATGCGTGAATTGGTAGGTCAAGCTGGCACGCTGTCTATTGATTCTATCTGGGTTGCTCAAGTGAATTAACGTGTAGCGCCGTCGAAGAGCAAGATCAATATTAGATGCGTATGGTGAGCCTGGTGGGCGGGGGTGTGATGGGGTCGGAGTAGACGCAAGAGTGACTGAGAGCATCGCATGCATGTGTGCATGCTGCGCCGGAATGACGCGCCCGCAGTGGCATGCTTGTGGAACTGACATGTCTTACCCAGACTGACCCCCACTGCCTAGATACTACCCTCCTGAATGCAGCATACTACTAACCACTGGGCTCGGTCTCTCAGATGCTTGTTACACAAATTTGGTTCTTCATCACCGGCTCACACACTTCAAGAATGCATGCATGGCTAGACCGCTGATCCACCTGCACTGCATGCACAGCATCTTCCCACCATCATGCCATCACACCATGCATGACCGTCGTCCATCTCCTCCCACCCAGATGTCTACTCCTATGCAGGTATGTGGTTTACGTTCATGAGTGCATTACATGCGTGCAGCCCGCAGGTGACAATACGTACAGCAACTCTCCCCTCCACCCACATCATTCGCCCCTTCTTCTCATGCCTCACTCCGGTTCCCCTCCATATGCCCCCAACACAGACGACCGTGCACGTGCACTCACAAGAGATACCGGGCCGCTGCCTCCTCCTCCCCCTCACCGCCAAGAGTCCCGTCAACAGGTCCTCCATTTGTCTCGGCCGTGCCCCGATCCTCGACAACCCTCCCGGCGACTCTGCTCCGCCCTTTCGTGGACACTGTCTCACGATGCCCCAAAAGCATGCGACAAGGACTCGTCGGAGATGTGTCATCAAAGGTTTCAGACGCGCGAGCTGCCAAGTCGATGAGCTGCTTGGGCCAATGTGGAGGGCTGGAGGGAGGAAGGGTAATACACCGAGGGGAGTGAGCTTTGGTCTGCATCGAGCACTTCTTTGCTCCCATCTCCCACTCCTCCCTCTTTACTTCCTCAGACTTGCCACAACGGATGAGAGGCCCCAGGAATCTGTGGAGCATATGATAATATGGCCGATGTATAACATACTTCACGATCTCTCTTTGCGCACCGATCTCAACATGGTGTGAATAAGCTGCAAGACACTAGTTCATGTGACCATACTTGTATGTGTACGTTCCCGACAGGTTACTCTCCCTCCTTAGACTCCCTCTCGGAACTGCAGCTCCCTAAACACTCCCGGAAACTCCCCCAGCTCACATACAGACGCTTTTAGCCGACCACCTAGTCCAACGTAAGCGCCTCTGCCGCTTCCTCCTCTGCCGCCTCCCTATCTGCCGCAGGCTGCTTTGCAACTTTCTCCTTCGCAGATTCCTCGTCGAGTGCAGCCTTCTTCGCCTCAAAGGCCGAGGCTTTTTTTGCGGAAGTTCGCGAGTTGCGGTAGTTGACCTCGTGTATGGCTTTGGGGTCGAACGGGGAAACGGTAATTTTACGATTGTCCAAAGCTTTAGATGTGCTTGTCAGCTGAAGTACCCGATATCATTCTACCGAGATGAGGACTCGCGTGAGACTCACTTGCCCCGTTCAGCTTCGCAAGAGCTTCAATCGCTCTCTCCTTAGTCTTGAACTCTGCAAACCCAAATCCAAAGACACGGGCTCCAGCTCTGCTTGGGATACTGACCGACAGCCTTTGGTAGGTGATCGAGTTTGGGTGAG
Source organism: Cryptococcus sp. DSM 104549 (assembly GCA_036427605.1). NCBI lineage: Eukaryota > Fungi > Basidiomycota > Tremellomycetes > Tremellales > Cryptococcaceae > Cryptococcus > Cryptococcus jaspeensis. Next base: position 2,824,583 of record CP144044.1, on the reverse strand, counting down.
CGAAGGGAGAAGAAGGGAAGTCAGTCATGCGGTACCTCACTCAGGATGGCCTGTGATAGCTGTACTCACACCTCGGCCCCCGCCGACTGAGCAAATTCTAACAGTTCGTCACCAGTAGTCTAAACACAACATCAGCGTAAGAACGAGAGCACGTTGTGACCAGAAAGGTCTGGGTACCCCCTTCAAACATCACCTTGTATGGCAAATTCTTGAAGAAGACCTGGAGCACCCGACACAGTCAGCATGACGTCCAATACGATGCACCCTTCCCTTCCAGTACTGCAATCTCATGACTCCGTCACCCACAGTAGCCAGCGGATGTACAGCCACTCACTTTGGTCGAACAATCGTCTTCAACATCGTCCTATGCGACACCCAAGACTCTAGTCAGCCTACATCCGGAAGGTCATCAAGTGCGTGGAAAGCGGAGACTCACCGATCTCCCGTCCGTCTTGTCACCCTGCAGTTGGATCTCCTTCACACCCAAGGCCAATCGGCTGCTAGTGGAGGCGGTGCGACCGCCGACTTCCGATGGCACAATGTAAGGTCGAGGCTGGTGGGCTACTCGTAGCTGGGCGGGGGGAGCTGCAGGTAGGACCGGGAAAAAGCGCGTTGGAGGAGGTATCACGGGGATGCTGGATGAGCTGCGCGCGCTCTTTGTGGGTGTGAAACGCAGTTGGGGAGGGTAGGGGGGAGGGGGAGATGAAATTGTCAGCATAGAGGACCACTTAATCTAAGGTAAAGATCGGTACGTACAGCAGCTGTGCGCGTTTCCTTCCTCGCCCATTCTTCCGTCCCGCCTTCCTGGCCCACTGCAAAACGGCCGGCGCCTCCTCCCGCCCCCATCCCTCCCGGCCCGCTGGCAGAGCGCAAGCTCGCTCCCTCCCATCTCTTCCCAGCCTTCACCTCTCCCTTCAAACGCATGCGGATGATCGTGTCGACCGTGTGCTTGTCCATCTGGTAGCCGATGTGTGGGAGCATCCTGCCGGCTCGGGCGGAATCAGGACCCCAAACACAGTTCACAATCGGGATGTCGGGGTAGGCGTGGATGACGTCGAGTAGGGCGGTAGCTTGGTGGGGGGGTATTTTGTCGGAGGATGAAGTGCCAAGGACGATTACCGTGGGCGCTCGAGGGATGGCGGGGATGATGCCGCCGTGGGTCTACGACGTGGATCGATATAGAGTCAGCTCTTGCCGTGCGAGGGTTTCGACTGCTGTATCTTACCTCGACCGTGAACCTGATGAACTGAAGCAGTACATCCGTACCAGCTGCAAACAATTCGACGGGCCTGCCGGAGATCGGATCCTGAAAGATCTTCTGGCCGGCGAGAGGAGAAAGCTTGTGAGACACGCAGGCGCCGATAGGCGGGTCGTCACCAGGCGGTGAGCGAGGTGTGAGAGCCGCAGTGGGACTGGGACGGAGCGAATCAAAGATGGAGCGAGTCGAGGAGGTTGACGGGGAAGGGAAGCGCCTGAGCGGGGTAGAGTAGAGGGAGGAATGCTTTGGGTGGTGTTGGAGGGGGCCTCCGCTGCGGGGGGCCCGCTGCCGTTGAAAGCGCACGGGCTTTGGATTTGGTTGGGGCGGTTGTCGTGCTAGAGGGGGGCAACCCGTAGCGTGTCGAGTCGGCTCTTGGAGCGATGAAGCTCGAGGGAGGGGTAACCGCGATGGACGTCCTCCTCGCAGCGCTCCCGTCGCCAGATGTCTCATGGCGCAAGGAGGGCTGGTGCGCGTGCTCCTCCTCAGAGGCAGGGACAGACTGAGGCCTGTCGCCTGAGCGCTGCCATCCAGCGTCACCTCCCTCCCTCCTCGCCCTCTTTTCTGGCGTGAGCTGGTGGGTCGAAGCACCGCCTACACCGACGCCTGGCGAAGGTTCCTCCTGAGCTGGCCGTTTGCGGGGCGAGAAGGGTCCGTAGGTGCCGATATCGTTGGAAGAGCAGCTTGGTGAACGCGCAAGGGCCGTTGAGTGGTGTGTGGTGGTGTTGGTGTGGTAAGGGCGGAGGGCGTGGAGGGGAGGGGTGACGAATTTGCTGCTTGAGGGACGAGGGAGAGAGTAGTGAGTGAGTGGGATGTGCTGCTAGTGCTGCTAGAGGAGGGAGAGAGGGGGGAGAGTGAAGGGTGTAAGAGATGATGGCTGTTGTTGAACAAGACGAGATCGAGTCGGAGAGGTTTTTCCCACGCACCATCGGTCGACTGTCGAAAGCCAGGTCCTCCTCCTCCTCGATCACTTTTGATGATGGTCGTCGCCGCCGCCGGCACAAAGACGTTGCATAGCACCACGCCGCGGCGCACCAACCTGCTTCCAACAGCACTGCATGCATACCCAACGGGAAATACAAGCATCTGCTTCGCCCTCCTCTCTTGTATGCAGAGATCTCGGCCATACCTGCGCAGACAGGGATGAACATGCACACCACAAAAGCGAAAACACTTGACTGCCCAAGCACGACGACGATGGCGCCGCTGCTGAGCGTGGTGGGTCGCGTAATTCTGATGTACGTTTGGAGCGGCGGCCATCCGACCATGGCTCCCGGCTTCCAGATATGGCATACCCATGCAAGGATGGGTGTTTCATGGGCACGCTAGAGAGTATGCATACTGAAGACGTCGACGTCGCACTGCCGCCTCTTCTTCCTTGGGCTTCCCGTCAATCCACCACGATCGCAGTTGGCGGTGGTGGATTACGACACCACTCGGTTGCTCCACGAGGACTCTTCGGAGCTCTTTCCACTCCCGCATCCAGTTCCAGTATTTAGTGTTTCATCCTGTGATGTTACCGCCGGGAACATACTCGAATAACGACATGAGTCAGCGCCACATCGAACTCCAGACATTCCCGTCCGTCTTACTACACCGGCGTGATGATCAACCGCTGCGAAGCGGCGTACTGCGCCGCCACGGGTACGTACTATGTACCTGTATTCGTATGTATGAACTCGTACAAGATGTGCGACCACAGCACCTCCTCGGCATCCCCTACTTTGCGAACGGACGTACGTACTCGAACTTTGTACATAGCACGCACCGGGATCTACAGGGGAAGGGGATAAGGAGAAAGGCACATGACCGGAGGGGAGTTAGAGTTCGTTATCTCCCCCTGGCACGATCTCGGCCTGGGCCTTGGTGAAATCCGTTCGGCCTTTTGAAGAGGCTTCGTGTGCACACACGGCACCCCTCGGCCGCTTGCGAGAGAGTGAAGAAAAGAGCAGAAGTGCTGTCGTCTGCCATGTATTACTGCGTACATACATCATGATGGGTGTGACCACTGAGATCCATACAGCGATCGATGCCATACCGACGTTCGTGCGCACATCCGTCGTAGCACGACGTACATCATCAGACTTCGAGGACGCCTCACTAAGGCAGCTCCGACAGACTTTTTCGAAATGTGAAGGACGTAGATCGTAGGTATGCATCCTTCACGTCAGCAACGAGACAAGTAGAGCTGCATCGGTGAGGCGAGAGATCAATCTGTGACCAACACCCAGCCATCGCCCCTCCCACCTCAACCCCAGCCCGGCACTCTCGGATCCGCTCCACGATCGAAAATTTGACGGTGAGAGCGGAAAGAAGGAAGAGGTGATGAACATGAAAGTACAGAAGGTGTGAAGGTGACAGACGTATCGATTCGCCATGATCAGCAGGTGATGTACAACGACGACTCTTGCGGGTTGAGTTGAGCTTCCTCTACGCCCTGTTCAGCCGCCGCCACACCATCACGAAGAGTGCCCCCTCCTTCAGAACCCCTATAGATGTAGCCAGCTGCCAGACCATTGTCTGTCGCCCCCTACAGCTCCAGCCCCATCTTCTCAGTCCGCCTGCTGTCTACTCGCCCACCTTGCCCGACTCGAGCGAGATCTTTATTCACATGAATTAAGCATATTCGGAAGACTCCTCTTGGTCTGGGAACGACTGTTGTGTACACTGCCACCGCCACGGCGCATGTCCTCGACACGATCGTCTTCTCCTACAGAGACCGAGGACTCCTCGGAGAGGCCTGAAAAGACTGAGCCCGTGTTGGCGGCAAGAACCATCTCCTCGCTTGACATGGTGTTGCGTGTCGGCTCGGCATTGGCTCCCTCTGCACCGATGATTAGCATCCGTCGAACAGCGAGGTGTCTGTGTCGGGTTGTCGGGTGACCAACTGCCCATGACCGAGAATGTGGGTGTTGTTGAGCTCCGCCGCCCCCCGGGGGGCCACTTGACACGGGTGGGTTGGGTTACGGTTATCTGCTTCCATCGCTGACCCTCGAGCGCACTCCACGCACTCTGTATCGCACACGTCGTGCACCACCCCGAAGGGCCCGAAGGGCTCCACGGTGCACACGAGGTCGGGACGCGTCTCCTCTTCATAACCTCTGATCGCGTGAAAGAGATGAGCTGAGAGAGTGCCGCCTGATGCACAAGAAGACCATGCCCAAGAATGCCCAAGAGCACCCACCAGGCCACCGCCATCTCTTCCCATCGAAGACTTCCTCATCCCACGCGAGACGAGCGGGTCCGCGCCACAGGCGGTGACAACCGCGTTGACGCTTGAACGCCACCCGCAACTTCCGACCCTGCTGCTGTCTCACCGGGTCAAGCGGCGAACACGTCACAACATGCATGAATGGATCAAATTCAAGCAGCAATTTGGGTCGAGATCGTCCCAGTGGTCGCCCCATACAGCGGTGAAGCTCATCTGTTCAACTGCTTGCTGCCCACTGCATGATGATGCCAGCCAGCCACCCAGCCCATTAGCCAAGCACGCATGAACCAAAACCCACGACTTTGCTCTGCTCGCTCGCTGATGTTCCTGAAAGCCTGTTGCGCAGAGAGGACGACGGTGCCTTGCCCTGACGGTTAAAACGGCGCTAGTGGAAGAGGGGTTGGGGCCTTGGGGTGGGGGGACCTTGTTGCCGAGAGTTTAAAGTGGGCCGGGGCAGGGTGTGGCTTGGGTTGGGCGGGGCCGGGGGGGGGAAGGAAATGGATGGAGGGTGATGATGAGCTGCGCGAGGTGGTTGGTCGACGGGGCCGGCGACGAGAGGCGTGCTGGTGCGAGCTCGCGAGCTCGCGAGAAGCTGGGTGGGGGGCGGAAGAAGTATAAAACGGAGATGAGGATGGATGACGGGAGCGGGACGACGCTGGATTCCGGTATTACGAAGAAGGGGTGGTGTTTGGGCGGGGTTCACGACGGTCTCGTGAACCTCTCGGGGCGACCGAGCTGACGCTTTGGTTGACGGACGTCAGCCAGCGACGACGACGGCGCTGGGCGCTTGCGAGACCGCGAGACCGCGAAAATGGCTCGCGATGGCGAGTGTGCTGTGGGTGACGCTGATGAGGACAGCAGCTCAGCTCTCACGTCCGTCCCGGGCAAGGGCTCCGAGGCACACCCATCGGTTAATAGGGCTAATCAATTGAGTCACTGGCAGGGGTGATCCCGCCCGCCGCGGCGCCGACGGCGGGGACTGCAGCGTGCAGGCGATCATGCAGGATCATCCATCATGGCATGGGCGGCACTGGCAGTGCCGGTGGGCGTGGCTCGGCGGCTATCGTCGAGGGCTGTGACGCGCGCGGTGTCGAATTGGCTTTGCCTCTGGTCTGAGCCGCCTGAGGCGGTGGGTCCCGGTCGGGCGGTGGTGGCTGTCGCCGGTCGGTGGATGGACGGATTCTCTTGCGCGGAGAAATGCGGGCCGGACGGACCTGAGAACGATATCTGATGCGAAGATCGAGGAACGAGGAACGAGGACGGTCTCTTGCTGGCTCGGCATCTTGGAGGGATGCTGGGTGGTGTTGGCGGGTGGGCGTGGCTGGGCTCTGTCTGAAACAAGGGCCGGGGATGCTTGCCATGCGGATGTGGCCAGAAGAGGCAGGGGGGGAACGAAGAAGACGAGTTGCCTTGTTGGGACAGATGTTGACATGGGGTAGGTACACTCTGAAACGAGGCGAAGGAGATATTGTCTGGACGGGCTGCTGTACATAAGATGTCGGATTTGTACGTGGAAGCCTGGAGCTCTTCTGTGCGTGGAGAAAGAAGAGAGTCAAGAGAGAAGAGAGGAGAGAGAGTGGGGCGTGGCAGTGGACGATGGGCGGATAATTAACGGGGCGACCCTGCGTGCCTGCCCTGTGCCCTGCCGCCGCCGTGCAGGGCTCTCAGGGACGCGAGCCACTAACGAGAGGGCTCAGGGCACAGATCGCTCCGCGGTGTTTTCCCAGCGACGGCCGCATCCTCCATAAGCAGCGCCGTTTCATTCTCTCCAGTCCGCCCGCCCTGGTACCTCGAAGCTGTCTTCTTGTCACTCTTCTTCCATTGCCATTGCCATTGCCTCTGGCTTTGCTTCGATACACTTCCCCCTCTCCACACAGCACCCCTTCTACAGCTCCCCACCCACACTCCCCATCACCCCCTCTCCCACCACCAATTTTCCGCTCGCTCCAGCTCCAGCTGCGGGACCTCCAGCTTACTCCGCCTTCGCGACACAGACGACCAACAGGCCAGAGGTGAGCATCTTGTCCATCCCGCCATCCACCATCCACCTGTCTCCCTTCCTGCTCTCTCTACACCCACCCTTGTCACCCTGCGACGCGCATCACCTCCATATCCCCCGCCGAAGCTCCCATCTCGCTGGGTCCCTCCCGCAGGTGCGGCCATCATACCCCACCTACCCGGCCTCTCCCTTGTGTCCGCCCCGGTGTCCGTCTCGCGCGAACGGCGTATCAAGCACCCCACTTCTTTGCATCCCTCCCTTGACACCCACCCACCCCCCGCACCAGGCCCACAATCCGGCCCTGGGACCTACATAAACACGCTACGGGAGAGCACGCGCTGATCACGCTCCGTTCCCGTACCTCCAGGTCCAATCAGACCCACACGACGAGGCAAAAAAAGTTGTCCCCATATCCGACATTACATTTTCTCTCCGTGAGTCAGCTCTGTCCTCGGCGTCATCGGTATATACGTGGCTTGGGCTTTCGGTCGTGCGTCGGTGGTGGAAGGCCTCGCGTGGGGCGGCAAAGGGGGTGAGATGGTCGATCGGCGCGGCGCAATCCGGGCAGGCGGGACATCTCAGCAACAGCCAAGTGTCGCCGCTGCATCATCGCTCCGCCTGCTCCACCGCTCTAACCCCCCTCCCCCCATACCCAACCCCATCCTCCCCTCCATCCGCGCATCCTTGTGCATCGTCCCCCCACCAGGTCTCTCTGCCTTTCCACCTAAAGTTCGGTGTGCATCCGTCTGCCAGGGCGGATTTGCAGCAATCAACGTTCGTGGCCGTTCCTCGGGCCTGGCGCAGAGGTACTATCGCATCCACTCTGATACGCAAAGGCATGCGTTTGGGATTCCGTCCAGGGAGACGGCGTACAACGGAGGGTGGTTTGAGGTGGCACGGCGGTGCATGCTGTTTGCATGGTGATCCCCGGGAGGGTGAACGGTGCATGGCGTGGATGATGGCACCGGCGTTGCCAATCCTCCGCGCAGGAGGAGCCCACCGGCCGAGCGCCGGGTTTGCGAATTTTCCTCCCGCATCGGAGTCCGCGATTCACCCATCTCACTCTGCATCTCGCCTCCTCATCTCTTTATACATACCATCCCGCACCGCATCCATCGCACGCATCGCAAACACGAAGCTAGAGCAACGTGCTGACGCCATCCACCCCCACTAGCACAAGTGTAAACTCTTTTCACCAGGCACTTCCTCGCCGATCAGGTCCGCCGTCGGCCCCGCCACCCACCCACCCCCTCCAGTAGACATCGGCTGGGTACCCCCACATGTCTGCCGCCTTATCCGCCAACCCCTCTTTCTCACCTTCCTCCCGCTCCCACGCCGACATGAGCTTCACCGCCCCCGAAGAACGCCCTTACCCGTACTACCGCGCCCCGGGCTCCTCGCACGGCGCACCCGCCCCGGGTTCCGCCACTGATGCCGGGGCTTCCCCGGACAACCGCCTCAACTCATCCGGTGGCGGCGGCGGCGGGAGCTACTCCAAGGGTACGCCTGCGCCGGACCACTCCCCCCAGCAGGGGTACCACCCCGAGATGAGCGCTCCTCCCGGGTCCGCGCACGGTTACCCGCCGCAGCCCATGACCCCGCTCAGCGGGAGCGCGGGGTACCCCCCTCAGCCCCAGTCCGCGGGTGGCAACGGGGGTAACGGTGGTGCGTACTACGCCATGACGCCTGCGCCGGAGAGCGCCCCCCTGCCGGGTGGGAACAGCCCGCCTCCCCCGACGAACAACAGCAGGCCGGTGAGCCAGAACTTTACGGCGGAGGGGCTGCCGATCGTGCCGGTGGGTGTGTCGGGTGGGAAGATGTTTAGGTGCAGGGGGTACGGGGACTGTGATAAGGTGTTTACGAGGAGTGAGCATCTTGCGAGGCACGTTCGGTGAGTCGTCTTCCGTCTTCGTTCCTTTGCATGGAAGGAGGGGGTGGTCCCTGGGAGGTGGATAATATTGAGGCGGATGCTGATACCCCTGGTACCTTGTTTATAGAAAACACACTGGCGAGCGACCTTTCCCGTGCCACTGCGGCAAAGCCTTCTCGCGCCTCGACAACTTGCGCCAGCACGCCGCGACGGTGCACGCCGAGCAGCCCAGCCTGAACGACCAGATGCTCACCTCCCTCGCGCCCATCCACGCCGCTCTCTCCCAGCGCGCGAGCAAAGAGCAGCGCAGGCGAGGCGAGATTGTCGAGGTCCCCAAGAACGCGATCGAGCGACCCCGTCATGCCGAGTACCGCGCGGCGAAGGCGTCGCCGGCGAATGGTGCGGCTGCAAGCCAGAATGGCGCGGCGGGGGGGAGTGGCGGGCATAGTCAGCAGAACTCGCCGTATACGCCGTACCACGAGGGTCAGCCTTGGGGGCAGCAGCCGCCGCCTCACTCGCGCCCGCGTACGGGCGGTAGCGGATATGACTACCCGTATCAGGACGGTCAGGCGGGGGATGATGCTGGGCCATCGCGCCGACCTGGCTCGGCGTCGGGGTATGGGTACTCCTCCGGACAGTACTATGACGGTGGGCGCCCGCCGACGGCGCCGGGGACGGCCTCGTCCCAAGAGTCGATGGGTCAGCTGCCGTACCCTTACCGCCCGATGTCGTCCCAGGGGCGAGACATCCCTGTGCCCTCGCACTACGCCGAGTCTGAGCCTCCTTCCACCGCTCACGGCCCTCCCCAGTCGCCGCTGTACGGCAGCGCGGCTGTCCCGGGGCAGCAGCCTGGCTGGTCTTCCCCTCCTCCTCCGGGGCACGGAGCGTACCCGCCGCATGACGCCGCGTACCCCCCTGCCGAGGGGTACTCTTACCCCGGGTCTCACGGGCACGGGTCCTACCCTCCAAGGGAGGAGGTGTACGAGTACCCCCCGACCTCTGCGGGCTGGCAGACCGGCTACGGCTCTGCGCCTCCCCAGTCTGCCGGGGCTGGCAGCCAGAGCGGCGGGTACCCCGCTGGGAGCGGGTACGCCAACCCCCCCGAGTCGCCGTTCCAGTACAACGTGCCCGCGCCCGGTGGAGCAGGCAGCGGGGAGGGTGCGTACGCTTACCCGGCTTCGGGCGGGTATGACAGGAAGCGCCGAGCGGAGGATGATGGCGAGGGGTCGGGGTCGAGGAAGCACCCGAGGTCGTCGTCGCACTCGCCTGTGGCGAGCGCCAACCTCTACCAGGCCATGGACGGCGCTCCTCCCGCTGCCGGGTCTGGCGCCGCCGGTCCGCGAGACGCCAACTGGCTCCCGCCCGCGAGCGAGAGGCGCAGCAGCTTGGCTATAAGCGCTCTGCTTGGGAGCCCGCCCAGGGGTGGGAGGGGGAGCAGGCCTCAGACGGCTGAGGGGGCGTATGACAAGGAGGATGAGATCTATGAGAAGGAGGTGGAGGAGGAGGTGGCGCCGCCGCCCAAGCGGGAGAAGGACTCGAGGAGGAAGCGTTAAGTGCTGGGGTCGGAGGTCGGGCTGAGCAGGTTTGAGATCGAGCGCGATACCAGGGACAAGAGACGATACCAAAGGGGCAGGGGTGGTGCGAGGAGCAACAAGAGATACCCGAGGCAATGAGGATTGCATAATTTTAGTTGGTTTCGCCGTTTTTGGTGGTTCAGAGGGGTACGATACCCGAAGTATTGATTAGGGGCACACGTATGTTTCGTGTCCGGGGTTGGGGGAGAGTCACATTTAGTAGTATCATGCTGGTAGTGAGATGTGATGCAAGGCTTCTAGATCACTTGTGGGTGCCAGATTGCCCATTGTCCAAGCTCGAGTTGAAGAGAAGAGAGGAAGAAGAGACGAGCCACGCCTTAAAGAAGGAAGGCCGCCGACGCGCTGGGCCCGGGGAGGCCGCTCCTCAATCTCTTCTTGCATCATCTTTCTTCTTGACACTACCCGATACTCAACGATAGTATCCCCCCATGCTCTTATGCTCTCTATCTACCAGTGCTTATTCCTCGTGATGTGGCCGCTGCATCGCTGTACCGTGTATCGACCGGGTGCTTATTGTCCCCCACTCTGGAGGACACTTGGCCCCCTTGATGTGATGTGGTGATTGATCGACCGTACCGACACGCCTTTTGTACTCACACTCGCTCTCATTCCCACTCACTTTTCCATCCTCACCTCCTCAGCCTCGACACTGCATCATACAGAACCCACCTGCGCACCGCACCTCTTACAGCTCCCTCTGTACTGGTAAGCACCGAACCTACGTCCACACCATACACCCGCCGTCGACGCGTGCAAGCGACCCTGTGCACGCCTGACACGTTGCAGTTTCCCTCGGGGCTCTCGCACCTGTGAGTCCTGCCCTCCTCCTCCCCCTCCCGCCTCCTCCCCCTCCCGCCTCCTCCCCTTCCCGGACCCCCGGGCCCGACCCCGATCCCTGGTACGCGCCACCTCGTGCGGTCGCGCCGCATCGCTAGATATGTATGAGTCGGAGCTGACAGACCGTTCCTTCCCCCCGCCGCCCCCCGCCCTCGCTATATAACCTTGCCGCCCGTCCGCCACTGGCATGTCCACCCAGAAGATCTCCACACCACAAGCCACTCGTGTCCCACTCCCACCTAGCCCCACACCGACAACCTCCTCCAAGCTAAAGAAGGAGAAGCCCCTCGCTCGCGACCCTCCTCCTCCAGCACCGCCCGCCCCTCCACAGGCTAAACAGCAGCCCGGGTTCACACCGCTTCCTCCTAGGAGTCGACCCGCTAGTGAACCGGTCGCTAGCGATCCGGTCGTTGGGTATCGGTATCAAGCTCCACCGCCGTATACTGTTCAAGAAGGGGTCTCTGTCAGAGATCGGTATAGGGGGAGACAGATAGAGCAAGAGCCTGTTACGGTAGAGGCCGTAGAGAAGGGCAAGGAGAAGGGGGATCAGCAAGGAGAGAAGGAGAAGGAGAAGGAGAAGGAGAAGCCGTCGGAGAAGAAAGAGGACAAGGTCGTACCAGAGAAGCCACCACCACCTCCGCCACCACCACCCCCACCGCCGCCCCCACCACCATCTGTGAAGGAGAAGGCCCCTTCTGCACTCGCTCCCAAACAGCCACCTCCATCCAAACACGCACCTTCCCTACCTCCTCGCAAAGCAGCACCTGCTGCGGCTCCACCTGCCGAGCCGACACCACCAGCACCAGCACCAGCGCCTGCACCCGCACCAGTACCTGCGCCAGCAGCAGCACCGGCAGCAGCACGCCCACCACCCCCACCAGCCCCTCCCCTTCCGCCCTTCCCGCCCTATCGCCCTCCCGTCTTCCCCTTCTGGCCCCGTTCTGTCCGCAAGATGTCTGCTCACCCACGTATGCTCATCCTCGAATGTAATGGGATGGAGGCGTTCGTCACCCTTCCTCCATCGTACGATGTGAGTCCTCATAGCTGCTCTCAGCTCTTGAAAGGAGTGGATATGGTAGCTGAAAGCTGACCGTCTACCTTCTGATCACTGTAGAAAGCTATAGCAGTTGCGACAGAGAAGTTCTCCGTGCCGAGCACGCACATCGTGCGGCTCTCGTGCCGGGCGGCAGATATGCCGTGGATAGGAGGATATGCTGGTCACCAAGAGGTCTTCATGTGAGTGCTCGCATCTCTCAACCTGTGAACGGCAAGAGCTTTGCTGATTGACAATGCTGGGATGCGTCGCCTCTGCATGATAGAGCTGATAATGACTCGTACCACTATGCCTGCGCCGGGAAGCACGTCACCCACCTGGGCGTGCACGTGTACGACAAGAACGTACGTCCTTCTATTCTCGTCGTCCACCCAGGCAGAAAGCTTGATTCTGCTGCGAGACGCGAAGCTGACTTGGACCCCCCTGGGGGACATAGCCGAAACCACCGGCGCCTGCAGCTGCACCAGCCAAAGCCGCGGAACGTGAGTCTTGCCTGCTGTACATATGTATGTCGAACGAAGCAGCACTGGGTCTGACAGCCGGTTCGAATCAGCTGCAAAACCCGCAGCAGCACCTGCGGCTGCGCCGGTAGCGTCGTTGAAAGTGGAGTGCACGACGACGGCGGGGAAGACTGTGAGCGGGACGGCTGGGCTGAGCGGGTGAGTTTGTGAGAGAGGGAAGGCGGTGGGGTGGGTAGGACGAGGCTGATGGGTGGTGATGAGATAGAGATCTCAAGAAGGGGCCTCCGGCGGGCAGTGAGTTACCCACGCGAACCTCGTCAGGCGCATAATTGACATGTTGACTCGTAGACTATCTCGGGACTCTCAATATCGAGGTATGGCTAGAGCCTGTCGTCGCGCAGCTCCCCCACCTTCCACAATGTGAAAATCGGAGCTGAACCAGACATCACAGGATAAGACTTTCAATCAGACGTTCACCGGTAGCCAGCTCGGCCCCAATGAGGTGATGACAAAGTGTGAGACCTGTCCATCTGTTTCTGAGCAGTACGGAGAGTGGCTGACTGGGACGGGATGGGCGATAGACATCACGCACGACAAGAACACTGCCAGAGTCATCTTCCGTCCTCGCTCTATCCGACCGAGCGTAGAGTTCCTCCACCCCGAGGAGAAGAGCGTGCGTATCACCTCTTTCCCACAAATGTCTACGCTGACACCTTATGCGACAGCTTGAGGTCTCCATATCCGTAGCCGACTGGACCATCACAGCCGCCTACCCCATGACCGCTCTCACCCCGGACGGCAACCGCCAACGTCTCCGATGGTTCCTCAAAGTCCGCCCCGGCGGGATCGTTGAGGACCTCCTGACGGGTACCGTCTCGAGCGGCTTGTTCCTCGAGATGCTGCCGAGCCCCGTGGCGAAGCCGGTGGCACCTAACCCCCAGGCGGCGCTCGTGCCAGGTGAGCACCTGCACGCCGTGACAAAAATGGCTTCTCAGGTGGCAGGCTAATATTGACTGTTTGGGGGTGCAGCGTGGCCAGATGTGAACCCGACAAACGCGTGGTGTCTGCCCCAGTCGATCTTCATCCCGCACATCGATAGAGTCTTGAGCACACTCGGGATGCCGGTGGAGAGCAGAACGGCGATGATCACGGCGTGGCTGCCGGGCATCACGCGGCACAAGAACATTGTGAGTTGTCGTTGGCCGAGTCCGCAAGTGCGAACGAACTGACAAGGGTGACATATGGTACAGGCATATAGGTCAGCTATGGGGTACACTTCCATGGCCAAGTATCTGTGCGGGGAAGCTGATATCATACGGCAGGATCCTCAACCGATCGCAGATCGACCCCACTTCGACGCTTAACATCATCCCCCCGCCTTCCGTGATCCTTCGCGTCTTTGTCAGCTGCCACTCCGCCTAGACTCCATCGATGCAGTAGCTGACAGCATCACCGTTCGATAGGTTCTCTTCAAGGGTATTCCCGACTCGGACCTCAAGAACTGGGAGACGGCTGGGGTTCTTCATGCGGAGATGGGACTGGACTGGAGGGACGCGTGAGTGTTGTAATCTCGGTCCCATCTCTGCCTTGCCCAGGCAGCTGCCCACCAAGTGACTTCCATCTTGTCCACAGCAGCTGACGATGACATCGGTATGTACTGTAGGGTTGGTTGGACGCCCGATGTGCAGGACGAGACTCTCTTCAGGGTGTTGGAGTACGGGGCGATGTGAGTTGTGTGGACAGCTTAGCTTTACCATCGTATAACACCGGCAACCTACGATGTAAGCTGACGGCTGATACAGGGAGGTGCATGATATCTGAGAGGATGTAGAAAACATCTACAAGCGGGCTACATCTGAGGTGCACGAGCGCAGTAGAAGTTGTGAAGACGAGGGGGGCGTGGATAAGCATAGTGTAACGATCAACGATAATCACGATGAATGACGATACCACCTGTGCATCCTGCCGCTCAGCGAAACTGACCTTCCAAAGTCAGTAGATAGATTACATGCAGTGGCGATAACGATCAACCTAAAACAAACAACGGCACCTCCAGCACCACTCGCTCCGACAAATCCGCAACCTGACCCCTCCCCATCTATTCGTCCCTCATCCTCTTCCTCTGCTCTTCTGCCCTGTCCTCCGCTGTCCTCTTTCCACCCTTCCTCGCGGCATCCATGAACTGCTCCACACCGAACGGGTCCGCCGACCCATCGAGCGTCACCACCGTATCCCTCTCGAACTGCACCGGGCCCTCCCTCGCATCCGCCTTATCGGCTCCCTCAAACCCGCGCGTCGCATTCCCAAGCGCGAATCGGTCCTTGCCCATCTCCTCCCTGATGCCCTCCTCGGTGCCGCCGCCGAACGACTCGTCGTTCCTGCCGCTCTCACCGGACGGCTTGTAGATGGCCGCGGCGGCAGAAGAGCCGGCAAAGAGGGGCTTGTCGTACAAGTTGTACGAGTCCTCGGAGGCGAAGCCGGTGGAGAGGGCTTCGCGGTTGAAGAGACGAGAGTCGAGGAGACCTTCCTTGGAGCCGGTAGGCTTGGCGATGCCGAGCGCAATCTTCTCCGAGATGTCTCGATTGGCCTCCCTACGAACGAGTCATGTCAGTGGTGTATTCCCTACGGTGAACGAGCGACTCGATACGCACTTTGCCAGCAGCTTCGCCCTCATCTCCGAACCCATGTTCGACATCCTCATCTCCTTCTCCCTCTCCTTCCTCTTCTCCGCCCTGACCTGCTCTCGCTCCCTGATAGCCTCCTCGTCCTCCTCGCTGTCGCTCTCCTCGCTCTCGCTGTCGCTGCCGTACGCGCCCAGCCCGGTCATACCGGTCACTGCGGGTGCTCCGCCAGCGAGGGCACCGGCCGACGACGACCCAGCGATTGCGGGTGCCGTGATCCCGTTCCGCTCCTCCCTCGCGCGCTGCGCCATCAACCGCAGGTCCTCCTCCTTCTTCGACTTCTCCTTCTGCGCGAGCAACTGCTGCAAGCGCGCCCTCTCCCTGACCTCCTCGCGCACATGCCTGTCGGCAATGTACAGTGCCTCCGAGAACTTTGCAAAGTTGTCGTTGATGTGCACATCCTGCAAGCCTCGCCCGTCCGCCGCAAGTCGCTTGTCCAGCGGGATGGTGAAACCCTTGTTGTTCTTCCAGTTGGAGACACACGGCGGGATCTTCCAGTCCTCCAGGTCCTGCGCGGTAGCTGCGCGGGGCGGAGACTGCAGCACAGGGGGAGGGGGCTCCGCGGGTCCACGTGGGATCTTCTTGTGCTTGAACCGCGCAGGCTCAAGCGGGTCCTCCTCCACCTCGGTCATCTTGATGATCCGCTGCTTCCCTTCCCCCGCGCTCTGGTTGGCAGGCGTGTACCGGATGTAGGTCGACTCGTTGTTGGACTTGGGCACGTTCTTGGGCTGCGCGGCCTTGATCTTGCCGTTGGTGATGCGCTCGAGGGCGAGACGGGTGCGCTCCGTGTTGTCGGCGACGGTGGCGTCGTCTGGGCGCTCCATGTCGCGGTCCTTCGCAGAGACGTCGGTACGGTTGGCAAGGGGGACGAGGTCTGATCAAGGGCGACTTATCAGCCACCCTGTACACCATAACGCTGCTGGCTAGTGTCTCAAAGACAACTCACCCTTGAAGCTGGACTGCACCCGCGTGTCAGATGATCGCCCCTGCTGGGCAATAGCATCGTACCTCACAAGCCCGTCCTGGTCCACCTGAAGCGCCAAAGTCGTCCCTGCGCCGGTCTTTACACCCCTGTTAGCTATAGCCCAAGATTTACCAAGCGGATCCAGCTCACCTTCTTCCTACCCATGTCAAGCGGGTACTGCGCGATGTGACACTATTCCGCAAAAGTCAGTGGCGAACTCTCTACCCGAGTCCCACAGATGCTCACCTCGGGATAGGAACCACCCCCGTTGAAGTCCACAGCCGTCTTGGGCTTCCATCCCTTCCTCGCGCCGTACTTGGGGAGCTGAGGCCCAGTGGGGGCAGCGGCGGGGGCGGGCACATCTTCGTACTGGGGAATGGGGTTGTGGAGGGGAGCGGGGAGGGAGCTGACGATGGGAGGGCAGAGGTCAGTGATCTGTATTGCTGCTAGCGGTGGACCTGGCACTGGCTTACCGTGCGAGGGCTGCCATTGTTGCTGTATGCTAGGCTCTTTGAATGTATGATTCCAAGAGCTGATCTGTTGACAGCAAGAGACCAAGCTGGATCCAGTGCGTGAAGGTGAAGCAAGTCAGCACGGGAATACGGCGTTATAGGTGTGTGGCACCCCAGGCGCGTCCATCACCTTGCACATCCGGCCAACGTCTTCGTTCTTGAGGTCCATCTGTTCGTCCCGCCCTCTTCAAATGCACAGCCTGACTCTATCATGCAATAGCGAATAGACACCAGCCAGCAAGTCGTTGTCGTTTCCCACATCGTTCTGTTGCTCCTGTACGTCCAGTAAATTGCCCACTCCAGCTTGTGACATGTCTTCGTACAGGCGCGCTCGCTCGCGCCAACAATGACATGGCTGGACTGCGTCCAGTTGCGGCCTCTATCGTATGTAGGGCGAGCGTGCTTGTAAGTGTGCAGTCCCCCCAGCATTCATGATATACTGCCCACTCGCACATATTTATGGTAAGCAGCTTATCAAAGACGCCACATGTGTCAGCATGCCCACCAGCGCCCACCAACCGATAAGAAGGGGAGCACCGCGCCAGGGTGGGCGAGCACCTGCACGCGAGCTACAAATATATCTTACGCGATCCGCAAAGCACGACTTCAAACCCCGCCCGAAAGAGCTCAGCAAGCATCACTTTGTGCATCGAAACTTCAACCTCGCAGTACTGGAGATCAATCCAAGAGCATCGAAGATGGCGACTACGGACTACAAATTCGAGGGCTGGGCGGGCGACTCCCCCGAGTCTATCAAGGGCAACTTGAAATGGACGGAGTACGAGCCCAAGGCGTTTGCCGATGACGATGTTGACAGTGAGCCCTCTATCACACATGCTCTTACCAAGCATAGACTGACATCTCCGAATCCCCTCCAGTCAAGATCCTCTACTGCGGCATCTGCGCCTCCGACATCTCCGTGCTCAGCTCCGGCTGGGGCGACATGAGCAGCATGTACCCCCAGGTGGTCGGGCACGAGATTGTGGGCGAGATCGTGCGTGTCGGACCTAAAGTGCAGGGGCTCAAGGTTGGTGATGTGGCTGGTGTGGGCGCTCAGTGTGATAGCTGCCTGTCGTGCCACTACTGCGATGGCCGTAAGTGACCCCTCTCATCAGACTAGAGCCAGAAGTCATATTCGCTGACGTGATCCTGCGCTTAGACCGCGAGCAGTACTGCCAAGAGACCGTGTGGACTTACGGCGACCGCTACCGCCGCACCTCCCCTTCCTCCAAGACCTACGGCGGCTACGCCAACTACTGGCGCGGTCCCTCCCGTTTCGCCGTCACCATCCCTTCCTCCGTCGACCCCGCTGACGCCGCTCCCCTCATGTGCGGCGGTGTTACCGTCTACTCCCCTCTCAGGCAGTACGGCGCGGGCACGACAGCGAAGGATGTTGGGGTGGTGGGGATCGGTGGGCTGGGGCATTTTGCGGTGATGTTTGCGAAGGAGATGGGGGCTAGGGTGACGGCGATTAGTCATAGTGAGCATAAGAGGGGGGATGCAGAGAAGCTTGGGGCAGTGGACTTTTTGGCTACGGGGAAGGAGGATGCGTACAAGGGGCGAGAGAGGACGTTGGATTTGATCATCTGCACTTCCAGTGAGTTGTCTGCGGCAAGCATCAGGCGGAGGTACATGGTCATTGACTGAGCGCCCATCCTACAGACGCCCAAGACATGCCCCTCAACTCGTACCTCAGCCTCCTCCGACCAGGCGGCCACTTCATCCTCGTTGGCCTGCCAGAGGGCGGAAACATCGCCCCCGTCAACCCATTCTCTCTCACCGCTCGTACGTCTCTTTCGCCAATCACGCCCACCTACCGCCATGCTGACCCCTCTCTGCTCATCAGGCAACGTCCACATCGCAGGCTCCTCCATCGGCTCGCCCGAGGACATCCGCGAGATGCTGGAGATCGCTGGTGCCAAGGGTATCAAGCCGTGGATCAAGAAGTGGTCGCTCGACAAGGTGAACGAGGCGGTGCCGGACATGGTGGCGGGGAATTCGAGGTACAGGTACGTGCTGGTGAACGAAGCGAACGGGGGTAAGCTGTAAGCGCCGCGATGAGATAGATCTAGAAGAGGGGATGCATATCGTTTGAGACTATCGATGCCAGCAATCCTTGGCGATGTGCCCTTGCTCATGACACCTGAAGCAGGTCTTTGTTCGATTGACGTCCTTGTTCTGAGCGCCATGCGCCTGACCTAGATCCAGCATATTGCGCGCCTGCTGATCCACATAGCAACCTTCCCGTCTCCTTTTCGCATCCACGCGGCATCGCCACAGCTCTGTCATCGTCTCCCACGTCCTCTCATCTGCACGCAAATCCTCCCACTCTTCAAAGAAGATCTTGAAGTCGTTTCGCGGTAGTGACTGACAGAACACACTGACCCACTTGACCTCACCATTGGCCCAGGTTCCTCCTTTCCTCTTCCATTCCGGGACCATAGAGGCGAACGCCGCAAAATGCTCGTCCATCCTACGGGTTGTCGCCCCAGGTGGAAGAAAGACGGCTTTGGCTTTGCTGAGGACCTCATCTGCTTCGGTCGCCTGACACTTCCGTATCTCGTTCTCCCAGAGGCTTTGGAGTACTGGCCACGACTGCTTATGCGTTGGAAGCTGACAGAAGCTTAGGCGCAATGTAGACCATCTCGTTGGCAGTGAATGCAGGAAGTCGACCACGATATCCGCCTGGCTGTACCCCTCTTGCCCTCCGCCCCCACTGACCTCCCTCCAAACCTTCCTGAACCCTTGCAGGTGCTCTTCCATCTGCGTAGGCCCCGCGTCATCCCCCAGCCTCATCATCTTGAGCCTCTCAGCCTGCCTCTTCGTATGCAAGTACGACCCATACTCACACCGCTCGCTCAGCGTATCCCACATCTCTTTCGCAGACTTCATCCCCTCTATCTCGTACTTCATCCACTCCCCTGTGGTGAGCTTGATAGCCGCCTGCGCCGCTAGCTCACGTTGCTGCCATGCTGTCCAGAGGGCGTGGTCGTCCGAGCCAGATACGATCACGGGAGGGGGACGGATGCCGGCGCGCTCTGTGCGTGGCTGGGGGCTGCCGCCGGGCTCGGTATCCGTGCCGTCAATGATGCCCATGATGCCTGTTCGAGACATGTAATTGAGAACGGCTTTTCGCCACGGGTGGGCGTTGGAGGTTCCGACCAGTTTCGGAAGGGAGTGGAGGGCGAGGTGGTTCTGGGTGGCCGATGAAGAGGCGGGGCGGAAGGTGGCGGGCCGGGAGGGGGAGGATGTCATGGGGGCATGTTGCTGTGTGGAAGAGTGAGGCTGCGGCATGGTGGAGATCTGCCTTTGGTCTATCGATTCATCATCCGAAGTGTAGAAAGGATCAACGAAGACGGAGCGATCCATTTGACAAGATGGGTCTTCCATTGAAGGTGTGTGGTAGCTCGGGATATAATGTGACAGGGCGAGATTGTTTGCGTGGCTCAGGATCTCTTTCCTGCGCGCCACCCAAACAAGCTAGCCCAGGAGCAGCAGCATCTCTTCCCGCAAAGATACGCATATCCACCATATACAAGTACTGCATTGCCCTCTCGACAGACTCCCCTCGACGCACCATACAATAATCACCGAACATCGCTGGACCGAAGTCCCCTCCCCGCGGCCGAAAGATAGACATTAGAAACTGCGCTTCTTCCCTTCGTTCCCTTCTCCGCAGATCAAAACAATAAACAAATCCGGCACACCACATTTCTCGACACTCTTTTCCCCCTCCCATAGAGTACCTACCACGCACGGCCTCGCCCTTACTCCTACAGCTCGTCCACCACTCCCCCCACGCCCCCACGTCCTGCACCCACCCACGACCAGGAGGACCGGTAGAAAGGAGGTTTTACAACGGCCCCCGGAGCTGCTCCATCTCTTGACAACCAGGAAAACTGGCGTACGGACCGTGTACTTGCTCCCTAAAGAGACCACACTCTTTGCATTTAGACCTTTGCGCTTTGCATAGCCGGGCTACCACGCGCACCGAGAGGAACCGGGCAACATGGCGGGTGAGTGCTCAGCAGCGAGGGGGGCGACGGCGCACGTCCCTGTGCCCCGTCTCATCCCTCGTTGGAAGGATCCGATTGATGCAGATGTCCCCGGGCATGAAGCTGACGGCTTCGCTCTCATCGTCTCTGTCCATCCTCTCCGATCTGTGGTGCACCTCTGCCGAACTCAACATCATACTTCTACCTCGACGCTGGCGCGTGACCCTGTGCTATCGACACCGCAATGTCCAATGCAGCCATCTACACTGTGTGAGTGGACGTCTGTGGGAGGAATCACGCAAGAGCCTTGGCTGACACCCGTACTCTGCTCGTCGTCGCCGCTGTAGCTTTACGTCCCCGCATCATGCGCCGATGCCAAACCACCTCCCGACGTTGATCGTCACCCCTCATGGTGGGTCATGTGGTGGATGCTGCAGTGTGGGAAGACGTGTGCTGACGGGTGAGCGGCGGACGTAGGTCAACCAAACCAGATCCTCTATACCTATCTGTGAGCTGCGCTGCCCTGTGAGTCTCGCAGTGCCAAGCTGACCTCTCGACCATACAGTCACACTGAAGAGGTACATCGCGCCCGCCGCCCAGCCTCGTGGAAAGACCCCGCTGACACTTTCACCCTCTGCAGAACCGCGTCAACTACCTCCTGACCCCCTCCCCCCAAGGCGACCTCTGCGTCGCCAAGCTCTTTCCCCCCGCTCGCCCCGGCCAGTCCTCCGCGTCCGTCCCCACCCTCGGCGCGCACAAGCAGCCGCACAACGTCGTCCGGTGCGAGGCGTCGCGTGACCTGCGATGGACGATCGAGAACACGGGCGTGGTGTCTCCGATCTACAAGATCGTGAACCAGGACGACACGCCGCTGTACCAGATCAGCAAGCCGAACCCGAATGCGGAGTTTTGGACGATGTTCTACTTCAAGTACGCTGGGCACCAGATCCCGCCAAAGAGGATAGAGGTGGGTCGTCGTGTAGCTGTATTTGTGTTCTAGGAGAGAAGGGAGCTAAATGAGACGGAGCAGTTCGGGAAGATCGCGAAGAACCCGCCAGAAAAGGGCGGCGGGACGAGGTTGACCATCACGGGGAGGTCGGACGATGAGAAGCAAGTCTGGCAGACTTTGGGTGTTGGAAACGAGGACTGTGTGGAGTGGGTGGTGTGCTGCGCGTGTCTCAACCTGCTTGAGTGAGTGTCTGTGTTTGCAAACATCGAGTATGCCTGTCTAACACATATGCCACAGTGACGAGATCCTCCGAGCCGCTGAGAAGCGTGCCGGCAACGCCCCCACCGGCGGCCCCGCCTCCTCTCCCGCCGTCTCCTCCCCTGCCTCGACCCGCCCCGCCACCGCCCCTCTCCAGCGCGTACCCCCTTCCTCCGGCCCCCGCTCCGCCACCTCTCCCATCGGGCCCGGTATCGCCTCCTCCGCTCCACCCATGAGCATTCACGGCCAGGGCCCACACCCCGCGAGCAACCTCGCGCAGACTTACAGGCAGAACCCGCCGCCTTTGCGGGGCGCACCTCCTCAGAGGCCTGGGGGGCCGCCTCTGGCGGGACAGGGGCAGTACAGGGGGCCGCCGCCTCAGCAGCAGCAACAGCCGCAGAGGGGGTATGACCCTAGGGCTGCACCGCCCGCGCCGGGTGGGCAGGGGTACGCGCCCATGGCGGGGTCGGGCCAACAGAGGAGGCGATTCTAAGGTGATCGCCGGGAAGTTGTGGGTTTACGTACCAGGGAGCGGGGCGGACGGACGCTGGTGAGGATGTGGTGGCAGAATCTCTTTTCATGGTTGGTTAGCATCATCATCATATTTCTTGTCGCTTCTTGTCAATACATGTGGACAGAGCACTGGTGGCTTAGCCCGCCGTTTCTTCTTTGGCTCGGGATTGGTTTAGTTTGGGATCTTTTGGCGTGTCGAATCTATACCTGGATGCATGTATACCCGGCGAGTGATCTCGGCAGTATCAGCGGTTCCAGTCTATGAGAGCAAACCCCTTGCATCTCCCCTTCCCCATCACACTCGACCAAGCTTTGTCATGCGCCGCTGTTCATGACCACTGCACCAAAGTCCTCCCCTACTCCCCACTGTTCCATCAACTGCCGTACTTCGCTCATATCTACCCGGTGGTTGTATTGCCCATACGTGGGGATGAGGTGTGTGATCTCTTTCATATCGGTGAAAGCTCGAGAAGCAGGGGAGGGGAGTGGTCGTCTGAGACGCTCCGATACCTGTGCTCCGGGGAGTCAGCTGATGTTTAGACGGGGGGAGGGGCCGGACAACAGGAGCAACGGACCTTCTTCTGGAAGGGCGGGATATCAGACCACGACTCGCTCTTGATCCGAGACATGTACTTCTCCACTACCAATGCTGGCCCTTCTACACATAGTAACGCCGGTTTACCTGCCCAACCCACGACGTTAGCTCACCTATACCGCCATCAAGAAGGGGAAGAGAGCTCACCCGCAAGCACAAATCCCGTCAGCCCAACATCCTCCGCGAAGCTGACTATATCGTTCCTCTTCTCTCGCGTCGATAACGTCGGGAACCAGAACCACACTCTCTCTATTGGCGTGTCCGCCGGTAGCCCAGTATCCTCTTCTGGAGGCACCTCCTCTGACGGTAAATGGGGTACGAGATACTCGCGGACCCATTCTACTGTGCTGAGCACATACTCGCTTCCGTCTACTTCTCCTTGTGGGGGAAGGGCTGCTACCAGCGCTTCGTACGTCGCGCGCGGTAGCCAGAGCGGCTGCCGTGGCCGTATCTCCACCTCCCCCTGTTCTCGGCGCTCGTCTCCTGTCAAACTGAGGCTGACCTGCAAGCTGAACTGCTCTTCCCGCTCGTCGTCCACTTTGAGAGTGAGGTCCGCTTCCAAGCTGGGCGGGGCAGGGTCGTTGAGGAGCACGCCGCTGGTGAAGGACGCGGTGGACGAGGAAGGGAGGAGCTCGGGGTACATGGAGGAGATGATTTCGAGGGTTGAGAGTTGGGTATCGACGAGTGGGGAGGAGCATGTGGGCGGCATGGTGGCAAGCCGGTCGGCGGCGGGGTTGTAGGAAGGGGCTTTAGTGTTGTTTTGGGTGGGTATATGCAGAGAACAGCGAGCGAGATGACTTTTTAGACACCGGCTGAGCCGAGAGCTTGATAGACGCGTGGGGCTCCGTCAACAACAACCACGCGCCCATGTCCGAAAGAAGTCCATGGTGAAGCTGGCTGTCGCATCATCTACTGCTGCATACCCTCAACAGACACAAGAGGAGAAGCATGCGTGTCTTCTGGCCCTCGGCAGGAATATCAAGAAGATCAGGAAGTGTCGTCGGCTGGCGGCTGGAGGACACTCTTTGCGTTGCGGGGATTGTCGAGTCATGGGTGCGTCTTCACATCCACACACTCCATTTCCGCTTTCTGTCTGCCTTGATGCGAAGCTGACAGCGCCATACTATGCAGATGGCAGGTAGAGTGGCTGATATTGAGGCGGCGGATGGTCTGCCACCTCTGGAGAAGCTTGGGAAGGCTCGGTCGTCTGACGAAGCAGGAGGCGGGGCGGGAGCGGGCCAGGTGGTCTTCTGGCTGCCAAAAGACCGCCGGCCCAACGCATGCTCGTGAGTCAAGAATGGGGTGGATACTTAGATAAAGTCCACCCTTATAAAGCATCCATAGCGCTGACTTTTCGGAACATCAGAATACCCATCGACCTCGTTCTATATGACCCGCCAGATCCAGGACGCCTGCGTTTCCTCGCGCTCTCCCCTCGACGCCTCTCAGACAAGGCTGGCCATGAGCAGATGGCGATCGAGGACGGCTACGGTATAGCACACACACACCGCGATAGAGGGGATAGTATGCCCAGGATACTCCATCTCGTAAGCTCCGCTCGATGAAATGCTCTTCACTGTGCGAGGCAAACTGACATCGAGCTTGAGATTAACCACGTAAAAGGCGTTCAGAGCCGGCTGGTCTTTGCTGAGAAGCAGCCACTCCCCAATACCCCGAGAAGAGAGACAGCTCCAGCAAAGAGTACACCTATCGACCTCAAGACGCCCGGCGTACCTCATGATACCTGCGCACGGACCTCCTCTTTCCTCTCTCGGCTTGGGCCCCTCTGCCATGCCAGCGCTACCGGTGAGCTAGCTCTATGGCTCCTATGATGGAAGTTCTCTCAGAAGCTCACCCCCGTCGTGTGCTCCCCCAGTCGACCAGCTCTGTCTCCGCTTGACACAGGCGCTGGATGGACCCGATAGGTTCAGGAGGACCCGCGAGATAGCGCCGATGGAGATACGATCAGAGCGGTATATCTCGTGCGTTGCTTCTTTACCTCTGCATCTCCACATGACAGACCACCCGCCCCCGCCCCTTCCCCACTCTCATCACTGCGCCCGCTACTACCTCATCTCCGTTTCCGTCTTTGACCATCATGATCTTGTCTTGGCCCGATGCCATGTCAGAGTGGGGGAGCTGACAGCCTGCCAGGTTCTGGAACACGGTGTGGCTTGTTGCGGTACGTTGGTTCCTCTGATCAAAGACACTTGCTGTTGCTGATCAGACCATATACCGCAGAATGACCTCATCCTTGGTTATTGCGCTAGCGAGCTCATCAGGTTGAATGCTCCGTTGCTAGCCCAGCATCTAGGAATCGCATTCTCTGTGAGCTAATATTTTGGCATGCGCCTTAGAGCTCAGACTATGCCAATCAGCTGACTGTCACCTGTAGCAGTACGCTATCGACGTGCCGGTAGCATCCCTCCGATGGTTGAACGACTGGCCCGTGGGGCTGAAGCTCAACACGCCGTTGAGCCAGTTCTTCTGCACCTCGTTCGGGCTGATCATCCAGCGCTGGGGAGGTGAGTCTCGTCATGCCTGATTGTGCCCCACCTCGTGCTCTCTCCGGCGTCAGACTGCCAATCTACCACCATCCCAGATGCTCTCACTCCCAAGATCGACTACCTCACCCCCGTCGTCTTATCTGGGCTCTCCTTTGCATCACTCGGCGGCCTCACTCTCCTCCTTGCGCTCCTGCAAGACATCGCCAACCTCCTCACCCTCCACCTCAACGTGTGCTACCGGCTCATGCGCGTGCTGTACGGCTGGCAGGTCGAGAGCCTTGGGGGTTTGTGGAATTTATTCCGAGGTATGTACCTGGCTCTAGCGCTACGTCCGCTCGGAACCGATACTGATAGAGCAACCTTCCGTAGGCAAGCGGTGGAACATCCTTCGCCAACGTACAGACTCGTACGAGTACGACGTCGACCAGCTCTTCCTCGGAACGCTACTGTTTACCGTCTCGGCGTTCCTCTTCCCTACCGTACTCACGTACAAGGCGTTCTTCGGGCTCGTGAGTTCCTACCCATGCCGGAGACCTCTGTACTCGGGACACTGGCTGATCAGGAGCGGCAGACACGGGTGATCATGTTGGGTGTTGGCAAGACGCTGGGTGTCGCGCGAACGGCGTTGAACGGTTTTCCGTTGTTCGAGATCATGCTGAGGTTGAAGGAGCCCTCAAGATTACCAGGTACGTGAGATCTAGCTGGAAGCTGGTACCCGAAGTATTCCAAAAGCTGATGATAACGCGCAGCTGGTGTGTACATGACGCCGCTACGGAACGGCGGAGTCGTGGGAGTAGCAGAGCAGGGCAGGGTCGGTATCGCTCAGGTCACGGTTCTGAAGGTGAGCTAGCCCGGTTAAATGACAGCTGTGAGAGCTGAGCGGTAGCTGACTTGACACGCAGAACATCCCCAAGTCCCTATCATCTATCCTCCAAAGATCATGAATGCAGCCACGCGATGTACCATGTACCATGTCACTCAACAAAAAACTGCATTCCCTCCGACTTCCTTCTACTAGCTAACGGCAAACAAAACGAGCGAAGAACAGATGACCGCGGCCCGGACTGGGCGCTCCGTCGCCGCTGGGGCGCGGGCGTCGGTGGCGCGCTTAGCAAGCGCAGGAGCTGCAGCCGCACCTGAACACCACCAACTCCTATCAGCCAACGCCCCCGAGAGATGAAGAGAGAGAGAGAGGGAAGAGACGTACGAGGCGGAGCCGCAGGTGGAGCAGTCCCCGTTGGAGCCGTTGGAGTTGCACTCGTTGACGGGGGCGGCGCGGCCGCTGGAGTTGCAGGAGCCGCAGGAGCCACCGTTGCCGCAGCGGCCGTTGGAGGTGCAGGAGCTGCAGGAGCCGCCGTTGCCGCAGCGACCGTTGGAGCTGGGCGGGGTGTCAGTAGGCGAACGGAGGAGATGAGAGTGTGGTGAAGGTCAGAAGGTGATGGCGAGGGAGCAAGCGAGTCGAGGTGTAGATCCGAGAGAGTGAGAAGAGAGTGGTCGGTAGACGAGTGGAGAGTGGCCAGCAGAAGAACAGAGAACTCACGTGGAGCCGCAGCTACCGCAGTTGGAGCCCGACCCGCAGGCAGAGTTGACAGCCTACCGAGACGAGATGTCAGTCAACATGAGCAGAGCAGAGAACCCGGTGGAGGGAGGGGACGTACGACGATGGAGAAGACAGCCATTGTGATAGTTGTTGGTGTTGTTGGTGGGTTGGTATGAAGGTAGTGGTCGTGAAGTCGTGAAAGTCGTGGGTGAAGAACATGATCCATCTCGCTCGACCTGAAGGTCTTTTATACCTGTCGAGAGAACTAGCCCACCAGGATTTGCCGCTCGCAGCTTGAGAGTTGATCCGTCGGGCCGATTGGGCCCACACGCTTCTGCCTCGAGGCGGGGTGGGAGAACGAGGGTGTGTGATGAGAAGGACGTCGTCCCCGGGTGGAGGACAAGAAGGATGAACTCAGTGGCGGCTCGCTAAGACCTCATGCGCCGCATCACCCGCACACACCTGTCAGTGACGAGACAACAGAAGATACATCGCTCGGCAGGGAGACCGGCTAGAAGAATGTGTGTGCAAGCCATGGTCGGAGGTTGACGGATACAAGTGGGGAAAGGGTCAACCCTCGATTCAAGCAGCCGTCGTGTGATGAGGCGCGGGACTAGACCAGATTGGCCGTTCCGTTTGCTTCTGATCTCTGGCTGGGCGGGCGGCACCAATGCGATAGGCCGAGACATGGCGAACGTGCTGATACAGCACGCGGGCGGGGTGGGGGAGATTGGGTTTCGGCGGGGGCGTCTGAGAGGCGGATGGATGGTGGCTTGATCGGTATGTTGGCCGAGATGATACGTTGTGGGGACGCTTGTCGTTGGCGACCGGTCACCGGAGAGTTGCGCGTTGAGGGATTTTGGGGGGTTTCTGCGAGTT
Source organism: Cryptococcus sp. DSM 104549 (assembly GCA_036427605.1). Lineage (NCBI taxonomy): Eukaryota > Fungi > Basidiomycota > Tremellomycetes > Tremellales > Cryptococcaceae > Cryptococcus > Cryptococcus jaspeensis. Next base: position 2,796,908 of record CP144044.1, on the reverse strand, counting down.
TTCGGGAGTAGATGGTGTACTACTGCATGTACCTCGGTAGAGCCCGGCGGCTATAGTGATCCACTTGCATGTGGTGTATAGCTTCTCCCGAGTGGCGGTACAGAGAAGAGTTGATGTGTTGGCGGCGTGGTGGTAGCGGAGGAGAGAAGGAAGGCGAGGAGGATGATGCTGGTGTGTGTGTCGATCAGGCCCCGACCCTGTTGAGCGTAAAATGTCTCACTTCTGCGGCAATTGTTCAGATACGATGAGCAAGAAGACCTCGTCTATTCACTCACTTGCTTCCATCTCTTCCAGCAGCAAGAACAACGAACTGAACAAAGAAGAAGAGCCTCCAACCGTGGCCGGCGGGCGGAGTAGTGGCTGTGCCAAGCGGCGGCCGCCCTGGATGACGAGGATCGCCGTTGTCGCCGCGTTCACCTTCTTCTTCTTGCTTTCTTTCTCCTTTCAGTTGGATGATGATCGCCTTCCCACGCTTAGCAGCAAGGAGCAAGAGGAGCTCACTGCTGCTATGTATACCAGGGCTCTACCCACACCATACGATTCACCATGCATTACCTCCTACTTATGCATGCACTCGACACCGCCTCCAGGCTTCAGAAAGCCCCCCGTGGCCGAGGCAGTACGTAACTAGGCACGCCTCGCCTCTGCCTCCCGAAATAGGTAAGTACGACGTCCTACAGTCTTGTCTTTCCCAAGTCGTCGCATCCTCACCTTTATACCCTTCACCACCAAGAAAAAGGATAAACACTGCCCCACAACTGAGCTTCGCATTCTTCACCCACCGACGCCCATGCCCATCCTTGAGCAATAGTCCCTCCCTCTGCTCGACTCTTCACATCCACTCGCCATGCTCATCCTCCTCCCCCTCCTCCTCTCCTCTGTCGTCCAGGGTCAGCTCACCCCGTCCCCGACGTACTCCCCGCCCACTGCCTCCGCAGGCTTGGTTGCGTCGACCGGGACGCCAAACACCCAGTGGGAGAATGTGCTGGGCAACTCGCTGTACTTCTACGATGCCCAGCGGTCGGGCAGGCTTGATGAGGGGACGTATGGGAACAGGGTGGACTGGAGGAACGACAGTGCGTTGAATGATGGGAGTGATTGGAATTTGGACTTGACGGGGGGGTGGTATGATGCAGGCGACTATATCAAGGCGACTTTTCCGTTGGTGAGTGCGGTTCAGTCATCATGTGTTCTGGACTTGTGCTGACGACTGGCATGCAGACTTTCACGTTGTTCGCCTTGTCATGGGGAGCTCTCACAGATGGAGAGGGGTATGGACTGGCAAACCAGACGGCGTATCTGGACGGGACCCTACGATGGGGATTCGACTGGCTCATGAAGGTGGGAGTGGAGAGTTGATTGCTGAACATCATCCTCGAGGCTTAGCTGACACATTCAACACCCACTCAGGCTCACCCATCGGATGATGTTCTCTTCGTGCAAGTAGCTGACACCGAGGTTGACAACGACTACTGGTAAGCTAAACTCTCGCAAGATGCGATCGCTCTCGTTCATAGCTGACCAGTCTACAGGGGCGGCGACGAGGACATCCCCACCCCTCGGCCTGCTTACCAGATCAACTCGTCCTTCCCCGGCACAGACGCCTGGTCGTCCGCCTCTGCCGCCTTCTCCATCGCCTCCCTCCTCTATACCCCTTCCATCTCCTACAACACCTCCTCCTCCGCCTCCCCGCCCACCTCGCCCTCCCTCGCCAACAGCACCTACTCTGCCCAGCTTCTCTCACACGCAAAGACGCTGTACGAGACCGCCAATTCCACCTCCCCGCGCGCGACGTACTACGACACCCTCGGCGAGGAGGTCGCTGCCTACGCCTCCTCGGGGTGGAAGGACGACCTCTGCCTCTCTGCTCTCGCGCTTGCGCTCGCGACGAACGACTCGGCGTACTACGCCGACGCGTACAATTACTACGTGCAGTACAGTCTATCGGGTTTGCAGCAGGTGTGGAACTGGGACTCGTCAGTGCCGGCGGTTTATGTGCTGTTTGCAGAGGCGGCGAGTGCGCGGCCGGGCTTGGCGGAGGGCGCGGGGCTGGCGGTGAACCTCACGGGGTGGCAGGCGGAGGTGGAGGGTCTGTTTGATAAGATTGTGGATGACAATCTGCAAGAGGGGTACATGACAAGAGGTGAGCGCAGCAGCAGCACCTATACTTCTGGAGTCGAGAAAGCTGACGTCGTATCGCAAGGTGGTCTGCTCTACTTCAATGGTGACTCGGACGAGGCGTCGCTGAACCCGGCCATGGCATTCGCCATGCTCATGTTTAAGTATGCGCCTCTCGCCTCTACCTCTGACAAGACGGACTCTTACAACGTGAGCTTTGGACTGCCTCTCGATTGACGGCAACGAAGCTGACGACCGAATTAGGATTTTGCCCAAGGCCAGCTCAGCTACATGCTCGGCAAGAACCCCATGAACGGTAGGTGTCGCTAGCTCTTCCTGCTTAACCAGGGAACACCCACTGACCTCCTGCCGACCACAGTCGTCTACCTCGTCGGGCAGCACCCCAACTCCCCTCAAAACCCCCACAGTGCCGCTGCCTCAGGCGGTAACAGCGTCAACACCATCCGTACTGTTCCCGCCGTTGAGGCGCATGTGCTGTACGGCGCGATGGTCGGCGGGCCGCTGTCCGACGATAGGTTCTGGGACTGGCGTGATGATTGGGTGCAGAACGAGGTGGCGCTGGATTATAACGCGATGATCCCAACGCTCGCGTCCATGCAGGTGAGTTTAGGAGTGGATGACATGACATGAGACCAGGCAGAGGACTGACGAGGTCTTGTCTACTATCTAGCTCAAGAACGGGACTTCGGATCCGTACTACGTCAACGTCGCCGCCGGCTCCTTCTCTCCGCCCTCCGAAGACCCGTGCGACGCCGCGTTCCCTTGCGGCGGCAATGGTTTGTCGAAGGGTGCTATTGCGGGTATCGTCATTGGCGTGGTGGTGGGCGTGGCGCTCATCCTGGCGGCGGCGTGGTATATCTGGCGACGGAGGAGGGCGAGGCGATGATGGGCGTTGGAGGTGGGGGGGTGATGTGTAAAAATGAGGGAACATCTGCTGAAGGGACCACATACCACTTGGACATTGTTGTTAGATTCATATAGCCTATATTATCCCAGCATGGAATGTTTGTGCATCAAGTCAACCTCCATCTCTCTGCCTGCCGTCGTTACTGTCCCCACGTTCGATGGGGGCATGCGAAACTTTTAAAGCCTACAGCGAAGCCATCGACGCCGAAGCATTCCTTCTCATCAGTCGGCTCGTCGGCTCGACTCGACAACCCGGCCTCCCTATGTCCTGTCCTTTGTGTCCGATCCTTTGGAGATAAGCCCCTACGGGTGCGAAGGGGTTAGAGAGGAGCGAGGGAGGATCTGCGGGGTGGGTCATAAGGCCTGCTCATCTGGGCATGGGAGAGGAGGATATCACCCCCTCGCTCCCTACCCCTTCCCCCGCCCCACCCTACCACCCGTGCCGCTGAGACCCATATCTCTGACTTGGACTGCTTTGGCTTTGGATAGAAGATAAGGAATTCTGTCGGTAGGACATTTAAACGAGAACGAAGAAGAAAAACGCCATGGCTCAACCAAGTGTCGCAGCATCCGTGTATGTCCCTCCCCCCACTCCATCTCCTCCCCCATCCCTAAGCTGACGATCGTTTCAGTGGTTCTCCTGGCCCCGGCTCTCCACCTCCTGCATACGTCCAAGCTCCTTCCGCCCCGCAGGAGCGCATGTCAAAGCTCCAAAAGCCCCAGCCGGGGTTCGCAGCCCCCGCCCAGGCTAGCGGTAGCGGGTCGGAGGCTTCCAGCTCGACTGCCGTGGACCAGACTGGCCGGTGAGTGATGCTGCAGCTATCGGGTACACTGACGTAGCTGACCTTGTCTGTAGTGGGAACGACAACGGTCTCACTGCCGCAGGCAGCAACGTCGACAAGAACGGTTCCGCGCAGGGGACAAAGACCAAGTACGAGCAGTGGTACCCCGGGGACGCTAGCCACGATGGCCGCCCGGCGTGGTGGAACCGCTGGTTCTGCTGTGGTTACGGTGTTGGGTGTTTGCTGTGCCCTTGCGGAAGCTGGAGCTGTAAGCATGAGAGGAGTTAGTTGGTGGGTATGCTAGATAGAAGCTGGGGTTAGATGTGGATCGCAAGGCTGTGGTACGACAAGTAACGATTGTTTGTAGTGTCTGTGGTTATACATGAATACATGAATACTGGTAGACGGTCACTTCTTCACGACACCTTGCTGTCCCTCACCATCCGGGGCAGTTTCCTCAGCACCAGGAGGCGGCACCAGAACGCCCCACCCCGCCAGCCTCTCATCCCCTCTCCACAAAACATGTCCCGACCCCTTCCCCTGCCCCCCTCCCTCCGGCTTCTCAGCCTCAAAGAACGGTCTCTTACTCCGCTTTGCGACCTTTCTCCGCTTAGCAGCGCGTACAGGCCCGTCTAGAGTTTCTGCGGAGGTATCGAGGGAAGGGCCTGGGACGGGCGGGGCGGGGATGGACTGGGTGGAGGAGCAGGTGAGGCAGGTGATGTGGATGACGTTGAACGTGCTCGAGTTGGCTATATTCGAGATGGAGGTGGTTTGTCAGATAATAGCAGACACAAGGAAGGGGACTCTATATATCTGAAGGGGACAAAAGCCTACTCACGGCGATTGCGAACACGAGAGGTCAAGCCGGGTACGAGCACCGTGGAGCACGTGCCGCAGACGGTGCGCTTCAAAGCCGGATCTCTGCGTAACAGTCAGCTGCGATGTCTAGCCCGCTAAGGACCATAACTTGAGCTCACAGCTTGAGCTGATTATGCGCCACCATCGTCCTGCATCCCTTCATCTCCGCCCTCGCCAACTTCCTCAACCCCTCCCGCACATCCCCCACCTTCTCCCCCTGGTACTCCATCGCCCGCCGCTTCCCTTTCCGGTTGGGGTTCAATGCCTTCTCCTCCTCATGACTCGGGATATCAGAGGTGGAGGTAGAGCCGGAGCTCTCTCCGAGGTTTTGGAGGAAGATGGCTGCCTGATAAGAAAAGTTGACTCGGTGGAAGAGGTCCCGGTTTGGCATGTGCGGCTGGGGGATGGGTGGAGGCGGTGGGTTCTTTTTTGGCTGGTTGGGTTTTTGTGGGCCTTGGCCGCCAGGGTTTCCGGCCTGCTTGCCCTTGTTCTTACCCTTCTTGGCCATTGTAGGATTGCAGTGAGCTGAGTCAAGAAGAAACAAGAACAACTCAGACGAGCAACAACGGCTTGAAGACTTGAGCGGTCGCGGGAACGAGGCACGGCCACTTTGGTTGCATCAACACATCAAATCACGTCGTCTCCCATTCAGCCCTCTTCCCATCTTTCCTCCACAGTGCATACAGAAACAGGCATCGCCTACACGACCACTCCAAGGGGCAGCACAGTCGCTCTTGATGCAGCATGGCGGGACCGTACAGGACGGGTGAGCAGCTTTCCCAGTCTCATGTCGAGTTTCCGCGCCCATGTTGAGGACTGTTCGCTGATGCCCGTCTTGCTCAGCGGGCAGCCATGATAACCCCGTGGTACTGAGCTCGTCAGACGAGGATGAACCTCCCCCCAGGGTTGTAGCTTGTGAGTAGAGCTGTCACGTGTGCTTCTTCATGGCGTGGAAACACAGCTGACCTGCCAGTTTCGTAGCCCGGCCCAGCCTCCACAACGGTTCCCGAGAGTCTGGCGCGAAGGCGAGTCCGAGAAAGAGCTCTGGCGACAAGGCGAAGAGATCAGTTCCTTGTAAGTAGTTGCGATACGGGATACAAGCCCATAGCTGACACTGTAATCCAGCCATGGCGCCTGTCATCGACATGTCCATGCTCGACTCGGATGACGACTCCAACGTTGTCCCCGCGCCCATCAACGGCAACAGATGGAAGGGCAAGGGGAAAGCCGACACCGGCCGACTCCAGAAGTCCCATGTGCGCGGGAACATTGAATCGGACTCGGACGACTCGGGCCCCGGCGAGGACATCTCAAAGTTCCTCGAGAGTCTGTCCCCGCCTGAGCCTGAGCTTGAGGCGCGGCCAGCCGCCAGCCAGTCCAAGGCCGGAGCGCTGCTGGCGCAGTACCACAAGAGGAAGAATTCGTCGCCGACGAAAGGGGTGAAGATGGAGGAGGGGAAGGAGGTGTCGCCGGGGAAGCCGGCAGTGCCGGGTGCACTTGCGTCGACGTCGCAGATACCCGCGAGAGACCCGTCCCCGGTGAAGCAGGTGGTGTCACCGGGCAAGACAGAGGCAGTGAGGAGGGACACACCGCAGGGAGCTCGAACAGCAGTGTCTTACTCGCCGAAACCTGCAGCTGCAGCCGGACCCCGCCTCCTCCTGAACCCGCCGTCTGCCCCCCGACCTGCTGGGCCCTCGCGACCAACATGGGCGACGGAGGAAACCTCTCGACCTGATAGGCCTCCGGCGCCGGCGGCTGGTACCTCGTCTTCCGCGCCTCTCAAGGGCGCGACTGGTATGGACGTCGACGTCGCTCCCTCCGCACGCCCGGCTGCCCCTGTGCCGCAAGGCTTCTCTAATCCTCCGGCTCCGGCGGCCTCCCAACCGCCAACGATCCCCTTTCCACCACCAGCTATCCCCTTTCCACCCGTCCCGTCTAGCTCGTCCAGGAGTCCAGAGAAACAGTCTACCCACCCTGCGCCTCTCTCCCCCAGATCACTTCCTAGACTCACTTTCAAACCTCTCCCTGAACCCCGTCCTCCCACCTCGCCCCATCCTCCTACCTTGCCCAATGTGCAAAACGGCCTTCCTCCTCGAGCACCTGCTGTCCCTCCACCCATACGCCCTGTCGCTGCCAGCGGGGCGCCTGTAGTCCCGTCAGCTCCTCTGGCGTCTTCGAGCTCTGCATTGGGTGACTGGCTCCCCAACCCCCTTTACGCCTCATCACTACCCGCCCAATCCCCCTCATCACTACCCGCCCAATCCTCCTCATCGCTATTTACCGCCTCCTCCACTCGTCCCACCCAGGACCCCCCGGGCCCTCTACCACGCCTCGGTGGGCCTTCTGCTCCCAAAGATGCAGATCGCAGGCTCTCATCTTCTTCCTCTTCCTCCGCGCCCAGGTCCAAGCTCAAAGCCAATCCCGCGAAGAAGGCTGCAACCAATGGAGATCCCGAAAAGGCGAAGTCCTCATGGACCAACATGGGGAAGTTTGAGATAGCTCCTCGCCCGCCACCTCCGCCCGAACTTGAGCAGGTCAAGGAAGCGCCCGCCCCAGGCCGTCTCAAGATGCGCCATGCGCCTCAGATCAACGCCATAGTAACGGAGGAAGGCCCGCGGCGTCACTCTAGTACCTCTATCAAACCTCCTTTCAAAACAAAGGCCGCCCCCCGCGCCTCACTACCTGCGCTGGGCCAGACTCGGCTCGAGCGGACGCCGCTGCCTGGGAAGGAGAAGAAGAAGGGGAAGCGGTCGCCGAGTCCGGGGTCTGGCTCGACAGAGTCGACGCCGTCGAGGGAGGTGAAGAAGCGGATGAAGAACAAGGCGAAAGGGATGTCTGTTGTGCCCGAGGTGTCGCCTCAGGTGGTCAATGGGGTTGCAGCAAATGGCGGCGGAGAGAGGGGTGCACAGGAGGTGCAGCGGCTAGCACCACGATGGCACACTGGGGCTGATGCCGCACCTGGTGGAGGGAAAGGGAAAGGGAAGGAGATGGCGAAGGGAGGGCAGGCGGCATGGCGAGCTCTGCAGGGAGAGGATGAGGAGATGGAGTCGAGGTCACAGACCCCGCTACCGCGTCGCCCGTTTGTCAAACCTGCTGCGAACGGGCACAATCACCTGCCGTCTCGGCCGGCCAGTCTACTAGGAAGTGGGGAGGACCTCGCTTTCCAGATAGACGGCGGATTGGACGGCTCGGACCTCGATGAGCTGATGCAGAGCTCGGAGAATGAGAGGCTGGAGGAAGCGGTGGAGGATGTGAGGCTAGGGGTGGATGAGGTGGCCATCGAGGCGGACAAGGATGACTCGTCGGAGAGCAGCGACATGGACGTCGACGAGCCCGGGCCCTCGGTGTACAGAAAACGCGTCGTGCTCTCGACCGACGACGAGTACATGCCCAGCTCAGCGTCGAGGCCAGCAACAGCGCGCAAGCACGCCCGCCGGCCTGTGGCTGCCATAAGCGACTCCTCATCAGAGTCGGATCGGCCCCTGTCTGCCATGGCTATTCGGCCGCCGGTCAAGCCTACGCGGACGGCCGAGCAATGGCGCAAGGCAGTCATGCGAGGCGGACAGACGGATTCGGACGTGAGTCAAGCACTGGACGACGACGGCGCGAGCGGGTCCAGCGCAAGCGGCGGTAGGGGGACGGGGTCGGCAAGTGTCACTGACACTCGCGTGTACACCATCATCAACGCCCCTCGTAAACCGCAAAACGACGCCGTAACCAAGACATATCGCGGCCACATCGCCAATCACCAGACCCTCCAAGACTCACCTCCTCCCCCCGATCGAGTCGGCACCGCCATCCGCGTGCACAGTACGGCCACACTGGACGCCTGGAACCGTCTGAAGGAGAAGCTTACGCCTCACCCGGACCTCCATCGCGTCATGTTCGAGTCGTATATCGAAGAGTCGACGCAGGACCAGCCCAGACCGGATGGCCTGCGGCTACTCAACGATATCGACGACGAGACGGAGCCGCCGGACTTTGAGTTCCAGTACTCTCACGAGACGATGTACAACGATGCGGTGCCGGACCCGGAGCTGAGTCTGGGATGTGGCTGTGAGGGGCCTTGCGATCCGACGTCGAAGACGTGCTCGTGTCTGAAGAGGCAGGAGCTGTACTGGTACGATACTGGGATAAAGGGGTTTGCATATGACGAGTAAGTCACCGATCTACCCGCACATTGCCAGGCCGATGCTGACATTTGGACCAGGCAAGGGCGGATCAAGCTGGCGGACTGCCCTATCTGGGAATGTGGCGAGACCTGCGGGTGTCCTCCCGAGTGCATGAACAGAGTGCGTACAGCTGCTTCTGCAAAGTCGATCAAACCGCTGATGTCTAGCTCACTCCGTAGGTCATCCAACGAGGGCGAGCACCAGGAACCGAGATAGACCTTTTTAAGACCGAGCACAAGGGATGGGGCGTGCGCGCTCGAACGGATATCGCGGAAAGCACCTTCATCGGTATCTACAGCGGCGAGCTTATCTCGGAGCCTGAGAGCGAGCGGCGGGGTCATATCTACGCCGAGGTGAAGCGAACGTGAGTGCCTGTATCTTCAGCATGGGATTGAGCCGCCGTCGACTAATTTTATCAACTGTAGCTACCTGTTCGACTGCGATGGGTACCACATCAGCAATCCTCCAAAGGGCCTGGAGAAGATCGATAAAAGAGCGGCGAGGCTCGCCAAAAATGCCCAGCGACGTGCGAAGGCTGACGGCGGGGAGCTTATGTACACCGCGTACTCGGGTACGTCGACACAGTTCTGTTTTAAGAATGTATGCTAACTTCGATGCTTAACTTCGATGCTTAGTGGATGCGTTCCATTACGGAGTAAGTAGAAAGCGTAGTGGATATTGAGGGGACGCGCTGACCATACTTATGTGCAACCTCTCTCTTTACACAGAATGTGAGCCCGACCCTTGCTGTGGACCATGTGCGATATTGAAGCTGACTCTTGCCTTGATGCAGTTCACCCGATACTTCGTGCGTTTCTCTCTCGCCGCGGTGGGAGAAGACAAACTGACGAGCTCAACAGAACCATTCCTGCGATCCCAACCTCCTTATCGTGCAGGCTTACGTCAAGGTGAGCCGAAAGCACCAAAGCTTGCTTGCTCCTATACTGACGCTGCCTGCGCAGGATTTCCATCCAGAGCGATCCATGTAAGTCATGTTATGCCTCCAATCCGTCAATTTTTGCTCACACCACGCAGCCACGTCATTTTCACGCGCCGAGACGTCAAAGCCGGCGATGAGCTTTGTATCAGCTATAAAGGTGTTCCCGTGAGTTATAGCTAAATGCTTGGTCAAATGCCCTCAGCTGACTTGAGCGAACCAGGACGACCCCGTGCACGAGGCACCTACAGTCAAGCGGAAGGGTAAATGGGGTAAAAAGTCGAAGAAAAAGGCCGAGAAGCTCAGAAAGGATGCTCAAGCAGCAATCGAGAGAAACGGGCGGTGCATGTGGTGCGTAAATCCTCTAACCAGTCCACTGACGGCGGGAGAGCTGACGGATTGTACAGCGGCACGGCGGCATGCGATGGTGTCATGTTCACTTGAACGATACGTAGCAGAGATGGACATGGGGCGAGAAGCTTTGTTGTACGATTATACAGCCGGGTATCATGTGGCGCTATAATGTATCAATGCATGGCGGTGACGATGCCCGTCTCATGGGCCGTGTTCTTTGCTGGGACTGCTGCTCGGCCCGTCCATGGATGTGTCGTTGTCCGAGGCCGGTTCTCCGAGGGCCTCGTCCAGTGCTGTCTGCAGTTCTTTCACCAGGGCCTCTGCGAACACAAGTCAGCACTGGCTCCGCTAGGACGCACTACACTCGGGTAGCTCACCCGACTGTTCGAGAGCATCCTTGTAGTCGATATTTGCCAGCTGAATCTCTTCCTGCAGTTCCGATAACCGTTGCGCCTGCCATCACAGAGTAGTCAGCACCTGCGCGTAAAAGGCTTCTTCTTATGCTCTACGCACACGTTCAGAGCTATCGCCAGGCTTGGGGAGTTCGTCGATGAGGTGTTGCACGTCCTTGGAACGACGGATAATGTCGGCGACAAAGGTCTCGATGGTACCTGTGTGGATGCGAGGATAGTCAGCTTTGCCCATATATTCTCTTGCTTTTCCAGTAATTCCGTCCCGGCCCCCACGTCCCACAATCGAACCCTCCCATAGACAGCGTGCCACATATAACCCGGGTACTCTTCCTGGTTCCCTCTGTCCTATCGGCTTACCCCCCGCCCATCCATCTACCCCGCAGACCGAAGAACCAACACTCACCTCTATAGTCGCCCCGGTTGGCCGCGTTGGAAGTGGAAAGGGTGGTGGGTATGAATCGGGAGGTTTGTTCAAACTGGGTACGCTTGGTGATGTATTCGATAGATGTCGATGTGATCGTTAAAAGCTACACCATCCTGAAAGTCAGCGGGCTGCAGCACAAGGGACAGAGGGACGGAAGGGACGGGACGTACATCTAGGATGGCATCCTGTAGCTGAGTGATCCTGTCCTGTAGACCCAGAGTCCAGTCAGCTAAATCAGTCGATATGTATATGTCAGACTCGTTGAACTTACCATGTCAGTGGATAACTCTTCGTTGAGCATCGCTGGCGAGCAGAGTACGATGGGGCAAGGAGCATTTCCACCCCTCGTTATGGGGACGGCGAGGACATTCAGCTCTCTGCGAAGGGGTGGTCAGCGAATGTCAGCAGGGCATAGACGCATGATTCTATGATATCAGCTCACAGATTGAGTGTAGATGAAGAGACAGATGGATGACGATGAAGATCGCAAAGACGGCTTGGATCTCTTTTGAGACGTCGGCAAAAGCGCGCGCGAGCGCGACGAAATCCACAACAACAACCTCCCAGACAGAACAAACCTCTTGTCACTCCTACTGTCTCTCTACTTCATCATCTAGACTTTGCTCAATCTCACCTTCGTTATACCACCTACCACTCGCCGAGGGCCCGCGTTTAAACTCACATCTTCACCCCGATTACAACACATCATGTCCACCCCCTCCGAGCTCTACAGCTCCCTCTCCTCCATCCTCAACCCCCTCACCCTCCCCGGCCGCCACCGCTCAGCGTCCGATATCTCTGATGGCCTCAAGCGTATCCGGCGGATAGTGTTAACGGAGGGTATTCCAGAAATAGTGAGTGACACTGCCATGGGCTGCTTCTGGGCCTCCGGTCTGAAGTATCCAGCTCTTGTCCGGTGTGCCAGGCGCTAACGACTGTCAAACGACGCGCCTGTACAGCCTGGACGTCCCGCCCTCCGACCACGTATTTGGAAGCTCATGCTCAAGATCGATGCGCTCAATGCAGAGGAGTACTTGCGCTGGGTAGCGATGGGCCCGTCGTCAGATAGCCATAAAAGTGCGTCCCTCGCCGTCTCGGAGCTTCCTTCACGCGCGAAGCAGCCTGGGGCCGCAAGACCAGCCGCTAACGACGGTCTATGCGAGCAGTTAAGAACGATACGTTCCGAACACTAGCTACCGACACACAATTCAAGGGGAAGGTGAAGGAGGACATGCTCATCCGGCTGCTGGAGGCGTTCGTCTGGAAGATCACCTGTAAGTTTGTCATGCGCTGGCCTGTGCGCGGTGGACACGGCTGACGGTGAGGCGGGCGTAGCGACCGAGTCAGAGGACGAGAGCCAGCCGTTCAAATACGTTCAAGGTCAGCTTTTTCATCTGCGACCGTGTTCTGCGATCCTCCAGAGCTGACATCGTCTATTCCAGGCATGAACGTCCTCTCCGCCCCGTTCCTATTCACCATGCCCTCCCAGCTCGAAGCCTTCGCGTGCTTCTCCACCTTCATCGAGAACGGTTGCCCGCTGTACGTGCAACCGTCTCTGAAAGGCGTTCACGAGGGACTCAAGGTGGGTAACGCTACTCTGAGCATTTGTTTGGGAGGAGCATCGCTAACCTACAATCTCATCTATGCAGCTCCTGGACCGGTGTCTTGAGATTGTCGATCCAGAGCTGTACGACAAGCTCGCGAGCAAGAACCTCAAGGCCGAAATATATGCTTTCCCCTGTAAGCCAGCTTATAACCCCCTGCAGATTATCGCCAGTAGCTGACAACGCTCAACAGCCGTGATGACCTTGTGCGCGTGCACACCACCTCTTGAAGAGGTGCTTCGTCTTTGGGAGTGAGTCCCACCAGCTCTAGAGTGTAAATCGTAGTTGCAGCAATAGCTGACTGACTTGTCTCTGGTAGCTTCCTCCTCGCCTTCGGGCTACACCTCAACGTCCTCTGCGTGATCGCCCAGCTCCTCCTCATCCGACAAGAACTCATGGACTCTCCCTCGTACGCCCCCCTCCGTCCCATCTCAGCTCAGCTCCCCGTGAGGAACCCAGCTGACCCTACCTCTCGTGCGTGCGTAGACCGATGAAGATCCTCCGGACGTTCCCCCCGCTCGACGCCCGGCCGGTGATTGGCGTGACAGTGGCGCTTGTGAAGGATATCCCCGAGGACCTGTATCGCGAGCTTGTGGCTCATCCTTTTGCTTCGTGATCGCGTGGCTTACGACGTACTTATGACTCCGACGCCGCTAGCGGTTTTCTTCATACCTCGCATAGACTGATACCTTTTGTACTCCACGACTAACGACCATCCCATGTTATGACCTTGACCTGACCTTGTGCAGTCGCTTTGGTACCCATTGCTCCTTCGCCCAAGAGCGGCCCAAAGCCAGCAACATGTTGTACACAAACTATAAGGTATGTTACATTTCAGCCAACTCCGCTCTACGTATTATTATACAGTCCGCTAGTCCTACAAGCAACGCTTCTCTTCGCGCCAATCTCGTCTCGTAAGTCGTAAAGTCATAAAAGGTCGTTATATCCTCCCCCCGAGGTCCCTCTTCCTAGCAGCCCCAACCGCACTCCCAGCCGCTCCGACCCCCGCTGCTCGACCGACGGTGCTCGCCCTCGGCCCCGCCCCCGTCCCCGCAGGCTTAGTCTGAGTAGACAACCCGCTAGCGGGTCTCCTCGCGCCTGCCACTGACCCTGGCCCAGCTCGCGCCGCTGCCGCCGTAGTCGTGCCATTCACCCCGACCCGCCCCACGGGCGTCCTCACCCCCGTCCTCGACGGCGTCCCCTCCTTCCCCACTTCCTTCCCCGCTTCTTTCCCTATTTCCTTTCCTCCCACCCCCGCCCCCATACCAGCTCGCACCCCAATCTTCCTCGGCGTTCCCCCACTGCTCCCCAACTTATCCACATCCCCATACGCCTTCCAGATCTCCGCGAGCCCGCTATCCGTGCTCTCGACTTTTGCGAGCTGGGTGCGTTTGTTGCCCAGTGCGCTGGGTGGCGGGGCGGCTTGGCCAGAGGGGTTGCGCGTGCGCGGAGTGCCGGTGCCGGCGGTGGTTGTGGCGGTGGTACCTCTGGCGGTGGCGACGGCAGTGGGGGTGGTGGTGCCAGGAGCACGAGGGGAAACAGGACTCCTAGGACTCTTGGGCACCGTACTACCCGGCCTAACCCTCGCAGACGCAATAGAAGCAGGCGTGGACGCACGCTTGCTCACCGTCGACATCCCCGAGTTCCACGCCGGTCTGACGCTTGTCGTCCCCGTCGTCCCTGCGCCCGCTGCACCGGCGGCACCCGAACGTGTCGACGCTCCGCCTGCTACGCTTCCCGCCCTCTCCGCTTGCCCTGCTCGCTCAGCCCGCTCAGCACGCTCTCGCTCACCAGGACCGGGCACCATAGTCATAGCCGGCGGCAACGACCTCCTCGCCTTGCTCATTGGCCTCCTCACCCCGCCCGGCGGCACCTCGCCTCTCGCAATCGCGTCGTCCTCCGGGGAACGAAGACGATGGGCGAATTTTGCGTTGGCGGTGATCTCGCTAGGGCGGAGGGGTTCTTCCTCGAGGCTGGCTTTGGCGGTGGTACCAGCGGTGCGCGCGCGGATAGTGGTGTTGGGTTTCGCAGCCCCGCCGAGGGTCGAGCTCGCCCCCAAGGGCTTCCTTCCTGTCCCCGCTCCCGCACCCGTGCCGGCCGCCCCACCAGACCCCAGCCCACCAGCCGTCCGCCCCGCAACAGGCCTCACCCGCCTCGTGGCCTTCACTTGCTCAGCACCCACAAACGCAAAACTCATCACACTCCCCGATTCCGAGTACACCGTATCCGTATCCCCTGCCCTGCCCCTTCCTCCTCCACCCTCGCCAGCAGCTTCCGCGGCGAGCTCGAGCTCGCGCAAGCGGGACGGCCGGATCTTGGATGGCGAAGGGTTACCCGACGCAGCACCGTCGGTGGCTTTGAGCGGGATCTTGGTAGGCGTGGTGTGTGGGGTACCGGGGATGGAGGTGAGTGTGCGCAAGGGCTGAGGTGTGGGTTCGTCGGAGGGTGAGTCTTCCGGGGTGTGCTCGGGTGTTGTCCTTTGCGCGGGGGTGGTGCGGGGGGCTGAGGTCGCGCTGGCCTGCTGGCGCTCTGCGGCGATCCTACATCCGAGAAGAGGTCAGTTCCGTTCTCCCGGACTGGGGCGCCTTTTGAACTTACTCGTCCATATCCACCATCGCCCCCGGCGCCCCGCTCGCCCGGAGATGCCACTCATGAATCTTCACAAACTGTGGACACACCCCGTCTATCAGCACCTTCCCCTTCACTCGAGGGGCCGAAGGGCCGACTCAGACAGGACTCACGCGATAAAGGTTCCTCGCCCTCGCACTCCTCCTCCCAACCGTCGCATACTTTCCCCTCCCCTTCTCCCTATCCTTCCTATCCCTCTTCTCCTCCTTATCCTCCCCATCCCCCTCTCCCACATCCCGCTTCACCGTCGACATCGGCAGTGTCGTCACCCCCACCTTCGCGCAGAGCAGAGACATATCGGTAAACCGCACCACCCACAGGTCGGGTTCCCCGGTGCTACCGCCTTTGAGCATGTCGCTCAGCCGGCGCATGGATTTCTTCTGTTTGACGGTCCGGTCTTTTTGGGAGGCGGCTTTGGCTTCGGCAGCGGCGAGCGCGGCGGCGGCTTTGCTCTCTGGTGGAGAGAGCTGGGTCTCCGAGATGAGTATGCGGTTGGGTTTGGGAACCATCAGCATCTACGTGATGAGTCGGGGGCTAGCGTCAGCATCATCGGAGAAGATTAGAAAACTGGTAGCACCCACACGATCCTTCTCCAGCCCCTCCACCCTCGCCCAAACATCCCTCGTTCGCTCCCTCTCCTCCCACCCTGTCTTCTCATCCTCAATCGACCGCACAATCACCTCCACCTCATCTACCATCCCCAGCGTCCTTTCATACTCCTTCAAACTTGGGTCCGTGTTGAACAGCAAGTTCTGAAACATCAGCGGGTACTTGAGTAGCCTCTGGAAGGGTTTAGACAAGGAGATGACGAGCCCGGCTTCGCCGCGCTCGGCAGCGAGCTCTTCGAGCGAGAGGAGGAGGCGGGCGAGCTTGCCGAGAGGGGTGTCTTCGACGCGCCGGGAGAGACGCTTAGTGGTGCGGGTGTGCGGGGCGGAGGGGTCAGTGAAGAGGGCGAGGGCGTCGTCGATCTGTGCGAGCGCTTTTTCAAGGTGCAGGACGTAGTTCGAGTACTCGCGGAGGATCGACGACTGCGCGAGCGGAGTGAGCATTCATGCGTGGTGTCAGCATGGCGTCGAACTGTCCTCGCCACCACCCAAGAACCGACTCACATGAGCATTAAAGATATCCGCCAAACTCCTCACCAACGGGAACTGATCATCAAACCTCTTCCTCAGCGCCGCCGCAAGCTTCAAATGCCCCTCCAAGATCCCCCCGCTCAGCGCTTTCAGCACCGTCGCCAGCTCTTCTGGGAGTTGCAGGTCCTTGCCTACTACCGGGAGGCTTGGCCCGGCGGCGGAGGCGCCGGTGCTACCGCCAGAGCTGACGCGGGAGGTAGCACCGTCGCGGGTTTTGTGCAGCTTGTTTGGGGGTTGATAGGACATCCGGCTGCTGACTGGCGGGCGGGACCCTCCCGCGCCTGCTGCACCGCCGCTGCCCAGCGCTGAGGCAGTCCGCGGGAGAGGCGGGAGCGAGTGGTGTTTCAAACTCGACATGCTCGGCTTACGAGATGCCGACAGGGGCGAAGCAGGGCGGCCAGACCCGTTGGTGAGAGAGTTGTACGCCATCCTCCTCGCGGAGCCCGGGTTAGAACCAAACCCCCCAAACCCAAGCCCCGCGCCCATCTCGCTCAGTCCAGCGAAGCCTACACCAGGAAACTCCTCACTCGGCGTAACAGGCGGTGCCGAGCTCGCCGAGCTATCCGATGGCGAGCGAAACTGGCTGCTCGACGCGTACTTTGCCGCGATAGGGAGGTGTGCGTAAGAATCCCCACCGTGGAGGGATGGGGAAGGGGTAGGCCCGCGGGAGAAGCCGGCCCATTGGCGGGTGAGAGTGGCGGTGGGGTCATACAGGTCTAGGTGGGGGGATGCGTTGGACGGGACGAGGACTTTGAGGAATGTTTCGTTGAATGTGAGGAGGTCGTGAACGTATCTACTCCGTGGCTCGTCAGCATTAAAGCACAGGTCCAAACAAGCAGAGCCACCACGCACCTCTCCTCACTGCTGACAATCTCCCACAATACCTCCTGCCTCGTCCGCTCCTTTGGCCCCAGATTCGCAATCAGCTCCTGATCCGCCATCTCGCTCCAGCTATTCGGCGGGGGCAAATAACTCCGCGTGCTCGCACTCCCTATCGAGTGGTCCGACGGGGTCGGCGAGAATAGCATGGAGTGTTTTGTCGGGGAGATGCCACCGCTGTCGAGGGAGGCGGAGGCGGAGGCTGAGGCGGAGGGGTTGTGGAATGGTTTGGAGAGGGGTGGGAGGGAGGCTTTGCGCGAGGAGGGGCGGGGGTTCCAGGTGGGGAGGAAGGGGGAGGAGGTGCGCCGCGGAGCTGGGGGTGCTGCCAGCGTCGACGACGATGGCTCGTCGCGCGGTGCTGGAGGGAGAGAGTCTGAGCGCGAGACTGCGCGAAGCGAGTCTTTTCTCTGCGGCAAGCTGTTCGCTGGGAGGGACTCTCTCGCGCTCGCCCGCGACACCGGCCTCCCTCCTCCCACCTCTTGTCCTACGCTCGAGTCACCACCGTCATAATCCACCGCGCTGTCCAGGACGACACTCGCAGTGGGCGTCGGCGGCGGGCTCCTAAACGTCACCTTCTTACCATGACCCGATGGTCCTTGCCCAGGTAGGGCACCGGCACCGCCGCTAGCGCTGACAGTACGGCGCCTGTCCTCCCATGTGTCAGACGGGAGTGGCAGGTGCTGCACGCTGGGGGGGCCTTGGACGGAATACGGCCTGCGATCTGCACCTGCGCCACCCGCCGCACTCGCAAGCGCAGGCGCGGGGTGGGTGATGATCGGCGAGAGTGGACGGATGGGGGAGAGCGGGGATGTGGGTGATGCTGGTGATGGTGGTGATGCGGGGGAGGCGGGTGCAATGGAAATGGGGGTAGGGGAACGGACTGTCGCCCGACTCGCAGCGGGGGCCGATCCCCCGCTGGCATGCTTGGGACGAAATAACGACCCCGAGGCGCGTTTTTTGGGAGGGACGGGCGGTGGCCTGTTTTCCTTTTCTGGCTGGGGGTTGGTGCCGGGTGGATGTGATCCCTTGAAGCGGGAGAAGATGGACTTCATGGCGCGGGGGTGGTGGGGTGGAATGGTGGGTGGATGGGAGAGGGAGAGGAGGATGGAAAAGTTGAGAGCGAGGTGTGTTGCTACGCGGTGATGGGACCCTCACAGCAGCGCGATCGGGGCAAGCGTGTGTCACCCTGTGCTGTGGTGTTTGCGTGGTGGTGGCTGGCGAGTCTGGCGGTGATAGGGGAGTATGGATGGATGGAGGAAGGAGTGGGTGATGGGGAAAGTGTGCCGTTGGGTGATTGCTGGTGACGCCGACACGGTGGTGGAGGTGGAGCGGGTGGCGTGTGGGTGTGTATATGGCTGGGGGTGTATATATTCTTCTAATCGGTCTCCTGCGTGGTATACTCTTCTTCTACTCGCCACTACCTGTTTCTATTCCCTTCTACTAATCTCATACAGTCTGAATAGTAATGCCATCCCCGTATTGACACCCGTCGCGTGAGAGGAAGTCAGACGCGCACAGGCCTCTCCCCCTTTATTTGCGCCCCCTCTACCCACCGCCACACTCCGGTGCATACGTAATCACCCTGAATGACGTTCTTGCGGCGCCCGATGCCCGACGTCTTCTGTTGCCGGCGGGCGTCCTCTTTCGGCACTCAATCCTGCGTCTCTTGCTCTTCTTGCGGCTAGCTGCATCTGTACTGTAGCCCATACTCACTGAGCAACCCACATCCAGGCAGCAAGGAAGGTAAGCTCACAGCCATCTCAACCCCCGGCTCCCCTCACCACACGGCTACCAGCCTACTAACGCTTCCGCCCACCGCTATCCGCATGACGTACAGCCCAGCCTACCACTCGTCTTGTATCCCTGCCACCTTCTCAATCCGGAAACACGACACCGCATGCTTCTCCATACTCCCCTTATATAATCCCCTCGCCACCGTCTCCGCCACCCCCGCCCCCACCCCACCCCTACTCACCACCCACCACGCACCCTCCATTCACCCCTCACGCCCACTCGCGCCCCCGCTAACTCAGCGGGCCCGCCAAGATATCACCCATGACCCTGCTCACCAAACCGTCCAGGTCGTACGCCAACGTCGACTACGACTCGGACGGGCTCAGCGGCGTCGGCACCGGCACCTACGCGGACAAGGAGAAGGTCAAGTCGGGGAAAAAGCTGAGCAAGAAGGGGGAAGGCGGGTTCAAGACCTACCGCCCGCGTATGTCTCGTCTCGTCCCTCGCGCGTGTTTTCCATGTTTACCGCTTTCCCGCTGACTCACCCCCCTCCCTCCGTCTAACAGCAATCAGCGAGACACACCTCCGGAAATCCCTCGCCTACCACGACCCCAACCCCACATCCCACTTCGCCCCCCTCCCCTCCGCCTTCCAATCCCACCGCGTCAAGAAAGAACAGGCCCTCGCAGGCCAGCGCGCCGAGGCAGACCACCTTCTCGCTCCCGGGTATCGCTCCACCCACACGCCCCTCACCGACGACGCCGAGTCCTCCGCTGCTGGTGCGCGGCGGACGGCAGGCGGGCTGGCGGGTTTTGAGAGGCGGAGTAAAGCTGAGAGTGGTGGGGGGCTGGGCGGGGGCAGGGGGCTACGCCCCAGCGCGAGTATATCGAGTTTTAGTGGGCCCGGGACGGCGGGGAGTGGGGGTGGAGGAAGCGCGGGCGGGGCAGGGAGGAGCGCGGGGGTGTACCTCGATAGCAGTGGGAAACTGCACGACACCGAGTTTGACCCCTTCGCGGGCGTCTCTGAGATGTCGCGCGCAAAGTCACGCCGGCGGAGCGCGTTCGGGTCCGACAGGCGTCGCGGGGACGACACCTCCAGCAGCTCCGGTGAGAGCGAGGTCGGGTACGCCCCGTCCAGGCGGAGCGGTGAGACTGGCCGGGTTGCGGCGACGAGGGAGGAGGAAGAGATCAGGCGGCGCCTGGAGGCGGACAGGAAGCGCATGGACGATGTCTCGGGGTACGCTGCGCGGCGGCGCAGCATCATGAGCGAGCAGCACGGTGCCGGCGGCAGCGGCCGAGGCTCGCCGTCAATCCGATCTAGCGATGACGGGTTTACCTCGGCGTATAGCTTCTCCCTCGCACCCAGCGCGAGGACGGGGACGCGGTCTCAGCAGGGGTACTATCCTTCCCCGCTGTCACCGTCGTTCCAGCACCCACCCAGCGCTTCCTCCGCGCGAGTGCCAACTGCGGAGCAGCCCCTGGCTGCTGGCGAGGCGACCCCGCCGGAGAAGTCTACAGAAATGACAGACCACCTCTCGCCGTCGCCCATCCCGCCGACTCACCCGTCCCGCGCTATGGCGCCGCCACCGGCGAAATCAAAGTCCAAAGTGGAAGTCAAAGACGGCGTGAAAAAAATTATTGGGTTCGACGGCCCCACCACCCCTCTCCCTACATCGGCACTCGCCAACCTCCGCGTCAGCGGCGTCCGTTCCCCCGTGCTCGGCTCTTCGTCTGCTACCGCAGACCACTTCCTCCCTCACCCTCCCTACCCCGCCGCACCAGAGTCCGCCCGCCTTTCCGCAGCGGGCACCTCCCGCTCCTCCCTCGACACCACCCACCCCACCGGCACCGCCCCCGCCCGCTCCCCACGCCCCCCTACCCGCCGAGATCGGGACGACATCTACCCTGAGACCCCCGCCCAAACCAAACGCCGGCAAGAGCGGGACCAGCGCCGTGCCGGCGGCCACGCCGCCCTCGCTGCCGCGCGCGAGCGCGGCCTCGCTATCGATACCACCCTCGCCGAGGGCGGGCGCGGGCGCGTCCTACCGGAGATTGAGATCGTCGAGGACGATGATCCTAGGATCATCTTCCCGAAGGAAGGGGGCAAGTCGACGAGGGTGCAGAGGAAGCATGATCATGTTATCCGGGGTCCGTTCGCGCATGCCCTCAGCGCACAGTCGCAGATCGGGATGGGTACTGCCTCAGGCTCTGGACCTGGCATCGGCGGCTCCCGCTCGGGCTCAGGCCAGATGAACGGGTACGGCTCCCTCGGCGACCTCGCCTCCCTCACCGCCCCTCCTCCTTCCCACCCTTCCCACCCCGGCGCTGGCGGCGGCACCAGCATGCGATCCTTCGGGGGCAGCAAGCCGTCGTCGCTGATGGACGATGCGGGAGGGTACCTGCCATCGCGGTGGGCGTCGGGGGATAAGGCGCTGAGGTTGACGGAGGATGAGAGGGAGAAGTATAGGCCGAGGGAGTGGGGGGGCAAACATGGGGATCTGGGCGGGAGGGAGGACGAGTGGCAGTGAGTCGGATTTTCGTTTGGGTTTTTTTTCCCCCCTTTCCTGCCTCGATGGTCGTGCTCGCTCGCTCGCGCGAGGGATTCGCCTTACGTTCACGACGAGAGGAGATATTTTTAGGGCAGAACGCTGATGATTTCGCACCCATTCCCCGCCTTGACAGCCCGGGCACGAAAGACGCGCTCAAGCGGAATCTCAAGGATATCGCGACCAACGCGCGGTTCAGCTTGTATCGCACCAAGAAGAAGCTGCTCAGGAAGGCGGAGATGTAGCCGGGGGTGCTGGAGTGGCGTGGGGCGCAGGAGAGCTGGGGGACAGACAGACGCGACGAGGCAAGGGGAGGAGGAAGAGAGACGAGCAGAGTCTCGATACTATATACTCACATCGGTATTCATGTCCGTGTTGTTTCTTTTGGTTGTACAAGTATACAATCAGTACTTTTCTATTAGTTCGTATTTGGGGAGAAGGAAGCAATGTGGTTGGGAAGAAGGCATATGCACGATTTGGCCATGGTTTCTTGAATGATGGGCGGCGGGATGAGGTGTGTGGACTTGCCGCGGTGCGCCGTTGCGAGGTGGCGGGTCATGCTCGCCTGCCACAGCAACGCTCTCTCTGCCCAAAAAGCTGCATTCCCTCTCAGAGCGTCTCGCATGCATGCATGGCTCATTCACAGCCACACACACGCTCCATAGGACACTCCCATGCACGAGCAGCAAAAAAAAAAATATTTGGACCGAAGTCCACCTCTCTGCTCGAGTTTGTCATCCTTATGCAGGGGCAATGCTAATCTTCTCTGTATTGTTCCAATTTTATCTTATGGCGGCCCGAAGGCCGCCGAAAGCCTTGGTGCACCCTCTGCAACCGGGTTTCCAACATTGCGGAAAGTTGGAGGGATAACGCCGGGGAAATGGGTGGGGTGTGGCGGTTTTCGGTAAGGGCTTTGCTGGGCGGGGAATTTGGCTGGTTGGCTTTCCTGCTGCTTCCCGCTCTGCGCCAGCGCCTTTTCCATCCGAGATCCGACAGAAAAGGCAATTTGGGGGGTCATTCCAGGGTTACCCGGACCCTGAGGGTGTTGCCGGTTGCCGAAGCCGTCCAAAGGAGTTTTCGGATCAGGAGGCAGTGCCTGATGTCGCGCACTGGGCTGCTGGTTGCTGGCCGGTCGCGGTCGTCGCGTTGGCATGTAATCGTCTGTGGAGTGCGCTGGAAGAAAGAGTCCGCGGGCTGGTTGTAGTGGCAGCTGGTGTGAACTGCACGCCGCCCCACGTACACGACACGCCAAACACCTTTCAACGACTTGCACGTATATGACAAGTACGGGGGTGTCCGTCGTCGACCTTTTGGCATGGATCAAGAGAAGAGCTTCGAGTGGAGTGGGGGGAGAATGAGGTGCCCGACTGCAGTCTACAGGATGCAGGTCACAAGCAATGTGCCCAGTGAGCGTGTGATATTGGGCTGGTATCTCAACATAGCGAAACGACTCGGTGGCTGCGTGCCGGATCGTCGGAGCGTAAGCAACGCACGACTTGCAGGCCCGTCCTGTCGTCTACGCTATTTCGGGTGTGGTTCAAAGGCCAGCAAGGAGTCTGTCGTGACTTCTACTCAGCTGACGAGCCGATAGCGATGCGCCAGTCTTCAAGTTTGATGTGTGTCAATGTGAACCCAGTTTAGAGTGCATCACATGTAACCACGCTCGCTATGCATGCCTCATATCTACCTGCGTGACGTTACTGTCACAAGCGTACAGCTCTCCGGCATGCCCTTGGAACTCGAGAGAGGTGGATGGAATAGAATGACCTGAGGACCATGGAAGGTAGCCAGGCCACGGCCGGAGCAGCCGATTGCGAGTGGGAGAGGACAACAATATCAGATCGACAAGGTATCTAGGATGTATGGAAAGGAGACGAGCTTATATACCTATGCACTCCCCATGATGCTGACTAAGCTTTGGTAATCCCCAGGGTCTTGGAACTAGATACGTATGTCGAAAGAGAAGGTGCCAGAACGATGTGGAAAGGAGTGGAAGGTACTAGAACCTACTCGAACTAGCTAGAGAGGTCGAAGTGGCGACAGCCGCGTGACAGTTACCCTCGAAATCAACCCTCCAGACCGGCAGAGTCCCAGCCCATGGCAAAATGACCAAAGATTTTCAAGACGATGTCCTCTGGTTCGTCAATCTTGAACTCGGGATCCACGTCGCGGAACGCCATATCTTTCGGTAGATCCTTGAGAGCCTCGCTCTGATCGGCCCAGTATGCTCGTAGTACACGACTGTAGCCGAGTAACTCCGGTATGAGATCCATGTGATCTGGTCTTATCCAATACTTCTCGAGACGAATACCTATTGTGGCTGATGGTCAACAAAAAGTACACCGGGTGAGGCTGGGTGAAAACTCACAGGCGTTTCTCACGACGCCCACCGTGGCGAACTCTCGATCCATCCACGCATGCCACGCACTGAGGTAGGTCAAAATTTTGATGCGCGGCCAGTAGTACGTATCGCCTTTGCCGACTTTCTCGAGGATAGCTGCGAAAGCCGCAGAGAGGTTGCACCAGACTGAGGCCTCGCTAAATGTTGATGTGGGTCAGTACGAGATGCGGCCACATGAGGTCCTGCGCCAGTCACCATAAGTACTCACATTCGGCCGAGCCATGCTCGATTGGGATCGCTGGGAGCGAGAACTAGGGTACTGTATGGGAGCAAGAGGTACCCCCACAGCTCGACGTACTGCAATGTGGCCTCCATGACTTTGCCTTTGCGAAACAACCTGTTTGTCTTGTCTTGGTCAGTTCGTCTTCACCATTTCAGGTTCCCCACCGATCACGAAATCGCATGACTCACTCCTTTGCCTTCTCCTTCGCAACCTCGGCCTTCTGCAGCCTCTCCCGAAGACTCGGGAGTTCAGAAGCGGGTGTCCGCCTGGCTTTCCGCCCCGTCTCCCGAAACTGCTGCAGGGTGGGTCCCGGGACGCGTAGGCGTCGGTCACATCGACGACTGTTGAATTCAATAAAGCTCTCGCAGCTGTTTAGCTTGCCCAGGCGTAGGATATACTCGCTAGCAGCGTCGACTTGTGGAAGGAGCGGGTATGATGTGATCGTGATCCGTTGCCATCATTGATCGCGCCCACCCACCTTCTGCAAAGTCGAAGTGCCGATTTTTTGATGGGCAGACCAGCGTGACATGTCGCGACAGCTTGACGTGATGGGCAGTGTTGCACCATCAAAGCTACAGCTCGAGGGCACTTGTAAACCGCATTCTGTGGTGTCGATCTCTTCAACTCCTCGGCGCTTTAATTCATACTACCCAAAAGCGATCAACTCCGCAGAGACCAACGCGATACCCTCACACCCTGCCCGATGTTCCACCGCGCACACCAAGCACACAACCACCACCCACCTACTTTCCCCACATACCTCCGCTTGACCCCACAAGGCGGCACCCACCTTCATCGACTCGACAGTCCCTACACCCACCCAACCCACCCAGAAGTCCCTTACCCCCATGCCGGTCATCAGTGGGGAGTGCGCACCCCCCTGTGCTGCTGTTGTCCAGCTGCCGCTGAACAAGAGACCGGAGATGCGCTTGCTCGGCTCCGGCGTGTGGGGCGCTTCATTCTCGGAGACGAGAAAGATCGTCTCCCCCCGCTCTCGCTTACCCATGAGCCATCTCCCCAAGGTACCTTCACCCCAAGCTACGACTTACCGCCATCGGCGTCGTCACACCGAATCACCCAAGAGTCAGCAATTGACGTTCAAATCCGGCCCTTTCAAAGGTCGCTGATCGACAGTCGTCAGCCCCGCCGGGCATCCAAGCAGAAGCATGGTGCTCCGGGCAGACTCGAAGCGCGTGGCCAGCGTCACCAGCGTCATCCTAGTGGCAAAACGGCCAGCCTGATGGCCTCTGCCCTTCACGCTTCTGTTCGTCAGCGCAAGGCCAGCCCGTATCATCACGCGATATCCAAGAAGTCGCGTCAGCTGCCCCCATCTCGTTTGAGGATGTCAACTGTTGCAGCCAGTACAAGCTCCTCGGGTGGAAGCGAAAAGAGAGGGGGTGGAAATGAGAAGGTGGGTAGAAAAGCTCGGGGTTTGTTGCAAGAAGCTGACAAACATTCACCCTCTCTCAGGCATCTCACCCCGTGCCTGACATACATATCTTGCACCCCCCCGGTTGGGTCGAACAGGTCCAAGATCAACTTTGCACATTGGCAGCGTTTAGAGCCGCCAACACAGTCCATATGACTTACACGAAAGGCGGCAGGACAGACAGCGCGGGAGATGGAAAGGGGAGGAGCTTCAGGATTACAATCTCGAACGGGTGGATACAGCTCCCACCGCAGTCGAATCTGATAGGCATCGTGCGTCCTATGGATGTAGGGGACCGGGGGTTGGAGGGAACGAGGAGAGCATAAGGCGATGAATCCGGGGAGTCACATGACAGGTACTGAGGTGAAAGAGAACAGTGGGTCTAAAACAGGACGCGCGAAGTGAACAAGTGGGGTGAGGCGAGGCACATCTCTAGTTTGAGAAATTGGGGAAACCATTACTCTGTGGCGGGAGGACGAGAGGGTTGGAAAGTGACAGAAGCTGTGAAAATTAGGAGGTATTGATCAGTAGGGGTGAAATGAGAGATGAATGTCATGTGGTTAAACTATATGCACAGCTACAACGGGATATGAATGTGAATACTGGGTATACCGTTTACACGTACCGAGATCACTGCTTGCCCCCCCGTTCATTGAGAACCTGCTCCCAATCGACCTCCTGCTCCCCTCCACTCTCATCATCATACCCCCCATACTCGCTCTCCGTGGGGTCCAACTCCGCGACGTTCACCACGCCGCCTTGCAGCGGCCGCTCCACAAACGTGATCTGGTGCTTCTCCTGGAGATACCTCTCCACCTCCGCCTGGTCCGTCTCCTTGTTCTCCAGATCCCAGTCCTCGCTCACAGGCGGCAAGTCCGTAAACAGCCTCTGCGCGTTCTGCACCGACTCCATCCACTCGCCCACGTCCGTGATCCGCTCGCGCAGGTCGTCCCGCTCCTCAATGATCTTCTCGATTGAGCCGTGCTGCTGGATCAGGCGGAAGGCGGTGACAGGCCCGACCTTGGGGATGTTAGGGGCCGCGTCGGTGCCGAGGAGGACGAGGAAGTCGAGGTAGGAAGAGGGGGAGAGGCCGGTGCGCTCGCGCAAGCTTGCGCCGGAGAGGACAGTGAGGGGCTGCTTGGAGGAAGTGAGGTTGCGAAGCAGCGGGGCCTGTGTTTCATTGTATCAGCTGTTGCACCACGAGTCTTCGGTTCTGAGACAGCTCACCTCATACCCTAGCACATCGCTATCCTCCGTCCCAACAAAGTCCACCAGCCCCTTCTTGGCCATCGCCGACGCCAGCCCCTCCGCTTCGTAAGGGATCTCCGCCTCGATCACCGGCACCCCCATCTTCTCGAGCAGCTCTTTGCAATCCTCGTGGTCCGCCTTAGTAGGCATGTCGAGAGCGCGCTCATGGGTACGACGGGCTTCGGGGGCGATCTCGATGAGGGCATCGAGGCGCTCCAAAGGAGAGATGTCGGAGGTATCAGGGATGTCGGACAGAGGAGGGAGAGAGTCGAGAGGGGGAGTGGGAGGGGGAGTGAGAGGGGCAAGGGAGGAGGTGGGAGGGGCAAGTGGGGAGGCGGGAGGGGCAAGGGGTGAGGTGGGAGGGGGAAGGGGGGAGGTGGGAGGGGTATCGTCAACCACCGGCGACGCCAGGACGGCCGAGATGATCTTCCCCTCCTCCCTCGTCAGCTCCATTTGCCGCCGCGTCTCCGTAAATTCCTCCATCGGCAACGAGCTCTCTAACTTCTTATCCAGCTCTTCCACCCGCTTCTGCTGCTCGTCCAGTCCCGGCATCTCGGAGCGCGGGCTCGTCCATCGCGTGAGCTCCTCGCCGAGCTCGCTCAGCTCGGGCGAGAGGTTGATCCCCGGGAGGATGTCGCTGGGGCCGACCCCGGCGGTGGAGGGGCGATAGCTGTGTCGGAAAGACTCGACGATGTAGGAGAGGTCGTCGATGGTCTCTTCGATCCGGGCGCGAGACTCGCGGTCCTCCACTGAGATGTTGGGATCCGAGATCGGATCTCCGAAATCATCGACTGCGGCAGGGGGGGTGGGCGGCGGAGTCGGCAGCTGGTCCTCCGCGCCGACATCGGGCAGAGGAGCGCCGTCGACCTGCACGAACATGAAGTTTGGGTCTCGCCAGTGCTTCCTGACCTCCTTTTTCTCGTCCTCGGGCAGAGCGTCAAAGTTTTGTAGCGCTTGGCGGAGGAAGACCAGGCGAGAGCTGCGGGTGATCTCGTGGTTCCGGCGGGCGAGATGGACGGCGCGGGTCATGAGTCGCCGGCGAGCCTGGATCACATTAGCTGTTAAGAGGTGGATCTACGGTGAGAACGCAGGACTCAACTCACCTCGGCCGCCTTCCAGTCTCGCACACCTCTTTGATCCCAGATAGCAATTGGCTTGACGCCTTGCGCCCTCATCTCTGTGATCATGCTACATGTCAGGTATCAGTCAGCGTTCCATGGTATAAGCTGTCAGCATTATAAACTGAAAAAGCTCACTTGTACCACCCAATCGCTTCCTTAGACTGGCTGTCATCGGGATCCCGCCCCTCTTTGGCACGACTGCCGGCGAAGTGGAACCGGTTCGTGATGAGCGTCGCATCTCTGTATACGGGCTCAAGGTCAGCTCAGTCAAACAGCGGTCATAAGGCAAGACTACAAGAGCGTACATGGCCACTCTCTTCCCGCGGAGCTCGGGCGAAGCCCATCGCTTGGGGTACGAGACCACCAAGTCGGGGCTGGTAGCAAGTCAGCAAGCGGTTGACGATGGCTCGGGGGAGCAGGACATACTGGGCTTTCTTGACCCATTGCGTGAGGCCCTTGATCCCCATGTTACTGAGCTGTTACCCAGTATGTAACAAGTATATCACGGCGGACCAGTCAGAGAATAATGCGTGGTCGTGGTGTCACTCCGTGATCACCACCAGCTGATCGCGTTCAGGCATCGCGATTCCGACAGAGTGGAGGCCATTATTGATAGGGCTTAATTACATGTACTTAACCCAAATACTTCTTTTCTTGGGACGTTGCCGACGTTGGGAGTCGGACGACGTCGAAAGTTCGGTGCATCCCCTTCAGCAAGTGACCGTTTCACGGTACACAGGCTTAAACAGGCTCGGGCCTCGGTGCAACAGGGGCAACCGCCCGGAGAAGGCAAGGGCCAGGCGCCTGTCAGCCGTCAGGGGATGGCTTTTCCCCTCGCCGTGTTTCCTCTAGCCACCGCCGCCGCCGTTGTCGTCGATCTCTTTCGCGGCCGCGTTGACGAGCGGGAGTCACTACATACCATCATGCAGCATCACTTTGTGTTGCGGTAGAGCTTGTCGCTGTCTTCTGCCCTCCGCGTTCCACATCTCCGCCTCCGCTCGCCACCGCAGAGAGGTCCGCGGCGCCGACGCGGGCTTGGCTTATCGTGGCGCTGTCGGCGACGAGGCACCAGGGATGTCCGCACGAGCCATCCATCTCATCCGGAGTTCTCAGCAAATAAACTCGCCCGCACATCCACCACATCCACCTCGCCTCTTCTTCGTTCGAGAGTATATAAAGGGCACCATCTCCACACACGAGGAGAATGGTCTTGCCACCACCACTGCAGCAACAGATACCTCTCCCGCAATAAAGTCATTCCACAATGGGTCAGGCTTACGCCTCTCCCGTGTCGGCCGACAACATTACCGCCCACTCCATTCCCTTCGAGGCTCTCGGACATGGGCCAACCACAGTCGTCGGTGGCCTTCCGGGGTTTATGATCCTAGATAATGTTTGGTATAAGGACCGCACGTTTTGTGAGTGGCATTTCCTGACTTGTTTGCGGGATACACACAGGACGCAACCTTGTTTGATCTGTGTGGCTGACGTGCGGAGCATTGTAGACATGCTCGAGGATGAGGAGGGGCAAATTCCAGAAGCAGACTGGATAGTATCGCTGTCACCCGGCGACTCTGACGCAGGAACCCTTGGGGTCGAGCGATTTTCATGGCAGGACGTGGTTGCCAACGACGAGCACTACTGGGAAGATGGAGGATCGTCGGTCCCGACAAGATCACTGTCTGGCACCACTCGTACGTGCATCCCATCCTTTTCAGTCTCCGGGTCATGCTTACGCTCCACCCCTCACAGTATTCTTCAACGATGGATGGGGCGGCAACTGGTCCGGATACAAGTGGTATTACCACTTTACCACCGAGGCCATCCTCGGCTCGCTCAGTGCCTTGTCCTCTGTGGAGCCGATTCATAGCCACAGCACCTATGGCATGGTGGGAGACGACCGATTGGAGAAGAGGGGGTGGTTTGGCTTCACGGGCGGGCCAAAGAAGGAGAGCTATCTGTCGGAGAGGCTGGTGATTGCTTGGGATCGAGAATGGGACTCGCGGTATGGGATGTCGAGGGCCGTCGCAGAGGCACTGTTCCGGCAAGGTGAGTTAAGTAGGCATCTATCGTGAATGATTACCTCAGCTGACACATACATCTCATAGACCACTTGATAGAACCGCAAGGATGGCACGACCTCACAGCAGGCGGCGGATGGGTCCATTTCGAACGAGGTATGTTTCGACGCGCCCACACGTTATCAATCCGCAGGCCGCAGCACCAACTTTATCTCTTCCCCCCGCAGTCCTCCTCCTCGATCGTGGAACCGCCCACCGCCACAATCCACTCACCAAGCAATGGCTCAAAATGGCCGTCGACGCATACAAGCTCGCCACCTCCCCCGCCTTCTTCCACAGAGCACGCGACTCGTTCCTCGCGCATTACTCCATCCCCGCGCCGCGGCGCAAAGCGCCCGGCATACCGGTGAACAAGGTGCCCAAGGTGGTGTATATCGAGAGGCAGGGGACTGAGAGGCGGTTTGAGGATTCGGTGCATAACGAGCTGGTGCGGGCGCTGCGCAAGATTCATAAGAGGGGGGACGCGAAGGTCCACTTTGCAGTCTTGGAGAACCTGGAGAAGAAGAAGCAGTTTGCCATGTTTGCCGACGCGGATGTGAGTTGCGCGGCTCCGCAGTCTCCTCTGGTCGCGCGCTGACAAGCATGCCCAGATTGTCCTGGGCATTCACGGGAACGGTTTGACTCATGAATTGTGGATGCCAGAAGGCGGAACGGTCATCGAGGTGAGCTGAATGGCCTTGGGTGTACTGGGCATCTCGCTGACACGCAAAAACAGATCCTACCGCAGATGTCGTTCCAGTGGGACTACCCTCCCATCAGCGCAGTCTTGGGCCACGAACATATCATTTGGGTGAGTTTTCGCTCCTTCTCTTGGGAGGCAAGAGCAAAGACTAACTGCCTTTCTGCAAAAGCAATATGACAAGATTTGGCCGAGAGATCAGTGGATCCCGCAGAACGCCGGCAACGGGACGGTGATCCACGACGGGTCGTTCATCCCTCTCGAGGTCTCCTCCTTCATGAGCCTGGTACACATGCTGGTTGGCAGCATGTCGCATTCTAATTAGCACTTATAGCATAAGATCCTATAGTATTATTTTGTCTTGGGTTACACTCTATGGATTTATTATTATGGTTTTGTTTGGTAACACCGAACGGGAAGGCTGCATCCAGTTGTCCACGGAGGAGGACGGCTATGACGCGCGGCTTCGGTCCTCTTTTGAGGTCTCGTGGCCAGAGACACGTTCATACATACTCTCGCATGTTGTCATTGTTGTCGTCATATTGCATGCACCGGGGTGCCCAGCATGTATGTAGACCAGCAGGCGGCTTGCATATAAAGCATGTTCGTGGGAATCGCCTGCGGCAAACTCCTGTATACTACCACCATCTCACCTCTACCCAGCAGCCAACAGTCTTATCACCACCCAATACACCATCATGGTCGTTGTCCGCACTGCTATCCGCACCGCACCCCTCGCTGCGACTGGTCGTCTGGCCTCTGTGAGTCTCTCCACGGTCTTCCCGCTCCAGTACCGCTCCAGTAGTGCTGATCGGCAAACCCGATACCACAGCGCAGGTACGCGAGTACCGTCACGCCTCCTCCTGGGCCCACCCCGGGGGCCACTCCTCCTCCCCGCGCCACTCCGCCTAGCAACAGCAACAGTATGCTCTCTCCCCTCTCCCCATCTTAGGTTGTACCTGGGTGGCATGTGGACATCAGAGGCTGACAACTATCCACTCTACTCGCAGACGGCTGGATCTGGGGCGGCGGCGCAGTCGGCCTCGTCGGGCTGTACTTCTGGTACGTCAACAGCAACAAGTCAGACGCCCAGAAGCTCGAGAGTCAGGTCAGTTTTCTTAATGCCTTGCGACACACCTTGGGCGAGCACTGATGTGATCGCGGACCAGGCAAAGGGCCAGTACGCTGAGCTCAAGGGCAAGGCGAAGGGCGAATACGAGGAGCTGAAGGGCAAGGCGGAGAAGGCTTTGAAATGATCATTTGATATGCGCGCTCTTGAGACGTCTTCGACGAACTGTACTCGAGTGACTGTAGGTTCGAGTGTGATAGCCGCACGCAAACAGGAATGCCAAGAAGTGTTCTCGATAACGAATGATCGTTGTTGCCGTCGAAGATGTCAGTTAGTACTCTCTCCTTCAGGGGGGAAAGGAGGAGGTCCGTCATTGTGACCTCCGCGTCGCGTCAGCTGAGTAAGAAGTATCTGAGTCAGCTCAGATCCTGCCCTGGCTTTCTTCTATCCCCAACAGCGAGCACTGCCAGTCGAGAGCCCAAATTGTGGTATCCTGCTACTTCTACATCTATCGTATCAACAACTATAACAGTGGGGAACCCTTTTAGGACATGTTTTCGGCTGGATGAGCAGCCTGTACGGCGCGTCGGGGCGCCCTGCGCCCCCGCGAATTGAACTCCCCCCTCCCCCCCTTTCCTTTCCGCATTTCCTGTCTTTCTCCTATCCTCCTCCTCCTCCCCTTCCTCGGCCGAGCGTTCCTTCGCTCTCCCTCCTCGTTATTCTCAGATGAGCACCGTACCCAGTCTTCTTCAGGGTAAGAGATGCGGGGGAGCGCATCAATCGGCTTCTTCGAGGGCCTCGCGCACGGGATCCTCGACGTTGCTCCGGGGACCGTCGTAGTACCGCCGGCCGGCACCATAGTACCAGATAAGGGAGAGGACCATGACGGCGATGGTGATGGGGGCCTGCGGGACTGTCAGCGTGGGAAGAGAGGAGATGGGAGAGGCAGGGGGGACGTACAGCGTAGTTGAAAGTGTCCCAAGTGAGAGGGTAGGTCTCGGGGAAGCACAGGATCGTGACTTCGAAGAGAGTCCACACAGTCCTGTTATACGGGAGATTGAGGTCAGCTTTCATCTCTATCCGCTCTCGAGAGGCAGGGCACTAACATGATGATGTTGACGTAGATACCCCAGCCTCGCATGAAGAACGGGCCCGGAGTGAACTTGACGTCTTGGTGGCCCTGTAATGATCACAAGTGTAAGCTTCCAGTCCCAAGCAGCCCCGAGAAGAGCTGAGCTCACGTCAAAGATCCTCCTAGACACAACAGGGATCAAGTACGACAAGTCGAGCGCGACCGCACACTGCACAAGCAAACCACTCGTCAGTTCCAGCCCACCGCTTGCCAGGCGCAGTAACTCACCATGCTGAAAACAGCGTTCACAGCAGTCAAGCTCGCAAATGACAGCACACCCATCAACATGCTGATGAACACCACCACCCACACCGCGATGATAGGTGTCTGGGTCTTCTTGTTGATGCGCCCAAAGAGCCCGCGGTCGGGGAAAGCGCCGTCACGGGAGAAGGCAAACACGGTTCGTGAGTTGGCGTGAAGAGCGGTCTGGACGGTGAAGAGGGCGACCATGCTAGGTACGTATACGTTAGCTCGGTGGGAAGGAAAGTTACGTAGAGAGCTCACCAGACGAAAGACCAGAGGACCATGGCGCCGGCCTTGCCCATGCGGAGGTACATGATGCCGAGGAAGGCGTTGCCCGAGGGGCCGGGGAGCACAGAGACGTCGCCGGCGCAGACACAGAGGGCGATGTTGAGAATCCAGCCGATAGCCTGCCAGGAGGAGTCAGTGAGTGGTCCAAAGAGATGTAATCTGAGGAGGGCTGCTCACGCCAGTGTTGACGACAGCCACGAAGATAGCAACAGGAGCAGCGATAGCGGCCCTGTGGACCTCCTCACTGATGTGCGCGGCTACATCGCATCCCACTGTCAGTAATTGTCCCACCGCCCCTCATCCACGACCACTCACCAGCATCGTAGTCCGTCATAGTCCACTGCACCGACAGCAATCCCATCGCCACGGCCAACCCATTGTTCGCCCATCCAGAGTTGTTGGTGACCTCTGTGAAGATGTAGCTGCCGGGGTGCATCTCGCTTCGGGGTGTGCAAGCGAGAAGGGTGATGATGATGACGATTGCCGACTGTGACTTGTGCGTTAGCTCGAGAACTCTTCTGGCAAGAAATCGAAGCTCACTCCGATGTTGATGAAGACAAAGTATCGAGTGAGGCGCGCCAAGCTTGCAGTGGGCAAGGAGCTGGACGAGTAGCACCGTTAGCAAAGAGTACAGGGAGGGGCGGCGACACATGGTACGTACTTGAGCAGCCCGTGCATGATCAGCAGCGCGCAGAAGAGCAAGAACTGATGCCAGTTCTGGATCTCGTAGTTGTCTCGGCACACCACCACCGCGGCGAGGATCATCTGCAGTCGACGTCAGCCCTGCCCCGAGCCGCCTTGTGCCCGAGTCGACTCACCCCGGAAAGACCCCACTCCGTCGACGCCACACCGGCAATCTGCCCAAGAGTGTTGAGGTAACCGGTGACCCACCCAACGCTGTTGGCATCCAGTGTCAGCCTCACGACCGTGTATGGGTGCACGTTCACCCCCCATCGTACGTAGCGCTGTACTTACATCGGGCGGTAAGTCCTTGGAACGAGCTGAGCTGAAGCCTAATGCACCACCTAACGTTAGCTCCACCCAACGTGCGCCATGGCGGCACTCACCGTGTACAACCCGCCCGCTGTGGGGTACGCCGACACGATCTCCGCGATGGAGGCGCCCAAGCTGACGTTCACTGATAGGGCGCGCGAATCACATCAGCCACCTGCGCACATGGGTCCTTTCGTCCAAAGGACAGGCGGGCGGGGGTACTCACTGATGGAACCCGCGAGCCAACACCACCTGTAAAAATAATCCGGCGTCGATGGAATTAGCATGAGTGGCGCCAAGCCAAGCCCAACCGGGAGCTTTTGATTGGAGTAGGAGTGCTCACACGACAGATGCCACACCTCCCAGGGAAAGAGGGGTCGTAAAAGTTGTCGCGATAGAGGCGGTCATGCTGCAAGGTGGTTAGTTCGGCGCTGCACATTGCAGCGGGAGGGCGCCAACATACCCCATGATACTGCAGATGCCACCCTATCAGCTCGAGCCCCTTCAAACAGCAGTCACGCTCCCGCTCACCTCATAGCAAAGCTGAAAGTCTCGAGGTTGCCAAATTCTCTAATGAACTCGGACTTGTATCTATTCCACTCTGGTATCAGCGCCCTCCTCTACAGTAAGACCACCCCGCGCGCGATCCCGCTCACCCAAGCTTCGCGAGGAGAGCATCGTCATCGACCGTCTCGGAGCTCGCGTTGACTATCGACGTCGACCGCTCAACGTCAAGGTCCTTATTGTCGCTGGACATCTTGCTCTGCTTGTCGTCACTTTCCGAGGAATACCGAGTCGTCCGCAGCCAACTTGTGGATGCGTAGAACGAGTTGTATGGTGTACGAGTACGGGTGTAGACAAAGTCAAGGAGCGATACGGATGGAGGACGAAGAGAAAGCCACAACCGACAAGGACGGTCTGCGCGGTGCGGCAAGGTGGTTTTTTTCAGGTCGCGTGCCTCAACCGCGTGATATCCTGAATTCGTCATGCGACGAGATTCGCCGGTTATTGGGCCAAGAACGTGCAACTTTCCAAGAAACCTTCCCAACTTTGTCGGCATCGATAAGATCGCTGGGGGCCGTCGTAATCTGCAGCGTCGTCAAGTGACAGCTGAGAGGGAGAGTCACACTTCATACAGACACACAGACCCTGTACCAACTGGGGTATATTCGTAGCAAAAACGTCCAAAATCGTTACTCCTCTATACAGTCTCCCGCTTATCCCGGGTACAGCCGATGTCTAATGTCGCAGCGGCGAGGTCTCTGGCTCGAGCTGCGATAAGAGATACTTCAGCTGCACGACATCCTCCGTCCTCGGCGCGCGAGGTGCAGTACCCAGCGACTTGTTCGCGGCAAGGTCCTCCATCGCTAGCCAGCTACGAGACGCATGAGTGGTCAGCACCTGTTGTCGGATTGAGCGGATGTGTGTACTCACTGATCCAGCTGTGACCTCAGCGACTTTGCCTTCAGCCTGAAATGACTGCACATCGCCTGATCATCTATACTCGCGCGTCAGCCCGATGCTCTTGCGGCCGTCCTGCGAAAGGAACTCACGAGGGAACGGAGCCTCTCCACTCTGGCTCCCCTCTCTCATCTCCTCCATCTGCTCCACCAGGAAATCCTTCTCATCCTGCTCCGCCTCGAGCTGCTTTCTCAGATTCTCCACCTCCATCTCGAGCGCCCGCACCTTCTTTGCCGCCGCCGGGTCCTCCTGCTGCGCGAGCTTCGCCGGCGTCCCGTTCGCGTTCACCACGCTCTGCCGCTTGGACGGCGTCAGCGGCGCAGCGTCCGTGAGCTTTCTCAGCTGGTCCGACATGTCCCTCCCGAGAGCGTCGTTGCTCATCTGCAAGCCACGGAGCAATTCTTCCCGGCGGAGGTTCTCCCTGTTTGGCGTCCCCGGGCGGTTCACGACACGCTGCAGCTCAGAGAGCTCCCCACTTAGCCTGTCGTTCTGCTCCAGCACCGCCGCATGCTCCTCGTCGAGCCGCACGAACTCTTGCTCGAGCCGGGCGTACTTGGCCTCCAGCGAGGCCGTGCTGTTTCGCCCTGCGCTGAGCGATGCTGATGAGAGCTGCCTGCGCTGGTCCTGCAGGTCCTTCTCGAGCGATGCCACTCGCGCCTCGAGTACTCGTCGGGTCTTGCGCTCATCCTCGAGCGCCATCACTGCGTCCTTGTCCTGTGGCCCCAAGCTCGCTCGCGCCGACCGAGCTTCCTTGCTCTTGCTCGCTTTAAGCTGATCGTACTGGCGCGCGAGATCCTCGAGATCCGTGTTGAGCCTGTTCCGATGCGTCTCGAGCGACTTCAGCAGCTTGTTCAGCCGCGTGTTCTCGCTGACCTGCTCGGCCAGCTGCTGGTCCGTAAACTTCTTGGCCGCCTCCATGACGTGGTAGTGCTCCACCACCGTCTTGTTCTCCCGGCTGCGCAGGAACTCGATTTCCTTGTCGCGCGCCTTCATGTCGGACGCGGCTTTCGCGAGGTCGCGTTCGGCCTGGAGCGCGGTGTTGCGGTGCTCGGCAAGCTCGACTTGGCCGTTGTAGAGCTCTTGCTCAAAGTGGTGGCGCTTGGCGGTCTCGTCTTGGAGTTGCGCGGTGACGCTCTCGAGCGACTTGGCCCAGTTGGCCTTGTCTGCCTCGATCTCGAGGACGGCGTCTTCCAGGCCGTTGTACTCGTCCTGCAGCGCCTGCATCGACTTCTCGAGGTCCTGTAATATCTCATCAGCAACTGGCCCACCCGAACCCGACAGACACTCACATCACGCGCATGCACCGTGCTCTGCAGCCTCGCCTCCGTCTCTGCCAACTGCTCCCTCACTCCCGCCAGCTCTCCCTCCACCTTCCTCCTCCCGGCCTCCACCTCTTCCACCTTCCCCTGCAGCTCCTTCACCCCTGCCTCCTTCTCCCGCAGACTCGCCTGAGCAGCCTTCAACTCCCTCTGGGCGTTCGCGTGCATCCCCCTAAGCCCCTCCACATCCACCCGCAGCTTGTTAGCAAGCTGCTGAGCCTGCTCGCGCTGCTCGTCCAGCGCACGCTGGAGGCCGGACGCCTGCTCTCGCAGCCGACCCATCTCAGCTTCGCGCGACCTATCCGCCTCGCGGCGCTGCTCGTCCTCGCTCGTCTTGGCAGCCATCACCTTCCTCAAGTCGTCCAGCTCCTTCTCCAGCTTCTGCCTTGCGGACACCTCAGCCTGGCGCTCGCGCTCGCGTGAAGCGAGTTCCTGCTTGAGCGAGTCGATCTTGACGGCGAGTGCAGCTTGGGCTTGGGCGCTGGACTCTTGGGCGGAGGCAGCGGCGGCGCGGGCGGATTCGAGGATGGCGATCTCGCGGGATTTGGCGCTGATGGTGGATTCGTGACGGGCGATGGTCTGTTGGAGGTCCTCGAGCTGGGACTTGGCTCGGCGGAGGTCCTCCGTGACGGCCGTCAACTGCGAGCTGCCCGACTCACTATCGTTGCGAGGTTAGCCTTTGCCCAAGCGACCGTAATGGCCCAACTCACATCTTGCCCCTCTCCAGCTTCAGCCTCTTCTCCATCTCCAGCGCACTCGCCTCGCTCCTCTCCTTCAACCTCTTCACCGCCTCCTCCTTCTGCCCCACTTCCCTCCTAAGCTCATCCACCCTCCCCGCTAACTCCTGCTTCTCCCTCTCCACTTTCGCATACGTCCCCGACCTCTCTTTCGAGTCCCTCAGCAGCTCTGCCTCGCGCTTCTGCCAGTCGGAGCCTTGCTTCTCCAGCATCGCAGCTTGCTCAACCAGCGCTTCGAACTCGCTCTGCACTTTCGCGAGCTTGCTCCTCAGCCCCTCGGCTTCACCCACCGCGCGCTCCCTTTCCCCGTCGAGGACGTCAATATCCCCCTCAAGCTCCTTGATCTTCTCAAGCAGCTCCGCCTCACGCTCCTTACTCCTCACGAGCATCCCATCCTTCTCCCTCCCCAGCTCCCTCTCACTCGACAGATCCTTCTCCACCTTCTCCTTATCCGCCACCAACCCCGCCCGCAGCTCCTCCAGGCGCTTCCTCTCCGCCTCATCCCGCTCTGCCCGCTCTTTCGCCACAGCCAGCTCAGCAGCTTTCCGCGCGAGCTCGTCGTCCGTCTTTGTCGCTGCGAGGAGCGGCCGGACCTTGACGTAGAGGGACCACCACGGCCAATCCCGAAGCTCGAGGTACACCCGCGCATTCCGCTGGATCGTGCGCACCGCCTGCGCCCGGCCAATAAGCTTGAGGATCCGTCTCCTTGCGACGTGCATCCGCGCAGCGGACTGGAACCGGCGGAAGAGGTCCGTCAGGAGGTTATCCCTCCTCTCCTCCAGCTCGGCGAGCACGCCAGCTTTGAAGAAGATCTTTGTCGCACCGATCTTGTAGAACTGCGTATCCAGCTCCAGCGCCTCGGCAATCCTCTCAGCGGCTTTCCGCCCGTCCATGTACCCCCGGGGGATAACACCGGGGGTGAGAACTTCGTACCGCTGGCGGAACTCGGCAAAGGAGTGGCGGTTCGGGTAGCCCAAGCGGGCGATACGGATACCCTCAAGGACACCGTTGCACCGGAGT
Organism: Cryptococcus sp. DSM 104549; assembly: GCA_036427605.1. Taxonomy (NCBI): domain Eukaryota; kingdom Fungi; phylum Basidiomycota; class Tremellomycetes; order Tremellales; family Cryptococcaceae; genus Cryptococcus; species Cryptococcus jaspeensis. Next base: position 2,757,953 of record CP144044.1, on the reverse strand, counting down.
TGGTCGAGGACGAGGTTGACTTCGACTTTGCCGGGGCGTTTCTCGCCGTTCGGGACGATGCACCGGACAAAGTGGGGTTGCGTGCTGCCGAGCTGCTGCATGAGCTGCCCGAGCTGCTCTTTGTGCCGCTGCCCGACGGTGCGGAACGCCCCCCGCTTGACCTTCTTAACCATCCCTCCACCTCCCACCCCACCCACGCCTCCTCCTACCCCACCCGCCGCCGAGCCCGCGCTCGCCGCCTCCTCGGCATACTCCCCAAACAGCCCCGCCACAGCCGGCACCTCCGACCCCGCCAGCAGCCTCGCCACCGCCTCATTGATCGGATCCTTATTCTTCTCCAACCACCCCGCCGTGCGGTACTCCACCGCCCCCGCATAATGGTCCACCACGAACCCCGCGCCGAAGCGCGTCATCCGGAGCTTCGCCGACCCCGAGTGTCGCTCCTGCGCCGCGCCACCCCGCGCGCCCTTGGGCACTTCCCATAGACTCTGGACTTTCTCGGTAAAAGTGAGGTCGGTGGCGCGGGGCATGATGCACTCCTCGTCGAGGAGGGAGAGGATACCGACGGGCTGGGAGGACTCGATGAGTTCGATGGTGGGTTGGAGGTCGAGGCCGAAATTGAGATAGTCCCATTCGATGCCTTCGCGAGCGTACTCTTCTTGCTCGAGGGTGAACATGTGGAAGTTAAAGAACTGTTATTCTCGTCAGCCACACCCCACAAACCCCCATCCCGCACATGAACTCACCTGCTGAAGCTTCTCATTCGTAAAGTTGATGAGCAGCTGCTCATAACTATTCTCCTCAAAGATCTCAAAACCCGCAATGTCCAGCACCCCAATCGACAGCGCCTTCGCACTCGGCCGATCCAGCGCCGTATTTATCCTCTCCACCATCTTCCCAAACGTCTTCTCATACATAAACTTGCACAGCGCCCCCAACTCCTCCTCCGCCTGCTTCTTCGTCCTCGCGTTGGTCACCCACTCGCGCCCCGCGCGGACTTTGGGCTGGAGCACGGATTTCGTGAATTCCTTGACGGACACGCCGAGGAGGTGGCATATCCTGTCTGCGACGGGCTGGGTGGATGGGGGGAGGAAGGCTTGGTCGGTGGAGGAGCCGGTGAGGAGGAGGTTGCCGATGTGGAGGATGACGGCGGGGATGCGGAAGAGCTCGAATTGCTCGGATTCGGTGAAGCCGACGACTCCGAGGGCGTCCTGAGGGGGTCGTCAGCTGGGTACCTCGTTGGGTTGTAGCTGTAGGCTCACCTTGAGCAACCGCCACTCCGACAGGTCGTCCACCCCATCAATCTGCAGCCTCGTCTTGTTGAGGAACGCATACTTCTCCGGCCCTCCTTCCAGCAGCAATTTCTCTGCCCACCACATCAGCTCCCTGGTCACTCTGCCCACATTCCACAAGACTCACCTCCAAGCCTCCCCTCCTTCGCGCCCTTGAGCAGCTGATAAAACACATGAAACCCCCTCTCCCCTTCCGCCCGCGCCGTCACCCGACTCTTCTCCAGTAAATACCAATCAATGTTCGCACCCGCGATCGCCCCGGCGGGTGAGAAGAAGATCCTGATAAACTTGCCGAACCGACTCGAGTTGTTATTCCGCATAGTCTGGGCGTTACCGAACGACTCGAGGATCGGGTTGGCTTGGAGGATCTGCTGTTCCAGCAGGCCGAGGGCGGCGTCGCCGCCGGCGGCCCCGCCAGTAGAGAGGACCGAGAGGTCCCCGGCGTCTTTGCCTTTGAAGCTGGATGAGCGGGGGAGGCCTGTGGCAGGCGCTTGGGAGATGGATTTGGAGCGGACGAGGGAGGAGGAAGAGGATGAGGTGGAGAGGGGGACGGTGGAGGATGCGATGGCTGCGAGGTACTGGATGACCTTCTTGGTGTTTTCAGTCTTGCCTGCGCCGGATTCTCCCCTACGAGTGAGCAGTCGGCAGGTCAGCGCGCACCTCTCATCTGAGAGAGCAGGTCACCTACGTGATGAGAATACTCTGGCTCTCCCTCTCCTCGCCGATCTGCTGCCAAGCGCGCTCGGCGACGGCAAAGATATGCGGGGGGTTCTCTTCTCTCCGCCGGGTGCGGTACTGCGCGACGACCTTGGGGGTGTAGATGGGTAGTGGCCGGTACGGGTTGAGCGAGATCAAGAAGAGGCTACGGGGGTGTCAGCTGGTTCACGTCCAAGGGTTGAGATTAGCTGGCGTACCCAGAATACGTCTACGAGTTGACACCGTCAGCACGCACTATCTATCTGGATGTGCGAGCACTCACGTAGATCCCCCCAGCAGTATATCTCGTCTTCAGATTATTGATCACGCTCGCCTCATTCAAATGCGTTAGATCCGCAATATCCTCCACCCCATCAAACTGCGGCGGGTTCATCGGGCTCAACTGCCAGAAGGGAACCGTCCGAACCTCTCCGGTAGTGGAGATCTGCACCTCGGCAGTGGCGTCCGGGTTGGCATCATCGCCGGATTGGGAGCGGATCCAGCAGGGGAGGAAGCCCTCAACGGGGTCGGGGAGCCACATGCGCCTGGGGAGGGCGGAGGGCGGGGGGTCGTAGGGGTAGGAGGAGGGGAGGTAGGCGGTGAGGCGGGTGAGGGAGACGAGGCGGTCCATCGTGGTGTGGTGTGCGAGGGAGAGGACGGATGCACGCGTTGGCGAGCGGTGGTGTTTGTTTATTCGGTCGTGATGGTGTTGAAGATAGGTAGTGGCGGTGATGACAAGTGAAGTGACAGCAACAACATCAGCAACGGCGGTGACGCTGTCTTCGACGCTGAGCTGCTTACCTCTTCTCGTTGAAATCGGCCTGCGCCGCTGCGAGGGCTGCCACATCACGGCTGTCCCTGTTTGCGCGGCGCTGGAGCTGGGAGGGGTCCATGTTTCGGGTGGGCGGTACGGGGCCCTCGGAGCGAAAGGACGGGGGTGGCAAGGGTTGTTGTGTTGTGTTGATCGATGGGTGGTGGTTGCCGGCTGCCGGGGTACTTTGTATGTATGGCCGGGTATGCTATACAGCTGCTGTGGCGTGCACAGTATGCTATATGCTACTTCTTCTGCTGACTCCGCTGAGGATATACGGTATATAGAAGCAGCGACGACGAGATGAAGGCATATGCACTGGCCTCTGTGTTGTCGCCAGAGCCCAGACGCGTCAAGCAACAAGCACCCAGCGCGTAAAATCACAGGTGCCACACCCCTATAACCCCGCCACCCGCCGGCGTTATCCCGCGGTTAGTGCTCTCCAGCCGGTGCTCTGCTTCTTGGGCTCGCTCCATGTCCTCTTCCTCCTCCAGCTACCTCCTATTATCTACCACAACCACCTACAACCACCCCCGCTCGTACTCACCCCGCAACAGAGTACGGCCGCTGCCACAGCCACCAGCTACCAACAACAACCACTCTACTACACCAACCACTCACCGCCGCTATCTACCCATTGTCCTCCACTCTCACTCCTCTCCCACATCAAGTCCAGCACCGCCTACGCTGGTTCCTCACCCGACTACTTGACTCACCACAGGGTCCATCTACCCACATAACACATACCTAAGCACTCCACACCACCCCTCTTCTCACCATGGCTTCCTCCTCAACGTAAGTTGTCCGATCGACATGGAAAACCGACAGCCCAGCTGACGCCCCACAGATCCCACGAGGAGTGGAAGCAGGGCCTCGTTGCCCCTCCCAAAGACTTCCGTCCCCAAACAGAGGTCCGCTGTCACGTAATCCACATATACGACCCAAGCTGACTCCTCTGCTAGGACGTTACCGCTACCCAAGGCTCCAAGTTCGAGGACTTTGGGCTCCGCCGGGAACTGTTGATGGGCATCTACACTGCCGGCTTTGAGCGACCGAGTCCGATCCAGGAGCAGGCGATCCCGATGGCGTTGACTGGGCGGGATATCCTTGGTGCGTTGCGGTGTGGCTTATTGGCGGGCGTGGGTCAGGTACGAGGCGGGGCTTACAGGTTGCGTGTTGGGTAGCCCGGGCAAAGAACGGTACTGGAAAGGTGAGCTCGCAGCCGAGGCGATAACGATGGCCGAGTTGACCCCCCCTCGCAGACCGCATCATTCATAATCCCCACCCTCAACCGCGTCAACACCGCCTACTCCCACATCCAAGCCCTCATTCTCGTCCCCACCCGAGAACTCGCCCTCCAAACATCCCAGGTCTGCAAGACCCTCGGCGCCCACATCCCGGGCCTCCAAGTCATGATCACCACCGGCGGCACCACATTACGCGACGACATCCTCCGTCTCCAGCAGCCCGTGCATATCCTCGTCGGCACACCCGGAAGGATCCTGGACCTGGGTGGGAAGGGGATCGCGAATTTGAACAAGTGCGGGATGTACGTGATGGATGAGGCGGACAAGCTGTTGAGCGAGGATTTCATGCCGGTGATTGAGCAGACGCTCGCGTTGTGCCCGCAGGAGAGGCAGGTGATGCTCTTCTCGGCGACGTTCCCTTGGACCGTCAAGGAGTTCTCTGTGGGTTACAGCTCGATCGCACGTGAGCATGATCAGCTTGAGCTGACGCCCCGGGCAGGACAAGCACATGGTGCAACCATACGAGATCAACCTCATGGACGAGCTCACCTTGAAGGGTGTGACTCAGTACTATGCCTATGTCGAAGAATCCCAGAAGGTCCACTGTCTCAACACCCTCTTCTCCAAGGTACGTCTGCCCGAGGACATGTAATGCACGCCGAGCTGACCACCGCCCAACCCCCCCGCGCAGCTCCAAATCAACCAATCCATCATCTTCTGCAACTCCACCAACCGCGTCGAGCTCCTCGCCAAAAAAGTCACCGAGCTCGGCTACTCGTGCTTCTACTCGCACGCCAAGATGCAGCAGGCGCACAGGAACCGAGTCTTCCATGACTTTAGGAACGGGATGACGAGGAACCTGGTGTGCTCGGACTTGTTGACGCGAGGTATCGACATCCAGGCGGTGAATGTGGTGATCAACTTTGATTTCCCGAGGACGGCAGAGTCGTATCTTCACAGGATGTGAGTGCTTTGCCAGGAGGGGTGGTTGGTCGTGGCTGACGGGAATGGTGTATAGTGGTCGTTCCGGGCGTTTCGGCCACTTGGGTCTCGCCATCTCCCTCCTCACTGTTAGTATAACGTTCACCCAGGCAGCCCTTCTCCCGCCCTGATGGCCAAATACTAACCGCCCCCCGCTCTCGCACAGCTCGAAGACCGCCACAACCTCTACCGCATCGAGTCCGAGCTCGGCACCGAGATCGCCCCCATCCCAGCGGTCATCGACCCCGTGCTGTACGTCGCCCCTTCCATCGTCGAGGAAGAGCCCCAGTCGCCTCCCCCGCCTGCGCGGGCACCCGCGCCCAAGCAGATCGCCCAGGCGCCGCCCACACAGCGCGAGGGGTCTTACGGCCAGCAGGGGCAGGCGCAGGCGCAGGCGGCTAGATCACCTCTCCCGCCTAACCCCAGCGCGCAAGCCGCGCAGAGCCCCGCGGAGGTGTCTACCCCCCCTCAATCACAAGGGCAGGGGCAGAATGGCCGACGGCCGAACCCCAACTCGGCTGGGTCAGCCAACTCGGGACAGCAGGGGCAGAGGGGTACGCCGGGGAGCGGGGGCGGGAGGAGCCAGGGGAGCGCGGGTGGGCAGAGCGGAGGGCAGGGGACACCGAGGGGCGGAAGGGGAGGGAGGGGTGGACGGGGTGGGGCTGCTGGGCAGGGGCAGGGGCAGGGGCAGGGGCAGGCGCCGGTGGCGCAGGCTTAGGCGAGTTTGTGGTGGGTGGAAGAATAGGAGCGGTTTGAGGTGTGGGATGTGAGGCGTGAGGGGGCTTGAGGGTCGGGCGGTGTGTATCTGGAAGCTGGGAGGTGTCGGGCGGTTGAGGCTGAGTGGAACTCACAGCGCAGACTGGAGGAGAAACCTGGTGCATGTGAGAAGGCTAGAGACGGGAGACGAGAGACGAACGGGGGGCGCGGGCGTATCGCGCGAGACGGAGATGGCGAGAAGAAGAAACAAAGAACGAGGAGGAAAGAAGAACATTGTTGGGACGAAGAAGCAAACAAATGGGGGGAGGGGGATGAGCTCGAGATTCAACTTTCGAGCGGTGGGGGAGTGAGCAGCGAGCGAGGCGAGGAAGTTGGGGTGGATGGAGGATGGGGGTTTGCGGTACCACGTAGACACGGAAGCTCCTAGGCCATAGGTGTGGATGATGTACTGCGCTATCGCGATTGGGGGCCGCCTGCCTCTTCTGGGTGGGGTTTATTTGGTGCTGGATGGATCGTCGAGGGTGACGCGGGCGATGATGGAAGGAAGAGAAGAAGGTCACAAGACAGTTCTCGCTAGACCCAGCCATCAGATCGTCAGCTGCCACAGCTGTCAAGCAGTGGGGGTAGCAAGTGATTGTCGCGTCGACATCGGCTTGGCTCCTTTTGGGGCGCTAGCGTAGATGGCCCATCAGCAGTGATCATGATGGCCATAATTGCCTCTTGCACCACTGGGTCGTCTTCGTCCTCATGTCTGTCTTCGAGGTGGCTGCTCGCTGAAGCTACCGCCGGGTGGATAGTAGTAGTAGTAAACGGCCTAGCCTCGTTTATCGATCATCACTGCATGCCATACTACATACACCATACACTGCTTAAAGGCGGCGATGCTGTGCAGAGCCCAACATCTGCTGATGCCCTCGAGTCGTCGAGTCATGATACAGCTCGAAGACGACGAGGACAGCGGGTAAAGCCAAGCGCGGATTGCCGGGCTCGCTGCTGTCCTTTGTGGGATCGATAATACCGTCGGCTGTGGCTTGTGGTGGCGCATGTTCCATCATACTATATACAGCATCGACGAGTGAAGGGAGAAGAGATGCATTCCCACGAGCAGGGGGATGGTGTTCAGACGATACATAGAGAAGATAGCGAAGCATAGCCGGTTGCAGCAGGATGACGTGACTGATACGATCGATAGCACCTGCGCCTGATTCGATTGGGCCAGCCACCACCGACTGACTCGTCCCTGCAGCCACAACCGTCCGTCACGAGAGCTAATGCTTGATATTTATATGGTTCTCTGAACTTCTTCTGCTTCTTCTTCAAACCCCCACTCGCATCTTGCTACATATACCGCACCCCAACTCACGCAAGGTGACGAGAGACAGAGCTACCTACGGCTACTAGCTCCGGCGGCAGATTCCACGCCATCACATCACATCTCCCCACGCGCCACGCGCACACCATCATCCCTCCCCAACAACCGCATCCTCCTCCATCCATCTCTCTTGCCACCCACCCCCGCGTATACATACACCCCACCTATACCATAACCATATCCACAGCACACCAAGCACCACGCCCCACTCCACCCCTTACGCGCTCCCCGCACCCTCCTTCTTGCTCCCTTTCACCCCCGCCCCCTTGCCCATCACGCTTTACGTCCTCTCACCCCGAGGCTCGACACCACGCGTACAATCCTCCGTCCACCCCAACTGTCGGGACAAACGAACGCCGCACCCCGTCCGTCGTCAACCGTCACTAGAACAAAGACCGCCCGCCATCAACCGGGTCCTTCGTCTCACCCCCTCCCCCCGAGTCTACCTTGGGTGTCGCCTTGCTGCTCTTGGATAACAACCTCGCGACCTCGCACACCAGCCAAGACACGCGTTGGAAACTGCGGTAGACCACGATTGTCACGCTCTGATCGTGAAGTGCTGCATATCGTTGAGGTTTTTCCCTCTGCTGCTCATCTAGCACTCACCACCTCTCCCACCGCACGTTGGCCTAGTGCCAAACACTCCCTTACCTCCCACCCAGCGCGTACGACCCGTACGCCCAACACAAGACAGCCCAATGTCCGTCCCCCTCCCCTCCCCCTCACCGCTTTCCCCCGCCCCGCCCCCCTCCGGCGGCGGCGCCACCGCCAAACCCATCCCCTCCTCACGCTCGCGCCCTACACCCATCTCCATCGGCGCGCACTCCCCTTCCTCTCCTGGTGCTATCGGCACCGGCGCCGGCACGGGCGGTGGTGCGGGCGCGGGCGCGGGGTCACTCAAGTATCGTGCGCCCTCCTCGATCGGGAGGAGTTTTCACGATGATAACTGGCGGGACAGGAGCCCCGCACCGGGGAGCCATGTTGGGAATGGGAATGGGAGCGTTAGCGCTGGCCCGGGAGGTATCGCGCAGAGCCTGGGGAACGGGAACGGCGGGAGAGGGCCTGAGAGGACGGTGGGGTTCGAGAAGCGCGGAGACGCAGCGAGTGCGCGCGGGGGCAGTCTTGGAGGAGGAGGGGGCGGGGGTGGTGGGGTAGGGAGTGGGTTGACGAGGGAGAAGGAGAAGGATAAGAAGGATGAGAAGGATGCTGATGGGAAAGGTGAGTCTGCGGAGGGGTAGCGAAGTGAGGGTATGAGGTTAGCTGACGATAGGGCGGACTAGCAGCGGCGCTGAGCCACGTGCCGTGTCGGTTCTTCAAGGCGGGCGCTTGTACCGCCGGCGATAGCTGCCCGTTCTCTCACGCCGCCCCGGACTGTGAGTAGAATGAAGTAGGGCGTGGAGGTATGGGGCTGACGGTCTGGTGCAGCTGCGAAGAGGGAGATCTGCCAGTGGTTCTTGAAGGGTAACTGCAAGTTTGGGCACAAATGTAAGTCCCAGTGACGTCGCCATTCGGCCCCAGCTGACCTACTATCTCCCCAGGCGCGCTCGCGCACGTCCGCCCCGGCGAGCCCATGTCGATGGACCGCAAGAACAAGAAGGCCGCCCAGCTCGAAGCGCGAGCCGAGTCCGCCCCGAACGGCTCTGCCAGCCTCGGCAGCAGCCTCGGTAACTCTGCCTCCAAGCGCCCTCCTTCCGCCCTCCCTGTCGGTTCGTTCGGCCATGGTTCGCACGGGCACGGTCACGCGCACTCTCACGGGCAAGGCCACGGCCACGGGGACGAGACGGGTGCTAGCCCGGTGCCGATCCGCTCGGCGTTGTCGTCTTCATTGGCGAGCCCCCCCACGGGCCGGATCACCGCGTCGTCCCCTCTGAGGGAGCCGTTTGGCCCGCCCTCGGGTGGGCTGGCGAATAGCCCGTCGACGGGGTTCGCGGCGCACCCGCGCTCGGCGCATCCGGCGTTTGCGTCGAGCCCCAGCAGGCCCTCACCCCTTAGCGCGTCGTTCGGTACGGCAGGGAACGGGCTGGCGCTGGGTGGTGTGGGTGTGGTTGGTGGTGGGGCAGGTTCGGGCAGCGTGCCCGCGCCATTGTCACTCAAGAACAGCATGGGCAACCCCCTCGGCTCGCCCCTCCGCCCACCCGTCACTGCCGCCCCAGCCTTCTCATCCTCCTTCTCCCAGGCTACCGTCCCCCTCGACCGCGCCCCCGCGCAACCAGTACCCCTCTCCGCGAGCTTTGCCGGCCCAGGCGACAACGCCTCCAGCTCCTTACACAAATCAATTTGGGCGCGTTCTGACGTCCCCGCGGAGCCTCTTTCCCCGCGCCGCCCTATCCCTAGGAGCGGGTCCCGCCGCGAGGACGTGTTTGTCGATGAGGACGATCATGGGGAGGAGTTCCTCCCTTCGAGCCTTTCAGACCTGCTCACCCCGCTCGAACGAGCTCGCCGGATGTCCCGCCGCGACTCGCAAGACTCCTCCTACTCCCCATCCCGCGCGGCGTTTGCCGCCCAAGCACCCCCGCCTCTCTGGGGTGGCGAGCGCCTCGCCCAGAGTGCCGGCGCGACGATGGGCCCGAAGGGGTTCTTGCAAGGGCTCTGGTCGGCCGACGGGGAAGACGCGCGCAAGGCGCCTGGCCCGCATGGACACGACTTCTCGTTCGGACCGGCGACGGCCCAGCCTGCTGGACCAAGGACGTCGTTGCTCACGCAGCAGCGTTCCCCTACATCTCCTTCGACGAGCCCGATCGGCCAGGGCTCTGGCTCCATCGGCGATCGCTTCGCCGGGCTCGGCAACGGCGCCGCCCCCGGCCCCCACCCCCCTGCTGGAGCAGAACCATACCTCCGCAACCTGGGCGACCCCGATTCCCCCTCTTCCCGCGCACTGAAGGAGCACGCTCCAGGCCAGAGCTTGCCTGGCGGGCTGGCGAGCGCGCTTTCGAGGTTGCATCTGCGTGGGCCGAGGTCGCCTAGTGGGTTGAGTGCGGGCGGTGTGGGGGCAGCGTGGGGTCAGGCTGGGGCGGAAGGGGAAGGGGAGGGAGAGGCAGAGGGGGGCAGGACGCCGAGGAGGGAGGAGCACGATGAGGGGCTGTTCGCCATGGACGGCTGATCGTCTCTTTGTATCTGCTTCCTCTTCGGATGGTTTTGGTGCACGCTGAAAAGAAAAGAGAACGGTGTCTCGCCTGGTTGGATGACGAGGGGAGGGAGCTGTACAGATACAGTGATAGCCGGATAGATTTTTTGGGGTCTTGGTAGTGGGACGAGGAGGTTGTAGGGGATGAGGAAGGGGAGCAGCGAAAGAAGAAGAAGCTAAAAAAAGACGCAGACGCTGTAAAAAAGTCGCATAGCTTGAAGCACCAAAGTATCTTATGAACATCGTTACCCTTCCTGACGACGTCTGGTGTTGAGCGAGGGCGAGGGGAAGAAGCTGGGAGGTGCTGGCTCATGGAATGTTGATTGCATTGCGCGTGCGTATAGAATGACCTGCTTGACCAACCTGGCGAATGCTACAATAATGCTTGCGACTACAGACATCATCTAGTCGTCTACTTATAACCCCTAAACCCACCCCCCCTATAGTATACCGACTGCGTGGATACAATCACCATTTGCCTACTCAAACAACTCCTCCCCCCAACCTAGTACCTCCCCATCCTAGCACTCAGAACACCCAACGAAACCTCCGGCAAATCCTTCTCCTCTTCATCCCCCACTCCGACCCAAAGCTCCTCCCCGCGCCCCGGCTCGCACGGCATCGCAATCATAACCCCAACCGTAAACTCTTCCCCCGGCTGGGGGATGTTCCAGCTCGGCGTCGTGCGAGGGATCCCGCCGCCAGCAGTAGCGTTGCGGTTGAGCCCCGGGCGCTGGGGTTGGGCGGGAGGCGGGCGAGGTGGGTGGGGTTGGGCTACGTACCCGCGGGTGGAGAACATTGCGCGGAAGTAGGAGCCGGGGGTCATGGGGGGTAGGGTGATGGGTGGTGGGGGAGGTGGGGGGATGGGTTGGGTCGTAGAGGTGAGGAGGGTGAGGGGCTTTATACGGGGAAAGAGTTAGTGGTCGGCAGCTTTCATTGAAGGGCTGTGGTAACCACTTACGGTCAGCCCATCCCAGCTTTCATGCCCAGCGAGCAACTCCTCCTTCTCCCCATCCCTCATCCACCCTTCCTCCTTATCCCTCACCATAACCCCCTCCCACAAACTCGGCATCACCCCCACCTTTTTCTCCTTCTTCGCCCTCCCTCCCCTTCCACGCGGTAGCAACCCCAGAGCAGCCGCCGCATCGGTGGGTAAAGGCTGGCCTTGGCGGAGGGCTTCCTCGACGCGGCGCTGGAAGCGACGGCGGAGGACGTAGGCGCGGAGGACGAGGGCGGCGGAGATGAGGGCGAGGACGACGATGGTGATGAGGAAGGTGAAGAGGTAGAGGGATGTTGAGCTAATGGGTAGGAGGGTTGGTCAGTACTTCAACGATGAACGGAAGAGTGACTTAGGGTCGGCCGTAAGCGGTGTGGGATGCGTGATTGCATCATGGCGAGAAGGTGAGAGGGACACCCATGTCAGATGACAGCCGGAATTGCACCTTCACCACCCAATGCACACACAGCCACATCAAGCCCACCACCACGCAGAAAGAGCACGTTGACTCACCCTCCGCCGCCAGAGCCAGTATACACCGGTGAGGCCGTTTGGCTATCGCCGCTAGACGTGGCAGAGGCACTACTCGACGTGCTAGACGATCCATTTAGGGGGACGATGACGTCCTGCCGAGGAATGATGGGCATGGTGAGGTGGTTTGCAAAGAGGCGAGAAAGCGATGAAGGAGGTCGATGGTCCGGAGGAGGCCGATAAGAAGTTGACCGTGGGCGATCGGGCAGCGATTTAGCTGAAGTTCTTGGTTGAGTAGTCTGTTCGGCCGCTTGAGCTGTGCAGTCACTCTGTATGCTGCTTGAGTCCTTAAGCTCCTTGACGGAGAAGAGAGGCAATGAAAGAGAGACGGCCTCGTATGCTCTTCGCCTTCTCGTCCTTCGTTAGTCCGCCTTCTTGGCTCGGCCAGCCACCAGAGAAGTCCAGTCGCCGGGTGTCTCGGCGCGATCCCCGGCCATCAGCGGCCATCCCCGCTCCCCATGCTGCTTACATAAGCAAGTCAATGGCCGAAGGGCGGACGCGTTCGTGCTCGGCACCAGGCTATTCTTGAAGCTTGGAGAATGGATAAGATTGTGCCGAATCTGCTTGTTGAAAGCAACAGTTCACGAAACATACAGCTCTCCAGCAGCAAACACCACCAACCCGACTATCTGAGCACCACAAGGACACAAACGGGGATATACCAGAGCAACATGGCGTCTGTCAAAATCTTCAGTCTTGCTGTCAAGGTAAGTCCACCGCACCTTCTCGGTCAACGGCTGGCACGCGCTGCCATTATATAGCGCATCTCCTGCTTGAGCCGTCCCAAAAGTACATCATGTACACACTACGAGCAGTGCTAACGTATGGACTCAGACGCTCGCCAAGCCTATTGCCAACACGATGAAAGCCCAAGCTACCCAGTGAGCTCTTTTTCCACATGCACTCGCGACTACGCCAGGAGCTAACCACGTTGAGCAGACACGAGACGTTCCGGAATATCTGTATCGGGCTGGCTCAGAGAATGCATCGGACAGAGGCGCGGATGCGGATGGGGCTGTTGAACCAGGAGGCGGGGAACGTCAAGCCGCTGAATGATACAAGGTGCGTTTGCGATGTATTTGTATCTCCCTGGCCAACCTCTCGTCCCCAGAAGACGATACATGCACGCGGGGTACTAACTAACGCCCCGCTACCTACAGAGCTATCCAAAACGGCGCAACAACACTAGCAGAAACTTTCCTCTTCCTAGTCGGCGTCAGCCTGATCGCAGGCGAATCAGTACGGTCCTCGCGCAAAGAGGGGAAACGGCGGGATAAAGTGCAAGATCGGCTGGAGGGGTTGGAGGAGGAGGTGAAGCGGTTATCGGAGATGCTGCAGGCGAAGCAGGCGGAGGAGATGGAAGGAGTGGAGGCAATACGGCAGCGGTGAGGGTGTTGCTTGTCTGTCAGTAGAGTGAGGTTGGGCCAAGCTGATGGTGTGCATGGCAGGAGCGAGGATATGGAGAAGGTGCTGAGCACGGTGGTGAACAACGGGCTGAAGGCTGGATGGATGTCGCTGGGCCACAAGGAGAGCGAGGTGCTGCAACTACTGGAGACGTTGCCGCCGACTGCGGCGGGAGGGTCAGACGCCGGAACTGGGTCGGGTGAGACATGAGAGTGAAACCTCCGCTGGGTATGCTTTCATCTGGTGGCAGGGTGGCTGGGGTAGATGATAGATAGAATTACAATAATTCAGTGGCTGGTGTTCATTGCATTGCATGGCGTTTGAAAGACTGCGGTTGGTCGTTGAGAGCAGTGTGGTCTGTGGATGACGCTGGGGTGAGTCGCTGTGCTCGCATGGCCAGAAGAAGGATCGATCGATGGAATGCAGGGAGGAAGGCCAGGGAGGTGCGCCGCTGACGCTCTCGAGGCGGGGTGCCACAGTCGAAACGCCGGGGAAAGGCAGTCACCGCCGGATCCCACGCGCCTCGTTGCCCCTGCCCGCCTGCCTAACTGGGCCATTCCAGCACTCGGTCCCGCCGCCAGCAGCAGATCCATCCAGCATCCAGCAGCTCATCCTCTCGCCTCGCCTCATACTCTCTTGCCGGCATACCTACTCTTCCTCACACACCCATCTCCTTTCACAGCCACCTTCCACGCCCACTCCACAGCACAGAAAGGATACCGCCCCCGCATTTCACCCGCCCGCACCCCCTGCCCCCCGCCAGAGGTCAGTACCCGCCATCGCTTCCACCCGTAACCAACGTCCCCCAGAGCCCAGATTCCAGGGAACCTCCGAGCACCGTGCTGACTCTCACTCGCGCTGTTTCCACCACACCCATCCCTCCTCCGCACTGCATCTACCACCGCCATCCACCATCCTCCTCTCTACCCTCCCAACCCCCCATCCAATCGCAACCTCGCAAACGCAGCCACCCAGGTCTAGCCAGCTTAGAGCAACCACCATGGCTGACTTTGTTAAACTTTCCATCTTTGGTACCGTAAGTGCCTCTCCTCAGGTCCTCTTCGTACTTCCCCCTCCGGCCTCCCGCATACATACCACCACGTCGGCGCGGAGGGGCATCCTCCCCCGAGCGCGCACTCGTCTCTCGTCGCGGGATGGTCAGAAACGGGGCGTGAGAACGCACCGGCGCGATAAGCTGAGGACGGGAAATGAGGATCGGTGAACGGCGCTGACGAAGGGCGTGTTTTCGATCGGCGGTGGCAACGTACAGGTGTTCGAGGTCACCACTCGTTATGTCGACCTCCAGCCTGTGGGCATGGGCGCTTTCGGTCTCGTCTGGTGCGTTTGCGTCTCTTTTTTTTATTTTTTTTTTAACTGGCTGTTTTCGCATGCGCGGCCAATCGTGGAAGATCGTCGCGCTAACATGCTCCGCGTTTACCCTCTCCTGTCCCTTCAACTTTCTTTGCTTGCCCTATTCGCCCTTGCCTCCCCGATCTTCGCTACCACATGCTTCCCCGACTCTCCGACATGATCCGCCGCTTCTCCCAATCCATCCACCTGCACCCACTCTTGACGCACGGCGACGATGCAGCTCGGCAAAGGACCAGCTGTCCGGCACGTCCGTCGCCATCAAGAAGATCATGAAGCCCTTCTCCACGCCCGTCCTCTCCAAGAGGACCTACCGTGAGCTCAAGCTGCTCAAGCACTTGAGACACGAGAACATCATCTCCCTCAGCGACATCTTCATCTCCCCGCTCGAGGACATGTGAGCTACCACCCACTGTTCACGATGTCTCGTCGGGACCCAGCTGACACGTCCCCGCGCCCGCGCAACAGCTACTTTGTCACCGAGCTCCTCGGTACCGACCTCCACCGTCTCCTCACCTCCCGCCCGCTCGAGAAGCAGTTCATCCAGTACTTTTTGTACCAGATCCTCCGTGGTCTCAAGTACGTCCACTCGGCCGGTGTCGTTCACCGGGACTTGAAGCCGTCCAACATTCTTGTCAACGAGAACTGTGACTTGAAGGTGAGTTGGGTGCTTGAGCGTGGGCGTGTGGGCGAAGGTGGGGTCGGGTGGGCTACGTCAGCAGCCTGAGGCGGGGTGCTTGCGCAAGAGAAGACGACGCATGGACAGCAGCTGACGACTTGACGGTAGATCTGCGACTTTGGTCTTGCGAGGATCCAGGACCCCCAGATGACGGGTTACGTCTCGACGAGGTACTACCGTGCCCCCGAGATCATGTTGACATGGCAAAAGTACGACGTCGCAGGTAAGTTCTCTACCATGTCTCCTGTAGTAATTGTCTGCAACTAGCTGACATGAATGGCGCGGAACAGTGGACATCTGGAGTACCGGGTGTATCTTTGCAGAGATGCTGGAGGGGAAGCCGTTATTCCCGGGGAAGGACCGTGAGTCTTGCGTGGACACAGGGGGAGTCACGAGCTACGGCCAGGGGCTGACGGGGGACCGTGCGCACAGACGTCAACCAGTTCTCGATCATTACCGAGCTGCTCGGTACCCCTCCCGACGATGTCATCCAGACCATCGCCAGCGAAAACGTGAGCTGCTCTCTGCGTAAGAAAGTTCGATTTATGGCAGCTGACGGTGGACCACTTGCAGACCCTTCGATTCGTGCAGAGCTTGCCCAAGCGAGAAAAGGTGCCCTTCTCTACCAAGTTCCCCAACGCGGACCCCATGTGTAAGCTACCATGCCCATCTAGTATTGAATGACGTGTGAAGCTGACACTCCCATCTCCCCAGCCTTGGACCTCTTAGAGAAGATGCTCGTGTTCGACCCCCGCACCCGTATATCCGCCGCCGAGGGCCTGGCCCACGAGTACCTCGCGCCGTACCACGATCCGACAGACGAGCCCGTCGCGGCCGAGGTGTTTGACTGGAGCTTCAACGATGCGGACTTGCCGGTGGATACTTGGAAGGTGATGATGTATAGCGAGATTCTGGGTGAGTCTCTTGATCCCACTCCGCGGTCGGTGGAAGACGAGGAGAGACGCTGACAATGAGATGCGGTGCTATGATAGACTTCCATAACCTCGGGGACATCTCGCAAAACGAGGCGGAGGGGCCGGTGACTGGCGAAGTGGCCGCCGCTGCCCCTGCGTCTTAGAGCGTGACGCGCGTTGGCGGTGGCGGTGGTGAGGCATGAGGGCGGCGGGGGCAGTGGTGGCAGGGGGGCGGGGAGTGGGCCACGGTGATGATGGTCCGTGGCGAAGCGCTTGTGAAGTCAGAAGTCAAGAGGTGCAAGAGCAGAGAAAAGGAGGCGGGATGGGGCTGGCACGCGGGAGGGCACAGTGCGTGGCGGCAATGAATTCTCGGTCTCTTTCATCACCAATTCACCACCCAACCATCACACAAACTCGACCACTTCTCATCCACCACACCTCCTCGACACTCCTCATACTTCCTCGGCCTTCTGGCCTTCACCTTCATTGGATAATTTTCGGTTTTCAAGGGTTCACATATCCGGTAGCTCATGACATCCCTTCTTTCCTCTCCTCCCCCCACCCCTATATTTCTTTCACTCCCGTTCTTTCTTTACTTCTCATTTTGCAATGTTTAGAGTTCTTCTGCATCCCGTATCTGTTTCGGTAGTTTCTTGCCATTTCTACGTATCTACAAAGCTGGCGGTGTGGAGGCCTCCCCAGGTGGTGTGGTGGTGTCAAAAGAGGATGACAGCAGGAGGGGGGGGGGCGGGGATGATAAAGCTGTAGTGCACTTTTGGAAGAAAGAAAGAGATGAAAGCTGAGATACATACACGCATCGACTGGCCCGTCTCGTCATGGACCATTATGCTGGGCTGCCGTGCATGTCTGATAGCGGGGAAGTCGACAGATGATCCCCTTTTTTTCTTGAAGACTGATCAGCGCGTTGAGAGCCGTGTCCGGACACGTCGCACGCGAAATAACCGGACCCGGGTGACGCGACTTCCGCCTTCCTCACGACGGCGACGATTCACTATCTTTCATATCTTCCTCTTTGTCCTTGCTCCCTCTCACAATCCACTACTATCCCCTCTGCCCAACATACGCTACTGCCTACCGCGCCGGCTGTGGTACCTATCTCAAACCTCCCATCCAATCGCCTTGAATCATGCCTGCGGGAGACTTCTCTTCCGGCTTGGAGGTAGGTCGCGTCGTCTCGCGCGCTCGTGATCTCTGCCCTTGACCTTGATAACCCGCTGTATTCACCACCATGATAAGAGTGACGGTGGCTTATCCCCTTCTTCGGCTCCTAGGTCTGGGTTGAGACCAAGGACGGCGGTGTCAGACTCAGTGAGTCGGCTGGCTGGGCGAGCATCACCCCTCGCTGCCACTTCATCGTTCATACTGATCTCTCCGTGCACCCCAGACGAGTATCAAGTTGAGCATCAGCGGCCATCGGCATCATCGGCTCACAAGGGGAGGACGACGTGCTATCTGGAAACCACCGACGAGGTCAGTTCGCCTGTTGTCGCCGGCGCACACGGTAGGTCGCTGATGCCATTCCCGCCTTGCAGCCATTCATCATCTGCATCAAGCGGAATCAAGCGTGGAGCCAGGGGTACGACTGGCAGATCAATCACACGATCGATGGTGCTTCCCAGATGTTGGCGTATCTTAAAACGGCCGAAAACCCCGGAAAGTTCAAGCGGATTGTCGAAAAAGTCGACGGGGTGATGTGCGAATCAGACCTTGTTTTCAGCCCTCTGGTGAGCTTCTGGTGATGGCCGATGAATCGCGGCGGTTCGAGGGACTCATGCAGCGATATGCACAGGCGACGACAGATGATCCCGACAAAGTCAATATGTCGGCCGAGGACATGAAAAACTGTGGCGTTATCGAAATCTCGCTCTCATTCGGAACTTATGTCAAGACTTCCTCCGGTGCGTACGATACTATGAGTCTGAAAGCAGGGGTTGCTCATGAGAAGGCGAAGAAGTGAGTCCAATCTGCCCGTAACACTGGCGTATAGCAAACGGTCTTAACGGCCTTCTTCTACCGCAGGCTCGCTCAATCCATCAAGTAGGTGGCGGCAAACGCTTACTTTCGGGAATCCTCTGCGCAGCAAGTTGACGGCTGTAACAACAGGCCGGCGAATCGTAGACCCATGGCGAACACTGTGACCGACAGATAGACGTTTCATGGGTCCCATGTTGGGCGAGATCGCTACTCGTTTGTTTTCAACGCAAGTTCACCTGGGTCTGCTCGCTGCTGGAGCGTGTTTTTGCTGACATGATATGATGGACTGGTAGTATCGCTCTCGCGCCATGCTGGGTCTCATGCACATCATCGGTAAGCCACCCGCTATCACGGCAACGCTTCATGGCAGCAACTGACCTACGCGCAGAGGACTCGCCGGTTCCCGAGCCTGAACCAGAGCCTCTAGTCGCCCGTCGCAAACGAAATCGACCTGGCTCTGCGGCGATAGAGGTGGTGGCAGATGACTCCGACGACGACGTCAAGCCGGATGCAGCAAAGCGGCTGAAGGCACTCGAGGTGTGTGGCAGAGCTATAAGTGCTGGAAATGACACTTTTTGGCTGATCAGTTCTCTTTGTGCGGTAGGAGGAAGTTCGCAGATTGAGAAAGCAGGCAGGTCAGTCTGAGAAGGGAAAGACCAGGGAGACGGCTGTGGACCTCACACTAGACGACTGATCGTTGACTGGAGCCGCATCCAATTTGTATGTACATACTGTAACGTATCATCTTAAGAAATCTACGCCTTTCTGTCCATGCGCTTGGCTGTGGCATCTTTCGATAGTGATGTAGTCGTCAGGCGTGATGCAGATGGAGGCCGTATGATCTCGAGTCTTTACTGTTACAGTGCCGCGGCGCTGTCCCGACACGACCAACGTCTAAAATTCACAAGCTTTGGTGTGCTGCATATCACTGTGTGCGGGTCTAGGTCTAGCCATCTTCTTCCCCGCCCGGTGAAAAGGCCAGCAGGTGTTGTCCGGACATGCGCGTCAGACACTCGGACTTCACCGGACGCGACCTTCGTTTCGCATCGTCAAGAGCAGCCGACCGACGATGGCTCGCCATTTTCCTCCTTCATCCCACTCAATCCACCTTGACACATTGTCTCTTCAATCACCCGATCTCGCCCCCTACCTCCACGCACTACCCCTTACAATCGAATGTACGGTAACCATGCCCGCGGGAGACGCTGAATCAGGCATTGAGGTAAGTCCTATGTGGTTCGTGCTGGGGATGGCATCACCTAGCATTGACCTGCCCGTTTCTTGGATGGCCCCTTGATCGGATGCTGACAGGAAACCTATGACTTATACGTAGGTATGGATAGAGGGCAAG
This sequence comes from Cryptococcus sp. DSM 104549, assembly GCA_036427605.1. Taxonomy (NCBI): domain Eukaryota; kingdom Fungi; phylum Basidiomycota; class Tremellomycetes; order Tremellales; family Cryptococcaceae; genus Cryptococcus; species Cryptococcus jaspeensis. The sequence continues at coordinate 2,738,474 of CP144044.1, read as the reverse complement.
AACTCTAGGACCAGGCTCAGTGCGTCACGTCTTCCCGAATAAATAGTTCTAACAGTGTCGCAGACGAATATAAGGTGGAGCACCATCGACCTTCGACATTGGATTCAAGGGCCGACACAACGTGTTACCTTGAGGTCACAGATGAGGCGAGTCTCCGTGGTGATGGAAGAAGTGAAAGATATATGGGGGTGTTGAGTGGAGGCTGGCCATGGAAGATAGTCGTGCTGACGCCATGGTATATAGCCGTTCGTCATCTGCAGTAAGCTCACAGAGCCCTGATGTGGTTCCTATGGCTGGGAGTCCAAGTACAATATGGACGGTACCACAGTCAAGACATTGGAACATACAATCAAACATGGCCGTCCCTACGATCGCGTGAAATCGCTGCGTTCTATACGTGAGAAGATCGACGGAGTGGCGTACGACTCAGACCTGATTTTCAGCCCTTTGGTGAGCCGCACCGTTCTGATTTATTCCCATCCTTGCCAGAATCTGGCTGATAACGTGGTTCTCCCTCCCATCAAAGGTACAACCGATGATCCAAGCGAGATCAACATGTCTGCAGAGGACATGCGTCATTGTGGTATCATTGAAGTGACCTTCTCTTTTGGGAGTCACCGACGCCTGCCCGACGCCCCAAGTCACGTTACGGCCATAAAAGCGGGTGTGGCAGATGAGAAGGCAAAGAAGTGAGCCGACGGAGATACGCCTTGCTGAGTCATGTCATGATGAACGAACACGAACTAATGAGCTTTGGGCTACAGGTTTGCGTACACAGTACAGTATGTTGTCCGGATCGTGGTGCTCATTGTGCGTTTCGAGCTGACAGAAGCCACCCCCTCCCTCAACCTTGCTAGGACTGTCAATCGAAGGCCTGCAGAGCGTCCGATATCGCACAAGAGCAAATTCAAGGCCGCAGTCGGTGGTCTCAGTCAGTACACCTTCAGATTCCAAGTACTGTTTTCAATCTTTACCCACTTTCCAAGGATGGCCGAGGCTTCAGAAGAACTGATGATCATCGCATGACACAGTATCGCTCTCGTGCTATACTAAAGATGATGCATGTCATCGGCAGGTCGATTGATGGTCTCTTCTAGAAAGAAGACCACTGACGAAAACCTTTAGACGGATCGCCAGCGCCCGAACCACAACCGGTCGTACCAGTCAGCAACAAGCGGGGTCGAGCGGTCACCAACACAATCCAAGTTGGCGATGATGTTTCTGATGGAGACGTCAAGCCGGATATAGCTTCCAAGCGACTGAAGGAACTTCAGGTAAGCGCTTGGCCACGGTCATTGATACTGGGCACGCAGACATTGATGGACCATAGGCGGAGGTGACCGAGCTGAGAAAGCAGAACGCAATACTTCTCAAGGGGAAGTCAAAGGAGACGCCGGTGGATCTCACGCTGGACGACGAGAGTGGTGAATCATGACGTTCGCAGCGACACTTATAAGTATGCCGCTTGTTGTATTCTGGAGATGCATGTATCTTGTGTTGGCCAAAATCTCGATGGCATGACTGTCAGCGGTGTCTGGCAGAGTGGACGATGGTCAAGGTGGCTATGGTCACGTCAATGAAACTCTGCGTGGACCATTCGTCGTCATCAAAACCAATAGGGCACTGTATGGAGAATGCGAGAAGATAAGCCAGTCATGTCTCACACCCAATATGATGAATGATACGGGTGTTATCCCTGACCCCCGCCCGTAGGTGAGACGATGTCACAAGTGGTATGGGTGGAGGCATGTGATGCCATCATACATAGCCTATGCTACGAACCACTCCTTGCGTCTTTTTTCTACTTGTTCCGTGGGCATGGCCCGTTTCAGCGCTCACCCCAACGCACGCCCCAACGCATATCCCAGCGCAATTCCTGGTTCCACCCCTCCGCACACACACACTGTTCACCTGAGTCTTGTTGCTATCGGATCTCGACCCCCATCTCAGCCACCACCCGCTTTACCACCTCCTCTTGGAGCTCGTTCACCTCTTCGTTGGAGAGAGAACGGTCCATGGAGCGGTAGTTGAGGCGGTAGCACTTGGACTGTCGTCCTGTTTTGGGGTTGGTGAAGTCGTCGATCTATTTCACAAGGCGAGTCAGCGCCATACTCTACCCAGGAGACGAGGCTCAGATCCATTACTCACGAGAGAAACGTTTTCAATAAGATCCCCCGCGACCTCCCTCACAATCTCACAATAATCGTTCTCGTGCCATACCCGCCCCTTCCCCCCCGCTGCTCCCACACCAGCCTCTTTGCCCTCGCCGCCAGCAACGCCTGCGGGCAGCCAGAAGCTCATGTCCTTGTAGCACTCTGGGTACCGGCTGTACGGCTTGAACGTGCTGATCTGCCCCGGAGAGAACTGGTTGAGGAAGCGAGAGTCCTCGGTCCAGAAAAGACGGATGTCGGGGATGGAGAAGAGGACCATGGAAAGGCGCTCCAGGCCAAGACCGAAAGCCCAGCCAGCTTTCTCCGGGACACCTGTTGAGGCACGATATGAGCGAGTGCTATTAGGAGGATATGAGAAAAGAAAAGACGTACCAGCCTGGTCAAGTGTCTTCTGCATGACCACACCACACCCCAAAAGCTCAAGCCACTCTCCCTCCCACCACACCTCCACCTCAAAGCTCGGGGTGGTGAAGGGGAAGTACGACTCGATCCACCGCACCCGCAGCGGCTCCCCGGTCTTCGTGGCAACATGCCCGAACAGCCGGAAGATCAAACTGTTGAGCGAGTGCTTCAAGTGCTTGGTGATCTGCTCCGCGTGTACGGGGTCGTGCGAGGGCTGGAAGGGGTTGGACGCAGAGACGCGGGTGTCGTCTTCGATAGAGATGGGGCACCCAGCGAGGCTAGCCTCAAGCTTCGCATTCAGCTCTGGGAGAGTGTGAAGCTCTTCAGGAGACCAGACATGCGTGCCCTCCATCTGGTGGAAGACGGGGTAGTGCGAGCTGTCGATCTCGTCCCGCCTGTACACGTCCGCGCTTAGCAACCACCGGTTCAACCCCTTCCTGTAGCTCTCCACCTCATGCGCGCTCGTGTGCGTGCGCAGCATGAAATCCGAGTTGAGGTAGTAGCTGTCGGTTTTGCTTCGACCAGGGTGATCAGGAGGAAAGCCCAGTTCGTCAAAGTTTTGGTAAACGCTGACGACCGGTGAGGTGGGTGTGAGGGCGGAGTATGTCGAGAAATGGTCCTCGACAATTTGGCGGAGAATGGATATAGGGTGGGAAGGAAGGAGGTGGAGATTTCGATTGACTTTGGAGAGGATAGAGGGGGGAGTGTTGGAGTATGAGTCGAGGGGATAGGTGGTGTGGTTGATCTTGTAGGGCTGGCCCGGAGGTGGAGGGGTGGAGGAGGATTGGAAGCGGACGAGAGGGGAGAACCGGGGGATCGAAGAGAGAGCGAGAGGCCGCCGAGAGCAGGCCAGCCGCGATCCGCGGAGTAGGGAGTGAATAGCCGTGGCCATGGTGGTCTTTTTGGTAAGCCGGAGTCTGCTTTGAAGATAACAGCTTTCACTTGGATGCTCGCTGTCTTTCATCTTTCGGATCTCGGAAATGTCGCTGGCCCGCGCCGCTGAGTGGAGGGGCAAAACCACGTGGCTATGTTTACCCTCACGCGCCTGCAGCTGACGGGGCACGCAGCATCATCTTCTTGGTCTCCCATGCAGTGTGGCTTCTTGTAGTTGTACCACTTCCTATCGAGTCGCCCTTCTTGACATCTGCCTTTACCAACTGAAAGCCGGGCTAAAACACATTCACATCACTACCTTCACCCCCGGCTGTCTCCCCTTCTTGCCACGCATCCCCCCACCACGCGCCTGCTCAGCCAAACACACAGCACCCCCGCTTTGCCACGTGCTGGCCATTGCCCATCACCTACAAGCAGTATCCTTGTAGAATTGTTCCCCTTCAACAATGATCCCTCTCGTCACTTGTTCGGTTTTATCGACATAAGAAGTTGTCGTCTTGACGCGTCGTTTTGACGTAGAAGGGCAAAATGACTGGCTCCGAGGAGTATGACGATGGATGGGTTTTTAGCACGTATGATAATGATGTCCAATTCGCCGTGAGTGACGTCTGCATCACTCCTATCTCAGCCATCTCTCGCTGACGTCTCACACACTCAAGTACGAACGATTGGAGGAGGCGGTCCCATCCCTCGGCCCCTTTCGACGTCCCAGCCCCAACGATTCGGCCATATTTCAGCGCACCATGACGGACATACAAACGTTCATGTCTTCCCATCCGTCGTTCTTCATTGAATTCGTTGAAGAACGGTTTCCCTTCCCAGAGCTTGGGGCCGCGGAAGGGAGCACTTCAAAGGCGGCATGTGGGCGTGGTGGGCTCAGGAGGGGAATTAATCCCCTTTTGGACTTGTCAGTGAAGGTGAAGGTCGGCTTGGAGGAGGCGGATGAGATGTCGATGTTGCTGGAAGAGAGCCTGGAAACTGTCAGAGGGAGAGGGAATGTGGCAGCGCCCTTGTTGAGCCCGGATGTGAGCTCACGGCTAGGTGAGCGTCTATCACATTCTGCGTACAAGTCAAAGCATATATGTTGACGATGATACACCGTAGCCTGGCGACGATCTCCTTCTCCTGACCCTCCCCCTTTCCATATACCGACTGCCACCACTCCCCCCTCGAAAACATCTACCAAGCGTGCCAGCTCGGGCCAGCATGGCGAAATGGTCAAAAGGCTCCGCGCAGCGGGAAGCTCTTCTACCGCCCACCCCGCACCGGGCGAAATCTTTCGCCAACGCCCTTCTTTCCAAGCCACCATTTCCACTTCTTCCAGCGAGTCCACATCCACTGTGACGTCGAGATCATCTCTGGGGTGGGATGATTGTCCACTCGATCCCACCCCTCTGACGTCAATTGACTCCTCGCCCGTCGAACCTGTTCCTCCCCGGCCGATCGCCAACGGAGCCCCTTCCCCTATATCTACCCCAACACCCCCCTACAAGCCAATCCCTGCTGTAGACGCTTCTGAGCGGGTCATCTTCATTACCCCGAAGACCCCGTATCAAGCGATGTTCAACAAGCAGGGCGTGCTGTTCCACGTGCAATGGGAGCTGGAGAGGCTAGTCGCACGCCGAGACGACATAACTTGGGCGGACTTCCAGGCCAAGGACGTCAGTTCACTGGCCGGTGCGGCCGTAGACGCTGGGAGGGTGGTGGCAGGATTGGTGGAGACAATCGCAAAGCGCAAGGAGACAAACACGGTTCTAGGGACGGTATCAAGGAGCCAAGTGACTAGCAGGTCTGCTCTGATCCTGCAAGAGGTCGACAGAGAGGAAGCTTCCATTGTCGCGGGGGATCTCCGGGGTGTTGGAAACGACAGCCTGGATTGGCCGCATGGCGGTAAACTCTCCTATACTGTCTTGGTCCGCCCAGCAAAATACAAGGCCGAGTACATTAAGCCTGGCTCCGCGACCAGCAAGGCCGCCACCTCTATCTCCGCCTCGCGGTCTTCCCGGGGGCCCATCGACCCCCCAAATAACCCCTTCTCCCCTCACGCCAAACCTTCCCCTGGCTTCCCATTCCAACTGTCCCTCCGCGCCCCCGACATGCCAGGCAAATCGCACCGTCTCGCCCGCCGCTTCGGCTCCCGGCGAGTCCTCATCTTCTCCCTTGGCGCAGTCCCGACAGGGGATAGGGCGAAATTCGGGAAGATGGTGATGGGCAGAGTGTTTGTGCTATTTGGGAGACCATTCCGGGCAGTGTGGGCGGACCCAGGTGGGAAGTCGGTGTGGGCTTGTGAGACAGGGGACGGGGGCGCGGATGTGGAGGTGCTGCGGTTGAAAGAGCCGAAAGACCCCGTCATGCCCAAGTTTGAAGAACTTTTTGAGAGTGGGTACCTGCATGGGCATGTATGTGGTGAGCAGAGGCTGACAGTATCGGTAGTGTTTAACGATCTGCGGCACAAGCCTCATCAGGCAATGGCCAAATGGGCCGCCAGGCCCCAGCTCCTTCTGTCCGAGACGGTGCCGGTGCTGCATGTTGAACGGGATGCGATTGCCGTCATACCAGACCTTGTGACAGATGAGGCGGAAAGGACGGGGAAAGCATCCACAGAGCAGATCTTGACGGACGGCTGCGGCTTGATGTGTGAGTAGATGATCCTCGTCCTATTCTCTCCCTTCTCTACTGGAGCTGATAGTCACTCAGCCGAAGCCTTCGCCATTCGCTTTTTCCGTGATATCGTCGCCCGCCATCCCCACCTTCGAAGCAACATCCTCCACAGACCATCCGTTATCCAACTCCGTCTCGGCGGTGCCAAGGGCCTGCTGGCGGTCATGAGCCCCGATCAGGCCGCACATCATGCGGGCAAGGATGTCCTCCTCCGTGACTCCATGATCAAGTCTCTCCCAGCAGACAAGTTCGCCGACGATCCCTCCCTCCTCACCCTCGACCTCGTGCGCTGCGACTTCCTCAAAATGAAGTCGGGCCTGTCCGCGGAGCCCATCGTCTGCCTCGTACACGGCGGTGTACCACCGGCGGTCTTCATGCGAATGGCTAGCGATGGTCTTGAGGCACTCAGAGACGAGTTCCTGCCTCAGCCATTGGAGGGAGAGAATGACGAAGACGTTCTGGAGAGGATTGTTCATACGGCATATACCAGGGGTGGCGTGGGGCTTGACCGGCGCAAGAGAAAAGTCAGGGACGCTGGGATGTCGACGAGAGTGGCGGGGCTCGATAGCTACCTCCAAGGCGAGGAAGGTGCGGACGAGGACGAGGGGGATACGGTGGATGGGGTGGACAGGTTCGATGTGGATCCCGTAACGGGTCAACCTGGGAGCATCGCGGAGAGGTGAGTGTGCTTCGCACTTCTTGGACAAGTGGCTGATTCAGCGCTACATACCCGCAGTGTGATGCGTGCCGTATCGGCTTCCATCCAGCAGAGTCTCCGTACTCGTGCGGGAAGCTGCACCATCTCGTCAAAATGATCAGCAACGCGATGATCCGCGCCTTTAAGATACCCGTCGCGCTCAGCTTGACATCCTTCATCGTCCCCGATACACTCGGCGTCCTCGCTCCGGACGAGCTGTTCATTTGCTTTTCCGACAGCAGCAACGCCCCCGTAGACCCCATCACGCAATGCCCGATGCCGTACCTCCTTGGGGATGTGCTCGTCTTCCGCTTCCCGTGCAAGCTGCCCACGGACGTGCGCAAGATGCGTGCTGTATGGAAGCCCGAGCTTGCGCATCTCAAAGATTGCGTAGTCCTCTCCGCGAGCGGCGCATGCAGGCGCTCACCGGCAAGCTTCATCGCGGGAGGCGATTACGATGGGGATACCGCGCAGGTCATCTTTGACCAGGCAATCGTGGAGCCGTTCAACAACGCGCCTGACCACTTCGCCAACGTGCCGAATGAGTTTGAGGGGGACAATTTTGACAAACAAGTTGTGAAGGGGACGGAGTTCTTGGAGGGCTTGGCCGGAGCGGACGAGGAGACGCGGGTTGTGAACATGCAGAAATGGCTGCTTGGGGGCCTGAGCGGAGACACGGCCACGTCTCTGTGTGAGTCACTCGTGGCTAGCGTACTTCTGAAATTGTCTGACGTATATCACAGATTCGGACCTGCACGGCAACGCTGTCTACAAGCTTGGATACTCTCACCCCGACACCGTCAGACTGGCCATGATGTTCTGCCACGTCCTGGACGGGAGGAAGAGCGGGTTGCAGGTGAAGGGCGACGTGCGAAGTAGGGACATTAGGCGGCATGGTGGCGAGCTGGAATGGCGGGCTTGGAAGAAGGGGAAAGAGGGTGGAGAGGATAGCTCGATGCCGGTCACGCGGGCGAGGAACAAGGGTCTGTTCATTGTAAGTGTATTTTGTACCGCACACTGAATGGCCTCTGACACCCCCTTAGATGGACAGACTCATGTTCGCCATGAAGGAGAAGCAGGAAGACATCATGAGCGTTTTCCCTTCGGACGTGCAAAGCACGAGAGATCTTGATCTTCTCGCGCGCCAATGGCGCTCCAACACCGCATACGCGCGATCCCTCCCCGACCCGTCGCTCCGTGATCAGCTTGCGGTTCTCCGCACGCACGTCGAAGCCTGCCGCGCAATTTGGGCCCAAATCCAGTCGCGCAGGCTGGACTCGTCGTACGATATCGAGTTCCACTACCAGGAGCTCCTGGCGGGGCGCCAGCCCTTGACTACTCCCCACAAGCAGAGGACCGCCCACGGCAGCCCGATGAAGCTCCGCGCTGAGAGTGCAGAGCTAGGACGGGAGAGAGTGCGCTTGATCCGGGAGCTGGCGGTGGTGTGGCGAGACAAGCCCGATTCGAGCGAGGTCCTGGCGGTGTCGCGGGGAGATGAGGACGTCATAAGGCGTTTGAAGGTGAGCTGCGGAGCAGATCTGCCGAAACAAGCGGGGAGAGTCTTCTTGTAAGTCAACTGAGAGAGCTGGGATTTGCTGCCTTGTGGTGCGGATGATGGGCTTGAGCTGACAGTAGACTGTCAAACTTCAGGTTTGATCTTGATTTTGGAGGGATTTGTGATCTCAGAGCGAAATTGACCGGGAAGGCGACGGTGACGGTGCTGAACCATGTGTATGAAAGCTCGGCGCCAAAGCGAAGGAAGGAGTGATGATGTCGAGGATTTGCGAATATGTATCATAGAGCATTGCATAGATATATAGAACTGGTATTTCAGACGAGCCGATGGCACACACTACTGTACATGCCGCAGCACATGGCACGAAGCGGGAAGACAAGAAGGGAACTATCGCTGTTGCTTTCGTTTTGCCCTGTAGCTCAGCATTCCTCCTTCTCAGATTGCGAACCTCGTCCTGTACAGCAGAGCTTTCCGAGTAAGCATTCGCCCCTCACTGGTCGCGCATTAGACTAAAAGCGCACCTCGAGATCAAGCATCATCTTGCTCTTTACGCGCGGTTTGACGTCCTCCTCGGCCACCACATCGTCCATATCGATCACCCTGACAGCGCCCCTTTCTCCACTCCGACGGGCTGGAACGGCAGGCCGTGCCGGCGGCCGTGGTGCAAGGGCCAGTGCTGCTTGCGGTTCGGGCTCGTCTGTACGTGTTGTCAGTTTATTGTTCTGGCAGTTTCGCGTCTCAAAGGGAAGCTCACCGATGACGTGGGTCTTCACAAGAACATGTCGAGAGCGGTACTATCCGTTTCACATTTTTGGTTAGGTCTAATCACAATGTCGAAAGGCATGGCTCAGAGGAGTGTATAGAAAAAACTCACGTTGAAGACGAAGGTGAACCAATTACGGCCATCGGGAGAAGGCTGAAAGTTGGAACACTGGGTGGTTTGTGGACCGACGACCCGTTTTGCATTGGTCGATCTTTTATATTGGATCGATATCAGTCATGGAGATTGAAACATCCTAGTTGAATTCACACTTACTTGACAGAATATGCAAATCTTGATTAGATAAAGATAAGACGAGTCAGTTGTCAACACGTCTTCATCTGTCGCTTCCTGGAAGGTGCTGGTGAGAATTGGATCGACTTACTTCTTCGCCTTCTCATTTGCTACCCCAGTTTTGACCACAGCGGGTGCTATCTCTCCCACGTAGCCCGGTGTCACCACGCCGTACGAAAAGGTAATCTCAATTATCCCCACAGCCTTCATGTCTTCCCCAGTCAGACTGATCTTGTTTGCATCATCCGTGGTAGGCTGCATTCGTGAGTTCAGCTTCGTCCGTAACATGTACAACGGCATGTAGATAGCAAATGCAGAAGGGACTTACCACAGGCGAAAACATTAGATCCGACTGGTGCAGAACTCCATTGATTCTTTCATGAATAAAAGCTCAGATCAATAACTTGGGTGTTAAACGGTTGCCAGGCGCATCCCTTCATCTCCACCCCGTCTAATTTGAAGATGACGTTCCAGTCGCGCGAATTCGCAAATGGAGCGGTCTTTTGGACTTTGACTCTAAACGGCTGCCAGAATCTATATCAGCTTCTATCCAGTTCACATTCGTATGGCAATATCTGTTCAGATCATCGGCGTCGTCAGGGCCACTAACCTTGTCGATGGTCTCCAGATAACATGTGGCATGGGGCCCACGAGTGCCCGAACGCTCATGCTGCCGTATCTGGTACTCATCTGGCGAGTTTTAGTGACATGCTCGTCAGCGAATTGTACATGCAAGAAGGCTGATAATGACATGCACTCATTCAGTCGGATCCCGTCTTCCTTGCCCTCCACCCACGCCTACACGACACAAGAACGATCAGTTTGGTTCGTGAACGGGATCGACAATCTCGCACGTACCTCAAAGCCTTCGTACAGTCCCTCGGAGCGCATAATGCCACTTGTTTTGGCAAAGAATAGGCCTGCGGTTTGGTGTCAGAAGGATGATCTTGAAGAGATAGTTATGTCGACGAGATGGCGACGCGTCCGAAAATTCCCAAGAGCGATTCCGGTTATCTGATCTGTCCGGACACCAAATGAGGACAAAAGTGGTGACGCGAGCGAAAAAAGAACAGTTGTCGCAAGCGGCTCAAAATATTAGTTGTCGACGACGAAGTGCTTTCTGGGTCACCAAACGAGGTACTTATGACCACGCCTCGCATTTCGGCAGACCACACTACTACCAGTATCACTACTTCAGATCACCGCAGTGGCTTACAACCACCTCACCACACTGCCGCTATTGGCTGACGAACAAGCTGCTCCTGACGTCTGGAAGTCGACAGTGCTCCATCCAGCCACCTCTCCACCCTTCCAACTCTGTCCGCCCACTGCACTCGCCGCTGAGCCGGTGTCTCGACAAGGCTGCACTGGCACCCCGTCGCGATGCCGCAGCTCCTCGAGTACGAGGAGGAAGACCTCTTCGGGTCAGGGGATGAATATTCCCAGGATGGCCCGCTCGCCAACATCAACACATCGGTGCCCATCGCCTCCCCCTCCCGCCCGGCCACTGCGGGGCCTTCACGGCTGCCACCTGCCTCGCCACCACCCGCCACCACTCAGACATACCCACATATCAGCCGGAGTACGGGTGGGCCTGTGAAAAAGAGTGGCGATGCTCGACTGCTGGAGCTGCGGGCGAAGCGGATACCGGAGAAGGCGGCGGAGCGTGAAAGGACGGGGGTACGGAGTCTGAGGAGCTCGTGTATGGCGGGTGAGTCATGGGTCTTCATCTGATAAACAACCTGTTCCGTTAATCTGTGGTAGGACATTCCTTGCTGATACCACGTACCACCAGTCATCAAAGCCAACTCGCTCAGAATATGGGATATTGGAGATGTGGAGTATTCGTTGGTCAAGTCTTTCATCGACGAGTTGCCGATGAACCAGCTTATTGAAATTGAGAACAACTCTCCTGTGGGTTTCTTTCTTCTATTGGACGAATCAAAGGCACAACGCTGACGAATGGTAACTGGTAGCATATCAAAAAAGACACAGACTGGCTCTGGGAGATCTTCTTGCTGCAAGACTATCGCCTGTTCCATGACCGGTGCCGGGAGCGCCAGGGAGAACCGCGAGTCAGCGGTTGGCGTCGGATGTACAGAGTGAGCTTTTCAATCGCATGGCATATGTAGAGGGATCTCAGCTGATGGGCCATCGCGACTGTAGAAAGCCAAAGAGGACGCAGCGGAGCGGCAACTCCAAGCAGCAGATCGCGTGGCAGCGCGCTACAAGCAGCTGGAGGATGAGAAGAAGTCCAAGCGGATCGTGGTGATGGACAAGGTCATGCCGGATAAGAAGCCTCGAGGAGGTGGAGGCGGTTGGGGGAGAAGTAGTTCAGTTGGGAGTAGGAGCGTTGGGAGTGCTGGGAGCAGGGCGAGCAGTGTGGGCAGTAAGTTCCTCTTTAACGCCGCGATCGATCGAAGCGGACTTAGCTGACTCATGACGCAGGCTCATCCAAGTCCTCTGGTGCTAGCGCCATCGCTAAAGCTCGACAAGAGGCCCAACGCGCCCGCGTCGCCCTCACCCACGCTTCCGGCCGCTACGTCCCTCCAACTCAAACTAAAAGCGCTGCTCAGCGACTCGCCGAACGCGACACTAGCCTGTACAAGAATCCCTACATCTCCAAACACGCTTCGCCTGTCCCGTCGGCACCAGACTACGCAAAGCCCGTGTCTTCCGTCCGGATGCAGTCTGGGCGGATCCCTCCGCCCCGCTCGACAGCCACTGCACCTCGTGCGGCTGCGCCCAGTAGCCCACAGCGGCGCCGCAGAGAGGCTTCACCGCCGTCATCTCCTATCCCCGGATCATACCCCTCATCCCAAGCTGCGCAAGTCCGCGCAGCTCTCCCAGCCCACCTCGCTGGTCGCGCCGGACCTTCATCTGCGGCCGCGCCAGAGGGGCGTTTCAGGATCGAGGGCGACGGGAAGGGCAAGCAGCGGGCCTTCAAGGAGATCAAGAAGCCTCAGGCGAAGAACTTTGAGGCTCCAACTCTGCCTTCGGAGAGGAGGAGAGAGCACGTGGATATTTTTGAGGAGCTGCGCCCACTTGGGGACCAGCGCAAGGCGGTGGAGAAACGGAAGGCGGACGAGGGGACGGCGACGGAGAGGATGCTGAAGAGGCTGGCGCCGTCAATTGCGGATGCTGGGAAGAAGTCGAGCCCGTCTCCTGCTGGGGCGAGCGGGTCATCACAAAGTGGTACTGCCGGGCGTTCGCAGGGATCTCGGGACGGGCAGCAGCGGCATTAGTCGTTGCTGACGGTTGTTGCGGATGGGAGGGGGGCACATCGCTGCTTTGTTTCAGATGGCTTGTATCACTAGTCTTACCATACCTTGTACATTGTATCGCATACACTCACGCTCACCCGTCAGTAAGGTTGATTAGTGAGGACATGGCGTCCTCATTTGCGTAAGGACTTTCACGCCGACATCTGTACTTTTACATCCACGTCTTTCCGCAGATATACATCGAGCGAAGTATTCAGTCACCCGCACCCCCCATCCCTCCCCCACCTCCCCCCCAGAGAGCCTCCTCCCCGGTGTTCCCGCGCCCACGTCCTTGAGGCACAGCACGGCCCGCGAAAGTTATCCAGAAGCCAACTACCAGCACAAACATCATATCCTGTCCCCGCATAGCTCCGTCGTCAGCCACTACCGCACACCCAGATACACCTGTCGACGCCAAACTCACCAGGCTAACAGCCACCATCACCCAATAAGCACCCCCAGACTCCCCATTGAAATGGGTATGCTCCTCGGCCAGCAGGCTCTTGACTTTGGAAGAGTATGTGGAGTCGAGGATGGTGGCGATCCATGTGATGACCATTGCGAATGCCCAGGAGAACAGAGCGCACTGCCGAAACACATCCTAGTCAGCCATTGCTTGAAGTCCTGAAGTCAAAGCAATGACTTACACCTTGCCAGCTGAAGGGCGGATCCACCACCAGATCCCAAACAAGCGGTGGAGTCGCTAACCACACCAGCGCCGTCGCGAGATGGTTGACTGCTACACCCCTGTGTCTGCTGGGGTTGAAGGACTCGGTGACGTTCTGGACGAGCTCTTCGGGTATGTGGAGGAAGTTGGTGTCGGGGATGTAGCCGATTCCCAAGCTGCAGCGTCTATGGGGTGTGGGGGGGGATGGTCAGCAGATGCGATGAACCGATGTGCTGTGCTTTGGCGCCCGAGGTGCTTACTTCGCATCCCCGAACCATGAACACCCGCCTCCTGCCCCAATGGATACCTTTATGGGCACTTCCACCAGCCCATCCCCAGACCCTCCTAATACTTCCGAAGATACAGAGGTGGTGGCAGTTCCCGTGATGAAGTTGAGTGTTGGTATGGCGACAGGGGAGATGGAGACTAAAAGGAGCAAGATGAAGGGGCCGACTATGAGAAGGTAGTGGTTGAGACGTCAGCGACTATTCCACATGGCTAGCAAGTGATCCATCAGCTTCCACTCACTCAGGGCGATGCCATAGCAGGCGATAACGGCGCTGTTGATGAAGGGGTTGCTGCAAGGCCTCTTCCCCGGCATTTTGCAGGTAGTCAGTAGTCTGGTGTCGGTCGGTGTGGAGGTCTATTGGTGGTGGGTGTTGTCTATAGCTTGACCGATGTGGTGGCGATGAGTGTTTAGCCGCTCTTCTATGGCGGTATGACTGCACTTGTACAAGTACATTTAGACGACAACTTACAAGTCATCGGGGACACTCGCATATATTGCAGCGTGAAGGTCTTGTCTGTCTCGCCAAGAGAGGAGAACGCCCGGTGACACTCGATGCGCTCACTTCTTGCCGCCCGCCGGGTCCATTGGAATCAACGATACCCGTAGCTTGTACGGGCACTTGGGTGGATCCCGAGCGCCGACCCCGAGACCGAGAGCTTCATCGCCCACGCCCGGCACGTCGATCAAAGCGGTGCGGCGGTGCAGACAAGCAATCCATTATCTCTAGCGCGTCGCGTCAACGGCCGGGTCCTCGGAAACGCCAAGAAGATCGACCGAGGCCTGTCGTCATCGCAGGGCGATCTCTTCCGCCATCCGTGGCTCCGAAGGCACGTCCATGAAGATAGTCATCCGCAGTACCCGATACAGCACTCAGTAGCGAACGGCCATACGTATGTATGAGAGAGATATGCCAGAGATACGAGGGTATTGAAAGCGGCAGTTGATGAGAGCAGAGCAGAACCGGGGAAGGTCTCTGGTTGAATGCAGCGATGAATCAGTGCACGTGTGCAACGTGGCCCACCAATCAGCAGCAGTGTGTCTATGCAAGGCCAGAAGACACATCACATCTCTCTTGCCCTTGGTTGGTATCTCTGGCAGCCGGAGCCTCGCTGCATACTTCAACAAAACCCCGCACAACAACGCTTCTCTTCTTTCAAGTATGTACTTAACGTACCAAACCCCCAAACGGTCTGAAAAAACTGAGTGAACGATCGAAGAGTCAACTCCGGTCCGTCACGTATCTCATCCTGTGGGCAGGTGCGACCCCCGACGACGGCTTCCTGCATACGACGGGCTGTAGACTCACTGTTCCGAAGGCCACAAGCCATGTAGCTGCCCCTAAGTCGTGCTCGTACCCCATTCCTTGACCTCCTTCTTTCCGGAACCTGGGCCTGAAGTGGTCATTGAACGCAATGACGATCCCGATGTTGGCCCAAGCAAGGAGCATCACGAAACACATAGGCCAGTGACCTCTCTGTCATGAGGGCCGACAGTTGCTGGGATCAGCGTCTTGAACATTGTCTAGACAGCGAGCCACACAGCTGGCACGCCACATACCTTGTCGAACTCCCTCTCCGTAGCCAGCCAGACGTAACACGACCACGCGACGGTGATCGCCTCGAGGCCGGTGACTACGTGCAACATGAGCAAGCCGCGGGCGGCAGCGATGGGGATGAGCGAGGTGAGTGTCTGATTGCTGGGTAGGTGGAGGAGCTCGGGGTCTGGGATCCATGGAAGGCCCATACTGCACATGGGACTGGAGAGGGCGTCAGTTCCTAGGAATGAGGTGATGAATCAGTGTCTAAGAATGGGCTCTGCTCACCCGGTGTGGTTGTACCAGATACAGCCGCTGGCAACTCCGAAGTTGACCTTGACCGGCACCGTCACGTTCCCCTCTGGCCCGGTTTCCACCACCCAGTTCGAAGTGAGGGTCGCAATGCTGTACCTGTGGATAGGCACAGTAGCGAGTGATGCGAGGAGATGGAACTGCAAGGGCAGTGCTGTGGTGGTTCCATGTCAGCAGCTTCCATGTAGCAATCCCGGTACGTTGACGACGCACAGAGGATGACCCCATAGAGGAAGATGCCCAATCCATGGCTCAACCAAGGTTTGATTTTGTCCCTCCACCATGATTTGGAGGTGGAGGGCGGTGGTATGTTCTGTGGTATAGGTGGTACAGGGAATGAGTTGTGAGACGCGGTCTAGCATCAGTGGCGTCAGTCGTGCGATCTTCAAAAGCCTACGACAAGATACTCTGAAAGAGCTTCACTCACCTCTCCGATCTCAAAGTAAGCCGATCGTGGGCCCCACCCTTCCTCCTCCCACAGCTTCTCATCTTCCCATTCGTTCCCCAGCTGGGTCTCAATACGCCACAACACTTCCTCGTATTCAACTCTTCTGTTGATCATCCCCCTCGATTCATGATACCCTCTCTCCCTCACCTCCCTCGTCGTCGCTAACACCTTCACACCCGAGAATACTCCCTCATACTGCCTCGGCTCGTTCAACGAGTGCGATAGCATCCCCACAGCCCACGCCCCCTCCTTATCCTTCAGCGTTAGCCTCTCAACATGCTTGAGCGCTTTGAGCTTTCGTTCATACCCCCACTTGAGCTCCAGCCCGCGAAGAAGGCTCTTGTTGGCCGTGGCATGTCGGTATACGGACGGCGAGAGGAAGTCGTAGGTGTAGCGCGATAGAGTGAGGGCTTTGGTGGGGGCGAGATCGGCGAGGTATCGTAAGATGAGGTGGTGGACTGGGAAGAGTGGGAGGAGGGCCTCTGGGGATGAGAGTGCGTCTGGTTCTGGTATGCTGGAGGTGGAGGAGCCAATACCGGGGGTGTCTGGAGCTTCGGGGGGTGGTGTGGGTGGATGGTGGGGTGAAGAGGAAGAAGAGTCGTGCTTGTGGTAAAGCGGGAGATCGAAATCGTCGGACCTGCGGGAGGCCCGCTTTAGCGTGGGCGAGGTCGTGGTCATGATGGTGGATGCTGTGGTGGCGGTGGGGGCGAGATGATCTGCATGATATTTCTTGGATTACTGTATGAGCAATGATGCGAAGCTGAGGGTGGAGTAGCGGGGTGCAGTGTATTCTTTGCCGCCCACCCATCAACGCCCAGCAGGCCGCTGATGGAGTGAGTGCTTGGCTTCGGCAATGAGGGCGCGAGGCACGGAGGCACAACTCGTGTTGCCGTCATCGCCATCACTCCTCCTTGGCCTTGGTGGGCTGTGCATTTTGCGTTATCGTTCATCTCTGCAGCTCTGCACGTCTATCATATAGCCGGAGCCCATACACAGGCTTCCGGCTTCTCTCCAAAGCCGACATCTTGCTCCAAAGATGCGAAAGTATTCGAATTAGAGAAGCAATGGTCTAGTGCCGAAAACTCTCCCCTTCCCGGTCGTCGAACTGCCCAATCAGGACGATTGGGTTTCCGAAGAACATAAGTGTGTCTATCCCAGAAGACGTATGTATCGCATCTCCTTGTGCTTTGCTGATATCTCCGGCAGCCGGACCCTCACTATATACTTTACAATACAACACCGCATAGCACATCTCGTCATGAATTGGTAGCAAACGCCCAAAGACTTTGGAAAAGCTGAGTGAATGATCAAAGAGTCAGCCCAGTCCGGCACGTATATCATTAAGCAGGCAGGTGCGACCCCGGACGACGATGACTCATGTATACGACCGGCGGTAAACTCACTGCTCCTGTAAGCACCAGCCACGTAGCTTGACCCGTGTGGTACTCATACCCCATCCCTTGACCGCCTTCTTTCTGGATCTTGGTCTTGAGGTCGACATCGAACGACAAAACGATCCAAAAGTTCATCCAGGCGATGAGTGCCACACCACAGATACTCCAGTGGGCTCTCTGTCATAAGGTCCGGAAGTTGTTGTGATCAGCGACTTGAGCTTTGCATAGTCAGCCAGCCACATACCTTGGTGAACCCCTTGCTCATATTTGGCATGTCGAAATACGCCCACACGGTTGTGATCGCCCCCAAACCAGTGGCTACGTGCAGCACGAACAAGCCGCGGGAGGTGGTGGTGGGGATGCACGAGGTGAGGGTTTGGTTGCTGGGGAGGTGGAGCAGGTCGGGGTCCGGGATCCAAGGGAGGGCCGTACTGCACATGGGACTGGAGAGGGCGTCAGCTCCGAAGGAGGAGGCGAAAGCTCAATTTTGAGGAATAGGCTCTGCTCACCCGGTGTGGTTGTACCAGATACAGCCGCTGGCAACTCCAAAGTTGACCTTGACCGGCACCGTCACGTTCCCCTCTGGCCCGGTTTCCACCACCCAGTTCGAAGAGATGGTCGCGATGCTGTACCTGTGGATTGGCACTGTAGCGAGTGATGCGAAGAGTAGAAGGAGGAAGGGCAGTACTGTGGTGGCTCCATGTCAGCTTCTATACATTCACAAGACTGAGTGTGATGACCCGACACGTTAATAATGACGCACCGGTGATGACCCCGCCGAAGAAGATAGGGACAGCTTTGTCTCTCCAGGCTTTGAAAGAGAAGGGTACTGATACGTTCTGCGGTACAGGCGGCACTGGGAACGGGTTGTACAGTGCCGCCTGATATCGAGGCTATCAGTCGTGTGATCACCCAAGCCAACAACAATCTGCTCTGTAAAAGATTCACTCACTTCCTCGATCTCAAAGTAAGCCGATTGAGCGTCCCATCCTGTCTCCTCTCTCAGCTTCTCCTCTTTCCACTCATGCCCCAGCTGCGCCTCAATACGCTCCAGCACCTCCTGATACTCAATCCTAGTATCGTTAGCCCCCTTCAGCTCATGATACCCCCCCTCCCTCACCTCCCTAGACGTCTCCAGTACCCTCACCCCCGAGAACACCCCCTCGTACTGTCTCGGCTCGTTTGACGCGTGCGAGAGCATCGCAACAGCCCACGTCCCCTCCTTATCCTTCAGCGTGAGCCTCTCAACGCACTTGAGTGCTTTGAGCTTTCGCTCATACCCCCACTTGAGATCCAACCCGGCGAGCAGGCTGTTGCTGGCAGTGGCGTGCTGGTAGACATAGGGCGACAGCACGTCGTAGGTGTAGTGCGAGAGGGTGAGGGCTTTCGTGGGCGCGAGGTCGGCTAGGTGGTGTAGGATGAGGTGGTGGACTGGGAAGAGTGGTAAGAGGGACTCTGGGGATGAGAACAGGTCTGGCTCTGGGGCGTCGATGGTGGAGGAGTTTGGGACACTGGGAGGTGGTGTGGGCGGATGGGAAAAGGAAGAAGAACTGTATCTGTGGTACAGGGGGAGCTCGAAGTCGTCTGACCGAGGGGAAGCTCGCTGTTGCCTAGGCGAGGTCGGAGTCATGGTGGGTGCTGGTGGGGGAGTGAGTGTGTGCCAACTACCTGCATGATATATCCTGTATGAGCGACGAGGCGAAACAGACAGTAGAGAGGGGCGGTGTCGAGAGTTGCTATTCTTTGCCGCCCATCCATCAACGCCCATCACTCCTCAGCGGCCTGTGCTCGGCCTCGGCAAACAATGACAGGGCACGAGGCACGGAGGCACAGGGACGCGTTTTAGCGCCCATCAAGGTGACTGTCCGTCGGCCCGGCATCCGTCTCATCCATCGTCATCGTCATCTGTATTTGGTCCTTGGACGTGGGCTGTGCATATTGCTTTATCATTCATCTCTGCAGCTCTGCACGTCTATAGCCGGAGCTCATACAGAGGCAACCGGCTTCTCTGCATGCCTTCAACCGGCATCACGCTCAAAAAGATGCAAAAATATTCGGGCTCTTGGCCCGGGGTAGAGAAGCTTCCGAAACTCTCCCCCTTCCCCGGTCGTTCACTCAATCTGGAGGGTTGAGCCCATACAAGATTGGATCCCCGATGGCATGACAAGAACATGTGGAACGGACAAATGCATCTCGGGTATTAACTGTATCTAATCATTTGTTACGCCTCGGGGTTGAACGACTGAACGCTTATGTAACAGTGTCTTAACAGTTTGAAAGTTATAACGACTGCGCCATCGCGACAGGGAAGTATTGATGGGACTCTTTCCGGATCATCTATATCGCATTGTTTCGTTTTTGGAAGGCGGGCCTTGCATGAAGGCTATATACACTCTGTAGGTGTCTTTGTATCGCCGTTAAGAGGTGCTTTGGCTTCTAGACCGTGCGACTAGATTGCCGCCCCTTGCTCTACCCCTTCCGCTTCCGCTCAGCAGAGAAGACCGGTTGAGCAGAGAAGACCGGTTGTTCTTCAGCAGATCTTATTATAATATACATTACTGGCCTATGACTACAATGGCGCTTCTATCTATTGAGCCGTCTTTCGCCGCCCGTTATCGCAGTCAGCTAAGAAGAAGACGGGCCAGTGGCAGTGAGCCAAAAGAGCTGGAAGATCTGTGTCAATGATCTGTTGTCAGCTATCTGCGTTCGGACCAGTACCGCCGCGCTGCCTAGCAGAGACACGACCGACAGCATCAGAAATCCACTCACCGCTCCCACCAATGACAACCACACTGCCGATCCCGTGTGGTGCTTGTACCCCATGCCAGCATCGTCCTTGGCTATGTTGTTCTTGATGCCCGTATCGTACGCGATGCTAATCCCGAAAACCACCCAAGACGCCCCAAACACTGCGTAGACGAACATGTGGGCACGCTAGATGTCCGTTGTAAGACGACCGTCAGCTGAGTTCACATCCTCAGAAGAACGGGAAGTTACTGGAACCCACCTTCGTGAACCCCTTGGACGTTGTCGACTGGTCCGTATACGCAAACACCACCGACACGATCGACGCAGCCGCCAAAGCATGCACCGCTATGAGAGCGCCGCCGTTGGCGGTGGGGAAGGTCTTCGTGAGGGTCTGATTGGCAGGGAGGTGAAGGAGGTTTGGATCAGGTCGCCAGGGGATTGCCCAGTTGCACGAGGGGCTACATCGTGGTTTCAGCTTGGGGCCGGCCTTGGGCAATTTCGGGGGCCGAAAGCTGCTCACCCAGTGTCATTGTACCAGATACACCCGCACGCCACCCCAACGTTGATCTTCACCGGCACGGTGATGTTCCCCTCGGGGCGGATATCTACGACCCAGTTGGCGGTGAGGGTGGTGATGGCGAGGTTGTGAATGGGCTCGGTGGCTAGCGAAGCGAAGACAAAGAAGATGACGGGCGCGACTGATCGACGAAGGTGTCAGCACTGTGCAAAGTCACGAGATAGCGAAGACACTCACTCGTAATGAGGGCTCCAAAGAACGTGGGTATAGCAGCTTTTAGCCACCTCTGAAATGGCCCTGGAGGAGGTGGTACCGGAATGACAAACGTGAGACCGGGAGCGGCTGGTGGGGCATCACCCTGATTCTAGCTGTCAGATGCATGTCCCTCTATATCATGAGATCCACTCCCAGTATAATGAGACGTACCTCGATCGTAAAGTGCATCGACTCCCCATCCCACCACTCCTCCCCCTCCTTCGCCTTCTCCACCCACCCGGCCCCCAACTGCGGCTCAATCCTCTCCAGCATCTCCTTGTACCCCAACCGCCTCGTGATCGCCGCCACATGCTCATGGTACCCCCCTTCTCTTACCTCCAGCGATGTCTCCACCACCTTCACCCCAGAAAACACCCCTTCATACACCCGAGGCTCGTTACTGGCATGACCCAGCATCGCGACGTGCCATACCCCCGCCTTATCCTCCAAGCTCAGCGTCTTCGCGCACTTGAGTGCTTTGAGCTTACGCTCATATCCCTCTGCCAGCTCCAGCCCGCGGAGCAAGTTCTTGCTGGCTGTGACATGCCGGTAGATGTACGGTGTGAGGATGTCGTATGTGTATCGGGAGAGGGTGAGGGCTTTGAGAGGAGCGAGGTCGGCGAGGTGTTGCAGGATGAGGTGGTGGACAGGGAAGAGGGGGCGGAGGGAGTCGGGGTGCGAGAAGGGGTCGGTCTTGGGTGGGCTGCGAGGTAGGGAAGGGGCGGTCGAAGAGGAAGGGAGTCTGTATAGGGGGAGCTCGTACTGTTCGGAGGACTGGCGGTTCCGCGGGGCGTCGGAGTTGACCGGCATGGCGCGTGGTGGTGCAACCGCGTGCTGGGGTGGCTTGTGAGGGTGGCGAGAGGTCTAGACATTCTGCATAGTATATAACACCTTGGGTGCATCCTAGTGCAGAGAGGGGGGCGAGGGTGAGAGACAACGGAGATGCAAGCCGGAGGAGGGGGCTGTGTCCTCGAGCTTGCCGCCCAGCACCCCCCATCATCACCCACGCCCATCAATCAATCTGCAGGGCACGAGGAACGACGACCAAGGCACCGGTGGTGACGCTCATCGCCCACGGGGGGTTGCTTATTTTAGCCTCCCCTTCTCTCCCCCTCGGCCCGAGGCGTTGCTGGCTTGGAGCGTCTTGGCGGGGAGTGGATTGGGTCGACTCGAAACCGAGAGATGTCATCGCATAGCCGTGGCTATGCATTGCCGCACACTCTACATGAACGTGCGATACATAGGTACGAAACCGAGCTGCTGTTCAAGCTCCGTCCGTCCGCGACAAGTGCCGTATACCTCTTGCGACTTGAGCGTCTGGCCAATCATTCGTGCCCAAAGTCAACAGATACCCGAACCCGGAGGAAGCCAAGCTCTTCGGGGATACGCGTATTGCATGCAAGCTTAATGGAAGAGGCACCCAAATTACGAGAGGAGCGACCGACGTGCGTAAGCAGGAGGGGTTCGGCAGTACCGTAGCGCGGTGGATGGCAATCTTCTCTACTGAAAGGCTGAGCAGCTTGGACGATGGAGCTCATCCGACATGATCGGTCGCCACCAGATGGCAAGATACGCTCGCTCACTCGTCCTAGAGGAGATGAGATGAGGACGAAGACATGGATGGCTGATGCCATCCGGCAACATCTTTAGCGGCTGTGATGTCTCGGCAGGTCGGGTTAGGTGCTCTTGTATGCGATCCGTTCTCGGTAGTCAGCGGCTACGTTGTAGCAAGCAGGACTCCGTTCGCCACCCATCAGGTTGTATGTGCCGGGATAGTCCCAATGACGTGCCCGTTGAACAACTGGCAGTCCAGCCTGCAGCAAACGTATCCGGACGCATAGTGGGAGCATT
Source organism: Cryptococcus sp. DSM 104549 (assembly GCA_036427605.1). Taxonomy (NCBI): domain Eukaryota; kingdom Fungi; phylum Basidiomycota; class Tremellomycetes; order Tremellales; family Cryptococcaceae; genus Cryptococcus; species Cryptococcus jaspeensis. Next base: position 2,715,801 of record CP144044.1, on the reverse strand, counting down.
TGACAGGCAGTGGCTGGCACGAGTGACATTCTCTCCAGTCCACTAGGCTGGGGTGACCCACTATTATGGAACCTCTATGTATGTAATGCACGCATATAATCACACCATCATTTTACCGGGTTTGTAGACATAGTCCACAAGCTTTGAAACAGCTAAGAACCAACCCCAAGTCAGTCGTTTGCATCTCTCGAGAGTCAAGTTGACAGTGCTCACAGCTCCGAAGAGCAGCAGCCAGGCCGACTTGCCCATGTGATGCCGATATCCCTCCGCGTATTCTAGTCTGCGTAGATTGTTTTTGAGCGAGGTGTTGTACCCGAGGGTGATGCCGAACACCGCCCAGGATAGGACGAACACGACTAAAACGGCCATGTGTCCCTTCTGTATACGCCAAGCATGTGATAAAGTGCATCTGTCAGCACATGCTTCTCTTTTGGTGATGGCCTGAAGACAGATGAAGGAAGGACACGCACCTTGCCGAACCCAGGCTTAGTCGTCGGCAAGTCGATAAACGCATAGATGACAGAGAGGATGGACAGCGCAACGAGGACGTGATTGAGGGACAGTGCGCGGCCAACGTCGGTGGGGAAGCACGATGTGAGTTGCTGGGTGTCGGGAAGGTGAAGGAGGGCAGAATCGGGCCGCCATGGGAGACCGTAGCTACAGATGGGGCTAGCATGTGTTGTCAGCTTCGCGTGTCCTGCAGTCATCGTGCAAGGGGAAGCGGACTCTCACCCAGTGTTGTTGTACCAGACACACCCGCTCGACACGCCGACGGTTATCTTGATCGGCACCGTCACGTTCCTCGTCGGGTGAACTTCTATCACCGCCTTGTTGGCGGTGATCGTCGCGAGGGAAAGACTGTGAAGGGGATTGGCGGCGAGCGCAGCGAAGAGGAAGAAGAGGATGGGTCCGACTACCAGTGGATAATATCAGCCTTGGGGCCATGGGATTTGGAAGTGAGCGGGGGACGTAACAAACTCACGGATGACGATCAAGGGAGTGATAATGCTGGCCACTTTCTCAGACGTTGTCTTCGGCGAAGCTGGTGGTGCTGGGGTAGCGGCATCCCCACCCTACATGAGCATTCACTTGATCAGCTAACTGCTTGAGAGTAGATGACGATATGAATACTTGACACGTACTTGCATGACAAAGTGACCTGACCGGGCATCCCAGAACCCCCCGTCCTCGTCCTTCTTCTCCTCCCACCCATCCTCTAACTGAGGTGTGATCCGCTTCAACATGTCGCTATACACCAGCTCATTGTCACTACCTCCAACGTGCTCGTGATAAGTCCCCACCCTGACCGCCAGCGTTGTGACCACCACCTTCACCCCCGAGAACACACCCTCATACTGGCGAGGCACGTTGGACGGGAGTCCCAGCATGCCGATGTGCCACACCCCATCCTTCGTCTCCAGGTAGAGCGTCTCCACGCACTTCAAGGCCTTGAGCTTGCGCTCATACCCCACCTCGAGCTCCAGGCCGTATAGTAAGCTCTTGCTGGCGGTGACACGTCGGTAGATGTAGGGCGAGAGGATGTCGTAGGTATACCGGGAAAGCGTGAGAGCCTTGAGGGGCTCGAGGTCGGCGAGGTGGTGCAGGAGGATGTGGTGAACGGGGTAGAGCTTCTGGAGGCTCTCAGCCTCAAGAGGGGGGTACTGGATAGAGGGGGCCTGGGGCAGTGATCTGGTAGAGCCGCAAGGGGTGAGGTAGGGGGTATGAGGAGAGCCCGGGCGCCTGGTGCAGTGTGGGAGCTCGATGTCGTTATTGCCGCGGGGGCTGCTGCTGAACCGGCCGATCTTCATGGTGGATGGTTTGAGGTGAGGAGGATGTGAAGGACGGGCATGTCCATGGCTTTCTATGGCTTCTGGGGTTTGTTGATGCGAGTGTGAGGGCGCAAGACGTCAGAGGAGAGGCAGAGGAGGCGGTGAGGGCTGCAATCTGCTGCAATCAACCCGGACCGTCCGGAGGCAGCCAGGCACCAGGCACCGCACTAAATCGCCAGTACCGCACCGAGAACGCGGAACGTGGGTGGGAGCCTTCGGTGAAGGGCGGCGAAGGCTGAGCTTTCTTGGGCAGCGATGCTCATCCGACATGACCGGTCGCCACCCACCTTGAAAAATACAGTCACTCGTTATGGAGGGTGAGGGCTGAGAGGCATGAACGGCTGACTCCATCCGGGAACGTCTTTGGCGGTTGTGGTATACCCGGACGGCTCGCACTCATCAACGCTCTTCCTTCTCTTGCATGCGATTCGTCTTCGGTAATCAGCGGCTAAGTAAGCGTGCGGTATACCGTCCAAGTTCGCCATCCGGTCTTTTGATACACGCCTATGTAATCTGGTATGAAGTCCCAAATAGCTGCCAGAAGTAATCTGTTGAAAACGCACTACGTACTTGCCCTCGAGTAACACGATGTCAAGAAGAGGACGGAGCATCTGACGCGTGATGGAGACACGAGTAGCATCTCGCTCTGAGTCCACTAAACTGGAAACCCTCATTATACAACCTCTATATATGTATCACGCGTATATGTTCGTTTCGTCATTTCGCCGGGTCCGTGGCCATAGCCCACGCAGTTTGAAGCAGCTAAGAACCAACGCCATGTCAGCCCTGTCCTGCACATCCCAGGGTATAAGTCAAGTGCACTCACAGCTCCGACGAGTAACAGCCACACAGCTTGTCCAGTCTGAGTCCGATACCCCTCCACGTCCTCTAGTCTCCGAATATTGTTTTTGAGGGAGGTGCTGTAACCCAGAGTGATGCCGAACATCACCCAAGATAGTACAAACACGAATCCCACGGCGATGTGTCCCTTCTGTATATGTACGGGGCGTTGATCAGCTCGTGTGACTGTAACGCGATCCTGGGAGATGGTACGACGTACCTTGCCAAACCCAGGCCCGGCCGATGGCAAGTCGTAGAACGCGTAAATGACGGAGAGGATAGACAGCGCAGCGAGAACATGGTTGAGGAATAGGGCGCGGCCGGCATCGGTGGGGAAGCATGAGGTGAGGAGCTGAGTTTCCGGGAGGTGTAGGAGGGCGGGGTCGGGCCGCCAGGGGAGGCCGTAGCTGCACATGGGGCTAGCGTGTGGTGTCAGCTCGAGTGCCCTGTGCTAATGGGGAAAGAGGAAGCAGAGACTCACCCAGTGTTGTTGTACCAGATACACCCGCTCCCGACGCCGACGCTGATCTTGATCGGCACCGTGATGTTCCCCTCGGGGCCGAACCCGACCAACGCATTGTTGGCAGTGACGGTGGCGAGGGAAAGGCTGTGGATAGGTCTGGTGGCGAGTGCAGCGACGAGGAAGAGGACGATGGGGCCAACTGCAAGTGAGGAATATCAGCCATGGCAGCCGGATGTCATCTAGAGGGAGATGAAGACTCACTGATGACGATCAAAGCGATGACAACGCCAATCGCGGTGTCAGTCGAGGTATGCGAAGCTGCTGCCGCGGGAGGAGCACCATCCCCACCCTAGAAGAACATGAATAGGATCAGCCAGTGTCCCCGAGGTAGATGATGATATTGAGTGGCGACACGTACCTCCATCACAAAGTGGCCCGACCTCGCATCCCAGAACCCCCCATCCTCGTCCTCCTTCTCCTCCCACCCGTCCGTCAACTGCGGGGTGATCCGCTTCAACATGTCCGCATACTCCAGCTCATTGTCACTACCCCCCACATGCTCGTGATACGTGCCCACCGTGACAGCCAGCGTCGTGACCACCACCTTCACCCCCGAGAAGACCCCCTCATACTGGCGCGGCACGTTGGACGGGAGACCCAGCATCGCGACGTGCCATACCGCATCCTTGGACTCTAGGTAGAGCGTCTCAACGCACTGCAGGGCCTTGAGCTTACGCTCATAGCCCACCTCGAGCTCCAGACCGCAGAGCAAGCTCTTGCTGGCGGCGACTCGCCGGTAGATATAGGGGGAGAGGATGTCGTACGTATACCGGGAAAGCGTGAGAGCCTTCAGAGGCTCGAGGTCGGCAAGATGGTGGAGGAGGATGTGGTGAACGGGGTAGAGCTTCTGGAGGTCATCAGCCTCAAGAGGGGGGTATTCGATAGGAGGAGGGGGTGAGAGTGATTTGGTAGAGCCACATGGGGTGAGGTAGGGGGCGTCTGGGGAGCCCGGGCCCCTGGTGTAGTGGGGAAGCTCGAAGTCGTTGTTGTTGTTGTGGCGAGGGCTGATGCTGAACCGGCCGATCTTCATGGTGGATGGTTTGAGTGGTGGGATGTGAGGTGGCGGGGCATGTCCATGGCTTTATATAGCTGCTGGGGTTCATTGATGCGACTCTGACAGAGGGCGCAAGACGTCAGAGGAGGAACGCGAGGAGGAGGCGGTGAGGGCTGCAATCAATCCGGAGGCAGGGCACCAGGCACCAGGCACCGCACTAAATTGGCAATGCTTGGCGGCGATCATATCAGCCGGCGGCGTTCCCAGCCATAGTCGACTCTATGCTGCCACGGCCCAGCTGTGCTCTATGCATACCCGGCTGTGGCACTGTACCAATTGGCGATGTGATGGCGATACGGGGACTGTACGACATCCTCGGTCAGACATTCGGCAGCGAGCCGCATCCAATACCACCATTTGCACAGAGCTGAGACGCAAGCAAGGTCCGTCCGCCGTATGAGATTCAGCGCGCTTCTCCTGCGCACAGCGGCGTATCACATTCTCGGGTGGCATGCTATGATATGCGCTGCAAATCAATCAGCCGTGGCTCGTGGGTCCAGTTCAGTCCAGCTTGGCCGAGACTTGGACACACGGAGATCCATCAGAGTCCTACTGTGCCCTTTGCGGGACAGGACTGGCCGCTTCTTCGGTTCTCCCTTCTTCGTTCCTCGTCTCGTCACCCGCGCGCTCTAGAACCGCGACGGCCTTTCGACTCGACTCGACTCGAAGTCTCGAACTGTCACCACCCAGCCAGCGGTCGCACGATCTCAGCTCCAAACACCTTTGCCCTGTGAGAAGGCAGCAATCATAGGTCAATGCATGTATGGTTCGCATGCACTGATGTCTGTATGCTACAGTGAGTAGTGTGGGAATGGGTCGGATGCGTGCACTATCGCACCCCAGCCGTGTGCAGCGTGCTTGGCCCTCCTCCCTGCCCTCCGAGTCCGTCCCCCTCCAACCCAGATTCGGATTCACACCTTGTAGTTGCGGAAGTTGCTCATCATGATCCAGTGCCACGGAATACACGTCACCTAGAGCCATGCACTCGTCAGCACCTCGTTGCCATCCAATCTCGCTATCAGACCCCCGGGCATCCACACTCACAATCATCTCTACTGCGAGGACATACCCTATGCCGTTAGTGGCCTCTATTATCAAATCGTTGGGGCCTCCCTCCACAAGGTCCTTCAGCCGCGCGGTGTCTAACACGGAGATTGAGTTGACTATGAAGGCGAGTAGCACAGCGAAGAAGACGACGCTTGCAGACCACTGCACCGGGGAGTATCTGCATCAGTTCGACGCTGGCACGATGCACCCAAGTCTAGAGGGTGACACTCACCTTGCTACGTTTCCTCTGCCACATGTAGCAGTACACCCCAGCGGCTCCAGCACACACAAGAACCGTAGCAACGTGATTGACGACAAGCGGGCTGATGAAGAGTCGAGAGTTGTTGGTGATGGCCGTAACGGCGGGGATACCGAGGAGGTATCCTGCGTCTGGCTTGGAATCCCAGCGGGCAGTGCACACCCTAGGCTTGCGGTCGCGCCCGAATCTGGAGACAAGGGACGGGTGATCCGGTGAGCGTGGGTTGCGCTACTTGAAAGCGCCAAACAGCAGCTGAAGGCTCACCTGCCGATCATGAACTGACAGGCCCCTGACGGCCCAATGGAAATGAGAACCGGGACAACGATGCCTCCCTCTAGCCCGGGGACAGTAACGTTGGTTTTGGCGAGGGTCAAGCCAATGTCGGGAATGACATATCCCGCAAGGGATATGAGTATCAGGAAAGCAGCTATAGCGAAGACAAGTCATTCAGCGGACTTTTCTCCGGGCAGGCGGAAGCGGTCCCTCACGGAAGAAATATGTTAAGGACACGTTAACCGCAAGATACATTGGGCCTGCAGCTTTGATAGCGGTTTTTTAAAAGGAATCTGAAGGGGAAGGTGAGTGAAAGTGAGTGAAAGAAAAGCCGAAAATCCAGAGTCAAGGATACTCACAGGTACGACAAACCGTCTCTTCACCTCAGCCTCACCCTTGCCTTCGTCTTCGTTGTATTTTGGTTTCACCGTATACTCACGGTACGGCTTCACCACCTGCTGCTTCAGTCTTCTGCGAAGATCCCTCGCCGTCAAAGTACGCAATACGCCTTCATCATCCTCCTCGCACTCCCCGCTCAGCACTTTGGGTGCGTACCGCACTTTCTCTACATTGGGGAACTCCCCGGTGTATGTCTCTGGAGAATTGAGCTCATGAGACAACTGGGTGGTGCACCACAATCCCTCCATATCCCGCACGTTGAGTACCCTTACCTACGAGAGGGCTTTGAGCTTACGCTTCTGCGGCTTCCCTTTGACCTCTAACCCGACATACAGGCCCAGACAGGCGATGACCTTCCGGTACACTAACGGCTGGAGCATATCGTACACTTCCCGAGAGAGGGCGAGTGTTTTGGAAGGGACGAGGTCGGCGAGGTGTCGGAGGATGAGATAGTGTAGAGGGGGTAGACGGCGGAGGGAGGTTATCGTATGGCGGAAGTTGGGGTGGGACTCGGCATCATGAGTGGACTGATAGGAATTGAGGGAGGACAGGGGGACTCGCCAAGCAAGGGCCGATGAACGGCCTCCTGCGGGATCACCATGGTCATCATTTCGAGTGCGCGTTGGTGGTGGTGACTGGTGAGAGGTCAATGAGGTAGATGAATGAGTCCCAGGAGCTCAGTAATGCATCCTTGCGATGAAGGCTGTGAGGTGTAGGCGGAACCCAACCGCAAGAAGTGTGAACTGGTGAAAGAGCGACCAGAAAAGGCGGAGACTTGCCGGCGGTGCCTACATCATTCGAAAGACGGAAACAACATCACATAGACTTCCGGCTTGGCTTGGTTTAGAGCCGGCATATAACGTTGCATGCATGGTTCGTATGTACCTCTTACCGTATGCATAAGCTTGTATGCTACAGTGTGAACAAACGACTATCGATACAAGATCAGCGCCTATGTTACGTTCTTGCCCGCCGCAGCCTTCCAAGTCCAGCGCCCGCCATTGTAGATTTACCCCTTGTAGTCCCGAAAACTGCTCATGATGATCCAGTACCACGGGACACACAATATCTAGAGTTACGCAACATCAGCACCCCGTGCCGCGCCGCATTCGTCTTTCAGGCCCCCGGTCATCCACACTCACCACCATCCACATCGCGACGACCCATCCCAAGTGGGCGAACGCTATCATCCACGCGTTTGGACCGTCCCCCACAATGTTCCTTGGCCGTGCAGTGTCGAATACGTAGACCGAGTCGAACGTAAATGCAAGTAGTACCGCAAGGACGATGACGCTTGCAGACCACTGCATGGGGATACCTTGCGTCAGTCAGGCACCATACGATGCTCTGAGTCAAGCAGAGGACACTCACCCTGCTACGTTGTTCGTACCACATGTGGTAGTACACTCCAGCGGCGCCTGCACAGCCAATGACCGTAGCAAGATGGTTGACGACAAGCTGGCTCATGGGAGGGGGATAGTAGTTGACGATGGCCGAGTCGGCGGGGATACCGAGGTATGCGGCATCGGGCTTGAAGTCCCATCCGGTGGTACAGATCATGGGTTTGGCGGCGCGTGTGGGACTGAGGCAAGGGGTGGAAGGGGTGGGTGAGCATATGTAAAACAATGCATCCAGTACACCCCAGAAAGCAGCCAGAGACATACCTTTCTTCTGTCCACTGACACCCTCCTGATGGCCCGATTGTGATCCAAACTGGGACGTAGATATCTCCATCTGGTCCGGGGACGGTGGCGTTGGTTCTAGCGAAGGCCAGTCCCATATCAGGAAACACTGACCCGCCAAGTGATAAGAGTAATAGAAGAACAGCTGAGGTGAAGACAGGTTGTTCAACGCGGTCTATCTGCGTCTGGTAAGATGTGACGCACGGAAAATTGCTGTCAAGAACATTGTTGCTCCCAAGACCCCTGGGATCTTCTGCTTTGGTACTAGCTCCGGTGGAATCTGACACCAAGTCAGTCAAAGACCAAGCCAATCATCCACGGTCAAGAACACTCACAGGTACAACAAATCGTCTCGTCTGTCTGCTGACCCCTCCCTCACCCCCCTCTTCATCTTCCTCCGGATCCACCTCATACTCCCGGTACGGCTTCACCATCTGCAAGCTCAGCCTCAACCTCAGATCCGTCGCCGTCAAAGTCCGCAACAACCCTCTATCGTCCTCCTCGCACTCTCCACTCAGCACTTTGGGCGCGTACCACACCTTCTTCACATTGGGGAACACCTCAGTGTAGGCCTTTGGTCGGTTCAGCGTGTGGGATAGCTGGGTGGTACACCACAACCCCTGCATGTCGCGTACGTCTAGCACCCTCGCGTAGCTTAGGGCTTTGAGCTTGCGCCTCTGTGGCACGCCCTCGACGTCTAGCCCGATGTAGAGCCCCGGGCAAGCGACCACTTGCCGGTAAAGCAGGGGTAGGAGCATGTCGTACACTTCTCGCGAGAGGGAGAGCGCTTTGGAGGGTACAAGGTCGGCGAGGTGTCGAAGGATGAGATAGTGAAGTGGGGCGAGGCGGCGGAGGGAGGTTATCGTATGGCCAGAGCCGGAGTGGGTGTCGGGATCATAGGCCAGATGATAGGAGTCAAGGGAGGAGCGGGGGGACTCGTCAAGGAGGGGTCGACAGGTGGGCTCGAGTGGGATACCACTGGTCCAAGCTTCGGGTGTGCGTCTTCGCATGGTGGATGTCGATACGAGTTGTGTGGAGGAGTCAAAGAAGGACGCGGAGATGAAGGAGGCCCAGGGAAATGCATCTTGATGAAGGCTGCAGGGTGTAGGCGGCTAACAACACGAGTGATCATAGGACAAGAGCGACCAAAGCCAGGCAAGGGAGGGGCGGTGTTGGTGTGTCCGGACTGCGGATTAGATCTATGCCGAGGTCCGGACTTATCTTCAGGCTTGGCAGCGGTGCCTACTGACGACCTGCGATACGACATCGTCATATCGAAGATGCCAAAGAGGTGGGCGGCTGGTACAGTAAGAGCTCTGGAAGATCATTGCGGGAGCTACGCTGCAGGGGGCCGCAGGCGTGAACTGTAGGGATCGGAGTCATCATTCAAAGAGCCGAACGGTGCGGCGCCAACGGCCAAAGGTGTACGTCCATTCCCTTCTTCTTCTGCACGTCGTCGCGCCCACCAACGCAAATCACTTCTGATGTGGAAGACAGAAAGCATAGAACGTGGCATGTATGGTTCGTATGCACCTATTGCCCGATTTATAGATATGTATGCTACAGTAAAAACAAACGACAGTTGTAGAATATGTCCATTCCCTTCTTCTCCGCGTCGTCGTCGCGCCAACACCCCCAGCAGCTCGTGTCATTTCCGGCTTGGAAGAAAGAAAGCATAGAACATGGCATGTATGGTTCGTATGCGCCTATTAACCTATATATATACCTGTATGATACAATGGAAACAAACAACTATGGATACAGTACCTCCTTGCCCGGGCCAGCGCTGGCCCTCGCTTGATTTACCCCTTGTACGCCCGGAACCTGCTCATGAAGATCCAGTACCACGGGATAGCCACAATCTAGAGTCATGCGAAGGTTAGCACCCCGCTGTCCCTCAAGTCCACCTGGTCCTGTTAGACTCGTGATCATCTACACTCACCATCGCCCAGATTGCGATAATATACCCCATGTGGAAGAACGCCTTGTACCACCCGTTGGGCTCTCCCTCCACGAATGGCTTGGGCCGCGCGATGCCAAAGATGTAGACCGAGTCGAAGGTGAAAGCTAGTAGCACTGAGGCCGCGATGACGCTCGCGGACCACTGCGACAAGCATCAGCATGACGCCTATACACCGTCTCGAGAACAACAGCAGAACTCACCCTACTGCGCTGCCCATGCCACTGATAGTAGTACACACCACCTGCTCCTAGCCAAGCGATGGCCGTGATGATATGGTTGACTACAAGCGGCACCATGGAGGGCGGGTAGTCGGTGACGATGGCAGAGTCAGCGGGGATACCAAGGTATGCGGCGTCAGGCTTGAAGTTCCAGCCGGCCGTGCAGATTCGGGGTTTGGCGGGGAGTGGAAGGCTGGAAACGAGAGAGGGGCGGTAAGCGGGGAGGCATTCATGCGCACATACCATAGGGTAGATGATGACTCACGCTTCGTCTGTCCACTGACAGCCTCCGGTCGGTCCAATAGTGATCCAAACTTGAACGAGAAGGTCGCCGTCTGGACCGGCAACTGTAGCGTTGGTTCTGGCGAAGGCCATCCCCATTGAGGGTATCACGGACCCGCTCAGCGACATGAGTAGCAAAAGAGCAGCTGGGAAATGAAGAGGTCGCTTAGTAGGTGCCTTCTGGTAAATTCTGGGAGAGGACTCACGGAATACGACCGTCATGTACATTGTTGCCCGCAGGATCCATGGAATCCTGTGCTTGGGAGCGGGCAATAGAGGGACCTAGGACACGGTCAGCCTCAATCACGACTTCCCGAACGGTCGAAGATACTCACAGGCACGACAAACATCATTGTCTGGCTGGGCCCATCCTTGCCCTCACCCTCACCCTCGCCCACATCCACACCTCCCTCCATGTCCTTCTGGAATTCACGATACGGCTTGACCATCTGCACGCTCAGCCTCGCCCGTAGATCATTCGCCGTCAACGTCCTCACGATCCCCCGATCATCCTCATCACACTCTGCACTCATAACCTCCGGGGTGTACCACACCTTCTCCACATTGGGGAACACCCCTGTGTAAGTCTTGGGCCGGTTGTATGGGTGGGATAGCTGCGCGGTGCACCACATCCCCGCCATATCGCGCACGTCTAATACCCTAGCGTACGCGAGGGCTTTGAGCTTGCGCTGCTGGGGTTTCCCCTCGACGTCAAGCCCGACGTATAGGGCAGGGCAGGCGATGACTTGCCGGTAGAGGATGGGTAGTAGCATGTCGTGAACTTCGCGCGAGAGGGAAAGGGCTTTGGCGGGCACGAGGTCGGCGAGGTGTCGGAGGATGAGATAGTGCAGGGGGGCGAGGCGTCGGAGGGATGTTATGATATGGCCGGGGTAGGGCTGTCCATCATCAAGGGGGTGATAGGACGAGCCGGGCTGGCCGAGGAGGGCATCATGATGGATGGGCTCGAGGGGGATGTCAGTCGACGTGTCGTGGACGCGTTTCCGCATGGTGAAAGTCGATGTCGAAAGTGGTGAAAAGAAAAAGAAACAGGCGGTAAAAGCATCAAGGGGCGCTGCATGTTGATGGAGGCTGCAGGGTATTGAATAGGCGGCGAAAAAGCTAGCCCGAGGAGTGATTGAAAGAGCGACCAAAGGAAAGGAGGCTGTGTCTTCGGCCTCAACGTTGCAACGAGTCCGGACCCAGGCACCGATTAGCGTCTTACGTCATTCCGTGTCCGGACTTGCTCTATCTTGGCCTGGCGGCGGTGCTGGAACCTGGAAGTCGCCTACATATCGATAACTTTCTGATGCGGACATGCAGCGCCTTTTGGTTGACGATTTCACCAGAGAGACACATCTGTCGTCATTCACCCATGTACTTGCGGGCGGAAAGCGGGGTCTTCTCTGTGATGGAACAGGCTGGCTGCTTAGTTTTACTTCCGCGCGGGCATGCCGCCAAAGAGGGAAGTCCCCCGTGGCTATGCCGGAGCTGGTATGCAGCGAGGAGGGAGGATCATGCAGCACACAACAGCTCAGCTTACTGAGCATTCCTCCAGCAACAACCGGTCCGATGGTTGTAAGAACTGGTTCGCAAATGTTCATATTACAGCACACACCCGCACAATGAAATCCAGCCCGTATGCACAAGCCAGAGTCCTGGTCCGTGGTTTGAAGGGAAAAAAAAAGTTGAAGAAGAAAGCTCGACGGCTCAGCCCAGACAGCGCAAACTGCGTGTACAGATCACTCATCTGCCTCATGCGGTAACATTTCTCATGCCCTAAAACTAGATTCTACTGTTAGCACATCCTCGGTGACTATCTCCATCAACATCATTGAACTGATTCTCAAAGAGTCTTGATATCACCCGGTGCTTTTTACATCCTGGACCTGAGTTGTGAAATACATAAGATAGAGTGTGGTTTTACGCCGAATGGGAATGACACCGTCTGGACACATATGGTGTGTTTTACACAATTGGTGTCCAATCTCATCAACGGTGTAAATGGGGTAATTCACACCTTCTGGGTCCTGGGTGTCATGTACATTGTACGGACAGATAGGTGTGCTTCACAGACGTTGAGCCTATGAGTGTGTTTCACTCCCGACGGTGTATATGGCGTCATTGGGGAAAGGGGCACAAATTGGGCCATTGGGTGCATGCGGCGGCCGGAACTGTACAAGTACGCGGGACGGGGCAACACTACTCACCCTCCGGGCTCACGATCGGCTGCTGGTCCAACGGGCGGTCATCGAGGAGGCGTCGGTTCTACTGCTATGATAGTCCCTCGCGGCCTTGTTGAAGATGCGAGCGAGTGAGATCGAGATGGATATCTTCGAGGGAGTGGGTGATCTGCTACTGTGGGGGAGAGTGCAACATGTAAGCAGATTGGCCACCGCAGCTGAGGGGAGTGGTTGCTCAGGCTACTCATCTCATCGTACTCAGAGATCGACCTGGCCGTTGTCAGCTCAGAGCCCAGCGAAGACCTTGGGGATTAATGCAACTCACTAAAGCTTTCGCCGCCAACAAATGATTGGTAAGCTCCCGGATGCCCTTGGAGACCCCCCCCCATCTAAACGCGAGTCCTCGGCGAGCGTCGGCGAGCGTCTTGTGGGTGCAGTAGATACGACTCCTTTCCCCCACGTCCAGAGGATGCTACATCCTGCCGTTCGTCCACGGAGCGTGTCGGTAGTGCGGGGATGTGGGTGTCGAAAGAGAGAGTGGCGAGAGAGATGATATTGAGTATGAGAACAGCAGGAGCGAGCATGGAGATCGCAGCGACTATGGTGGTCAGATGACACGCGATGACGATGCAAGACTGGCATCTGGGAAACCCAGCAGAAGACGACGACGAGTCGACGAGGCACCATAATGACGAGACGCATGCGCAGAAGGAAGATCTCAGATAGAGTTCGGCGACATGTCCAGCCTCCTTGTCAGACCGAGCACCAGGTGTGTAGATGACACTGCTCGGGGCGTGAATCACACCCGCGCCAGCATGATATATCGACTCGGTGTCCGAATGTGTCTTTTACAACCGCCTGGTGTGCTTTACACCTTTGGGAATAACACCGTTTTCATGTCAAATACTCCGGAACGGCGTCAAACACACCGGTTTTGGGCTCACAGTGTATGACGTCGGATCAAATGGTCCGTATGCAGATTGGTCAAATGACGCAGATGAATCCATTGTTGGATATCGACCGTATGGCCAGACACGCTTCATCGCACAGATATCCCTATGAACAAACACGATTCTAGTGATCGTCATCTTCCCTTTTGATGGGATGTTCAGGTGTTTGATATAACGATGGATCAAATGATGGGTTGTATGGTGCAGATGTGTCGAACATCGAGAATTCACTATAGGACCCACTCGTGTTATCACCATAACCCACTTGAGTTGCATATGCCGTTGCCTGATCTGTTGCGGCCTGTTGCCTCTGCATTTCTACAAAAGTGGAGATACGGCTTTTGAGATCAACATTTTTGAAATTGAGCTCTTCCAGCTCGCTCTTTTTCAAGTCGATGCTCCTTTGCGTATCTTCCGTTACTTGCTTCTGCTCAGCCCGTCGACGTGCAGAATTGTCGGCATGGCCTGTGCGTCACCAATAATGGAGTAAGGTCAGCATAACGTCAGATCAGTGGACCTCCCCACTCCCAAACAAACTCTTCCCATCAGTGAGGAGATGAAAGACCTCACACACGTTTCAATTGTCTAACGACCTTGGGCTCCATGGTATCCTTCATGGGCATCGAGGCGGTAGGTCAGCTGACGTTTTATATATCAGCCAGGTCCACTGTCCACGCACCGGGTACTCCTTCTTTACTCTTGCGCTGGCTGCGTACGACCCTGACAAGGGTGAATCTGTCTGCGAAGGTGTGCTTGTTGACCCTGCAGCAGACGACAGCCCGCGCGTGTACTCTGGCCCTGCCAGGGCTTCCAACTGCGCTGTCAGCCTCACATTAGCTGATCTGGCCGAGTCCACTCTCGTTGTCAGTTTTGAGTGAGTCGTCACGAGCTGGGTGGCAAGGTCTTTTTGTTTGGTCCTGTAATTTTTGTTGTCGTTTTTTCTCCCTACAACTCCCCCATCAGTCCCAACAACATTGCAATAAAAGCAGTGGATAAGGAAGTGGCTCTGATCGAATCCACTCACGCTGCTTCAAATGTTCAGTTCTCTCTTTGGAATCGGGTTTGCGACGGTTCTGAACATGTCATTGTGATGAGTCAGAAACTAATAATTTTATCACAGACCACAACTAGGGCCAAATACAACTCACTGTACGCCGCCTGGGGAACGTCGCCTCTTCCAGATTACTACCAGCGTCGGAATGCGAGTAAGTGGAAGAAGCACTGGTACCGACGGGCCACTTGAGCTCTGTTGAATCGTTACTGTCCGAAGCCGCCACGCTCAAAGGCGCAGGCGTGTTGGCCTCCGAAGGGTAAGACACATGGGGAGCACTAGTATCCCCCCCTGATGCCCGATAAGAAGCGCGCGCAGTGGCCTCTGCTGTTTGGCGTGGGTACGAGTATGTACCTGGCCCTGTGGCTGGCAGGGGAGGGGGAGCCATACCTACAATCCTCTGGTACTGGTAGACGTCGTCGTGACCTCCTGCGGTTGAAGGAGGATAATCCGATCCTGTGAGGTTATCGAAGGAGAACGGGGCAGGAAGACTTGATGATGGGGATGCCATGCTGTTGTATCCGGAAGTCGTTGGTTGAGGTAGAGCATAGCTGGTGCCAAACACCTCGTTGTACGCGGTGAAGTCAAAGTCCTCAAGTGAGCCGTCATATGCATTGGCGTCACCAAAGTTATTAAAATCGTCTTGACCGCTCATCTGTGTCGTCTTGCCTTGGCTGATTGATGATATGCTTTTAAGAAGTGTCCAGGGGAAGGAGTCTGGAGACGATGCTTTCTTAACTCTCAAACGATCGAATGACATTTATGTACCGGGCGATCTAGATGCCTGATGCCTCCGAGCCATGTACCCACGCCCCTCTCCCTACCGCGGTCGGGGCATCTCATTATAAGCCCCGCAGCAATGCTGAGAGCTGTTAACCTTCTTACTCAGAGTGCTTTGCCCAAAGGAAGGACTCCGAACACCTTTCAGGGCACAGTCTGTACAAACAAGATCGTGTAACGAGACAGGATCCTGGCAGAATTGTCCGGTCCCGAGGCGAGATGTATACCTTTGTGTCTCTTCATCTGGCCCACTGCTATATACGTAGTGGCCAGCTGCTACTGTGAGATAATCTTGAAAAAGAAGATATGATATTGTATACTACTCCTTTGAGCGGAGAGCTCAAGACAGTCAAGGAGTCCACAACAACAATGTGAACACGGGTACCCGAGTGATAGCGACTGCTGGAAAGGGTCTGAAACATGGATGCATCGGTCCTAATATGAGGGATCGATCAGTCAGTGGGAAGAAATTGACGTCTCACGAGGTCTCTGTGCTGAGATTGTTGCTTTAGCGGCAGCAGACGAGTGAAGCGCCAACTTCGCTTCGAGTAGTTCGGCAGGCAGCCAGCCGAAAGCCATGCGGGCCGGGGGGGTCGTGCACTTTCATGTTGTCATTTGTCATGAGGACAGCCGTCTCGCATTGTCGTGTACTACCACCGAGATGAGACAAGACATGTCTGCAGGTCAATTGTTCACATACTCATTTTCATTCCAGACTTGAGACAATACTACCGACGACTACTAGACCTATCGTTGCTGTACTCTACGCTGTCAGCGGCTTCACGTCCACCCAAGCGCGCTTCTCCCAGCTCTCCAAACCCAGCTCCGTCAACTGGACGCCCCTAGCACCCTCCAGCAAGTCGTACTTCCACTCCCCGCCCTTCACCACGTACTTCAAAAACATCTCCCACTGCACCTTGAAGGCATTCTCCAGCACGCCATGATCCGGCACCCTCGCCCACCCCCCAATGTAGTCGATGCTGCTCGGTACGTCCGGGTTCCACGTCGGGCGCGGCGTCGCCGACTCGTGCTGCGCCACACAGTCCCTCAGCGTCGCCACCGCCGACCCCTTGGTCCCGTCCACCTGCACGGTGAGGAGGTCGTCCCGGTGTACCCTCGTGCACCACGACGAGTTGAACTGGACCACCACGCCGTTCTTGAGCTGGAAGGTGGCGTACGACGCGTCGTCCGCAGTGCACGGGTAGCGCTGGCCTTGCTCGTCGACGCGGTAGGGGATATGGGTGGCGCCGAGGCATGTGAGGGAGTCGATCTCGCCGAAGAGGTTGGTGATGAGGTAGCGCCAGTGGCACAGCATGTCCACGATCATGCCCCCGTCGTCCTCCTTCCTGTAGTTCCATGACGGCCTCTGCGGCGGAACGGGGTTGTCTACACCCGTGAACACCCAGTACCCAAAGTCGCCCTTGACCGACAGGATATCGCCAAAGAACCCCGAGTCGATGAGCGTGCGGAGCTTCACCAGCCCAGGGAGCCACAGCTTGTCCTGCACCACCCCGTTCTTGACACCCGCCTTCTCCGCGAGGAGGTACAGCTCTAGCGCGTCTTGCGAGCTCACCGCAGTGGGCTTCTCGCAGTAGACGTGCTTGCCCGCCGCGATCGCCTGCTTGACAGCGTCCGCGCGCCGCCCCGTCGTCTGCGCGTCGAAGTAGACCGTGTAGTCAGGCTTCTTGAGCGCAGCCTCCAGGTCGGTGGTGCATGCGGTGGCGGGGTCAAGCCCGTGCGCGGACGCGAGCTCTTGGAGCTTGACGAGGTTGCGGCCCACGAGGAGAGGCTCGGGGTAGATGCGCGTGCCGTCCGGGCAGAGGACGCCGCCCTGGGCGCGGATGGAGAGGATGGAGCGGACAAGATGCTGGTTGGTGCCCATGCGGCCGGTTACACCGTTCATGATGATGCCGACGCGGGTGGTCTGGGGCGAGGTGGCGGAGGAGGAGGTGGTAGAGGTAGTAGAAGCGGTGGAGGTGGTCATGGTGGACAGCTAGTGATGGGGCAGGTGTTAGAAATGGCGATTTCAAGGTGAACAACATACCGTCCGGAACTCACTGCGGGGTTTGTCGAAAGAAGATACAGGTCCTAGAGACGTGTAGAAGTTGGCAGCCAGGAGATACTACTGCTGGTCTTGTTCTGTAGACCACAGCGTTACCTCAGCGTCAGCACTGGAAAAGTCACCGCTGCTCCTTGATGCTGTACAAAGGATACTCACCGATGATATCGTTCTACCGCCTAGCACAGTATTGTCACAAGAAGATAGACCGGTAAGTCTAGGAAACAAGCTGTACCAGTAGGTCGTCTGAGGAAGGAGAGCTGTCAATATCTGGTAAGCCAGTGGTAGCTGAAAACAGCGGCTATCGCATCGATGCACTCACTCATATATCAGTCTCGACAGACGCCATTATCCCTCGCTGTATGCCGGTCCCGACAAGCCCCTTATCGTCCTCGGCCCGGCCGGAGAAGGGCACGCTCCGGACTCGAAGGCTTCATCCTCCTTCCTCCTCCTCGCGCCTGTACACCCAATCATCCTTTCCCGGACCGCCATCTTCCGCTGATGATCTCGCTCTGTGGGCGATCTCGGCATGCCCTCGGCTTGTAGACTTTGTTTCGGCGTCGTCTCGGCTTGCCAGGATTACAAACTTACCAGAAGAAGAAGATGCAGATGCGTGTTGATGCTGGGGGCACATCTCGGCAGCTCGGCCTTGTGCTGTCACATGACGTGTGGCTGATAATCGCCAAGCCCCTGATACCGAGTTTGACGCGATCCACGCTCCTCTCATCTTTCGCCGTCTGATCCAAATCAAGGCATTATCAGCTCAGGCCGTCGGGATGCAAGCCAGCAAGGGAATTGACATGACAGGGTACAGGCAAGGTGGGCTGCGGCTCCAGACCGGGGCGCCATCCGACCCTCGGGGCCCTCTGGGGTAGAGCAACAGCGGACGCCGAGATGCTCATGGATCAGATGATCAGGATGCCGAGGTGAGCCCGAGATAGAATTGGTCTGGCAAACAGCACGACGAAGCAGCCCTTGCGCTGTTGCTTTTGCGAACCTCTCTAGTGAGGTGAAGGTACGAGTACTGAAGAGTCGTGAGTCTAACCAGCTGGACACAGTGTCCAAGTCCATCTTGGCTTTGCGGAGTGAGCGGTGCGAGCGGCTCGCCGGGCCGTGGAGGTTTACCTGTCTTCCTGCTGACAGGATTTTGGATGATGCTGATAGACAGCGCGTCAAAGATATATGAAAGGGGCAAGATATGACGAAGAAGAGCTTCATTCACCCTCATACTGAAGATACCTCACCCACGGAGCGGCATTGCCTTACTTACCCCCAACTGTACCATCATGACCTTCGCGCAACAGCTTCGTGAGTCGCTTGGGATCATCGGCTACCCATCGGACTGGCCACTCGCTGACATTGGGCACTATCCAGTTGAAGCCCTTCCTCGACCACCCCCCAAGTCGCAAAGGGTAGGCTCTCCCCAATACGTTTGTGACCTTCAGCTCATACTGACCATGGAGCAGGGCAAAGTCGAGAATCCCATCAAGATCATCCGCTCTCTGTCCTGGCTTCAACTTGCGTTCTTTGGATGTGGATGGCTGGTAAGTCACCCCAAAATACGATGTCCGTTGGACGCTGGCAAGTATCTGACTGTCGCCTTGTTGCAGGCATGGGTGTGTGATGCCATCGAGTAAGCTCAACACTGATCTGACCTGACACATGGTGAACCTTCACTCGCTGACACAATCGACAGCTTCTTCGCTGTCACCCTGGCCACAGCTCGTCTTGCCACCTACTACGCAAAGCCTGTGGGCACCATCACCCTCAGCATCACCCTCACACTCCTCTTCCGTCCACTGGGCGCCCTCATCTTCGGCCTACTCAGTGACCGCTACGGCCGCAAGTGGCCCCTCGCGGCCAACTTGATAATCATTGCCGCTATCTCACTCGCCAGCGCCTTCTGCACGACGTTCTCGGCGTTCCTTGCCGTCCGATCCTTGGTGAGTTAC
This sequence comes from Cryptococcus sp. DSM 104549, assembly GCA_036427605.1. NCBI lineage: Eukaryota > Fungi > Basidiomycota > Tremellomycetes > Tremellales > Cryptococcaceae > Cryptococcus > Cryptococcus jaspeensis. Next base: position 2,696,460 of record CP144044.1, on the reverse strand, counting down.
TCCATTCTGGACCTGCTGGCTGTCCCTTCGACTTGCGAGACTGACAGCACACTGGGCAGTTCGGCATTGGCATGGGGGGTATCTGGGGTAGCGCCATTGCTCTCAGCCTCGAAAACATGCCCGTCGAAGCCCGCGGTCTCTTCTCGGGCTTCCTGCAGCTCGGCTACTCCTGCGGCTACCTCATCATCGCCGCCGTGAACCTCAACCCCTACGTCGCCGGCACTTCCCACTCCCACTGGCGTGTGCTTTTCTACGTCGCAGCGGGGTTCAGCACCTTTGCCGCATGCGTCCGGCTGGTTCTCCCCGAGTCACCGTACTTTGTGGAGAGGAAGGAAGCTAGGAGGGAGGCGATTGCGAATGGAGAGATGGACGAGGGAGACGGAAGGAGCAAGACGACCAGGTTCCTTGTCGAGGTGGGCAAGATGATCAAGGTGCACTGGATCAGGTGCATCTACGGGGTCGTATTCATGGCGTGAGTGCTCTCCCGATTGCGGTATCAAGATTGTGGAAGCTGATCCACCTATCCTTGCTCTGCAGTGCCTTCAACTTTTACTGTAGGTACCCATCTCTCGTCGTTAAGCATGGGCTTTGCTGACGTACCTTCGCCGTCACAGCCCACGGTAGTCAAGACCTCTTCCCCACCTACATTCAAAAGGACAAAGGTCTCTCCGCCCACGATGCTACCATCATCACCATCATCGGCAACTGTGGTGCCGTTGCCGGCTGTATGGTTGGCGGCTGGGCATCCCAGTACCTCGGCCGACGCCTTACCATCATCGCCTTCTGCCTCTTCTGCTGCGCCATGCTTCCTCTCTGGCTCTTGCCCAACAACTTCTCGGGGCTCGCGGCGGGCGCTTTCTTTGTGCAAGCCGGCGTACAAGGGTGAGTCCTCTATGTAGCTTTTCTGGCAGTGTCTCGCTTACAGAGGTCGTGTAATAGTGCCTACGGCGTAGTCCCCATCTACCTCTCCGAGATCTCCCCCACCGCCTTCCGAGCCATGTGGCCCGGTGTCTGCTATCAGCTCGGCAACATGGCGTCTTCCGCTAGTGCCCAGATCGAGGCTGTCGGCGGAGAGCGGATGAAAGACCCTGCCACCGGGCTCCCTGCTTATGGGAAGGTGTCGGCTATCCTCATCGGGGTGAGTGTCTCACTCTGTGTGCTTCCGGCTCCTTGAGCGATAGCTGACAAGAACATATCATGTTTGCCACAGGTCGCGGCAGGTGTCCTGGTTGTCTGCTGTATCTTTGGCACAGAGCAGCACGGTGCTCACTTCGAGAAGGGGCGCGCGGCGTTTGAGAAAGATGCTGGGCTTGACAAAGGTATGCCGCTGAGCCGTTCTCTGTCTTCGTGCGACGTCTTCCGCTAACCATGAATGCTCATAGTCGACGATGATGTGGACCGCAACAACCCGACCGGAAAGCGTGCGCCCTCGCCGATGGACGATGACGAGAAGGGTGATGCCACGCACGTCGAGCGTGTGTAAGGGTGTTCGCCTTTCGTTTGCGGAGGTGATTGATGTTGTCGTCCGTGTAAAAGACTTTGGGATGTTTGCTTCTCGTGATCAATGGACCGTGGTACTGTGCGCTTCAAATCAACTATGTACTTCCATGCAATATGTGCCTTGGGCGACGAAACTTCATGCATAGGCCTGCCTGCGACCTTAGCAGAATTGATCTATCATGGCACATCGTCAAGAGCTCTGACGGACCAAAGTGACTTACGTCACAATCTTTTTTACCGAAGAATCTCTGGCCTTCCTGGCATGGTGAAGAAGTACTTCACCCTCTCGTCATCACGATGAGCGTCAACCTGCTTGGAGAAGGGCATGCCCGTATCGCACCACTAGGTCTCGAGTGCCGAAGCTCATGGCCGTGGGTATCCAGTGCAGACGTTCTCAAATCACAGCCAGACTCGCACCGAGGGTAAAGTACATTCATCTTGTCTGGCTATTCTATCACTACTAGGAAGAGCCGTGCCCCCTACGTCTCAGCCTCGGGCCTGGACGGGAACTTCTTCTCATTCTTGATAATCATGTCGATGCCATACTCGTACCCCTTGACACCGCACCCCATCTGTGTGCAGGTAAACCTCGTCAGCGGAAGCCGAATGATCCAGGAGAGCTGAATGGTATAGAGTTGCAACTTACAATAACACACGAGGCCTTGTCGTGGAAGTATGAGTGATGCCTCCACTCCTCGCGAGCATGGATGTTCGCCACATGAAGCTGTTGATAACATATAACGTCAGCTACTGGACTTGTCTTAACGATGATCAGGAGTAGATGACTCGCCTCAATGAATGGTATGGACACACCCAACAGCGCGTCGCGTATGGCCACTGAGTAGTGAGTCCACCCACCCGGGTTGAAGACGATGCCGTCAGTGCCGTCGGTTCGAGCAGCCTGAATGCGGTCTACCACAGCACCCTCCCAGTTGCTATCACCAACATTGTGAGATCAACATCTGCCCTGCCTCTTGGATTGACCATACCGTCAAGTTCACCTCTGGAGAAATTCGATCTCTGCGCCGCTGGATTGGGCTTGGGTAGCACCGCTGGTCTCTACGTCTTTGAGAGTCTCGTAACCGTAGACTAATCCTTGCCCATGAGTATACGACCTGTCAATCGGGGCCAGTCTGAACCTGGTCACTCACTATGAGGCTCGCGGATGCCCAAGAGGTTGAGGTTGGGGCCAGAGATGACCAGGACGCTGCGCTTGCCGTTCTTCACCATGTTGATTGGTTCGCTGTCGCTGACTTGATTGAGTGGTTGTTGATGGTGTTCGCGGCGAGGAAAGGTGTTTGCAGGATATATGCTTATGCTGACGGCAAAACATCACTGTATACATATGTCAGTCTCTGTCCAGCGGCATCGTGATGGTCTCCGCCGATCGGACCGTCGAGCAGACTACGCCGAGTGGTGCCGCCCGGCCCGACTGTCATGCCGCTCCACCGCATACCGGATCGTGTACGTGGCTACCACTCTGTGCTGAAAACTCTGGCCGTTTTCAGTGCATGCCGAAGAAAGTATCGCGGTCTCGCGGCAGACTGCCTCCTGCCGAGAGGCATGATGCGCATGAACCACGCCGAGTCCACCCCACCGCCCAGTGAAGCCGAGACCGAGAGGCACGCCGAATCCCGCCGAGACCGAGAATCACATGATGCCGTCATCCGGGCCGCCGCGCCGATGTCTGCGGCTTCGGCCCCATCTGCTCTTGCTGCTGCTATTGCGGCCGTTCTTGTATGCTTTACGAGTGTAGAAGCTCTGTTTCCAGAAGGGTGGCAGCGAAAGGATTAGACAGTTGACGCTGGTGGGGGGATGCCGAGAAGGTCTTCTATGGTGAGCGAGCCGAGCCGAGAGAGGGCCGGGTCAAGGAGGAGCTCCGGCCCGTCGTTGTTCAGCACGTCATCTACGAGAGAAAGGCACTTCCCCGGTCAATAGTCCAGCTGCTGCTCACATATCTTGTTGTCGCATCTATATTCTGCACCCATACCATTCAGACAACACCCCACACCACCTTGCCAAACCATCAGCATGTCATCTCAGGCCTCCGCTCTTGCTGGAACCCCTGCCGTACCTTCACCAGCTCTCTTCTCCTTGTCTGGGCAGACAGCTCTTATCACAGGCGGTTCTCGAGGTATGTCGTGTCGCAGACGGACCGAGGATTACCCACGCTGACGAATCACGACAACGTCCATGTAGGCATCGGTGCTAGCATCGCCCTCTCCCTCGCCCAAGCCGGTGCCAACATCATCCTCGCCCAGCGAGACGTCTCCAACACCTCCACGAAAGACGTCATCTCGAAGTCAGCACAGGGAGTGAAGAGCGAGATCATAAAGTGTGACCTCAATGACCTGGAGGATGTGAAGGAGACATTTGGGAGGGCGTTGAAAGTGGCGGATGGCTGGGGGACTGGAGGGGTGGAGATCCTGGTGAACTGCGGTGGGATGCTAAAGAGGGACGATACAGTGGACGTGGGTCTGGACGATTGGAACTTGGTGAGTGTCTTTCCACGTGATATACCATGAGGTGACTGGCTGACACGTGCTGTCTCATTCCCAGGTGCTCAACGTCAACCTCAACTCTCTGTTCATCCTCTCCCAAGCCGCCGGCAAACACATGATCGCCCGCGGCGGCGGCTCCATCCTCAACATCGCTTCGCTCAACTCTTTCATCGGCGGCTACCGCGTTGCTTCATACTCTGCCGCCAAGGGAGCTGTCATCCAGCTTACTAAGGCGCTGAGTAATGAGTGGAGCAAGTACAATGTGCGGGTGAACGCCATTGCGCCGGGGAGTATTGCTACGGACATGTGAGTGTATCTTGCCTCCCACTTGTACCGCTCGCTGACCATGCATGTCGCTCTAGCAACACTGAGGCAAGGAAGGATGATGCATTTGTCAAAGCGCGTCTGGCGGGGACACCCGGTAACAGGTGGGGGGCGGTCGAGGACTTTGCGGGGCCAGCGCTGTTCTTGTGCTCGCCGGCGAGTCAGTTCATCACCGGCGAGACCTTGACGGTGGACGGGGGTGCCATGGCCAAGGGCCCAATCTAGAGCGCGGGTGTATGGGGAGTCATATAAGCACTGGATGCATACGGTCATGAGAGTCGTAAATTATTCGTCAGTATCGTATTTATCAGCTATGAACACCCTACTTGTTCTTGACAGCCGCCCCAATCCCCTATCAGGACCATTGCACCACCATGCTGGCCACCTAGTCCGCAAGCTCGAAACTAGTACGTGCCTCGGGCGGTCGTGGTCTTTCGCTGCCAGCTGCGAATCGACTCATATAATCAGCCCACCAACCATAGGCATCCAGTGTAGGCTAATATGCAGCTCACAACCGTCTTCGACCATAGCCAGGCTTCTCAACAGGGGGAGGGACGTTGGCAACAGTTCTGGACCTGTAGTCGGAACGGTACCGACCAAACGACCCGCATCCCGCCAAGCAGATGGCCACGGAGAGACAGACCTGTATCATTGCGAGTGAGCGCCATTCCAGGTATGTCTATCTGACTCTATGACCATATGAAACGAGCAGACGACTCACAGCACCAGCCAGCCCGATCCAGACTGCATTTCCAAAATGCCCCACAACGAGCCCATCCGTGTACTTCTTGATCCTGGCTCGGGCGACGAGAACGATGGCGAGGTCTAACCAGAAGGCTATCCAGGCAGCGAACGACGAGAGAAGAAGGGTGAGGAATGTGATCTAATGGTTGCGTCAGTTCCGTTTCTACAAAAAAAGTATGCCCAGAAAGAGCTTACAATCTCCCAGGCTCGGCTGGCGCAGAACCAAGCGAAGAACGACGTGATGAGGCTGATGCCTGCCAGCCCCGCCGCGATGGGGTTGAGAAGCAACGCGCCCGCCAAACCCTTCACGATCGCCTTGGTCGAGTCCCTATCATCGAGCCCGAGGAACCTGTCGTAGAATGTGTACCCGACCTTGGGGTGGGTGCAAGCCGCGTTGTCCGAGTAGGTGATGCCGACAAATGAGGCGGAGCTGCCCTTGTAGCACATCCCAAAGACACCTGCATTGGCGGCGGTGGTAGCGCTACCGATGGAGGAGGAGTAGGAGCCGGTGATGTGGAGAAGGTAGATGGTTTTGATGATGGGGACTGAAAGCGTGACGAGAAGAAGCAGGATGAAGCCCGCGACTGAGGATGGAGGAAGGCGAACTGTCAGCTCGAGTATCGTGGCAGCGGTTGGACGCCGGAGGGGAGCTATGAGACTTACGGGTGAAGAAGAAGGAGGGGAAGGCTGCTTTGGCGAGCATGGCTGGCTAGCTGGGATGCTGCTGTGTGGTGGAGGCGGAGAAGAGGTCAGCCAGCATTGTGGAAAGAAGAGGAAGAAGTAGTAGTAGTGGGCGGCGAAGATTGGATGCATGGGGTCATCCAACCTGCCCCCATCCTGTAGCGTCTGATGGACATGATGTCACTGTGTGCACGGATTATGAGGGAGGGATGTAAACAACAAGCCTTTTCGATTACATATTGTTCTTCTTTGAGAGCCGTGTCCGCCAGCGATCACGCGCATGTCCATCCGTTGCGGACACCTCGGACATGCCGCGGACGCGCCGTTTTCATCGCGACTTCGCGTCTCTGTTCTCGTTCTTCTGCCTTCTTTCTCACTCTCAAAGTACCCCTACCACCTCCCACGCTCACCCCTGCATCACCATCGCTTCCACCCAATATGCCATCCTCCACGGGGAACTCGAGGAGAATCGTGGACTGGCTCAGAAGCCGGCCCAATCCATCGATAATCCACCAGAGGGACTCCACGACCAGTACTCAAGCTCCTACTGCGCCCACGAGGGACGCGTTCCCGAACTTCCCGGAGGGCGGAGTGTGAATGGTGTACGACGAGACGGTCAACAAGCGGCTCGGCGAGGCGCTTCTTAGAGAATTCTCGCCTTCAGCCAACGTAACTCCCGAGATTGCCTCCCTCGATGCTGTTCGCAACATCGTTGCCAAGCACCCCGTCAAGGACGGAGCGGCACTATCGTCGCGGCTGGCGACCATCTTCTTCCTCCCCGCTGAGACGGCAATCAGTGCGGGCATGCGACACGCAGTGGGCACATGGGAGGAGTGCGCTAGATCGGGGAATGAGGCCTGTGACTGGTGCTTTGTCGACGCGGTCAGCAGGACCACGTGGGCGCTTATAGAGTTCAAAATGCTCAGCGCCCTGACGGATCGAGCGGTCCAGCAGGACTCGGAGGATGAGGGGAATGCTGAGAATGCGGGCATCGCCAGAGAAATAGGGGTGCCGCGAGCGGCGGAGCTGGCTGCCAAGGTGCAGGAGTTGATGACGCTCTGCAAGGGAGGGGAGGGGCTGGCTGTCGCTTTGGTCGAGGATTACGCTGCCATTGGCGAGGCAATGGAGAAGATCCGTGTCGTGAATGGTGCTGGAGAAGTGCGGCAAGGGCATCAGCATTGGGCTCGCGGAGTAGCGCAGGTGAGCCGATCTCATCGCGAGACAGGGTGCACGCACATGGACTGACACAACACGGTAGCTCTTCGAATCGATAAGCAAGTACAAAGTCAAGCGAATCGCCCTGTCTTGCCACGAGAGCTGGATCCCGGTCGAGGTGGACGCTGTCGACCCCCGGCTTCTCCGCGTCGGAGACGTCGTCCTTCGCAGAGGGGCATCAGGAGATCTGGCATCTGGTGATCTCACTCCCCTGCAACTTGTGGCGGCACTCACTACAAGGCTGCTCTACCCCCCACCCCCTCACCACTACCGCCCCGTCCACGCCAAACGGTTGCCCAACCAGGTCGCCCATATCACGCACCAGAGCCGTCTGTTGACGCAGGAGTGGGGGTCGCCCAAGGGGATGGCGTAGGCCAAGATGCTGGTGGAGACGCAGGCAGCAGCATGCCGAGGGGGCAGAAGCGCAAGGCCAAGGATATGGCCGATGATCAGTTCCGCTATTCTTTGACGGCGCCTTCCAACGTGAGTGCTTTCAAGAGTGATCCTCCTCTCTGAAACCTACTGACACGAGTCTTCCGCCAGTGTACGCCCGCCCTTCTCCAGGCTTGGCGCACAAAACCCCTACAAAACGTCAATACGCTTCACCTATTCCGCCACGACCTCCTCGAGGCCGCCGACTTACGGGGTTATATCCTCACATCCCTCTTACCCTCCCTCCCCACCGACCCTACGACCCACACACTTTACCCCATCGCCCGCCGCTCTTCTCATCCTGGTAGCGACGTACACGTGCGGTTCAATCAGGCCAGTACATCTCCTCCGGACGCCTCTGGGACGGATATCGCGCGTGTTTCGAAGTACCTGGATCACCTCTTCTGGCCGCGGTGGTCAAGGTGACTTGTCCCGCGACGTTTGATGACCTCGGGGGCAGATCTATCTTTTGCTATCCTAACAGCGAGATCGCCATCAAGGCGAGCGAGAACGAGGAGGCTATGTATGCCGGGCCACTGGCCCCGCTGCAAGGCAATGTGATACCGCAAAGGTACGGGCTGTTTGAAGGGTGCTTGTCGGCAGACAACAGGATACGTTTGATGGTGCTGGAAGATGTGGGAGTGTTCGCGGGAGGCAAGAAAGGGCTCAAGAGCGGCCTGACCCTAAATGAGAAGTGAGTGCTTGTCTGTGACCCTCGTTCCTCGGCCAAACCCCTGCTAACAGTGATATTCATAATTGCAGGCGCGTTTTCATCAACCACTACCGCGGGCTCCACGCTGCCAGAGTGCTCCATAAGGACGTCAAGGATCGACACTTCTTGCGTCGGAAGGACGGAAGGTTTGCGCTGATCGACTTTGAGGGCGCAGAGGTGGTCGAGGAGGGCGAAGAGGGGGATGCCAAGCTGGAGAAGGAGATGGTGGAAGTGAGGAGGACGTTGGGGCTGGCCTTAGATGGGCAAGACGATGATGATGATGAGTAGTCGCGCGTGTTGAAGATGGGGGAAGCCTGAAGCGACGGAGTTCCTCTGCCGAGCTCTGTCAATGGAAGTACAGAAGTAGGAGGGTACGTCCAGTAGAACCATTGAAGGGATCCATGACTCTAGCCAAAATAGGAAAATATTCCAGAAGCATGCAGTGCATATGCTCCGGCCAATTCCTTCTCCCGCTGGCGACAGTATGTAGGTTACTCCTGATCGATTTTTTCTCATGTCGTCACAACTTCACAAGAAGACCGACCGGGCTTGGTGCGTCTAACTTCCTGCTGTTGCTGTTGCGCGTACAGACTCGCAACTCCACCTGCTGTCTTCTACGTTATAGTACCCTTACATTCTGACTCCTCTCGTCTCCTTGGACAAGACGGTAGTTGTCGCAAAGCAATCATGCCCGCCACCGGCAATTCCCCGGCCTCCCAACTGGCCGACCCCCTAGTCGCCCTCGGGGGCTCCACCACCCTTCACATCGTATCATACCTCCCCCTCGCCGACATCCTCTCTTGCACCCTCATGTCTCACTCATGGCATCGATTCATCGAATCTGACCACCGCACCTCAATATACCGTCGGCTCGCAAGGGAAGTCGGTGTCCCGCCGCGCGAGATCAAGGCGCTCATACAGCTGGAGAACGCGAGACCGGCGAGGGATGGGGATGTCCAGACGTCTGTGAGGCCTGGACAGGAGCGAAAGAGTCATGTGGACTGGAAGGCAACTGCCACGTCGGAGCGTGTAGTGCTCCAGAATTGGAAGAAGGGGAGGGCGGACCTGAGGTGGATGCCGCTCGGTGGGAATGAGGTGTGGAGAATAAAGCCGGACAGCGAACAGGGGGTGATGTACTCGACTGGTACTATAGGTACGTCTCTTTTCACAGCATACTGCTGCAAGTGCTAATGCATCTTTAGTGCAGATGGAGAGGGCGTCCTGGTCTCCGACATCGAAACGAACCAACCTCTTTTCCAGTACGCCTGTCCAGTAGCAGCCATCGACTCCCACTTGGAGTTTGCCCGAGGCCACGTTGTATTCGACGTGGAACCTTCCAATGCCATAGAAGTTCACCTCACTCCCCTGGCACTACAACGACTCACCCCTGCTCAGCGTCGCGCGCTCCCAGACCCCTCAGAGTCTCGGACATATCGGCAGGGCCAAACGCTACCGAGTCGAGTCGCGTATAGTCAGCCGGCGCCAGCCTCGGCGGACATACCACCTCGCGGGCACCTGACATATAGCAAGACTATACGGCCACCTACCAGCTGCATGGCGTTTAGGGCGAGGGTGGATAAGGAGGATCAGGAGGGGGAAAGGGTGGTGTTAGCCACGGCGGGTGAGGAGGCCGTGTACATCTGGGGCCTGGATGACAACGATTGCGAGAGGTACATTATCCCTATCGAAAATCGAGTTGAGTTGACGGTCAGTGTTGGTCGCGAGCGGCTAGGGTTGGTAAAGCAGACGCTGATGTCGAGGTGCAGTACGTCGAATTCGACGACAACTACATCTTTCTGTGCGGCGCGGATCAGATGCACACCATCTCGCGCACTACCAAGGAGCGCCTCCTTACCTTCTCCGGCTCAAACGCCCTTCCCGCCTTCCCCGATCCCAGCGCAATCTATTATCTGTTACCTGATAACACTGCGAAGAAAGTTTCATCGGAACGGCGGTATGCGGCGCTGGCGCTCCAGCACGCGATGGATGGGGCGATGAAGGGGAGCTGGAACTGGTCTGGAGTGAAGAAGGTGGTGGATACCTGGGAACATCCGGCTTGGGGGTTCTCCGCGTGAGTACCGTGTTGCTATTGTGCTTCAGTCCAGATACTTGACTCATCCATCATATTAGCTGCCACTACACTTCGAACGATCTGTTCTGTACAAACAGATCGGGTTTCGTGTACGTCCTGCGTGACTACAAGATGGTTCTTGCAATCACAGACAAGGTCAAGAGGGATAAGGCCGCGTCTGAACGCCTTCTCATCTTGCTTTTCACATCCTCCGTCATGCAGCTTGCCACGTATCGCGAAAGTGTGGTATTTAACACAGTAGGTGAAACTGCATCCACAAAGCCATGGGCTAATTTGCGCTACAATAATGCAGGGAAGCATGGTCTACCTCCTCCACACTTCTGACCTCCCGGCCACCCCATTCAACACAACCCCAGAAGCACCCAATCCCACCATGCGCATCATCAGACTCGCAGATGTTTCTGCCCCAGGTCTCAGGGGTTCATCGTGTCTGCAGATGGACAGGGGCAAGCTTTACATCGTCTACTCCGCATCTGGGGACTTAGATGTGGCGTTCACCGAATTTGAGGGCACACACTATGATGGACTGCTGAGACCGGAGCCACCAGACAGTGCTTTGGAAGGAGGAGCAGTCTGCGTCATGGCGTGGGAGTTTGATACCACCCTACCCAGCGACTGGTAGCTGGTGTACAGATAGGACAGGTTGGCGCCTCGTAGGTGTTTGTCTCGAGATTGATATGCTAGGAGCGAGTACTTTGAGGGAGGCGTAGAGTTCCTCCTTCAGGGTGACCTGCAGCGTTGTTGACGAGCACTTTCCCTATGCATGTCCATTGCCATCAGCGCAGCATCCGTATACTGTACTTTTGCTCAATACAAAACCATTCGGCGCTATGTGACTGGGCTGCTTTTTCACCACCCTGTCTGTTTAAAAAAGCGAGAGCGGCCTTCTCCTGCCCTCCTCCAAAAACCTCAACGCCACCACGCGTGTACTGCACGTACGATGCAGCAGCTGCACAGCCCGTTCCCTATCCTCTCAAGAGTAAATACTTGGATCTACTCCTCCCGAGCCCAAGATCTCTTTTTTTTTTTTTTTTTTTCTATGACAGCCCAGGTCCGTCCGAATTCATTTTCTGCTGACGTCACGAGCTCATCGCCGATTTCAATAATTGGCTCACCTGTCACCTGTGCTGTGAGCTGAGAAGTTGCGCACTCGGTTCACCGTCTTTCACATCCGTCATTCGTGCTCTTTCTTTATAGATCAACTCCCTGATAGTAGATTTCAAAACAATCATCACGACAAAGCGGACATGCCCGACACCAGCACCCCAACCGGTCTGCTGGCCGACCCACTAGTCGCCTTCGGGAACTCTATCACCCTCCACATCCTCTCCTACCTCACGCTCCCCGATATCCTCGCCTGCACTCTCATCTCTCAGTCATGGCACCACTTCATCGAGTACAGGCACTCCACATCAATATACCGTCGGCTCGCATGGGACGTCGGCGTTTTGCCGGGCGATATGGATGCACTTATACGGCTGGAGAACGGGAGACCGGGCAAGGAAAGGGAGCTCGACCCGCCTGAACGGCCTGGTCCGGAACGAGAGAGTCCTGTGGATTGGAAGGCAACTGTGAAGTCGGAGCGGGTGGTACTACAGAATTGGAAGAAAGGTAGAGCCGAGGTCAAGTGGATATCACCGGCACTCAATGAGATTTGGGACATCAAAGTGGACCGCGAACAGGGGGTGATCTACTCGAGTAGTGAATCAGGTGAGTTTCCTTCCCCGGGGAGGCTATCCCATGCACCGTGAATGATCTAGCTGACGTCTTACATACAGACACTGATGGCGTCCTGGCCTGGGACATTGAGACGACCAATCCTCTTTTCCTGTATGACTGCCCTTCAGCCGCCGGGGCCCTCTTGGAGTTCGCCCGCGGCCACCTTATCATCCGCCTTCGGCCGTCTGGCGCCGCATCAGACGTCATAGAAGTGCACCTCACCCCTCCTGCACTGCTACGACTCACCTCCGATCAGCGAGGCCAGATACCGGACCCCTGCAAGTCGGTGACCTATCAAACAGGCCGCACACTGCCGAGCGGAGCAGTGTACCGTCAACTGTCGCCGGGGTCGAAAGACGTCCCGCCTCGCGGGCATCTGACGTATAGCAAGACTATTCGACCGCCTACGGAATACTTCATGCTAAGGGCGAGAGTGTATCACGAGAATGAGGAGGGTGAGAGGGCGGTGTTGGCCACAGTAGGCAGAGATGCGATATACATCTGGGGACTGGACGACGACGAGTGTGAGACGTGCGACATCCCTAGTGTAGCGCAGGTGGAGCCATCGGTGAGTGATGTTGCAAGAGTAAAGGTCGCTAAGGCTGACGCTTACATTGCGGGCCAGTGCGTTGAATTCGACGACGACTACATCTTTCTGGGCGGCGGAACGGACGAAAAGTTGCACGTCATCTCGCGAGTCACCAATGAGCATCTTCTCACCTTCCCCGCCTCCCACTCCTTTCCCAACCTCCCCGAACCCCGAGCAATCTTCGTCCTGCCAGATGAATACGCTGATAAGAACGATTCATCAAATCGTATCTATTCGGGGCGTGTGTCCCAGCATGCGATGCGGGGGGGGATGGAGGGGGGCGACGAGTGGGCCGAGTTGAGAAGAGGGGCCAAGGCCGTGTTGCACCTCTCTGGGGGGATCCCGGCGTGAGTGCCGTCATGCTAGTGCGGTTCAGTCCCGATCCTCGACTCACCCGGCATATCAGTTGCCACTACACATCGAACGATCTGGTCTATACAGACTGGCGGCGCTTAGCATACATTCTTCGGGATTACAAGATGGTTCTCGCCATCCCGGACAAGACCCGCAGGTTTAGAGCCGCGTCGGAGCGCCTCCTCCTCTTGTCTTTCGACTTCGGTGTGATGAAGCTTTGCACGTATCGTGAAAGTCTAGCCTTCAAGACAGTAAGTGCAGGCTCTAGCCTCGAAACTGTGGGCTAATCAGATCTACAATCATTCAGCCACACGATATGTACCTGCTCCACACTTCCGACCTCCCTGACGCCCCGTTTCAAAGCAGCCCCGGAGAGCCCGGTCACACCATTCGCGTCCTCAAGCTCTCGGATTCTTACGACGACCTATCCTCCTGTCTGGAGATGGACAGGGAGAGGCTTTACACGGACTACATAGTATTTGCCGACCAGGATGTGGTGGCGGGCACCGAATCTGATAAATTCCGGCCGATGCCAGAAAGCGGGGGAGTTTACATCAAGGCGTGGGAGTTTGATACCATCTCCCCCGAGGAGTGGCACCTAGACGGATATTAGGCCTGGGTGGTGTTTTATCGATCACTGGTGCTTGTAGTTTATGTACGAGTACTATGTACATGTACACTTGAAAGGTTACGTTGATGTTATTAGCAAATGAAGGGTGCATCCATCTCCAAATAAGTGGACGGCAAGTTGCTGATAACACCCTACCCGCAGATCCACACGATGTGCACATTGCACTCCTGTCTTCTCTACATAGCCCAGCAGCCCTCGCATCGATGTTCAACGAACGCTCCTGCAACGCATGAACCAACTTTTTTTGTCCTTTTTCTGCCATGACGTCACCAGAACAATTGGGTCCGGCCTCCGGCGTTCAGCTCTGCACGACGGTTGTAGTGCTTGTGAGCGACGAGCTCGAGTCTTGCTGTCTTTCACCACATTTATTTTGTGCTCATTCATCGTCATACACCAGTTCCCCAGAACCTCTCTGACAAGGCGGCCCTTGGCCATCAAGCAAACATGCCCGTCACCCCCAACTCCCCGACCGACCTGTTGACCGACCCTCTAGTTGCCCTCGGAGACTCCATCACCCTTCACATCCTCTCCTACTTCACGCTACTCGACATCCTTACCTGCACCCGTGTCTCTCGGTCATGGCACGAATTCATCGAAACTGAGCACTCCATCTCCATTTACCGCCGGATCGCGTGGGACATCGGTTTCCCACCGCGCGAGATGAAGGCGCTGATCCAGCTGGAGGACGCAAATTCGGCGAGGGAGAGAGAGATTGAGACGTCCGGGCAACCTGACCCAAATCGACAGAGCCTTGTGGACTGGAAAGTGACTGTCAAGTCGGAGCATGTGGTTCGTCAGAACTGGAAAAACGGGAGATCGCGGGTTATGTGGATGCCGCTCGGAGGGAACGAGGCTTGGAGAATAAAGCCAGACTGCGAACAGGGGATCATGTACTCTACCAGCACCTCAGGTATGTCCCTTGTCCTCAAGTATCTCATTCTAGACGCTTATGCACGTAAATCCGATGCTTGTACAGATGGCGTCCTGGCCTCAGATATGAAAACGCACCAGCCGCTCTTCGAGTACGCCTGCCCCGCAGCCACCTATGCCCACTTGGAATTCGCCCGAGGCCATGTCATATTCTCCCTCAAGCCCTCCCACGGTTTTGAAGCACACCTCACACCCCCTGCACTGCAGCGTCTCACCCCCTCTCAGCGACGCGCCCTCCCAGACCCCTCCAAATCTCTGACTTATCGGACGGGCCTCATGCTACCGAGCCGGACGGCCTACACTCAGCCGTCGCCGAGGTCGGAGGACATACCTCCCCGCGGGCATTTGACGTATAACAAGACCATCCGGCCGCCTACCAGCTGCTCGGCATCTAGGGCCAGGGTGGATAAGGAGGGCCAGGAGGGGGAGAGGGCGGTATTTGCCACGGCGGGCAAGGAGGCAGTGTACATCTGGGGGCTGGATGATGACGAGTGTGAGAGGTACAGTATCCCTCGTGAGGAGCAGGTGCAGCCGATGGTGAGTGATGTCGGCGAGTGTCTATCTTTGAGGGTAGGCAGACGCTGAATGTCTCGTCTCAGTACGTCGAGTTCGAAGACGACTACATCTTTGTGTGCGGCGAAGACCAGATGCACATCATCTCGCGCGCAACCAAGAAGCGTCATCTGACCTTCCCCGCCACCGAACCCCTTCCCGCCTTCCCGGAGCCGGGTGCGATCTACTTCCTGTCAAGCAGTGATCCAGTGAAGAACGTTTCGGCGAAGCGGTTCGAGTCGGCACGGGTCTTCCAGCATGTTATGCGGGGGAAGATGAAGGGTGACGACCAATGGGCCATGATGAAGAAGATGGTCAAGACCTGGGGGCGCGACAACGACTGGGGATTCTCCGCGTGAGTCTCGTTTTGGCATTGCTGTCCATTGCAGAACGCAACTCATACATGACCTCAGTTGCCACTACACCTCGAATGATTTGTTCTGTGCAAACAGGACAGGCTTCGTATATGTCCTTCGAGACTACAAGAAAGTCCTTGCGATCGCCGACAAGGAAAAGAGGGATAAAGCCGCTTCTAGGCGGCTCCTCATTTTGGGATTCAACTCGCCCGTGATGCAGCTTGGGACGTATAACGAGAGTGTTGTTTTCAATACGGTAAGTGCAGGAGTGCAAGAGGGGGTGCAACGAATTAACGAGTGTTCCCACACAGCGATACGAGATTTACCTCCTCCACACCTCCACTCTCCCTGTCGCCCCGTTCAAAGCTACCCCCGGCGTTCCCAATCCCATCATCCACGTCCTCAATCTCACCGACGTCACCGCCCCCGGGCTCATGCTGGCTTCATGCCTTCAGATGGACAGAGACAAGCTGTACATGGTATACTCTGCTGAAGGGGAAAACGAGATGGGGGGCACGGTGGATCATCGGGGGTGTAGACAGCTGCCTGCGGAGTGTGCTTTGACTGGCGGAGGAATTTGCATCAAATCCTGGGAGTTTGATGTCATGACCCCCGAGCAGTGGTGAACGGATAGTCCAGGGTGACGTTTCACAGATGTTTTGATTTGATGCTCTGTGATAGGGACGATGCATGCAAGATCGATATGTACTCTAGGATGATCAAGCGGTGAACTCGTTGATGTAGGCACAGAGCGCCTGCACAGACTCTAGGGTGACGGCATTATAGATAGACGCTCTTATGCCTATGAGTATTTATCAGCAACCGCCAGATCGATCACAATACGGAAACAACTCACCACCGACAGACCTGTGCCCCTTGAGCTGCTTGAACCCCTTCTTCTCAGCCCCATCTAAGAACGCCTTCTCCTTCCCCTCTCCCAAGATCTCGAACGTCACGTTCATCCAGCTCCTGGCGTCCTTTTCCCTCACGACGGCCTTGACCTTCCCCTGCGCTTCTGCCTCATCCAGAGTCTTGTAGAGCAGCTCCGCCTTGGCCCTGTTGACCTTCTCGAGCCCCTCGAGACCGCCCTTATCGTCGATGAGAGACTGGAGCACCAGCGCAGACACGTAAATGGGGAAGGTGGGAGGGGTGTTGTACAGAGACGCGTTGTCCGCGAGGATCTTGTACTCGTACGTGATGGGCGTAGCGGGCACGCACCCGAGCTTGGCCGCCGCGGTGGTGTCGACCAGCAAGTCATTCCTGACGATCAACACCGTCACGCCGGAAGGCCCCAAGTTCTTCTGCGCACCCGCGTAGATGATCGCGTGCTTCTCCACATGGGGGATGGGGCGCGAGATGAAGGAGGAGGAGTAGTCGGCGACGATGTTGACACCCTCGGGCACGAGGTCGAACGGGAATGCCGAGTCGGCGTCCTGAGCGGACGCAGGCGGGTACTCGATCCCATTGATGGTCTCGTTCTCGCAGTAGTAAACGTACGCAGCGTCTTTGCTGAACTGGTAGTCGTCGCGCTTGGGCAGGCGCGTCCAGCCGGTGGACTTGGTGCTCGCGGCGACTCGCGGGGAGGCGAAGGCGGGGCAGGAGGGGAAGGGGGGGAGGGAGAGACGCTGGGCCTCGGCGTAGGCCTTGGACGACCAAGCGCCGGTGAGGACGTAGTCGACAGCAGGAGGGGTGAACTGCTCTGCGGGGACGGGGTGGGCCAGTCGGTGGGCAGAGAGGAGGTTGAGGAGAACGGCAGAGAACTGGCCAGTGCCGCCGCCTTGGGAGAAGAGGATGGTGTAGTTGTCGGGGATGGAGAGGAGCTTGCGCAGGTTGGCTGCATGGGTAAAAGTCAGCTGATTTGATCTCATAAGATCATAGCAAATTCGATGTGACCAAGCACGCACCCTCAGCACCCTCAATGACAGCCTTAAACTCCTTTCCTCTGTGGCTCAGCTCGCAGATGCCCATGCCGGAGTCGGCATAGTTCAGGAGCCCCTGGGCGGCCTCCTCGAGGACGGTAGTGGGCAGGGGGGAAGGCCCAGCAGCAAAGTTGTGGACGTCTTGACGGGAGGGCATGGTTGTTTATGGGGAGGTGAATGTACAGTAGCAAGATGTATGTGCAAGAAGGACAATCGTTATGGTGCGTGGGGCGACTTTTCTGGTTGCAGGCGGCGGTGAGGCCGACTCGATGACATGACGCGTGAGTGACCGTGGGAAAGCACGGGTATCGTCTCTTGCCGTACACTTCGATCCTCCCCAAAGGCTGTTGGTCAACCATGTCCTTGGATTCACACCACTATCCTTCACCTTTTAGCAACATATTCCCCTATCATGCCCTCTCCAGTGCCCACCAGCCGCAAGGGGGCATCCCCTGTACCGAGTTCGGCGCCCCAGAGTCAGCTGTCTCCGTCCACAACAGCCCTACTCGCCCTGACACAGGATATCTCGGCATTGTTGTCTCTGTCCTTCGAGGCGACAGCCTCGACTGTGCACGACTGGTTCCGCTCTGGTCTGGGGACAATTGGGATAGGGGAGGTGGTTCCAGCAGAGAGTGGGGAGTATAGAGGCAAGGGGGAAAGCGGAAGAGGGCTGGCGGTCGTCATTGTCGGCGCGAGCGAAGGTGAGCAGCACGTCAACACACGATCGCCGATCGTTGGGCGTAACTGACCACCAACTAAAACAGCGACTGGCCAGTCTTTGACTCTCCACCTTGCCAAATCCGGATACACCGTCTTCCCCTTCGTACCCCTCCCATCGCCCAGCTCCCCGCCCACCTCGGGTGCCCTCTCCCACCTTCTCCTTACCTGGTCCGGGATCCAGAAACGCCTTCGCGCCCGCCACCCCAACCACCCCGGCGCTGTCGTCCCCGTCATTGTCGACCCCGAGGGCAATGCCGAGGACGCTTATGTCGGCGAGCTCAAGAAAGATCCTGCGGTTGCCGTCAAAGAAGGTGGAAGCCGATTCGGCCACGCCGGCGAGACGGTCAGGGCGTACTGCCGCGATAATGGACTGAGCTTGGTGGCTATCGTGTGCGCGTCGCGCAAGACGAAGAGCTACCAGCCTCAGCCTGGGCATAGCGTCGTGCAGGGGATCTCGGGCGCCAACTCGAAGACGTCGAATGACGACGAGGCGAGGGAGGAGAACCCGCTCACGGCATCGTTTGCGGCGACAGCGCCGTCAACGTTCCTGCCTCTCCACCCGGGCTTGCCGCACATCCTCCCTGCGACTGCACTGTCCATGGCCAGCGAGGACACTCTTCTGTCCTTGTACCGCACCAACGTCCTGGACCCTTTGTGCGTCATTCGCGAGCTGTCGGACTTGCTCTCTTCCCACTCGCCAGTCCCCGGGGACGAAAATTCGTCGAGCAACCGTCCCCGAGGCCGAGGTAGGGGGAGGGTGATCTTCGTGAACGGCGGAAGTGGCGTGGGGATCAGCGAGCTGGAGGATGACCAGGAAGTGCCGGACGGCGGAGGGTCGGGTCTGGGGGTCGGGGTCCAAGGGGCGATTCGGATGATTGGAGCGGCGAGGAGTGAGGGGGCGAAGCTGCTGAGGGAGGAGTTGGAGGGTGCGGGGATTGATGTTTGTGAGGTGGTCGTTGGTGAGCTTGTCCATGCCCTTCTTCACCGGGGAATGTAGCAGCTAACGTGAGGCACAGGTCCGATGTCTCCTCGGGTCGGTACCGTGGGGCACAACTTGAGGCAGGGTAGCGAGGACGAGACGGATCCTGACGCCGGAAGGAGGAAGATCATCAACGAGGCTCTGCAGAAGTGAGTTCATGTGTTGGATACGTGGTATGTGTTGCACATTCTGACATTGTTGCGTCTTGCAGTTCGGCGGAGCACCCAGTGATTCAGGACGCCTCGAATGCGCCAACCAGTGAGTACTCCCAACCTCACCATCTCGCATGATCCGCTGACCACCTCTTCACAGACTCCCAAGCAGTCCTCGCTTCGCGCCTCTCACTCCTATCCCGCATCTGGGCCGTCGACGACGCCCTCCTCTACTCGTCCGTCCGCCGCGCCATTGAAGACCGTTACCCGCGCTACCGCCACCACGCGGGCTTGAGTCCCTTGCTGAACGACTTGGCAGAGGGAGTGCCGGGCGGCGGGATTATCAGATATTTGGGGAGGTGGATGGTGGGCAGGCTGCTGACGCCTCGCTCGGGAAGCTAAATGACGAACACCCTAAAGAGAGGAGGAGGTATGGGGGTGTGTAATAAGCGGGTGTAGCAAGTACTGTAGATACCTATTTGGTTGTTCTGTCTCTTGTCGGTGTATAACAATACGTACAGTAGTCTATGTTGGCGGATTATGTCTGTAGAGATGATAATACACACTCTTGTCGATGCTGAAGTGTCTGGCTTATGCTTTGGGTACAATTTGATATCCATTACATTACCCACCGCTGTGTCTTCTGACCCACTGCACCCGACGTCCCCTAGTACACGCTTACAGACTCGACGGAACCTACTTGACCTCCTTCTCCTTATAAGGAGGCGGCGGCACCTCGTCGCCCTTCCCCGCAGACTCAGCCGGTGCCGCCTCTTTGGCGGGCTGCGTCTCTTGCGGTGCGCCAGGGAAGTACTCGGGCACCAGTGACCTGTAGACCTTCTCGTCTCGCTCGGAGAAGACGACGTACACAATGCTTTTGATCTGCAAGAGCGGTCATCACAGTTCAGCCCAGTTATCATCGTTGGATATGTCTGCATGCCTGACATGAACATACCATGTCTGCGTACCCGCCGTTCTGGAGCTCCTCTCGCGCCGTGTTGAGCGCAATACGCGTAGCATCCCTGATGGGGTATCCGTCTACTCTTCTGTCAGACTAACAGGCGCTATCCAAGCATCACATTGCCTTGTAGCACGACTCACAGACCCCAGTAGAGATGCTCGAGAATCCGATTGACCCGCCGCCGTGCTTGAGGAGCAGGGTGAGCGAGGTGTGGTAGCACGACCTCAGAAGCTCGGCAGCCTCTGCGGGCGAGTAAGAGTCGTAGATCGGGCCAACGGTGTGAGCTACAAGATCGGACGGGAGCTTTGAAAGCAGTACGATCATCAGCTATAAGATGATCGGTTGTAGGGAAGATACCTGTCGACATACGTTGTACGCGCCAGAGACGACAGTCTCGCCAGTCTTCGCGCCTCCGAACGTTCGGCACTCCTTGACAAGCTCTGGCCCAGCCGCACGATGGATTGCGCCGTCCACACCTCCGCCGCCTAGAAGCGACGAGTTCGCTGCGTTGACAATCATCGTGGACTGAGAGTGTGGGCGGGTGTCAGTAACAGCCATTATCACGATCAACTGCTTGGCACTCACCTTGAGCTTTGTGATGTCCCCACGCCAGATATAGATCTTCTTGTTGAACTCCTCATTGTATTCAAAGAGCGGATTTTCCGCTGGTGCCGAAATGGCTCCCTCGGCGTAGAGATCGGAGAGGTTGGGGAGGTCCTCGGGTGCGACGATGGAGGCCGGCATGGTGCGTACGGTGCGGGCGAAGCGGCGGTTGCTGATGAGGCGGGAAGTGGCAGGGAAACGTGGAGTAGCGACGATGGGCCGAGCGATAGATCTATTACAGTAGCTCAATGGCGTAGGGGGCATATGAAATGACTCTGTTGAGATCGTGGAGAGAACAAACGAAGTCGCGGACGACTGCATGGTCATTGCATCATGCACCTCGCGTGGGACGCGCACAACCGCGTGTCCGAGTGTCCGGCTCCGGTCCCGGCGGACATCCTCTTTGGCATAGCTCTTGAGGGAACGCTGGTATCTTCCTTTGGGTGGAACACAACGTCAATCCGGATGTGAAGGTAGTCTTCAGGGTGACATATTTGGTGCTTGCTTGGTAGACAGATTTCATAATACCGGTGAAAAACAATGGCAGTGGCCCAACGCCGCGTTCCCTCCCTTCCGATCAAGCCCTCCCGCTGCCTGTCCAGCGGAATCCCACACCTAGACGCCTCCACCCTCCAATCATGTCCCTCTTCTACCTCTGGTAAGGAGGTGGCGGGTCATCCTCATCCGGGTTTCGGAACGCACGTTGCCCACTACGTCGTGCCGCCGTCCCCTTGCCTGGCGGGCCTGGGAAATACTCCGCCACGACGGACTGGTACGTCTCCTCGTCCCACTCCGAGAAGACGACGAAGACGACCCTCTTGATCTGTGAGACGGCCGATACATATGTCAGTGTATGTCTATGGTGCATGGGAGAGTACAGGTACGCACCATATGACCGTATCGGCTGTCAAGGAGCATGTCCCGGACCGTCTGCAATGCGATTCGCGTGGCGTCCTCCATCGGGTACCCATCTGCTTCTTGTCAGTCACACTTGCAGCTGGCCAGGTAAGCCCGACGTAGACTCACACCTCCCAGTTGATATGCATGGAAATCCGATGGTCCCACCTCCATGTCTGGCAAGCAGCGTCATGGAGGTGCGATAGCACGACGCTAGCATAGTGGCGGCTTTGTCGGGGGTGTGTGAAGAATAGACGGGGCTGATGGTGTGGGCAACGTATCTGGCAGGGAGCTGCGAGGTACTTGTCAGTGTGCTCAAACATTCTTTCACAGTATGCAGCTTACATTGTAGCCTTGGGTGAGTACAGTCTCACCAGGATCGATACCAGTAGTGTCGAGGCCGAATCGGAACATCCCCATACAAGCCGTCAGAAGATCCGGTCCTGCAGCTCGGTGTATTGCCAGATCGACCCCGCCGTTTCCGCTCAGTGATGGGGTCGAAGGGTGGGTGGAGGGGTTGACAATGACGGTGGACTGTGTAACGTGTGAAAGTCAGTGATACTTCCTGGCAAGCGAAGGGATGAATTGAACACGTACCTTCAGTCTTGTAATGTCCCCTCGCCAGATGGCGATCTTGTTATTCAGGCTCTCATCATAGATGTATCGGGGCTGGTGTACCGTACGAGGTATTGCGTTTCGGGCATAGAGCTTTGAAAGTGTGATCAGTTGCTCGGGAATTACTGGCGAGGCGCCGGTGGGAGGATGGGGCAGAGGTTTCGACACCTTCGACATCTAAATGGTGACCGATGGAATTTGAGTGGCGGTAGTGTTTGACTAGACGATAGAACGAATATCATGCTCCATGCGACGATGCAGCGGGGAGCTGGATATCAAAGTGATAAGCATGCACACAATCAACAATGAGGCGATGCCGGCGTACCAGCAGCGCGCCTGGGCGGCAAGAAGTACGACGCGCACCGGGGCAGATCTCAAGCTCCTCGTCGAACCGAAAAGGCGCTCCAGGATTCCCAATCTATCTACTAAAAGTCAGACCGAATTGTTGGCTAGCAGAGCCCGATACAACATCTTCGAGTGGTCAGCAATGTTGATGCAGGCCTGTGCATATTGTACAACAGCGATTCTTACTGCCTGCTCCTCCCTTCTGCTGCGAGTCGTTGTCGCCCTTGTAGGAGTGGCCCCCGGGCCTCCCTCTTGTATTATCTACGTCCTGCTTCCCCACTCATATTCTTCACTGTAGTCATCTACCCGACCTCAATGCTTCGTCGCTCCCTCTCCTCCCCTCATTCCATCCGCTTCCCGTTCACAGCCACAAAATGATAGAGCACGATGCCAATCATCGCAGCGACGCCGAGACCGTTGGCCAGATGTGTGAGGGCCGTGTCAGAGATCATGGTGAAGGGCACTGTGCGAATGAGGGAGAGAGTGACAGTAAAGATGACATTGTCAGCCGACGGGCCATAATCGTCTGGGGCGCCAGGAGCTCACAGATGTGTTCGTAAGTCCGCAGTAGGTGTCTCCGAGTGCGTGATGAAGTGGGTCGATTTCGGAGCGAGGAGAGACACGGAGTGTGGAGCCGCAATGCTTATTCTCTTTGTTGAGATATGCGCGGGGAGTTTTGGGTATGGCTGGTAGCGATATAGATGGTTGCGATTGAGAATGGAGACCACTTCTTGGTCTTGCATCATGGACGACGCTGCCAACGTGGAGAAAGAGCGCGTAGAATGTCCGGACTTAGTGTTGGACACGGGGCTTCGGGCGGACACCGACGAGGCAACGCCCAAGGAGCGCGATCACCGCATTCATCTGCTGTGACTGGTATCTCTTACCGCCCTCAAGTGCTCCTTGGACCTCTCCACGCATATTTCAGGCAGCGCCAGTCATGGTAGAGTTCTCCATCCACCCACTTCTCCCATCCACAAAGTCCCGGATAACAGCGGTTCACCAGCACGGTCCGTCCTCCTTCACGTCTCGCCCCACGAGCGCGGACCGCTGACCATCCGCCTGCAGGTGACCGGCTGTATGTTGGGCTTCTCAACGGGAGTGTTCAGGTCTACTCTTACGAGCTAGGAAATTCGGATACGAACACGGAGGGGGACGAGGCTCCCAAAGACGTGCAGGATGACACTCAGCCAGTTGTAAAGCTCCTCAACACCCACACACTGTCTCGGCGACAGATCGATCAGCTTGGGGTCTTGAGCGAGTCGAATCAGCTCGTTGTACTTGCAGGTACGCACCGTGCTGTGTTATTGAATCTTCATATGAGCACGCTTACCTCTGACTGCATCATATCCTTGCAGACTCAACCGTCACGCTCTATGCGCTACCAGACATCGCCAAGACGGGCTCGACCACCTTGTCTCAGGCGCGGACAGCGCATTCATTTGCTATAACAACCTTCACGAACAAAGGGCGCAAGGGAGAGTCGAATGACAACGGTGGGGTCAAAGACCTGCTGGTAGTTGGGTGCCGCAAGAAGGTGGTCGTCTACGGTGCCGGGAAGGGAGGTATGAAGGAAGCCTGGGAGCTGCCCATCCCCCATTCCCCACGGCATATCGTCTTCCCCTCATCACCAGCGTCCGCACTCCCTGAGGCGATTCACCTCCTTTTCACTCCCACCACCTCTGCCATTCTCCATATCAACCCGGCGTCCTCAGCCAACCGTCTGTCGATATCAGACCTCACCACCGAGCCCTTTCCTCCACCATCTTCGTCGTCTGCACCTGCAGCCGAGGAGGGCCCCGGGAGCGGCATTGCGGGTATGGCGATGGGGAAAGGTGCTCTCAGTGGATTGGGTGGGTATGTGGGACTGGGAGCAAAGGCGGCTGCTCCCGTTGGGACGAAGACGGTCGGCGGGGAGGTACTTCTGGCAAGAGACGGTGAGTACTGTTTGGGATGGTGCGCGCTTTGTATGGATGATGTTTTAATGTGCTCTCAGAAATGGGCGTATTCTACTCGTCGGAGGGGAACTTCACGCGGCCACAGTCTTTGCACTGGGCCGGACCCCCAGATGCTGTTGGTGGGTTCATCTCAGCAACCATCCTATATCGCATGCTTTGGCTCGGGAGATCGCTAATAGGACTGCGTACAGCGTTCGCCAATCCATACATCTACTCCATTGTCCATGTTCTACCCCATACTTCCTCGAGCGGGCTCTCTATCCCCATCCCTACCCTCCAGGTTCACCTCGCCCCAACACTCACTCTGCGCCAAGCGATCCCTCTACCTACGCCGTCCGTCGGCACTCTCGCCGCATCCACCCTCACCCTCACTTCCTTGGCTAGTCCCCGGGGCACGCCAGCTTTGAACATGCAGCCAGCGACAAAGCTTCTCATCGTATCGACACCGACCGATAAAGCTTTGGCACAGAGCGAGGGCAGCTCCGTGTGGGCTGTGCGGACAGGCGACATTGGCGAGCAAGTGGATGAGCTGGTCAGGGAGGGAAGAGTCGAGGATGCTATCGGCTTGGTTGAAGCTGTTGGAGAGAATGGACTGTCACCGGTACGTGCTAAGATGTGCTGGAAGGCTCCTTGCTGAATCTAGCGCACTAGTCTCGCCGCCTTCCTCACTTGAAGACTCTGCAAGCCGTGACCCAAGTCGCACATGGGCAATATCAATCGGCCATGGAGACATTCCTCGTATTTAACGTCAACCCAGCACTCGTCCTCTCCTTGTTCCCCGCCGAAACAATATCCGGAAAGCTGCACGCGCCACGAGATCAGTGGATGGAACTGTTCGGGGCCGTGGAGGGTGCGAGACTAGAGCCTCCCGGTCGGGACGAGGCTGAAGCTGAAGGCGGGCCAAAGTCGATCTTGAAAAGCGTGGTCGGTCTGGGGCTTTCGAGGAAGGGGAGCGTAGATACGCTGAAGCAGATGGGGGAGACGGCGAGCGTCAAGAGCTCGGATGATAAACCGCCTCAGTTGAACGGCGATGAAGGTCAGCTGCGTATCCCGAAAACGTATTCCTCAGATAAACAAGCTGACGAGACAGATACAGCTGTGCTACCCAAAGCAGCACTCGAAGCGCTCATGTACTTCCTCTCCGACCGCCGCCAAAAGCTCGCCGGCGCCATCGCATCCACCCCTCTCCCTGCCGAATCATCTGTCCCTCCCCTCTCATCCCTCTCAGCCGACGAGCAGTACGCCTTGCCCTCGTTGCCTTTCACAGAGCTGGACCCAGAGCAACTATTGCGCATGGCGCAGGTGATCTACACGGGATTGATCAAGGTTTATCTTGTGGCTAGGCCGGTGCTGGTGGGGAGCTTGTGCAGGATTGAGAATTGGTGTGATGTCGAGGAAGTGGAAGAGTTGCTGAAGGCTAAGAAGGTGAGCTTGACGGTTCAGGCTATGCTCCTGTATAGAAACTGACATAAATTGTGCCCAGAAATTTGGGGATCTCATTGACCTGTACCAAGGCAAGAAGATGCATGCAAAGGCACTGAACATGCTGCATGAGTGAGTTGCGATGTATCCTGGGGCCGGATCTCCACTGACAAGCGTCTCAGACTGGCAAAGGAAGAAGAGGACAAACTCGACCGATACCCGCCCACCGTTCGGTACCTCCAAAAGCTTGGTCCTTCAGAGCTCAAGCTCATCCTCGAGTCATCTCGATGGATCTTTGAGGAGGATCCGAAGACAGCGCTGCAGGTAAGTCTGGCCCGATCTCTGGAGTGTTTCCAATTCCATAGGATACCAGACCTGACATCTTGATACCACGCAGATATTCACGGCAGACGAGGCCGAAGTCGAGGCTCTTCCACGGAAGGAAGTCAGCGAGTTCCTTGAAAGCGTCAACGAGGATGCGTGCATCGGTTATCTGGAGCATGTGATTAAGACACTGGGGGAGGAGGGCGCAGAGTACCATGATCGGCTGTCTGAGCTGTATCTGAAACAGTCTGTGAAGAAGGGCGATGAAGGTGAGCTATAATCGTCGCTTCTCTGTAAGACATCGCAACTGACGCGTACCTCGTTAGTCTGGCGGAAAGAGGCGTATGATAAACTGTTACAGTTTTTGGCTAGCTCAACTCATTACAGACCCTTCCGGGTGATGAGCAAGCTGACCGGTGACGGTGAGTGCGGCTGTGCTGGAAGGTAGTCTTCGATGTGCTGATATGGAATGGCAGAGCTTCCTGAGGCGCGGGCTATACTCTTGGGGAGACAAGGCAAGCATGAGGAGGCACTGAAGATATACGTGTATCGACTAGAAGACTACGCCGCCGCTGAAGCGTGAGTTCACACTCGTTAAGGCTCCTCGGCGACCAAGAAACTCCCAGTACCACGAAACCCGCTGACCTGCTCGCCACAGATACTGTGTCCGAACATACCCGTCGAACAACTCCATCTTCCTCCTCCTTCTCCAAATATACCTGCGCCCTTCATCACAACCCTTCTTCTGGAGCAAGTCTAAAGACGCTCCCCCATCCCTTCTCGCGCCCGCCCTCTCCCTCATATCAAAACACTCCACCTCCCTCCCGCCCTCACCTGTGCTCGACCTCCTCCCTCCGCTGGTACCCATGTCCAACGTCAAAGATTTCTTCACTCGGACGCTGAGGGAAGATCATGCGAGGCGGAACGATTACAGGGTGATTCACAGTTTGGCGAAGGGGAGGAAGGAGGAGGTGGAGCGGGTGGTGTTGGGGTTGGAGGTGAAGAGGGTGAGGGTCACGGACCAAAGAATGTGAGTTGGAGCTCCTATGCTTGTGGATCAACGGGTCGCTGAACAATTCTGCGTAGATGTCCACAATGTCATAAGCGACTGGGACAGTCAGCCATCGCTGTTCATGCACCGAGGTGAGCTTTATGATGCGTGGTGAGGGCAAATCTGACATCACGCCGCACAGAGGGGAGGTCACCCATCTGCACTGCAAAGACCGATTCAGCGCGAAGCTAGCCACTCTCCGAGGCTGATCACATCTATTCATGATCTGTTTGCATTATACCCAGCACGAATATACCCCCACAATTAAGTTCTATCCATGCATAGTCGGAGCCCGCTCCTGCTTCCCCCACCCGTCATATACGCGTACCTCCTCGCCCCCCCTCCATCGGCACTGCCAACCCCGTCAGCCCCCGTATCCGCAACGCAGCCTGCGCGGCCATCTTCTCGGCGTTGGCGCATCGACAGTCGCCAGGCAGAGGCCGCTTTCCAGCTATGACGTGGCATTATTGCTGGCGTGTGTGCGCCGGAAGAAGCTGGCGTTCGCGGAGAGACCACGATGGTGACTTTTCGTTCATCCGCAATCCAGTACGTCCAAGACCCGTCCAAATAAGGTCATGTATTGAATCGGTATACACACTCACTCCACTACGCCATTCATACAACAACTCACAACCGAAACTTGAGCTCAATTGGGATATCTGCGGCGCCACAGAAATTCTCCTCGACCTCGTCGTTGCCTCTCTCGACATGCCGCCTTCCGCGTCCAGACCTTCTAACTCCTCACCATCCACTCAAGAGACGTCTTCCAGTTTAGCACAGGCGTTCACAGCTGTCTCCCCAAGAAGCGAAAACGCTGTCCCCCTTGATACTCGCGGAGCTACCGGGCTAGACGAGGGAGTCATCGATCTTTGCGAAGGCGCCGACAACAGCAGGTGAGTGCTTCCACAGTTTTCCACTCGGAGGCGCTACTTGTCTTAAACTGACTCCTTGTGTGATAGGTTCCCAGATGTATTCCAGTACTTGCAGCTTGTTGCGGAAGGTATCGGCGAGACGGGAACAGCAGCCGACATGGCAGAGAAGGGCAGACGTCATCTTTACCAGTGCATGGAGCTCGGCGATGGGTATATTTCCTTCTTATTGTGAACAGGAGGTTGAACTCTGACGCCATATGTTTTCACGCAGAATGTTCATTCCCTACCACAGCAACACTGGCGATAAATTACCGCCTTCTTCAAGCGGCATAACCCGCGATGGTGCTACTGGGCCTCGAGCGCTTGCCTCTCCCTCCAACCCTTGGGCCGCTCTCCTCGCCAACCATCTCGACGCAATTGGTGATGCGGCATGGGATCCTGTGGAGACTCTGGTGAAGCGCATGATGGCTTTCAATCCTTCCAGAAATTCAGACATTCTCAGCGGATATGGGTTCCTCCCCGAGTGCCCCATCAATAAACTGCGGCTGCTCATGGGGTTTCGAGGCCTTTTGAGGGTAGGCGCTTCTCATATGTCTCGATCTGCGATCACCTGCTTACTGGTTTTGACGTAGACAAACATCAGGTCCCCTATTCCCGACATTCCATCCGATTTCCCTCTGATCTCCCCCTCCCGGTTCAGAACTCTCGTATCCCTCCTCTATCACCAAAACTTCCATCCAGCCACTATTGCTCTTCAAAACCCCGGGTACAATGAAGGCGAGGTGATGGCGCGTCGCAGCGAATACCTACTCGCTTGGGGCGCCCCGCTGCTGGACCCTCCAGCTCACGCGCCTCGCTATCAAGCGCCGTGGTCGAGATGGGCTCAGCAAGCGGAGTTGCGGCTCTACCAGAATCCTGCTGCGTACTACGATATGATCGTGAAAGCTTGCTTGGTAACAGGCGAGCGACAGCGTGCGGACAGGTATCACTGGCAGCGACTGGGATGGGCAGCGTGTCACCATCGCAGGCGTGATGTGTGGTGCTGGGAATGTCTGAAGGCGAAGAATAGCGAGGATGAGTGGAAACTCAGTGGGTACATGAGCACTATGGCGCAGGACGATGAGGGGGAGGGGGATGAGATGGAGGGGGTTGAGGAAGAAGGGGAGGATGATATGGGATGGTTAGACGATGTTCATTCCTCAGGGGGAGACCCCCTTGATGTGGAAGATCAGATGGCCAGGCTCCGTGCAACGGCTGCCGAACTCGGGGTCAAGATGTTGAGATACGAAGGGGAGAGTGACGAGTCGTATCTCGCGTGCTGTGGTACGCAAGGATGAAGCTCGGCGCAACAGGCGACGCGATTGTGTAGAGGAAAGACCGATGGCGAGCGAACAAAATCTGTGTATTCATCTGATGGCGAGCGAAGAATCTATGTATTCATCTCACAGACAGTAGTAGTGCCCCAAAACTTCCCCATATCTCGATACAGATTCATCAACCCAATGCACATGCATATGCTACAGTATTGCCCCTGCCCTCACCTCCCCCCACCCGTCATACACGTACAAAAGCTCCTCTCCTCGCTCCCTTCCACCTGCACCACCAGCTCCGTCAACCCCCGTATCCGCCTCTTTAACACCCTCTCAACCCTCGCCACCACCTTCTCGGCATTGGCGTAGATGGCATCGCCGGGGCGTGCCCGCCCTGACTGGTTGGGAGGGGTGGAGACGCGTGACGGGTCAAATGAGGATGGGGAAGGGGCGAGGTGAATATGAATTGAGCCGACGATCTCGCCCTCGCACCGGGGCCAGAAACGCGGGGCGGCGTAGTTGGCGAGGCCGTCCACGGATGACAGCTACAGAATGCGTCGGTCAGCGACTACGCTGAACTGCGAGCGTTAGGCGAGACGTACCTCGGCAAGTGCAGCTCTGATCTCGCTCTCTTTGTCCTCCCCGACATCCAGACACAGGATCCTCCCAGAGTCGATCACGAGCGGGATGACGCTCGCCATGATAAGCGCCGCGATGAACAGACTCGCGATGGGGTCAAAGCCAGTCCAGCCGGTGAAGCGGATGAGGATGGTGGAAATGATGACGCCGACGCTCCCTATACACTTATCGTTAGCTGATGCTACTTCAGGCCTACGCACGAAATTAAATTGTTCCTCAGCTCACCAAGGGTATCCTACAGTGCATCACCAGTCAGCAAAGCCCAGCACACCAAGCTACAATTAGACACTCACAGCAAGCACGTGGAGAAAAACACCGCGCATATTGTGACTATGCGCGTGGTCATGGCCGGGACTATGATCGTGCCCATGCCCATGCGCGTGAGCATGGTCGTAATCGTCGCCATGGTCGTGGTGCGCGTGATCATGATCCTGACCGTGGTCGTGCCTGTGCCCCTCGTGGTGGCTGTGGGCATGGCTGTCGGCGTGTGCGTGATCGTGACCGTGACAGTCCGAGTGCTGCGGCAATAGTGCAAGGCGTTAGCCTGAAGAATGAGCGTATGGCCATCTTACTTACATCGTGGTTGTGCCTGGAGTGGTCATGTCCATGATCATCATGATCATGCCCGTGTCCATGCCCGTGTCCATTCCCATTCCCATGCGCGTGATCGTGCCCCTGCCCATGTTTATGCTCCCCATGGTCATGTTTATGCCCGTGGTCGTGGTCGTGGCTGTGGTCGTGCGAGTGCGTTCTCTCGGGCGTCATCGGCCCAGCCCCCCGGAGGAAGCTCGACGACTTGCGCTTCTGGAGTTTCTTGGGGGTATCGACGGCCTGGGACGCCTGCCATGCCTGTCAGCTCGGAATTCTGGTTTATGCACTCGGGAGCTGACGTACCCCATGAGTGTTGTACGGGTTGTGCGGGGAGTGCTCGTGATCATCATGCCTGTGGTCCACCTGTACAACCACCGTCAGCCTTCAATCTCACGGGGCTCCACCCCACGCGGTCAAGCACAGGAACTCACCTTCTTCTCGTTCACGGCCACATGCCCGTGCACATGTCCATGTCCGTGTCCGTGGTCATGCTCATGACTATGCCCATGCCCGTGATGGTGGTGTCCGCCCGTAGCGTACATCCCCCATAGGTTGATCGCCAGCCCGATCCCCGAGACCAGGAGGAGCTGGTGTGTCTCCATCTCCGGTGGGTCGATTCTACAGCCACCACGCACATATGAACAAGTCAGCACCTAGGCCGGCGAAGGTTTGCCATACACAATTATACTCCGGATGACGGCAGGTACGTACACTCGCTGGATGGCTTCAAACATGATGAACACCGAGATGAGGATCAGGAAGCAGCCGTTGGCGAAGCCACTGAGAGTCTCGACTCGGGAGTAGCCGAATGTGTATCGCCCGTCGGGCTTCCACGTCGCGGCGACAGACGCCCACAACCCCACCGCCAGTCCGAGGCAGTCGAACAGCATATGTATGGCTACGCTCTCAGTCAGCTCTTGCCACACAACCTGTGGAGGAGGCACAGCTCACCATCCGAGATCAGCCCCAGCGAGTTGGTAAACACTCCATAAACCATCTGGACAAACATATACGCCAGATTGAGCAGGAGAAAGTAGAATATCCGAGACGATGTCGGGGTGTTGATGATGGTTTGCAGGTGGGGCCGCCATCGAGCTGGGAGGAGGGACATGAGTGACCAGGAGCGTCGGGCAGTGGAGACGGTGGGGTTGGAGAATGTCCACTGGGTGCAACGTCAGCGCTTGCCCACAGACAGAGTTGCGCCACGGACTCACAGATGCCTGGAGATCTGCTTTGGCCTTTGGCGCAGTGACCGCCCAGATGCTAAACAGCGACAGCGGCAAGAGGACGAGGACGTCGACCGAGCTCGGCACAGGGTGGAGTGCAAAGAACTGCAGCACCGGTATGGCCATCATGAAGATTGTCTGCTCGCGTGCCGATCTCACTCGAAGCGCCGCGTCGGGGGAGGAAACGCCTGCGAAGGAGAACGGGATATAGCGAACCAGTGCAGCGGTAATCAATGACCCAATTCTTTGCGAGGGCATGGAAGACACAGGAAGAGGTGTCGGGATCATCCCCTGTGAAGACAAAATAGGAGATAAGATAGTTCATTGGTGGTCAGCTTGATGCGCGACGAACGTGTGTGCGAGCAGGAGGTGACTGACCAGCGCGAAAAGCGCCAAGACCATCGCGGTGCCCGATGCAGCCGATACGACCACAGTCCATATCTTGTGTGATCTCTTGATGTCGTCCTTGTCGCCGCCACGGGGTCTGGGACTGGTGGTGGGGTAGAGTTCGGCGAGGAAGGTGGTCGCGGCAAAGACGATGATGGGGAGGGTGGACGCGCCTGAAAACAAAAAGAAGGGTCAGCTTGAGTGTTCGCCGACATGGCAGCTCCAACTCACCCCCAAAAGACAAGCCGGCTTCGACGATGATGTACAGCGAAGCCGCAGAGACAGGAACCAGAGGGCCAAGCTATAGTACGATAGACATACATCAGCGAGGTCGCGCGACTAAGTCTGGCAGCCCGCCGTCACTCACCGATTGAAGGTCAGAGATAGGCAGCACAGTCACCAACGAGCTGGCAAAGCCGACCACAGTGATCCTGCACAAGCAAACTGCCGTCAGTATACCCATCTCTGATCTATAAGTGCGTGCTGCACTCACCTCAATGGGCCCAAAACCTGCAACGCCAAAAAGAAAGAGACAGTTTGCACCGCCAAATTGACGCTGGCTGGTATATGACTCTGCCGCAGCTCGTCAGTATGTCTGCCTCTCCGGCCAGCGAATACAGCACAGCTCACCGTCACATGGCGTCCCCTACTACTCCCATCTCCAGACTTTGCTCTCCGCCGTCTGCCCTCCCAAACGCTCTTGATCTCGCCCAAAACCCTCGACAACCAGTACGCCAGAACCAACCACCCTACCCCCCCGCCCGCCTGCTTCTGATTATCTAGCACCCATGTCTTGCTGGTAGCTACCGCAAGGGCACCGACGAATAGGCGGAGGAAGGAGTTGGGTCGAGAGCGGGGGACGGGGAGAGTGCGACGGGGAGAAGGTGAAGGGCCGAGCGGGCGCGGGACGGGGAAGGAGGTGCGCTGCAAAGGGTTGGGGGTGCTGGGCGGGGGGGGCTGCATCGGGTAAGCATGCCCCGGTTGGAGGGGGTGTCGAGGGGAGGAGCGGGAGGGGTGAGGGGGCTATGGAGATGGGGAAAAGAGGACGAGATGGTGAATTCTGGATGGATCTCTGGGTTGTCTGATGCAAGTGGAGAAGACGCGTCACAGCGCGAACCCGCGGCCCCGCTGCTCTCGTCCTGCTCGTCCTCTTCTTCCTTGGGTCCCGCCTTCTTCTGTTTTCATATCGCATCCCTATCTCCACACTTTCATTTTTTCGAAAATAGAGCAGATAGCACAATATCCGAGATTGAAGGCAACCGCGATACTGCTGGTGCCACATAAAACACCCCGCGAGTCCGCCATGCACCCATCGCACGTCGCCTCACCCGCCATGCCTTCCGCTTTGCGTCTCGCTACCCGTTCAACCTCCCCTTCCGACCCTCAAACTTCCTCACCAGCCCCTCGAGTGACTCTATTCTGCCCCGATAATGATACCGCCATAGCCAAGCCCAAGGAAATGGAAGACGATGCCAGACCCGACCCTGACAGCACCATCGAGCTGGATGGGGGAATCATTGATCTTCGCGAGGGTGCCGACAACAGCAAGTGAGTACTTCTGCGCTCACTTCTCCGCCTGTCTACTGGTTTCGGTGCTACTCGATCCGAGCTGACTTCAACTACGTCGTGCATAGGTTCCCAGATGTGTTCCAGTCTCCAGCTCGTTGCCGAAAGTATCAACGAGACTGGATCGGCGGCCGCGATGGCGGAGAAGGGCAGACAGCACCTTTACCAGTGCATGCAAGTCAACGAAGGGTGCGTTTGCTCTTTTATCCTTTGGCACTTTCTTCTGACACAGCGTTTCGTTGACATCCCATCGCATTACGCAGAATTTTCGTCCCGTACGATGGCCGCTCCAACGGCAAAAAACTGACGCCACCTAAAGCTGTTGGCGACGAAGGTACCGCTGAACCTCTCTCGCGTAGCTCTCCGGCTAACCTCTGGGTTTCTTCTCACCACCCACCTCGAAGCTATTGGTGATGTGGCATGGGATCCTATGATAACCATGATCAGGCGCAAGATGGCTTTGAATCCTGATAGGAACGCAGATGACCTCTTTGGACGTGGTATCTTCCCCGAGTGCCATATCGATGAGAAGGTCTTCATGGGGTGGTCGAGAGGTCTCTTCAAGGTGCGTATTTTTCACCGGTCTCTAGCGAGCGATAGCCTGCTTACAGCTCCAATTTCAGACCAACATCCGATCGCCCATGCCAGACATCCCACACGACGCCCAACCCCTCTCCTCGTCCGGCTACAAAGGCCTCATCTACCACCTATACAGCCATTCTTGCCACCCCATCGTCGTCGCCCTCGGAGACCCGGGCTACGACGAGCACGAGGTGATGGTTCGTCGCAGCGTTCATCTCGACGCGTGGGGTGCCCTGTCCGTGGATCCTCCTACCCACGAGCCACGTTACCAGGCGCCCTGGTCGAGGTGGGCTGAGCAGGCGGAGTGGCGGTTTGCGCAGGATGTGGCGGCGTATAGCGCAATGGATGAGGCGGCTTGTGTGGAGACGGAGAGGCGGGAGCAGGCGGATAGGGATCACTGGGAGCAGATGGGGTGGACAAAGTGTGCCCATAGGAGATGTGCCACGTGGTGCTGGGAGTGTATCAAGGAGGAGAGGAGAGAGGATGAGACGGAGTACTGGGAGGATTTGGAATCCACGGAGGAGGATCGGGAGGAGGCAGAGGATGACGACATGGAGTGGTTAAAAGATGTCCACTTCTCGGACGATAAACCTTTTCTTGATGGGGAAGAACGATGGGCCTATTTTCGTGCAGCGGTCGCCGAACTCGGTGTCACGATGATTCGATACGAGGGGGAGAGCGATGAGTCGTATTTGTGGCGCACGGAGGGCAGGAAGCTCAGTCCCAACGAAACAGTTGTAGACGAGTCGTAAAAATCTAATATATGTCGCTCAGTGAACCTCGGAGTGCATGCACCAAGCTGGGTTTCCACACTGAACGTCCGCCAACACCAGTGCAGTTTATCTGCATGCGTCCGCTCAAGCGCCCGTCTCAAGCGTCCTACGATTGCACGAACCAGAAAGGCGGTGTGTCCGAAGGTCCAGACTTGTGTCCGGACGTTCAACAGTCCACCTCCACCGGGCAGCTCCGGGAAGGCTGAAGCTGGTGAAGAGCTGGAACGACGAAGAGGGCGAGGACGTTCACATAGCCGCTGCTGTTGTGCGTAATCCTCGCTCCCGCTTACCACTCAGCCCGTTCTCTTCCCAGTTTGCATCCCCGTTGGTGTAGACGTTTGCATCCCCGTTTTGACTGATGTTGTGAACTCCCTCCCACTACTGCACTGTCTAGCCACCGCGCTGCCGCCGCTGTGCGCAACCATCCGACTGTGCTACATACGATGTCTGGCTCTGGAGCTGTGAATGCTCTTGTACTGGAGGATAGAGTGAGTGTCTTATCTGCTCATTTTAGTGATCCGTCTGACACCCCGCACAGGCTGAATCTGTCCACGGCCCACGACACATGACCTACAAGGGCGGCTAAAGGCACGTCGGTCGACCTATGGTGCTGCCCCACGACCCCTCATCTTGGATGCGAGCAGTGTCGGGTGGGGATAGCTGATGACTGATGCCGGCTGTGGAGAAATACTGCGAAGCTGCGTTGTTATCAAACTCGCCGCCACGATCCATACGTACAGCCTTTATGGGACCGCACTGCTTGTCAAGGCGTGCCCTCCCTACCCCCTACCCCCTCTAACCCCCACGCCCCCCTCGAACCTTCCTGCGCACTACCTCCCAAACCTTGGGTCCTACCAAGGCGTACCAGATCCCCACCCGCCCCCAGCGTCACTCCGCCTGATCACCCCGGCTGTTTCTCCTCCATGTTCCACCTATGATCGGCTGGCCGAGGGACACACAGAGGACGCTGGGCAAGACGCCGTCCTGGCCGTGCTTCTTCGCTCCCTGGAGGTAAGCCTTTGACTTGTCACTGTGCATCGCTGACACTGCCCAGCTCCCCACGACCGCAGCGATCGAGCGGTCGCCCTGGGATTTTCCGCTGTACACGTTCTTGGTGCTGTCCTGCCTTGAGTCCGGCCGGCGACTTCCTAGAGCCCAGCGTCATCTCCCCGTATATCAGCCATCTCAAGTGGATCTGTCGGGCGACGGTGCTGCAGGCCATACGAATGGTCGAGGATTAGGGCGAGACGTTGCACGAGGACATGGACCTGTGTGTAAAGTCTGTCCGTTCTGAAAGCCAGCTTTGTCACTAACATTCCTTTGCAGGCATATATCGGAGCGCACGGCTGTCTTGAGCAAGGCCACGTTCGGGCCCTCTTATACGATTTATGGGCCGACCCCCTCTTACGACGCCAGTGCCCATTCCACCTGTGGGGGGGGACTCTGCGGACATGTCTACACCGAAGCGTGTCGGCCTGTAGTGGATCCCGCTCCACATCATTATTCATGATGGCCACGTACGTCGTTGTACTCTCCACTTTCAGTGCCGGAAAGCAATACCCATGCTGACCACGCTTATCGCGCAACAGCTCTCCGAGCCCGAGAACACGCCCACCACATCCGTCAAGTCGAAAGCCAACCTCCTGCCTGATGACGACCTCGCCGGGTCGTCCCAATCCCCGAGCAAGAAGCCTGCCACCAGCAACTCCTGTATGTATCTTTTAGTATGCGCGTCGGGCGCGCTTCGGGCCGGCCTGGTGAAGCCAGGGGGATCCCGCGACGCACTCACTTTGTTGGCCGTCCTGCGCTGAACCCGTGCGCCAACTACTCAGACGTGTATCGCCATCCCGAGCGAGCTAGTGTCTTGCGCCAGCTGCTACAGATTTGGGAGCGCGCCCAGGGTCGATGGCGTAACACTTGGTGTCCGTCTCGCGGCATTCTTGTGAGTGCTGTTATATCTGCTCGGCCCACGTCGTGATCCCTTCTGATGTTCTTTACGTATCTGCCACGTGAGCTGACACTGCTCGCCACAGATGCCCCTGAGACACGGTGCAACAAGGGTGCGTTGGCAAGACACTGGCGTTCCCCCACTGACTTCTGGATTACAGGACGACTATCCTACCCCTCCACCCCAGAGTCGGCGTGGAAGGCTCATGCCGACATGACTTAAGAGGCTTTCGGCGTCCTCAGTCCCGTTCTGGCCGAAGCCCCAGCCGGACAGGGTGACGGTCGAAGAGAGACTTTTCATGACGGTATCCCATCTGGCGTCGTTCGAAATCTGCCGGTACGTCGTTCGACACCACCGACCTGGACTGGGTACATAAGACCCCTACCCCTGCGCCTTCGTCCACCATTCACGCTCCCGCCGACTGTTCATATGGCAACTCGGAGTGGATAAGAGGCCTTCACCACACGTCCACTTCCGAGACACTCCTCCCCGTGTCCCCACTACCGCCGCCAGTACGCCTGAATCTGTGGCGTTCAACCTTGAGTCACCCTTTGACTCGACCGCGTTCACCTTCCCGACACCTGCGTGCAGCCGTGAGTTTATATATCGTCGAGAGGTTCGAGACCCTCGCACTGCTAATTACAGGGACCCAAGAGATCAGAGGGCCGTCGCCACCCCGCAAGCATAGCGGCGCTCTGGCATCTCGCTGCCCTTATCGCGACGTGAGTACATTCCCCTGTCGTGTCCGTCCGTCACAATGTTGATTTCTTCCAGCGTGCGTTGCACGGTTTGATTGGCCTCCCCACCCCCAACGTGCCGTCGATGGGGGCTGTCATCACGATCTGTACCTAAGAAGGTCTGCAACAAGAGATTGAATGAAGGAGGACTGTTCGCGCGCAAGACATGGGCGATCGTTTGGGCGCTTGCGTGATGGGTCGTGTCTATCTGTCGAGGGGAGGGGTTGGGTGGGTGGCGCGAGGGTTGATGTTTGTCGATGTACTCTTGCGCCAGCTTCGACCATTAGCTCCATTATCGCTTCATCTTCTTGCATGGTGTCCCGTATCATGACGGATGCCGACTTGCCGCACTGGTGCGGACAAGAACGGCATCATTCACCTGCGTTATGATGCTTGCCGGGGTGCACTCCTCACCACCTTCTTTTTAACGAGAGGGGGTCGCCTGTTATGCCTTGCGGTGTGCAAAAGTCAAGACTGACGGTGAAGAGTACAAACTGTACGCCGACACGCATGGCCCACTGGTCTCCCGTACGCTTTTGAAGTGATATGCATGAAAGAGAAACGAACGCCGCCCACTCCTGCCGCTCGTGCATGTGGTCCGCCTCCACCGTCAGATCCAACGCGGGACCCCTTGTTTACGCCCCCACATTGTCTAGGCACCTCCTCCCGGGACCCGCGTGCGCGGCATACGGAGCGTGGCAGAGAAGAGTGGCGGTGTGACGCTGTGCCAAGCCGTGTCTGAAGACGAGATCTTCCGCCACGCCGAGCCCCGCCGAGCCAAGCCGTGCGAGTGACTGGGTGCGGAATCAACAGCGGGCCGGGTGTGTCACTGATCGGCGGGCCCAGCCACTCGAAGCCAGTCGAAGCCAGTGCCAAGCCGGCGGGGGGGCGCGCCTTGTGGAAGTAGGCACGGTGAAGGCAGTGCCAAGGCAGCCAAGCGGAGTCAGTTCTTGGCGGGGCAGGCCAAGCCATCGTGGGATTCGATGTCAAATACGAGCCCCCGTCGCTCTCACTGCAGCCTCCGTCATCTCTCTTCTCTTTCTTCTCTTCTTTCTTCTCACCGCATACAACACAAAGGGCACTATACATAGCACACCACACCAACAATAACCCCCCGCAGACAGCAACCACCTCTGCGCACTCACATCCTTTATCGCACACCACAGAACCCCCGGCCGGCACTCGCGCCACCACCAGCCTTATCCGGCCACCCTCACCCCACATCTCCCTCTCCACCCACGACCACAATGACCTACCCCTCACTACCCACCGCTGACCTCCTCTCCAACACCACCACCACCCGCTCCGAATCCGCCTCCTCCGTCGACCCAGAACCCGTCACCCCCGAACTCCCCGTCCGCTCCGCCCCGGCCCCGGCCCCGGCCTCTGCGAAAAACCCCGCAGACGCCGCCGCCGCCACTGGCAAAGCCGATGGCGGCGATGAGGAGCTGCGGTGCAAGTGGGGCGAGTGCAAGCACACGGCGGATAGCCCCGATGAGCTGTATGATCATCTTTGCACGGTGCATGTCGGAAGAAAGAGCACGAATAATCTGTGCTTGACTTGTGGGTGGGAGGGCTGCGGGGTGCAGTGTGTCAAGCGGGACCACATCACAAGTCACTTGCGGGGTGAGTCTGCCATGGCTCGGTCTCCGGTGCATATGCTAACAGACGGTCTGTAGTGCACACCCCCCTGAAGC
Organism: Cryptococcus sp. DSM 104549; assembly: GCA_036427605.1. NCBI lineage: Eukaryota > Fungi > Basidiomycota > Tremellomycetes > Tremellales > Cryptococcaceae > Cryptococcus > Cryptococcus jaspeensis. The sequence goes on along the minus strand of CP144044.1, from coordinate 2,656,854 downwards.
CGCACCCGTGCAGCGTCTGCGCCAAGACCTTCAAGCGACCACAGGACTTGAAGAAGCACGAGCGCATCCACACCACGGAGCACCACCAGCTGCACAAGCTCTCCAAAGCGCCGACCTCTGTCGACCCGGCGTTCAACTCGCGCGTCGGCGGCGGCATGCCCCGCACCGACGCCCGCCCCCGCTCCCCACTCTCCACCTCCCTCTCGCCCGACTCGTCCTCCTCCCACTCGCTCCACTCTTCCTCCCCGTTCGACCACCTCCTCGCGGCGCCCGGGTTCCACGGCGACAAGAGCGTCAGCCCGACTCCCTCGGTGTTGGCGCTGCTTCACAGGAAGCAGCATGAGGAGCTCGCGGCGTATCAGCAGAGAGAGATGCTGGTGCTGCAGCAGTTGGCGTATAACCAGCAGCAGAGTCAGGCGTATGCGGCGAGGCTTGCGGCGGAGCCGTTTGCGAAAGTCGGGATGAAGAGGGGTCAGGGGGATGCAGATGGGTTGGAGGGGCTGTTGGCGGATATGAAGAAGAGGAAGGTGGAGCCGATATACGATCAAGGTGTGTCACCATTCTGTACGTGGGCCGGGCAGAGCTGACACGAGGGCATCAGACATGATCCAGCGGCTCAACTCGCTCGTCCCGCCGTCTCTCCCCGCGGGCTTCCCGGCTATACCATCCCTCGGCCAGCACACCAACCACTTTAGCAACTCTGCCCTCGGCGGGTTCACCGGCTACCCCAACTTCGGCGGCATGTACCCTACCGCCCCCGCGCAGCAGCAGCAGCAGCAGCTCCCCACTCCAAACTTCCCCATCCCCGACATCCGCACCGAGGCAGACTTGGCCATGTTCAACGAGTTCATGATCTCCCTCGGGCGGGACGCTGCTGGCGGCAACGCCCAGCCTCCTGCTATGGCGCACACCCAGTCTGGCTCGGGCTCTGGCACCTCTGCGTCTGCGTCAGCGAGCAACTCGGCGAGCGGAACGGGCTCGCCCCTGTCCGAGCAGAGCGCTATCGACGACCTGTTCAACTCGGAGGACCTCGCGCAGCTGGGGTTGTCGGGCATGCCGGGGATCCCTATCCCGGGTATGACGGACCACCAGACCCATGCGCCGTCGCATGCGCACCCGCACTCGCACGCTCATGCGGCGCACTCCCTCCCGAGCGGGAGCCCGTCGATCTCGTTTGGCGGGCTGTACCCGCAGCTGGATGGGATGAGGCACAGGACGGGGAGCGCGCCGGATGTGTCGATGGCGCAGGATGGGAGGAGGCCGATTGCCGGTCTGCCGCGGGCGTCGACGGGGAACATCAGTGCCGGGGCCGGAATGCAAGGCCAAGGGCAGGGGAAGCAGTCGTACCTCTCGGGAATGTATGGCCTCGGCCCGAACCAGTACCCCGACATGTCCTTCAACACCTCCCCGTCCGACTACTCCATGACCCCCGACGCCAACACCGGCGCCAACGGGCAGTACTCGTTCGACTCGCTCGCGCGGGCAAAGCAGAGTTTCCCCACAGCCACGCTCGCGCCGAAAGACTTCTACAAGAAGACTTATCGGCATGTGCAGCCGCTTGGGGCGGCGGTCGCGAGCCGGAGTCGGGAGAGTGCGGAGCGTACAGGGCTGGACGAGGAGGACGAGGAGGAGGAGGTGGATGGGGAGGAGGAGGGGGGGAGGGGGTACCGCCACGACCACACGCCCAAGATCCCTGTGCGGTCTTTGCTCATACCATCGGGCAACTCACCAGAAAGCGACGACCTCACGCTCCCCGCTATCTCCCCCTCGCATGTCGCGCCAGATGGCACCTCCCTCCCACCGCTGTACGAGATCGGGCACTACCGCCGCGGGTCCAGCATGTCTTCGTCGTCTGCTTCCGCGTCGGCGTCCGGCCCTGCGTCAGGCGCGGCGACGCCTCGCGGGTCGCCTGGCCCCCAGATTGGGCGAGCGCAGGGAGCGGTGCCAGTGAAGAGGCATACGGAGGACGAGATTGTCCGCGGGGTAAAGCGCCTCGAGCTCGGCGGTGGGGAGTCTATCGAAGTCGACTCGGACTCCCCTCTCGCCTCATCCACCCCTGCCCCCGCAGACGACACAGAGGAGGACCGCCCGCTCACCCCCGCGCAAGCCGCCTCTGCCCTCCGGGATATGCGCAGGCGCCACGCAGCGCTGATCAAGAGCTGGTTGGTGGCTGTGAACCTCGAGTTTAGGCGGAGGCGGTTGGAGGAGCTGCAGATGCAGCGGGCGAGGTTGGATGAGGAGGTGCGGGAAGCTGGGGAGGAGGAGGAGGGGGTTGCGGAGAGGCAGGTGGAGGTCACTGCATGAGCGAGGTGTGGGGTCAGGACAGTCAAGATGGGCAGGGGATACATTCGTTGCGTTGAAGGAAGTCAGTTTTGACAAGGTTTCACGTGGGTTTGCGGATCGGGGATTCCGCAGGGCCGGTCGTTCCTCGATGCGGCGGTCGAGTCTCGAGTCTGAAAGTTGTCGATACAGTTTTGAAAGGGGTTTTTGTACATGTATGATACGGTATGGATCGAAAAGTGTTGTGCTCTGCAAGTGTGTGCGGTCATCCTGTGCAGGCAGTAGGCGAGGTGAGGTGGAGCGAGGCTGGATCTGGGCCTGGATGGGACGATAGCGAGCGATATGGGGTGGTGCTAGCTGCGAACAAAGGGTCGGTGACTCTGGCGTGATCGACAAAGGTAGAGAGATCGTCCCATCGTTGCTTGCTCCACCATATAAGTCGCCCCATGCATCGACATCTCTCTCCCTCCCACTCTCTTGTCTTCCCGTCGTCTCTTGACTCTCATCAACAGCCTCCGCGCCGTCCCGCCACCGCCGCCACCCCCGCCACCACCACCCCCCTGCCCGAGGCCAAGACCGAGCCCGCCCCGCGCCCCTCCACCCCACCGTACGCGTCCCGCTGCCCGTCGGCCGGCGGCTTGAGTCAGCACTCCTGCGCGATAAGCCGCCAACCTTAATCCGTCTACCTTCTTTCCCTTCTTTTCCCATAGATTTGTCTTCACCCCGCTCCCGGCGGGCAAGCAAGCACACGCAAGCACACTGAGCACGCAGCGGGGAGTTGTGTGGGTTGTTGGCTTCCTGCTTTGTATCTCATCTATCCACGTAGTTGTTTACATCCATCGACTGTGTATCCGCACATCCGCAGTAGCTCAGTCGTACTCCCCCCCGCTGCCGCGATCTACTTCGCGATCCACCAGCGAGTCCACCTCCGCATCCATCCACTCTCCCCACTCCCCACTCCCCCCACTCCCCCCACTCCCCCCACTCCCACCCCCCCCGGCGCCCGCGATGCTCTCCCCAACCCCCCTCATCCCCGCCCCCAACACATCCTGCACCACCCGCCGACAACACCGCCGCGCCTCCGCCCTCGCCGTCCGTCTCGCTGCGGCGCTCGCACTAGCCCTCTATGTCGGGTACGTTGTCGTACCAGGCGTGAACCTGCTGGGGAGAGGTGCAGGGCAGGGGAAAGTCGATGTGGGTGTGATGGGGTGGGGGGAGCGCGCGGCTCAGCAGGTGGAGATGGTTGGGGATGGGTTCCGGGTGGAATCGCCCGACGACGATGCCGTCGGTGCCGAAAGCAACTCAGCCCCTCAAGGCAAAGGGGAAGCCTACGTGACTTTCCTCTCCTCCATCTCCGACCCGTGGTACCTCACCAGTACCCGTCTCCTTCTGTACCAACTCCGGCACTCCCCACCTACCTCCTCCCCCCGCCCTTTCGTGGTAATCACCACCTCCCAGATCCCCGCTTCTACCGAAGCCCAGCTCAGGCGCGAGGGCGCGGTTGTGAAGCGCGTAGAGCTGCTAGACGGGTTCCCCGTACCGACGGGGATTGCTGGGGAGAGGAACCACCATTGGAAAGACCAGTACACCAAACTCCACATATTCAACCTCACAGAGTTTGACCGTGTGCTCTACCTCGACAACGATATGCTCCTGCTTCAACCGCTGGATAGCGTGTGGGACGCGCCTGAAGCGCAGGCGGAGCTGGCGGGCGTGGGGGAGAGGAGTAAGAAGGAGGCGGTGGAGAGTGATGCGAGGGTGATGACGGGGGTGGAGGCGAAGGAGAGGGATTATTTGAATGCGGGGTTCATGCTGCTGAAGCCGAGTGAGGAGAGGTTTGAGGAGCTTAGGGGGGTGAGGGGTTATGAGCCGTTCTACATGGAGCAGGTGAGTTGCGCTTGGTCTAACAGGGGTGGAAAGTATGCTGACGAGAAGACAGGCACTGCTGAACCACTACTACGATTGGGAGGGCAAGCACCCGTGGGTACCCCTCAACGACAAGTGAGTTCATACCACCCCCCTTCGCCCATGCTTGCGACAGTACTGACCACCGCCTAGATTCGTCTCCCACTTCCCAAAGAAGGAGGACATCTCCAGCGGCTACCACTCGTGAGCTGCTCCAGAGACTGACCCCCATATGCACCTGGACGCAGCTGACATACCATCCCCACGCGCAGGCTCCACGCAAAGATGTGGAAGGATGCTGTCGACAGCGAAGTCGTGGAGCTCTGGGAGCAGGAGTTGCAAAATATGGAGGCGTACTGGGCAGGCCGTACATAGATGGGGATCTGAGGCGGTGTATCCGGATATCTGGGCTTTTGGGAGTGCTGGACGATTAATCTATAGAAGACACGGAGTGTATGGGGGATGGGGGTGGTGATCGGCCTCCACCGTCGCGTCAGAGCGCGTCGCTGTTGTAGATCATTCATTTGCATTTTCATGTTGTCCGCCTCTCCTCTCCACTTCCATCTACATCTGCACTTCAAAAGAAGGCTACGCCGCAATGTCCACTCCTGAAGCGTAAGCCGCACTACAGTATGACTCGGTGCCCTCGCTGACGAAGCCCCCGGCAGGCTGCGCGACCATCTCCTCACATCACTCGCGCCCCTCCCCAATGCGCACGCCTTGGGGCTCACAGTCCTCGCCTCCACGCCCAAACGCACGCGAGAAATATTCCCGCATACGCCGCACCCGCCAAAGTGTACTCAGCAGGAATGGCTGGTCGTGCTGGATAGTGAGGTGCCCCGCGAGGATGGGGAGGGGGCGGGAAAACCTGCCGGAGACGCGGTTGCGGACGCGACGGCCCCACCGCAACGGGTGCTCGTCTCCGCTATCTCAGCGTACCTCTACACCTTTCCCTCTTCCTCCTCCGCCCTCGCCCCCTCAATTCTATACATCTCCAAAGTCGACTCATCAGGCTACACCCCCACCCCCCTCCCACTCACACGGCGCCTCATCCGCTCTTTCCTCCTCTTCTTCCTCGCCCACACTCCCCCCGCTGCAGGGGGGCTCCGCGTCCAGCTATTCGCGAGAGCGCAGAGGCAGTACTTGTTTGCCAACTCGGCGGATGGGGCGGGCAAGAAGGTGCTGAGTGGGGCGGGGCTTTGTAAGTGGTGGAAGGGGGTTTATGAGGAGACGGTTGGGGAGTGGGCGGGGAAGGCTACCGGGGCGGGTGGAGCGGGGGTGGAGCTGAAGTACGTTCTACCGGGGTACGAACAAGGCGAGGCTCAAGCTCTGCTTGGGCCAGGGAAGCCTCTCCCAGAAGGCATCACGTGGTCGTACGCCCCACCATTCACCACCCCGCTCCACCCTTCTTTCTCCGCGGAACCGACGCTCGCGACGCTTGTCCCCTCGCTGCCGGATGATCCGAAAACTCGCTTTTTGGAGGAGCTTGTTGGTGATGTCCCGCCTCCTCCACCCGCAACCACGTCTACGACAACACAAGCTGCAGACGGGGCACCAGCAGAGGTCAAAGCCAAGACGAAGAAAGAGAAAGAGATAGAGGAGGACGAGCACACCCGCAAAATCGCGCACGCCGCGCTGGCGAAAGTGGGGGTGGACGAGTTCTGGGAGAGGATGGGGTTCAGGCAGGAGTGCGCGAGTGGGGATGTGACGGGGTTCTTCACGCTGGAGTTTGGGGTGGGAGGTGTGGCGGCGGGCAGCAAGGGCGAGGCGGAGGGGAAGACGGCAGTGGATGGGAAGGAGAAGGAAGGGATCCCGCAAGGGGGTGGGGCGCTGCCGGTTCCCGAGGGCACTGGGGACGATCTCAACCCAACGCTCCCTACTCTGGCCTCTTCCGCGTCTGCAGAGGTATCCGCCCCCGTCTCCGCTCTCATCGCCGGGCCTCTCCCCTCTGCTCCTACCGCCACCAACCCCGCTCCCGCCCCTACATCAGCCCCCAAAACCGCCCTTATCCCCCCAGCCATCTCCTCTCGCATCCTCACTGCGCTCACCAACCTCGACTTCGCCACCCGCGCACTCGCCATCGAAGGCTCGGGTATCTGGCTCTCCCAGACGCAGTCTATCGTTGCTGGCGAGGTCGGCGAGCGGGGGTGGGAGGAGTGCAAAGGGAGGATTGAGGCTAAGGCGGGAGGGGAAGGGGTGGGGGCGGTGAGGAAAGAGAGGGAGGAGGCGCCAGTGACGATGTTGCAGCCCAGGAAGAAGAAGAAGAAGGTGGCTTAAGTGGGGGACATGGGGAGCGGTGGGAGAAGGGACTGTGTACAGCGGGACAAGGGGCATGCATGGTATGGCTGTGACGATCAGAGCTCGAAGCGCTGACCACCCTCGGCCTCTTCTGACCCACGGCGCACGTTGGGCGCTTCTTCCCCTCAACGCTCTGCGTCGCTTTCAGCACGGTCGGACATTGCACCTATTGCTGTGCTCATCGTCGTCTTGACAGCGGCCCCACCTTTCAGCGAGCTTCGCTCCCAGATTCAAAGAAAGCCCTCTGACCAGATTTCCCGTCTTTCTGGTTCACTTCAGTTAGTACATTGTCTTCAGGGTTGAGAAGCAGAACAGCCAGTAGCACAGTGTAGGGACCTGAAGGCCTCAGAGTTGTTGCTATTCCCAAGCTTTATTCTTTCGATATTCTTTCTCTCAAGAGAAAAAAGGAAGATCATTTTTCTTGAGAATGAAAAAAAAAAAAAAAATCGGAATCAGATATGTGATCGGGTAAGTTAGTCACCGGGTCCGAACTCCCAAGGGCCGATGATCTGCTGCTCGTCTCTCCTCCTCTTCGCTCCTTCGTTCGGTCTTCGCTACTACTCTTATAAGCCATGCTGTGGATGATCATCGAGGGGGGGCAGACAGGCCTAAGGGCCTCATATCCCTTGCCGCCATCGTATATATGACAGCACCGATCTCCAGCTCTGTCGTCCCCCTTCTTTATCTCCAACATCCTATCACGTTCACCTGGTCGCCCAGCCCCCCGTCGACTTCACGAACACGTTCCAGCGGGTTGCGATGCTGCAAGTGACCAACCTCCGCTATGGCGTGCTGCTCGTGGTCTCCCAGACCTCCGCGGGCAAGACTGCGGTGTGGATGGTGCCGGCGTTGCATGCGTGGAGACAATTCAAACGGTTCTTCCTCGTTGTCACGCCTTATCGTGCACTCACGCAAGAGGACCCTCCCAAGCCTCTGGTTCACGGTAAGTCTTCCCAGATGCCGTGCCGCCCCCTCCGGCAAATTGTTCATGATGTTCGTTCATCGCAAGGTCTCTACCGAAGTGATCAACAGTCGATTTACCATCACCGGCAGGACTTGAGGAGGGGTGAGTGAATCCTCTCTTCCGCTCGCCTTTGGCGCTTGCGATCCCGTCTTGATCCCTGCTAACCCTACCCCACAGGAGTCATCCCTCGAGTCCTTCAAGTTCTTGGTGGAAATCCCGGACGGTGTCCGTTGGGCCAACACAACCATCCCACCCGTCGGCGCCAACGTCACTCCGAGATCTACGTCATCAACCTCCTCCGTCTCATCCTTCCCACCAGGGACCATGTCTGCCTCCACCCCGTCCCCCATGACCAGCACAGATGTTCGCGTCTGATCCTGCCGCCCTGTCAACGCTCCCCACCACCGCTGCGATCGAGCGATCACCTTGGGATTTCCCCTTGTACAAGTACCTGGTACTGTCCTGCCGTCAGTCTGCTGGCGACTTCAAAGAGCCCATCCCCCCATCCCCCCACATGTCCTCGTTCCACTTGGCAGCGAGTTCCGCGAGGGCTGCCTCCCCCGCGTCGTCCATCCCGACACCGTCTAGCGGCTCTAGTGCAGCGTAAGTGTCGATCCGGGCCGGGTGTCTAGATACCTTGCCAGCATACTGACCCACGGCTTCTTAGAGTACACCACCGGCAAGAAAGACGCCGCCCAACAAGCTCTTCCAAGACGACGCTTGGATTTCCCAGAGCGATATTGGCCGCGAAACATAGAACCCATATGGGTATTCTTCAGAAGTGCCGCGATCAGTGAGTAAATTGGTGGCACTTTGCTCTATGAGCCTAGCTCACACTTAACCGTATCATAGCCCAACTCTGACCCTAAGCTTTACCAAGCCGGCCGAGTTCGACTACACGCTGGAGGCGATGCGTTTGATCGACGCTGGCCTCAACCTTGAGCTTGACCACGAGGGGCAGATGCTATCAGTCCGCATCCTCGCTGGTAACGCGAACAGGCGCTGAAGAACATCAAGGTCCGGGCAGGTGTGATCGTACAGAGTGAGTACATTCTTGTGTCAGGCTCTCTCAATGATGGACCTCCACTCGCAATGCCGGACGACGAGTTCTTGACGCATAAGCTGGACGACGAGCTCTCGTCTGGCCTGCATCCGCTGCGCAGGCCACCGTGCCGCAGGCCACCGTGCCGCAGGCCACCGTGCCGCAGGCCACCGTGCCGCAGGCCACCGTACATGCGCCGGTCAGCGGTCTCCCTCAGCACCAACTTCATCGTGGGTCTCCATCGCCCCGATGAATACCGACGTGCACACCGCTATTACCACCCCAATGAAACACACCGTTTCTATGGCTACCGCTACCTCGCCCGTTTCCGGCGCGAGCAGCGGGAGCATGACTACCAGCTCTTCTCCCGCCTCCGTTCGCAGCGCCGCCTCTATGCGTAGCGCTGGTGCCCGTGAGGTCAAGCGGACGTGCTCGCGCAGGTACACGCCGGTGGCCTCACGCCAGAGCAGAAGGAAGCTGATTCGCAAGCTCTTTCGCACGCAAAAGCCGGTGACCTCTTGCCAGCTCACGCAGACGCCCTCGAGCAGTTGCGTGCGAGAGAAAAGCTGCTCCTGCGGCGCGCGAGGATGGCGTGTATGGTGATGGAGAATGGCCTTTGGTCGGGCATCCGATGACGCCGGCTGAGACCTTGATGACGCCGCCGGAGATGTACGGCCTGGTAGACGTCAAGTTCCTAGCGTACCGCGCCGTATATTGCCGCCCTTCATCTGGCGATGTGTCGCTTGGGGATGTGTCTCTTGAAAAAACGGTGGGGACGTCGGTCGGGCAGTTCTTCTCCATTCCGCAGTACAGCGTCTCCTCTTCAGTCCAGACCGTGTGTGCATTTAATACCGTGTATATCTTCCCTTCCTCGGGCTCGAGGCTGACGACCATTGGCTGCAGCTACACTGGAACGGCCAATCCTACGCTGCAATCTCAAGCAAGGTCCGTCCGTATGAAATTCAGCGCGCTTCTTTTTGTGCACGGCTTAGGTGGGGTGATATCTGATGCTGATGAACGGTGCAGGGCGTTACCTGCGAGGCCGTTGGCCGCGGTATGCGCTGCGCGGCAAGTGCGCGCCGAAATCGCCGTTGCACGCTTGTGCCCGGACCCTGTCTCGCCCATCACAACCAATCGCCAACATCGTTGACCACATCTTTGCAAACAGCTCGCGGGGACCGCAAGTGAACCCTGGTTCTGGATGACATGCCGTCGCCGACCTCTGGCCCATCTAAGCGCACCATGGCATATCATCCAGAACCAGGGTACGAACGCACTCGTGGGTCCCTTCTCCCACTGGGCAGTTTGCAAGATCAGCAAGAATGTGGTCAATGCTGGCGATTCGGTGATGATCGGCAAGGGAGGCGTGGAGCACAGGCGTACAACGGCGATCCTGTCGCGCACATACGAGGCCCGGGAACAACTGCACAAGGATCACGTCATCGTATGTACGGCCCAATGCAACAATATGTAGAAGGAATTGCAAGTAGAGATGCGCATGAGCGTTCCATGCGTGATGTACCGAATAATGGTGGTGGCTACGTACGGCCCGCTCTGTACCGCCGCACAACAAGATCACAATGTGTGAACAACGCGTAGATTACTAACTACATTGTGCCCCCTGCTGCCAAAGGGTGTGCGCTGAAAAGGGCAGTTCCAGAGACTTCAGAGTACAGTGGGACAGGCATGCATACCACGACCGGTGTGATCATGACCCGAAGCGCCCATCTACAACAATACATACGCCCTTTGCCCCCTCGTCTCGATTAGATGACCCTTGCAATATGTACCCTTGCGCGGCTTATGTACCCTTGCGCGGCTGAAATAGACACTCCCGCATGTACCTTGCCCTAATGCGCGTCTACGAGGCCCCTACCTGTCGAGCTGGGTGGAATGAAGCTCCCAGCAACCATACACAAATTCCTCGGTGTATAGTGCGTTTTGAGAACGGGCGTGCGCTTTGTCGGCCAGGTCGCGAGGAGGTCCGCCCTACGCCACACAAGGTTTACTGTCAGCTCAAAGAAGCTTAAACTAAGCAGCAGAATCACGACTCACGTGTGCGGCGTCTTATCCCAAACGTCCCCTGGACCCATCGGCAGTGCCCCTTGCTCCTCCACCCCACCCCTTCTCGCATCCCCACCAAAGATGCCGCCCTCGCCCCCGCCGGAGCGCTGCCCGCCGGCAGATTTGACGTCCCAGCACCGGACCGTGCTGTCCAGCGAGCTGGAGACGAGGGTGGACGACTCGGCAGAGAAGGAGAGGGAGGTGATGGGTGCGGTGTGGCCTGTCATTTGTTTGATGACGCGCGAGGAGCCGAGGTCCCACAGCCGGATGGTGGTGTCGAGGCCTGGCAACGTGTACCCGGGTCAGTGTTGCTAGGTAGGCCAGAGGACTGAACACGATTGAGATACGCACCTGCACTGGCAAGGATCTTGCCGTCCGGGCTGATGGCGGTGGTGGTCACCGCATCGGTATGACCCATGAACAACCGGATGCAGGCTCCCCGTTGCACGTCCCACAGTCGACACGTTGTGTCGTTTGACCCTGTCGCGAGGTACAGCGAGTTTGGGTGGAATTTGACGCACTAAGACCAATGACCGTGGTTGTCAGCTTGACCTTCGCAGCCTGTGGAGCCAAAGGATCGGAGATGTTAACTACAAGACAACTCACGTTCACGTCTGACAGGTGCCCAGTGTACATTCTCAGCGGCGCGACCCTATCCGAGCTCCAAAGCCTTGCCGTCCTATCCCGACTCGCGCTCGCAAAGTATACGCCCAGCGGTCCCCACTCGACGTCCCACACGGGGTCTTTCCCGTGACCCCTGTACACAACGAGGTTCGAGTACGTGTCGAGTGACCAGAGCCGGATGGAGCCGTCTTGCGAGGACGACAGGAGGGTGGAAGGCGGGGAGGAGGAGCCATATATGGGGTCAAAGGAGAGGGAGTAGACAGGACCAGAGTGACCGATGAGCTTGCGCATGGGAAGACCTTCGTCCTCAACCAAGGAGCCGTCCAATGGGTCTGTGAGGGGGTCAGCGGATGTAGAGACGACAATGCGTGACGTGAGGCACCCACCGACAAACTTCTTCTTGAGCTTCTCCCCGCTGAGGCTCCATAACCGGACACAGCTTTCGGAAGAGCCCACGCCCATCAGCGACGAGTCTTTTGAGAACTCTACCGAGCTCGCACTGAGATATGTATGGTCAGCTACTGCCTTGATGTATCCTCGAAAACGATGTGTTGGGCGTAGCTCACCTCTCGCCATGATCAAATAGCGTAAACGCCACCACACTAGGCAACACCGCCGCACCCTCCGCTCCTCCTGCCCCGGCACCAGGCCCCAACCGAATCATCTTCCGTCTATCCTTCACCGCCTCTACCTCCCTCTTCAAGTCCGGTATCTTAAACACCGCCGGTATGGGTGGCAATGTCTCCCCTTCCTCGGGGCTGACTAGGGACGGGTCCCGCTCCGCGTCGAGCTCTGTTTTGATCTCGAAAGTGACGGAGGGGCCGTCGGCGTCCGCGCCGTTGAGGTGAGGGGACGTCATGTCCACGTCGGCGTCGCCTGTGTGGCCGTTCGCCCCGGCGTGGCCGTTGGCCGTCCCGTTGGGACCCTGCGAGCCGCCTGCTGAAGGGGCGGCGGCGTCGTCGTCCTGGAGGGTACGAGTGACTTGCTCCTTGAGCTTCTCGGTCATGGGCGCCGGGCCGAGCTTGAGGGTGGTAGCGGTGTTGAAGGTGTCGATGTCCATGGGCACGGGGAGGGCGGAGGAGATCATGCCGCTCTTGGAGGCGATGGTCGCCTTGTCGAGAGGGGCTGAGGAGTTAGATACTGTAAGGGGGTGAGGGGCACGTCAATCTCAGCGACGAGGATTATAGCAGAGATTGCCTGTCCACGTACCAGAAATGTTGATGTTCTTGTAAAGAATCCCCTTGATAGCCTCTTTTGCTCGCCCAGACGCACTATGCAGCCCAGCCTCCCACTCCTCGTCCAGGCTCGCCCCACTGAGCCATTGCAGAAGCAGGTCGTTGGCGTTCCGCGAGAGAGGTACGGTGTACTTCTCCGTGCTGGGCCAGAGTCAGCTTGCACAAGAATGTGTTGGGTGAGAAAACGTACACCATGCGCTGGCAGAGAGAGTTGGCCTTGATGTGGTCCTTTGTAGACACAGATGCAAGGCTGGAGATGTCCTGGGGGTGGAAGGGTTGGTGGTGGATGTGGTGTTTATGGAAGAAGTCGCGTGCTGGATGGGATCGTCATGTCAGCTTGGATATCTCAGTCTTGAGTCATGTAAAAACTCACCAGACTTGAGGAAGCCGAAGTGAATCAGCTCCAAGAAAGTGTGTACGAACAACGGGTACGACAGGTTGTCGAGCTCGGCCTGCGAACCCATCAGCACCTACGCAAACCAGCCTCTTCACGCCAATCCACTCACCTTCCACATATCCAACCCCCCATCCACCCACCGCAGATAACTCCCATACCCCTTCACCCTATCCGACGTATCCAGCAAACTCCCCTCTGCCGCCAACCCATCCTTCAACTCCTTCTCCTCCGCATCATCCCCGCCCGCCCCGACCGTCGCAGCCGCCTCCGCGCGCTTCGTCAGCTGCTCGATGATGTACCGCGCCTGCGCCTCAAACTCTGGTGTGATTTTGTCCGCCATGGTAGATGCTGAGAGGGCTTGCGCTTGGGGAATATTCCGCTTGACGGCGGATTCGAGGGCGATGGGCGGGGGCGCGAGGACGACGGCCTCTCGTTCTCCAGCGGGGACGGCCCCGTCTTCACCATCCCCTCCGGAAGCTGCACCGGCACCAGTACCAGAGCCGGCACCACCTCCAGGTGCCGATGCGTTGGGCTGGTCCATCTCATTGAACGTTTGGAGGGCCCGGTCGAACCCGTGGGACTGGAGGTACTCCATAACGAACTGGCGGATGAGGGCGTGGTCTGCGCCGGAGCGGGCCCCGGGGGCCGGGGTAGAGCGGGAAGGCCCGCCGGCGGGGTCGGGGGATTGGGACATGATGTCGCGGGGGGCCAATCCGAGGGGGTAAGGTGGATGGGCCGGTTTTGGGGATGGATAGAGATGGTGGATGGATAGAGATGGTGGAAAGAGGAGGACAAGCCGAGAAGAGAGCGCGAGCCGGCCATTACAACTTGGTTTGTGAAATGTGGTGATGTCACCGTATTCTGTAATCCGCCATGCTTTCGCTTCCTATCTGGCCCACCAGAAATACTAATCGAAGGAATTCACTACTCGACTCTTCTCTTTCACCATCTCATGTCGCCCGATCACCCGTCATCCCTCTTGCAAGACGCAGACCATCAATTCCTCGCCTCCGAACCGGATCCGGTATGTCATGATTGCATCTGATGCCTCGAAAACAGAGAAAGGACAGTGCATAGGGCCCAGACACAAGATAAGCTAAGCTAGAGATGATTACGGCCGGCCGACAACGAGAACCAGGATGGAAGGGAGATGGTACAAAGATGGCGCGCGGGGTGCAACAGATCGAGATGGGATCCCTCTGCGGGGAGAGGGTGGGATGGGGGTGCTAGGTGTCTCACATCACTGCGGAGAAGGTGAACGATTGAGAGAAGCGACGCGACCCGGTCAGCGATCTAAATCTCTGCAACGAGTGACAAGGCGCAACTCACGAGAGCAGCAGGCACCCTGCTCGACGGGGGCGTACGGGTCCTCGCCCTTCTGGAGGGGACCCCAGAGGGAAGGGATCTACGAAGCAAGGGGAGTCAGCTACATCGGAGAGGGCATCAGGCGGGAACGAGTGGCTACTGACGAGGGGGTCCTTGGTCGAGCGAGTGTAGTTGATGAGGCTGTCGGGGTACTGCTGTTAGCTGTGCTCTCACGAGGGAGTGTGAAAAACTCGGTAACAGCGACTCACTTCAAGCTGGCGACGCTGACCATGACCCTCGGCCTAGCAAGCTCCTCCCTCAGCCTGTGGTTGTGCTCGAGCAACCTCCTGAGCTTGAGCTCGTGCATGGTGGCCTTGTTGGTGCGGCTGGACATGGCTGTGGGTATAGAGGAGGAGGATGGGGGGGTATGGAGGATGTGAATATACGGTGGAGATCTTATAAAGGACGAAGAGAGTGGATGGTCGGTGAGCTCGAGATGGATTTGATGGCGACAGGAGGCCAGAGCACACGCCCAGCGCTTGGACCACCGGGCATCCAGGCGGGGCCATGTGTGGCGTTCCAGCAGGTGTCGACGGGCAAATGGTCTGTATGTATGCATGGACTTATAAGTAGTATGGATCTATGCATCTATAAGTGCATCTCGATGGCATCCGGCATACGTGAAATGCCCATCAGCGATATGCCCCATGTGTAAGTTTCTGTACGGAGACATCATCCAGGTGCACGCAGTCGTGGGTAGTCGCGCGCCTCGTTGTTGACTCTTGCTGACAGAAGATGACTTTCACTGGGGGTCTCTTTAACCTTGACAGTTGAGGACGTCATGCTGGATCAATTGGAATGCCCCACTCGAAGCAGCCCGCTAAGCAAGGCCGGTCTGTACTCGGTACTCTACAACAATCCATCCCATTGCCCTTCCAGCTGATCAATCTATGTCTATGGTACACTGTATTCTTGTTTGTCTGGTTTTCACGTCTACGACCGTAGCAAGCCTGACCACGGCGCAGAGGTGAAGACGGCATCGTATCTCCTCTTCATCACCGAGCTCACAGGTCCAGTGTCCGCCGCCACCCGCGCCAGCCCGACCGACACCACTCCCAGAATCACCACGATGATGCCCCTCAGACCCAGTTTCCGCCGCCGGGGTACCACCCTCTTCTCTCCCATCTCCGTCTCTTTTGTCCCAGCATCCTCCTTGAACGTGACTGTCCGCTTGCCAGCCGGCCGCCGTCCTCGCAGCCAAGTCACAATCTTCATCCCCCCGACCACGGCATGCCACACCCCCGCGCCCACCAGCCCGAGGTAACACCCCCACGCGGTCCAGTGCGCGAGGTTGTACCCTACAAACTCCCAGCCCATCTCGCTCGGTGAGAGGCCCGATATGGGCGGCTCGAGGGACGACGGGATGAGTCTGTGGGTGTAGACGTGCGAGACGACGAGGAGAGTGAGTGGGTAGGCGAGGAGCTGGTGGATTTGACGTGGGTAGCGCACAGAGGGTGGTAAGGAGGGGTTGGTGGCGAAGAGGGTTCGGCGAGCGAGAGAGGAGAAGAGGTGAATGCCAAGAGGGAGGTAGACCAGAGCAGGCTCGAGGGGGAGGTACAAGTCTCGCGCTATCATCTGCGGAGGACGTAGCGTAGCGTCGCGTTAGCACTGTCCCCTCAATATGTACAGGTGGATTGGCTCGACAGTTCATATGCCCCATGTGATGCACTGCCACTCACCATGGTCTTTTCAGCTCCATCCAACCCCCCTACGGCGGCCACCAGTGGGCTCGCAAGGTGAGGAACGAGAAAGACGGAGAACGCAAGAGCGGAGGTGTTTTGAGTGAGCGTCAGTGCTCGCAGCACTTGGCCGCGGGAGGGCAGGGAGACGAGTGGTCGCCGCGGGGCGGGGTCGGATGGCGGAGCCGGCATTGCGCTTTTGTCGAATACCGCTGCTTGAAGAGGCTTGTCATGAAGAGGTGGATGCAATGGGTGGAGGAAGAGACGCTGGCCAACAGATGCGGGCGCTGTGATTGGCCGGCGGAGGAGTGGGCATCGCCGCTATTGGTTTCTCCGCGGGGGTGCTGTTTCGATGCGCAGCTCGTGGTTTCGGGCCAGGAGTTTATCGCTGGGCCTTGGTTTTAAGACTGCCCTGGTGTCCACCGCCTTCCTGCATGAGATCATCACCCCCAACCTCGTCAACACCATCCTCCCTGCCGCCCATCTCACCCATCGACACCCCCCAATGCATGCGGCCTTACCCTGCCGGTGCCTTCCACTGCCGGCGGCTCGGCGCGGGGCAAGGGCTGCGGATGCCCAAGCTATTTCGGGTTTAGCTCAACCAGACGAAGTCGGCGGTGACGCTTGCCAGCCCCCTGAATAAACCTGCAACCACAACACACGCAAACCGAGGCATGGCCGTGGGCAGCCGCAAGCATTCACCGCCGTCATGGGGAGGAGTCGTGTGCGATCTCACTTTGCGCACGTCGCAAACACCGACGAGGCGTGGGCGGATACAGGGAGGCGAGGCGGATGAAGCGACGACAGAAAGGAGTGGCTGGAGAGCGACAGCAAGGTGCTCGCTGTTGTTGGTGTTTGTTTTCCATGAAGGTCGTGAGCTGCTGTTTGTCACTGGAAGCATCAAGATCACCCCCCTGGGCCCAGCACGAGCATGACTGCTCAAGACGTCGAGAAGGGCGATGGCGCACCTGCAATCAAGACCCGCACCGCCACCAACTTCCTCCGCCCCCTCCTCCTCATCCCACTCATCACTCTCGCCATCATCATCTTCTTCGCCCACCCGCCCACCTTTCCCCCTCTCTCCTCACGCGAAGACTATGCCTACCCCCCACCATCTTCCATCTACACGCTCCCACTCCAACGTCCAGAGGTCTACATGACCTTCCTCGCGTCTGACGACATCCCCGAGTACTTCACCTCCACCCGGGTCCTGCTCTACTCTCTCGCCCACTCCCCCGCCACCTCCGACCCCAGCCGCCCGTTCTTCGTGCACGTCACCCCCCGCACCCCATCCTCCTGGATCGCCCAGCTCGAAGCCGAGGGCGCACACATCGTCCACACCCCGCTGGTCGAGGGGCTCCCCTCCACACCCACCGAGCCGCGCTACGCGGACTGCTACACCAAGCTCGCGATGTGGAACATGACTCAGTTCTCGCGCATCTTGTTCTTTGACGCAGACCACCTCGTGCTCAAGCCGATGCAGGAGGTGTGGGACGACCCGGCGGGCAAGGCGCTGGATGGGGTGGCAGCGCTTGGAGCGTCGAGCGTTGGGTACTTGCACCATGTCAACTACTTTTCGGCGGGGTTCATGATGGTGCGACCAGATGCTGAGGGGTACGAGGGGCTGCTGGGTACGACAGAGTACAACCCGCAGTGGAAAGAGCAGGTGAGCTATGCCAACGCCGGACAACTCTCCTGAAAGGCACTAGAGCTGACAACTGCTGTTTCGTGCAGAACCTGCTCAACAAATATTTCAATGCGTACGGTCCTCGCCCGTGGGGAAGGCTTGACGGCAAGTATGAGCGGATCCAGCCCAAGTTTGAGCATATCGCAGAAGGCATCCACTCGTAAGCTCCTCTTCTGTCCTGGTTATTT
Organism: Cryptococcus sp. DSM 104549; assembly: GCA_036427605.1. NCBI lineage: Eukaryota > Fungi > Basidiomycota > Tremellomycetes > Tremellales > Cryptococcaceae > Cryptococcus > Cryptococcus jaspeensis. The sequence goes on along the minus strand of CP144044.1, from coordinate 2,639,126 downwards.
TGGCCACCGAGCCACAGATGCTGACAATGCAATCCGCTGTCAGTCTTCACGACAAGGTCTGGAAGGACACGGTCGACCCGCGCATACAACAGGTGTGGCATGCGAAGCTGGAGGAAGCGGAGGCGTTCTACAGGGGCCTAGCGGAAAGGCGCGCGCATGGGGGAGACGCTGGGAATGTACTGGCCGGCGGCGGTCTTCGTGAGGAGAGAGTGTAAGAAGGTCTTGTTGATCGGGGAAGTAGACGTGTTGTATTGTACACCAAGCATCTTAAGACGGTCATGCACTGTATTTCCTGCAGGCTCGGCGGTCAAGGCATGCTTATGAACACGCGAGGTAGCTCCGCAGTGTGTCGCGCGGCAGCGATTATGGCTGGCAGCAGCGGCGGATCTTCACTCTCCTTCTTCCTACGGTCTCGCCTCCACCGTCATCTATCCGCGCTCGCTGCGTTGCTTTCAGAGATTTCCGGTTTCTATCTCTCTCACTTCTTTCATAGACCTGATTCCTCTCGCTCTTCTCGCATATCATATCCATCCCTCTTGGCACCCTCTCGGCACAACGATATATCCATACCGCAATGAAGGATCGGTCGCAACTCATGTCAAGCCCCCGCGAGGCTACTTCTTCTGGCTGCACTTCTGTCGACACCACCTACACATCTGGTCCCCTCTATGTCGGCAGGGACACATCTTCAGAAGAGTATTATTATCGGTGCACATGTGGTATTGAGGGCTCTAAGGCAAGTTAATGCTGGATTTGCAAGCTACCTCATTTCGTCCCCACAGCGAAGCTGACGTCAGTTCAGGATGGTCTCGACCACATATCTCCCTCGCCAACGGAGAGTGTTTACTCATTCGTCATCGACGAGTTAAAGACCTCGGTACCAGTATGTATCCCGCCACCGCTATCACAATCATGGAGAGAGAGACTAATGGAGAGTGCAAAAAAGTTGCTAACACTCCTTACTGTGCACAGGTCGAACTGACTGCGTTTCGACGCGCACTGCAGGATGAAGCCCGCAAGGAGCTGGCCGCCTTTCAACAGACACTCGCCAGTGAATCCCAGAAGGAGGCAAACGCCTTCTCAACTCGTTTGGAAAAGGTGGAGTCTGAATTGAAGACTACAAAAGCAAAGCTTGCAAAGGCTCGGAGCGAGACGGAGGCCGTGAAGGCGGAGTTCTGCTCGTACCGTAAGCAACATGTTAGTGTCGCACTTTGTTGGAACCTGAGGATCACCGTTGACTCTCGCCACTTCCTCTTCTAGAAAAAGGCTCTCAGAGTAGGTCACGTTGCCCGCTCAACATTGTCTGGTAGCTGATAAACGCACTTAGAACTACACAAAGCTTATCCGTGCCGAAATCATCGAGCTCGGCGAGAGCGTCTCTGCTATTCTCAACCGCGATGCCCTTGAGAAAGAGAGCGATTGCGTGGAGGCCTTTGGAAAGTTCATGTGGAACACCTTGAGAGACGCAATCCCTCAGACCCCTGAGCTACTCTGCGGTACCTCCGAGCTGGATCATGCCGACCAGTCGTCTTCGAGCCAGCAAGTGAGTTGGAGTGTTGATTCTCCGGTCAGAAGAGCTGTACGTTGACCAGTGTGATCCTCGCAGTCCGCCATGCGATATGCCGGTGATAGTCATGGAGCCTTCAATAGTTCGTACGATGACAACGCTGCGTGGGTTCGTGGCACAAGCACAGGCCACTGGGCTGTGCCTCCCGAGGTGAGTGGTTGTCTGACAGAAAGGTCGTCTGGGTGATATTCTCTGATGGGCCTACCTCATCACACAACAGCATCGCAACGCATACCTAGAAGCCACGGCTAGGATCATTTCGGCCAACCTCCCTATCGACGCCCGAACTCGCATTTCCACTCGAGTGCGAGACCCCATCCTTCACCACAGACGCCATCGTGCTCACCTGAACAACCTTGAAGATGAGCGCCCTCTCCTCTTTGACCACCTCGCTGAGGGAGGGGCGGGGGCTTTATTCTACCACGACCTCTATGCCCAGCACCGTCTGACGGACTTGGGCGACCCCATCACGCTTCTGGACTACCTCATGCGTCTGGAGCGGGTAGGCGCGAACGAATATCGGGCGTGGACGCTTTCGGACCTAAGTCGCGAGCCGCGCGCAGGCCGGGTTCGCGAGATGCTTGCGGCGATGGGTCCCGAGTGCGCAACTCACGCTGTGCTTGCCTTACAAGAAGATCCAGCGACGCCGCACATCCCTTTCGAGCAGCTCCAGTCTCTTCAGGACTACTTCGGGGATGGATATGATATACTCATTAAAGGGGAGGATGAGGGATGGACTCCCACGCGCCCCGAGATCGAACTGTGTGGCTGAGCTCCTGTCTTCTTATTCGATGTTAACCTACGTACTTATGAACAACATCGCTTCCGCGGATAGCATGTACTCTTATCTCGTGTGCCTCTTTTTGCATCAAGACTTGTCCTGCACTTCGCATGAACTATCAAACCATCTCCTTCGGCTGCTCGAACTTGTCGGCGAGCTGCTTGAGTACGTCCTGTTGGCCGAGAGCTTTGACCTGGACATAGGGGAGTGGGAGGCTGTGAGGGTCTTCTGCAAGTTCCAACAGCAACGCAGTCGCCAGATCCCTCACCTTCGCACCCTGTCTGATTTCACCTTGTGGTATGGAAGCTGGCTGATAGCCCACACCACCAAGGCGGCAAGCATGCCACACCGTGTGAGCAGGAGGGCGGATCCGCGCCTCAATATCACGCCAGCGGCACTCGCCGCCCCATCAGCGCCGCGCCACCCAGCTCCTCGTGTCATCCATCCGCCTGCTGCCTCATATTTGAATCTTTCACTGATCTCTGTTCAATCTCTGTACAATCTTTCTCTCTCTCACACACACATTCACCTCGTAAACCATCCCTTGCCATCTCACTCGGACAGCATCACTCCACCACACCAAACGTATCCCGCAATGGTGGACTATTCACCTCCCGGGTCCCGCCACCGTGCGGCTGCCGCTTCTTACCGCACCCCCCGCAACTCCCACGCCGACATTCTCCTTTCTAGCGACAAGGACACATCGCCAGAAGGACCTTCTACTCCACCTTCCCGTCCTTCGCAACCAATCCAAGAGTCCGGAAACCCCGTACTGGACGAACTTCTGTTGATCACCTCCGCAACGGACGTGTTTCAAGAAGAGGAGACGGGAGCGGGACGCGGAGCGGGTCTTGGAACACCCTCCACGCCCCGGCGAAAACTCTCGAAAGGCAGCGTGCGTTTCTATGATCCACTGTTCATCTCGTGTCCTATCCATTGAGGCCTGCACAGCTGACTAAAGATGCCTTCAGATGACATCCACCAAGCGCATACAGTCCCCGGTCAATACGTCTCCAAAGATCAGCCGCATCGTGAGTAGCCTCGCCAGGTCTTTTGTTAAGCATGGGGGCAAGGATGGGGGAGGAGGGAGGTACGTTTCTCACTGACAAAGTGCAACAGAGCCGCAGTCCTGTTGGGTCGAAGAAGGTCCAGTACTTGGGAGACAAGCCGCACAAGCAGGCTGGCAAGCAGGTGAGGGATGCTATCTCGAATACTTCAGAGATGAGCGACGCGTGCTGATGGGAGACCTTACAGTCCCCGTCGATTCGCCATTCACATTCCGCATCAACTCTCAAAGAGAGATCGTCTGGCAGCCCCTCGAGGCGTCTGCACGGGGCTATAAGCTCTCAGGTAAGCTGACGCTATCGCAAGCTGCCGTCTACACCGCACTAACGGAATTGATTTCGGGCTCAGGATCTCAATCAAGATCCTCATTTGCGATCGAAGAGCCGTCACCTACCGGCGATCGACGAGCTGAAAGACTCGGTACAGGTGAGTCTTTGGCCTCTGCAATTGCGTTCCTGGAGACGAGATCACACGGCGAGAGCGAAGTGTTGTTGATACGTTTGATTGTGCACAGGTCGAACTAGCTGCCTTCCGACGCGCACTGCGCGAAGAAGCCCGCCAGGAACTCGCCACCTTCCAACAAACCCTCGCCAGTGAAGCCCAGAAGGAGGCAAACGCCCTGTCGACTCGTTTGGAGGATGTCGAGTCCAAACTAAAGGCGACAGAAGCCAAGCTTGTGAAGGCTCGGAAGGAGACTGCGGCAGTGAAGTCGGAGTTTGACTTGTACCGAGAGCAACACGTAAGTCTCTGAGCCAGTTGTAACTTGGCGAGCACCATTGACGCCCATGACTTCCCCGTTCAGACAGAAGCTCTCAAAGTAAGTGGCATTGCCCGCTAAAAACGACATGGCAGCTGATAAACGCCTTTAGAACTACACAAAACTCATCCGTGGAGAGATCAGCAAACTGCAGGAGGATGTCAGCGCCATTTACAACCGTGAAGCGCTCGAGAAGGAGGGCGATTGCGTGGAGGCATTTGCCAAGTTTATGTGGAACACTCTACGAGACGCCATTCCTCCTTCTTCGGACTTGTCTTTGGACTCGGCCACAGACTCCTTCGTTTTGGACCAGCCGGACCAGTTGACGGTGAGTACGAGCCATATCAATTCGCTCGGAAGAGCTTTTCGTTGATAAGTGTATCAGCCACCGCACCCCACACCACAGAACGGCGACAGTCTGAGCAGTTTTGACGAGTCGTACGACGACACGGCTGTGCGGGCCAGTGGACCCCACTCAGGCTACTGGGCTATGCCTTGCGCGGTGAGTGATTTGGTGGAACATCGCTGCGGGATTATCTCTGATGGGTCTTCTTCGTGACAGGATCGGGACGCGTTCGGGCACGCTAGGGCGAAAATCCTATCCGGCAGCCTCCCTGCGAACGCTCGAACCCGCGTATCCACGCGGGCGCGATATCCCCACCTCCACCATGACTGTCATCGAGTCCTCCTGAACAGCCTCGACACTGAGCGTCCGCTTCTTTTCGAGCACCTCTTCGAGGGAGGGGGACCGGAGGTGCTCTTCTACCATCACCCATTCGATCAGCGCCGCCTGGCCGACCTGAGCGACCCGGTCACTCTTCTGGACTATCTCCTGCGCCTCGATCGGGTGGCCGTGTGCGGTTATCCAGACAGGGTGACATCACGCCTGATGTGCGCACCGCGCGAAGACAGGGTTCGGCAGATGCTCGCGGCCATGGGTCCCCAGTGCGCAACCGAGGCCATCCTCGCCTTACGAGCTGATCCGGCGTCTCCCTGCATCCCTTTCACACAGATCCAGTCCCTACAGGAGTACTTCGGGGAGCAGGGATTCGACATACTCAAGGAGAGGGATGCTGCTGGTTGTTGCCCAGAGGACCACGAGATCGAACTGTGTGGCTGAGCTCCTGTCTTCTTATTCGATGTTAACCTACGTACTTATGAACAACATCGCTTCCACGGATAGCATGTACTCTTATCTCGTGTGCCTCTTTTTGCATCAAGACTTGTCCTGCACTTCGCATGAACTATCAAACCATCTCCTTCGGCTGCTCGAACTTGTCGGCGAGCTGCTTGAGTACGTCCTGTTGGCCGAGAGCTTTGACCTGGGCATAGGGGAGTGGGAGGCTGTGAGAGTCTTCTGCAAGTTCCAACGACAACGCAGTCGCCAGATCCCTCACCTTCGCACCCTGTCTGCTTTTCACCTTGTGGTATGGAAGCTGGCTGATAGCCCACACCACCAAGGCGGCAAGCATGCCACACCGTGTGAGCAGGAGGGCGGATCCGCGCCTCAATATCACGCCAGCGGCACTCGCCGCCCCATCAGCGCCGCGCCACCCAGCTCCTCGTGTCATCCATCCGCCTGCTGCCTCATATTTGAATCTTTCACTGATCTCTGTTCAATCTCTGTACAATCTTTCTCTCTCTCACACACACATTCACCTCGTAAACCATCCCTTGCCATCTCACTCGGACAGCATCACTCCACTACCCCAAACGTATCCCGCAATGGTGGACTATTCACCACCCGGGTCCCGCCACCGTGCCGCTGCCGCTTCTTACCGCACCCCCCGCCACTCCCACGCCCTCACTCTCCTTTCTAGCGACAAGGATACATCGCCAGAAGGACCTTCCGCTCCACCTTCCCGTCCTTCTCAACCAATCCAAGCGTCCGGAAACCCCGTACTGGACGAACTTCTATTGATCAGCTCCGCAACGGACGTGTTTCAAGATGAGGAGACGGGCGCGGGACGCGGAGCGGGTCGTGGAACACCCTCCACGCCCCGCCGAAATCCCTCAAAAGGCAGCGTGCGTTCATATGATCCAGTATCCCTCTGGTGTCCTATCCATTGAGGCTTGCACAGCTGACCAAAGATGCCTTCAGATGACCTCCACCAAGCGCATACAGTCCCCGATCAATACGTCTCCAAAGATCAGCCGCATCGTGAGTAGCCTCGCCAGGTCTTTTGTTAAGCATGGGGGCAAGGATGGGGGAGGAGGGAGGTACGTTTCTCACTGACAAAGTGCAACAGAGCCGCAGTCCTGTTGGGTCGAAGAAGGTCCAGTACTTGGGAGACAAGCCGCACAAGCAGGCTGGCAAGCAGGTGAGGGATGCTATCTCGAATACTTCAGAGATGAGCGACGCGTGCTGATGGGAGACCTTACAGTCCCCGTCGATTCGCCATTCACATTCCGCATCAACTCTCAAAGAGAGATCGTCTGGCAGCCCCTCGAGGCGTCTGCACGGGGCTATAAGCTCTCAGGTAAGCTGACGCTATCATAAGCTGCGTCTACACCGCGATTAAGAAACTGACGTTGGGATCAGGATCTCAACCAAGATCCTCATTTGCGATCAAAGAGCCGTCACTCATCGGCGATCGACGAGCTGAAAGACTCGGTACAGGTGAGTCTTTGGCCTCTGCAATTACGTTCATGGAGACGAGATCACACGGCCAGAGCGAAGTGTTGCTGATACGTTTGATTGTGCACAGTTCGAACTAGCTGCCTTCCGACGCGCACTGCGCGAAGAAGCCAGCCAGGAACTCGCCACCTTCCAACAAACGCTCGCCAGTGAAGCCCAGAAGGAGGCAAACGACCTGTCGACTCGTTTGGAGAATGTCGAGTCCAAGCTCAAAGCGACAGAAGCCAAGCTTGTGAAGGCTCGAAAGGAGACTGCGGCAGTGAAGTCGGAGTTTGACTTGTATCGAGAGCAACATGTAAGTTCCCGAGCCCGTTGTAACATGAGGAGTACAGTACCATTGACATCCACCGCTTCCCCTTCTAGACAGAAGCTCTCAAGGTAAGTCGCATCGGCCGCTTGAAATCGCGTAGTAGCTGACAGACGCATGTAGAATTATACAAGCCTTATCCGCCGAGACCTCTGTGAACTCGACAAGAGCGTCTCCGCTATTCTCAACCGCGATGCCCTTGAGAAGGAGAGCGAATGCGTGGAGGCGTTTGCCAAGTTTATGTGGAACACCCTGCGAGACGCCATTCCCCAAGAGTCGGAGTTGCCATCCAGCAGGTCTGCACTTGACCGTCCCAACGATTCGCCATCACAAAGCACGCAAGTGAGTTGGTGTAATGGGATTCAGATGTCAAGAGCTAGACGCTGATGGGATAATTATTGCAGCACACTACGTCACAGACGCTTGGGAGTGTCGATGCCAATCGCTTCGACCGCTCTTACGATAACACAGCTGTGTGGGGTAGGAAACAACACACCGGTCATTGGGTTCTGCCTCCCGCGGTGAGTGATCTTCATGTCCAAGTCGTGTGCGCAACAACCACTGATGGGCTGTTTTCCATAACAGGATCGGGACGCATTCGCCCGAGTACGAACCAGGATCATGTCGGGCGACCTCCCTGCGACTGCCCGTACCCGCATTTCCACGCAGGCCCGATATCCCTACCTCCACCATGACCGACATCGAGCCCACCTGAACCACCTCGAGGCTGAGCGCCCGCTCTTTTTCGACAATCTTGTTGAGGGAGCAGCAGGCGCTCTGTTCTATCACGACGTCTTGGACCAAGACCGGCTGACGGACTTGAGTGACCCTGTCACCCTTCTGGATTATCTCCTGCGTCTGGAGCGGGTGGGGGGGTGGTGCCACTCAGAGTGGGAGTTAGCGAACCATACCCGCGTGCCGCGCGCAGGGAGGGTCCGTGAGCTACTTGCGGCAATGGGTCCCAAGTACGCAACCTCCGCCGTCCTCGCCTTACAAGTCGATCCCTCGTCGCCGTGTATCCCTTTCGAACAGCTTCAGTCTTTGCAGGAGTACTTCGGGGAGGGATATGACTCATTCAAGACAGCGGAGGACGAGGGATACTGTCCACGGGACGCCGAGATTGTGCTGTGCGGCGGGGTTCCCGTTGTAGATATGTATGAGAAAGTGGTCGATCAATGAAATGATATGTACATTGACCTCTAATATATGCAACCGGTCTCATCTTCATCAAGCTACCAAACATCGTACATAGAGTCCTACTCAAAACCCCCAAATTCGTAAAGCATATCTTGTCGCACGACCGCACCGAGGGCACGGACCTGAGCAAATGGAATGAGGGGTACTCTATCCGAAAGGGAAAGGTCCAAAAGAATAGTTGTTGCAGTATCGACCCGGTATCGCTGTCCCCATCTATTACCGCCCCCCCTCCCCCGGTCCCCAACAGGTGCAGCGTGACGCAGAACGGCAAGAAGCAAATATAGCCGCACGCCTTCCGGCCGTTCCAGGGCATCGCGATACGCAGCTTCATCATCATGCACATCCCTCCCCAGCTCAACACCCAGCACATATCTTTGGGCACGAAGCGCGAGGTCGACAAGTCGTGCGCCATCCGCTTGATGAGCCTCCATATTACGCTTATCCCTCTCAGCTTGTCCGTCACCGGAAAGGAGGAGCCAGAGGGATGTGGATGTGGGGTCGATCGCAGTGATGAAGTGTGGGTCGAATGGGGGGATGTAGATGGTGTCCTGGAGTCGAGGAGCTGGCCGGCCGTCGGCCTCGAAGGCAAACTGGGGTGACGGGTGAATGCGCCCATCCCTCAGCCCTCGTAGATAGGTGTCGAGGCACTCGTTGGTCTGCCGTGCCGTACGCCACAGCCTTCTCTTCTCGAAGGTGTCATCGATCAGGTGCTTCACGAGGAAGCCCGAGATATCGATAGACACCGCGCTGAGTCGTCGGGCAATGTCGTCGGTGATGATCAATTCCTGGCGGGCGACAGTCACCTTATTTGTGGAAGAATGGGGTCATCAGCACAGCGCTTCGCATTCGGTGAATCGTGTAGACAGAGGGTAAGTGATGAACGGAGAGCGGTATTCAGACGGGGATCCGTATGTATATGGCATGATAGTAGAGGTGCTATGGATGCAGCACATAATACGGACAAGCCCATGACCCTTAGAGAGTCGTGCCCAAAGTCAGTCTGTATATGCGTAGACCTGGAGGTTGTGTCGCAAGACAGCAAAGACAGAAAGGGGGGGGGGGTGGGACGGACGTGTCGATCATGCTTATCGAATGGAGTACGGCAAGAGGACGAGCGTCTGTTGGCGCCGAAAATGTTGGGAAGGTGGGGTACGATCGAGGATAGGGGCTGAAGGTCTTCATGTTCGGGCGTCAATGCTCACCTTGTGTTGAACTTCGACCAGTCTCAGCACGTCTACTCTCTCCATACACGATCTTGAGGTATCTAGCTACTACAGCTATGTACTCACCTTCGACCAGTCTCAGCACGTCTACTCTCTCCATACACGATCTTGAGGTATGAAGAGAGAACGCCGGAAGCACCGTCGAAGGCCTTTTCCCCTACCCCGCACGCACCCACTTCCCCCCCAGCGCATAACCCCGCAGAACCCCGACACCCGTGGCACCTGTCTCTCGCCCCCCGTCACCCCACTCCGTCACCGCGTCCTGCACACATATCCCTCTCGCTCCCCGTGACCTGCACGTCTCTCTCAACACCTTGAGTGTCTCGTTCTCCCTTATCAACTCCTCATTCTCCTGATTCAACTCTTCAACCGCCTGCTTCTCCTCCTGCTTCTCTTTCACAAGCACCATGATTTGCTTTTGAAGGTCGGCGTTCTTCTGTTCGAGCTTCGAGATCTTCTGCATAGCTTGCTCGAAAGCTCGCTTCAATCTGTCGACTTGGTTGTCTGTGGGCTGTTGGACCGGGGCGTTCATTGTGCTGAAGGATGGTGGGGAGGCTTCGGAGAGGGGAAGGTGCTGCGGACGACGTCGAGTGAGCATACGGTACTGTATTCCAGCAGCGACGCGGTGCCAGAAAGCGTCGTTCTCACAAGATGGCTGGGATTCTGGAACTTTGAAGACTGCGGTCTCAGTTGAAGCTTTGTTGTATAAGGCGTAAGAGACGATCCATTCACAAGTTGAAGCATAGCGATGCCGGCGGCAGGAGGCCCTCGACCATGCATGAAGTGGAAGTGCCTGTATAAAGATCCCTGACTCGGTCGCCGAAGAAGCCTCATCTAGATCTATAGATGTGGACGCGAGTTGTTGAATATCGTGTTTGCGCCGTCTTTTCCGGAGATCGTTTTACTCTGAGTCGCTGATACCTGGGTCCTGATGACTTCGCGCGCGCAAAGGGCGGTCTTTTTGGCCTTTTCGTAGGTGTGCGTGGATGGGGTGGGGTGGGGTGGCGAGGGGAGGGGGAGCGACGATGGCGATGGGGTGTGTGGCGGTAAACCATGGTCTCTTGATCTGCAACGGCGGCGTCGCGAAGGTCTGGCATCTCGGCACTCGCAGACGTTTAAAACAGTCACATTCCTATCCATGACGCGACGAGCCATTCCTCTATGTTCTCTATCATCGTCTGTCGCGTCAGCATCGTAGGCCCTATGGACACATACTCACAGCTCGAGCAGCATTTCTCCCCTTCCCCCGGCAGGGGGTGTCCCACTCATGACTCCTCGCGACGGCACTCCCCCCTCGAAGACCCACCCTCATCCCCTCCAGCCTCTGCCCTTCCCTCCTCATCGCTCTTCAGATGTTCTCCTATCCTGCAATACCCCCCGGTAGGTGGGGGGCTCCCACGCAAACGTGGGTCCGCGGCGGCGGCGGGGGTGATGGGCTGGGGTGGACTGTGGGCTGTGAGTGGTGATGACGGGGGGTGTCGTGGGTTGTGGAGGGTGATGGACGGGTTGTGGAGGGTGGCCGGCGGTGGGTGATGGGTGTTGCGTGTGAGACCACTCATGAGGTCTTCATAGACCGGCGTACGACCATTTAGATCCAGTCATCAGCCTACGACCAAGTCAGGAGAGGGTGTATGTGCTTACAGGTTCCAGTCTGTCTTCGGCAGTGAAGGGCCTTTTGGGGTGGTGGTGCAGCGTTGACAGCTGATGAGGATGTGGTAGCATGTCTGCCGTGATGTGGTGGGCGCTGCCCGATGCTGGTGTGGGGTATGTGGATTGGAGTATGGGTGGCTGCTGGATGGGCGAGAGGTGTACGCCGACGGGTGAAGGATGTGTGGGAGTGGAAAGGATGAGGTTGGTACGCGGCGTGGGTGTTGGTCCGTGTCTCCATTTGCGGTGGTGGGGTACGGCCCCGGGGGTATATACTGGGTACCCCCTACGTAGTGGATATGGTCAGCCACAATCACCGCGCTGGCTGACGGAAGCCGGGGAGAGGGGAGCGGCGCCGTTACGGGTACGTACCAGGGTGGACGGTGTCTGTGAGAGGCTGAAGCGCGAGGCCGGCGGGGACTTTGTGGAGGGTATGGTCAGTCGAGGGGTATACCCGGCGCCGAGCTGCTCTGCAAACGACAAGGCAGAGAGAGCAGATTGCTGCAGGCCGGGTTGGACTTGCGGTAGTACGGCCGCAGCTGATGGAGGACAATCAGGCACCGACACACGCACACAACCGTCCCTGAAGTCCCTGAAAGATCAGTCGGGTCGTGGCTGGCAGAGCGGGATCAAATCACGCTTGCTCTTGCACCGTCGCAGCCTTGACTCTATACAATGCATCCTGCCCCATGAGCATCAGCTCCACCCTCCGACATCTATACAATGGATATAATCACATGCTGGGTATCGTCCCCCCTGGTGTCTGTTGCATGGCGTCAGCCGCCGTTCTCAAACGTGAAGGCGACGCAACAACTCACAGGCACTCTGAGTGTTGTTCCCTCCTGTGCTTGTCCATGCTGCTGGGTATGTATTGCCCTACCGGTGTCTTTTGTATCTTTTCAGCTTCATACCCAGACGTGACCGCCGTAGATCAACTCACTGACACTACCACTCCTTCTCCCTCCGCTACTCGTACATGCTGGTTATCACCCTACCGGTGTCTGTTGCATCTCGTCAGCCACCTACGCATACCTGAAGGTCGCGGCACAACTCACAAACACTCTCACTACTTCTCCCTCCTGATAATCTTCAAGCACTCCATCGTCGGCGGCAACACCTCCTGCCCTATCTCCAAACCCACCCGCATCCCCAGCACCCCCACCATCTTCTCCTCCACACCTTCCTCCACCAACTGCTTCACCGCCTTCGCCTTCTCCTCCCCCTCCAGCGCATACACATAGCTCACAAGATTGAGAATCACAATCACCCCGCGGTACACCATATCCCTGTTGGGCTTCTCCGGCCCAGCTGACGAGATGATCTCGATGCTCTCGCCGGTGGACTCGTCGATGTGCTCGACAGCGGCGAGCATGCCGAGGACGCGGTGCCATACCGAGCGAGGGGTGGAGCTCATCGTGGCGGGATCGCCTTTGAGGAGCACCTGGCACGCGATCTGCGACTCTGTGAGCACAGCGAGCGCGCCGCCCGCTGCCAGCCGGGTGGGGAGATCGTCCGAGCAGGTCATGACGAGCAAGATCTGCAAGCGGGATCGCGCGCGCGCCGAGTCGCGCTCACTAGACTCGCCAGAGAAGTAGTCAAACCCCGCGATCGAGCTGCAGAGGTTACACACCAGCTGGACGGCAGCGCGCCGGACGAGGGTGTTGTCGTCGAGGACGAGTTCCTCCACACGGACAACAATGCGGGCGGAGGTCGAGGAAGAGGTGGAAGTGAACATGCCGGAGCCGCCGTCAGAGAAGGGCGTGATGCTGTCCTGGACGATCTTTTGCGCGAGGGAGGGGTCGATGGACGCGAGGTTGGTGAGCGCCATGAGGGCCTCGAAGCGCTGGATGAGGCGGGAGGAAGGGTGGGTGAGGAGGTGGTAGAGCGGGGTGAGGGCGTTGAGCGAGGTGGTGAGGTGAGGAGGGGGGAAGAGGAGGGTGGGAGGGGTGGTTATGACGAGCTTGGCGAGGGCCTGGAGTGGAGGGAGGATGTCGATAGGGGGTTCGTCGGACTTCTCGCCTTTCTTCTCGCCTTTCTTCTCGCCCTCCCTCTTGCCCGCGGGAGCACTCGGCTTCGCCATCGTAAGGAGATCCCGAATAACGACCGACAGCACCTTGTACCCCCCGTCCCTCACAAACCCCAGCCTATCCGCCCGTTCCTCCACGAGATTCACACACAGCCTCCCCAGCGCCTCCCTCACCAGCCGACTCTCCCCGCGCACCAGCCCACTCAGCGCCGTCGTCACTCCCGCCGCCAACACCGCCTTTACCCGCTTCTGCACTTCCTCATCCGTCATCAGCTCTGGGTCTTCATCCTCCTTGGCAGGCGGGGCGGCCCCGCCGCCACGATTGGCGGACGCCGCCATCGCGCGAAGCTTGACCATGTTTTGCTCCTGCTCGGAGAGCACGATCTTTTGGCTGGTGAGGTTGACGAGCACGATGGTGAGACCGTAGCATAAGCTTGTCTCGACGGCTTCGAGCTTGGGCTCGAGGTCCATACTCGCGCGTGGGGTGACGGGGAGGGACCCACCCCGCCGGCCGGGGACGGGCGCGAGGGCGACAAGCGCCTTGAGGAAGGCAGGGGAGGACGCGAGGAGGGCCTTGTTATGCGGGCGGAGGGAGAGGACGGAGAGACCCTCGATGGTGGAGAGGACGGTAGGGGAGAAGGTCGTGGTAGATTGGATATGCGCCATCATCTTCTTGCAGAGCGCCTCGTCATCATCCTCCACGTCGAGCTCGACAGCCCGCTCGCCCTCCTTCGGCTGTGGGGGTGCCCGCCCGAGCTTGCTCAGCGCCACAGCGCATAACACCCCCAGCTCGCCGGTAGCTTCATAGTCGACGCCGCCGCGGAGCCACTCGACCGCGCGGCTTTGGACGAGGTCCCGGCCCGAGGGAGTGCCGGCAGCTTGGACGAGGAGCTCGGCGAACGCCGGCTGGAGGGGCGAGGGCAGCTCGCCCACCTCCAGCAAGATCGCGAGGGTGTCCACTTCCCCGAGCTTCTCTGTCAATAGAGCCGTCGCCACCTCCGGAGCGAGCGGGTACACCGCAGCCAAGAGGCACGCTGGGGGCACGCACGGCTCAGCATCGACCTCCGTCGCCTCTTCGTCCTTCTCAATCTCCTTGATAGATGGGGCGAGCACCGACCGCAGGTAAGGGAGGAAGGTGTCGGTGGCCCGCTTGATGACATCGGAGGAGGCGGAGGCGCCTTCGAAGAACTTGGAGAGGCAGAGGTAGGCGAGGGCGTGGGTGGACCGGGGGGACGAAGGGAGGAGGGCGGAGGCGAGGAGGGTGATGTCGTCGATGGAGAGAGAGGGATTTTTGGAGAGGGCAGCAAGGAGCGCCTGGAGAGCGTTCTCGTCTGGCTGTGGAGGCATTGTGGAGTGTGGGTTGTGGGTATTACAGTGATGAGATGTCATGGATGCTTCATCGTTGTCCTCGGTGCAATGGTGTGTGAGCAGCTTTCCCACGGTGTACGTGGTTACTCCCCGCAGCGCAGTCCTCCGTCCTGTGCCAAGGTGTATGGAGTCTCGCCTATTGCAGCCACAAGTGCATCTATAAGAACGAGCTATACGAGCAGGGGCAGCTCTAGACACAGCGACGACCAAGGCTGGGCCCACCCCGTAACAAAGCAAGAAGAGCCCGCTGCCACGCAACCATCGCAGTCACTCACCAGATCCCACCGCGACCACCCCTCATAATATACCCCCGTCTGTCACTCGCTCCTCTTTCACCGCCCCGCCCACACACCATGCGCACAATACTACCCCTATGGGGCCTCCTCCTCTCCGTCCTCGCCCTCCCCTCTCTCGCCCACATCCGCCCCCGCGCCCCGCAGCCCCGCTCATACCACACCCACACGTACTACTCTCTCGAGCTCGACCCTGCCACGTCGTATGCTGCCGCGTCCGACATCTCCAGCTCCCTCGGCGTGGAGCTCGTGGAGCCTATAGGCGAGCTGGAGGGGTACTGGCTCGTGCGGACGCCGACGGGACTGGAGAAGCGCGGCGAGCATGATCCAGTCCTGCGGCGGTGGTCTGCCCTCCCCGCGTCGGTGGGGAAACGGTCTCTCACGCAGCTCGAGGTGCGCCAGCGCGCCAAGCGCCATCGATCGTACCCCGCGCGTTACCCCCACCCTCGGGAAGATGCCACAGAGCTGTTCTACGCTCAGAAGGAGCTGCACCTGAACGACCCGATGCTGGATCAGCAGTGGCATCTGATCAATCTGGAGATGAAGGACATAGAGCTGAATGTGACGGGGGTGTGGGGGAGAGGTATCACGGGGGAGGGCGTGCATGTGGTTATCGTGGACGACGGGCTGGATATGGAGAGTGACGACTTGAAGGCGAACTTTGTGAGTGCTGGTAGCTTCCCTGTCATCCGCCCCACTCACTCCAATACTGACGCCCCCGCAGTTCCCAGAAGGATCCTACGACTTCAACGACCACACGGAGCTCCCCGCCCCACGTCTCTCGGACGACCAACACGGCACACGCTGCGCCGGCGAGATCGCCGCCGTCCCCAACGACGTCTGCGGCGTCGGCGTCTCCTACGGCGCCAAAATCGCCGGCGTCCGGATCCTCTCCGCACCCATCTCTGACGCCGACGAGGCCGCCGCGCTCAACTACGCGTACCAGCTGAACGACATCTTTTCATGCTCGTGGGGTCCGCCGGACGACGGCAAGTCGATGGAGGCGCCCGAGGGGATGATCTTGAAGGCGATGGTGAATGGGGTACAGAAGGGGAGAGACGGGAAAGGGTCGGTGTTTGTGTTTGCGGCGGGGAACGGGGGCGGGGTGGATGACCAGTGTAATTTTGATGGGTACACCAACTCCATCTTCTCGGTCACGGTCGGTGCGGTGGATAGGAAGGGGCTGCACCCGTATTACTCGGAGATGTGTGCGGCGATGATGACGGTGGCGCCGTCGTCTGGCAGCGGAGACCATATCGTGAGTTACCGGCTCGCCTGATAATGGACCAGCAACTCATTCTAACCACTTTGCCGATAGCACACCACAGATGTCGGCAAAGACAAGTGCGCGCACAGCCACGGCGGTACCTCCGCCGCCGCCCCGCTCGCTGCAGGCGTCTTCGCCCTCGCCCTGTCCGTCCGCCCTGATCTTACCTGGCGAGATATCCAGCATATCACCATCCGGAACTCTGTGTACTTTAACCCGGATGATCCGGATTGGGAGACTACGGCTGCTGGGCGCAAGTTCAGCTACAAGTGTGAGTCGATATCTCCACGCACCAGAGCCTTTCTCATCGCTGGCGAAGAGATACTAATAATTTTTATTGGGAAAGACGGCTACGGGAGACTGGACGCTGGACGATTCGTAGAGGGCGCCGAGGCATGGAAGGTCGTCAAGCCGCAGGCGTGGTATGACTCGCCAGCGGTGTACCTTCCCACCACCTCTCCTGCCGATGTTACGCGCCGCCAGCCTCAGGACGCCGACGCGCCCGCCGACGCGCCCGCCGATTCTGACGCCGGCAACGCCAACCCCGACGACACCGACGACACCGACGACATCGACGACTCTGAGGATGGCACCCCCACTCCCAACCCCGAGCCCGTCGTCGAGCCCACCGGCTCCTTCATCACCGAGTCCGGCATCACCTCCACCTACGAAGTCACCCAGGCCATGCTGGACGACGCCAACTTCGAGACGCTCGAACACATCACTGTGCGCGTGTGGATCGACCACCAGCGGCGCGGGGATGTGGAAGTCGAGGTGAAGAGCCCGAATGGGGTGACGAGTGTGTTGAGCAGGCAGAGGAGGTATGATGAGGCTGATACGGGGTTCGCGGGGTGGAAATTTATGTCGCTCAAGCACTGGTCAGTTTTCCACCAGCCTTTCGCCTCAAGGTGCAGAACACTGATGAACGTCGTATCGCAGGGAGGAGAACCCTGTTGGTACTTGGACTATCAAAGTCAAGGACCAGATCAACCCCGACAAGACTGGTCGATTTGTCGCGTGGAGCCTCCAGCTATGGGGCGAGAGCGTCGACCCCGCCCTCGCGCGTCTCTGGGCACCCGCAGAGGAAGGCATGCCCGACGAAGAACAGACCGGTTCCGACCCTACCTCGGTGATCAGCCAGAAGCCGAAGCCGACCCAGCTCCTTCCGGGGGACCATGGCGAGGCGTCAGGCGAGGCTGACAAACCTGGGCTTGGGTCGGCGACGGCGCCACCCGCGCCGACCGCCACGGGTACGGAGGATGAGGATGTGGCGGAACCGACGGGCGCGACGGACGCTGCCGCAGACGAGGGCTTCTTCAGTGGTATCACCACCCTCGCTTCCTCCTCCACCTGGCTCGCCGGCGCGGGAATGATCATCGTCCTCGCCGGTGCCGGCATCGGCGCCTTCTTCTACTTCCGCTCGCGCTCCCGCCGGCGCTCCCGGAACCTCTTCGGCCTGGCGAACGACGGTGCCGGCGGGCGCGGCGCGTACGAGCCGGTGGAGGAGGTACAGATGGGCCTGCTTGAGCGAGGGAGGCGGAAGTTTGGTGGTGGGGGCAAGGGGGGGGCGAGAGTCAGGGTACCAAGGAGCTCTATGATGCGTTTGGGGATGGACCGAGCGATGAGGAGAGTGATGGTGAAGGAGGGGTGGATGAGCGCACGGGGTTGAGGTACCATGATGATTTCTTGGAAGATGATGCGCCGCATCCGACGGGGGAGATTCATGAGACGGAGTACAAGGATGAGCCGGAGGAGGAGGAAGGGAAGGAGGGCAAAGGGAAGGGGAAGGGGAAGGAGAGGCAGAGAGAGGGGGAGGGGGAGACGGCGAGTGGGAGCTCGGGGAGTGGGAGCTGGCAGGATGCGGCGGAAGAAGCTAGTGAGGGGAGGGTGTAGGGGAAGAGCGGTAGAAGATCTGGGGAGGGATAAAATGTGTATATCGTACCGTGTCACTACTATTGCATCTTACACTATTGCACGCCGTATAGCACAACTCTTGCGACTTCGCATGGCAAGCTTTGTCGGACGGAAGGAACGAGCTCCCTCGTAAGCGGTCTTTCTCTTTGTCGGCAGTCTACAGTATCACCAAGAGCTCGCGCATCGGGGGACGGAGCGCGTCTTCAGCGGCCCTTGTGGTTTGCGATCTTTGCCTTGTCTTATTACACCAATCAAAATGTACGTGAGACTATATGTGTGCGATGAATGGGGTAGTGAATGGTGGTGATATGATATTGTCCGGTGTGCTATGCTGTATGGCTGTATGTTACGTACAAAGTGGCAGCAGCCTCTCCTCTTGAACCGCCCCTTCTTTTCACGTCTCGCTCACATCGTCATACCCCCTTCTCCGGCTCCAAAGACATCCTCCATAGCGCCCTCGGGTCGATGAAGCCGAGCGTCACATCTCCAAAATCGCCGCTACTTCGATCGGTCTGTGGGCTTGCCGGCATGAGCGTCTCGCGAGGAAGCGGTGTGGACGGCGGCAGCGTGTGCCGTATCGCCTTCTCTGCTTCCCGCAGCTTGCCCGTCTCGGCTGCGACGATGCCCTGCAGCACCGCGTGGCGATTGTCTGGCGAGCAGCGCTTGAGAGCCATGTGTTCGAGGACTCGACGCCCTTCGGGGGAAAGGAAACAGTCGGCGTGGGAGGATATGATGCGGTGGGGCTCGGGGAGACTCTACAATGATAGCCTCAACATCAGCCGCGCTCTTGTTAGTCTGCCAGGCGAAAGCAGCTGAGAGGCAGGGCACTCACTCGGAAATATGTCTCCGCCGCCTGCGCCGCATCCTTCTTCGCCCAGTGACGCAGCGGCCTCTGCTCGTCCACCCACAGATTCATCCTCATCCGCTGGTCCACTGTCACCTTCGGCTCGGCAAGGATCGCCCTCGCCCACCGCCTCGAGTCCGCCTCATTGATGATCTTCTGCTGCGTCTCAATCGCAAGCCGAGAGAACTTTTGCTGGATCTCTCTGGCAGTGTCGGGGCGGAGGTTGCCGTACTGGTCGAGTTGGGGTGGGAGGAGGGAGCCGAGGGGAGGGGCGGGAGAGCCGTGCCACATGAGAGGGGCGAAGCCGAGCGCTCGGCGCTCCTGGTTGATGATGTCGAGAAGCGACCCATCTTTGCCAGTGCCGTACGCGAGACTCTCGTGTTTGCGGGTGGCCTCGGCGCCTGTGATGTAGTGGGAGCGACAGGTGTTGGCCACGAAGTTGATGTATTGATCCTCTGGCAGAGACTGTAAGACGATAGCAAGTCAGCATTGACAACACCCACCTACTCTCTGCTCAGGACACCGCTTGACTCACCTCAAAATAGTCGCACGCGTCCCTACTCAACTG
Source organism: Cryptococcus sp. DSM 104549 (assembly GCA_036427605.1). Taxonomy (NCBI): domain Eukaryota; kingdom Fungi; phylum Basidiomycota; class Tremellomycetes; order Tremellales; family Cryptococcaceae; genus Cryptococcus; species Cryptococcus jaspeensis. Next base: position 2,619,664 of record CP144044.1, on the reverse strand, counting down.
AGAGGTCGACCTATACCCGTCCTCTGCGACCTTTGCGTCGATCCACTCGCACACCCTCACCCACTCCCGCGGGCTTGTCTTCTCCCCTTTCCCCTTGAGCCGCCCAGCCCCATCCGCCTCCGGCGCCCGGCGCTTCTTCGGGCTCGACGGTCCAGGGGTGGACATGAAGGTCGCCACGGATGCAAGCGAGCCGTGGCGAGACATGTCGAGGCCGCGCTGCATGGCGTCTTCCGGAGAGACGACAGACGATAAGGAGGGGTGACGGAGGCGGGGAGGAGTGGTGAAGATACGCCGTGACGAGAACGAGGGCGGGGGAGAGGAGAGCTGGTGGGTGAGGTCGTGGGTGAAGGAATGGGCGTGGAAGAGACCAGTGGAAGCGCTCTTGACGCGCTTTACGCACTTCGGACTCCCCTCCCTTGCCTCCGGCGACTTGAGCAAGACATCATATTCTTCCTGCGCACATTCCACCTCCAGATCATGCCTCCCTCCCCACAGTTCCCCTTCCATCTTCTCCTCCGTGAACGTCGCTACCGATCTGCGTGTCTGATACTCCATCGACGCCATAGCGTTCCTCCCTTCTGTCCAGAATCGCCTGGTCCACTCCTTGAAATCTTCTCCTGGCGGTGCAGGAGGGATTACGAGAAGGGGCTGGTAGTTGGTGGGCCAGGGTACAGCCTCGCCGTCGGGCGACGTGTAGACGCGCCATTGGCCCAAGGAGTCGCGCTGCGTCATGAGGGGACGCGCGGAGAAGTGGCCGAAGCGAGGTGACGGAGGTGGTGGACACGTAAGGCTTGGAGGAGGGAGGTAGCTCTTGCGAGGGGATTGATGGTATTCGTGGATGTGGAAGGGTGCCGAGGGATGTTCGGGAGGCAAGTGATACCACTGTGGATGAGGTGGAGGGGAGGTGACGGAGGGTGAGCGGCGATAAGGTGACTGGTGGGGAGGTGAGTGAATGGCGGGTATATCGCTCGACTCAGAGTCACCTCTAGAGTAGCGATTGGACTGCCAGTTCCCGCCCTGAGTCTGAGGGGCAGGCCCATGGGACACGGCGCGGGCTTGAGTGATGGCGCCGGAGGGGTGGCGAAGTCTGGGAGGTGATCGGAGGTTGGCGGTGGAAGACTGTGAAGATGGAGGGGGCACAGTTTGTGGCTCCTCAGCTAGGGTGTATGGGGGGGAGAGGTGTGGAAGCTGCTTGAACGTTGGCTGGTGATGGATCCCAGGCTGTCTGCTCTGCTGAGAGAGGACCGCCGCAAAAGACGGTTGGCTGCAGATATCCGACGCGGGGAGGAGACCGTCACCAACGTACACTTCCGGTGGAGAGAGCGATGGGCTGTATGATACGGAAGGCTCGGCCTCAGATTGAGTGAGCTCACCCATGGGAAATGGCAGCATTCCCCATGAATCGAACACCGCGTTCCAGTTCTCCAGCCCCAGAATATTTTGCGCGCCATCGTCGCTCGCACTTCCGCCTCCCGTACTGCCATCCCCGGGGCTGCCACTTTTGGAGCTATCTTCGCTGGGAGATCTCATCATGAGCTGGGAGAGAGAGATCTGCTCGGGGGAAGAGGGCGCTCCGTCGTGTGGGGGTAAGAGTGTTGGCGCTGGCACGGGGGGAGCGGTGTGAAGAGTGTTGGTGGGGGCGAGGGGTGCAGTGGAAGTTTGGGGTGTAGTGGAGATCGGAGGGGTGCTAGGCTCTTCGGGTATGTCAGATGTAGCAGTAAACGAGGTATCGTGGAGGGACATGGGGCGACCGGTGTTGTCAAAGATGTTGTCGTTGGGCTCGGAGGCAGATGGCTGAGACGGGGTGGTCAAGAAAGAGTGTGGGTGGGGGCCTTGCGGCACGCCCTGGCTGGTTCCCCAGCCTGACTCCATTTCGGAGCAAGGGTATGATAGGCTACGGGAGGGGCAAGGAGAGGGTATAGGTGAACGTGAACAGAACGAAGAGAAAGCAAATGGAACGCGATGAAATGAAGGCGAAGAAGCTGGATCTCCTCTTGGTGATCCGCGCTGACTTTCCGAGCATGGACGTCGACGTCATCATTTTTCAACGCGTCGATCAGGCACGAGAGCTTTGTGGCAGCCAGAGGAGGCAAGTGGCAAGAAGAAATTCGTTTTCGCGCATCTTCTGGTCTGCAGGATTCAAGCCCGCAACTACTGGCTGTAGCTTTTTCTGGTACGGGTGCAGGTGAGTAGGTAGGTGAAGCGACATCGGGCTGTTTGGGGATCCTGTCTGAGGGTGGGATAGTGCCCTGGGCGGAATTCCTATGCTGAAGTGAGTCCAGTGTAGGGATTCATCTGTATCACTTGCGGTGTAGTCCCGTATGTCATTGTCATCCCACGGCTCAAGGATCGGGACGCCCGGGCGATTTACGCGTTCTCTTTGTGTTGAACCGTCATCTGTCTTGAAGAATCTAACATCGATACGAATGTCAGTCTGGGAGTCGTGAGGGTGATATAGATGGAGGTCATCAAATGAGTATGTGTTGCCCTCGGTTTGGGTGGCGGTGCTCGGGTCGGACGCTTCAGAATTGGAGACAGTGTCTTTGGGACTGTTGGATGACATGCTGCTAGATGGTACCCTTGGGTTGAGTGAAGCTCCTAATGCCTATGGCAGAGTGGTCGATGTGAACCGGAAGAATCAGCAGTGTCTACTTTGCCATTTACCATATAGTGCTCTCAACAAAAAAAATAATCGCCGTCTCTGAACCAAAATATATTGTGCATGGAGACGGGGTACAAAGGTCGAGGATACGTGCAATTAATACCGAAAGACTGACGCCGTCGACGCAAGAGGGGAATCATCTGCTCAATACAACGTTTCCCGGGGATAACCTAACGTGACATTTTTGAACAGAGTGCAGAAGAGGGTAGTCTTATTTACATGTATGCATTGGGTACCTTATGATTAGTCCAGTTTGTCTACGCTCGAGAACCCCTCTCTTCTGATGCGGACGACTGGACAAGCGGTTTCTGAAGGAGCTGTTTGAATTCCTGCAAGGTCCTGGGCACTGATGCCTCCGAGCCCCAACTTGTCTTGAGGTCCTTGTCCAAAGTAAGCCATAGGTCATTTCTCTCCTTTCGTTTGTTTCTGGACTCGTCACAGCTGTCCGACCAGGCTCTGCTGAATATCTGTCTATCCGCTTGGCCTGTAAGGAGACCTGAGGTCGAGACAAATCTCGTGAGGTCTTCCATCGCATCACGAGCTCTTACGTGGTAGTCCTTCACAGCTCCTGTAAGCCAGGCATCGCCAACAGCCTGGTGCTCCGAAGATTTGGACGCCATGTGTGCCCGAACAAATTCTGACAGCATAATATCAGTCTGCTGAGCGTCAAAGACGATTTGGAATTTCTTCAATATGATGGGGCCCAGCTGTGGCTTCATGGATTTGAGTATGCTGAGCTCCTCTTGAATCGAGTACCAGTCCTCTGTCCAGTCAGCGGGAAAATTACCCTCGGCCGTCGGGATAACGTTTCTCCCTCCTCTTGAGCTTTCTTGAATCTCTCCAGAACAATATTCCAGCTCTCGTCCTTCATTTGAGACAAGGCCTCCAGGCTCTCATCATACCTGGAAGTAAACTCCCTCACAGCCTTGTCGAATCTTGTATAATCGTTGTCTGGAACTCCCAAAGCGAAATACGTCCAGTACAAAGATTGATCGGTGCCACTTGCCGTGTAGTCCCTTACGCCCTCTTCGTCCCACTCCTCAAGGATTGGAACACCAGGACGCAGCACGCGTTCTCTTTCTGTTGAACCATGAGTCGTTTTGAATAATTTTGCATCGAGGCGGATGTCTGTCTGTGCGTCGCGAGGGTGATGATAAAGATGCAGATCCTCTAGTGAATACGAAGTACCCCTGGACTGTGTGGTGGTGGTGCTTGTCCCAAACGCGTTGGAGACAGGGTCGGTGAGACTACTGTTAGATGACATGTTGTGCTGGTTGTACAGCTTCTTCTCAGTTGGTACCCTTGCGTAGTATTATGTGCGTGGTGGGAAAAGATATGTTGAAGAGAAGCAAAACAAGTCAGCATCATCCACGTTGTCATCGATCTTATAGTACCGGCGACAGAAACAGCTCACTTCTCCTGACAATGGTATATGGTGTATGGAGGCAGAGTAAAAGGGACATAGAATAAGCGCCACATGAGGCATCTGGTCAAAGGCTAATACCCATAGTTCAGTATTGAAATATTTTTTCGATCTGACAGGGGACGCCCTATCTCCATGACGGGACAGATCCGGGGGAAGATAATGTCGCCCAGCCAGGAGTACAGAAGACAGACTATTGTGGCCGTACGTAGACGGGGCCAAACAGAGACGTACGAGTGGCATTGGGCATGTTATGATTGATAAAGTTTGTCTACGCTCGAGAACTCTCCTTTGAAGCTCTTTGATGGATAAGTGACTGCTTAAGGAGCCGCTTGAACTCCTGCAAGGTCCTCGGCACAAACGTTTCCGATCCCCAACCTGTCTTGATATCTTTGTCCAAAGTAACCCACTGGTAATCTCGATCCTTGCGGTCGTCCGTCCAGGTATCGGTCCTAAACATCTTTCCCTCTGGTGTGCTCGCCAGGAAGCCTGAGCTCGAGACGAAGCTTGTAAGGTCCTCTATCGCACTATGAGCTCTGACATGGTAATCCTTCACAGCACCTGTAATCCAGTCATTGACGACACCTTGGTACTTTGAAGACTCGATCGACCTGTTACGGTTCTCTTCGGCAGCCTCTTCGTACTCTGATAGCATACTATCCTGCTGAGCTTCAAAGACGGTTTCGAACTGTTTTAGAATCATGGGGCCCAATTGCGATTTCATTGCTTCGAGTACACTTATCTCTTCTTGAATCGGTTTCAACTCCTGTGTCCAGTCAGCACTAATCTTGTTGTTGAGTTCTGATGTGACCGTTTCTCCTTCCTCCTGTCTCTTCTTGGATCTCTCCAGAACAATATTCCAACTCTCGTTTTTCATACGGGAGAGAGCTTCCAGACTAGCGTCATAGCGAGAAACAAAATCCCTTACGGCGTTGTTGAATCTATCGAAATCGTTGCTGGGGACTCCTGAGCCGCGGTATGTCCAGTGTAACGATCCCTCTGTATCATTTGCCGTGTAGTCTGGTATGTCACCTTGATCCCACTGCTCGAGAATCGGAACACCGGGGCGAATCACACGTTCTCTCGCCATCGAGCCATCAGTGGTGGCTTTAAACAATTTTCCGTCGATGCGGAGGGTAGCCGGGGAGTCGAGAGGATGATAAAGCTGGAGATCATCTAGTGAGTAAGAATTGCCTTTGGTCTGAATGGTGATGCTGGTCTGGGACTCTTCAGTATCGGAGACATCAGAAGAGGTGGCATAGTTCGTGGCGAAATCGCTGTGGATTGACATGTTGTACTCGTTGAGAACTTGTCGCTAGCTGGCACCCTCGTCAAGTATGATCGTTGCGGTAGAAATATTGAGGAAACTGAGATAGTAAGCAGCAACAGCTATTCCACCAGCAATGTTATAGTTCGCGCCACAGAAACCTTGCGGCCACACTTACTCCCAGAACAAAGGACCATGGTGTATGGAGGAGGGAGGGGTATGTAAAAGGGACTTGAGGAAGGGTTAGTTCAGACTTCTGGGCAAAGGCTGATAGGAAAGATGAGTGTGCATGGTGTTGTACAATGACATGCCTACCAACCACCCAAACCACCTCACTCAACAATTTTGCTATACAGCACCGACGCATTCCACCCAGCCACGATAGTCTCCTCGCACTTGACTCTTCGGCGGAGAAGCTTCCCCTCGAGATCGTACGCGTTGGTCCGGTTGGACTTGAGCTGAAGACGCATGTGGGGCATGAGGGATTGCTGTTTGATTGGTAGATCAGCTGCTGGCTAAGAGTCATAGGTGCGGGGCAGGTAAAAGCAACGTACCTTTGCACCGACAGATTGAGCGTCGGGCGACAAGTCATCTGAGATCTTTGCGCCGAGCGGAGGGAGGTACTGCGGGACTGGGGCACTTGACCTCTTGCCCATCCCCACCTGATACTCAACTGTGATGTCGGACCTTCCATCAGCTTCTTTTGGCTACGTGAAATCTGTATTAAGGGATTGCACGTACCATTCGCTCCCCATCCCATCACGTCCTTCCCAACAGCCCCCTGTTTCTTATCGGTCGACTCGGCTTGCGAGAGGGTGTCGAGAACAGCGAAGGCATGGGGGGTGGGGCACTGGGAAACGGAGAGGGATTGGATGCCGACAGGGAAGAAGGTCTTCGCTTTCTCGGAGTCTGCGATGGCGTCAGCTTGGGACTCAGTTTTGAGACGAGTAGAATCCACCCAGCTTACATTCTTGAAGGCCGCTTATTCTGTCGGCATACGCTCTTATCAGCAAGCAGCACTCAACAGAGCGGGCCGGTAATACGATACTCACGTCTTGACCTTCACCGGCATCCCCGAGGCACTCGTATACGCCCCCGTCCCCAAGATCCCCTGCAGCCCACCCCCGCAAGCCAGCAAGTCCTCATACTCCCCCCGCCTCCCCGGGAAGCTCCTCTTCACCTTGTAGAACGTTGTGTTCCCACCCGCCTTCACATCCGTGCACTCGACCCGGGTTCCCACCGGGTAACACTTCGCCAGAACGACCTCGACAGGTACGGGGACGGTGTCGACCGTGAGAGACGCGCCGAGGCCGATCTGGCCGACCTCGTTGGCGCCGAAGCCGAGGACATGGCATGATTTGGTTCGGACAAAGGATGTTCTCTCGGATGTAGCGACCTGCGCGACGTCGATGGAGGCGAGGGAGGGGATAGGGGTAAGAGTAGTGCAGTATCGGATGTCCTGCTCGGGGGTGAGTTGCCCCGGGAGGGTCTCGACCGGTTCGAGCTCCTGCTTGGTGCCGAGCTGGCGGTTCGAGTTGCCCTTAGGCGAGAGAGGGAGAGAGAATGTTCGGCCCTTGCTGGTAACCGCGAGAAGGTGATCTCGACCAGCCGAAACGCCGACCCATCGCTCGTTCCACCCAAGACCGCCGGCAGCCTGGAGCTCGACGTGGTCGATGCCTGCGTCGGTACCAAAGAGGTAGAACCACCATGATCGGGGGCCGTCCTGGCGGTTGGAGTGGATGGATTTGGAGGGGGAGAAGACGTATAGCCGGCCGTGCTTGCTGAGAGCGAACACTTTGGCTTTCGCTGGTGCAAGGGTCTTGAGGCTCTGCGATTCGGCGAAGGTCAGGTCTGTCACGGCTCGATGGCGGGACTTCTACCTGTCACTTACTTTGCCTCTTAGTGCCCTGCCTATTTCCCCGGACGCATCATACCCGCTCCCCCATATCCAACTGTCTCCGTTCGCATCCACACACGCGCCGTACGTCTCGGCGAGCACCAGATCTCTCAGTGGCGTGGAGCCAAGCTTTGTGATGGATACTGGCCGCTTGACTGCCCCCGTCGCACCGTCCAGCAGCAAAGTCAAGTTCTTATTACTTCCCCATCCTACTGGTGTGAAGGGAGGGAAAGTGACGGGAGACTTGACTTTCTTGACGGAAGTCGAAGGGTCGAGGGGTAATGACTCGGCGAGGACGGGGCGGAGGTGGGTGTGGGCGACGTAGAGAGTGACGGAGAGGGCGGAGGCGGTGAGGAGGGGGATAGAGCGGGATGATAGTGTGCGTGTTGACGATGTGAATGGCATGGTAGGTATGCTGTGGCGGTGGCGATGGCTGTATGCATGGGCTGTCTACGGTGCTCGATGTCCTAGAAGCATGAGATCGCGCCTGCCTCCACCTTCAAAATACGTTCCGGGATTAAATGCGATTAAATGGCGGGGTTAAATATTCCTACGGCCCAACCAGCAGGCTGGAATATCACGCAGCGAGACCGTCCACTGGCAACAGCGCCGTATCGATATCATCTGATTCTTCTGTTGTTCATCCACATCTCACTACCACCCCATACCCCCGCCATGTCCCTCGCCCGCTCCGCCCTCACCTCTGCCCGTGCAGCAGTCGCCCGCCCCGCCGGCCGACGTGCATTCACCGCGTCCTCCTCCCGCAGATCCGAATCCCTCTTCGTCGTACGTCGCTCTCGCGCGGCCCTCGCCCATCCCCTCGAGCTAACGTATATGCCCCAACGCACAGCACCGTGACACCGACTACAACAACCCCAGCATCCCCTTCGAGTTTGACGCCGAGAACCTCAAGCGGGCACACGAGATCATCGCGCGATACCCCCCTCAGTACAAGAAGGCGGCGGTGATGCCCATCCTGGACTTGGGGCAGAGGCAGAACAAGGGGTGGACGAGCATCAGCGTGATGAACGCCGTGGCGAAGCTGTTGGATATGCCAAAGATGAGGGTGTACGAGGTGCGTTCTAGACCCTTCCCTTGTATCCAGGCCCGTGCGAGCAGACAACTAACAAACCCAACGTGCAGGTCGCCACGTTCTACACCATGTACAACCGTGAACCCGTCGCCCCCAACTTCCTCCAGCTCTGCACCACCACCCCCTGTCAGCTCGGCGGCTGTGGATCCACCAAGATCCTCGAGACCATCGAGAACCACCTCGGCATCCACCCGGGGCAGACCACCCCGGACGGCAAGTTCACGTTCATCGAGGTAGAGTGCTTGGGCGCGTGCAGCAATGCTCCTAGTAGGTTTACCACTCTGACTGGCTGATGTCATTGTACCAGAGCTGACAGAGTACCACAGTGATGCAGGTCGGGGATGACTACTACGAGGACTTGACACCGGAGACGACGATCAAGATCCTCGACGCGCTCGCAAAGGGGGAGAAGCCCAAGCCCGGTCCCCAGACCGGACGGCAAACATCAGAGAACTCGGCGGGGCTGACCACTCTCACCACCAAGGTATGTCCTCCGACTCCAGCTAATAGCGATCCAGGCTGACATGCGTATGTGTAGCCTTACGGGCCTGGGGCGTTCTGCTTGCCCGAGTTCCAATAGAGGGGTGAAGGGTGAGGGGTAGAGACGGGGGTTGGGATGCATCGCGGTTTGGCCTAGACTTGGGAGGAGTGCGTGGAGAGTGGTGGTCTTGTGGAGGCTGTCAGGTCGCTGCATGCTTGTTGTCTTCAGAAGCACAGGAGGGGCGGAAGTGCCAGGGCCAAGGTAGTGAAGCTGACGAAGGGTACTGACAAGCAAGTCCACGTCGGACTCCGCTTCTTGTTTAGGTCATCCATGTGTCCCTCAGCCTCTTATTAATCGGAGAACACTGGCCATCGGAGCTACGTCTCGTGTGGGACGTCGGCGTCGTGAATGAGAAAGCAGTCGCTGGTAGGGACCACAAATGATTGATAGGTTCTCTGACTGATTCGTTCCTTGTCTTGACTGCCTGTACACAGTCTCTCAAGTTTACGTTGGTTAACTACAGACATCTGAAGAAAGGCTGTGGGTGGCACATGCGACAAGACGGCGAGTGAACACAGTGAGTGCCACGTGCAAAAAGAGAGCGGGCGTTTTACTTCCACGACCTCCACTCACGACATGTTCAAAAAAGACACAAGAATATTCGGGCTCTTGGCCCGGGGTAGAGAAGCTTCCGAAACTCTCCCCCTTCCCCGGTCGTTCACTCACTCCGGAGGGTTGAGCCCAATCAGGAGGATTGTATTCCCGAGGCGTGGCAAGGAACATGCGGAAACGGAACAAATGCATCTCGGATAGAAACCTGTATATAATCATTTGTCATGCCTCGGGAGTTGAACGACGATCGCTTAAGTAACAGTGTCTTAACGGTTTGAAAGTTATAACCACTGCGCCATCGCGACGGGAAAGTATTGATGGGACTCTTTCCGGATCGTCTATATTCGCGGCGTCGTCACTTCCTTTTCAACAGCTGACTCTTTCAAGCTGACTCTTTCAGTCCATGTACGCCTTCGGTCTGCTAGTTAAAAACAATACCTCTACACTTATCTGTACTGCAAAAACTCACCACCTGCATGTTATCCTGCACGCACCACCTCCCTACTATTCGCTTTGTTCGGGCAGAAGGGGTCGATAAAGAACCGCCGAACTTAATCATCGATCCTCAAAGGATCGCGAGACCCGGCACCCTCCATCTCCTCGGCATTGCGCTTCCTCCCCCTTAGCCTGCTGCCCCCTTCCGACTCACTGACACTAGAATCCCTGCCGTCTCCTCCGCCATCCCGTCCCCCTGCGTCATCCAAAAGCTCCATGTCGTACTCCTCGGCAGCACGGCTGGCCGGACCTTTAGTCTCAACGAGGCGGTAACGACGACAGGGTGGCCTGGTAAGTCGACAGGTGGTGAGTGCCGCCCCCAGCTGCAAGGGTGTTAGATCGACAGCGTCGAGATCGCTTGATGCGCCTTCGCGATGGACGACGTCCCCGACACGGAGGAGCCAGGGGCGGTCTTCGTCCACCTCGATGGGGATCCAGTTCTCGTGGGAGGTCAGCGCGAGACGCTCGACTTTGTGCTTTGTTATCGACTTGAAGAGCTACCACATATTGTCAATTTATGCAACCCGGTTAAGATGGAACCAGCTCACCTGCGCTACTCCGTGGACCCAATGTTGATACTCTTCCCGCACTTCTCCAGCCTCATCCACAACTCGGATCTTCTCCACAGCCTCCCCAGTGGCAGCATCTTCTTCAATAAAAGCGACCGCCAGCCCCTCTCCTTCTTTGCAGAGCAGCATTAGCTCCTGCACCTTTGCTTCGGCTCGAGGTCTGGCAGCCTGCTGCCCGTCTGCATCCGGCATCTCGTCCTCCTCGGTATTGTATTCATCTTCTTCGTCCTCTGCGTCTTGCTGCACCGCCCGGTCCGTCGGGTCCGTCGCGACGCGGATCATCTGGAGGTCGACGAGCGCCAACGTGTGTTTGGTGCGGGTAAGAACGAAGCGCCAACAGCAAGCTCCACTCCGCGAGCTGGCGCACTCCTTCCATCTTCCCTCGGCGAAGCGCATGCCGGCACTGCTTGCTTTCGCCAACGGGAAGAAGAACATGGTCGCCATCCGGGAAGAGAGTGCAGCTAGGTCCTCGACGGGGTGGTCGGCGATGATGTGGCAGACAGCGTCGAGGGCGTCAACCTCGGGAGGTAAGGTGGCTGTTGGATCGCAGTCTTCGAGGAGCGCCTGCCCGAGTCGTCTGTTGAGCGTATCATCATATACCATCCTCACCCCTCGTTCAGGAGGGTTGTTCTCGAATATATCCACGGTTGTTTCGGTTGGAGTTTGCGAGGTATCGGAAGTATTTTGGACGATTATCGGGGGACAAGGGCGACATTTCAGCCATTCCATGACCAGCCGAGAGCTCGCAGTAGATGTCGACATGAGCAAGGGCCTGGTGGTGACCGTATGCGGATGAAGGCGAGGGAGACGGGGGAGGTGCTACACTATGGGGTGCATTGGAAGACCGATGTAATCAAGCGGGGAAAAGAGTCAAGAGGCAGAAACGATAAGATGTGCGTGGCCATGAAGAAAGCTTGGGCTTCGGCAGCTTCGGCTTCTCCAGACGCGCTTGACACGCCATCACTCTCGTCTCTCGTGTCTCGTCGTCTCGTCGTTCATCGTCATCTTGCCTCCATTCGACCACATCCCACAGTAGTCCATAGGCATCCCATCCTCGTTGCTCTCCACCACCTGCAGCGCCCACCAACCAGGGCTATTCCCACTCCCCTCCATCCCCGCCGGCGACATGTCAAGACCGCCCTCCGCCTTCCCCTCCTCGGCGCCCACCCCTGCCCCCTCATCCCCTCCGCCCCCATCTGAGTCTTTTCTCTCAGAGCTCGACGGCACAGCCCCAAGCGTGCTGGAGACGTCTGTGGGGGACAGCTCGTGGGATGTGAACAAGGTGGACCCGACGGCGCTGAATTTGGTGTCGTGGAAGCTGGATGTGAATGCCAGGAGTGAGGATGGGGTGGAGAAGCGGGGGTTTAACGGTGAGCTGCTATGTCGGTTTGACCGCTTCCCTCACATAGCAGATGTACTAACACGTTTGTTTATAGCCATCTCAACAGTATTGAACCACCCAACAAAACGCGCCAACCCATTACGCTCCTCGCGAAAGCCCCTCCCCCCACTCACGCAACCCCCACCCGTCCTGCCCAAACCGCCCCCTCCACATCACTACGACGCCTACCTCAAAACCATCACCCCCCTCTATGGCAGCTTCATCTCTGCCCAGCATTCCCAGGCTGCCGCACAAGCCAGTACAAGCGGGGACGGGCCCAGCGCGCCACAGAGGAGCAACAGCGACTTTGATGGCCGGCCGGCTCAGAAGGAGGCGCAAACCGACTTGCCGCCGCTGGATAGCGTGCCGGCCATGTTCTTTGACCCGGGATTCGACCTGTCAAATTCTGCCACCTGGGCGGAACTGGTTGGCGATGGGAGCTCTGGGGAAGGTGATGCCGCTCCCGGCCCCGAGGTGCATGACGCTCTCTCCACACACCTCGACACGCTTGAGCGCCACCTCCTGCACGAGATCACTTTGCGGAGCACCTCCTTCTTCTCTGCCCTATCGAACCTGCAAGACCTCCACTCCGAGTCGGCATCGTGCCTCACGCACATCAATGCGCTGCAGGGGTCGCTCAAGGAGGTAGGGGAGAAGCAAGCGGCGAAAGGGCTAAAGGTGATTGAAGAGCAGGAGAAGCTGCGAGTGCTCAAGAGGACGGATAAGGGCGTGGAGGCAGTGGGGGAGGTGGAGGAGATGAAGAGGGTGGCGACGAGACTGGTGGATGAGGGGGACTGGGAGGGCGGGCTGGGCTGTGTCGAAGACGTCGTACGCTGGTGGGGACGGTACACCGTCGACGAGTCGACCACTCAAGGCAAGGAAGCCGAGCTGCCCCTCACCACACTGCCGGCACTCGATGATCTCCCTTCTACCCTTACCACTCTCGTGTCCAGCATATCAAACGGGCTAGAAACAGCGCTCACGTCGTTCCTCCTGTCGGTGTTCGATCGCCCAGGATCAGATGAGGGCGCGCCGCTGGATAAGGAGGGGTTAAAGGCTACCCTGGAGCCGATGTTGGCTGGGATCGCCAGGTGTGGGAAGATGGAGGTGATTGAGTCTGTTTGGAGAGAAGTCGTCACCGTCAGCATCAGGGAGGGATCGAGAAAGGTGAGCTTTAGGAGCCCTCCGACTGCCCGTTGGCACGACAGAATCTTACACTTCGAGCAGCATCTTCCTGTGGGACAAGGAGAAGATGAAGGTGATGGGGGAGACGGACGACCGCCAGAAGCACGAGGGTGGGTTGCATCGGCTCCTCAACATCAGTGCGGCATGCTGACCAACCCACAGCGCGAATCTGGCCCAGTCGCTTCAGTCCATGGATCACTCAACGTTCTTGCTGCTTAGCGCACAGATGTATGGGACGCTCATGTCACGACTGAAATTGGCCCAGCAGATCGGCGAGGAGGTCCAGACTGTCGCCGGCACTTTCAGGTAAGGTTCTTTCAAACTACGTGCTGACGTTGATGTTGACGCTAGCCACAGCTCTCTCCAACCCCTCACCATCTCCTCATTCACGCCTTCCGCCACTCCATCATCTCCCACACCTCCTCTCGACCTCTCGGACGTCCTCACCTCCGGATGCGAGCTCGCCCACTCCCGCGCCTCCAAGATCCTCGCCGTCCGCTCTGAACAAAACGCCTCTCTCCCTCTTACCGAGTTCATCGAGCTCTTCAAAGAGAACTGGGAATTCATCCTCGGCACCGAAGCCCTCGCCAAGCGTATGATCATCTCCCTCCGCGGGGTGACTTCTTCTCAGGCTCGCAACTTCCTGGTCAACTACCATGCTGTGCGGCTGACAAAGTCGGCCAAGCTGGTGGAAGAGGAGCAATGGACTCAGGTGGACGTGCCGAGGGACACGCAGCGCAGCGTGGATCTGATCATCGAAGCGGCGGTGAGCGATCCGAAGGAGTGCTTGGTGCCACCTCCAGATGGGGAAGGAGCCGAGCATAACGGGGCCGCGAATGGCAACGGGGAAGCGGGGGCGGCGCTGGCAAAACAGCTCAGCATCGAGGACAAGTACTACTTTGTGGTGAAGGCGACATCGGAGAGCCTGGTGCTCTTGGCAGATTATCTCAAGATTGTGATCAATCTGGAGCTGGTTGTCACGGATGTGATGTCGCGAATTATAGAGTTTTTAAAGGTACGTAGTCATCGAGGATTCGCTGCAAAGTATTCGAAAAACCGCTGGGGAGTCATCTTCGTTCGGCATACAGCGGGCGCTGACGATTGCGGCATGACAGAGCTTCAACTCGAGGACGTGTCAGGTCGTACTGGGGGCGGGGGCCATGCGGTCTGCCGGTTTGAAGAACATCACCGCTAAGCATCTGGGTAGGTTGTCCCTGGATCACTCCTTGACTCATGTCTAACACCCTCTTGTTAGCCCTCGCATCACAATCTCTCTCCGTCATTGTCTCACTCATCCCCTACATCCGCGAGTTCGTCCGGCGCCACTTGAGCCCAAAACAGGCCGTTATGTTGACAGAGTTCGACAAGCTCAAGCGGGTAAGCCAGATGCCGAAATCTCCGCACACGTCTGGGATCTGACAATGGTACTACAGGACTATCAAGAGCACCAAAACGAGATCCACGCCAAGCTTGTGGCGATCATGTCTGATAGGCTGGCTGTGCACTGTGGTTCTTTGCGAGTAGGTTGCTTCCAGCTGTCCGCTCTCATGTAGCGAAGCTGACCAGACCGTGTTTGACTATTGCAGGAAGTCGACTGGGAGGCTACTCCAGCCAAGGACGGGCCCCGCTCATATGCTGAGATGCTTGTCAAGGAGAGTGCAACTCTGCACAAGGTGCTGAGCAAGTACCTCGCGGTGTCCACGGTGGAGGGGGTCATGTCTGAGGTGATCCAGGCAATTGTGACGAGACTGGGTGAGGAGTACACCAAGGTGGAGCTCAAAAGCGACGAGGCGAAGAAGCGGTAAGCTAAGGATTGCCGCCCTTCGGCCGTGGGGAACGAACAGCTGATCATGTGGTGGTACAGAATGCTTCAAGACGTCGCACTCATCACTATCCGCCTGAAGCCTCTCTCGGAGTCAGGCAAGGCCATCTCGTCCCTCGAGAGCCTCGTGCGCGAGAAATCGGTACCCCGTAAGCCGATAGGCCAGGCGGTGGGCGGGTTCTTGCGCAGGAGCAACTCGCAGAGCAAGGAGGGAGCGGCTGAGGCTGGGGAAGGGGTGGACGAGGGTGGAAAGAAGACCCAAGCTGAGGAGGGACAAGGGGGGGAAGAAGAGGAAGATGGGGCAGAGTTGACGGAGACGGCGGGGAAGGCTGAGGAGCAGAAGGATGAGGCGAAGGAGGCGTCGGGCACTGCTACCCCCGTCCCTGCGACAGAGCCCGAACCTCCCTCTGAGTCTCAACCAGAGGCACCCCCCACATCTTCTCCTCCAGCGGACAAAGACGTCGCGCAGTCCGTTTCCGGTGAACCCACGGCATCACCCCCCGCCGAGGCCGCCCAGGAGGCCCCGCCAACACTGCCTGCGAAGGAAGACGAACGGTCAGGCTCACCACCACCGCCGCCTGTAGAAAAGACCGAGAAGACTGAAAATGCTGGCGGTGATGTTGCGCCGCCGGCCACTCCGTCCAAGGAATAGCGAGCTGAGGGCTCATTGAGGATGGGAGGGACGATATGGCGGCGGGCGGAATGCGCGTGGTGGCAGCCCAGGCTTGGGGATCCACGCCAGCAGCCTTTGCTGAGAGGTAGTTGTATGTAGCGTACGTGGATCCTCTGATGGTAGCATGATGCGAACATGATGCAGCAATTAAATTGCTGAGCTGTACCCTTGTGACTGGCAAGCCATCCTCAACTCATCAACTCATCCAACTTCTTCTCGCAACATGGACTTTCACGTCGAGCTTTCATACTGGGGCCTTTGGCGAGTGTGGCGAGATTTGCGAGCCCTGCGGTTTTCGTCATCTCGTCAACCGCCGGTGGCTTGGCACAAAGACTCGATAGAAAGTTGCCGCTGATAACAGCTGGTGCTTCCAAGCATATACCCCAGCTATACTCTACTTGCTCTAAACCGTCAACACCGGCACAACCGGCACGTACACTACTACTGGGCTCTGGAGCACACATCCGCAGCCCCACCACCGTCCACGTCCGACCGACGCGACTTTTCAGATCACGACATCAGCAGGCATCACCCCACGGTGCCCTCTGGTCCACCACCATCATGTCGCAGAGTCACTCAGCGGGCCCCTCTGAGCGGGCCCCTGTCACTTCTCGAGCGTCCACCCCCAGTATAGGGAGCCAGTCCGGCGATCAAGATACAAAGCAGGCTTCACGCAAGTCCGCCTCCGAGCCCGTAGAAGGAGTAGCCAACTATGGGGCGGTACCGAGTCTGGCGAAAGACACGGAGGTGGACGCCGGGGCAAAAGAGAGGAAGTGGTATCACCCATGGGTGGTATTAAACTATCTGCTTGGAAACTGGTTCTTGATTGGGATTGGGATATCCATCGTGCTGGCATGGAGGTTCCCCAACGTCGCGTCGGAGGGTGGTGGTGAGTCAGCTTCCTGGTAGGAGGTGCTGCATTGCTGTACTCCGTGAGCAAGCTGACCTTTGCACCCCCAGACATCCGCCCAGAGTGGTCCATCACCTACGGCGCCATCTCCCTCATCTTTCTCATCACCGGCCTGACCCTCTCCACCCCCGCCCTCGTGCGCCAGCTCCGCAACTGGCGACTCCACCTCTTCACCCAGGGGTTCTGCTTCCTCTTCTTCCCCGCTATCGTATTTGCCATCGTCAACTGCGTGCGGGTGTCGAGCACCACGACGATCGACAAATACGTGCTGGCGGGGATGGTGGTGATGAGTGTGATGCCGACGACGGTGGCGAGTAATATCTCGATGACGAGGAGTGCGGGTGGGAGCACGGAGGCGGCTACAATGGAGGTAGTTGTTGGTAGGTCCTGTTGAGCCCAGATAAACAAGATTATGGTGGCTGACATCATCTTCAGGCAACACTATTGGTGTATTCATCACCCCGCTCCTGTGCAAGCTCTTCTTCTCATCAAATGTTTGGTCTTACGGAGCACCTATCGCGAAAGGTGGCTTGGAGGGTGCGGCGGGTTTAAAGGAGTTGTATCGCCAGCTGGCCAAGCAGCTGGGCTTGACGCTCTTCGTTCCGCTGGTACGTAGCAAATGGTCCTACAAGTAGAGAATATGCTGACGTACTGGAGATAGGTTGTCGGGCAGATCATTTTGAAGTTGGTGCCGCTAGCTCCATTGAACACATAGCGAAACCATACCTGATAGTCTTACCCTGTAGCATCTTCCCCCGCCAGACGAAATGGGTCGCTACCACATTCTACCTCCCCAAAGTCTCCACCTTCCTCCTCCTTCTCCAAATCTGGGCCTCCTTCTCCAACCAATTCAAACACCGAGCCTTCGAAACCATCTCTGCCTCCTCCGTCATCTTCCTCGTCTTTGTCAACTTGGGCCTCTACACCATCTTCACGGGCCTGTGCCTGTACATTACCCGCTTGCCTCTCCTCGGGGAGAAGTTCAATATCGGGATGGTGCCGATGGATGATGAGCGAAGGATGTTGGGCACGACGGTGGAGTATGGGGTTGAGGAGGAGAAGAGGATGCCGAGGTGGAGGAGGGTGGTTAGTGCCATGCGGTTTGATAAGAAGGAGGCGACGGCGATCTGTTTTTGTGCGGCGGCGAAGGGTATGGCTGTCGGGGCGCCGACATTGTCGGTGCTCTATGGCGGATTTCCGCAACGAGAGAAGGCTATTCTGTCGATTCCACTCGTCTTGTATCAAGGTGAGTGCATCGCAGCTCAGACAATGCGACCCAGGACGAAGAGCTGACCGAAGGTTGCGCGGCAGGGCAACAAGTGGCTGTCGCCCAGTTCCTCGTCTACTTCTTCCACAAGTGGAACCAGACGCCAGACAGGCTCGCCAACATCCGGAAAAAGCGAGAGGAGCCGCAGAAGACGACACCGCATGAGCAGGAGGTGGCACATGACGCAGAGGTAGGACAGGGGGGTAGTATTGGTATGGGGCCGGAGGTGGTGCCCCCCACGTCGGGGAAAGCACGAGACGTGAGGGCCTGATAGACTAGCATTTAATCCATAGAGACAGGCATGTCACATGCGACGTTTGTATAATGGACGTAAACAGATCAAGGTCGTAATGATCGTCTGATATCTTCGAGTCTCTCAGTGAAACAATCAATCGCTCGTCAAGTCAATCGCCCCCTCCGCCTTGTGTGCGCCCTGCTCCTTCAGCTTCAGATGGGCTTTGAGCAGCCGCTTCTCATTCTGTCGTCGACAAATCAGCATCTTCCCAGAGTCGCATTCAGCCGGCAACAAGAAGATACGAAGCCTTACGTCTAATTCTCGGACTCTCTGTGCCCAGGTGTGATCATACTCGCCATCGCTGTCGTCGTCACAGAGATCAATGACCTTGGACCGTTTACCATTCGTTTTTGACGCCTTCTGCTTCTTCTTTTGCTTTTTCGAAGGCGGCTCTTCGTCCTCCGAATCCGAACTCTCTACTCAGGTGTGGTCAGCTCGTGTTACTGCGAACGGCTTTGCGCACCGCGGCTGCTCACCAATGACACGCCACAGCTTGAGTAAGAAACGCGGCCGATACTGTAGCGCCACGATGATCAGCATAACTCGCGAGACCTCCCCGCTCAGAGCCTCACACTTGCTTTGAAGACAAATCGATAGTAGGACCCATCTTCGGGCTTGCCATTGACGGGATAGAAGTCATAGGCAGTTTCCAGTGTATCTTCTACGACCTTGCGGTCCTGCGTCCTGCCAGCATGTCAGTACGCGAGCGACGAGAAAACGCATCGTGGCGTAGCTGTGGTCTTGCGGTGGCTCACGATACAGTGTATGGCGTCCTATGCGCTCAGTCAGCTCGATGCAACGGGCGATCTAGGCTACAAGGAGCTCTCTGCTCACTTCTTTGCCTTCTTCTCGTCTGCGGTCATCGCCCCTAGGTCGACTGTCGCAATCTTCTTGCGCGTGGGCCGTAACAAGCGCCCGTACTCGAGCTGTATTTCAATGCTAGAGAGACTGCTGTACTTGTCCTTCTCAACTGTGGCGAGTTCCGGCTCATAAGTTGTTGCCTACAACACCCCGTACAAGGCGCAGCGCTCATCAGCTTAGCTCCCCGGGAGCACTGGGGGGAACGAGCGAGGGGTAGTTACGACGTCCAACCTACCAAGCGTGTAAAGCTCAATGCGGCTTTATACATCTTCCCGTCAACCATCTCCTCCACCTCAGCCTGGCTCCACTCCTTCCCCGCCTTCATGCATGTTGAGCACGTGAACAGCCGGCCGTCAAAGAAGCCCTCGACTTTCCAGTCGTGTTTGGGGACTTTGGCGTTGTCCTTCGTCATGTGCACGGAGAATGGCTTGGTACGGGGAAAGTGGGTTCACGGTCAGCTAAGCAACATGCAATACAGCACAGCTGACCTACCGAGTCAATAGTCTCCAAGAAGCACTCTGTCTAGGCCGAAGTCCTCTTCTTCGGGTCTGCTGGGTGATGCTGGATTTGGTACTCATCTAAACATGGGCAGTCAGCCGCGCTCTTGGTAACCGACGCGGGTCATGATAGCACACACTGAGCCTTTGCATGTCACCCTTGCTGCTTTGCACCCACACCTAGACGTCCAGGAGTCGCCTATCAGCTCACGTCGTTGTCACCGGCGCCTCTCTCTCCGACTTCCCGGAAAGATCAGACGGCCCGCAACTCTCTATATTCCAAGCGCTGACTCACCTCGAACCCCGGATGTGTTGCTGGCGACTTCATTGTTACGCCCCTATGTGTGTCCCATAGAGCGGTAAGGGGAGGGTGGAGAGGGTGAGCGTGCCAGATGGGGTAGGGGGAGATGGTGGAGGGAGCAAGGGAAAGCGACAAAGAGCAGCAGCGTGCGAGAGGGAAGACAGGTCGGCAGAAGGCACAAAAAAGCACGAGGAAGTCAGTTCCGTCGGAAGCGCGGGGGGTGGACTATTCGATCCTTTTCTCTCCATCATCGCAAACCGTCGTATCATGTTGTGGTGTGTTTTGTTGCGCTTCTCCAACCACCGTCAATTGACCCCTCACCACCGCCTCTGCGCGACCTACTCCGCACCCAGCGATGGAGAGCCTTGTAGCTTTAGTATTTCCTGTCTCCTTTGACTACTTTGGTCGCTTGAAGGGGAGATGGTTCGAAGACGTGGCGGGCCTCCTGGGTTAGTATGGCGGTACATAACTTGCTTTGATGGCCACTGAGATCGTACTCAAGAGTCTCTTCTGACGAATGCATGTACTTGTACTACATATACAGCTGGAAATATGCACGGTGGCGAAAACGCTTGATGACAAATCAGCACAGCTCAACTCTCACCTCAGACGTGTCTTTTCGAAACCAGATGCCTCATCAGCGACTGCCATCCCCATTGTTATGCCGCTTGTGCGTTCAGAATGCTCAGTAACATGATACTCACATCATCGGCCTAGACTCACAGCCCACCTCCTCTCCTATCCCTCCGGTGAATACCTCCTACGAGGACCCCTCTAGCACTCCGCCATCCTGTGTCCCCTCCCCCCTCTCTTCATGTGGCGTGACCTCCTGTACCTCCACCCCACAGTCATCAGGCAACAGGTCCCAATAGGCCCAATCCGGATCCGGCTTCAACATTCTCCAGAGATCGTACCACTCCTTCCCAAACCCGCGGTGCTGCAGCGCCAGTGCGTGTCGGGCTGCATGTATGAACAAGCTCGTCAACGGTGCGGGGGTGTCGTCCTCGCCAGGACGACCGAAGAGCCGGCATGGGGCAGTATCAGTCAGATCACCAAGGTCGTACGGTCCTGGAGGGAGCCAGGATGTGGGAGTATAGAGACGCTTTTCCCAGAGTGAGAGGTGTGCCATGGCGTAGCTGATCTCGTCTGAAAGGCAGCGATGTCAAGCAAAACCTGGTAGGCACGCATGCGACATGGCGTCGCGTAGACTCACTGTGAAGACCAAACATCTGTGCAGACATAGACGATGAGCGACACGCATATATTTAAGAGGAAGCTTCAAACGGCGCGCCATGGTGAACTTGCCTCAGCATGCAACACTCGAAGCCCCTCCACTTCCTTCTCAAAACGGATGGGCATTTCGTAGTCCTCCTCCCAATCATCTATGGTGGCAAGGAGAATGTTGCAAAAGCGAGCGCCGTTGGCGGCACACCCCCAGGCCTTGACGAGGTCCCGACGAGTAAGCTGCCGATCAAAACAGGTGGTCAGTCGCGGATACTGTACGTTGGCAAAAGGCATTCGTTGTACGTACGACGCTACCGTCCTCCAATCGAAATGCCTCGAAGAAACAGAGTTGCCGGGCAGGTTCTGAACCCTTGAATCCCCATGACATCCAGCCCAGAAAAGCGTTCATGGGCGGTTTCAGAACGTGGCGGTACATGAGGGTAGGGTGGTCTGCCACGAGCTGTCCGAGATTGGGAGGAGGACGGGCTGTGGCTGTTATGAATGTTGGTACGCTTTCCTTGATCCCGTACCTGAGGCGATAGTTGGTAGTGACAGCAAAGTCCATGGTGGCGGATGGCGTCCAAAGATGGGTGTCTAGGGCAGGAGTGGAAGATGCAGTGAAGAGCAGTGAATGTGGCCGCATGGTTCCCATCCAAGCCGCGCGGGTCGGAGTTGCCTCTCGGGCTCAGCGGGAATGCCACGTCACTCTGATCAAGACCGCCACATGTTTCTTGTGCGTCCACACACACCACACACACACCGAATGCACGGATTTCCAAATCGAACTGTTTCCTCTTTGTTCTATCATGCATTCCGCCCACTTCAAGACTTAAGTCTCCCCATACCGATTCCGCCGGACCCACTGTAACAGCAGAGACAACCAAGGTACGCACTCGTCTGCCCTCATCGTGTAATGATAGTGTAATGATAGTACACACTTGGGCTGCCCCGCCCTCGATTGCACTCCGAGGACTTACGATCCCAGGGATCGTCCGGACAGCCTTGGAAGATCCACTTAAGTCTCTTGACTCTCTTGACCTTGACTATATCATGATCATCTCCCACCAGCTTCACTCCCACCAGCTCCACTCTCACCGTATTGATTGACAGCTGATGCTTCTATACAGCTACCCCAAATGCCGAAAAAGGGCAATATCGCAAAGAGCGGCCATCGCTGCCCAAGATGAAGCTCTTTTGACTATGAAAACAGCTTGGCTCAAAGACGTCGACGAGAAGATCAAAGAACGCGCCCGGGGATCAATGTTTTACGTGTCAATCTCCGCGGGTGAGTCAATATCTGATCTAATGCTCCATGTC
The DNA here is from genome assembly GCA_036427605.1 of Cryptococcus sp. DSM 104549. Lineage (NCBI taxonomy): Eukaryota > Fungi > Basidiomycota > Tremellomycetes > Tremellales > Cryptococcaceae > Cryptococcus > Cryptococcus jaspeensis. The sequence continues at coordinate 2,597,432 of CP144044.1, read as the reverse complement.
AACTTGCTACCGGATGCTGCCTACCAAACCCCCTCAATCATGCGATTCAGTTCTGGAAGGTGCAGCCGGCGCTGTAGGATCTTCTTCCCTCGTTATCTTCGAGGAGGTGTGAGTGCCGGGTCTCTCTCTCTCTCTCTCTCTCTGCGTCTTCTCCCATTGATGCTGACGATAGCCATGCCATGCAGGCCTTGCCAATGGCCCTCCTCATGGGGATCATGTTGGTCTTTGCCGCGTGGGCGGCGTTTACGGCCGTAGAGATCCCTAGTAAGGCGTTGCGCATCGTTACGCACATTTTGATGGGTGTAATCTTGAGCATCTATATTGTGGCGGCCATTTCCCACGTGAGTCATTTGTAAGAGGTAGTTAACAGCCTCCATCGTTCTTCCAGCTGATGTGTCCGTGTTTGGCGCTTTCAGTTGGGGCACTTGTCGAAGAAGGAGGCGGGTACCCAGAACGGAGACGCCACGCAGAACGGAGACGGGGGAAATCACAGTGTTCATAGCTGATCGGTCAGTGATGTACAACTCTTCGGCTTCGGCCCTTGTATAGCGTCGATCCATATACACCTTACATACAGCCATATACCCTCCCTCCCCTCATGTTCCACACTATGCACACTATGATACAGAGCTCGATCATGGTGAGACCATTCTTTGCACAAGCTCCTCAAGGAGCAGCCTGAAGTAGACCTTGTCGAGCTTTTCGGGAGAGACACAGCTTTAGTATATGTGCAGCAGGGCCGCTCAGACTAGATGAAGCTGACTCACCGGGATTTCCGTCCCGTCGAACAGACTCCATTGGTTATGTTGCCGCGGGAGAGCCTCCCATTCTTCTCGTGATAAGGCGTAGTCGTTCCACTAGATCAGACGTTATCATCTAAATCAGCCGACGTCGACGTGATGAAAAGATGTCTCGCAGGACGTACGATGGGGATGAATTCGTGATGCAGGACGTCTGCGACGATCTGGTTTTCGGGGAGGAAGGAGTCTGGCGGGAATAGCTGTGTGAAACAGCCGGTCAGCTTGTAGGAAGCAGTGGCGAGCAGCAGCTGAGGAATGTATGGTGGCGTACTTCGATGACGACTCCTCCCTCTGGCATCCACAACTGATGCGTCAACCCCTCCCCATGTACGCCGATAAGGATCTACACTTCAATCAGCACGTGTCCCCTCCGCAAAAACACCCAAATGGACACTTACATCCGCATCCGAAACCGCCTTCACCTGCTCCGCATGGCTCAGCACATCCATCTTCTTATGCCCCACCCTCGCCTTCCCCCTCGCCTCCATCTCCGCCAACACCACCGCCAGCGCCGCATGCGCCTCCTCACTCAATCTCCTCTCACTCTCCTGCCTGTCCACATATACGATCTTGGGTACCCGCCGGAGGCTGCGCGAGGGGTCGCGCCGCGTGGGGGCTTCGGGGATAGAGAGGTTGCGGAGGAGGGCGGAGCGGGCTGGGTTGAAGAAGAAGGGTGGGTGGGGGAGGGCGAATATGGAGGCGGACATTTTGTTGAGGGAGATGGAGAGGGGGTTGTGCCGGTGAGAGGCCCAGCGGTCGATGATGACGGCTGAGAGGGGTGTTAGTTCGTCAAATGGCGCGTGGATACTCGAGCTAACTCACCTCGCTGCATGTAGACCCATCCACCGTGGTCTGAATGTTCGTCACTCAGAGCCTCCCAATCCACCGGCTCGAGGACGTCTGGTATTCTCGTCAGCTTTGCGCACTTTTACTTCGCTGAGCTTGAAATGAACTCACTCCCGTCCAACACCCCACTCAGCACCATCTCCCCCAGCCCCTCCTTATCCCTCCACCCCGTCGCCCCCTTCCACGGAATGATCAGCCTCTTGGGCAAGGACGGTACCCGCACGCTTGAACGGGTCATCTCTGTGGGCAGACCAGATTTTGACGGCAGCGAGGCGATCGCTGACACACCGCCGAGGAATATCTCGCCGATGAGGTGGTAGTATGAGGAGAGGTAGTGCCATTCGTCTCGCTTGGCGCCGTCGTTCACAAACACTGTTGGGCATGGCGTTTAGCATTCTCTTGATAAACAGAACAGCCAGTGATAGCATGAAGACATACGAGTTGTGCCCTGCAAGACGAGCGCCTTCTTGGCACTCTCGATCCGCTCCTCTGACGGGTGCGTAAACACCTCCCACCCCGTCTCCCCGCTCACCGACCGGCTTTTGGACGGCAGCCTCCCCCTATCCGGCGAGAACATATCTACAAGAACACGAGTTCAGCTCTACTCCCACTGATCTGGCAGATTGAGGAGGCAAGGTCCAACTCACAGATCGTCCCGTCGTGCACCCAAACATTCTCGAGCACCTGGAAACCTGGCAGTCCGCCGAGATGCTTCGTCCGCAGGATCGTCGGGTCGGGAATTATGGAGGAAGTCCATGATATGGATGAGAAGTTAGGGATGTAGGTTTGAGCCTGTGGTTGTATGAAATGTCCATAGGGAAGGAGACGGTCAGCACAGCTTCGAGCTGGGCTCACGCCATGCCATACCGCGCGCGTCCACCGCAGCAGCGTGGGAAACGCGACTCACGGAGCCAGCGAAGGCTGGGATGAAGGTGAGCGAGTAGATCGCGGATGCAGCGATGAAGACTATGATCGCCCGCAAGCATACCCATTAGCTCTGCACGGCGGCGGCGTCGTTGTAGCTAGATGTAGCATGGCAGCTCGCGCACTCACAGGCGAATAACACGAGGCCCAGGAACTTCCTGCGAGTCCTGACGACTTTTGCCGCCGGCTTCTCGGGGTCGTCCATGGCGCTGGTGGTAGGAGATGAACGGGGGGTATGGGGGCTTAGACGGTCGGGGTGGTGGGTATGGGGTATGAGAGCAGCATGCCTGGGGATATGGGAGAGAGATGTGGAAGAGAAATGGCAAAGGACGAGCTGGGTGGATGACGATGGGTTTAGTGCAGTTTGAGAGGGCGTGAAACTTGCTCGGCTGCTTGCTTGGTCCCTTGATCACGCAGCACGACTTTTTGGCGTCTTCTTTCGACCCACGCTAGACTCTGGGGCAATGCATGCATGCAAAGAGACAGACTCTACCACGGCTCCCCGCTGCATGCCCTCCTACCCATGTACTGCCACCGCCACCCCTCCCCCCCCCGCCCGTCAGGCCGGCCGAGAGTACGACTTCCTCACAAACGGTCGGCCGCCAAGAAGGACATCAGGCACTAACAGCTGACTTCTCTCCGGCCCGAACAACTCCATGCATGTCGCACTCTTCTTCTTCTTCTTCTCAGATCCCCTTTCCCGTGCATGTCAGGCTCACCCTATGTACCCTACGTACTTATCTTAACAAGCATACAGCACACACTCGCCCTTCGCCAGCCATCGGGCCACATCTCTATCCGTTCGCAACTTTCGGAAGCCCCCGATGTCGTCCTCGACCTTGAGGATGCAGGCTTGGTCCCAAAGACTTTCTCGGACAAGCTGGCGAAGACTGCAGTAGGAGACACGGCGGGGAACAACAAGGACTGCCGGTACGTGGTCGTCCATGAATCTCGAGAGGTGCACCTTGACCTCAACAGTCGTCTCGCGGGACTCGACCTTCGGCACCTCGCTGTCGACCTTCACAACCTCCTCCTTCACCCCCATCCCCCCCTCCATCACCTCCGTCCTCTCCAAGAGGATACTGCTCTGACCACTGGGGAGATCCGACACGACGGTCGCCGGCGATGTCTCACAAGACGCCAACTCCTCGGCCCGCTTCGCTTTTCGTGCCACTCGCGCAGCCCGGATCTCGTCCCAAAGTTTCTCCCTCGCACGGTCTCGGCGTTCTCGCTCACGGGCGTCAGCGGGCTCTTTCCCCCAGAGAAGAGTCTCGGCCATGTGTTGCGCGCTGCGGGCGCGGCGGACGGCGGTCCAGATTCCGGGCGCGTGGCCGGGGCTGTGGATCGAGGAGCGTCGCAAGCGGAGATGGTAAGCACATGCACTGAAGGGAGATCGGTTTGGCGGGAGGCGGAACGTGAGAGACAAACTTACCACTGCGAGGCGGGACCCTCGTCGTCCTCCGGCTCGACTTCCTCGTCCTCGTCCAAGACCTGGGAGATGGATCGCGGAGTGGTAGGGGCGGTACGTGTAGCTGCAGGGGCCCTTGCGCCGACGCGATCGGCACGGTTAGTGAGGATGTTGGCAGTGAAGGGGGAGATCATCTAGTGTCTGTGGCTGTGGGCTGTAGCGAAAGGTGTGTAGATGGGGGCAAAGATATGGATGGGGAATCTAGACATGGGTGTGAATACCCATGCATATATATACCAAGTGCCCCAGTCGGATACAAGAGCTATTCGATGTTTTCACTGACGGATAGACGAACATGGCTCAGCGGATCGATGAAGAAGACGACGACTGTGATGCCTGGTGGGTGCCCCGGCTCGTCAAGTAGCCGACTCTTTCCCACCCCTGATATCCAGAGTCCAATAGGTGCCACATGAAGCTATGCTTACACGGCGATACTTTGGCAGCCCAGGTGACTTGAGCGTGAGATACCTGCCGAGACGACCGACGGCGGCAAGAAGTCAATCAGCAGTCAGCCAGGGCAATTATTGGTGTTCTTTCCGCCCGACACCAGCTATCACGATGTCAAGGCACCCCCATATTCTCATAGGTGCAGAGTACAAGTACAATGCCCACAGTGCCATGCATTTGCCTGATTGCCTTCTTTCGCCTATCTCCCGGGATGCTTGCGCCGGCGTCGTCGCCGTCGTCCTCCTCGCACAAGAACGATCCGCCACTCAGGACCTCAGGCACGACCTCCATCAAAACACGCAACCGCGCCAGCGAGTGAGCGCGTTCAAAACTTCACCGAAGTCCGTCTTCACGCACCTCTTCTTGCCTCGTACAGCTTCCAAGCGTCTTCACCATCCTCACACTCACCAGCTGGCGCCACAGGGGACTCACCGCCTTCTCAAACCTTGGACCCTGCTTGACGATCAAGACATACCGGATTACTCGAACCTCGAAGATCTACTCCCGACGTCTCACAAACAGATCACTCGACAATGTCCGCTGCTGGCCCCTCATCCAAGCCTACCAAGCCCCGGCGTAAGGCCGGTGGTCCTGGAAAGAAGGGGAAGGTCTTTGTCGAAGACAAGGTGCGTCTATCTGGACCCTTGTCCTCATCGCTCCTAGCTAACAGTACGCTCCTTCCCAAAGGCCGACCTCCTCTCCCTCATGTCCTCAATCACCACCACCCAAGACGCCCTCTCCTCCTCCCGCGTAGCCAAGGCTCGGCAGGTATCAGACATTGCCGAGGAGGCCAGAAAGACGAAAAAGAGTGAGGGGAGCTTGAAGAAGCGGGCAGAGAAGGAGCGAGCGCTGGTGAGTCTTCGTTCGACCCCTCATCGAGTGCTAGGAGAAGCCTCAGGCACATATAGCACGCCCTAGGCGGGATGTAGGAGCGGGCGCTGACTGGTGATAAATCTCCAGGAAGAGGCAAAGGCCAAGCTGGTGGAGAAGCAGAGGGAGAAGCGGAGGAAGAAGAATGCGGCGGCCAAAGGGGAGGATGCGGAGGATGTGAAGCCTGCGAAGAAGCGTGTTGGGTTTGCATAAGCCCCTGTTCGGATCTGTTCCGAGGATGGGAGATCTGGAGAAGGGTGAGAGTTAGGAAGAGGCTGTATTGGAGCTTTTGGAGTGTAGACCGACCTTGTATGTATCATCATGACCGTCAAACCAGCCACAACCACTTAGAGCCGAGCACCAACGACATCGAGAGGCAGCACTTGGGTGGGTAAAGTACATGCAATATGTGTGGCATGCAAGCGACAGAGATGTATAATGGCTATTAAAAATGCGAAATGCGAGTAGAAAGACAACCAAATCCAGAATAACGAAACCCAAACTAGAACCTCGAACCGTATCTCTCCCCGGGAAGAAGAATGAGAAGGAAATGTCTACGACTACAGTGACGGGCAGCTGCCTGCCAGACCCCAGGTCTCTCAGCAGCAAGAACGCCCCGTCTTTTTTGCGAGGGCCATCCCAGGCCCCCTCCCCCTCCCCCATCCCCCAGCCCCACAACGCGCAACGAGCCAACCTACACCCGTTCCTCCTCGTCACCACTATGCCGAGGCCCGTCCCGCGGCACCTCGCTATACAGCGGCGGCAGATCAACCACCTCCGCCTCGACCCTCCCCGCATCCGCATGCCGGCGGAACGTCGGCTGCCCGTCGTGCTGCTGCTGCGCGCGCCGCCTGCCTACAGGCTGGTGCGGGTGGGTGTAAGTCGCCCCAGGCGGTAAGGTGGGGAGGTTCTCGGGGTTATCGTGGTTCACCACGCGCATACCGCTTTCGTGCCCGCTGGCGCTGACGCCGGTGGCGGTACCCGCCGACGCGGGGGGTGTGTGGTTGGAAGAGTGGGATGGGCGGGATGCGAGGGATGTGAGAGGTGTGTGTGGCGGGCGGTCGCCTTCAAAGGGGGAGTGAGCGAGGGGAGGGTATTGGGGGAATTTGGTTTGTTGTTCCAGGATGGATGTGCGGGAACTGTCGGCGGGGCCGGAGCTGATGTGGCTGCTTACGCCCATGTTGGTGCTGATGGGGGAAGGGGGGTAGCCGCCCGCGCCTGAGCTGACGGCAGTCGAGAGGGAAAGGGGCGAAGCCATGGACAGTGGCTGGGGCTGGGGGTAGGGTTGAGGAGATTTAGTAGGCAGCGGCCCCGCCACGCCCGGCCCGCTCTCCCTGTCATCTTCACCCGCCGTTGCCCCTGCGTACCCCAACACCGGTAAGTGCGTCATCTGCCCCTGGCCCCCGCCGCCCGAACCAGGCCTCGACCCCGGCCTCGACCCACTCCCACCCCCACTGCCATACCCACTTCCATGCCCCACCACCTGCGGCGAACTCATCCCCACCCCTGCTCCCAGCCCCGCAAATCCTGCCGAGCTCGCCGCCGAGCTCTGCGGTGGCAGCGGGAGGAAGTACGAGTCCGTCGAGTCTTTGGGTGTGGACTCGCTGTCGGGGGAGAAGGACCCTACGGCGCGGTAGGGCTCGATCATGGGCTGAGAGCCGGTCCGGCCCCTGCCAGAGATGGAAGGCGGGGAGGGGTAGTCGTCTGCGAGGTCGACTTGGTGGTCTTTGATCGCTTGCGCGGTCATGCCCCTCCTGCGCTTCCGCCTCAACAAGCAGAACAACGCCAAGATAACAAGAAGGACAGCAGCAGCAGCGCCGACGGCGATGCCGGCGATGGCGCCGTGGGAGAGCCCAGAGGAGGAGGAGGAGGAGGGGTGGGCGGACTGAGTGATGGGAAGGGTGGCAGCGTCGAGGGTGTCGGTGGTGACGGTTGCTGGCCAGACGCCAGTGGCTTGGGTGGGGCGGGTGATGCACTGGGAGGAGTTTCCGCCGTTGACAGCGTAAATGCCCGCGACACCGCCGCGGCCGTAGCCCAGCTGAGAGCTGTCCAGGAGCGTCAGCGAGTGCGTTTTCAGACTTGCGGCCATAACGGAGCCCGCACTCACTTCATCACGATGGTAAACCTCGTCCCATTCGCCAGATTCATCACCCAATCACTCTGATAAGTCACATCATTCTCCAGCGTCACGTCGAACGGGATAAATCCCTGGTCCAGTGGGATGACCGTGAAGTTGTAAGGCCCGTACTCGCGCCCGCCAGTCCACGACATCTCGAACCCGCGCTGGCACTGTTGAGCCTGGCCCGAGACGGTGAATGTGAAGTCGAGGGAGGTAGAGTTTTGGTATGCGGTGTTTAGGCAGGTGGAGTTGGAGGAGGCTTTGACGGTTTGGATTTCGGATGTGCCGCCTTTCGGGGGGGGGGGAGGTGGTTGGGTCAGCACTTCCTGTTGCGCGAGTCAGATAGCGAGGAGGGACTCACCGGAACCGAGGCCGTAGCCGTCAGACATCATCACCACATACTTGTAGTCCGTCTGAACCTGCAGTAAGACCTATGATGCCGACCCCATCAGCATTCGCCCGGAAGTACATCAACCACCCCGCCCCGCCGTTGACCCCCGCGGCACCGCCCCCACCCTTCCTCCAGTAAGGACTTTGACACTCACATCGTAGCTGCCGCTGCCGTCGACAGTTGCAGAGTCGGGGATCTCGTAGATGAACGGCTGAGCGTCTATCGGGCTGTGGGAAAGTTGTCAGCTTGAGTCCATCCCAGCAGCGCGCGCGGTGGATGCCCCGACCCGCGCTCCCACGACAAGCCGCTTGCCACCAGATAAGCCCGACTCACATAACCCAAGCGGTAAGCGGCGGGGACGCATCCGCCCACGAGAGGTGCACGACGTCGCACTGCTTTGTGCTGGACGCCCACTGGAAGTAGAACTGGGCTCTGGCGAGTGCGGCGGGGGAGAGGGCGAGGAGGGCGAGGAGTGTGAGGAGGAAGGGGGGCATGGTGTTGGTGTGTGGGCCGGCATGGGCTGGTGGGTGGGGGGTGCGAGGGGCGCCTTGTGGGCGAGGTGGGTGTGGTGTGTTGCGGGGATGTGATGTGAATGCAAGAAGAGGAAGATTTATACGGGTGGATATACTTTAAAGAGACAGTCGGAGTGCGACGATAGAGGACAGAGGAGATCGGCCCAGCGCGCCAAGCAAGAAGCAGCAAACCCGACGTCGGGAATCAGCAACAGATCTCACATCGCTTCCCTCCCTGATATCTTCCACATGCACCGCTCCCACTCCCCTATGCTCCCCTATGCATGCACAATTGAGGGCAAAGTTTATCGCCCGTATCATGTGTAGCCACTGCATGCGTGTGTATTCCGAACTCTGGCGATCACTCGGAAAACCCTCCAGTATAACGTCACCACCCTTTCGCCACTCGTTTTCACAACGTAACCCGGCACGACCACTCCACATCGTCCCGATCACAGTTTCGGAATCTACCGTCGGAGTGGGGGGTCAGCGTTACACTCTTCCCGAATGGCCATGCTGCTTCACCAGAGTGGGGGGGATAAAGTTGGACGTGGCAAGCGACACGACGAAGCCGACGGGAACAACGTGTTGACGCCAAGAAAACACGACTCACTCTCAGAGTCTTGCTGACCATCATCGCACCCCAGACCGCAAACACCAGCGATACGGGGTGCACATCCCCCCACCCGCCCTTCTCCCCAAACGCCGTATAAAGCCCCCAAGGCACCCCGCTCGCCCCAGCAAACTTGCCAGCAGTGAACCACCCTTGCTTGACCCACCACGCCATCATGCTCGTGAGCGCCAGGCTGGACGGGATCGGCAGGCCCTCAAAGTATTTCGACTTGCCCGACGCGTCCGACGGGATGAGCGCGACGGTCGCGTTGAAGCGCGCGAGCCTGGCGAGCCCGCACGAGACAAACATGAGCAGCGCGGCGAGGTCGAGCGGTGTGCGCAGGCCGAGGGTGAATGCGAGGGTGGCGGGGGCTACACCGAACGACACGAGGTCGGCGAGAGAGTCCATCTCTTGGCCAAGCATGGACCCGCCGCCCATCCACCGTGCGACCTTGCCGTCGAGGGCGTCGAAGCCGAACCCGAGGATTGGGAGGAGGTGGGCGAAATAGAGGGTGCGGATGGCCTCGTCGGGGACGGGTCCGGGGAGGTTGGACGCCAGGGCGAGGTACCGGGCGGAGGACATGATGGAGAGGGTGCCGCAGACACCGTTCATGATGGTGATGAGGTCGGCGAGGCGGAAGTTTCTGCGGGGACGATCATAGCATGGCGAGAGGATATGTCATTGAGTATCGGTAGCAGAACGAACATTGTCAGCGATACATCCTCGACCCACCATCACACGATCCAGTGCACGTTCGCCATGACGCAGGGCAACTGGAGCAGCAACTCACCGAACAAGCGAAAAGTGCCCATCATCATTCTTGTACTGCTGGAGCAGCTTCTTCTTCTCTTCCGAGACGACGGGCTGCTCGAGGGCGGGCTGTGGGGGGGGCATGGTGGGGGAGTGGGTGGTGAAGCGGAGTATAGATGCAAGAGGAGAATGGAGATGGACGGTGCTGGGGCGGGCACTTTTGCGTGCATCATGGCTGCCTGCACGCCACACGTCATAGCGGGTTACGTAATGGGAAAGACAATGGGGGAGTGGTTACGTAAACAGCGGCGCGGTTGACTTCGAGTTCTCTGTCAACAACAACCAACGCTTCAAGGCTGGGTATAAACAAACATTGATTCAGTCCTATAGCATCTACTATCTACCGCTACCACTCGCCGCCCCACGCACGACACCCAAAAGGGCCAATGCCACGATGTCCGCCTACCTAGACGAACAAACCCCGCACCTCCGCTCCCTCCACACCCAACTCGCCCTCCCGTCGGACGCCCTCGAGACCGACCTCGCGCGCATCGAAGCTGCCATACGTGGCGTAATCACGTCCATCATCCGCGAAAGAGAGAGCCAGGTGGATGAGCTGAAAGATGATATCAGTCGGGTGAAGAGGGATGTGGCGAGTTTGGGGAGGGCGGTAGGGGAGAAGGGGAGGGGGGTAGTGGCTGTTTCGAGGAGGGAGAGTTTTGAGGATGAGGTGGGTCGCGTGATTATTGGGAGACATAACAGCTTCGAAATAGCCGACCGCCTTTGAAGCTGACATGTTCACTCAATACAGACATTACCACGGCAGCTGGAACGGCTGAACGAACAGGCGCAAGAGCTGAAAACGGTATGTCGCGTAGAAGATGTGCGGCACGTTGGATGACTCTGGTGGCTGATGTCAACTAATCAAGGTGTACGATGAGCGTCTCCAACACATACAGGGTTAGTCTGCCGGAGCACTCACACACTGAGTTTAGCTCTTACAGACGACGCTGACTCCATACGCAGGTCAACAAGCCACCCTCGAACGCCTAGCAACCCTCCTAGGCCACCCTTTCCTCCCGCCCAAACCCCTCCAGCCCATCGCATCATCATCGAAACAATCGGCCCCTCAATCATCAGACAACAGGAAGCGCGCGTCAAGCCAGACGATAGCGCAGGCGATCGCACATGGGGTGGCGCCGACGACGTGGTATGATGTGGGGGAGAGTGTGACGGAGGAGCTGGATGAGGCTGTGATGAAGGCGCTGGATGAGCGGGTGAGCTCAGGAAATTTTTGGTGTCCATACGGAATAAACAGAGCTGACAATGTGTCTTGTACGACGTAGGACAACCGCCGACGGAACTTGTGTCAGACTCTGTTCAACCTCATATGGCTACACAACGAGCTCGCCCTTCCCCCCGTCCCCACCTCTCACCCACACCACTTCCCCCCTTCCCTCCTTCCCCCTTATTCCGAAGAAGAGACCCCCGGCTCCTACGCCTCTTACGAGCGTCTCCTCTCCCGACTTATTGCCTCCAACCCCCTCCCACCCGGCGACTCGGAAGACTGGCCAGAGGTGGACGACCTGGAAGGCATGGAGGGCGTCGAGCCGCAGGTACCGCTGGTAGAGTGGGCAGAGGAGGTGACAGAGTTGTGGAATGTGGTGAAGGAGGAGCACGAGGCGAGGATCCAGGAGTTGTATAATTTGGTGGAGCCGCTTTGGACGAGGTTGGAGGTGGAGCAGGAGACGACAGATTTGTTTGTGGATATGAACCGGGGGAGCGGGGAGGCCACTATCAAAGCGGTGAGTCGTCTACTGCCGTTGTAAACATGCTCGACGGTGAAGCCATTGCTGACGACGGGGCCGATGCAGTACGAAGCAGAGTACGAGCGCCTGCTGGAGATTCGCCGAGCGAGCTTATCCTCCTTCATCGTCAACACTCGCAAAGAAGTCGACGCGCTCCAAACAGAGCTCATGATGTCTGACGATGAGCGCGCCGAGTTCGGCGCCTTCATCGATGACGATTACTCGGAAGAGCTCCTCCACCTGCACGAGCTCGAGATAGAGCGTCTGCGGGATGAGGTGGAGAGTAAAGCGGGGTTGCTGCCGAAAGTGAGAGAGTGGCATGCGCTGGTGAATGATGAGGAGGAGTTGGAGCGGAATGCGCTGGACCCGAATCGGTTCTCGAGGAGGGGCGGGGCGATGCTGAGGGAGGAAAAGTTGAGGAAGAGGGTGATGATACTCAAGCCGAAGGTGAGTGGTGTTGGCTGGTTAACATCTCTTCGAAGTGATTTGGGCATCAACTGACGCGAGCTTGCGTTGCACAGATCGAGATGGAGCTGCTGTCGCTCTTGCCCACATGGGAAGAGGAGCATGGGAGGCCGTTCATGGTTTCAGGCGAGAGGGTCGTGACCAAGATCCACGACGCTATAGAAGCCAAGGAGCTCGCAAAGGAGGCCAAGAAGGTGGGTGCAGCCTGCTTCTCATAGACTTACCCGGTACTGATCACAATAATCATCAGCGCGCAAAGCAAGGCCTTGGTCCCGCTGCTCCTGCGAGGCAACTCGCACCAGCCAAAACCGTCCGCGCTACCCCCTCACAAGCATCCCGGTCGACTACCAACTCCACCTCCACACGGCTGGGCAAACGCACCGCACCCGCACCAACACCTTCTGCACACCCTACCAAGCGGCCAAAAGCCGTCGTCACCGGTACCGGCACCGGCACGGCGGGGATGCACACTGGCGGGAGCAGCGCGTTTGGAGGCTCGTCCCTCCGGCCTACGGGGGTCATGATGGGCAAGACGGCGGGGCGAAGCGTATCTGCCGCTCGAGTGGGTGCTGGTGCGAGCACCGGCAGCCCAACACCATTCCACGGAATGGGCCGGGCGATGTCGCACTCCAGCGCAACCATGTTCTCCTCTGGCGCTGGGGGGAGCAAGATCCCTGCATCAGCGATGAGTAGCACCAAAACCATCAAAGCTGTCGGGGTCGGGGCGCTGGGTGTGAGTGGGGACGGACGGCGGCCGCGGAGAGAGAGTTTTAGGCCGAGGCAAAGTGTGGCGCCGGGGATGGGTGGGGGAGGGGCGTTGGGCGGGTGGAGGGAGGAGGATGAGGATGTGTTTTAGGGATACATTGGGCTTGGGTTTTGGTATGGCATGTATAGTAATTGGACTTGGCCACTGGTCGACACTCACCGTGGGACTTACCGCACATCATTGAGAAGGAGAGTGCTATGCCTTACGGTCAACTTCTCTGTTGTGGCCACCACGAGTCACTACGCTGCGAAAAGGAAGTGCTAGCTATGACTGCATTGAGGCGGCCTGTCTACTACATTGAAAAGTTGAAGTCTCTAATTATGACAATAAACGCCCCATGGCTCTATATTTCGTGACAAAGCACCCAGTAAACCCGCGCTAAACCAGCCTCCCCCTCTCAGCCTCTCCCCCAGCGGACTCCACCTCCCCACCAACCACCACCACCCCTCCCTCACGGCTCTTCTCGTACTCCTGCCATCCCAGCATCCCAAACCCTACACACACCAGTGCTGCCCCGCCGAGAGACCAGAGGGTGATACTCTCCGTACCCGCTGTGGTCGGCACGAACAGCGAGCCGATGAGCGCGAGGGGGATGGTGAGGGACAAGCCGACGGTGACGAGCGTCGGGGTGGTCTTGAGCATGGCGAGCACGTAGAGGTAGTCGCTGGAGAGGGTTATGCAGAAGTTGATGAGGCAGATGAGCCATGCGGCGCGGGTGGGCGGGAGCTCGAAGCGCTCGATGCCGGTGTAGTGGAGGATGGGGAAGACGGGGATGAGGAAGATGGTGTTGAAGAGCCCGGCAAAGCTGTAGAGGTGTGTAAGTTATGGCTGGGCCAGGGGCGATCCGCACGACGAACTTACCCGAGCATCAACTGCATATCCGCCCGCTCCTCGTCCACTACCCTCACTTTCAGCAAGATCACGTATACGGCGTAGAACGCGGCTGACGTGAGTGCGAGCACATCGCCCAAGATCGGGTGTGTTGGGATTTCGGCGGCCCCGGCCTCGGCGAGGGCCGAGGGAAGGTCCGATGGCGCGATGGTAGAGTCTGAGTGGGTCACGAGCAAGACGCCGAGGAAGCTGGATTCGGAGTCAGCGAAGGTCGAGTTACGCGGGAAGGGGAGAGCGGACATACCTCGCGATGACAGATAAGAGCTTGGTGCTTGTCAAGCTCTCTACCCCGCATATCCTTCCCAGCGCGAGCGTGAAGAATCCTATCCGGCTTATCAGACTCCGTTCCTCGACCCCAGATCGACTCAGCCAGCGACTCACCACTTGTGCTACTCAGGATCGTGACGCTCGCGACGCTCGCCCACGCCAAACTCGCATTAACCGCCCAGTTCGCGATAAACCACACCAAACTCCACCACGCGGCAACCTGCGCTGTCTCCTTCACCGATAGCCGCGGGAGTACCTGCACCGTCACGCCCTCCTCCTCGGGGAGAGGCGGGCGCTCGAGGTCGAACGATACATTGGGCGAGCCCGAGGTCGCGGGCGGGAGGGCGTGTAGCCGTGCGCGTGGGGAGATGGAACGCGGGAGGGAGGAGGATCGGCGGTGGTATGAAGGGGAGGTGGAGCGGGAGTGAGGTTGAGGGTTAAGTTGAGCGTGGTGTGCAGGGGAGGTGGGGAGGGGAAGGTATGAGGCGGAGGGGGAAGGGTGATGCGGGTTCGCGTGAGGAGAGGCGCGGTGTTTATACCGCCGCCAGATAGTCGGGAGGAGGTAGATGGTGAATGAGGCGGTGTTGAAGTAGGTTATTCTGAGAAGGGTGATAAGTGTCAGCTAGGGGTGCTTGGGCTTTCGCCTGCAATCGTAGATGCTCGACTGACAAGAACGGCTTGTTCCAAGCATCATCTCCCGTTTCCAAACTCGCGGTGATAAAATTAGACGCTGTCCACAGCTATCACACAGGAGCACGTCAGCCGCCTTCCTTTTCTCTCCACAGCCATTTCCTATCTCAAAGGAGACGCCCGGTGCGACTCACAACAACCACGCCCAGCAACAAGCTCACGCCGACGAGATACCTGTTCACGACGTATGCCCCCCAGGCAGAGGAAGGGAGGGGCATCTTGGTGAGGAGGGGGGTGTGCTCCATCCGAGTGCGCCCGGCAGAGGTACTGCAGGGATGGGTGGGCCTGGCGGAGTGTGGCCTGGGAGCAGCGGGGGGCGAGTGCGCGGTCGAGGCGAGCTGTGAGTGAGAGAGACGATGGACAACAGAGAGGATGGGGCCACCCGAAGAACAGCTCAAAGGCGTGATCGCATTCGTAAACATTTGTGTTAGTTTGGCGTTAAAATGACCAGAGTAAATAATATTTAAATATTGTTGCTTTTGGCTTGCTACCAATTATTTACGATTTATCTACGCGCAGGGCACAGCGGCAGCGCGTGAGAGGGGCTGAAAAAAGGTGTGAGAAACTGAGAAGCCGAGGTACATATGCCATGCTTTTGATCCGCATTTGCATCTGAATATAGAACTTATACACCTGTAGAGGTAAGCAATAGGCATTATGAGATGCAGGAGAGGCAGACCGGGTAGAAATAAGAAGGGGCGGCGTGAGGGGAGAGAGGACCTGCCGAAATGATTCGAGGGAGGACTCGACTTCTTTCGATGCGATGCGCTCTCGCTTTCTTCTTCCTGTTTTTTTTTTTTCCTCCTGTTTAGCAGTACCTGGAATGAGCCGCTTCTGATGTGATTCCTAACCCCTGGCTTTTTGTACATGCATGCATGACCATATCGTGTAGAGAACGGCAGTCGCCACCTACACAACAGCCATCGTTGACTGCCTCCACCACCAACCGAGCGCCTCATCTTCAGATGCTCAGCTATCTGACAATATATGCATGACATCTCTCACGATAAGTCTAACTTATTTACCTTTGAGAGCCGCGAGAGTACTCAGTCACTGGTAGCCTCCTTGTCCCGTGGTGTCGTCAAAGTTCCCGGTCGTGTCGTTGAAGCCTTCAGCAGTGTCGTCGAAGCTTCCAAAAGTACCGCCAAAGCCCGCAGTGTCTTGAAAGGCACCTGGTACCTGGTATGATAGCACGTCATGCGACTGCCCGTAAGGCGGTAGAGGGCTCGGTGCTGTGGCAAATGCTAATGGGTTAGATGCGTCCAGATACGCTGATGGGTCATGTGGGGGGCGGTATGTCGATGGGCTGAAGGCTGCAGCAGAGGTATTGTATCCTGAATACTGGCTGAAGTTCGCAGTAGTCGACAAGTGCCCGTATGACTGCAAGGTTGACCCATATGGACCCACAGTGGCCCCGTATGCCGTTTCTGGGAAGCTCTGTGCTGCTGGAAAGCTCGATGCGGCTGGCTCTCCTTCCTGTTGCCCTCCACCCCGTCCATATTCTTCCAAGGTAGAGATACGAGTTCGGATATCTTGATTGGCATTATTGAGACTGTCCAGCTGTTTTCTTTGGCCCTCAACAGTCCTCTTTAGATCTTCGGCTCCCTTCTTCTTACGGGCCTTGTAGGCTGCAGTGCGTGCCGCGGAGTCTGTCAAGCGCTCACCGTTGGATCAACCCAGTGACGTGTGGCCATCAGTATTCTTTTCTCGTCCGCTCAATGGGACCATTCCACTAACCCTTCAATTGAGCTACGTGCGCAGCCGGCAAGTCACTCTGATGGCAATGGCTCCATCGTCAATATCCACTGCTAATGAGAAAAGGAAGAATAAACAGAACATGACAATCAACAGAACGTACTGAGTATGTTTTCTCCTTTCTTGGAGCTGCTTGTACTACAGACGATGCCTCAGGACCCTCATTTAGTGCAGATGCACTGGTAGACACTCCAGACGACGGCACCATGGCCTTCGCAGCTTCTGCGCCAACGATGGATTTCAACCGCGCCATCAACCCAGTGTTAGTCGCCACAGCAGCTGATATCTGAGTAGTTAAACTTGATTGCTCGTCTCTCATTTGGGACACGTTTTGCTTCTTTTTGTTGTAATACGTGACATCGTGCCCCCTCTGACCTGCATCATGCATTGATGTCAACTCACGTCATTAATGTGCCCCTGGAAGGTTGTCCTACGTACGCTTTTTATTGGCCTCCCGCCTGCTTGCGGGATCTGTGGGGCCCTTTTTGTTTGGCTGAGGATCACATGAAGATATCAGCAAATGGAATCGGAGAAACCAGGTTATGTAGGTGGTCAAAGTAGTTTTCTATTACGAAGTACCACTCACGTAGCGAGCTCGTGAGAACTTTATACTACTCATGTTGCTACCCGCATCCGAATGCGAGTAGGCTGAAGAAGCAGTTGTGATAGTTCTACCATCGCTGTCTACCCTCCTGAATATCGGTCTTTCTTCAATAAACTCGAGGGGTTGTTGGCCTTCCGTGCCAGAAACGGCCTGCGGCAAAAACGTCAGCATTCTAGCCATTGGTTAGGTTGAGAATCTCCCACAGTGGTAGCCTCTGCGGCTGAGTACGCCGAAGTGTTGGCCACTTGAGGCGCGGGAATTGAAGAGGCCAGGGCGTCAGCGAAGAGTTCTGCATCGTACTCGTAACCCCGTAAGTCGACGTCGTCGTCAAAGTCCCCTTCACCGCTATATTGTCCGTCGTCGGCCAAGTAGCTGTACCGCTCGAAACCGCTCATGTTGGGGTAATACTGTAGATTAGATATGCTTTCCGTCTTCTTGTTTTGCCTGAGAAGAATGTAATTGATGGTTAGACCAGGGTAGACGTAGTGTTACAGTACTGATCGTAGGGTCATCGAAGTGAGAGGCCACCCTGGCGGGTTTTATAAACAGTCGCATGGTCAGTAAGTCTTCATCAAGTGACGCCTCCCTCGCACTCCGCCGCAGCACAAGAATGCGCACTGGCGAGACAGTCTCCGCCCCAAATACTGTCGTCAAACTCCCCTTACTTTGAATTCAACACCGCGTGTATATCATCTCATCAGGAAAGGAAGTACCGTTCTGCACTCGCTATCATGGGAAGCTGCTATCCACTCCGACAGCATGACAAGAATGGTATATCCCAAGTATCGCGACGTGCTGAGTTTCATTGAAGACCCGAGGCACCATAGAGCGAGGTGAGCACTGATGCTGTGATGCTGTAACTCCGACGCCTTCTGGCCAATGAGCGGACATCATCGTTCACCCCGCGCGTAAATGAGGATTAGAACGATGATGGGGGTGGCATTTCTCCCTCTGTGTAAATTGCCGTACTAGCGATATTCGACGAATAGGGCTCAGTGAACGCCATGTCGTAGACATCTTGGTCAAAACCAACTTGTTCATCGTCTAACTGGAATATGGCGCCATTGAAGTCACCGTCCTGCTGTCTGCCGCCGACTGGATAGCCGTGCTCGTTGAAGCCGCTCATTTTCGGCTTCTATAATAGGTGACTTGGTGGAGGTATGTTTGTTGAAGTAGATCTTGAACCGGTCGCTATTGTTGACTTAAGAATTAAACACGCATCAAAAGAACCAACCAAAACACCAGACATTCGGCTACCAGGCGTTCTTATAGATGTTGGCCATAGTGCTGTTACGAGTATCTTCGTCGATGGCAATACCAAGGTAACGATCTGCCTAAGGGAACATCCTAACACTGGCAAATAAAACACCGCTCTGTATGTTCGACAGTCCGATCATTTCACGGCCCAAATTCTCATCCCTTTGACTGAAAGGAGAGCAAATGATGGCCGCTGTGTGGACACCGCCATTATTCCGAGAAGACTCTACGCGGCAAAGGGAAATCCACTGAGGCCACGGCGTTTTCCATTATTGTTTATTGTTGAAAAGGGTCGATGTTACATACGTACGGTACCCCGAAAGCGTTCAATGATCTTCGACATGCCAATTCACTGGACTTCTTGCGACCGAGGACAGACAAGCGCGTGTGTATCTCGCATGTAATCCCACACCGACCACCATATCAGACGGATTTGATACACAAAATGAAGACCACCTCAAGACTGACTATCTCCGCCGTCGTAGGCCCCGGGCCCTTGATATGGCGCAGGATCAATAGGCCCGTAAGCCCCTGCCGCAAGTGCTGAAGATGCATCAAAAGTTGAGTAACGATGTATGAAAGTTCCTGGATACGTTAATGTCGGAGTACACAGGCGGGGGAACTTGGCGGTGAATTTGCGCTACAGATCGTGGCCGCGGCAACCGCTGCTGACGCGCTTCGGAGATTTTAGCTACGGTGGAGGATCCGCGAGATGAAAACGCTTCTGTAGCGCTGATGCCCGAAGCGCTTCAGCACCGCTCGTGAATCTGCATGGCCTCGTCAAGTCAAGTCGCGTCCACCGCGTCGAGCGCTCCCACAGCGCTTTCTTTCAGCAGAAGCGCAAATTCCCCGCTCACAACAGTTGCAGTTGGTGCTGCCCATCAGCCGTCCTCATCTTATGGCTTTGTTCGTCATGCATCCCCCTCTCCTCAACATATCCAGGCGCAACAATGAATAGACAAAGCATGCTCCGATGCACCCTCAATCTATCTATGTACTTTACATTGTTTTCCTTGTGCACCGCCATCGTCATCGTCATCCTCCTCTGAGGCTCTGACCCATGAGTGACAGGGCCTTCGCCTTTGTCAATGCCCTCGCTGGAGTACACCGCCCCTCCCTCGCTCTCGTTGTCCTTGCCCTCGCCATCATTGAACTGCGCTCCGTTCACTCCAGAGGCAGTACGTACATACCGGCACCGGTCCACCTGCGTCCCCCCACCTGTGACCACCCACGCCACCAGTAACACTTCGACCAGAGCACCCCCCCCGCGTTCAGCCGCCGCTTTTACCCATTGCAGCTTGGTCACCATCCTTGACCTCATCCTCCCTTCTCATCTCCTCTGCTCGTCTCCACCGCCTTCGCCGCCTTCGCCGCCTTCGCCGCCTTCTTGCAGTCTCAAGAGTTCTTCCGCTGGGATGGCGCGTAAAGGATGAGGCTGGGTAAGGACACGGTATCACCATCCAGGCGCCAGACAACGGCTCCCGCTTGGTGTGTCGCTTCCGCTTGTCGTTGTTGGCATGCAGCATGAGGAGTCAACCTCGTCGCAACCTGCGCCCACGCAGTCATGAGGCGCAGAGAACAAAAGTTTGATGGCCGGGGATAATCAGCTTGTCGCACCGGAATGTACATCAGAGCTCACACATGGAGTGATACAAACTTTGTTGCATTGTACATCTACTGTTGTCCTGAACAGTGTGAAGACAAGCAAGAGGAGAGAGTGGAGAACACCACGCAAGAGACGCAAGGCTAGAGCAACAAGAGCAAGAACGCGCCGGGAGCTGCCACAGCTTTCGGCGTTTCGGCCATTTTTGTGAAGCGTCACAAGTCGACAAGTCAACAAGTCAGCGCGGCGTCAACAACCAATCACTTCGTTCATCCTCTTCTTCTCTTCCCCCAGTATTCCTACGACAAACCCCCTTCCCCCCTTGCCCCATATCCCTGCCTCTGATAGGCATCCGGATCTCCGCGTATCACATCGTATCTTGTCGATATTGAGCGACGCTAGATGACAGACGCATCAGCGGACGGGTAACCAGGCCAATTGTGAGTCCCCGCAGTCAGATTGAACGTTTTGCTCATGGCGGAAGTATGCAGCCCTCAACGCGGCTGCGGGTACAACCTGGAATACTGGTGCGTGTCTCATTTATCCCTTTTCGTTCTATCATACAATACAAGCCATGCTGATGCTAGAAGGGGATACCGTAGATGATAGTTTGGTCTACAATGTCGACTGGTCGACGATGTATCAAGAGTGAGCTACGTCTGGTCGACAGAAACTGACACACGGTACCCCCACTCCCCAGGTCCCCATACTGTGCCAACATCAACTCGCAGCCCGACTTCGTCCCTCCCCTTCGATCTAGAGCATGAGTCCATGCGCGAGGGTGTACCCGACGATTTATACATCGCCCGCCAGTCCGCCAGGTCGCATCCCCCTCCCACAACGATATCTGGTTGGGAAAGTTCGCCTGTGCCCGTGGTGGAAGAGTGAGCGACTGTTCTGCAAGCGTACTGATACGCCCATCGCGACACCGGTGGGAAGACCAAGGGGGCAAGGAGTCCTACACAGGTATAGTCGCTTGTTCCCTCCCTATGTGTCAGTAGTAGTAGTAGTAGTAGTAGTAGTAGTAGTAGTAGTGCATATGGCGACAAACACTGGGATGGCATTCATGCATACAGATAGGCATTGTATTTGTTTTGAAGCGCATTGCCAGATCTGATCTATCGCCAACGGAGCGCCCATGAATGGTCGACGAAGCGCAGCAGCAGCGCTCTAGGCATGCAGGAAAGCGCTCTGGAGGCGCTGCAGGCGAGTAATGGTCAAAATATGTCCTATGCATGAAGCGGCTCTGGAGCGCTGCCGATGGGTCGTGAAGCGCTGTGGAACCGCTGACGCGCCAAATTATTTTTCGTCGTTCCAAGGGTCACAGGAGCGCAAATTCCGAGACGCGTCAAATGGCGCTCCGGAACCGCTTCAGCCCCCCGCCTGTGTAGACCCATGCACAAAGGCAGACGGTGCATATGCCATGTTTGATCCTGTTGTGGCCGGCGGAAGGCTTGCGGATGACTCTAGGGTAGAGATACGTGTTTGCAAATCTTGGTTCTTGTGACTGAGTTCGTCCAACTCTTTCTTCCGCGCCGCTATGCTTTTCGTTAAGTCTTCATTTTCTTTCTTTTTCTTGGCCCGCAGACGGGCAGAGCTTTCAGCGGCGCCTATTAGAAGCGGACAATAACAAAATCAGCAAACCGTCTCAGCCGTTGATAGCCAGAAGTATGAAAGTGCAATTCACGTTTCAGGTAATCACGGGCTATAGCATCGGGGTCACCACTCTGGATGCAAATAAGGCAACATCATATGTCAGTTGATAGCCTATGACTTGACAATTGCCAGAATTACCTGTACACACCTGGTGGATTTTAGGCCTTCTTCCACTTCTGGGGGGTGCCGGGGACATTGTCGTGGTAGTGTCAGGCGCCGGAAAGGTTGGCGCAGCCGAACTGGCCATTATTCCTCCAGGGGAGGTCAGCACATCATCTGCCAAAACGGGTCCCGCAAGAGATTCATAGTATGTTGTCAACTGCAAGTTTTGTGACCTCGCATGACTCAATTTCTCAGCCAACTCGGCGTTCTCTGTTTTGAGGTTCGTAGCACCCTTCTTTCTTTTCTCGGCATAATTCCTGTTGGCGTTGCTTCTTTCTGTGAGACAATAATGATGTCACGTTAGCTCGGACATGCTTTACAGTGAAGGTGAACGGAAGATCGACTGGAGATCATCATTAAACTGACGTATTCTGATTTCCTCCCGTCTAGCTGGAGTATCTTCTTTCTTTTTCTGGACGTGTGACGGAGATCAGCAAGGTAAAAGTGAGTAGGAGGGACTGGGCCTGGTCCATAAGACGTGTGCGCCCCGTACCCGCAGCCTGTTGTATCACTGCACTGTAATACTCACTCGCGGTTTCCGTGTCTTCTTCACATTAGCCATGGCACTGCCAGTAGTATCCGGATACGAGTAGACGGACGAAGTGGTCACATCGTCGCTCCCGGCAGTCGTTGTCGCCTCCGTCGAGGCGTTGCTCTCCGCTGTCAGATAATTTGCTTGCAAAGGGGAACTAAATGTGTTTCCAGAATGAAATGGCAGAGGGGAGCCGATAGTACTGAGTGCGGATTGGTCGTACGATGAGACAGAAAACTGTGGCAGGCTCGGGGTTGAGAAGGAAAGGTTTCGTTGGTGAGTATTGGGTGGAGCGTAGAACGAAGGTGGTGGCATGCTGCCATCCACATAAGTTGTTGCAGTGCTGGCTGGAGTAGTACCCGAGAGGGCGTCGTCAAACCCTAGATTGCAAATGCTGTCGTCAAACCCTAGATTGCAAATGCTGTCGTCAAGTACATCTTGCTCTAGACCGAATTGGAACTGGGAACTATCAAAGTAATCCAGTTCATCAACAGGTCCGTAATCGTACACATCACCGTCGTTACTCATCGTTTACTTCGTTCTTCGTTGACGTATTGTTGCTTGGCGATAGGCTAATCGAACTGCCGAAGGCAAAGTTTCAGAGGGTACTGCGCACAGATCTGTCGTAAAAGACGTTCATAAAAGAGTCAGGTGGCTTGCGGTGTTTTATAGCTGAGAGATATCTGGCGCTGCGCGATCATTCTCTTCTTCACACCGACAAGAAACAAGGGCGTTCGTCGATCGCTATGACTCCAGCAAACCCTAACGCCACAATGGTACATCACTTGAAACACCCAGCTCTTCAAATTGTCTCTTCTAACACGGCCAAATTACACTCCGGCTAACTCTGATAGGGGGCACTACGAGACTGGCGCCTATCAGCTGTGGTCGTTTTTTCGGAGCGAGAAAGTGACAAAGGGACCCGAAGATCGACCGCCACTTGTACAACTGCATTCGCCGTAGCCACCAGACAACTAAGGAAAGAATAATAAGGTCATGTGTGTGCAGACACCATAGCCTGGCATATGATGACCAAGATCCGCCCGATCTGGAACACACTCATGTCGAAGCAGAGGTGTATCTTTCCGTCGGATCTTGTTGGAGATTGGGACCGAGATGCCATTTTTGGTCGTCCACTTCTCGTAACGAGCTTAATGCATGAGGGCATATCGGTGTCGTGAGTCCGTATCTGTATCAACACAAAAAAAGTGTATAGTAGTCTAGCATGAGTTTACACAACCACTCCCATCCTTCCTTTCCCTCCCCCCTCCCCCTTTCCCGTCAACCCCCTCCCAACTCAAAGCTTCAGCACCGCCACCTCCAGCCCCGTCCGATTCTCCAACTGATCCCTCGGCTTCCCAATAAAGTCCTCCGCATCACTCGTGATATCCCTCCAATTCGCATTGAGCACCAGCTCGATATCCCGCATGCTCTTGAAGAGCGGTTTCGGCGGGGCCTCGTCGTCTTCATCGAGAGGACTGAGGCCAAAGCTGGGGGTGCCAGCGGAGAGGCTGGGTCCAAGGCTTGAGCCTGCGGCGGGGGTTTGGCCGGCGGGGTAGGGCGAGAAGGCGCCGGCGGAGCCGCGTGCGGTGGGGCGGGGTTGGCGTTCGGATACGCCGAGGAGATCGGGGGCGGAGGTGCGTAAGGTGGGGAGGAAGGGTTGGTTGAGGTGGGAGAGGACGACGTGGGATGCCGATGTGGTGGTGGGGAACTATGGCCGGCAAGCAGGTTGGGCGGGGTGGGTAAAATAAGTGATGAGTGGCAGTGTCAGCTATCGGTGCGCTTTCAGGGACCTTGAAGCTGGCTTACCGCTGTGAGCTGCGCGATCTGGTGCGAGATACGCAAGACAAACTCGTCCAGATCAAGATCACTCTGATCATAATTGAACGGCATCTCGATCTGCATCCCAATCTCCAAGAACCCCAAGTAGATGGTAGACGCGATCGCCGTCGCGGGGATCGCCACCCATCCAATGTAGGTGTACACCTGGAACGGAATGAAAAAGAGGTAGGCGTAGACGGTGAGGTGCAGGTGGAAGGTGTAAGCGGAAGGGATGGGGGTGGTGGCGATCTTCTCGAGGTCGGAGATGGCGCGTTGGAGCTCGAGGATGGGGGCCATGCATGGGACGGTGAGAGTCGGTGCGAGGAGGCCGCGGCGGGTGAGGTCGGCAATGTACGCCGAGATGTACATCCTGCAGAGAGTGGCTGGGTATTAGCGGTGCCACTGCCGAGACGGAGAGATGTACCCACAAGATCTCCTGCGGGATCTCCATCGTCGTCCCCATCCTCCTCCTCTTCCCGCCCTTCTTCCTCTCCGAATCCTTCGCCTTCTTCTTCCAGCTGAACATATCGTAGATCACCTTGAATATCCTCAGCGGCGGGAAAAAGTCCCAAAACTTTGCCGCGGGGGGGTGTCGCGGCGGCATGAGCTCGACGGTCTCGAGGGTCACCTTCTCGTCTCCGCCGGGCTGGCCGCCGGCGTGGTGGCCTCGAGCTATCTGGACGCTCTCGCGATTCTGCTGCTGCTGCGGACGCGCGCTCGACCGCCTCCTCCCACCACCAGCCCCGTCCAGCTTGCTGGTCACGACAAACACGTCCGGGTCGTTCGTATGCACAAATGACCCAGCGGACTTGATAGCCTGTGCCTTGAACTCGTGAGGGCTAGGGCCAGAGACTTGGCCGCCCGCGGCCTTCTCCTCGTCGAGGAACGGGTTGGGCAGGTTGGGCTGGTTGAGGGCGTCGCCGCGGAACGCGACGGGGACGGTGAGGGGCACGGCGATGGTGTCGTTCTGCTGCCATTTCTTTTGGCGCGGGAGGCCGTTGTGCCATAAGGCGAGGAGGTGGTCGCGCGTGATAGGGGGGTAGACCGAGGGGTTGTATCTGCGATTGTTTGTTAGAACTGTTTCGAGGACCGAGGGCGGCCAACTGCAGAGCTCACTTGGGGAGGAAGGCAATCAATGAGTACATATCCGAGTAGAACGGCCCAGTCTCGCCTCGGAGGGCATGCTTCATCGCCACCGCAAATGCTTGCACCTGCACCCTGTGATAAGCACGACTCCCGAGCCACATCCCAGCCTCAACTCACCAGACCGATATACGACTTCTTCTCAATCAACCCCTGCATAGCCTCCCTCGCCTCCTTACTCTCTCTCTCCCTGATCTCCTCCTCCGCGCGCATCCTCGCATCCTCCTTTTCCCGCGCGGCGGTCCAGCCACTTCCCACACCGACATCGGCGGTCTCGTCCGATGTGTCGTCCGAGAGGGAGAACGCTTGGGGCTTGTTGAAGGAGTCGTCGCGCGGGGAGAAGGATGGGGTTGGAGGTGCGGTGCGGGCGGGGGGTGGTGGGGTGGTGCCGGCTTTTGGGGGGAGGGAGTTGGGGACCTGGGTAGAGAACGTGTGGGTGATTAGTGCTTGGAGGGGGGAGGGACAGGAGCAGGGACGCACGTGGACCCAGAGAATCATAGATAGCTGCCTCAAGATGGTTGTGAGGTTCGCCCATTGGTTTCGGCCTGCGCGTTATGAGAGTAAGCGATGTTTCGAAGCCTTGGCGTGGATCGGAACCTTGGGTCGACACAAAGGCTTACCTTCCCACCATCGAGAGTACGAGTTGTTGGTCTTGAAACTGACGACCAAGGAGCTGCACCCGGGCCGTCAACATCAGGTCCATATCCAGTAGCTCATACTTGGCCTACACGATAGTGCCCAGAACTGTCAACATGACCGAGTTGATGCCCAAGTTTACAGACGTGAGCTCGCTCACGAGTACCACCACTGTGGTCGAGTCAGTCAGCTGGCTGTTCGTGGAGCATCCCTCTCCAGGCAGCCGGGGCGATACGTACTGGTAGCGATGGCCGTGAAGAACATGACTCCGGGCCAGATATCACTGCGTGATCATCAGCGTCACTCTACGCTCTCTACATACTGCAGACCGTGGACTCACTCGAGGATGGTAGAGGTGAAGCGGTAGGCGACCCACGCCAAGCCATGCTTGAACGGTCCTATAGACACAGGCATGGTGCTGTGGTGGGTGGGTGACAGAGGGGGATACGAGGAGGACATTGTTGAAAAAGCAGAGCGGGCCCGCTGCTATATGTATCGGGGGGAGTGCGAGCCAAGCGGTGTCGAGTGGTGCGTTCGCAGCAGGCAGTAGTAGGCGATTGGCGAGGATCTTGTGCTAAAGAGTCAAAGACCAAGACAAGAAAACCAAGACACTCGCGCACCACCGTAACGCTCTGCAACACCGCCGCAGGGTCAATCAGTTTCAAAGGAAGGCCTTCCCCGACAACATTGATCGCGACGTGACATACGGCCGAGCAACGGCGGAGAGAGCTGGGGGGAGCTGGGGGGAGCTGGGGGGAGCTGGGGGGAGCTGGGGAGGAAGAGAGGAAGAGGGGGTTGAAGGCTGTAGCGGTGAGATGTAGTACGGTGGCAGGTGGCTCACCGGTGGTGGTATGGGCGCTGTAGAGAAGCTGTATCACATCCGGGCTGGTGCTGATCGTGGTCCCGCGTCGAGAGCAGGCATGTGGACCAGGGAGGAGCGCGTGCGGGAGCACTGTTACGTGACGATGTGAACCTACATGTGTAGGGCATGGGATAGCGTCTTCCAGAGCGTGTTGGCTGCTGCACTACTACCTGCTATCGCCATGGACTGGCTTCTTGAGGCAGATGGTCAGTGTCTCCGGAGAACCATGCGTACGTACAGCTCCTGCAGGCTTCGGCGACTTTGACCCCAGAAGGCAGATCTCCCACGGGCGCGCAGAGTCTGGACCACTGAACGCAGGCGAGCGACGGACGACGGGATGACTTGACAGACATCATCTTAATGCTCATGCCTGTACAGCTGCGTTACCGCTTCTATGCGCATATGCATCGTACGTAGTATTGACGGGGCCCTCCTGCGGCTTGTACATAGACCCGCTACTTACTTACCTCGACCTTCTGCAGCCAACTACTGCCGCTTCTTCTGTGCGCCGAACGACTCCTGCTGCTCTCGAATGCTGATGTCCATGCCGGTTTCCCGTGTAGCTTGTTGTCCCACCCCCTCCTTTGAAACATGTGGGGGCGGTCGATCTGTCATGATCTGCGCCGCTGCATGGTTACAGCGCACAACGGGGCACCGCACCCCCATTTCACCCTCCGCACACGACCTTTATATACCGCTGGCCATGTCTCCTGACTTCCCCCCATAGCACACTCATCCAACCATCCACATAGCCAGACACCATGGCTATCGGTCCATTCAAGCACGGCGCGGCATGGGTCGCATACAAGTTCAGCTCCAGCGTTCTAGAGTGAGTCGACAGTCTCCTCGCTGTTCACCTCGAAGGCATCTGCGGACATTATTGAACCAAGCTGACTCGCGCGGATCAGTGACATCTGGCCAGGCGTGCTGTTCTTCACGGGTATCGCCACAAGTGAGCTGGGTCAAATATCACTCTGATTTACGGTACAGCTGACGATGCGACTAGTGGTGGTGTGCGTGAGCGAGCTCACGTCCGTAAACCTCGGCATCAACTCTGTGATGCTTACAGTCTTGGGCACAATCGTGTGAGTACGCCTCGTGGTATCTGCATCTGTATCGCTCGCCATGTGCCCGCACTGACAGCTGTATCCGACCACAGCTCCTTGGTTGTCAGTTTCAAAACCAACAACTCGTACTCTCGATGGTGGGACGGTGAGTTACGCGACGCTTCCACGACGTGTTCAATCGCTGATTCAGAACCACCCCTCAGGCCGCAACCAGTGGTCCAGCCTCAGTACCATTCTGCGTCAGCTCGCCATGCTCATCTGGGTCCACGTGGGTACTCTTTCTTTACTTCCCTCGTTGGTTCGTAGACGCTCACCCACCTTTACTCGGCTGTAGGTGCCCAATACGCTCCCTCCTAAACCGGACGAGGCCAAGCCCGCCGACAAACCCAAAGAACCTCCCGCACACGACACCCACACCCCCGGTCGACCCCGCAGCCCAGTGACCAGACCATCCGCTGCAACATTCGCCACCGCCCGGACATCGTTCGAAGACGCGGAAGACGGGTCAGAGGAGGGGGATGAGATTGCCGGTGGGGGCTGGAAGCAGGCGCGGGCTAAAGAGGCGAAGAGGATGCAGGAGGATGAGGAAAGGTTGGAGAAGGAGGAGGCGGCGGATAGAGAGGCTATGCAGGGGCTGATTGAGAAGAAGTCGTATGTGGGGCTGGTGAGTGACTACGAGACAGGATGAGGGCAAGAGCTGATGTCTGAGTACAGGTGCAAGCATTTGCGGTGGCCATGAAGCACGCACTCCGAGGCGAAACAGGACCGTTCTACTCTGATCTCTATTCTCTCATTGCCTTCCTCCCAAAGTAAGCTGTCGCAACTCCTAGGTCCATCCACAGCTGACCCGCCCACAGGTACAACCCCTCCGCCTACCCCCCTATCACACGCGACCACCTCCTCGCCCTGTGGCACAACGGCCTCCCCCGCCAAAAGTACTGGGCCCAAGACGACGCCATCGCCGTCCCCCTCACCGTCCCCGTCGCTTTCCGCGGCGACGCCCTCAACCAGCCCAACCTGCCTGACCCGTTCCTCGACGCTGAGAAAGCGCACGGGACGCAGCTGTTTGGGCCGAATCCGCAGGAGTTCAAGGCGCAGGCGATCAGGTCGGCGGCGTCGTTTGTGCAGACGAGTGACCCGGATGTGTTTGTGGTGACGAATAAGAGGGAGGGGAGGAAGAGTGTGCAGGAGCGGAGGAGTATACAGGTTGGGCGGGGCGGGGAGGGTGCAGAGGCAGGGGCCGGGGCTGGGGCGGGGAAGGGGCCAGCGACAGGGGAGCAGGTCACACTGGAGACGGTGGAGCTTATGCCGCCACGACACCCGCCAGCACCCAAGTTCTGGGACTTCTTCCCGCCCCTACGGATCTTCAAGGTCATCTACGACAAGTTTAACTGGCAGAAGAAGAGTAAGGACTCGGAGAGGAGGAAAGGCGGAAAGAGGAAGAGGATGGGGACGTCGATGGAGATCCCGCAGGAGATTGTGTAAGCTATCATTACCGCCGCTACAGCCATGGTTGATCAGCTGACAATCCTCACAGCATGTACCTCTCCTGCTACATCTCCGAGCTCATCCGCCGCGGCCTCCTCCACTCCTCCCTCATCACCCCCTGCATGACCTCCATCCTCGAGATGCAGCGCGCCATCTCCGACCTCGAAAAAATCGCGACCACCCCCATCCCCTCAGCCTACACATTCCACCTCCGCCTCACCGTCTACGCCTACCTCTTTTTCATCCCGTTCCAGGTGTACAATTACATCGGGTGGGTGGCCATTCCTGGTACGGCTATCGCCGCGATCATCTACCTGGGATTTCTGGAGATTGGGATGCAGATCGAGATGCCATTTTATTATGATCAGAGTGATCTGGATCTGGACGAGTTTGTTTTGCGGATCTCACACCAGATCGCGCAGCTCACAGCGGTAAGTCAGCTTCCACCGGTGTCGCCGCTGGACCCTTTAGCTGACATCACCTACCCCACCTACACAGTTCCCAACCACGACATCGGCATCACACGTCGTCCTCTCCCACCTCAACCAGCCCTTCCTCCCCACCCTCCGTACCTCCGCGCCAGACCTTCTCGGCGTACCTGAGCGCCAGCCCCGCCCGTCCGCCAAGGGCTGTGCCGACGCCTTCGCCACGTACGACGACAAGCCGCATGCCTCCGGCGTGCCCCCTACCGGCTCTACCGCTCCCCCAGCGGACGCCCACTCATCTGCCTCATCATCTTCATCTAGCTCTTCGGCGTCGGTCAGCACACCCGAGGCAGCCAAGCCGAAACCGCTGATGAAGAGCATGCGCGATATCGAGCTGGTGCTGAGCGCGAACTGGAGGGACGTGACGAGTGATGCGGAAGACTTTATTGGGAAACCGAGGGATCAGCTGGAGAATAGGACGGGGTTAGAGGTGGCGGTGTTGAAGCTGTAGATGGGGTCAAGAAGAGGGGGGTTGTCGGGCGTATGTACGGGAGACAACCGGTCATGTGATTCTCTTTTTTATCGCCTTTTTTATTTCATGTTTCGTCCATTGGATCTCATATGATGAACCTCAGACAAGACCCATGGACGGGCGCACAAGCCCTACGACTCTACCCTTCTCCGAAGCTGGCGATAAACATGGGTGTCAAACTTTTGCAAATATTTTCGGGATCAAATTTGTCAAGACTGCATGTTCAGTTGAGGCTAATGTCCGCAGAGTAGAACTGATTGTTTAATCCCCCTTGTTCTTGTGATGCCCTAGTATAGAAGCCCTCCAACTGGTGAAGAAGAAGAGCGGCCGGAGAAGGGGAAATGCTCTGTCCGGGGGGCATACTAACTGACGATATGTACTTCCCAAGGGCAGAAGACGTGAGTGGATAAAATCGAGCAACGACCTGAGGTTTCATCGGTTCGCACCATATAAACATTTTCGGCAATGCCATTCGACCCAGCGCACACATGTTGATTCACTCTTTCGTGTGATTGGAGTCGTTGCTCAATGGAGTGATGTATTTCTTGTCTTTGAACAGTGTGATAATGCCAAGACCTTGATTTTCCAATGACATAAAGGTATCCATCCAAGGATCTTGTTTCCACCTTGAGCTCCGGTCATGCTCGTTTGCCATGAAAAGCCAGGTCCACTTGAACTGTCCGGTTTTTGCAGTCCGACTTCTATATGACAGTTTCCTTTTGAGAAGCATCATGGTGCTCGCGGATCATGAATGTGCTGGGAAAGAGCACAGCTATAAGTGCTACCG
The DNA here is from genome assembly GCA_036427605.1 of Cryptococcus sp. DSM 104549. NCBI lineage: Eukaryota > Fungi > Basidiomycota > Tremellomycetes > Tremellales > Cryptococcaceae > Cryptococcus > Cryptococcus jaspeensis. The sequence goes on along the minus strand of CP144044.1, from coordinate 2,566,475 downwards.
GAAGTAACAAGGGGATACCGGCATTCCCTCTTGATCTGCTAAAGACAGAAGCAGTACATAAATCGGCCACCAGCTCCTGGAAGATCCATTCCTCCCCGTACAATTGCTTCCCCATCGATAGTACAAGCAGCTGTCAAGATTCCCATCGCCCTGCTCATTTTAAGAGAAAAAATCAAATACCCTGAGTACAGACATAGACATGAGCGGCTACTCAGGAGGACACGATCAATTTGCAGGCGGCGAGTTTGGTGACGGACAGCAGATTGACTACAACAATAGTGTCGAACAGCTCGACGACAACTTTGATTGGGCTGCATACAATCTGACGTTCGGAACACAACTCCAACCTCCAATCCCCGCATACCCAGAGGGAAGCATGCCACCTCCTTCCACGATGCACCTCCCATCCCGCTCTTCAATCGCCTTTGCTTCGTCAGAGTGGTCGGGGAACAACAACTTCGACTTTGCGGCTTACCAGACAGGGGTTGGAGGATATCCTGCTGCTCCCATGCCCAGCCACCAAGCCACCAATTTTGGTAGCCAGTTCAGCTCGTTGCCTCTGCCTCCAGCTCCTCCAACCTCTGAGCCGTATTATGGCTCGCAGGACTCGACCGGACTGGAGGAGCCGTCAGTGACTGGCACGGAGTTGACTGCCTCTTCTGCGTATTCACATTCAGACGGTGGTAGTAACTTGGAAGGACCGCCTATCATGTCCAGACGCCGTCGCCCCGTGAGTTTACTGTACCTACATCTCACACAGGCCACATAGGTGACGGGCTATTTTTCACAAACTTCTTGCTGACATCATGCCGATAATCAGCCGAGGAAATTTACAGATCCGAAAGAAAAACAGAAGGATACAATAGAACGTGAGTGGGAAGTGTTGCATGAGGGGCCGCACTTATATTGGCTTTCGCCCTATTCACCCACCTTCACCTGAATACATGTCACAGGTAGGCGCCAGACCGACAAATTGTACCGCGATAACAAAAAAATTCGTGACAATTGGCAGAAATCGCAAAATCAAGACCTAGACAAACAATTGGCCACAGCCAGGTCCAGAAACAGGGAGTTGACAGTCAAAATGGATACGTTGTCACATATGCTGGGATGGGCCCCAACGTCAAATCAAAGTCTTTTGCCAACAACCAGTTCTGCGGACCAATGCCCTCCAGGGGCAGAGGATGGCAGTGTTGCTGACACACAGACCGCAGCATCATCGACTATATCCAAGGAAGAAATGGGATCACACCTGGTATGTCGATACGATATTGTGTACCGATCCGTTGAGATTCGTGTTAATTCAGGTCTAATCTCTTTTATTAGAGTACAGTGGATCCTGCCAAGTCGAAGAAAGCGAAACGTGCGTTGAGTATACTTAGGCGAACGCCTGCCACACTCTGCAATAACCCCACGCGATGATTGACTTGGTGTATGAATGATAGACGCGGCAATTCAAGCCCGGTCGAAGGCCAAGAAAAAGAAAGAGGCTGAAGATTTGAGGAAAAAAGTAGAAGCTCAAACGAAAGAGCTGGAGAGTCTCAACTCCCAAAACTTCGACCTTGAAACTCGTGTTGCCACCATCGAATCAGTGTATCAACAACAATACACAACGAGTCTTCCGGCTGCTTCATATGGGACAACTTCTGCATACCGCAGCAGCGCTCTACCGTATGTTCAACAGTACTCTTCGGCCAACTTGTCTTCAGGGGATGGCCAACTTGATCTCTCACAATTTCAAGAAGGATCCTTCAATGGCGGAGAATTTTGATCATGCGGGCTGGAAATCTTACGAATGGCGTTGTGATTAGACGTCGATAAGAACGAGTCATGCCACATCATCATTGCAGCATCGCCATGGGTTACGTTGCGAATAATGGATGTGATGGTAATGAAAGATCTCACCGTTGTTAAGGGGGGCGTCGCGTAGCAAAGCCCTGATTGGGATGGGTATATGTATTATCTCGGCCTTCGTATCGTCAAAGGTGTATATAGAGCTTTTGAACGCCCAGGTTCGCCTGCGTCTCAAGTAAAAGAGCTGGAGTACTACGTGTTGATAGAGTACACAAGCACGCAGGCGACGAATTGAGTATCTATGATATCAGCAGCCACTGATAGCCTTACTGGCTTTACAGCCCCTCTTCGTCCACCAGCTTCCTCCCTCTTGTTTCTAAAGTGTTCCACAGCTCTCTTACCCACCATACCCTTTGCACAGACTACATATATCGCCTTCCTATATGTCTCATCCTTATTTTCCATTCCGCACATGCTACATAATGGAATATACAACTCTCCGGATCATCCTCGCATTTATGCAAACTCCGCTTGCTCGGGGTGTAAGTGACACAATATGATGAAAGTGACGACACAAAGGCTTACACCACTTTGGATGGACATGGTGAGCTTCGCCGATCGCCTTCATGTTGAGATAGTCCTTCTCCGAACTATCCTTTGTAATTCTACTGCTGTGTAAGTGCGAAAAACTTCCGGACTCTAGGGTGTGCCCGTGGCATGCGCAATGATGTGTTTCAGGAGGGGTGAAAGGAAAACAGTCGAACCACGCAACTGGCCGCGGTATCAACAACCCACCCCCTCCTGATATAAGTTGTCTTCATCATTAGCAAGTGGGGATACTATAAAGAACGTCTCTAAGTTGAACATGAGTGGCTACGAAGAGCCCAATTACTTAGGGTTTGACGATTTCGATGGTGAACTGGACGACTTCATTTTTACCGAGGGACAGCACGGGGACGTCCTCAGCAGCTTTGATGGGACTTTTAGCAGTATCCTACCAGATCTGTCAGGACTTCCCGAGGGCAGCATGGGACCCCCAACCTTCTTGCCCCAATCATCCACTAGCTTTACATCTCCCGCGTATCTGGCAGACAGCTCTCTTGCGTCTCATTCGACAGGAGGGGAGCACACTGCTCCTTTGGCACACCCTTCAGCTGGTACTATTGGTATGCCTCCTGCGACCACCGGTCGTCACTCTAGATTTATTACTTTCGACCCCAGTCAGCCGAAAAAATGGGTGGAAACACCGTCTGTCGCTGGCACTGATATAACCGCCTCTTCTGCTTATTCGCAATCAGACGCCGGCAGTATCGTTGGAGCGGCCCTGCCCAAGCGACGCAAGGTGAGTGAAAAGGAAGCACCCGTTGTGGACAAGACTGATGCCAGATCATTCGTGATGTGCTCATATGACGGTTCTCTAACTTCTCACACTGCTCCTGCAGGCACCTGCCACCAAGGTGGAGAAAAAACAGCGTAAGTGTGAGACTGTGACATCGTCCTCATCCGGTCTACTTCGTCTTTTTTGTTAATCGACATCTCATGGCGGTATAGGACAACTTGCCATCGACAGGAAATACAGAGCTAACAAGAAGAACCGGGAGAATGATGTGGAATTGGAACATGAAGCTTTATCAAGCGCGATAAAAACAGCCAAGACGACGAAAGAAAAATGGCTGTCGCAACTGTCAGCACTGCAAGACTCGCAATTTCTCCAAATGCCATCCATGCAGTCGTCAATGCGCCATGGTTCTACCATGTCAAGCCAGGCGCTTTCGAGCGGACCAAATTTGATTGACAATTCTAGAGGTCGTACTCCTACAGCCACGGGAAATGAGAACGCAACCAGTACGCCAGTTGCGGCGTCTTCGTCCATCGCAGAGGATGAAGAGGAGGAGTCGTATCCGGTATGGTGATCATACTGGCCTTCGTGAGCATCTCAAACTAACTCCTGGGCTTTTATTCCGCTCCTCACAGAGTTCTATGAGTGCTGCCGATATCAAGAAAAAGAAACGTGCGTAGCATACCAGGCGGTACACTGGGCACATTAATCACTGGTCTTTCCGACCATGATACCCTTTCACTGACAGGCTTCTTACAATACAGATGCCGCGGCTTCCGCTCGTTCAAGGGCAAAGAAAGCAAAGAAGCTCAACGACCTGAAGAGCAGGGTAGAGTCTCAGAGGAACGAGCTGGAGAGTCTCAACACTCAGAATCTCGACCTCCAAATCCGTGTAGCTACCATCCAAGAGGCACATCAACGAACATATTCCAGTACCGCTTTTCCACCAGGGTCTGCTACTGCCTACCGCCGTGGTTATGATATGATCAACCAATATGATACATCTCTCAACCTGTCCTCCTTTGCCAACGACCTGTCTGACCCCTTACATTTTCAGGTAGACGATTTTAGCGGCGGAAAGGTCTGAGCTTTGCAGGGGATAAGGGGAAGGGTGTGTGTGGGGGGGGGGGAGGGGAGGTTCCGTCACATCAGAATTTGGAGCGTCTCAATGGTCAATAAATAGATCTCACCTATCTATCTCGCCCAAAGAAGCATATTGCTGCTGAATGAATAAGGATGAGCATCGTTCTTCAAAGAGCAATTTATACAAGAAATTTGGCCGTTTCTTCTTCCTTTGTACACGTGGCACCAACCACAGCAGTCATGCCGTTGAAATGAGAAGACAACCATGCGACCCCAAGACTGCACATGTTGTGATGTTTACAAAGCAGATCAACTGAGGATGCGTGCGCGACTGCCGCCTCAATAGCCACGCGGTGTTTTTAAGAATAGCAATTGGTTATTTAATTTCATATTAAAAACCGTAAAGACCATCTGATCTGCGTTACTTTAAGGGTTAATTTTTATTTTGTTCATCTTCGGCTCTTCGCGTTCATGCCATCATCGCACCCATCTGGCCATCGACTTACAACACTGTCGGGCAAGCATTCTGCGTGCGTTCAGCAGTCAACAGGTTCCAATACCACCCGTCTTACTTTAAACTTCGCACTTCGCATCGCTCCATCCTCCAGGTCAATCATGGAAAGCTATTCCCTCCCCAACTTCCCCGCATCCCATTCGACTCTCCACATCGCCCTCTTCCAGAATGTCGCCAACTCGCCGGAGATCAGGAAGCGGCTCATCCAGGCATCGATAACGGATGGAGAGGAAGGTGCTAGATTGAAAGCGGAGGTAGACTTTGGGTTCGTCGAGGCCACCTTGGTATGTGTAATCACCGTCGATACCCCGTCGATGCGGGCCGCTGACCGCTTTGTATCTAGCTTGTCTCAAAAGACCACCTTCTCACAGCTATCCTTTCCACTCTCCTCTATGCCTATCCATCCACCTCCCCTGCGCCTGCTATCCCCGCTACGTCTCCTGGCACGCAGCCTCCCCCCCTCTCCAGCCTCTCCCTCTCCCCGCCCGCCCCCAAAACACGCTCCCACAACCTCCACTCTGAGCTCCTTCTCCTCCTCTCACCTAACAACAACATTACCGACTCCATCCGGCGGCACGGCATCTCGGATAGCACAACACGGCTGGCTGTGGTGCGTTTCGGTGGGGCCGGGGAGACTGTAGAGCAAGTGTGGGAGGGAATGAGCAAGGTGGTGGATGGGGAACTTGTGGGGTGGGACTCATTGGAGGAGGAAACAGATTGGGCTAGGGTGGACAAGGTATGCGAAAACGGTGATGTACAATCGAAACGTGAGCATTGCTAACAGAGTAGCTCAGGTCTACAAGTTGAACGAGCTGAACGCGCTCAAGACGCCCGACGTTGTGGAAAAGAAGAAGACGGCCGTCATCAGCTCTGTTGCTGTCAAGAACGTTCTCTAGTCGGTCACAGCCTCATAAACAATACTGTATACCATATCGCCTACCCTGCAGAAGATACCCAGCATACAATCATACCAGATGCATATTGATCAAGTAAGCCTGCCTTCTTTCCCGCGGCTTCTCTCCCCCTTCTAAACATTCCGTGCTCAAGCGGCGATACTCAGCAACCCCATCCTCTTGCCAGGCTTCGCAACCGGTACTGGGCTCCTGAACTCCGTCCCCGCTCCGCTCTTCCCAATGCTGGGTGCTCCAAACTTCAGAAGAGCAGCATTTCTGCTATCGAGAGCGTGTCCGTGGCCGAGCGCAGGTGTCTGAGACGGGGTAGGTGTCGAGCGGGCGAGGTGCGCGACGAGAGGGTAAAGAAGGAGTTGAGAGCGGCGGAGGGATTGGTCGATGATGGTGGGGAGCTCGCTAGGGAAGGGTGCCATTGATGTCGGTACCTAGTTATCATTTCGTTAGCAACGCCAAACGCTCCCAATGACAGCGCACTCACCTTCTGGAGCATCTCCTGCACAATCCCCACATCCTCAATCTTCTCTCCAGCCAACAGCGAGAAGAATCCCTGGTCCACAGCTACCTGCGCAGCCCCTTCACCTTCTCCCAGCTTCCCGACACTCTTCCAACCCTCAAGCTTCCGTGACTCGGCCACGAACGCCTGGACAAGATCGCCCATGATTGGGACGTCGACGCCAGGGGGTATGCCGAGTGTTTTGGAGGAGGATACGAGTGATTGGAGGGAGAGCATGACGGGGTGGGAGGGGGATGTTGGGAAAGGGCCTATATAGGAGAGATCAGCTTCACCTACATTACTTGTAACCAATGATGGTGTACGCGATGCGACTGACCTTGCCAAGCCGAGCGGATCTCTGCCGGACCGCGGAAAGGGTCAAACAGCGGTGCGAGGAGCACAAGCGCCTCTTGCACTGCCCGAGATTTCCATTGCAACGTAGACTTCGCGTGAACAGCCAAGAGCGACTTCTCTACTGCTTCTACATCCGGGTGTCGGGTCAGCTTGATCAGTAGCGGCGCTGGCAGAGATGCGAGCTTAACTGACCTCGGTCGACGTCTTCTTCGCCTGCGATATCGTCCAAGAACGAGCTGGCTTTGCCTAGGTAAAGCGCGACACGTCCCACAAGCATCTCCGCCTCGATGCCCTTGAGGCTATCGCCCCTCCCTGGACCCATACTCTCCAACACCTTCTCCAGAGCCTTAACAACTCTCTCCAGGGCGCCTTTCACCTTGTCCTGATATGCAGCCTGGAGGGAAGCTGGGAGCCCGCGCATGTCGGACCGTATGGATGCAGCGGATGACTCGAGAGCTAAGAGGATACGATCGAGCGTTGGAGTGCGAAGAGAGGTGCGCTTTTTGGCGCTGGTGAGGAAAGAGGTGAAGGCGGTGTTGTGGGAGGAGGCGGAGAAGCTCGCAGCGGGAGCGGAGGGGAAGCTGAGTTCCGAGAATAAGAAAGAATCGGGATTGAGGTCCGCTGCGAATCGGTCTGGTTTAGCTGAATGACTCGAACTCGCGAAGACGGGACAGCCAACAGGCAGCTCACCCTTGTTTTGGCTATCAGCACGCAGCTCCTCTCCACCATCCCTCGCGAGCGTCTCCACCTCTCTAACCACATCCTCCAGCCTCTCATCCCACACCTCCCTCGCCCTCTTCTCCCACTCCCCTTCCAATGCCTCCTTGATCAACCCCTCAAACTCTCCCTCACCCAACAGCTTCTCCATAGCACTCCTCACTTCCCAGATATCTGCTACGCTCTTCAGCCCCGCGAGCCAGCTCGGCACAGCTTCGCGCAGGAGCTCGATGGAGGCGGCTTGCCATGCTTTGAGCTTCTCGTTAAGTGCAGGAGGGGGTGAGCGGGTGATGAAGGGTGTGAAGCCCGTGATGGAGGTAGGCAAGTGCCGAAGGAGGATCTGCGATGATGGAAGCTCCTGCAGGATCTGCGGTGCCGACACGGGGGGACGGTTCGCTCCCGGCGAGGGCTTCGGGATCGGCAAGGATATAGACACGAGCCGGGAGGCTCTCCGCTGATGGCTTGTCTGCTTCACAGGGGTAGTGTGTGGCCCTGATGGCGCGCCTTCACCCTTCTGCACAAGACGCAGCATCTCTTCAATGAGGCTCTCGCCCTCGAGAGACGTCTGGCGGCGCTTCTCGAAGATGGCGCGCGCAGCAACGACAGTCTCGAGCAGGCACTGTACAGCGGCTGTGAGAACATGCGCGATGCTCTCACGTTCGTGCACAGCCTCGCGGGTGGCGTTGGCGGCCTGGATTCGCGAGTTGGAGCGCCTCCGGGAGGTTGAGGCGCTGGGAGAGGAGGAGGCTTTGGAGGTGTGTTCGGAGAGGTGGAGGATGTCACGAACCGCTTTGGAGCGTTGTGAAAGTAGGAGAGCGAGAGCGTCGACGAGAGGAAGGTTGTCGAGAAGAATGATGGAAACCAGAGTCTCGGAGGTAGACTTGGGGTCGACCTTGTCTCGGGAGCGGATGGCGTTGGACGCTCGCTGGACGATCTGGTTGCGGAATGGGAGGAGTGTTTCCCATTGCTTTTGCAGAAGGGGAAGATATGCCTGTAGACACGGTGTAAGCCGCAAGTGCTTGTGTCTGGCAGATCAGAACACTTACTCCATTGGCGTCGTCGGGCATACTTGAAAGACCCTCCTTCACCACTCGCGTGATCAACCACAAGAACGCCGAGTTGAGGTACGCGTGGTGTGCCAGGTAGGAGTACAGAGCTACACCATCTTATCAAATAATGTTTCTGGGCGATAGAAATCATTGACTCACCTTCTGGCGCATCCAGTAAAAGCTTCATGTGCGCCGCGACAGGTAGCATATGTACCACGTCTTCGCCCTCGCTCGCCTCAGACGCGTTCCCATCGCCGTCTGTAACGAGGTTGAAGTCACTGGGATCAATGCACGACCTTGAAATCTCTTTCAGCTCTTCTGAGAGACGCAAAGATGAAGAGTGGAGCGTGGTGATCTGCGTAGCAGATGTAAGGAGGTCTCGGTATCGAGTTCTGTAGCAGAAGTGTCAGCGATACTCCCCAACTGGCCGGTCAGCGTGACCCACCCAACCATAGCCCTCAACTCCGACTGCTTGTTGAGCGCATCACTCCTCATCTTTGCTTCCACCCTCTTGACCTCATTCACCGGCAGCCTCCTAAACACCTCGTCGGGCTCTACATCCGCCCAGTCCTCCTTCTCCACGCCGTTCGTGCCCGCGTGAGCGCGCTCTTTCCTTCTCCGTCGCCCGATTGTGCTCCCTGTGATCGTCCCAGTGGAAGTGCCGGCTACACTGGGGGTCCCACTCTTGGAGGAGAACCGGCGGTGGTAGTCCGGGATGGGAGGGACAGGAGGAGGGCGAATGTGGGGGATGGAGGGCGTGCGGTGCTTCGAGGACGTGGGGGAAGGGGGCATCTGAAATGAGGGGAGGGCGGGGTAGGCCGTCGGGCCTGGTGTTGATCTTCGCGACATTGTGAGATGTGCCGTTTCCCAATATTGAGCTGGGGGTTTTGGAGATGTTGAAGGTGAACAGTGAGGAGTGAATAGCTAATGAGCTGTTGATAGGTGACACGTCCTGGCAGTCAGCCCACGACGCGGGGAGCTGCGACGATAGAGGGCAAGGGACACCGTGGGAAAATGAGGTCACGCAAGCAGCAACAACTGAACTGGGCCATCTCTTGGCTTGTGGTGCATCTCAAGCATCTCCTTTGTAAAAAGGCCACTCAAGCGCACGACGACAATGGCTATAGTGGAAGATATAACAGAAGACAGTGGCGACAGCCAGCACGAGCCGCTGGCTGAGGTGCTAGCGAGCCTCGCAGAGCTTACATCGCAGTTGGTCCTCCCCGCGTCTCTTGTCCCCGAATTCATGCGGGCCACGGAAAGTAGGTAGTCCCTGTCGGAGTATGTTTCCAACCGGAGCTGACTCGAATACACAGGCTCCGATACAGCCTTCAATTATCGCCAAAAAGTCATTCGAGTCCTCGAAGCGGTCCACAGCAAAGTTAAAGACGTAGATGAAGGCTGGGGATGGGAGGAGGTCTCGGTGGAGGAACATGGGAGGTTGCTGGGCAACATCCCGAGGCTATATGGGCACGATGTTTGGACGTCAAAGGCAATCTGCCAGAAAGTTGATGGTAAGCTGCCTCCTGACGAGCGATGTAATGGACAGTAACTGATAGTCTCAACTCTCAGACCTTACCCCCCACCTCCCATCCACTCTACCTCTCGCCCTCCTCCCCACCCTCCGACCTTACTTTGCCCCTCATCCCTCTCTGTCTGCCGCCTCTCGGGCTCTCCCTCGGCCGTCAGGTGGACATGAAGCCACCCAAGACTTGCACGACACTCAGCCCTTCAAGTCAGCAGAAGGATGGGGCCTCGCCAATCTCCTCGCTTGGTGTGCTGGCCGTCTAGCGCCCGAGGAAATCGAGAAGCACATCGGTGTGGTGCTTCCGCCCACTCTTGTGCTGATGGATGACTGGGAACCGGCATGGAGAGAAAGAGGGGTGGAGGCTCTCAGCGTGTGGGTGGGGAAGCTCGATGCGGGGGTGCTTCGTCGGATGGGCCTCGATAAGCTCTTACTCGACTCGCTCATCCACACGCTGTCACTGCACGCCAACCCGCCACTCAAGGCGGTCCTTCCCACGACGCTGAAGTTGATTGAGCAGTGTGTGGAGAAGGGCGAGAAGAGGGCTCGGCGGTACGAGGACGTGATGGAGAAGGCCTTCGTGCAGGGGTGGGTGTACGCTCCGTCTGGACTAGAGGGGCGGGTGGTGCTGGTCCACATCTCAGAGGAGCTAGAGGTCATGTGCGAGGTACTTGGCTCTGGGATAGTCCGGTGGTTGAAAGTGAGCTACTTATCCACATCGTCTACGCCCATAACAGTGCCCCGACCTGACAGTTGGAAACAGACGATAATCCCGCACCTGCTCGATCCCCTTCAATACTCACCCACTCCTGCTGTCCTCCCGCACTTCACAGCCAACCTCTCAGCCCTCCTCTGCGTCATGCGGACTGTCAAACCAACCGGCAGGATTTCTAGATGGCGCGGGCAGATCCTCAATGTCCTTAGCCGGCTTTGGGTGCAGCTTAAAGAACGTCAGGGGCTAGATGATGATTCGCTGGCGAGTGGTGAGTACCGCGGTTCGGTTGGACCGCCTAGTTCCTCTACTGACAAACTGGTGATTTAGCACCTGCAAAGAGAGTCCAGTCTCTCGTGAAGAACATCTTTGATGAGCTTGCATCGCAGACACCGTCTGTGCGGGAAGAGGAATACCCTCGTATCCTCAAGCTTGCTCCCGCGCTCTTTTCAGACCTCATTCCCACCCCTCCTGCTGCCGCATAGACTTTCTTCTTCGACCGATCAATACCCCGCATTTTCGCTATACCCCACAGACCGCCGTCTCTGTTGTATACGGATACCAATGCAATGCATATACAGTCTCGTGAAATCGCCATGATGATCTCCCTCCGCACGCCCTCACCCCTCATCACTCCTCACTCTTTACTCCGCGACAGTGGCGGATATCTGCAGAACTTGTCTGACACCGATACCACAGTGTAGTCTCCGGGAAGGGACGACGAGATGGCGTAGTAGTCCTCTGAGATATCGGTGATTGTCTGCGATACATCGAAAAACGTGTCAGCTACCGCGGCAAACCCATTGGTAGACATGCAGCTCGGGGGCCGACGTACCTGTGTCTCGACAACCTTGGAGCGGGAGCCCACTTGCTCGCTGCGCGTGTACGTGAACGAGAACGGCGCAGTGCCGGTGAACTTCACAGTGAACACGGCGGGCTCATCACCTGCTATCAATGTCAGCTGCAACTCATGGGAGATACCGGTGTCTAGCCTGATGCTCACCTTCTCGGAGGTCGTCTTCGCCAGTGCTGATCCTAGCAGAAGGGAGCGCGTGAACAGTCCGGACCATGTCCGTAACTTTGCGCTTGCACTGTCAATGTTTTGAGTCAGCGACATGCATCTGGGGACAAGTCGTTACACTCACCTGGTCGCCGCGCAACGCAACGGATGTGACCTCAAACTTCCCCTTCTTCTCTGCAAACCTCGAGAAGCGCGATGCGGAGCTCGAGACCTTGTACTGCTTCCCCAGCCACTCGTACCTGCACTTCTCGTCAGCTCTTCTGCTAAACACGACCAGTCACGCAGAACGGAGCTCACTCAATAGTCCACGGTGCTTTGCCCTGCAAAAGGAAATCCAGACTATCCCCCACACAAAGATCTCTACGCTCATCCACACTGACAATCCTCGCACTCTCCACAACCTCCACCATCGTCCTCAGCTCATCTCGCTCTCCGATCTCCCACTCGCAGCCACCCGAATCCTTCACGCGCGTGACGGTGACCTCGTGTCGGCCTATGTCGGTCAACTGGTGCTCGGGGAGCGAGAGCGTCCATTCGGGCGAAGCCGACACTATGCGGTACTCAACCACAGCGGTGGACGCAGGCTTGCGTACCGCCAGAGTTGCTTCCCACGGCCCCGCGCCCTCAAATTTGAGCTTCGCGTCCGTCACAAGCGGCGAGTCGAGGCAGATCGGCCTCCCGCTGTGCTTGACAAAGCTAACGCTAGGGCGAGAGAACACGTCTTGCTCCAGGGTGATGGCAACGTCCGTCGACGGATAGTTGCCGTCCTTGATAGACAAGAGATCGTAGCGGTGATGCCCCGGTTCGGAAGCGAGGTGGAGGATCCCCGTCTCCTGCGCACTCTTCAGGGTGTGCTTGGACGTACGGCCGTCGGCGGTGTAGCGGTAGGAGAGCTCGTAGGGTGGTTGGCCAGTAAAGCGCACAGCTGCCTGGTCCTCCTGCCCGGCGCACAGACCAGCGTGCTTGAAAGTCTTGCCGGGGCGGGAGATTGGACCAAGCTCCTGGAGGTCGACGCTCGGGCGAGGTTTGTAGTCGATCTCGAAGGTGTAAGAGCTGGGAGAAATCTCGCCGGCACACTGCGCGTCTTTGACCTGATATACTTGTCAGTTATTGTATAGGTCATCCGTTGTAATCAAACTCACTTTTGTAAGACGGTAAATACCCTTCTCCCGGAGCGTCAATGGGCTGTTGGGGTCCTTCACAGTAATCGTCTTCTCTTTGCCGTCTAGCGTGTACGTCACATCCCAGGGCTATCGTCTCGTTCATCAGCTTTGCGCTTCTCGCCCCCTCTTTCTCTGATGGAGACTGGACTCACCGCCTCTCCCGTTAACCTCAACCCAACCTTCTCCACCTCCCCCTCAGTGATCACCACCTTCTCGCTCCTCGCAAGCCTCGCCGACGGCTTCGCCCTCTTGATGTCCACCTCCATCGTCCCCGCGGTCAACTTGCGCTGACAATTATTGCCGTCCTCAATCTCGAGGAGAGCGATGCTCATCCGGCCGGTCGCGCCCGTGTGGGCGGCGTACTCGGGAGGAACAGGGATGGAGATCTTGGAACGACCGAGGGGGACGGGGACCGTGGTGTTTTCGGAGTGGGTGGCCCAGGAGCGGAGGTATGTGAGCTTGAGGGGTTCTATGCCCTGTAGATTGAGATGAACGTCAGTCTGAAGAAGCCAGTTACACTAGGGCAAAAATATAGAAGACGTACTCGAGCATCAATCTCCATATCGATAACATCGCCCGAGCACGAGTGCAGCGTGCGCTTCCTAGGTCGGCCCGCGGGAATGACCATATCGGCGATCGCGAGAGGGTGCACCGTCATCGTCTCAGTCTTTTGACTGAGAGGCACGCTCTTGTATTTCTTGTCGCTGAGCTTGGTCCATGTCTAGTAACGCACCGAATTTATTATAAGCTGTCGATAATGCTCATCGATAACAACATGAAAAAGGCAGCTCACGTAGGTGTACACGCCCTCCTGCTCGGGACGAAGAACAACCGAACCGTGGTGCGACTGGAAGACTTGCGCATACGACACCGCTCGCGCGTTCTTGCGCTGCTCGATGTACTCGAGTCTGAATGGCGGGGTACCCTTGAACTCGAAGGAAGCCGTAGCGCCCACATCCTTCGCACTGTCACCTCTTGTCAGCTGAGCAACCCCAATCTATTCTGCATCCAGCTTACCATTCGTGCAGAGGCTTCACGTCAATCTGGACCTCAGGAAGGGGCACCATCTGAACCTCGCACTTTGCGGGCTCCATCACCCCATTGCTGCAATGCCCCTCGAGGTCCACAAGTGTGTACGTCCCCGGCTCGCTCACGACCAGCTGGCCCCGTTTGGTGTAACGCGGGATCTCGATCACCTTTTCCTCCACCTTGCCCTCCACCGATGTATGCCTGTAGCGAGCATGTAGCTGCTGCTCGGGCTCCCCATCGATAACGACATCGATGGGTATCGACACCTGCTGGTCCTTGAGCAGCTGCACAGGCGCCGGGCAGTTGAACTTGACCGACGCGTAAGGAATCACCTTGTACGCCTCCTGTGCGACAGTGCCCGAGGGGATGTACGAGTTGTGCAAGGCATCATGCACTGAGGTCAGGGTGTAGAGGAACGTGCCCGGCCGGTAATGGGAGACGGGTAACGCGACAGTGCTGGTCTTGGCCACACGGTCTCGACGAACAAGTGAAAGGTCGTCGTCCACCGGCGAACGCTCATCCTCGATCCCTTCAATGTAGTCCGTCTTCTCGACTAAGCCGTTCACCCGCAGCTCATACCCGACCCGAAGAGGTCCCACACCCCGCACTTGGAACTTGGCGACATCCTCTTCACCCACACAACGCAGCACCGCGGGGATCTGCTGCTTGGAACGCCATTCCAACCTCCTGGGGTCCTCGGGGCCGTCGATGAAATCTCCGCCGGAGGGGCACTCGATGATCACCGCCTCGCGGTGCGGGGTGATGTGGAACCGGTCCCCGCGCTTGTCCGTCACAGTCTGGAGCGTCACTACGCTTGGCTTGTCCACCTTGAGGAAGAGGACGTTCTGCGACGGCGCAAGGTTGCGCGGGACGAGGGCCTGCGAGTCGGCCGGCTTGACCGATGGGAGGTGAGAACCGTCCATTCCAACCTGGGCGACCTGGCCACCAGTTTTGAGGACCAACGCGGAGAGCGGGTCCGTCTCTGGCTCGAGAGGCTCCTCATCGTCGTCGCTAGCGGCGCGGATAGCCTTGTTGGAAGGCTTGTCGGGCGTGCGCTTGAGCTGGTGGACATTCTTTCGCACGGCTTTGCCATGGCCAGTGTCGAGTGAACGGACAAAGTACGAGACTTCGTAAGGGTCGGAGTTGTTGAACAGGACAGGGATCCAAATCGGGTCGGACCGATCGGGGGGAAGGCAGTAAGTGAGGGAGAGGGGGTTGAGAGTGGCCGTACTGGTGATACAGGTCAATTTTGAGTACGATATGAATGAAGTCTCATTTACGCACCTGTGGGGGAGAAGACGGATTTTGTGAACACCCTCCAGATGTGCGGGCTCGCTATACCGCCGCAGCGCGTAGAACCAATTCCAGTACCACTCTCCTCCAAGCGCCGCGGTACCTATGCGAGCGTCAGCTTTCGGACGATCGCTTCAAGCACATTCTACGCACCAACGATGTTGATGTACGACAACATGATACTTGGCTATCATGCCCATCAGCCCAGCCTGGTTCCATTCGTGACATCGAGACTCACCTCAACGAGGAACCAACACGCAAAGTTCACCCCTAAGCTCATCCCCGCCAGAATCGCCAGCTGCTTCCAGCTCGGCGAGAGCATCGGTATCCGCAGCATCCCTACTGCCCACAGTGCAAATACCTCCGCCGCCGTCCATGCCAGTACCGACCCGGGCCCCTGTACTCTCAGCGAGGACGTCCATGTCGGGTCGGGGTCGGCGACGAATAGTGGGACAAAGGTGTCCCAGAGCTTCGTGAGTTCTACCAGACCAAATATGGCCGATAGAAAGAGGCGCTGTTCTGAGGGAGTGAGTAAGGTGGTGGGGATGACGGGGGGTGGGGGGAGGGGGGCGGAGGTGGCTGGTGGTGCGACAGGGGCGGGTGTGGAGGAAGGAGAGGGGCGAATGGGGGTGCCGATCTTGACTGGGGTACGGAACGACATGGTGAAGTGAAGTCTTCACTATGAGCGATTCCCCAGGGTCTGCTTTGTCGGTCTTGAAGGTGTGGTGGTGGTGTTATAGCTGGCGCAGAACAAAGATGGCAACAATAAGGACATCGAGCACAACGAAGGCAAGAAGTTGCAGAAGCGCATCATAGACTTTGGGTGCATGTCCGGCGTGTCCAGACACGTGTCCGATTCAAATGGTTCCGCGAGGAAGTGCCGCCAAAGCCATCAGCATGCTATACGGCCCCTGGGATGCCATTTCTGACTATGCCTTGCATGTTGCCATCCTCTATGGCAGTGTGTATGGTCTACAAATCGTAGCTCTATGATCTATTTAAGTTCATGCTTAATGCTGAGATGTAAGGCGGTGGAGATGAGATCGTGGCCCCTTCCCCCCCAAGTCCCCCGCGGCTGCCCTTCTTGACCACGTGTCTCCCAATCGCCTCAAACAGGCAGGTATCGCCCATGCAATGTCCTTCTCAAACGGCCACCCTGCCCGTTCCCC
The DNA here is from genome assembly GCA_036427605.1 of Cryptococcus sp. DSM 104549. Classification (NCBI taxonomy): domain Eukaryota; kingdom Fungi; phylum Basidiomycota; class Tremellomycetes; order Tremellales; family Cryptococcaceae; genus Cryptococcus; species Cryptococcus jaspeensis. The sequence goes on along the minus strand of CP144044.1, from coordinate 2,550,309 downwards.
CCTGGCTGTCCCCAGGCCCTCCGGCTTTACCATCAAGATAAGGTTCGACTCGCTAGTGCAGCCGTCGCCGCAAATGTCGAGCTGCGAAGAGATGTAGATCAGCGTATAACCATCTCACAGAGTGGATAAGCTCACTTCTGACATGTACGGCCTGAGGGCATATACATCAGCCCCCTCCATAAGAGTGGATGGTGCGTATCCGGCGTTTTGCTAGGATGCAGCACGTTCATGTACGCTGGTACTGGCAAAGAAGTCAGCCTCGGACTTACTCGTACAAGTACATCAGCCGCGCGGCGTCGACTGAAAGTACTCACTGGCGTCTCACAAGCAGCCGTATCGTCCATGCCGTCTCTGTTATACGTGTGAATACAGCTGAAGATATGCCATCGTCAGCTAGGACATCATCCTTCAAAGTAAATAACAGTGATCAACTCACGTCAAGTAAGACAGCCCCGCGTCCATCACCACCGCCCCTTCACTCCACTACCAGTGGCTTGTCCCTCACCCCGCTCCTCCACAGTCTCATCAAATCCTCACTTTTCTCCAGCCTTTCCAGGATCCATCTCTCGCCCGATTCCGTACATTTAACATCGAATGCCCCTTCACCTCCGACCGGAAGGTCCCCATGGCGGTAGGCGGCGGCGGCAGCGCGTAGACGGGGTTGGGCAGGGCGAACACCGGCGATATGTAGGCCCGCCTCGACCACTCCGTCATTATTGATAAGACCCTCGGTAAGACGGGCCGCCTACGGGGCGAGCGGATAGAATCGCAGGTGAAGGGTGGGGAGGAGAATGGAGAAGAGTGAGGGAGAGGGATGATGAAGGGTCGGTTGACCCATTGTGTCCTCGCAGCGACGAGATGGGACTGGAGCCGCATGATGACCAATGGGTTCGCTCCCCAACGCTGCAAGTCCACGGCTATCCCATCGCCGCCCTTATTCTGGGTTGCCGATTCGTCCCCCAGCCACTCCCAGTGGGCGAGCAATTCCCGTTTGACTGGAGCAAGCAGGCCGATTTCCAAGTGATTTGAAAGTGCCACGAAAACCACGGTAACGGTTATCAGGCCTGCTAGGTACCTTGAACCGAGATTGTCGTTTGCATCGGGGACAATGCGTACAAATTGACGGCATTGATACCAGTATCGTGCTATGCGGTCGCGGACCGAGAGGCCGTTCGAGGGAAGAGGGGGGGCACCGGCCAGTTTGGCGGGTAATGGGAGGCGTGAACGCATTACAAAGCCCTTTGGGATGCGTTTGCGGATGAGTGGTGGTGGTGGTTTTCGGATTAGGGGTAGTCGTGGTTTGTGGATTAGTGGTGGTCGAGTCATTGCAGAGGATGAAGCTGGGGCTGGGAGACTACCAGGCGAGTATGTAGAGCGTGAGTAGATGATGAACAAGGTCAAGATGGACACGGTTCGTCGCGTTGGTTTTCGCCTTTATTGACGAGCCACTCACTTTCCCACGGACATCCCCGCCATCATCTTGCGCGCCAGCCGCCAGCGACGCCGACATCACGAACACGACACGACAACGACTTGGATATCCATAAGCAAATACCTTGTCGCTCTTGATATCGCTTAACGCCCGGAGATTCAGAATACGGGAAATCGTATCTGCCCAGCGACTCTAATATCCTCGTGATTTCGATAGCTCCGATCCACCGGGTCTGGCACACTCCGTCGCCATCATGCGCGTCCAAGGGTGGGACCCCGTCCTGTAAGTCAAGCCCTGTATGCTCTGCCTCTCATCATGTTCGAGCTAACCTTTCTATCATTATAGCATCATTTGTCAAGTGGGTGATTCTCTTCGCGTTCATCACACCCAAGCTAACCCTTCTCGCAGATCATCTCCCTCCAAACAATCCACTACCTCACCCTCTCCACCCTCCTGCCCCCCTTCCTCGGCACCCTCACCTCCCCCTCACTACTCACCTACTCCGGCGGCGCTAGCACCGTCTCGCACGTAATGGACTGGCGCGAGATGGCCGCACGGCCGACGGTGTCGAAAGCGAGTTTCCCGGGGGTGGAAGGTTGGAGGAAGTTGCGCGGGGCATGGGCGGGCGGGAAGGAGGTGGGGGCTGTGACGCGGGTGGGGGCAGGGGCGGAGGGGGAGGTGGTGGATGATGGGACGGGTTTGGGGATGGGGAATGGGTACGGGAAGGGGAAGGCGACGGAGGAAGAGGAGGCGTGGGATTATGGGGTGGATAAGAAGAGGGGGTGGGTGATTGGCGGGACGTGGCTCGTGGCGTTTGCAATCGAGTGAGCTGCCGACCATGCTTTTGTTCTACCTACTGGCCTTTCCAGCTGACATACCCGGTGTGCAGCATCATACCGCTTTACTATCTTATCCGCCGGCCAACCCATATCTTAGATTTCGCCCTCACACTCATCTTCAACCACTTCATCCTCACCACCTATTACGCCGCCTCCTTCCCTACCTCCTTCTTCTTCTGGATAGTACAAGCGCTGGGCGCGGTACTCATGATCGTCTCCGCAGAATGGGTGCGTGCTCATGTACAAGCTCAGCGTAGAATGGCCGTGGGGCTGAGCTGATAATGACGGGACGCCACAGTTATGTGTCCAACGGGAAATGCGGTCCGAGCTCGAGATAGGCTGGACGCCTAATGTGGAGCAAGGGAAGCCTCTGCTGGAGGATCAACCAAGTGTGCCCGAGGCAGGGCCGAGTGGGACTCGGGGTGAAGAGATAGAGCTGCAAGAGAGAAGATAGATTTGGATGTGATGTGTACTCTGGTTTGCTTTGGTGAGGCTCCAGGCGGGGCTCAGGCAAGCATTTGTCGGTGCATTCTGGTACAGTACGGAACTAATGGTATGCAGGTTTACTGATACGCCCCGAGCTCCTCCAACTTCTTGACCGTCGCCTCGGCCGTCTCTTGCAGCGTATGATCTACTCGGCCCTCACCCCATCAGCTCCCTCACCCACTCGCACACTCCACAGAAATACTCACACTGAACCCCAAGCTCTTGCACGCTCTTTCCCGTGTCATACCCATACCCCTTCTGACTCTCTGCCCCCAGCCTTCCGGGCTCGCCCTTCGGGATCCACTTGGCTAGGTCGGGGCGGGCAGCACGAGCAGCGTCGAGGAGGCGCTGGATGCCGAACGGGCCGGAGGCCAAGAGGTATCGGCCCGAGGCGGAAGTGGAGAGGGCGAGATACACTGCTTGGGCTACGTCGCGAACCTGAGAAGTCTCTCGTCAGCCTTGGGTGACACGGTAGAGGCTCATGAGCAAGACATAGAGCAGACGTACGTCGACGAAGAACGAGTTGTAGTCCGGAGGCGCAGGCGCGTCCTCTCCGCCGCAGAGCGCTTGCACCATCATCTCTGTCGATGGGTCAGTCGACGCCTTCAGCTCCGCCAGGGAGGCGATGTGCTCGGTAGGGCCGATGATGCCTGTTCATTGTCTCGTGTCAGCCATGTGAACATGCTATCTGGCCGCGTAACGAGAAGACAGGTGAGGATGTGGTATGAACTTACGCTCGGCGGGGAAAGTGGCGAGCGACCAGGTGGCGTTGGTACGCTGCTTAACCTCGCGCGCAGCGAGCTCGCCGTACTTCTTGGAGATGCAGTACCAGTGGCCTCCGTGGAAGCCATTTGCTCTGTGGTGCCGGACATACACGTCAGTTCAAGTTAGTGGGGCACGTGGAGTATGTTGGCAAAGAACAGTCCGGGGAAACGTACGGGTCCACAGCGTCTTGCTCTGTCCAGGTGATGAAATCCTTATCGGTATAAACCTTGCCATCATGGGCAGAGATCGGCTGCAAGATGTTGTATACACAGCTGCTGGACGAGACCACCCCGACAGATTTGATGGCTAGCACGTAATGTCTGTCAGTTGAAACTCCCTCTATAAGCAGTTGGTCCGGAGACTCTTAACTCACAGGAGACTCGCGCGGCTGCTTCGAGCAGCTTTGTGACGCCCTCCACGTTGGGTCTGCGGAAAAAGTCATAGTTGGGAGCTGTGAAGCTAAAAGGCGAGGCGCTGTGACAAACCTATTTACGCACCATAGACCATCAGCCTCCTTGCGCGAGCTCTCTATCAGCCCGGCCACACTCACCGCAGTCACAGCACGCAGCTCTTCCTCCCAAGTACAATCCACCATATCCGGCACCACCCTCACGTCCAACTTCCCCGCCTCACCATATAACTTGAGAGACGACAGAGCGAGGACGTCGGAGCGCTTGGCGGCCGAGCGGACGGTACCGCGGACGGACCAGCCTTTGGTGAGGAAGGCGAGGGCGATGTGGACGCCTAGGAAGCCGTTGAGACCGGTTATGAGTACGAGAGGCATTGTGCGTGGTTTGTTGTGGTTTGTTCTGGTACACTATGGTGGTTTCGTGAGTGGTGAGAGGATAGAATCTGGCAGATGTGAGGGCAGTCTTTATATAGGGCAGAGGGGCCCGCTTGGCGAGGTGCAGGATGGACCTGCGGCCTTCGTTGCTCAGTAAGCTCGGTCTATCACCGTCGGCCGCGATGGGTGCGACCATTTGATGTACATTGCTTGCGTCGGAAGAGGAGGCAGATGGGGGTCTGGTATCCGGCGCAAGCATCCGGCGTAAGACGATGCCTGACAGTGAAGAATCGAACACAGAAAGAGATGGCCGGTGGGCACGACGGTTCATGGATGCTGGACGCGTCTGTTCCGACGGGATGTCCGGCGCCCGCCTAACTTAACTATAGCGATGCACGCCTAATATTTCACCTCCACTTCTTTCCTCTTTCCTGAAGCGCTGTTTCAAGTCTTTCGAGCGTCTTATTGTTCTCGAAACACCACCCTGCATAGCCCACTCTGCCATTCCATCCACTTTCCCCTTCACCATGCACTGCTCCCCCGTATCCTCTGCTTACGCGCTCCCTTCCCTCTTCCCTACCAAGCCCCTCCCGCTGCCTGCGCACCAGCCTCCTTCGGCACGCCTGCACACTCTCAACCCAACCAAGGCACCAAGCGCCCCGGCTATACCACACATTTCACTTCGGTGACGGTCCAGCAGCCTACGAGTGACACCGCACTATCGGGTGACCACTACTGCTTGTCCCCGGCTCCATCCCGCAGCGCCCTGCTTGGCCCCTCCACCTACCCCTCACCCGCTCCGAGGCTTATTGTACATGACACGCCAGACCCCATCCACCCTCCCCCCCTGCACCGCCGGGCCGTCCCGCCAGCCTGAGGGTGCTTCAGGACGCCGCCGCCTCGTGGCGCTCGAGGAGGCCGAAGCGGCGCCGCCATGGGTGCGAGCGCCGAGTAGCGGCGGGCAAGAGGGTCTGCGGTGTGAAGAAGAGAGCGAAGCCGGGTCTGGGATTGGGGATGAGTCGAATGACACAGGCACTGCGACGCGTGTACCTGGGGCTGCAAACACGGCTGGGCCCAGTGGACATGCGCCGTTCCACAGCGGCGCCGACGGGGCACGGACTCGAAGCGAGAGCCATGCAGGGCGGGGGGCGGATGCAGGATATGGAAGGAAGACAGATTGGGAAAGAGGAGGACGCCTCCGCCAAGAAGGGAGATCGCCATTATTGTTGAAGATCCCATGGCGGACGGCCTCCTACATCAAGACTGCCATCCTACAATTCATCCCCAACAACTCTCCATCTTACAATTATCTATATACCCCCCTACCACTGCATAATCTCCAGATACCACCCACACCGCCTATAGCTTCTGGCACACCCATCACAGCCTCTCACCCTCGTCACTCGTTCATCCCCCACCCTCGTGCCCTCATGCTCCCCCTCCTCCTCGTCACCCTCTCCCTCCTTGTCCTCTCTCCATTCCACACCTCCGCTCGGGCTGTTGCTTCACGCGCATCCACTTGTTCGTACTCTCTCTTTGGTATCACTGCATCTGGCAAGAAGACCGACGACGGCGCTTGTCGCTGGACACTTCGGTACGGGCGTGCGGCGCGTTGGGAGCCGAGTGCGATTGCCTGGGACGCTAGGTAAGTGCCACCTTCCCATCTCCTTCATGATAAGCTGACACTCACTCCTCCACTAGCAACCAGACCTTCGCCAACCTCCCTCCATCATGCCCCCAAAGCGCGGGCGGCTACACCGCCGGCAGCAGCCAGAGTGAAGACTGCTTGTTCGCGACCGTCTACATGCCCCAGGGCAGTGCGCCCCAGGGTGGATGGCCCGTGTTTGTCTGGTGAGCCTTTTGTTTTCTCCTTCCTCCGGGTCTTTTGTCCCCGCCATCGTTATTCCTGGAGGCATGTGCTGTGCTGACACGAGATGACTTGTGCAGGCTGCACGGCGGATCATTCATTGAGGGATCAGCGTCGGCCCCAGGACTGGACGGGTCGAAGCTCGCTGTGCGAGGGGAGATGATCGTCGTTGTCTTGCAGTACCGGTACGTCATCTATCACCATCCAGCCCGTGCACATCACCATGCTCATCACACTTGTACCCCTCTTAATAGCCTCGGTGTGCTTGGGTTCCTCCCACCCACCCTCTCCTCGTCTTCCACCGACCCCAACCTTGGGCTCAATGATGTTGTCCTGGGGTTGAAGATCATCAACCAGGGGGTCGAGTACGTCGGTGGAAACCGAGGCAAGATCACCGTCGGCGGTCAGAGCTCTGGGGCAGGGCTTGTTCGAGGTGAGTCTCAGCTGTGGGTATCCGGATTGCTCTTAGCTGACCGGTCGCTTGCCGTGTGGTAGCGCTTTGGGGTACGCCTGCTGCTTCTGGCTTGTTCCGAGCTGCCATTCTCCAGTCCGACCCTATGGTTCGTCCTTCTCCCATCCCCCGCGCATATCATCTCAAATGACTCACGCACCGTCTGCAGAGCTATGGCTTCGCCTCATCCGCCATAACCGCCCAGATCCAAAAGGCCTTCTACTCCCAGTCACCCATGTCGGCGTGTAAGACTCTGGACTGCCTGAAGAAGATTTCGACGTCGGCGCTGGTAGCAGCGCAGGATACGTTGGTGCAGACCGTCATTTACACTGTACCGGGCGTGCCCTTCACTGAGCGTGAGTTTTCGTGTCTAATAGCCCGAGGTATGCACAGCAACTGACATATGGCCATGGTATCGTAGCTCTCCGCCCTACATTCAACACCACCACCCTCCCGCACGACCCCACCACCTCCCTCTTCAACGACCCTTCTCTTCTCACCTTCCCGCCCGCCTTGCTTCCCCTTCTCATCTCTACCGTGAAGAACGAAGGCGGCAGCGCCGTCCAGTCAATCTTCCCTTCCAACGTCCCCCTCGATAACGACACATACTACGCCACCGCCGCAGCCCTCATCGGCGCCGACCGCGCTGCTGCGCTCGTCTCGTCGAAAGCTTATGCGCTCTCTACTGCCGCAACGGGCAACTCGTCAGACAAGGCAGTGCAGTACGGTGCAAGCGGGGATGCGTTTAGAGAGACATTCGAGAAGGCGGTGACGGATGGGACATGGCGGTGCCCGAATCGGGATGCGGCGGGGAGGTGGCATGCGGTTGGGGGCAAGGTTTGGGTTGCGGAGTGGAGGCAGGGGGTGAGTTATGTAGATAATGAGGCAATGGGAGGTTATTGTAAGAAGGACGGGGTCGTCTGTCATGAGGTGAGTGCTTTGTTTTGAAATTTCAAGGAAGAGCTTAAGAACGCTGACGACTCGGGCAGGATGATCTCTACCCGACGTTTAGTACTGCACCAAGCCCATCAAGCAACGTCTCTGTCTTCGTGAGCTGGCCGCTGCATGTCGGCGATTTGGACTCTACGCAATCAACGACTGACCACCCAGCCCCGGACAGGAAGACGAGATCCTCGCCCGCTGGGCCTCCTTCATCACCACCCTCGACCCCAACCCGCCTACCTCCAAACGCGCTTGCCCCACCACCGCCACAACCACCTCCTCACCCACCACGACCTCGACCAAAAGCACACACACGCTTGCTCCCGCGGCACCGTTCGCGTGGTGGAAGTGGAAGCGCGCGGCGGTGGCGGCGGGCACGACGGTGAAGCAGTGGAGCGAGTACACTTCTCAAGGGGACGTGTATGCGCTTGGGGGTGATGGGGAGGTGGAAACTTGCCCGGATGGGTATTGGGGGAAGGTATCGCCGTATGATTTCACGTTGTACGGGTAGTCAACCCGGAGGGAGTTGATGACGATACGAAGTATGGACAGTGGGTATCATAACGAGCTGTGGATGCATATCGTGCAGACGATCTACCTCGTTGCTGGAACATCAAGAGCATCATGCTCTCTTCTTACTCAAGCTGATGACTGCCGCCTGACTTCCACCTGCTACTGATCCTCCATCCCGGCCCCGATCCATATTGTACCACCTCCAAGCAGCAGGTTCCGCCGTGTACGGGACGGGACCTATGATGGCACTCATCGTATAGTGCTCTGTGTCTCGCGTGAGGGCTGACTCATCAATAGAACTAGTGGTGGGTGCTCTGTTGGGGTCTGATGAATGGGCGACGGCTTGAGAGATATTCTGTAGTACTTTACTCAAAACAGTGTTGACGTCTTCCAGCTCATCCTCCACTCCTTCGGGAAGACGAGTTCTTCCTGCTAAAGATGAACCGCCCCGCGTTCTCTGCCAAGCAACGTAGTCTTGAAACCTGGCATCAGTGAACAGGCCCACCTGGAACTGTGTTTCGTCAGGATCGAACCCGGATGAGATGGTTCGGGAAGGCCGGAAGGTGTCGATTAGGGAGTAGGACGTGAATGGTGTGTTTGCCGGGGGCTTCAGGGTGGCGAGGTAGTTCGATATTGTTTGGACCGTGGACGGTGTAGTGGCCGAGGTAGGGGCTGTGCTGGACCTGGTGGGGGGAGCATGTGTCCCGTTAGTAAGTGATACAGCTGGCATGGTGGTAGCAGCGGAATTGAAAGCAAGTGAGTTCAGAGTGGTGATGATGATGAAAAAATTGCCCTGCGTGTGTGTCGTTTTATGCGTGACTCAAACGTCTCTCATCTTGTCGCGACGGGATAATCTCAAGTTCCGTCCGCAACCTCTTACTTTACCACCAGAGCAATCAATTGAGGAGAGAAGAGGAAGGCATTAAGTAAAGGAGTGCCCTCTTTCCAGAAGTTAAACCATTATCGAAACGTCTTTCTAAGCTAAGCTCTCCATTTTACACACGAAACCCCAGAACGAGTTGAGTCAGCTGTGCTTCGCCATGGCGACTTCTCATAAGACGAGTATTGGCACCTTATGCCTCTCATGACTTGTGCTATGGCTCGCGTCCGAAAGGGAGTGGTGCGATATAGACCATCGAAAAAGAGTCTCAGTAATACTTCCCTGTCGCGATGGCGCAGTCGTTATAACTTTCAAACTGTTAAGACACTGTTACCTAAGCGTTCAGTCGTTCAAAGCCCGAGGCATAACAAATGATTAAATACAGTTTCTAAACCCGATGCATTTGTTCCGTTCCCCATGTTCTTGTCATGCCTCGGGGGCCCAATCTTCCTGATTGGGAAACGACCGGGGAAGGGGGAGAGTTTCCAAAGCTTCTCTACCCCGGGCCAAGAGCCCGAACATTTTTGCTTCGGGGTCATCTGTATTACAGTTTATGGATAGAGCAGGTTGTCATGCAGGCCCCGTAATCACCACAGCACACGCATTATCTAGGCATACGGCAGTCGTGTAAAACCGCTTACGATGGTGGTCGAAGGAAGAAGGAAGCGACGAGTTCTGATAATGACCCTTTCTTCACCGCGCCCCAGTATGGTCGATGTTGGCTCTCAACGCTTCTGCATTTCAAAGTGCCGGGTCTGGACCGAGCCACAATTGGTCCCTTGCTTTAAATAGTGGAACCGCGTCTATCATAGCAATGCGGGATGTGAAGTCTGGGTGGAGTGAGAGAAGGAAGGCGGTGCGGGGCCTGGAACCTTGGCCCGCGGGAAGGCGCCGGATCGACGCTGCACACACATCGTGCGCTGATGATCACAAAGTCTATCCAGACGCCAGGTGATATGTATGACATGCAGTGCAGACACTAATCTAGAATCACGACACTCCCGCGCTGCATAGTGAGCATTTGGGCAGATAGCCGGGCGCGATAGGAGATACAGTTTGCACAGCATCGGCTATCATCGCTCCAGTTTGGTGGTGCGTGCCGGAAGGAGGACCCACGGCGTATGTGTCCACATCACACGATCCTTCCGACGTGGGACACCCCCCGCACTTGCTACCGCCAGCACTGAAGGTGCATAGTATCCATCATCACGATCCTGCTCTTGAATCCTCATCACGTCTAACGGATACTGCACTCAAAGACTGTATCATCTTCTTTACATATCGCTTCCATCTACTCGAGCAGCATGGTCATGTCGTCCACATTCTCTTCACTAGGAACAGAGGATCTGTCCCCTTACCACGATCTCTCCAGTCTCGAAGCTCCATCATCTGATACCCACCATACCTCGGGCAGCAGGAGCACCAGTGTACCATCCATCTCCACCAGCCTCGCCGACCTGACCACCCGCGTCGACCTCTTACAATCCACCCTCGAAGCCCGCTCCGATAAGCTCCAGACCTCCATCGACGGGGGGTTCAACAAGCTCCAGTATACTCTCAATCGGATTGATAGGACAGTCGGAAAGGTGGACGAGAAGACTGATAGGATCCAGCATGGGGTTTGGAGGACGGAGTTGGGCGTGGGGAGGGTGGAAAGTAGTGTGGGGAGGGTGGAAGGTGGCGTCGGTAAGGTAAAAAGTGGCATCGGGACATTGGAGGGTACTGTGGGTAGGGTGGAGGGTGGCGTCGCGAGAGCGGAGATCGGTGTGTGGAGGGCCGAGACATCTATCGGCAGGGTAGAGACAGCCGTGGATACAGTAAAGGCGACAACCGATAGAGTGGAAGCGGGTGTAAAGGCGGGTGTTGGGTCATTGGGCGCCAAGGTCGATACGTGCCAGGCGATGCTTGGGTACGAGCAGACGATGGTTGAACAGACCTGGAGGCGGGTCACCCGGATGGACGGAGAGGTTGGGGAGATGATGGGGACGTACCGAGCTGCCAATGAAAATACAGGCGCAGGTGGGGTGAGAAGGAGTGGAGAGGATGAGTTTATGGTGGGTGGTGGGTACCTATCGAAACAGGCTCACCGCAATGCTGACAATCATATGTACAGACGTGCAGATCCGAAACTCCACCACAGGCGACTCGGGACCCCCCGTCGGACGAGGCTATGGCGTACTACGTGGCCGCAAAAGCCCCCCTCGACGCTACGTGCCGCCAGTCGGCTCAGCCTACCAGTGGGCCCACCAACCAGCACTCGTTCCCCCATTACAAGGCGCCGCATGTCAGTCGGAGTGAGGTCGCTGACAGTATTGACCGTGCGATGGTGAGCCTCGCATGTCAGACGGGTTTCGAAGAGCACCGAGGCGTGGCTGACGCGAAGTCGATGGTGTCAAAGCGGTTGAAGCGCTGCTGCTCAAAGCTGGGCATTCTCGTTCCGCCGATGCCCGTGGATGGTAACGGTCTTCCACACGCCAGCAAACTCAGTGTGAGCGCAGTCAGTACCTTCCACGTCGCGGCCCGTGAGCTAACAAGACGGGGAACACTCCCACTTCAGAGCCTCACCAGCCTCGAGGCCATCGCGACCGTCTTCTCCCGCTCCGAGGTCGACGCCATGCTCGAGTTCTATGGGTATCCGGAAGGCGCCGCGGCTGGGGTGCAGACGGAAAAGGCGCATTTGCTGCTGTTCATGATGCTGGGTGGGTCGTTGAAGAAGGAGCAGATTGAGGCATATAAGCAGATGTATGAGGCTGGGAGGAGGGTGAGGATGTGAGAAGTAGTGGTGTGCTTGTAAGTATGGCGAACGATGAAGGTATGCATGTATGAGGCCAGTTTCCACATCAGCTCGTTGATCGTCTTAGCTTCATTCACCCACGTCCTGAACGAAGGAAGCTCTTGCTTTCCACGGCAACCAATGAGCACCAATGCAGCGCCGAGAGAAGATGCGCTCATCACAGAGTAGTATGTAGGCCGTTCACCGCGTTAGGCTCATGCATCCGTCACAGAGCATACGACGGCCAGTGAGTAGTGACTGACCACCACTGGGTGGAAGATGAGGGGGTCATTCAGGCGCTCTGGCGAGCGAAGAACGCGCCAGGGGTGCTAGACTGCTGAAGGCGCTGTGCGGTAACCGGCAGTCAACTCTCCGGTATCGATATGGGGCGCATGATAAGCGGAGTCGGCAGCGGGGCGACGACAGTCATGACGGACCATCAGCGAGAATCGCGGGGAATTGTGAATAAGAGATGTGGGGTCTGGGGTGAAGACTGTTGAGGGTTGCGTAAGAATGGCGTGGGAGGCTGGCGGCGGGCTAGAGATGCGTCGAATCCTCTTGACATGTGCGTCACCATCGTCATGTGGCGTCTGGGTGCGCATTCTCCACGGTGCGATACGCATGAAGAGCTGCGTCGTCGTCGCCGCTGAACCTGTCGGCGTCGTTGGTGTGCGGGGTGCCACTGTCTGCGGGCTTTCGGTGGTTGGTGTTTGCGCGTGCCTAACTGACCTCGGTGTGGGGTGGCTCAGGGACTGCGCGCTAAAAGGCCGTGGCCGAGTGTCCGTGTGTTGTTTGCGGATCTCGGTCACGCTGCTGACAAACACGCGGCCCTTAGCCGATTGCCTCTTTGGGGATATTGGTTATGCCGCCGTTTGTAATGCGGGCTAAATGGATTACAAACTATTTGTAATACGGATCTGGGGTCGCGGTTTTATTGTGGCTGCCCGCGGCGCCGACGCATGCACGGTGCGCCCCTCTCACCCAGCCAGCCACCACCACCGACGGCCACCGGAGCGTCCGTCTATCATTCTCATGCATCTCTCTCTTGTCTCTGTTTGCATCTTTTCTTCCTCACCTCACCTCTCGCCCTCAACACCCCCCTCGACAAACAGCTCCCCACCACACGGAAGCCGCTCTCGTCGCGTGGACACCCCCCCGCCTCTCGCACCTCCCCCCTCCGTCGCGTGCACGAAGGATTTCCTGCCCGTTCCCATCGCCCAAGCCACCACCTGTATCCGTACTCGCATCGTCCCTAGTCATAGTCTCCTTCCCTTCCTCATCTATCCGGGCTTCCGCATCGCATAACCCACAGCCTTCTTTCCGACAATGGGCCGATCTACCAGACGATCATCCACCAAGGCATCACCTTCCGGCGGGTCCACTCCGCCTTCCTCTCTCTCTTCATCACCCCCCTCTCGCCCCCTCTTCCCCTCCATCTCACTCCGCTCTTCCTCACCTTCATCTGCCCACTCCACCTCCGCCAACGACATCACCGCACGCTCTTCCCTCCTAAACGTCCTCACTCGCCCCCGTCACCCTCCGCACGGCGCGTCTACCACCGCGTCCTCTGAAGGCTTTTCCCCAGACGAAGACGCGCTCTTCTCGGACCAGTCCACCATCAGCTCTTACGCTTCCAGCGTCTACTCCGGCATGAGCAGCAGGGAGATGAGCAGCGAGGACATTGCAAAGGCGTACGAGCACTACTTGGAGAAGCCGTTCGTGCAGACAAAGAGCTCAATCAGGCATGCCGAGTTTGGGCACTGCAACAACCCCAACTGGAGGTGGACCAGCCAGGTGCGTCCGCCCCATCCTATGACTATAGTGCCCAGCTGATACCGTGAACCACAGTGGAACCCCAACGAGGAGATCCATGCAGCAGACGAGAGGCCGTCGTACACGGTGCTGCTTAGCACGTATCTAAGGTGGGTGTTTTTTTCGCCGCCTCCTTTTATGCTCCGGCACAACAACGCGGGGCACGGATACCAGAGCACGCGCGCTAACACATGGCCTGACTCGACAGCTACATCCTGCTCATCATCATCGGGCACGTCCGCGACTTTTTCGGAAAGAAGTTTACGCCTGCCGCGTACTCGCACCTCATGCCTCAGAACGTGAGTTGTACAACGTAGGGAAGCGGGACCACAGCTGACACCGATAGCAGGGCTACGCCGCGCTCAACTCGGACTTTGACTCGTTCTACACCCGTCGTCTGAAGGAGCGTCTCGACGACTGCTTTGCCCGCCCCGTCACCGGCGTCCCCGGCCGCACCATCGTCTGCTACGACCGCTACTCCAACGACCAGAACAAGACATTCATCCGCACCGGCTCCACCACCCGCGCGCTCAACGTCTCGTCCTACAACTACCTCGGTTTCGCTTCCTCCACCGGCGGGTGTGCTGACGCCGTCGAGATGGCGATCCGCAAGTACGGTGTCTCGTCCGCGGGCCCCCGCCACGACGCGTCGACCCTCGACTTGCACTTGCAGTGCGAGAAGCTCGTCGCGCGCTTCGTCGGCGCGGAAGCCGCCATGGTCGTCTCGATGGGCTACGCTACCAACAGCACCACCATCCCCGCGCTTGTGGGCAAGGGCTGCCTAGTGATCTCGGACGAGTTCAACCACGCGTCTATCCGCGCAGGCGTGAGGATGAGCGGGGCGAGCATGAGGTGGTTCAAGCACAATGACATGAACGCGCTCGAGGAGCTGCTCCGCGAGGTTATCTCGCAGGGCCAGCCGAGGACCCACAGGCCGTGGAAGAAGATTCTGGTTATCGTCGAGGGGCTGTTCTCCATGGAGGGGAGCTTGGTGCCTCTGCCCAGGCTGATCGAGCTCAAGAAGCGCTACAAGGTGGGTCATTCAATCGTCTACCGTTACGCTCACATAGTAGACGCGCGCTGACGCCCGCCCCAGTTCTACCTCTACGTTGACGAGGCCCACTCCATCGGTGCCATGGGCCCCAACGGCCGAGGCGTCTGCGACTACTTTGGCGTCGACCCTCGCGAGGTCGACATCCTCATGGGCACCGTCACCAAGTCCTTCGGCGCCGCTGGCGGCTACGTCGCAGGCAGCCACGCCCTCATCGAGCGCCTCCGCGTCCGCTCCCACGCTACCTGCTACGCCGAGTCCGTCTCCCCTGCTATCCTCACCCAGATCATCGCTTCCATGGGGTCCATCATGGGTATCGCCCCGCCCCTCGCTGCGCCCGTCGGCGCGGACGACGACAAGTCCGACACCATGTCGATCGCTTCCCGCCCGGCCGTGTACGGTCCCGCGCCGAGCTCCATCTTGCCGAGCTGGTTGACCTTGCCGCCCAACTTGCTGAACGGGACAGAGGGGCGCGAGCGTTTGAGGCGGATTGCGTTTAACGCGAGGTACCTCTCGAGCGGGCTGAGGAAGCTTGGGTTTATCGTGTATGGGAACAGGGACTCGCCCATCATTCCGCTGTTGATCTTCCAGCCGGGCAAGATGGGGTTGTTCTCGAGGATGATGATTGAGAGGTTTGGCGCGGACAAGACGCCGATCGTCGTTGTCGTTGTCGCTTACCCGTGAGTTGTGCATCTGAGTCATATTCAAACTCCATGTACTAACCACTTTTTGAAAACAGTGCCACCCCCCTGATCACCTCGCGCGTGCGCTTCTGCCTCTCGGCCTCGCACACCAAGAACGACATCGACATGATCCTCCGCGCGTGCGACGAGATTGGCGACGTCCTCGACATGAGGTACGGCAAGCAGACCATGACGGTCGAGGAGGTGATCGCGTCCGCCGAGGAGCTGGTCGCTGCGACGTCGGCGTAAGCTGGCGTTGCGCGTGGAGAGGGGGGAGAGGGGGAGGAGAGGGGAAGCGGAGGGGGAGGGGGAGTGCATCACGGCAGCTCTGACTCATTGAGCATATTGCCACGCCGATAATACCGGCCAATTTATTCGTCTTTTGTCTTCTATCCATCTTTCCTCTCTTCTTCTTCATTCCTCTTCATCTCCTCTTGTCTCCCTCCCTATCAGTTTAATCCCCTTTTGCCTTCACAGAATCCAGTAGCAGCCCCGGGTCCGCCCAAGCTCGCTCACTCTATTCTCGGCACCTTCAGTTCGTCCCTCTACTTTTTGTCTTACTTGCCTCATTTTCTCCCCCCTCTCGCGCCGAGTGAGCCTGCTCGGACAGGCCTCGCGCAGGGGGCTGTGTATAGGTATACGGTGGTCACAGGAAATATTTCAATTATTGGGCTGGGGCTGGGGCCGGGGGGCTAGGACTTGTTCATGGGTTTATTCTATGGGCTATATGCGCAACATATAGGTGTGGGGAGGGGGTTATGAATGTCTGGCCAAATGATTTGGTTCGGTGTTGGGCAGGATGTTCTTCAGCGTGAAATCGACGGCAAACAGCAAGTCCGAGCGCCATGTTGAAGGGGTAGTAGACCTGCGATTGCTAGCGTCTATTCATAAGATTCATTCCTTTTCTCAA
Organism: Cryptococcus sp. DSM 104549; assembly: GCA_036427605.1. Classification (NCBI taxonomy): domain Eukaryota; kingdom Fungi; phylum Basidiomycota; class Tremellomycetes; order Tremellales; family Cryptococcaceae; genus Cryptococcus; species Cryptococcus jaspeensis. Next base: position 2,534,121 of record CP144044.1, on the reverse strand, counting down.
AACCATGCAGCTATGACCGTGCGATAAGTATGCAAATATCTACTCGCCCGCTGGCTCTTATTTTGCTCTCCTCTTCCTCCCGTACTCCCCCCCCCTTCTTCCTCTATGCACACTCCAATTTACCCCCCGTCTTAAGCCCAAAGCTCGGTGTGCGAGATGACGGGCGAGACCTTGCGCGAGATAGGCGCGTGGATGGACCCGTGAGAGGGGATGCCCTCGACCTGAAAGTTGATCGTGTCAGCTTTTGTGCTGGGTGTAAATAGCCTAGCCAAGAAAGCCTTACGCGGTGGAAGCCGTTGAGGTTCTTGTGGCAAGTGATCTGGAACACGGAAGCAGAGCCTTGTCTGAAGTGGGGTTGATGGCGTCAGCATACTGACCAAGAGAGACACGAGATGGTTGCAGATCAGACTAACCGGGAAGCACTGCAGGAGGGTATATCATCAGCTGAGCGCTCTCTCCACATACCCAACCAACACGATATCCTGACTCACATGACAGAGTACGCCAAGAAGTACGACCAGATCCTAAACCACCTCTCCCCGTACTTGGTGAGCACCTTCTCCTCGTTGCTGAGCCAGTTGAGGTACCACCTGTGCAAGGTGGCAGAGTAGTGCACGCCGAGAACGTCGACCGACTTGATCTCAAAGTTGGCAGACTCGAGCTTGGAAATGACCCAGCCGAGGGGGAGGGAGGCGTCCGCGCCGGGGAAGACGTACTTGTTCATGCTGCGAAGAAGGGGGTTGTTTGTCAGGTATCCTCAGGGCGCATGGGAGGCAAAAAAAGAGATAACTCACAAGAGACCCCAGTTGAGGTCCTCGAATTGCCAGTTGGTCCTGATGCCCGCAACCTGGAAGACCATGATACCGTCGTCCGCGAGGAGGTCATACACCTCGCTGAGGAACTTGCCGTATCGCTTGATACCAACGTGCTCGGCCATCTCGAGACAAGAGATCTTGTTGAAGTAGCCCTTGGAGTGAGGGATGTCGCGGTAGTCCATGCAGAGGATGCGGCCCTTGTCCTCGGTAACGCCGTTCTGGCGGAGACGCTCGTTACCGAAGGCGGCCTGGGTCTTGGCGAGGGTGACTAAGGGGTGACGTGAGATTTTGGATTCGCCACGAGTCTCTATCAGAAGCCAGCACTCACCACCGGTAACGTCGGCACCGTAGTTCTTGCCCGCAAACGCCGCGAGAGTTCCCCACCCACAACCGATGTCCAGCATCTTGTCGCCCTCCTTGAGCGCGAGCTTCTCGCACACCATAGTGAGCTTGTTGTCCTGCAGCTCCTCGAGGGTCTCCATGCGGTTGACATCTGAGATGACACCAGAGGTGTAAATCATGCGGGGGCCGAGGAACCAAGAGTAGAAGTCGTCCCCGCGGTCGTAGTTCTCGCGGATCTGGTCCTCGTCCTGGGACTGGGAGTGGATGACGACGTCGGGGATAAGGTGGGTGAAGACGTATTTGAAGAGCTACGGGGCATGGCGTCAGCTCGATGGTTGATACAAGGGCCAAAGAAATGAGAGATGAAGGACTCACCTCCGGGGTGAACTCGAAGGAAGCCCAGTCATGCCTGTACTCCATCACATCCAGCACGTCCCCCTTGAAGTCGATCTTCTTGTCAAAGTACGCGTCGTGGAACACCTGCATGGGGATCTTCTTGTCCTTGTACTTGGCGCGGAGCTCCGCGTCCTTGATGTCGATGTAAGTGTCGATAGGCTTGTTGGGAAGAGGGACCTTCTCGTTCAGGCGCTTGCCGTACTTGGACTTGAGGGTCCAGTAACCGACGGCCACGGGCACACCGAGGAGGATGGCGAGGAAGAAGTAGGTCTTCCAGCCGGTGCGGAAGGGGAGGAACTTCTGGACGATCCAGGGGACGAAGATGATGGCGGCCGACATCTCCCAGTTGGAGAAGGAGGCATTGCCCTCGGCGGGGAGAGGGGGGTTGGCAATGGCGGGGAAGTTGGTGCTGCGGTGGGCGTGCGTGTCAGTGGCAGCTCGGCAGATGGGCCTGGACGATGGTAGGCCGCCGCTCGAGGTAGAAGGCGGCTCACGTCCTGAAGGCCACGGGGGCGACATCAGCCGCGTCGGCGGACTTCTGGATGTCTGCCATTGTTGCTGTTGAGGTATGGAAGAGAAGAGACTGCGCGCAACGATCATGATCTTTTTGGTCGTCGTTCGTTGTCGACGTGTTCTTGCGCGCGCGGGCTTGGCACGCCTAATGCGGCCCATCGCCGTTTGCCGAAGACATCAGCAGAAGATAGGCGTGGATATACGCTCCCTGCTGTTGTTGGCCGACTGTGTTGGTCGACTGGACATCAAAAAAGCCGATGAGTCTTCGAAGTGTTGTGCTTCATCTATGATCATGTCGTACGAAACAATTTGGGTGGGGGGAGGGGCCTTGCCATCTTCGTGACTTCGTCCTTTTCGAGGCATCGTCCCCGTCGCTCGTTGCCTCACGTTGAGTGGCCCTGCGGATCTCCTCCACCTCTCCTCCACCACACCATCAGACACCGACCAGCGTCGCACTCTTTGATGGAGCGCAGATTATACATACTCGGATGCTGACTGATTATCTGGCGGGAATGTGGAGGGATGAACTCTACTTGTACTTGCAGTCGGTGGAGGAGATCTACGAGATGATAACGCAGACGCGCGCACCCCTCCACTTTCCAGCCAGAAGATCAGTCAGCATCAACCGTGCGCGCGTACGCTGATAATGGCCAGACCGACGGCCATCCTGCGGTGAGTCCTGTACAAAAGCACCCCTCCCTACTATCAGCGACAGCCCCAGATGATGGACGCCACACGATTTGCCTACATACCATGTCGGACCTACCCAAGCTCAACAGACAGATCGTCTTGAAGGAGAGGCCAGAGACGGGGCCCATTACAGACACCACTTTTGGCGAGCAGACCTCTGACATTCCCGAGCTCAAAGACGGTGAAGTCTTCGTTCGCATCGACTATGCTAGCATCGTGAGTCGCATGTCTCTTGACGCTGCGATTGAGCTGACTCGTTGCGCTGCAGGATCCTGCCATGAGGAGCTGGATGAACGACGTGAGGTCGTACATTCCGCCTGTGCAGATAGGCGAGATCATGCGTGCACTGGCTGTAGGCACGGTGCTGGCTTCCAGGTCGGACAGCTTCAAGCCTGGGGATATCGTAAGCCTCCCTCTACTCCGATCTGTGCGGAAGTCCTTGGGCGCCTTGCTGATGTCGGGAGGGTGATAGGCGTTTGGGTTGCTGGGCTGGCAAGAGTATTATGTCGGCCCCGCGGAGGGTCTTGAGAAAAAGCAGTGAGTACTGGATTGACAGAATGAGTTCTGTTCTTAAAGCTGACCAAGTATTAGGGTCCCGGAGGGTGGGAGAGAGCTTGACCACCTCGGTCTGTACGGTCTGGCTGGCCTGACTGCTTACGTGGTAAGTCGATGGTAGACTGGCAACTGTACAGAGCAGCTGACGTGATGTTCATGCTCTTCGCCTCGCAGGGCATGGTTGACATCGCGGACATCAAGGATGGGGATCACATTATGGTGTCAGGTGCTGCTGGCGCAGTCGGCCTTGTAAGTCTCGTCTCTTCGTGATGAGAGCATCCATCGGCCGCTGACCCCCAACAACCTCTCAGACTGCCACCCAGATCGCCCTCACCTTCCCCAACGTCAAGGTCACGGCCATCGCTGGCTCGAAGGAGAAGCTCGACTACCTGAAGAAGCTCGGGGTGCACAATGTCCTCAACTACAAGAACGAGGATTTTGAGAAGAAGTTTGAGGAAACGGGTTTGATCAACGTGTACTTTGACAATGGTGCGTCCTTCGCCCTCTATTCTGAGCATGTCTTAGGGCACGTGTAAAGGTAGCTGACTAGGACATACGTTTGCGGTCACGTAATAGTTGGCGGGAAGATCTTGGACATGGCGCTGGCACAGATTGCGCCTTATGGGAGGGTTGTCGCTTGCGGAGCCACCTCCCAGTACAAGTGAGCAGTATCTCGCTTTGATGTGCCCTGATAATACTTTCGCTGAACATCCTTGTCTCTCACTCAGCGCCACCGTCCCCGTCCCGATCTACAACACCTACAACATCATCGCCATGAAGGTCACCTACCGCGGCTTCGTCGTCTTGGACCACGGTGATCGCTTTGCCGAGGGTATCGAATACCTCTCCGACCTCGCAAAGAAGGGAAAGATGGATTACAGCTATCTTTTGAAGGAAGGGCTGGACAACTGTGTCCCCGCTTTGAAGGACTTGTTTGATGGGAAGAACCTGGGGAAGACGGTGGTGAGGCTTCATCCGGAAGCCAACTGAGAGTGCATTCTGGTATTAAAGTGGAGCTCGTCATGGTGGATTGGAGTGGCGCTGGCACCACACGCATGCATTATCAAAGACTGTTCATTGTTGGGTGCATTGTCGAGCTTGTGCTCGTATTCATTGTTGACACCCTTTTGAGTTTTGACACCTGTTTGGCCGAACCAAACAAGAAGCGTAAAGACCGGAAGCAAAAGACACAACATCGACGACGCGTGATTACGTCAGCAACCCTAACCCCTAACCCAAGCCGGACTGCCGGTCCAGTCAACAGCTCCTCACCTCTTGGGGCTTTCGATGGTTATGATGCATCTATACGTCTTTTACTAGCAGCATCCACTACACAAGACGCAGCGCACTCTGCTATGCCGCCCAGACGCTCGTCCAGAGCGTCGTCTACAGCTTCGGAAAGCAGCTTGGCGCCTCGAAGGGTGACACGTCAATCTTCCGTGCTCTCCCAGCAATCCGACACGCAAACAGACGCATCCGATCAACATACCCCCCTTCCATCTACCTCCCGCAGCAGATCCAATGCGCGCCGAGGCCAACGGTCCGTCACTGCGCAGTCTATCGAGGAGCAGGACGAAGATGACGCAACGCCGCGCGCCGCCCCCAGACAGCTCGCGGGCAGGCAACCCTCGGGCGCAGAGTCGTACATGAGCGTGAGGTTGACGCCTACGCTCATGGCCCGTCGCTCTGTGCGAGAGTCACTCATGCGCCCGAGGGTGATGGGGATGGCGTTCCCCAGAAGAGTGGACACGCTCCTCAGCGTCGCGGGGGACACGCTCGTGACGTTGCTCAAGGCTGGGATGGAGGAACAGCCGAGGAGACAGAGTGTCGGTCGCAGTGATGGGCCGACAAGAGCCTGGGAGGCATTTTGGTGTGCGTATACAGTTGTTTCATAAACATTCCCAAATCTGAATGCTGACAAAACACGAGACAGCACTGCGCCAAACCCACATATTCGACCCCAACGCGTCGCCCTTCCCCACGGTCGCAGAGGTCAGCAAAGACATCAACCCTCGACTCACCGCTTCCATCGACAGCACCACGTTCGACGTCCTCGTCCGTCTCTCCAACCTCACCACCTTTGTATGGGCCATCATCCGCCCAGACGAGGCCAGCGAGATACTCGTGCCGGTGGATCAGGGCATCGACCCCGACGCGTACGACGCGAGGGCGAAAGCACGCGCGAGCTTGGTCAGGGCAGGGGAGGTGGATAGAGATGTCGTGAGGAGGAGAAACCGACTTCTTTTGATGGCTTGGAAGCACTTTTGGGTGGTGGTTGTGCCCAAGGAGAAGCGCTCGAGTGAACATGCTTTGCATCTGTGGCGAGAGTTCTCTACGCAGGTGAGCTCTTGTGTCACACCCCTCGAGGTCATCACACTAGGGGCAAGCTGACACCCATGCTGTGCGCAGATTATCCTTCGCTACCAGCTGTCGACGATCGAGTCTCGCGAGGTCGACAACAACCTCCCATCGTGTCACAAAGACTTCGTCCGAGACAGTTGCTCGCCCACGGTGGTGGCGCGACTCGGGCAATGGGATGAGTCACAGGAGTGGACGGAAGCCGACGAGGCGGAGAAAGAAGCGACGGCGGCTAGGTGGGGGGAGCTGCAGAAGGAACGGCTACCAGTGGTGAGCTGGCCTCCTCATCATCATCTGCCGGTGGCACAGCTAAGCAACGGATATTCTCGCAGTACTCGGCGGATCCCCAGAGTATGCTGAACCGCTTCCCGTACGACGCGTTCCGAAAGAGCATCATGGAGTACATTCACACTGAGATCCTCTCTGATTCAGACCACTCCTTGGTGCGTTATCTTTGCCACCCTGTCAAAGCTACCGCTGACCCACGATGCAGCTCAATTCGGAGCATAGAGGGCTCCTCCTGCCAGCTACCGAATCGCTTGATGCCGAGGCTGGGCAAAACGGCGCCGCCTACCCGTCCTCCCCGCTCGCTCGGCATGCTCCCGGCGCCGGTAGTCTCGCCATCGCTGGAGGTGAAACGGACTCGGAGGCGGAGGCGAACGAGGATGAGGAAGTGGACGCAGACGGCGATGTCTCCATGAAGGACAGCGACGCCATCGACGCCGACCTCTTTGCAGATGTTGGCGCCGAGATGGAACGCGAGTCGCAGGCCCTGTCCCAGGCGCAAGCTCGTGCTGCTGCCCACGAGGTACCATCGCGCCCCGCCCCCAGGGAAGAGGACCAGAGCCGCCTCGGGCTATCCACACCCTCGGCGGTTGCTACCGGGTCAGCCAAACGAGGTAGGACGAGCTCGGCGTTCAAGCCGCAAGTCTTGAGCGGGAGAGGGGACAGCCCGTTCTGGGCGGTGCGCGAGGCAGAGCAGGGAAGGCAGGATGCGGCGGGACCATCGAGGCTCTTTCAAACCAAGCCGGGCCAGGCGGGCAAGAAGGAGGACGGGAAGGCGGGGAAACCCAAGTTCTCGTGGCAGGAGAAGCAGGAGGATGCCGTTCAAATCGAGTTTGACTCCCAGTCACAGTCTCAAGAGCATGCCCGCCCCTCGCGCGGTCCGTCGCGGTCTGCCGGTCCGTCTGTCCCCGCCAGAACGGGCTCTCGCGGATCTCGAGCGCGTCAGGAGGAGGAAGATGACTCGGAGGAGGAGGAGGAGGAGGAAGAATTGGAGGAAAGGGACGCGTACAACCTCATGCCTACGGAGTCTCAACTTGCCGGGGAGGACCTCGGACCGTCAGGGGACGAACCATCGGAGGGCGAGGAGGGAAACGGTGCTGGTGCCAAAGATGAGGATGAGCTGGCCGGGGCGACCAGCGGGGAGGAATACAGCGAATCGCTGCTTGGTGACCAGGACCTCATGCCGGAAACGCAGGCGCTGCATGGCGCCTTGGAGGGCGAGTCCCTCCGCTCGGAGAGTCAGGACGACGGCTTTGAGGGCGTCGAGCCCACACAGGCTGTCTCCAAAGACAGGGCAGCCAGGGACATTGTCACCGCATCTCATGCGCCTGGCTTGGTGGCTGTGGCCGCTGACTTGCCGGAGGTCCAGCCGGATATGGGCTGGGGGGACGACGGTGGGATGGAGTTGGATAATAACGATTACCCGACCTCCGACCCGGCCTCCGAGGAGGAAGAGGAGCTGGAAGAGCGTTCGGAGCCGGAGGAGGAGCCACGCAATCGCGTGGCCAAGTGTGCCCCTGCCCCAGAACCAGCTCGCGTTGCTAAGCGTGCCCCCGCTCCAGAGCCAGCACGTTCCCAAGGCAAGAAGAGATTACGAAGGGCGGACAGTGAGGGCAGCTTTGACGCGCCGAGTGATGCACAGCGGGAACTTCAGGAGGAGATTAGGCAGGGCAACAAGCGTAGGGAGAAGGGCAAGGGCAAGGAAAGGCCGCGGTCAGCGTCAGGCGAACGCCACGCATGGTTCATCCCCAGCTCGCCGTCTGCCTCGCCCGAACTCACTCTGTCCGGTGTACTCGCGGCTGGGCTGGATGAGAGCAATGCGGAGAGCAACGCGGAGAGCGAGGACGAGCGCTCAAACCGCGCCTCCGCTGAGGCCGGCCCGTCCTCCCGAACCCTCACTGTACGAGAACGCGCCCGAGCCCGCGCGGACCCGTACATGGTCGACGAGAACGGAGGAAAGCTCGTGGATGACCCGAAACTCGTCGCGGATAATTGGAAGCGTACCGGTCACGGCAAATCCCTACACGGTGCGCGGCGGGGGGATCGCAAGCCCAAAAAGTATATCTACGTCCGCCAGACCGGACGAGAGAAGTGGACGGAGAAGCAGGCGCTGTTGCTTTACCGCACTGTGCAGAAGGTGCCGATGGAGGAGCCGGTGCCGACCAAGGTGGTGGAGATGCTGCATGGAGAGTTTGGGGAGAAGGATCATGTGCTGGCAATGTTTAATGAGCAGCATATGCGGGCTAAGATGAGGACGATTGTGGATGGGAGACTGAGGAATGAATTGCCGGTGGTGAGGCGGGCGAGGTTCTATGCGCCGACGTCGACTGCAGAGAGGGAGGAGTTTGACAAGGAGAAGAAAGAGTTCGACAAGGCTCAGTTTGCGGTGAGTCTACAAGCTTCTTGAGATGTGAAACCGCGACTGACGGGCCGCCACGTTGTAGCGCTGGGAGTCGTTGCCGGAAGAGCCACCGAAGAAGAAGAAAGGGAGGCCCAGGAAGAGGCCACGTGAAAGCGATGATGAAGAAGACGAAGAGAACGATGAGCCGGAGGTGGACGAGCCGGAAGAGGAAGAAGGACAAGCTGGCCCCTCAGCGCCGGTGAGTCTTCCATATGGGCACTGCCAAGCTATCATCGCGAGCCATCCACTAACACCACTTTTCCCCCCTTTCTCTAGAATCGACCCAAGCAAATCCTGCCCGCCAGCTGCGTGCCCGCCAAGAGACGTGTCACCGACCACACGCCGCCCCCGTCCTCTTCCTCTCCCAAAAAGATCAGCCAAAAGCAGTCGTCTGGCAAGAAGGCTGCTGCTGCCAGTCAGACTGGTCCCAAGACCCGGTCTCGGGGCCCAGTGCGTAGCAAGTCGCCAAAGCGTACGAGGGGTGGAAGGCGGGTGGAACCGGAGGTGGACGAGGGGAGTGAGGCCGAGGAGCCGTAAGAACCTCTGGAGGGTACAGCCCCTGGGGAGCCGAATGCTCCCCAAGAGTCACAGGGAGGAGAGGATACCGACACCTCTGAACCTTTAGCCTCCTCATCCAAGGCCCGTGCTGCCAAAAACAAGGCAGCCCTCTCCCCAAAGAAGGGCAAGGCTCTGGCTGAAAAGGCGGCCCCTTCGCCCAAGAAGGGCAAGGCCCCAGCCAAGAAAGCAGCAGCTCCTTCCCCCAAGAAGGGCAAGGCTTCGGGGAAGGTTGCGCGGTTCCAAGAAGCCACTGCGGGTCCTAGCCGCTCTCAGGCGTCGCAGGGCCAAGGCGATAGGGAGGTACTCGTGCCAGAGAGTAGCGCGTCCAAGCATGGGTCGTCTGGGCAGGAGGCCCCTGCGGGTGCAGAGGGGAGGAAGGAGACGGACGATGAAGCTGAGGTGGATGGGTTGGACGCGATGGGGGAAGTTGACGACGAGGAGGAACACCCGGATCGCGTGCAAGAGACGCAGGACTCGGAGGATGAGCATGGGAATAGCCAGAGGAATCAGGAGGAGGGGGAAGAGGAGCTGGACGAGTAAGGCTGGCTGGGTGACCAGTGTGGACGTTGGGTGCTAGTCGAAGTGTGAGGTAGTCTTTCACACTCACCCGCGTGTCTTCTCAAATGATGGCACTGTCCTCTTTTTGTTCGCAATCATATCACAGGTCTATACACATACTGCCTGTACATGAAAGCAAAAGCGAAAACACGTATGATTATCCGGAATCGTGAATAAGATCCGGCTGGTACAGTGGTATGCGTGAAGAGAGTCATGCGGTTCGTAGCGACAAAGAAGCGGGCGCCCTCCTTCTCCCCTATGACGGTCTATCCTCTAGCCAACCTCTCAGTCCCAGCGTGAAAAGATGCTGGTCCCGTACCCCAAGCTCTCGACTTCGCGCATCGCACTGCTGAGATCGCGGTGGAAGTGTGTGGGGCCGAGCTGCGGATGATTTGCGCGGGTTAGCTGATCGTGGCACGATAGTCTTCAGAAAGGAACCCACGATTTCTGTGATGCCAACAATCTCGAACTGCTGGATCTGCGAAGGCCGCAGATGGGCAAAGTGCACGCCGACCCCTCGCTCAGCGTACGACTGCGTGAGCTCTTGCAGGATCTGGGTAGCTCTGCGAACCAGCCCATTGTCAGCTTGCAGCGTTCAAGAGGGGACATCGCTTTGGCGAGCTTTAAGGCTGCACGTACGACGCGTCGATCTCTTCCACGTCGCCCATGTGCAAGATCAAAGCCTTGGCAGACTCTCGCCGGGGCTCGTCGCTTGGGTGACTCTTCCCCATCCCGTAGAGCTCCAACTGCACACATGCACCCATAATCAGCGTTCGGTCCTCCAGTAGATAACACCGTCAACTTTGCACCGAGACTCACCCGCCTCAACCTCTCCTTAAGCTGCCCAGTATTCGCAAACGACAAACTCTCCCTAACTCTGACCACCAGCACCCCCGGGATCTCCTCCTGTGCGGTCTCGTCCTCGTCAATTGGGACCCAGTCGTTCGTGCCAGGCAGGCGGCCGATGATCTTGATGCGCGTTTGGGACGAGTTTTGGATGACCAGTATGAGGGAGAAGACGACGGAGGCGACGAGGCCGAGCTACGGGGCAGGCGTCAGCAAGGCCAGTGAAGTGATGGGTACGTGGGGGGACGTACCTCGATGGAGAAGAAAAGAGTGAGGAAGAAGGTGCCGACCATCTGCAAAAAGTCGGTCCAGGCTCCCAAACGCCAGAAAAGCATTATCTCATGAGGCGCCTCGTGGAGTACTAGGTCATCGTCAATGAGTATTTGGTACAATCCTCACAGTGGTCACTCACTAGCATACACGACAAGCGTGACGATCGCCGCCAGGACAGCCTGCAGTACGTGTTAGACGAACACAACCTGTAAGTCAACTTCGACGCACGTACCTTTGGCAGGTAGAACAAGTGGGGGAGCAGGAAGAAGATCGTAAAGATCATACAGATACTCGTGACGATACTCGCCATCTGTGTGCGGCTCCCGATCTGCCCGTTGAGCCTCGAACCTGGTTTGTCGCACTTCTTGTCAGCCTGCGTGCATGCGAAAGTAATTAAGAAGCTCACGAGTGATGGACCCAAACACAGGGATGGCCCCAGTGCCCACGATGGTGGACCCCATCAAGTTCGCAGCGCCGAGCGCGACGAGTTCACGGTTGGGCGAGACGGCGTAGCCGTACTTTGTGGCGTTCTCGCGTGCGGCGACGATCGAGTCGACGACACCGACTACGGCGCTGACGAACGCCGTTGGGAGCTGTAGGTTCAGAAAGTAAGCATGTGTTGCGACTTGGTAAGTGAAGAAATGCCGGCACATACGGTAAAGTTGAAGTACTTGAGCGTTCTGCTATTGATGGGCAAGCCGAAGGGGAGAGAAGCACCGCCCTTCACTTTACCGAGCACCTCGACTCCGCGCGCGTCCCAATTGAGCACGTTTGCGAGGACTGGCATACCCTCAAACTGTCAGTTTCCCTCCTCAGGTGGCTGGCTACCAAGGGACAAAACTCACATGTCGTCCCCACAACGAGCACCAAGATCTCCGGCACATACTTCACCCATGCTCCACCAGGCCTCTGAACCACCCGCCCCTTCAACACCCTCACGAGAATCAAGAACCCCAAGCTCGTAAAGCTCAGTATAGCAGTGGTCTTGTTGGTATGGTGCAGGTGCTGCAGGGTGAATATGAACTTGGTGATGGGCCGTGTAGGAGCTTCCCGCGAGCCGTCTGGGTGGGCGAGGATGGCAGCGAGGCCGAGCATGGGGATGAGTTGCTCGATGAAGATGATCTGGAGGGAGGAGCAGGTCGTCAGCCGTGACATTGATGGGGGTTAGAGCAACCTACCACTCCGACAGCGGTGATGAAGCCCCGCAGAAGGGCTCGAGAGAGGACGACATCGAGGAATCCAAGACGAAGAAGACCGAGCAGACTTGTGATCACGCCAATCTGAATGCAGTGCAGTGTATGAGCTACGTTCTCGATTAGGATGGGGTGTGGCAGCTCACCTGGAAAGTAGTAATTATAGCAATCGCAGCCGCCTCAAGCTCTGGGTTCTCGGGCGTCGTGTGCGGGTCCCCGTATACGGCCTCTTGGATCATCTGGCCGATCATGAGAGACAGCGCAGCTTCTGGTCCGATGGACAGTTGTCTGCCAGGGATCTGTATCAGCTCCGGTCTGGAAATCGCTACAGGTACAGATAAAAGGCATGGGCAAGAACTAACCGGCAAGTTCCCAGTGCACCGTAGATGAGAGCTGGAATGGCTGTGGACCACAGTCCGGCGACTGGGCCGAGCTTTGCCAGACCGCTGGCGTAGGACATCGCCTGATATACACGTTCGTCAGAGCGAACCATAAGGAGACCCACACAACATGCAATGACTCGTACGCACCTGAGGAACCAGAAGACACGCCACAGACACCCCCGCCACCACATCCCCCGAGAATCTACATGCACTTAATCAGCTCCAATCGAAACTTCTGCTCTCCACCAACACACGACTCACAGCGACCAGTTGTACTTTGGCAACCACTCCGTGACGGGCACATAGTACTTTGACCGCTGCTTGATCTTCTTTGCATACGTCAAAGTCACACTGGGCTTCTTCTTTGGCCCTCCCGATCCTCCCACCCCTCCAGGCCCCGGCGCCCTCAACAGCCGCCCCTTGCCCCCCGCAGAATCATCGTCCATGCCCGCCGCTTCGTCGAGGTTGGCCGTGTAATTCCGCCGGGGGCTTTCGTCCTCGCGCCTCCCCGCCTCTGGCTCCACCAACAGCGGGGTATTCTCATTCGCGCCTGACCGGGCTTCAGACATGGCAGCGAGAGAGGTGACGGCGGTGGGGCTGGTGCCGAAAATGATGCCTGAGAGATTGCGCGGGACGCGGCTGCTCCTCTTGGAGGAAGACGGTGTGGAGGACGAGGTGGGGTGGGGGCCGGTGCTGAATGAGATGGCACTGTGGTCTTCGCGCTCTGGGGGAGAAGCCATCGTGCTGTGGCGCAGACGGCGATGTTCGCTTGGGGCCGGTTGTTTGTATAGAGGCGGAGGGGCGAGACAATCACGTACAGAATGGTTATACGGGGCATGAACCTTGCTGCTTGGCGATGTCGCTTTTGGCCGTGGACGCGCTTGGGCGAGGCGGAGATCGCCGCATCGGTCAATTGGCCTGGTTTAGGCGCGACCGGGCGAGCGTGGCGGGCGATGGCGCCAGTGGGCGTGAAGGACAAAGGGGGCAGCTTGGCGTCGGGGGTGCGTGGGATGTGGCACTTGCAGAGGAGAGGACAAAGCATGGCATATGGGACAGTGCATCGGAGGGGCTATGCTATGAATGAACGCTACAGGCAGAGTACAGCAATACAGAACGGCCCAAAGACGCGTGCTCGGCGTCTAAAGGACGCGTCGTCATCTACCCAATCAAGTCAGCGTGGATACACACACCACCGCATACTCTACATCGGACACCACGCCAGATGACAGATGACTCACCTAAGCAGCGCCTCCCGAGAGCAAGCTCGTCAGCTTCGCACCGATCCCGCCTCCGTTCCCGCCCCCATTACCGCCTCCGCTCGCAGTCCCCGTGCCCGCAGAGGAGTCGCCCGAAGCCCCGGCAGAGCCCGTGGAGTCCGCCGCAGCGCTGCCCTCGGCGGCGGCAGCACCCGTAGCATCAGTGACAGCAGCACCGCTGGCATCACCAGCAGTACCAGCAGTCGCAGCGGTGCCAGCAGCGTTGCCAGCCACGCCGGCGCCGGTGGTGTCAGTACCCGCAGCCGCAGCCGCTCCCGCAGCCGTAGCCGCGCTCCCATCAGCAGCACCGGCCGTGTCGGCACCAGCGGCGGACTCGGCAGCAGCACAGGCTGCAGCGGTGGCGGCGGCGGCACTGGAAGCGTCGGTGGCAGCAGCAGAGTCGGCGGCGGAAGCGTCCCCGGCAGCAGCAGCAGAGCCGTCGGAGGCGGCGGCGTTGTCGTCGTTGTTCTTGTTCTTGCCGCCCCCATGCCTCGCGATCTATCACCCAAGCCCCATGGTCAGCAAGTCTCCCAAGATACCAATACTCATGTAGATGGGGATACTCACGATGGAAGATCGCTTGGCGGCAGTAGCACAGTCAATGCCAGCGTCCGCGGCCGCGGTGGCTGCAGCGTCAGCGGCACCGGCAGCAGCGGCAGTGTCGGCGGCGCCGGTCGCGTCGGTAGCAGTCGCCGCGCTCCCATCAGCGGCGGCCGCAGCAGTGCCAGCGGCGGCGGAGGACTCGGCGGCAGCACAAGCAGCAGCGGTGGCGGCGTCGGCAGAGTTGTTGTCGGCGGTAGCAGCGTCGCCGGCATTGTTGTTGTTGCCGTTGTTGTTGTTGTTGTTCTTGCCGCCTCCGCCATGCCTAGCGATCTACTCAACCGAAGCACATCGTCAGCACCATCCCAGAGAGGTCATAACCGATTCAAAATGCAGAGATGTACTCACAAGGGAACTTCGCCTGGCAAAGGCCGCACAATCGATACCAGCGTCCGCAGCGGTGGTGGTGTCGCCAGTCGCGTCGGTAGCAGCAGCGTCCCCCGCCGCTGTATCGGCGGCACCGGTCGCATCGGTAGCAGCAGCCGCTCCGGCAGCGTCAGTGGCGGTGGCCTCAGTGGCAGCAGCATCGGCGGCGGTGGCAGCTGCAGCTCCAGCAGCGTTGGAGGCAGCAGCGGCGGCGGCAGCGTCAGAGGCGGCGGCAGCATCGGCGGCGCCGGCAATGTTCTTGTTGTTATTGTTGTTGTTGCCATTACCGTTACCGTTGCCACCACCTCCCCCGCCCCCACCTCCGCCTTTGGCGTTGGAAGCAGCGTTGTTGCCACCACCTCCGCCACCATTACCACCCTCACCCCCACCGGCGTTGGAAGCAGCGTTGTTGCCACCACCTCCACCACCATTACCACCCCCACCCCCACCGGTGTTGGCAGCGGCGTTGTTGCCCCCGCCACCACCCCCACCATCGCCACCACCATTGCCACCACCACCGTTGCCGCCCCCACCCCCACCGCGCCCACCGCCACCACCGTTCCCACCGCCGTTCCCACCGCCTCCTCCACCACCCCCTTGCCTGATCCACTGTGCAAAGGAGTCAGCCATGAGTCCAGACGCCGCTCAAGAACGAGGATGACTTACGACTCTAGAACGTTTCTGGGGTGCGAGGCGCTCGTCAGCTGGGTCCACTCCTTCAAGTAGAACAGTACAATTGAGATGACCTACAGATTCGACGCCAGGGTCGTCGGTCACGTCCCGGACAATCACATTGGCGTCCTGCTGACGGTTGTTGATCTGTAATCGAACACAGTGTCAGCATGAATCTCATACTAAACATAGAGACTGGTCAGACTCACGGCGTGCGACCCTCGCTTGGAGAGTCCGTTGTCGGTGTTCGGGATGGCAAGCCCCTGCGCGAGGGCAGGCAAGACGAGGAAGAGCGCGAGGAGCTGGGTGATGCGGGCCATCCTGCTTGGTGTCTGTTGTTTTGTTGGGTCGAAGTGAGAAGTAGGGGTAGTGGAATTGGTATACAGTGAAAGAGCTTGGCGTGACCGGCACGAGTGGTTGGAGAGTGGAGATAGCGGGGGGAGCAAGTCAATTGCTTAAGGGGAAGTCCATCTTCACAGAGCTGGAGGCCCTCTTATACTCTTCATCGAGCCGCCTTGTTGCTCGGCTCGAGATGTGCGGGTATCGAGGCGGTCATCGGAACCTATGCAGAATCGTCAGCATTTGCGATGTGCCCGTCACGACAAGACCATTGACTTACCGAGAAAGGCAGGAGAGGATGGCTTTGTTGTGAGGACCTGGCTGAGATGGTGCGACGCATTGTGGCCAGACCGACAGACCGAGTCTGTGTTAGTGAATGTCTGATATCAGAAGCTATGGTGGACCCGCCAAGCCGTTTGCGCTATACTCGTACATGCCAAAGACTATGACCCCAGATCTCGTCGTACGCCTTTTTGTTCCAGACGCTGTTGGAATGGCGAATGGTATCGAGAAGCAGCGGATTGGGCCTGTCGTCGTGGTGATGATAAGAGGGGTATCGATGGGTGCCGGTCCGTGGTTGATGCCAGGTGATGCTGGCTGACGACTTGATGTCATCCGGTGACTTCCGAGAAGGTCACCAAAAAGATGGGCGGGCGGGCGCCACGGGAATGGGATCGATCGGGGGTGGGGGAATGGTGGGGAGAGGTGTCGGTAATTATGCAACAGATGTGGCTTGTGGATACCAGTCACCATGATGTGGAGGTGCACTCTGCTGAGAGAGGGGAGGGGAGGCTGGGAGTGTATGCGAGGACGTCTGGATCGTTGTCTTGATTCACGGGGCCAGCCCATCGTGACATCTTGAACCGCCACCCTCGGCCGGATTGAGGGCTGGGCAGGGTGGGGGCATCCCCCCTGATGGATGGGAATAGCCCGAACGCGTCAATATCTTTTTGTCTTTGGGTGGGGGAGACGAGACAAACAAAAAGCATCGCCCTCTGTGTCTGTCCACACCTGTTTCACCATCCTCCGGCGCAGGAGGAGACGAGTCAGGGCTGTACGGTGACGCGCGCGCACGGGCCCCCGCACGAAAACAATGGGCCATCGATCAGGTACCACACATCCTTCTTCCGTGTCCTTTTGTCTTCTGCGATGTGTGCAGAGACATCCTTATTGTGTGGACAAACCTTCCTCGTCCCTTGCTCCCACCTCCTATTGTCTACCCCCCATACCCGCCGGAACGACAGGTGCACAGCAGGGTACAGCCGGGCAAGCACGCAGGGCAGCTGCCCCTTCCGACCCTTCGGCATGTCCATCCCCCATGCGGGGTGCGCGCCGGAAAGAGCGTGCGCGGAAGAGCACAAGCAGAACCACACACATACGTCCTTGTCTGCCAGCCACCCCCTTGCTTCACCATCACACCGCATTCTCTATTGTTCTCCGGCTTCTGGCGTGCTGCAGGCTGATGCGATGCTCTTTGTTCACTCGACAGACAACCCACACGTCCGCATACATTAAGGAGCTTGCCCCCCTCACATCTCTTGACATACATCCCCCCTTCCACACCTTCTGCTTCGCCCACGGCAATCGCGCCCAGCACACATCCCATCCCACAGCTTTGGTACATCCTCGGCCTCCTCTCGCACACGTACAGTAGAGATCGACAGGACCATCCTCGTCCGTCCCGTTTGCCCAACACGCCTTTGCCTGCCCCACAGCATTCGTCGACATCGCCCCCTCCTCCCCCTCTCCTGCCCTTTAAAGCGAGCGAGCCCACCATGCCCTCCTCTCGTCTTCCCCCTTCATCGGATTCGTCTTCCTCTTACACGCCTTTACACACTCCCACTTCCACTCCAAGCCGTCCTTCGAACGCAGCCCCTCCTTCCATCCACCGCCTTTCTTCCTTCTCGGTCACACCACCTTCCCCCTCCACACCTACTTCCGACCGCCTCACCCCGGGTACGAGGTCGCCTGCAGCTCTCTCATCTTCCTCTTTCTTTGATTCACCTATATCTTTGCGCCGCCGCGAGCCTCCCTCCCCCTCACCCTCCACCCCAGCCAGGCCAGCCAAGCGCTCATCGCTCAAGTCAACCCCTGCACCTCCCGCATACACGCCTCCCACTCCCCTCGCCTCTCCCTCGCCAGCCCGCCTCACCCTCGGACAATCCGTCCGCGCCATCTACACCCTCTCCCCTCCTCGTGTTCGCTCCGAACGCTCACATCGCGCTACCCCATCTCCCGCTCCTGCACCCAGCACCATCCTCCCACCGGTACTCGCAGCGCCCAAGATGGTCTTCCAGTCTCAGACAAACTTCCTCATGGCGAAGCTCGAGGCGAGCTTTGAGAATGACGGAGCGGTGGATATGGTCGGTGGTCCCAACACTGGGTGAGTCTTCTTCCTTGCCACTACTGCATGCAGATGCAGTTGCATATGGCGCCTTCCGCGAAAGGACACCTCCTGCTGACATCTCACGCTACAGGACAAGCTACTCTCTCCCCGGCCATGTCGTCCTCTCTCTCCCTGCTCTTCCTGCTCCTCTGGAGGGCCGTCTGCGGGAGGTGCGTGAGCTGTCTCTGGTCATGGAGGGCAAGTCCGAGTTCTGGGATGACCATGGTGAGTCAACACTCGTGTGCCCGGCGAGGCGCCGCGAGTTGATGGATGCGGTGTAATCTGTAATACAACCCGGCAGAAACTGACCCCCTTCCTTTGGGACCGACCATCCTTTAGGCCGGTACACACCGATGCGCCTCCACACTGCCACAGTCACACTCGCCACACCCGCCCAGCCGCTCCTCATCCCTTCCACCGACCCCTCCCGCCCCCACTCCCAGCGCATTCACCTCGCTCTCCCCTTTGACATGGTCCTTCCTGGGTGGCTGCCGCCGACGCACCAGTCTGACATGACTGCGACGTCGTACGGGTGCGTCGTGCACGCTGTCATCGGCTGGACGGAGGCCTCGGCTGCCCCGGCCATCTCGGTGGCTGGGCCCAGCTCGGGTGCGATGACCGACGCAGTGGCCAGCGACCTCGCGATGGACAGCGTCGTCCCCTTCCGCCACAACTTCACCAAGCCCAAACCCCGCACCTTTGACTCCTTCTTCGCCAACTCGTCCCTCCAGCCCCACTCCACCCAGAAGACCCACAGCAAGTGGCTTCCCTTCACGGTTCTCCGTCACCGCCTGCCCACACCCGTGGGCGCGTCCGCCCCCGAGCGGGCGGAGAGGCACTTCACCCTCCGGCCAGAGGCGGACAGCACGAGCCCGGTGGAGTGCGTGGTGAGCGTACCGGAGTTTGTGGATGTGCATGGGGAGGAGAAGAGCTTGAAGGTCAGCTTGAGGATCCGCGCGAGGCGGGATGCTATCAAGGCGGCGGCGGTGCCCGTCCGGGGGCCGGTGGAGAGTGCAGGAGAGGCGGGGACGGCGGCGGCTGCTGCCGCGGCGAATGGGGAGGAGCCGCAGGAGGGGAATGCGAGGGAGCTCGAGTCGGTGCCGATGGAGAGGCAGGGGAAGAGGAACGATGAGGTGCTTACGCACATGATTGAGTTGGGGATGGAGGTCGAAGAGGTTGAGCGCTTTAGGTGAGTCATCTGCACTTGATCTTGCAAGACACCAGCTGACCCGCGGACCGCAGCTCGACACCTTCTGCATCCTTCACTTCCTCCTTCCCCATCCCCGCCGAGCAACCCTCCCGCAACTCCTCTCAGCACCGTCTCATCTCTCCCCGCCCTCCCCAAGCCGACAGCGGCCTCCTCGGGTACGAGGACCGCGCCTTCAAGGGCATCCGCACGCGCCCCTGCCTGCTGTCGGACGACGGCAACCAGCGCAACTTCTTCTTTGCGGACAACGGTCTGGGGCTGAGCGACAAGTGGATGAAGGTGAACGTGGTGCTGCCCATGCCTGCCGACTCGGGCAAGGGGCACAACTCAAAACCCCAGCCGGAGATGGACGGGCCGTTCTTGAGGATCAAGCACTCGTTGAAGATCCGGGTGGTTTGCAAGAGTGCCAACGGGGAGGATGCAGTGAGTTGATTGTTCCCTGGATATCAAACACCAACTAACAGTGATTATTAGCAGGTTGTCCTTCTCTCCACCCCCATCCGCTTCGGCACCTGCCCCGCCACCATCCCCACCACCACCCCTCGCTCTGCTCCTCTCCCCGCATACATCCAGCTCTTCCTCGAGAACGGGGATCTCCGCGAATGCGACCCCCTCCCTCTCTACTCCGAGTCTCTCTCCCCCACCTCCACCTCCGCCCCTCCCACCCTCCTCGCGCCGCAGGCCATCCCCAGCGTCCCCGCACCAGACTACAAATCCATCCTGGGCGACGCGGACCGCTTCTCCGACGCGTGCCCCTCGCGCTCCCCTTCCCCCGCAGCGAGCACCACCTCCTCCAACAAATCTTCCTCCTACCTCCCCATCCCCCAGCCAGGGAGTCTCGCAGCATCCCTCGGGAGGCGGGCACGCAGCGTATCGCCGCCACCGGCGCTGTCGCCGTTCGGCGAGCCGATGGATATCGATGGGAGCTCGGATGAGGAGGGGAGGAGGGAGGTGCCGCCCACGCCGAGGACGCCAGGGGGGAGGAAGGTGATGCGCACGGGAGTGAGGGCGGTGGTGCAGGCTGCTGCTTGAGGGGTGTGGGTGCGAGTAAGTATACATACTTTACACTTTTCTAATGGCTTTGGCACGTGGCCTCAAAGGCTCATCTGCAATACACCTGTACAACTGTATCTGTAGTCGTATCACTTCATTTTCTTCTTGCTTTCTTCATAGCATTTCTCTCTCTTTCTCATTGCCATATCATTTGGAGTGAAGTCAACAGCATGCACGATTCTGAGAATCCCACCACACACACTTCTTGGCTTTGGCTACAATCTCATCGCCCACACACAGCTTGCATACCTCCTTGCATACCTCGGGGTAGGCATGATGGCCGGTACAGACATTGTGGTGTACGCTCTATTGATACTTCTACGGCGACACTTCATGGTTACGATCATTATACATTGCGAGACTCAGGCCTACACCTCTCCGCCTCCCAATCACGACCGAGGCTTCACATCCGTCACCACCTCAGAGTACGCGTGTTCTCCACTCAGATACTGAGGTGTACTTGTCAGCTGTGCACCTCCTCAAAGCTTCATAAAAAACTGCGAGTGGTGCTGAGCTCACCTCGTAGAATGCAGGGTTCCGGTCCCGCAAGTACTCTGGGTCTTTGTCCAGTAATACAAAAATGGTCGAAACACCCGCTTCCTGTTTCACCCGTCAGATCTGCAACGCGCTCTTGGTATAAGGGCAGGAATCACACTCACAAGAGCAGAAGTCAACACCAATCCGATGTTGAGCGCGAGGATGAAAGCGTAGAGGAGGATGACCCAATCCCACCAGTGGTCGACCTTCATGGTCCCGTCGATCACTACACGGATACACCGTAGATGGCGTCAGCCGCTGGATTCAAAGCTGGCTGGTTACACCCATCTACTCACTGGTCATGTAGAGATAGGTGAAGCCGGCGCATATCAGTGCGTTAGCCACGCAGGTGACGTGCAGCGCAAAGCCGATGATACTGTCCGATACCAGTGCAGCGATTCCTGATCGGCATGTCTTGTCAGTGAAGAATCACGGGAGCGAGAGAGCAAGGCCACACACCTTGGCGTCGTGCACCTTTCCCCTTCTTAAACAGCCTCCATATCTCCTTACCTCCTTGGATCTAACCCAAGTATGTCAGCTACATGGCGCATACTCCATGACAGGACACAGCAACTCACGAAGCCAATCTCATACTTGTCTACGCCGATTCGGATGCTTACGTGCAAGAGTCAGCAATAGCGTCACTCAGAACGGAGACAGTTTGGGACCCACTAGACGTATTTGTTGTACATCTTGAGGAGGTTCTCGAATATGCTGATGATGCAGCTACACTGTGTGAATCAGTGGCTAAGGTCAGCATATCGTGTGGGGCCCACGGTTGCTCTGAGGACTCACGCAGCATGCACAGAACCCCTTACCATCCCCTGCCATTCCAAACCGCGTCAGCTAAACCACCTCTCACAGCGACGCCACGTCATTTCTCAGAGACGTACCAAAGTACTCTCCCGAAATGAGTTTGAACATAAAGTGCAGAATTTCCACAAAGGTCACAAGGAGACTGCCAAATGCGATGGACCCGAAGGAGGTACCCGCTGCGCGCTTGAGGGCCCAGATGGTCTCGCTACGGTAATCGAGGTCGGTGCCGTACCACCAGTCTGCGTTCACACCAGCTCAGTAACGCTCCACACACTAATCGGGTCAACAGACGTCCACTTACGTGCGTATGGTCCTCCGGCCATGACACAGAGAGTGATATTGGCGATGACCTGAGGGATCGGGCTGGAGTTTAGCTCGAGAACACGGCAGACCATACCCCGGACGTACCCCGGATATCCACATGTGCTCGAACAACGCAAATAGCAGCAGTATCACTGTCACGGTCCCCGAGCAAAAGTCTCCATCCTTGCAGCCTTCAAGACAAGTTAGCACGAACGACATCTCACAGAATGTAAAAGCACCGAGGTCACAGCTCACCAGCATGCCATGGTTCAAAAGTCAGAAAGACTGCGATGAAGGTGAAGATGTTCCAGAGAGAGTTGATCCCCTGTACCAATAGCCCTGTAAGATTGCCGTCAGTGAGTGTTCATTCATGCCGGCCCGTAGTCGAAGAGTCGATATCACACATGAAGGTCAACTCACCGACCATGACAGTCCAGAACACCGACCAGTGGGCTTTGGCCGCCTTGTTGGCGGTGTCAAGAAGCTCTCTCGCGAGGCGGTAGCGTTTCTTGAGTAGGAATAGTGTAAGGAGAATCAGGGCCCCGCAGCCTGCGCAGATGGCGGCCATGGACCAGACTGTTTTGTTCCTTTGCCGTTAGCGTCTCTCCTTCCATACGGGACGGAGGGAGATGGTACTGACTCTGAAGATAGGCAAGGCCTAAATGCGGGAACAGTTATGGTCAGCGTTGTGGACAGTGTCGACATCAACGCACCTCCTGCAGCAGCGAAAAAGCACACGATAGCGAATACTGGTCCCATCCATATCACGAACGTCGGGAACTGGCGAACAAACTGCGGAAATATCTAAGTGTTAGAACCTGATCACCTGAGGGAGATCAGTTTGGAACTCACGAAGAGCAGCCCCAAGCTCAGACCGATGGCTAGAGCAGATGCGCCAGCGAACATGTAGGCTGAATCTCTGGAAACATCAAGCGGCATAAGCACCGGAGCGATCTGAGAACAAGTCGAGTAAAACTCACCTGTTGAAAGCCTCGCTCAAATCTAACTCATGAACATCTCTCCTATTCACAGTCGTCGTGGTCGACCCCCCCGCTCCGTCCGGAACAGTGATATCTATCAGCTCGTCGTAGTTCGTACTCAGCTGGTACAAGCTGTACGCGCTCAAGATGGTGTAGAGCGTCAGCGATACAAAGAAGGACACGAATGCCCATCTGTCATGACACCTGCTCCAGAAGCTGCCGCCTGGGCTGCTTTGTGATCCTGTGCTGTCACGTTTTGCTTGGTTGTCACTCATCGTGTGCGGGTGTCCTACAAGGACAGGTGCTCAAGATCTATCAAAGTTTGGTCGTTGGTCGAGTATATTGACAGTGTCGCAGATACGTTGATGAGAACCTCCAGGACTGGTGCAGAGGTCTTTGCTCGTGGATTATTTGAGGTACTGTGCACCTGACGATCGTCCTATCTCCCACCACGGGCATTCCCACTCTCTCGTTTCCAGCCCGTGTCAACATCCTTTGACGCCCTCACACTTCAGCGTGTTAAACCTGGACACGCACCTTTGACCTCCACCCCTCCATCCCAGGCCCGTGCCGCTCTGTCGCAAGGTGGCATTGGATGTGTCGAGGTAGGCGCGAGCTGATTTGGAGATGGATTTGAAAGACGTTGTTGATACGCAATGGTAGATGGTATGTAAGCGGTGCTCGGATTCAATGCAAACGGGAGGCAGGGAGTGTGGTGGTGTATCTTTTGTGGGTGGTCCCCGTGATTCATTTACGATGAGCGGCGAGGTATAACGTGGGCGAGGCTGAGGACTGAGGAGAAGTCATGGATCTCAGAACTCCCTTCATTTTGACGGTCTGTACCACGCGTCAAAAGGTGACCTGTTGCAGATAAAGTACGCGTTGTGGAATAAGGACCGGGCTATTATTATCGCGTCGGGTGCGTGCGAGCGACTGACGACGAAGGAGATGCGACTCCGGTATGATGCATCAGTATAAAGAACGGCTTCCCAGCAGTCTATGTATACCGGCCCCCTTGCACAAATCCCCGTAGACGCGTCCGCACCACTACTACTTGCCAGTTCAGCGATCAGACTTCGGTCTCGTGAGAACTGGCCGCTCGAGTATCTCTGTCGCCATGACAGCCCCCACACACTTGACCCCAGTGGACAGGATCGAATTCCTCATCCTCGTAGATAACTGTGAGTAGTATATGGTGCTGGATGGGTACCCTGCAGTCCTCGACAGTATGCCGCATACTTACCCGTTCATGGTGATTCTTGCCTTGCGATAGGTATCGAGTGGTGTGTGGGCATCAAACTCTCTTTCCCCTGCTACCCCCCGCAGCTGCTGACAATTACCCACTCCGTGATGATCATCCCTATCGACTAGGTTCTCCACTCTCCCTCCCGGATTCACCCATGAGCTACCTCAGCATTTATCTGCCCCGGATGTGCCACTTGATCCCTTGACAGGCCTGCCTGTGATCGACCTGGACAACTATTGCTGCGGCGCCCATGGTCTCTCTATACTTATCGTATGTCTTCTCACCTTTCTTGTTCCTGCGAGTACCACAGAAGCTCACACAGTCTTTCGCCTATTCCTCCTCCAGAAAACTACCATCGGCACCCAAACCCATACAGTCCTATTCGACTCCGGCCCCGACCCCCGTTCCATCGAGCGGAACATAACCTCCATGGGAGTAGACCTCATCCGGCTCGACGCGATTGCCCTCTCGCACTGGCACAGGGATCACTCGGGCGGTATCGTCCGCGCACTGGAGATGAGCCGGTATCAGCGCAGGGCTCGCCTCGGGTTTGAGGGTGATTCGGAGAAGGACACGGTTATCGTGGATGTGCATCCGGAGAGACCGATTCGGCGGGGGATCTGCAGGCCGCCGAGCACGCAGCCCAGTTGTGTGCTACCTTCCGATCCGGAAATCGCCGATATCACAGGTGCGGGCGGTACTGTCATCATGCGCAACAACCCCCACGAGATCCAAGGTCGGTCTGGGGCGACGGGAGTGGGGATCAGCGGGGAGATCGGGAGGACGGTGGAGTTTGAGAAGGGGCTACCGGGAGCGGTGACTTGGATGAAGGATGAAGATAGTGGCGAGGAAGGGTGGTTCAGTGATCCGGTGCGTTACGACCTTCTCACCCTATCGCTAAAGAGGCTGAATGAATGCACTGGGCGTAGATGATTATGGACGAGCGATATGCAGTAGTGGACGTCAAAGGCAAAGGCCTGGTCGTATTCAGCTCGTGCGTGGTCCATCTGAACTGCCACTTCGACCTCTCCAGCTGACCGCTTGGCCACTCGCACCCCCACAGCTGCTCCCACGCCGGTATCTGCAACGTCCTCACCTCCCTGACCCCCCTCAACCGCCCCATCTACGCCGTGGTGGGTGGATTCCACCTCGTACCCACCCAGACCCAGCCTGCGGTCCAGACTGTCGACTTCATCTCAAGGCGCGTCCAGCCGACGCCGAAGTATGTGCTGCCGCTGCATTGTACGGGACTTGAGGCGAGGGCGATGCTGAGGGAGAAGTTGGGGGATGGGTGTGTGCCGGCTGGGGTGGGAATGCGGGTAGTTTTTGAGGGGGTTGAGGCTGGGGAAGAAGGTTTGGACGACTTCCAACTGAAGATTGTAGCTTGATCGAGGTCATGGTGTTGTAGGCAACGTGTTCACATAATCGATTGGTCCGGCGGATGATGTACCGTAGTCTGGCCTTATGAGCAACACAAAAGCACAACGATTACATTCTTGTCTCTACTCTCAAGTGATCACCATAGGTAACTCAAAAAGCACCACGTCATAGTACTCCGCCTCCATGACGCTCGCCCACTCCCCGCCGACCTCGTCGTTCCCAGAGTCCTTCTGCTTCCTCCCCGAGTTCCGCGAGGACGCCGAGGCGAGGTACTGGTAGTGGGTGGTGAGGGCTCGGAGGGTCTTGGCTGCTGTTTTGGGATCAGGCTGGGAGGTGTAAGGAGTCAGCAAGCTTCCCAGTATGAGATACGGGCAACTTGTCTCACCTTGATGATGACACCGGCGTAATCCGCTGGCAAGCCATATCGCAGCACGCTCTCCACAAACAGCCGGATAGTCTTGAGGTGAGCAAGAACTTGGTACGCCTCGGAAAAGTTTATTCGAGTCAGGCGTAAGAGCTCCGTCTGAGATGGGGTTCGGGGCGTCAGCTCGTGGTCAAGAGGAGACAACCGCCACCATTCAGCGTACCCATAAGTCCTTCTCCTCGACCTCCAACTCCGCAATCTCTCTCTTCTGCTTCTCCAATGCCGAGTCGTCCCACTTGAAATCCCTCACAATGAACCTGATAGACATCGGTCAATGTCACAGCTCACTCAAGGACATGTCCCCATTTCGCTGAGCATGAACTCACTTGTTCTCCCTGCACTTGTGCACAAACTCATCTCGCACCTTCCTGAAGACCGTAGCAGTCTGCAAGACGTACTCGTCATCCGAAGCAATTTGCCTATAGGCAAGAGTCAGGTCATGTTAGAGGACGACTTGGGGCGCGTCGTGTCACAAGACAACTCACTGGGAGCTCCGGGGGACGACCATGCTAGTCAAACGCTCGTACTTCTCGGCCCAGTCCTTGGCAAGGTTCCTACCAAGCACATCAGTCATCAGCATAGTAAAAGCAGCGATACTGGCCAGAAAGTGTACACACTTGGGGACGGCGACAATAAGGGTCTCTAAAAACTCGCTGTTCTCCACAAGGTGCTCCTTCTTCACAACGCCAAGCAAGGACCGCTGGGAGAGGTTGCCGCTACGGTAATTGTGTCAGGACGGACATGGTTTGCAGCGGGACATACGACTTACACCTGTTTGCGTTGAAGGTTGGTCAAACCTCCCTTGGCGAGGTTGTACGACTGGGCCTTCTGCTTCTGCGTCGACTCAATCGAGTTCATCTCCTGTAAACGTCCTCTCGGGGGTCAATAACTGGTTCTCGCGCGGATAGTACTGGAGACATAGTTGAGTGATTGAAAGATGAACGCACCTTGGACAACGCCTCCACGACCTCCCCGACCTTCCCACCCTCTCCCCATCGTCCCTTCTCCCACTTGAACCCAGCACCTCCATTAAGCAAGTACTCCTCGGCCGGGCGGTCGTTAACGCGCGCGTGTTGGGCGAGCTTGGACGGGTCCTCGGCGACGAGGGAGCGGAGCTGGTCGAGCAGCTTGGAGACGGTGGTGGTGAATGCGGCGTCGATCTTGGGGAGGGAGTCGGAGAGGGTGAGGAGGGAGGAGAGGGTACCGGCCTGGTGTAGATAGTGTCAGCGTGTTGCCTGATAGGGCATCGGCGCTGCTGGAGGGATGTCTATCGTAACGATAATTCCGACAGCAGCTACAGTAGGGCTATCACATGGAGGGGCATAGGGGCATCCTCAGATACATTGCGAGACACCACATACCTTGAGCTCGGGGATCTCCCACTGAGCCACGTTCACACCGGGCCCCAGCTCGCCGTGGACCTCGTTGAGCATGATGTCGGGGTCGCCATCTTTGAGGGGGGCTGCGATGAGCCAGTAGGACAGGTCGGAGGGCATGTCGCTGTGGTGCTTGCTTGTGGGTGTGCAAGCTCTAGACAAAGAGCATGGGTATGGTGCGATTGCGAAGAGTGATGAATGGAATGGACGGAGGTGGCAGGGGAACGGCGCCGGTGCGTCAGTCGCGGAGAGCGATGGCGGGGTTTATGTGACCCTCCACTTTACGGGCGATAGCGAGCCAGGAACCACACACCAAAGCGTCAGCGTCATGATCGTCCCGCCGGTCGACTCTTTTCTGCCTTTACCGTCTCTTGTGCAAGCTCGCTCACAGCAACAGCTCGATCAGCAACGATGTGGTCCCGTCTACCTCGTACCGCCTTCGCCAGCACTTCGCGTTCTGTCGCCGCTTCCATCCCTCGTCGCGTCCCAGCCGGTCTTGCTCGCCCCCCAATCGCCCAGCAACTTCCTCGGTCGCTTCATACCACGCCTCGCAACTTCGCACAGTATGACCGCTTTCCCTCTGGATATGGATCAGGTGGTGGACCATCGGGGTCAAGTGGCAACAACCTTTGGAACCACATACGAAGAAGATTAGGAGGAGACAGGGCGGTATTGGTTTACGGTCTTGCAATCGGTGGAGGCGGGGTGTATTACGTGGCCCAGTGAGTCTCCCACCGCTGCCACTACCACTAGAGGTGCTTCGCTAAGACCTGACACTCATATCTATTCAGTCTCGAGCGTGTCCCGGAAACAGGAAGGTTGCGTTTCATAGATGTCGGTGAGGAGCAGGAACGCGAGGTATGTGTTGGAGGAAGGCCGACACCCAGTCTGGACACTAACGTCCCACTCGGTTATCACAGCTCGGTCGCCAAACACAGCTCCAGACTCTCAACGAGTACTCCCGCGCCCTTCTTCCTCCCAACCACCCCATATCCAAGCGAGTCCGTAAAGTGGCCACCCGTATCATCGAGTCCTCTGGTCTTGGCCGCGTCAAGTCTACCGGGGAGATGGGTGCGGTGGAGGGCAAGGTGCCCGAGTGGGGGGGCGGGCAGGATTTGGGGCTTGGGGATATCTTCATGGGCGGGAGTAGTGGGAGCAGTGGTGGGGACCATCTGAAGGAAGGGAAGGAGACGGAGTGGGAGGTGCGTCCTAACTTTCACAGGCTGGATATCGTTTGACATGGCTAACAGCCGTTATGGCCACATTCAGGTCTATGTCATCGACGACAAGAAGACCAAGAATGCCTTTGTCCTTCCAGGTGGCAAGATCTTCGTGTTCACCGGTATCTTGCCCGTCAGTGCCAACGACGACGGTCTCGCGACAGTGCTGGGACACGAGGTGGCGCATCAAGTGGCGCGCCACCCTGCTGAGAGAATGAGCTCCATGAAGGTGAGCTCAACGGAGCGCTCTCGATAGTAACAGGAGCTGACAGAATTTACTGAAAGGTTCTTTTCGCTCTAGGCTTCCTTCTCGAGACGCTCGGGCTTGACGTCGGCATCAGCCGACTGCTTTTGACCTTCATGCTCCAGTGAGCGGTTTCTCCGAGGACATCTGCTTTGCCCAAAAGACTGCTCACACACGTCGCAGGCTTCCCAACTCACGAAAAAATGAGAGTGAAGCAGACTTCATTGGCTTGCGTCTCATGTCGTGAGCTTCGATACCTATCCGTGACGCGAGGGATCGTTTTAGCTGACGGTGGTGCTCTCATCACAGACGAGCTTGCTTCGACCCCACAGAATCTACCAAGTGAGTGCTATCTATCAAATCCTCCGCTATTGAAAGCTAACCATCTCATCAGGATGTGGCAGAGAATGTCCGAGTCTGAGGGCGGGGGAGGCAAGGGCCTCGGCAGTGTCGACTTCCTGTCGACTCATCCAGCTAACGCGAAGCGAATCAAGCAGCTGACCGAGTGGATGCCTGAGGTGAGAATCGCTCAAGACCCAACTTCCAACCCTCAGTGCATGCTGACTTGACTTCTCAGGCTCAACAAATACGGGCTGCCAGCCCCTGCGGCAATACTTCCGCCAACTTCAACGGGTTCTTGGATGCTGTAGGCGGCGGCGGCGGTGGCGGAGGCGAGTACAGATCTGGCTTATGGTGATCTTGCATGCATTCTCTCCTTTCTCCCAAGTTTTAGCGTCAGCAGGACACAGTGCCAACATTTATACGAGTTGAAAAGAGCCCAACTCATGTGGGAGAACTCCCTTCATATTCCACCGTCGTGCTCTTTTGCCGGGCTCGGGTAACGATTGCGTTCGGTAATCGGCGTTCCTTTTGTGTTCCTTTCTCCACCCCGAGATGCCGACTTGAAGTGCCCACCCTGAGCCTGGCGGCGGTGGCCCAGCAGCTTCATCAATCCACCATACTTAATGGCACTCTGTCTTGGCTTTTCACGTCTCTCCCAAGCTCTTGAAGCACCAGAACAGCCAACAGCATGCCCCACCACCCTGACGTACCTCCAGTAGCCTCCACCGAGGATGGCGGGCCCGCTACCCTTCCCCCTCTTGAGGAGAGGCCGCATGACTTCAAATACGAGGTGAGTGCCGCACTGGACGCCGGACCTCTCGGGATGAGTGGAACGCTGATGGCTGACCATGCCGTGGGTCTGGACGGTATAGGTCGTGCAAGGATTCTTCATCCAGAATGGACCGGAGCCGAAACACCTCGATTTCGAGCAGATGGTGAGTCGCGATGAAGGGCGTGTCGATCGCGTCGCATCGTGGACCGCGTCTGTCCATGAATAGGCTACACGACGAATAACGGCGGCGTGCTCAATTGTATAGCAAGCGTACAGAGGCAGTAGCTAATAAGGAGAACGTAGCTTGAGCGAAGTTTCGGTCTCATCGACCAATCCGAGGACAGATGGCACAACCTCAAAAAGTCCATCGCGAAGCTGCAAGAGGAGGCGCCGGAGGGGGTGCAGTACAAGGTCATGTTCCTCGGTGAGTGCTTGGGCCCAAGACAAGATAAGCAGTGGGTGCGAATCCAAGCTGATCTGAAGCTCGCAGGGAGACATGGACAAGGCTGGCACAACTACGCAGCAATCAAGTACACCGTCCCCGTAAGTACCTCCCTCCCACGCACTTGATACCTCTTCTCGCCATCACTGACATTCATCTCGCCTTCTATCTCAGGTATGGGAAGCTCAATGGACCTACCTCTTCACCGACGGCGAGATCCTCTGGGGTCCCGACCCCGAGCTTACCCCCCTCGGTATCAAACAGGCGCAAGCGATCCACGAGTGCTGGAAGAAGGAGAAGGCGGCGGGCGCGCCGATCAGGGGGGATGAGATGAAGTGGTACGTCTCGCCGTTCACGAGGGCGGGACAGACGCTGTTGGGCAGCTGGGGAGATATGATGGAGGGCACGCCGGAGGTGTGGGAGGACTGGAGAGAGATTTATGGGGAGCACACGTGCGACCAGCGGTCGACCAAGGTGAGCCAGCTGTCGCATTGCAGACCTGCGAGGCATCGCTGATATCTAAAACGTAGTCGGTCTTTGCGGAGCGGTTCCCAATGTTCAAGATTGAAGATGGATTTCCCGAGGAGGACGTATTTTGGAAGCCGGACGATCGAGAGACGGATGCGCACATGCAGTTCAGGATGCAGCGGGCGATGGACCGGGTGTTCGGCCGCGATGGGGCCAAGGAGACGTGTGAGTTCCTCTCGACTAGGTCGACAGGGTGGACACAACGTCTCAACCTCAGACCCAGACGAAGTCGCTCGAGCTTGAGAGCATAAATTGATCAGAGCGCACTTTACCCGCCAGTCGTATCGGTCACCTCCCACTCTGCGATCTTCCGGAATCTCCTTGCCGTCCTCCACCACCAACCGTACGCCTTGGCAACTGGCGAGATGATCCCTGTGGTGGTCAAAGCCACGGCGATCCCTCAATCAGCGGAGGCAGAGGCGGCGGTGGATCAATAGACGTTACTAGGTGGTATGCATGTAGCAAGATGTAGCATTTGCACGCCGAACAGCACATGAGCGAGCTGGCGGAGGATGTGGGGTCACTCGCACTCGTCGGCCGGAGCATACTGCAGACAGTAATCACCAGTGCTTCTCGAACTTGTGTGTTTGTGAAAGATCTACGCTACGAATGTCGTGTACCCCTCATGGCGTTCCGATCCCTCCTGTTGAGGGCCTCTGTCGTCGGGGAAAGGCCATGAGTGGCCTGTGTGCTGGACGGACAGAAGCACGCGACGGTCATGATGCTTCTCAGAGCCCTGTGTCCTCCGAGATGCATGCTCATGGATTGATGGCCGTATGTATACCCTCAGCCTTCTCACTGTACCCATCATACAAGCCGCTATTGTTCTTGAAACGCCATACATATCCCCGCAAAGCCCCTTCAACACCCAGGCCAGCCTTCTCGTCTTGACATCAAACAGACCATATAAGATGTTCTCGCTCACCGACCCAAGACAGAGTTTCCGTGTCAGTCATCACCCATTCGCTCTGTCATGAAAAGCATCCCACTGACTCCCAACCATGATACACTACAGGCGTTCATCGAAAACACCGACACGGGACTGATGTACAGTAAGTAGCGTGGGACGTGATCCTCATGGCAAGCAGAGGTAGCCAATGCACGCCACGGACAGACGAGTACAATCACAATCACTTCAGTACAGAGGATGGGACCAGGTCGTCCGTGTGCTACCTCGAAGCTCGCCACGGGGAGGTGAGTCGCCTTTGGCCCACCCACTTTGGCCCCATGCCTGACTCGCTCGAGAACAATAGCCATTCGCCATCGTCGTGGAGATGGCTCACGCTTTCGTCCGCCTGGACGACCAAGACTGGCGAGCCGCATGCTTTGTCGACGGGCAGCGCCTCCACGGCAGCTATTGGGAGCCAGGGAGCCTCACCCACAAAGTGGAGTACATGTATGAGGCGACAAGAGAAGGGACGTACAGGTGCAAGATGCGCTTTGGGGAGACGGTGAGAGACTCTCTTCACTTGTGAAGTCCTCTTACCGACGCACAGGCTGACCTGTGTCGCAGCCACATATGACTGACTCAGCGCCAGGGGAGAAGCTGGATACCCCTTCCAAGTACATGGGGAG
Organism: Cryptococcus sp. DSM 104549; assembly: GCA_036427605.1. Classification (NCBI taxonomy): domain Eukaryota; kingdom Fungi; phylum Basidiomycota; class Tremellomycetes; order Tremellales; family Cryptococcaceae; genus Cryptococcus; species Cryptococcus jaspeensis. The sequence continues at coordinate 2,501,891 of CP144044.1, read as the reverse complement.
AATCGACGTGGTTTTGTCTCGCGGTACATGGTGCGAAGCAGGGGTCCGGTCTGCTGGTCCACAAGTCTCTCGTTGGCGCGCCCGGGCAGCACCAGAGGCCTTTCACCAGACCGACGGCAGGTGAGCTTAGAATTCGATGTCGACCAAACAGCAAGTTGATCATCAGTATAGGCCCACGCCGCCTTTCCAAGTCTAGTGAGCTTCCCCATGATAGTCGTAGGCTGAAGGGAAAAGCAAGCTCAAGGTTGATGGCACTTTGCATGTAATAGCACAACCGACAAGGTCAAGGTCCCCAGTCGGGAGGAAGCAAGAGTCATGACCTTCTGCGAGTACTACGACGAGCCGAGCTTCTACTCCTTCCACTTCATTGTGAGCGTTGACAAATCACAGGGCAAAATGTCTCTGTCGACGCGTTGTGTCTGACTCGGAGCAGCTGAAGGACAGGCAGACTCTGGAAGACTATGGAGTCATCCGTGAGTTCGCTGTCGAGGCTGTTATGTACGTCCGGTTGATCAGCGACTCCGAACAGACCGCATGCCACCCGCCGGGTACGCAGCCTCATCCGTGGCCAGCGACCGCATTCGCAAAAGAAGCCGCCGAGACGCAGATGACGCCGACTCTGACGAGGAAGAAGATCTTCTGAACCAGATTGACATTCTTCGCTCCAAGCTCAGGAGAGCTGAAGTAAGCGCCCGAAAACATCGATAGGCTGGGTGTATACTGACGATCGATCGTAGGCGAAGGCAAGGAGGCTTTCTGCCGCCAATAAGCGACTGAGGGCCAATAGGAACATTGCACGCACCTATCAGCACGAGCTGGTTCGCAGCCTGGAGGACGTCGACGACACCTTGACGGTTATGTGAAGGGTGATACGGGTGCACTATATCAGTAGTAGTATCATTCGTTTGTCAGACATCATCAGTAGATTGTAATGAGTAGCCTCGTCAGTGTAGTACAAAAAGACATGCGTGTACATTCAGTTGTTCGACAATTGTTCAGTTGATATGCTACAGCTCTGAAGCAACCCATCCGCAGCGTACTACTGCCGGGCAATGGTCGCACGCACAGCTCTGTGGTCGCTCCACCTTCCATTCCACCCCTCGCAGTCACCCTCCACCCAATTCTCCAGACAAGCATATCCTGTAATCTCCCAGCCTCCTCGACCTGCGCCCCCGGTGGCCCCGTCAACGTCGGTACCGAGCATGACGAAGTCGATGCGCTTCGCCTCTCGGCTACCGGGAGGCGCGAAGGCCGTGTAGGTATGGGCAGGGCCGTAGGGAGCAGATTGGAGGGGCGGTGCGAAGGCAGAGGAGTCCGTGGCGGATTTACGGGCGGCAATTCGGGCTTGAAGACGGTCGTACGTGTCAAGGAAGGTGAAGGACTGCTGTCCGGAAGGAAGGGGGTGAGGGGCAGTAATGTTTTGGTACCCAGCCTCATCCGAGGGAGAGTCTGTGAGATACATGTCAGCAAGAGCTCTCAACCTTGCGTGTATACAAAAGGATACGCACTGAAGTCTCCAAACAGCACTATCGGTCCTATAGACGACGGCTGCCCCTCCTTCTCTACCGTAGTGACCCACTGCCAGATCTGAGAGCGGATCAGGAGGCTGCTTTGAGCGCGGGCCTCGAGACCCCGGTGGTCGTAGTGCGTGTTGACAGCGTGAACCAGCTCGCCCCCCTTCTCCGGGGCGCGATGACGAAGAGTGAGGAGTGTCGCGATACGGGGGAGGTCCTGGAGGTGGGGTGTCAGGTGTCAGCTATGGTATCGCCAACCAGGGCAGCCTCCATCACACGTACTGCGTCCCAACCCCTTGACCCCACAACGTCCGGAGTAGGAGAGAGCCATATTGTCCCCCACTTGACCAGTTCGAACTTGGTCTGGTCATAGTAGATGGGGCTGTACTCTCCCCTCTCCTTCCCGTCGTCTCGGCCGACGCCCACGTGCGCGTACGTTGGGCCCAGGAGCTCCTGGAGGTCGAGAAGCTGGTTGTGGAGCACCTCCTACAATGCAGCAGTCGATGATGCCATGTCAGCTGCATGTAGTATGCTCGCCACTATATATGCTTGTAGAGGTCGAACATACCTGGCATCCCAGGATATCGACGTCCCCAGTAGACAAGAGAGCATCCACGAGCCGACTCTTTCGCTCGGACCATGGCTTCTCGGCAAAGATGTCATGGGGGTCGGCGGGCGAGTAGTCCCTGCTGTTCCGGCTGTGGAGAGTTGAAGCCGATGGTCAGTTGGCTGGTCATCTTGGAGCTACGCAGCGGGGGCATGCTCACACATTGACCGTCGCGATGTGGATCGCTTCCCCAAGCCCGTTCCCCATCACTCCGCCTGCCACGCCCGTCTTGCTGTCGATCTTTGTTACCATTCTGACGCGTATATGCTTTTAGTGCACCCGAAGAATGCAATGGTGTACCCGACGACAAGAAGAACAAAGCGAGGGCGTAGAGTTCGTTCTGTTGACCTGCATATGCACCGCGAGCACCGCCCGTCCCACAGTCGCGTAGCAGCATCATCGGTGCCCCGCGTTCCTTTCGCTGTCCCAAACGTCAATCTTCACAGACTACCTGTCATCGTCAACTCCGTTCCCACCCCTCGCCGAACACTTCATTGAGCCACCGTCCAGCCTACCTTTCATACTGGTGGAGCCTAACGCGCGACTGATATCGACACGACGGAAGCTTATCTAGCAAGGCAGCCTTGAACAGACATGTCGCAGGAGGGAGCAAAGATGGTGGTGGATGGGCAGGAGAACGTCAAGACCAAGGTGGCCAAGAAGACTGAGGAGGGGGCGGGCAAGTCGTGAGTGCACACCCATTGTGTAACTAGTTACTGGTCATGTTCATTCAGTTGACAACTTTCACAGCGACGAGACTCGGGTCAAGGATCATGACTTTTACTTCAATTTCTACTCGTCTTTGCAGAACCAGTGAGCACATCATGTTGGCTTCGACCGGCATGACAAGAGCAAGCTGATGAGCGAGATACAGGGCGAACATGATCGGGGACATCTCGAGGACTGGGACGTACCGTAAGGCGATCTTGGGAAACGCCATGGTCGCGTTCGCCGGGAAAACTGTCTTGGACGTTGGCGCCGGTGGGTGTTGCGGTTTCATGTTCGTTCTCATCACTGACATCGCCAACATTTATAGGATCTGGTATCCTGTCTTTCATGTCTGCTCAGGCAGGTGCAAAGCATGTAATCGCCCTCGAGGCCTCATCCATGGCAGAGAAGGTCTCCATCGTACGTCTGCTTTTGCGTCCTCCGTCGAGCGCTTAAGCTGATCAGTTGGGTATAGATGATCAAAGCTGCCAACAGCGGTAAATGCAACCCGCACCTCAAGGATCGTATACGTATCGTGCGCGGTATGGTGGAGAACAAGGACGTGCAGGCGCAGGTGCTGGAGACGGGCAAGGTGGACACGATCGTTTCGGAGCCCATCGGAGTTATGCTGCTGCACGAGAGGATGGTGCGTTTTTGGCTCGAGTCTGCTTCCCACAGGGAGGTCACGAAGCTGACCACTCTGTGCCGCGCTCGCCCTTACAGGTCGAGTCTTTCATCCTCGCAAGGGACCTCTTCCTCAAGCCTGACGGCCAGCTGCTCCCTTCCGCCGGACACATCTTCTTCGGCCCCTTCACCGATGAGGCGCTCTACAACGAGACCGACCAGAAGGCCCAGTTCTTCAACACGACCTTGTTTGGTGAGCTTCATCGTGATCCTGGTTCGAGTGCATTGAATCTTACGCCCCCGTGCTCTTAGGTACCGACTTCTCGGAGCTTTACCCCGCTGCTAGGGAGGAGGTGTTTGGTAGGTCATCGCCATGCCGTTGTCATTGTGTGGAGAGGAACGTGTTCGCTGACGTATCCTGTGTAGCCCAACCTGTCGTCGGCATGTTCCCTCCCAACTCCCTCATTGCCACCCCGTGTGCCCCTAAGTCCTTCGATTTCTACACGTGCACGAAGGAGGAGCTCTTAGAGTTCAGCATCCCCGTCGACTTTGTGGCTCAGCGTACATCTCTTGTCCACGGTGTGAGTTATTGAGCCCATAAGAACCGAATACTTGATTAACGAATGGTATAGCTTGCATCATGGTTCGACCTGGACTTCAACCCAAGACCATCTCCAGCCTCCAATGACCCGGCATGGGATTACTCGGTGGGCGGCGCGAGCTCGTGGCAGTGGATTGCCCAGGGACAAAACCCTCTCAACCCTGGCCCCACGCCGCCGCCCCCTAACGACGGTGTTGATGTCAAGTTGTCAACTGGTCCCAATGGTCAGCTGGTCCCTCCACTTGAGTATCAGAGCGATTAGCTGATGTCGTGCCCACATCGTAGTCCCGCGAACCCACTGGCAGTGAGCCGCTCGAAGCGATATGCTAACTGTCGACAGAGCTAACCATTCACACCAGACAAGCACGTCTCCTCCTTCCCGAGCCTCTGGCCGTCAACAAGGGCGAGCGCATAACCGGAACCATCCACTTCAAGGTCAACGAGGCCCGCTCGTACGACCTTGTCCTCGAGCTGGCGGTGGACAGGCCTGGACCGGAATGGGACCCGAACCCGCTGAAGAGGAGGGCAGAGTACGCGTTGCAGCAGCAGTGCTTCAAGTGAGTCTGAACAGCAATTTTTGGTAAAGAAGACTGTCTCTAATGGCAACTCCTTAGCTACTCCTACAACCCAGACGCCGGTCTCGGTGCTCTCGGCATGGGGGCTGGAGGATTTGGTGAGATGCAGTAACGGCCATTTGGGGCGCTACGGGCCGACGAGCAGTTATATACCACTCTTGATCTCATACCTATCTGTCGCTCACAACTACCCAGCATCACATGTATATACATTCTTGCGCTTGCTTGACTTCACATGCTTAGAAGCTCCTCTTCGCCCTCTGCGCACATCTCTACGGCAAAGTGGGGGCGTTTTTACATTTCAAGATGGTGGCGGCGATGTCCGTTCCTTCGAGCGTCTCCGGCCGGCGCGAAGATTTCTGACGGCGAGCGTTGCTGAAGCGGTCATCGCATGATGCTCTTGAGCTACAACACCTTGACGGACCACATTCACCCCATTCACCCCACGCTATGGACCGCCAACTGAAATCTCGACTGCTCATCGAGCCCATCTCGGCCCCCACGAAACTCTCCTCCAAAGACACTTTCGCCCACCTCCAAAATTTCCTCCACTCCCTCGCGCCCTCGCCCTCGCGCACCCAGCTCGAGCGTCTCACGGATGCTCTCGGTGTCGAGGTTGGCGTGATTCTTCCCGCTGAAGGAGAACGACGAGAAGCCGAGCGAGAGGCGGCAAAGCAAGAGGCGAGGCGGGAAAGGAGGCGTAAGAGGGAGGAGGAGGAAGAGGAGAGGAGAAGGGAGGAGCTGGAGGGGGCCGTCGAGGGACTGGAGGATGAGGAGGAGGTAGGGGAGGATGATGGGGAGATGGAGAACGGTGCTGTGGGGCAGGATGGTGAGGAGGGCATGGATGACCGGGGAGACGTCGAGTACGGGGATGTGGTACGGGAGGATGAGGACGAGCCGGATAACGAGGATGAGGAGATGGCGTCGTCGGATTCCGACTAAGGTGAGTTTCTACGGTGCATGGCTGGGTCTGCCTCTTTGATCGATCTGAACTGATATATCATCGCAACACACAGCTACGTTCCCGCGGATACAACAATCATGATTACACAACCCAGATACCCAGCATCATATAGTACCCCTTACCCCTGCGACTTTCACCTCCCACCTTCGTGCACACAAGGCCCCCTTCCCTCCTTCTTCATGTCCAATATCCGGAAGAACCCACACCCCTTGTCATCTCCTGTCTGCGCCGGGCTTTGGCACTGCCAGAAAAACAGCATATCGTCGTCCAACACGTTGGCGTCGCTCTCGATGCGAGCCTTGGTGGGGGCCAGGCGCGAACGAGCTTTGGCTTTTTGGTCGGCGCGGAGGACACTGGGCGGGATAGGCGTCAGAAGACAAGCAGTGGGGTGGCACAGGAGGAAGAGAATGCACATACGTTGGAACGCCACATTTGCAGATTGGAGTCCCCTCACGAGGGCCAAGTGGGCCGGTACCGGGGTTGGGGTGAAAGTCTGGTGTGCCCGTGATCAGATGAGTGTCGTCAACGCTGGTAGGGACGTGCTGCTCACCTTTTCGGTAGAATCTAACAAGGCGGCAGATTGTGTCAGACATGAGATAACAGAGAGGCTTGGTCTTGGCCAACATACCTGAAAGTGATGTTGATTCTTGACGTATAGCTCTTCTGCTCGCTCGACGGTATTGGCCTTTCTTCCAGGTCATACCCTGGCCTGAACTGATCCAGAGCCTTCTGGGTTGGGACCCTAGAGACAGTTTGTAGAGTAAGCAATCTTTCACTTAGGCCAATGTGTGATCCACGATACTCACGTGTGCTTAAACCTCTCCTGGCACCCCCCGTTCATCAGACACAGCGAGTTGTGGCCCAGCGTCACCTCGTAGGTACGTATAGCCTTTTCAGGTGTTGCCGCGTACGCGGGGTCAATGGTGTTGGTGGGGCGAAGCCGAAATGCTCTTGGAGTGCCGAGCGACAGGGAGGCAATGGTTGTGTAAGGGCCGAGATCTGCGAGGTAGATTGAGTAAGCTAGGTGCGAAATACGCGCAGGTGTCACCCACAAGTGAGCTGATCAGCATGCCACCCCACCCTATAGACTGTCAGCGTTAACACCTTCAGAGTCATTAAAAGACAAACTCACGAGCTCTTAGCACCATCATACCGATTAGCCCCGCACACATTGGCCCTCCACTCCCCGGCCCACTCCAATGGATACCTCTGCCTTTTCTCCAGCTCGGTATTCACTATCGCTTCAACCAGCTCTGCCGCCCTTCTCAGTAAGGGTGGATATGCCTGACAGTAAAGGGTTAGCCGAATCGTACAAGTGGGTGTTGAAACATAAGCTTGCCTTTGCTGGGTCTTGCACGCTGCCTGAGTAGTAGTACTCTGCCCCTCCATACCCTCCTCCTTCTCGCATGTATAGTGACGTCGTATGCGGGCTCTTCATTGCTCTCCCAGCTATGTAGAACTTATTCGCCTCCCAGCTCTCCGACTCTTCCATCATAGTAAGGTAAAGGGCCGACGCCAAAGCTGGAGGTAGCGGTTGAGGACACAGAGTGAGAGGGAGGTCGTGTGCGCTTATGGCGGCTTGAGAGGGGAGGAGTATGGGTGGTTGGGGTCCACTTTTGGTTTTTGGAGGGGCGAATGTGGTGGGGGGTTTGCCGAGAACGGACATGAGGTCCACTTTGGGCAAGGAGGGTTTTGGCGGTTCGAAGACGACCTCGTTCTTGACTGACGCGGCGACCGCGATGACAGGCGCGGTTGAGTCAACCGCCTCTTCTGGAGGCTGTCTCTTCACTTCTTTTCCCTTGCGTTTCCCCAGCCACCCTTCTAAGCTTGATCCGGCCTTTCTCTTCCCAGATGCGTTGACCTTGGGCAGTAGAATCCCCTCGGCTGCTTTGCCTACGTCCCCGCCGGAGGAGGCGAGGGCCTCCAGGTAGGTGTCGATGGGGAACGTCATCGGATCGAGGAGGGAAGCGAGGAGGGCGAGCTTGGTGTCGGTGTCGTCGTCGTGGCCAGCCGCTGCAGTGCGGCTAGACTCCCCCTTGTCCTGCTGGTCCTGCATTGTGGACAGATGGGGGCTCTAGGGGTTAGAAATGGTTGACGAAGGAAATGAAGAAAGATATAGATCGCTGCCCGCCACTGAAATTGTCACCAAGCATTGGTGGAACGCGCCGGTGGAGGCCAGGTCATCACCCGACCAAGCATCAGACGGCCAAAGCGACCCGTCCATCCGTCTCTTGCATCTTGCAGCTTTCTCCTTCTTCATCCTCACTCTTTCTTCCAGGCTATGCCCGTATAGCCCTCCCGCCTCTCGACCGTGATCCGCCATGACCCACCCATCGCCCCCCGGTCCTTCCTCGCAGCCCCCAAATCAACCACGTCCCCTCCGCCGCCCCGCGTCCCATGGGCGTCTTTCCCAACTCATGGTCCCAGGCCGCTCGCGGAGCGGCTCCAGTGCTTCACAGGCGAGCGTGAACGTCGATGATATGACTGGGAGTAGTGGGAGATCTACGCCCGAGCTTCGGCGGCGGGCCAGTAAAGGTGAGTGAACGTGATAACACAGGACTCGTGGGCAGCAAGGATTGATGACCGTGACACGTAGCGGCTGCGGCGTCATTGCTAGCCAACGACGCGAAGTACAAGAAGTTTAGGGCACAGGTGGACAAGAGTTTGCAGTCGTTTGAGAGCGTGAACGAGTGGGCGGACTTCATATCTTTCCTGTCGAGGCTACTCAAGGTAGGTGGATTGCTTTGGATGCTGGTCTCTGCAGTTGTGCTGATGATGCCTGGACAGACGCTGCAATCACCATCCCCACCTTACTCAGAGATTCCCCGCAAGCTGATAGTTGCCAAACGCCTTGCACAATGCCTCAATCCTGCTCTCCCGTCTGGTGTGCATCAACGAGCTTTGGACGTGTACGCGTACATCTTCAGCATCATCGGTGTAAGTGACTCTTCTACATGCCCCAGACAACCTACTTACATGTCTTTTGTCGGCAGGTGGATGGCCTCCAGCGAGACCTCATCATTTGGTCTTCGGGCCTCTTCCCTTTCTTCCAATACGCGGCCACCTCTGTACGACCACTGCTCATCAACATCTACGAGACGTACTACCTCCCTCTCGGCGATGACCTGCGACCGGCAACCAAGGCGTTCATTTTGGCGTTGCTACCCGGTATGGAGGAGGAAACAGGAGACTTCTTTGACAAGGTACGTATTTTCAATTGGTTGCCGGATGAGTGCTCTCAAAGTGATGTTCGCTGACCATGCCCCTGCAGATCCTCTTCCTCCTGGACCGCCTCTCGGGCGCCATCAGCCCCTCCTTCTTCCTCCAGAACACCTTCCTTATCCTTATCACCTCCCCCGCGTCTCGCCTATCGGCGCTCAACTATCTCGCGCGACGCATGCTAAAGCCGGCGGATCACCCTGATGCGACCATCGAGACGGGTCTGCTCATCAGAGGCTTAGCGGCGGTGCTGGATGATGAGAATGTGCTGGTGCGGAGGAACGGATTGGATCTGTTGCTGAGGGTGTTGAAGCTGGATAAGAATGTCGTCAAGTAAGTCCTGTAAGATCGATAACGGCGATCCACCACGCTGACGGGCATTGACAGGGAAGCGGACCCTAAGGACAGAGAGCTCCTCGTACGCTCAGCAACTGGCGTCGTCCTCCAGAAGGAGCTGTCTCTCAGCCGACGGGTTTACACTTGGCTTCTGGGCACCGATGAAACGTCCACCGAGCAAGTCGCGTATTTCAAGGAGCACGCCCTCGATCTCCTTGCGTCGACCCTTCTGCACGACATGCAAGCCTTAGGGTCGGGGTCGGAGGCGGTGGACGTGCAGAGGCCGTTCAAGATCTTCTTGTCGCTTTTGGACAAGTGGGAAGTGGGAACAGCGCTGTCGGAGCGGCTGGCTATCCCGGCTTTGAGGACGGTGATGGATGCAAAGTCGGGGGCAGACGAGGTGCGTACTCGCTTACCAATCAGTGCACAGTACAGGCTGACCCCGCGACCGCAGGTTATTGATACTGCTTCTGCAGTATATGAGGCCATAGAGCCGATGGTGATATGGAAAGTGCTGCACAAGTCTGTGGAGGAACAGCATGGAGGAGATCGGTCGAATGTGAGTCATAAGGAATCGAACTTGGCTGACAGACAGGCTGTGGATCTCGTACCGTGGCTGCTGGACAATGTCCCCCAGCCAGATGAGGAGGTGTACTCCGTGCACATCCCTCTCATGTTGGATACCGTACTGTCCTTTGCTGCCGTAAGTAATTGACTGATGCGAGTCCACCGCAAGAGGCTGACTATATCCGGCGACTGCACTGCAGACCGACACAATAAATTTGGAGACGCGAGGCGAGGCACTTCATCTCGCTGTCTCTCTGCTCCGGCATATCCACTCCAGCACATTCACCAAAGCATCCTCCTCCTTGTCTTCATCCTCCCACGACACCTCAGCGGCTGAAGAGGCATACAGCCTCGCCGAAATCACCCCACGAGTAGAATCTCGGTTACACTCTGAGGTTCTGCCTCGTATTGTCCAGAACGCGTTCAGTGTGTGTGAGCTGGCCCTCGCTGAGAATGACCTTGGCGCATTGCTGGACGCCGTGCATGTGGTGTCAAACCTCATCGACCATGAGGCTCCGCCCTTGGCGTCTATCGACGGTCCAAGGTGGCTCTCCTCGCTGGTGAGGACGATGTCGAGGGTGTCGTCGTTCGTGGTGGTTGAAGCGCTGGTGGTGGCTGCGCTGAAGGCGTCACGGTGTTCGGTGTTCAAGCCGGCTGTTGTGATCACATCGGATGCTACGATGTCTGCGATTCTCGACTCGGTGAGCTGATCCACAATGAAAACGGTGACAAAGCTTATGCGTCCACGTAGTTGTTCCGGTACCTCCGCCCGTCCGCTTCTCTGTATCACGCCCGCGCGGTGGAGCTATTGTGGGACTACAACCAGCTGGCAGAGATCCACACTTTGGAGAACGTGATCGCTCGGAGAATGAGCCTCTCGTCCTTCAACAGCGTGGCGTTGGAGGCGTTCGGCATTCTCTGGCGCCTCACCGGTGCGTCTTCTGATGGTATTTACCCACCCCGTTGCCCAAAGCTGACAGCTGTTAATTAGACGACTCGATGCTTCCTGGCGAGATTCTCAACGTCCCTATCAACATTGTCCTCGACGCACTCAGATCCCCCGATCCCGACGCTCAGCGCCAAGCCGAGACGTGGATGCGGTGCAACCTTCGCTCCTACTTCCGCGTACTCGACCCCATTCTGTCTCGCCTCCTCGATCCCTCAATCAAGTACGCGCCCGGGCAGACGGTGTATGCCGCACCGGTGGACTTGGATCTCGTGCGATACGAGATTGAGAGCGTCTCGGCGTTGTTCAAGTTTGGCGGGACAGGGCTGAGCAAGGCATGTGAAGCGACGGAGATCAAGGGGTCATTGAACTTTGCGTTGGTGGGGAGGGCGGAGAAGCAACTTGAGGGTGTGGGGACTTATCTGGAGTTGATGGTGCGGATTCTTGTCAGGTGAGCTGAGATGGCTTCTTCCGCCAGTCTAGTCGAAGCTGACAAGCCGGATAGGTTCATCGAGACAGAAGCTGGGCCGATTACGAGTCGAGGTAGTGGGCCCCTCATCGTGCGAGTGCAGAGCGCCGCCCTCGAGCTCTTGCAGACGATAGTCTCTCGTGGCGATGTCTCTCAACCCCTCCTCGTCACTATCAAAGACTGCCTCGTCACCAAGCTCCTCTCCGCCGTCGAGACGGGCCGTCTTACTCTCCAGAGTAAGATGCTCCACCTCCTTCACTCGGCTATCAACGCCTCGACCCCCGCGCGCAACGCCCGGCCGCGCCCTCATCAAGGCCACCACCGCGGCGCTAGCTCTATCATCGAGAAGCCCGCCCCGGAGCCCCCTGCATCGGACTTTGAGCACGCCCTGGTGCAAGCCATCATCCAGGGCGTGTCTCGGCCGTCCAATATCGCGGTCCTGCAGCACTGGATTGACTTTGTGCTCATGACGGTGCCCTTGCTCGTTGGTCGCCCTTCTCTGTTAAACACTCTTGCCGAGTGTTTCTCCCAAGAGACACGCGCGCTGGTCCAGCGTATCAGCAGGGCGCACGACCGGGCTACTGGAGTCAAGGGCAAAGGGAAAGCTCGGGTTGTGGAGGACGAGAAGCTGGATGCGGCGGACGCGGAGGTGGTGATGGCCTTGAACGCGCTGGAGCGGGTGTTGATGATCCTGGGCAATCAGGCCTCCGGCAAGATTGATGAAGGCGTCAGGCAGGAAGAAGGCGGGAGCAGGATTCTGGGGCTGGTCTCGACTGTGTTCACAGTCGAAGCACCGTCGAACGACCCCAAGGCAGAGTCACCGAGGTACCTGGACGACGCGGTGCATGCGCTGCTGGTGACGTGGTCGGCGACCCTGCCTACCGGAGAGGACGAAGACACCCGAGATTGGAGAGGAGGGCCGTCAACCAAACAGGCGTATGCGAACATCAGGGGGAGGGCAAGGACGGTGCTGGAGAAGGTGTTCAAGACGCAGCCGGGGGCAGTGATGTCGAGTTGCGTGCACGTCTGGTCGCTGTGTTCAGAACAGGTCACCGTGAGTGCAAATTGTGTGCTTCGTCCTCAGTAATCTGACAATTTGACACGGTACAGGATGCGGCTATCTTTGACTGTGTCGATACGCTCACGCCCAGTGCCCAGAAGGTGGTGGAGCTGGTCTGCGAGCTTGCCTCTGGCAAATCAAGCAGGCAATCTGTTGCCGATTACAGGTAGGCGACCTTCATCTGCCGCGGGAAGGAGTGCAAGCTGAAAGCGTTGTACAGAGCCGACCCGTCCTATCTCGCTTTCCTCGAGGCATACCTGTCTCGCTTGGAAGCACCCATCGCCGTCCAAGTCTGGATCACCATCTTCACCTTCGCCCGAGACGTCGTCTCCGCCGTCGCCTCTTCATCCCCTCGCTCCCAGCTCTTCCCCCTCCTGCAGTGCCTCACAGACGTCGCTCTCACTGTCTCCAAGACAAGCGCACTGGAAGACCGGCGGCTGCGCAAGGATCTGCAGGATACGTACGCGAAGGTGTTGGATCTGGTTGTGGCCAATGCGTCGAAGATCGCGGAGGGCGGTATCTGGGATCGAGTGGAGATGTCGAAAGACGACGGGGAGGATAGGGAGAAGGTTGGTGGGGTTGAGGACGGGCTGGAAAAGGTGTGTAATCGATTTTGAGAAAACTGGTAGGGATGTGCTGACCACGGTGGTGCAGATCTATGATTACCTCGCTACCACCATCATTCCCAACCTGCGGGCACTCCTGGTGGATCCAGACAGAGTCAACTCAGCGTGCAGTGGGATTTCAGTGGCGATCGTTGTTCCTGCCTTCAAACGACAAAAGTGGGTCATGTGTACCCTTGAGTCAATTCCGCAGGGCCAAGCTGACACATTGATGCCTTGCGCAGAGTCGACGCTTCCGTCCTCCGGATCGTCCTGGAGATCACCAAGATCCCGTCAGCCGTCAAGACGTGGCGCATCCAGATCGCGGACGCCTTCGCCGAAGCCCGCCTCTTCAAGCCGAAGCCCGCCTCCGAGATCAATTTCTACAAGACTCTCATCTGCGCCCTTATGGACTCGGACAAGGAACGCTTCGTGGACCTCCTCTCGCGGATCACGTCCGCCTCGTCAGCGAATATCAACATCTTCTCGAATCGCGAGCAGGAGATGCTTGTTAAATCGCTCAACTTGCGGAGACTGAGTTTGGTGCTGCTCGCAGCGGAGAGGAACCACTATCTGGGACAGCTACCTGCGATTCAAGAGAGGCTGGTGGAGATGCTGCGATCGGGAAGTGTATCGCCGAGGGTGCATAGTGAGGTGAGTTGGCTGTTTCTGCTCCCGCGTTTGGAAGAAGCCGGGTGCTCATGCTGCCATTCAGGTGTATCTGTGCTTGCGAGTCCTGATGTGCAGGATCAGCCCACAACACCTGACGAACTTCTGGCCCGTCATCCTTGCCGAATTGGTGTGTACAGCTGTCGCTCTGGCCTGTCCCCCCGGTACCCAAGCTGACCTTTCGCATGGTGCAGCTACGCATATTCGAGCAAACGATGGACGAGCTTCCAGAGGACAACACAGAGGGGTTACAGCTCGTTCTGGCGGCGTGCAAGTTCCTCGATCTCCTTCTGGTGATCCAGTCTGAGGACTTCCAAGTGTACGTCCATTGCGCCTGGCTTGCTGTGTGCTTGGAACGCATTGCTGACCGTCGTGCGTTGGGCTCGGGCTCAACAGACATCAGTGGATGTTCGTGACGGATACAACGGACGCAGCATACCCTCCGGAGGAGTACACTCCTGACGCGATCATGGATCGGCTCGCGGAGATTCTGGCAGAGAAGGCTATGCATACGCACGGGGATAGCGTGAGTTCTGCTGAGAAAGGTCTGACCACGAGCTTGCATAGCTGACCATCGTTTTGCGTCACACAGGATCTCTCGCAATCCCAACAATCCCTCCCCCTGTTATCGCCCACTGCCGTGTCAACAGGTACCGGCGCAGACGTGTCCCTCCGGCGGCCGCGACTGGGGGCGGCCAAGTCGCTCACGAGCTTGCACCAGCTGCAGACCTTCTTTGCACGGGCGAGCATGGACACGTTTGAGAGCGTGTTTGTGAACGGGGGTGTGGATTGGGATGGGGTGGAGGATGGGTTGACAGACGAGATCTTTGATCTCTGATACGGGCGCAGAGGCGGAGGGGGGGAGGGAGGGAGGTGAAGGACCTTTTCTCTGAGAGGGTCACTGGATTGTAGACTCTAGAGACACGTACACATGCATGTTTTCATATATCCATGAGACTTTTTGCGCCGAAGCAGAGGCACCTCTATGACTGCAGCCACCATCCCGCCCACAGGCGTCACGACCATCGGCCCCACTCTCACTCACCCCCTTATACACAACCCCTGCTGCGCACTCAGACAACCCTCAAAGGGTCCGCATCCGCCTTACTAACAACAACCTCCCAAGGCGCCCCACTAGCCTCCCCAGACGCCGCCGCGTCCTTGTTGAGCTCTTCCTGGAGCCAAGGCTGGAGGACCTGCGAGAGGTACGGACGCTCGTTGTTGGTGTGGTTGGTGAGGATGATGGATTGGCCGGCTGCGATGGCCGCGAGGATCTCGTGCTATAAGAAAGTTCGTCAGCTATCAGTGCCAACAGGGAAGAGTAGATACTCACATGGGACATCTCTCCGGTGATCAGCAAGTCTGCCTTGACGCCCTTGAACACTCCGCCACCTGCCCCAACGCATCAGCTTCTATCATACCCTCACACAAATCTCATCCCAGACGGATTGAATCACTCACCAGAACCCGCACAGACAGCAATGCTCCTAATCGGTGTCTCCACACTCGGCTGTGCAAGCTGCACATACTGCAACCCCAAATGGTCTTTAACGAGCTTCACCGCCTGTTGGATCCCAAGCGGGACGCTGAGCTCGACGATCCGCCCCGCACCGGCGCCTTCGAAGCCCTCGAGAGGGTCAGAGGGAATGATGGGTCGGTGGGAGGACGCGACGGAGAGGAAGGGCTTGATGAGCCTGCACGAGTAGAGAAGTCAGCTGGGGCTAAGTCAAGACAGCGTGATAAAGGCGACCAGGGACCGCCAGCGTGACGCACCAAGTGTTGATCCCCTTGGGAGTAGCATCCAGCGAAGTATGAGGGGTGAACACCGATACACCCTTGGCGGACAGTCGGAGGAGGGACGCTTGCAGGGGGTCGTTGAGGGTCAAGGACTTGAGCCCACGGAAGATGGGAGGGTGGTAAGACACAATGAGGGAGAGGCCTGGAAGGGAGAGAGCTTCGGCGCAAACGGAGGGGGTGAGGCTTGTGAGAGCAGAGATGCGAGTTAGCTTTGGCTTCCTGGGGGCTGGTCAGAAGTCTTAAGCGTTCAAAACAGCTCACTCGATGGTAAGGAGGACTCGGCGATGGGCCGGGTTGGGATAAGGTGCCTCTGTAGAGTCGTCAGCTACTTGGCTGTGTGTCGAAGGTCATCTTAGACAACAGCTCACCAATAATAGGGCCAACCTGACAGATTCTAATTAGCTCAAATGGCATATACCTACGCCTGCAAGCTACAGCAGCCAATCACTCACATTATCCCAGCTTCTGTCGGCGAGCTGGAGAGGAGCGATGCGCTCCCAGACTCGCTTGATCACGGCGAGAGGGGTGGTCTGACCAGATATGGCGCCCATTTTGCAAACGAATACAGATTTCGGGTGGTTTAGGTGAGTCAAGAGCGGAGTGGGCTTTCGGTATGTTGATGCCAACGGCAAGGAGATTCGAAAGAATGTGTCGTCCACGCACCAGATGGATCGTCGCAACGACGTCGAGCTCGCGAAGTCGCGAACAGAGTGGAGGCAGGCTAACCTGTTATTATCACCAGTACTGAGGTATTTACCTAATAAGTACGCGCCCGTGAGATGAACCGAGGAGATGGACGATCCTTGTTCGAACACCTTGACCTCCGACGACTTGCATTGTTCCACATCTATACCGACCACAAGTCAGTAAAGCTTTATCCGTTGACCTTCCTGTAGTGGTGGTATATCATCGCTGGCCGCGGTGGCGCCATTGCGACAGCCATGGCACAGAACGATCAACGACATGGACGATTGTCGGTCTTCGAAGCCCGGCACAAGAGGCCGGCAGTGAGGAGGCGTTCATGTGCGCACTGTACCGATCTAAAAGCCATATTTTGGAGGGACTGTCAGGCTGACCTGACCGAGGTCATTGGCTGGAAAGTGGAACTCCCGCTCTTAGACAGCCACCATATGAAGACTACCGCCGGTGGCTTTTGTCGACACCAGCAGACAAAATCTGATGGAAGGCGCAAAGATCTACAGCTGACTGTCTTGGCGTGAAGCCCTCCAGTTCCAGCTGACCTGGCGATCTACTTCAGAGCACGACGACTCCCGCCTCAACATCAATCTCAATCATGAAGTCTGCCACCAGCACCTTCTCAAGTTCGCTCCAGCAAGCCACACGCACGACGCTGGCCCTAAAAAGTGGAGGCGGGACCATTCTAACTCTGTACTTACATGTTAATTACGCGGCGCCCCAGGCACTCGTACCCGGAACGCGTACGCCGCATGACGTAAAGGGGGGTGGAAAATGCTGTGAATCTTGAGTTCCTGTGAAGCCCTGCATGTTGGATGGATTCCGATCCCTGCCTCCTCGGCTGCCTCCCAGGGGCGGGCGGGCGTGAGTTGGAGCTGGGCGAGAGGGGAGAGGGGAGAGAGAGGAAGACCGGGGAGTCCGGGGCAGGGGGAAGGAGATGATGGCGACGAGTCGGCGGGGAACTGAGCCCGGCCGCCGCCCGCCGTGCATGCAGCATGCATGGCCACCCACAGCGATGAGCGAGGGCTATGCACTACGCTGTGCATGGAAGGCAGCGAACCCGAAGAGATGCATAGGTCCCTGGTGCTCACGTTTTAGGCTGTGGTGGATGTCTGCTGTGGTGCCACACTCGCGGGATTAGGTGCCTCTGTCCCTGCAGCCTGTGGGTTCACCGTCGCGCCTCTCCCTTCCTCCCACTCCATCCTCCCATCCCATCCCATATCATCCGCCTCTCTCTCCTTTACACCCCTCATCCCTTTCATCCACCCCTCATCGCCCAGCCACCCACACCCCCACACCTCGCACACTCGCCGCACACGCCGGAGAGCAATCCACAACTCGACTTGGACGATAAAGACTTGTCGCCTTGAGGACCTACCCGCACAGCCCCCTCGCGCCAGCGCTTCGTGCATCTAAGCGACCGACCTCGCCGTCCCACCCATCCACGCCACTTTTGTTCTCTACACCCTCAACTCTCTAGTTATCTCGGACAAGGAGATCAGAGTACTTGACGCGTATACTACGGCTGGACCTGAAATACACAAAGAAAAGGATTGAAAAATGGCTCGTGATAGGCTTGGAAATGTTGTGAGTCCGCGCGTTTTGATGAGACGTTGAGTGAGAGGCGGTGTGCAGCGGGGGTGTCCTGGGTTATGCTGGATACGTTGCTGGAGCCAGAGCTGATGGATGCCGTCTTGCAGAACCGCCAATACGGGTTCGTAGACCTTCCCGAGAACGCCGAGATGGCCACGCGTGCTTGTCCCATACTGACCCCCTCCCCCTTCTCACAGCGACCAGTCGGCTCCCCAGCCCACCTACCCTCCTCCCGGTAACGGCGTGATCGCCCCGTCCCGCGCTCCCAACCCTTACGCCCAGCAAAACGCCGGCGCTCCCGCCGCCGGCGGCTACAACTCGCAGTACGGCGCGGGCGGTGGGAACCCGTACGCCCAGCAGCAGCAGCAGCAGAACCCGTACGCCGGGGGCGGGCAGTACGGCCAGCAGGAGCAGTATGCGATGGGCGGGGTGAATGGGAGTGGGGCCGGGGCGGCGGGAGGAGACTTTTGGAGCGAGTTGAGCGCGACCAACTCTTCGTTGAGTGCGTTGCAGGAGCAGATCCAGGCGGTGAGGTCGGCGCATGCGCAGAGCTTGGTGAGTTTGGATGTCCGTTCTGGGTGTGCGAGAAGTGGCACAGGCAGAAGCTGGGCGCGGCTGGGGTACAAGGGCAGAGCTGACGCACGTGCCCCGTTCGTAGACCTCCACGGACCCCGCAGCGGCGACCTACGTTGCTCAGCTGAACGACCAGGCTCGCACCCAGCGCGAGGAGTGCAAGAACCAGATCAAGAAGCTGTACAAGCTCGCCAAGGGCGACCGCGCGCAGAAGCAGCAGGCCGAGGGCGCCAAGCAGCGCTTCCAGGGCTTGCTGCAGGAGCACCAGGTGATTGAGAAGGAGTTTAGGAAGAAGGTCAAGGACAGGGTGGAGAGGCAGTACAAGATTGTCAACCCCCAGGCGACGGAGGAGGAGGTCAGGCAGGTGACGGAGAGTGATAACCCGCAGGTCTTCTCTCAGGCTGTGAGTTGTCGCCTGTCGCCGTTGCGATCGTGAGGGCAGTCAACTAACAGACGACACAATGCAGTTGCTCAACTCAAACCGGTACGGCTCTGCCCGAGGCGCCTACCGCGAGGTGCAAGAACGACACGCCGAGATCCAAAAGATCGAAAAGACCCTCACGGAGCTCGCACAGATGTTCCAGGAGATGGCCATGCTCGTCGAGCAGCAGGACGAGACCATCGTCAACGTCGAGAACCAGGCGCAGGGTGTGGACACGGACATCAAGCAGGGGTGAGTCTAGGCTGGGTGCTTGGTGCGAACGGAACCAGGGCTAGACACTGACGTGGTTTTGGTGGTGCAGGTTGGTACAGACGGACAAGGCTGTGGAGAGCGCGAAGAAGGCCAGGAGAAAGAAGTGGATCTGCTTCTGGATCGTCGGTGCGTACTGCTGTTCCCCTACGAGAGAGCTGGGCCTAGCTGACTGTTTCAATTACAGTCCTTATAATCGTCATCCTCGCGCTCGTCCTTGGTATCTACTTCGGGACCAAGAAGTAATTTCGCCATGGTCACCATGCGCCATCCGACCAACCTCCAGTTCTACTCCGCCTCCACCGATATCCCCCTCCCCCTATTAGATACACTTTGTGTGGATTTGTATTCCGTGATTCTCTAAAAATGGATGAGGATCTTGACGCTTTACGATTCTTCACCCGCCAAATCTATGTTTTTGTTCTCTGTCTTCTTCCCTCTCTTTTTGTTTCTCTACTTATTCTTCTCTTTCGACTGCAAGACTAGTCCGTTAATCTGCGAGCGCGGGCGCGAGTCTCGTAGTGTACATAGTACTTATACCGTCGCCGTGATGAGACGCCTGATTGCCATGGACCACCAACTTGTCGGCCGCAGAGAGGCGCGCAGTCGGGTCGATGACGATAGTGCGCGGTTAGCGCCGTTGTAATTACGGGTGTTAACTGTTAATAACCGGGTGCCTTCAACGGGCGCGTTGTGTGCGATGACGGCTGAAACGCTTTGTCTCGAAATGGTTGTCTTAGAAGAGTGGAGTATCCTTCATCTCTCTTCCTTCTCTATACAGTCTACGGCTGGTACAGTGTAGAGAGTGGTACAGTACCCCTCACCCCACTCAGCACCATGCCCGCCCTCGCAGCAGGTACTTACCTGCACTACCTCACCCCCGTCCTCCTCGCCCTCCCACTCCCCGCTCTCCTTCGTCCCCTCCCCACCCCCTTTCCAGAGCTCCCAGGCATTCGCCCTATCACTGTCCAACGCATCACCCCGCGTCGCTCCCTCATTCTGACCCTCCTCATCCTTCTCGCTTTCACTTCCTTCCTCGACGGCGCCGTCCTCGTCGCCGACGCCCTCAGCGCGAGGACCCGGTACGGGGACGACCTCCCGCGGAGGCTGCGCGGCGCGCAGCTCGCCGCAGAGATCTTTTATGCGCTCGGAGGACTCTCCGTGTGGGGGGTGGCGGTCGTGGGGTGTGCGTGGAGGGGGAGGTTCGCGGGGAAAGGGTTGGTCGTGCTCGGGACGCTTGCGGTGGTCTGTGAGGTGCCCAACCTCGTGTTTCTGGTTTTGCGCGAGATCCATGCCGGTGAGTACACTTGTCGGCTAGTTTGCGTGGGGCACTTTGCGCGCGCGTGAGTGGGGGAACGAGGAGTGTGCTGACAGGAGTGTCACGGTAGGCGGCTTGGACAAGGTCTTCGCGATCCTCTCGCTCGTGCCTTCTTCCGCCAGGCTTCTCCTTCTCCCAATCCTCCTCGTCGCCGTTTCGTACCCGCGTATCTCGTTCGAGCCCGCGGACGAGACTACCGGTCTACTCTCGTCGGAAGCTGCCACCACCGGCGGTGGCGGCGGGGCCGGCGGAGACGCGCGCACTCTCATAACCGCGCCTAGCACGTCCGACTACGGCACATTCGACACGGACAGCATCGCCGACCCCACCAAGACTGCTGCTGCTACCCCGCACCCCGGGAATACCACGGGTGCTGCTACCCCCACCCAGGGCGCGGCGACTGGTGAAGCCGCCACAGCCCAGGCCCAGGCAGAGCAGACGAACCAGCAGGTCAAGAAGATCAAGCTTACCAAGAAGCTCGGGTCGAAGCGACCCGTCAAGAAGATCTTGAGCTGGGGCGAAGGGTGGCCAAAGTTCAAGAAGCTCTTCCCGAAGCTCTGGCCGTCCACGAGCAGGAAGCTCCAGGCGTACGTGGTGATCGTCATGGGCTTCATCGGGCTGGAGCGTGTCACCACGCCGCTGGTGCCGATATCGCTCGGGTACTTGGTCAAGGCGCTGTCGGACTGGAGCAAGCCCGCCGACGTGTGGAAGGCGCTCGCGCTGTACCTCGGCGCGCGCCTCATCGACCAGTGGGGGATACTCTCCCTGTGCCGCCAGTACTTCTGGATCCCGGTCGTGCAGTACACGGACAAGGAGATGCAGATGCTCTGCTTCAACCATATCCTTGATCTGTCGCTGGCGTACCACACCAGGCGCAACACGGGAGAGGTCCTGCGTATCATTGACCGCGGGTCCGCGATCAACGAGCTCTTCCGCACCGTGCTCTTCCAGCTCATACCTACCATCGCCGACACCTTTATCGGGTTCACCGTCTTCATCTGGCTGTTCGGGCCATTCATCACCTTCTCCATCCTCCTCGTCATGGTGCCCTACTGCCTCTTCTCGTTCTACTCGACGAGGTACAGCCAAAAGTACCGCCGCGAGTATATCGATACCGACGTGCGCCAGCGAGGGATCGTGTCTGACGTTCTCACTAACTGGGAGAGCGTCAAGTACTTTACCTCGGAGGCGCGCGAGGTCGAGCGGTTTGAGGAAGCAGTGAACGAAGTCCAGGGCGTGGACTACCTCTGGCGCATGGGCCTGCAAGTCATCTACTGCATCCAGTCCTTCCTGCTCGTCCTCGCTTTTGCCGTCGGCGCCATCCTCCTCTCCATCAAGGTTATGCACGGCGCCGCGCACCCCTCCACCTTTGTCGTCTACATAGCCTACTTCTCCCAGTTCACCTCCCCGCTCAACCAGCTGAGCTCGCTGTACAAGGGCATCAGCTCGGACATCATTGACGCGGAGAAGATGCTCGACCTGCTCGGAGAGAAGACGGAGATCAAGGATGACCCGGACGCCAAGGAGATGGTGATCACGGACGGCGTGATTGAGTTTGACAACGTCACGTTCTCGTACGACGAGTCGAAGGAGGCGATCAAGAACGTCTCGTTTAAACTTGAGAAGGGCCAGTCCCTCGCGCTCGTCGGCGAGACAGGCTCGGGCAAGTCCACAATCCTGCGCCTGCTGTACCGCTTCTACGACGTCAGCTCGGGCCACATCTACATTGACGGGCAGGATATCTCCAAAGTCACGCAGGCGAGCCTCCGTCGCGCGATCGGGATTGTCCCGCAGGACTCGGTCCTGTGGAACGACACGATCGGCGCGAACATTGCGTATGGCAAGCCTGAGGCGAGCGACGAGGAGATCATCGAGGCGGCGAAAGCTGGGAGGATCCATGATAAGATCATGACGTTTGAGGACGAGTATGATACGTTTGTGGGGGAGCGAGGGGTGAGGCTGTCGGGAGGGGAGAAGCAGAGGGTCAGCTTGGCGAGGATGTTTTTGAAGTCGCCCGCTATCTTGGTGAGTTGCTGAATTGCGTCTCATAGAGTGATGGACGGGCAGCTGACAGATCGGCGTATAGGTTCTGGACGAGGCCACCAGTGCTCTTGATACGGAGACAGAGAGGGAAATCCAGAAATCGCTCGCTGCGCTGGTGCGTACCGCCTCCTCTTGAGGACATCTCGGTGAACTAACCCATCATTATCCGACAGTCCAAGGGCCGTACCAGTCTCTCTATCGCGCACCGCCTGTCGACAATCATCAACTCGGACAAGATCATGGTCATGAAGGCGGGCAAGCTGGTGGAGATTGGCGGATACAATGAACTGATCCAGAAGAAGGGCGCTTTCGCTAGGATGTGAGTGTCTCATCTGCCTGGACTGTCCGAGACAAAGCTTACAAGCCTGCTATCAATAGGTGGCACCGCCAGATCTACACTGAGGCTGAAGCGCTCGAGGGTGACTCGCTCGAGAAGTTTGCCAACGCTCTCCCTACCGCAGATGACTTCAAGCAGCTCCACCAGAAGGTGGAGGACGGAGACACCGCGAGCGAGGCTGGAAGCTCTCAGCCGAGGGATGGACCTGGCGGTGGGGATGTCGCTGAGGCCGATGCGGCTACGGTGGCCCCCGCTGTGGCCTCTGAACAGGGCAGCTCGACCCAAGCGGAAGGCGGCTCGCCGCTCAAGGAGGAGGTGAAGGACGAGACCAAGGATGAGACCAAGGAGGAGGCGGAGCAGACCAAGGAGGAGGCGGAGCAGACCAAGGGGTTTGAGGTAGATGCGCCCAGTGCGATCGCCGAAGACCCTGCTGCCGCTTCTTTCGCGGACGTCGTCAAGACTGAAGAAGATGGTCAGAAGGATGCCCCCGCTGAGTCTGCCGCCAAGGAGGACGCTGGGGACGCGCAAGAGGCTAAACCTGTGTCGTACGCCGCGGCGGTCTCAGACGCTGCTGCGCCGGCTCCTGCCCCCGAGTCGAAACAGCTCGAGCTCGCCCCGGAGGCTTCGTCGTCTGGGAAGCAGGAGAAGAAGGTCGAGGATGAGGACAAGCTGGTGGATTTGAGCAAGGAGCCTACCCCGGCTGAGGCTGCTGCGGCTGAGGCTGGCGAGTCCTCAGCGCCCGCCCTCGCGACTGTCCCGGCCCCTTCGCCTGCGCCTTCCACCCCGAAGGCGAGTGTGGTTTTCCCTCCCGCTCCTCCTCCCTCTGGCCCTGTCCCCTTCCCCGGTAACTCCCAGCGACACTCCACCATCTCCATCTCCCCCTCCGTGCGCTCCAACCTCTCCGCACCCGGTACCCCTTCTCGCGACTCCCCCTCGCCTACCAAGTCTGACGCCATCTCTGGCACGTCGGGTAAGACTGAGAAGGGGCGAAAGCGCCTTAGCAGCGGGTTCGGCAAGTTCGTGAGAAGGATCAGCGACCAGAGCGGAGGGCTGGTGAGGAGCGCGAGTGGTCTGAGGAGTCCCGCGGCGGAGGGGAGGGAGAGGACGATGAGTATGGGATGGGAGGGCGCGAGGGAGGACACGGAGGCGGGGGAGACGACGGGTTTGCTCGCTGGGGCTGAGGCTGTGCAGGGGTCGTCCTCTGGGGCGACCCAGGCGGGGCAGGAGGCGCCGATTTCCACGAGTGACGGGATGAGCTCGGGGAAGGAAAAGAAGAAGAAGAAGAAGAAGAACGGCAAGCACTGAGGTGTTGTCGGGTGATGTGGCGGGGGAGAAACGGCCACTTGTAGGGATCTATGCGGAGGAGAGTGGGTGTGGGGGTAGTACAAAAGGGAGGGCAGTGCTTGAGCTGCCGCACACTCCAATACGTTTTAATCCATACACGATTGTATCATACATGCTCCTAGATAGCATCGTTCTTTTCACCTGTGTCTATACTTTAGGCCATGCACATTTGGTACGCACGCTTCTGCGTGTGTCGGGGAATGATTGAAGACTGCAACGGAGAAGGA
The DNA here is from genome assembly GCA_036427605.1 of Cryptococcus sp. DSM 104549. Lineage (NCBI taxonomy): Eukaryota > Fungi > Basidiomycota > Tremellomycetes > Tremellales > Cryptococcaceae > Cryptococcus > Cryptococcus jaspeensis. The sequence continues at coordinate 2,477,811 of CP144044.1, read as the reverse complement.
TCGACACCGCCAACTTGTGCAGCAGACGTTCCTCGGGGCAAGGTCCAAAGTCAGTTCAGAAGCCATGATGTCTAATTGTGTCGTGCATGCATTCGTTCGCTCATGATTGCTTCCTGCTCGTCCCCCCTCCCCTACTCCCCCTTTGCTCATCAAAACTGATCGTTCTCCCCGTCCCCCCGCCTCTAGAGCGACCCTCTCCCGCCTCTCCCCGCTACTGCTCCTATCACGCTCTTCTTGTCACCCTCCTCCTCTGCCGTCTATGCCTATGCTGAGAGGCTCTTCGTCCGCCCCGCTTCCGCCGTACAACTGATTGTCCAGCTGTCAGCTTGACGCCCTGCTGAACCTCAAAGCTGGACAGACTCACTTTATACGCTCTCACACCCGAACGTCTTGTTAATCTTCCACCCCGTCACCCTCAGTCCCACCAACGCCAGCAGCACCCCCACATCCACCACCACCAGCGTCACCCCCGCCATCATAAACCTCGGCGCAAACACCTTCCACACCATCAAGTGCCTCCTCAACCACGCAGCCGTCACTGCACTCGCAAACGTCACTGTCGTGTGGTAGCACAAAAAGGCGAGCACAAGCTGCAAGCTGTGCGCGAGCACGGGCACAGTCCCCCGCGGTCGGGGGGAGACGTTCCACACGGCGAGGAGGGGGATGGCGAGGGCGGAGAGGAGGAAGGGACCCCATGTGTTGAGGGCGACGAGGATTGGGGAGAAGGGGTAGGTGACGGTAGCGAACCCGATGAAGGCTGTCTTCCACTGGATGGAGGAGAGCACAGCTTGGTGGCCAGTGGCGAAGAAGGTGACGAAGCCCGAGAGCGCGAGGGGCACGACGTCGGTGAAGAACGGTCGGACGATAGTCGCCGAGAGGTCGGCGGCATCGAACGTGCCAGGACCGCCGGGGGCGGACGCAGCAGAAGAGAAGGAGTTGGAGAGGATGATGGCGTCGCGCTTGGTGTCCACCAGCTCGAGGTAGAGGATGAGACCGACAAGGAAGGCGGCGAGGGTGAGCTGGCCCATCGGCTGGGACACGAGGTGGACCAGCGCGAACGGCGCAAGGAGGTACAGGATATATGTAGACCCCAGCGCGTTGGCGAACCCAAAGACGGTGACATGTTCCTCGCCCGTAGCCTGGTCCGCCGTCCGCTCAACTGATATGCACAACGGCGCGGTGAACCAGACATAGGGGATCGCGCCAAGCGTCACACCCAGCGAGCCACGCGCCACCCAGAGCTTGATCGTCTGAACAAGCGGTATCCTCGCGGGGTTGAGCCCGTCATAAGCCTCGAGCCACTCCAACGCCCAGTAAAGGGCATTCACGCCCAGGATGGGCCTCCAAAGACCACCTAGGAGGAGCTCTGCAGGGCCAGCGAGGGCCTTGGAGCGCGAGAGGGTGATACCGATAGCTCGGGGGAGCTGCAGGGCGACGAGGAAGATGGCGATGAACGCCCACGAGGGGGCGGTGGCAGTGACGCCTGAGAAGAAGGTGACCCGGCAATACGGCTGCTGCTCTTCCCGGCAGACAGTCACTCCGCTGGCGAGTCGCGCGACGAGGGTATAGCCGAGCGAGAGGAGGATGATCTTGATCCGCATGTCCGCGGTGGGAGCGCTGAGCGCCTTGAACATGTAGATGATGGGGATTGTGGCAATGAGGTAGAGCGCCATGCGGTCCTCCCACATGATGAATGAGTTGGATGCGAAGGAGAGGGCGTGGACGATGAGAATGATGGGACCGATGTGTCGGTTGATGGTAAAGGCGGTGGGGAGGGAGAACTTGACGAAGAGCGGGAGGATGAGGAGGACTTGGGAGATGACGGCGGCTGCAACAACAAACGCCTTGATAGCCATCGAAGGCTCTGTGGTATACACCCCCGCAGCGGTACCCGCAATGCTCGCCAGCACGCCAGACCCCATGATGGCAGTCTCAAGCGCGAGCCGAGCATACACGTCCCAGTTCACCCCGTTGTTCCTCACGCCGACGTAGAGCGCCACGATGGTGAACACACTCAATCCGATGATAATCGATCCGAGAAGGATGAGAGGGAGAGAGAATTGTGCCCAGAGCGAGCGAAGGACAGCAAGCGCGTGGAGGGAAAAGGCCCGGTGGGAGGAGATCGAGTGGTGGAGAGCTTGTGTAAGCTTCACGTCCTCCACGACCTGCGAGCCCTCTCTGGCACCCACCACGCTTGCACCGCCTCGCTTGAGCCAATCGGTCAGCCCCTTCTTCTCACCGGCTGGCTTCTCCGCCAGCTCCTCCTCCCCCTCTCCATCAACGATCCCCACAAGGTCCTGCGCAGCCTTCACCTTAGCCCATTCCGACTGCAGCTCGCCCACAACCGCCTCATCACCGTACGCCTCCAGATACCGCCTGATCCCCTCCGCGTTCGCCCGCTCTGCCGCCTCAAGCGTCACCAGGTCCCTCGCGAAACACTCCGGGATGACCGACCCGAGGTTGTTATAAGGGATGGGAATGCCCAAGAGAAGGGAGAGAGTGGGGACGATGTCGATCTGATTGATGAGACGAAGAGGGGCGGAAGAACCGGGGAAGACCCGCGTAGGCCAAGACGCCACGAGGTTGGCATCCAGCTCGACGCTGGGGTCGACAGTGATAGGGGCACCCTTGGAGTAGATCCACATGGCCGACGATGTCTCCATGTCTGAGTCTCCCCCGTGATTCCCCTTGTCGTCCATCCCGTGGTCGCCCAGCAGAACGAGCAACGTGTCCTCTTCCAGCAGGTCCACCACCCTCCGCAGGACATCGTCCATCTGCTCCAGCTTGGTCTTCATCGTGCTCCTATACGGGCCCACCCTGTGTCCCACATGGTCCACGCCAAGGAAGTGGCCAATGAGAACGTCCCAGCGGAACTGGTTCGCGGACGCGAGGTACGGGAAGAGATGGGTGATGACGCCCTCGTCTACCGTGTGCAGGTCCTCTACGTTGAACGAGTCGTACGGGTGAGACAGGTTGGGGTGGAAGGAAGATGGGAAGAGGTTCAACCACGTGTCGTCACCCATGAACCCGACGGTCTTGTTGGCCGCGACGAGCTGGTGGATGAGAGAGTCCTCCTCGACTGCCGTCGACGCAAAGTTGGAACTGACATCGATGAAGGTCGGCAGCGAGCCCGTGGTGATCCCCTTGATGCGCTGCATCGTGGAGGTGGGGGGGTCCGAGAAGGAGTCGAAAATGAGGGAGTGCTCCGGCCGGCTAGCAGTGAGCTCAGCAGGGAGGGAGAGCACTCCATGGTGGAAAGGCGAAGAGGGGTTGGGATGGTGGGGAGAGATAAAGTCGGTGCGGAGGGCGTCGATGACGAGGACCACCGCTCTGGAATGAGTTGGTGGAACAGGCGGGGGGTTGGACGCGGTGTACGCAGGAGAAGTAGTGGGAATGGTGAGGCGGGTGAGGAGGAATCCTTGGGCGAAAACGTAGAGCCCGATGAGGTGGAGAGAGGCGATGTAGAGGAGGATGAGCGCGGCCAGGTTGGACCGGGAGAGGTTCCGGAGCCAAGAGCTAGACCGCGCTTGCGGAGCAGCAGCTTCCCGCTTTGGGTCTTTCGATGCAACCTCCGCCATCGTGCTATGGAACAATCAGGTCAGCGCTGCTGCTCCGAAGTACTTGAAAACGTAAAGTCACGCACGCGTACCCAACTGTCCTTGAGCGAGCTTCGCGGGAGAGCGCCCAGAGGCTCGAAGTTTGATTTTTGGGTTGGAACAAGAGACAGGCGGGAACGGCGCCGCTCTGGGGTGTATATGGATTCCGTGGTAGCTACACAGAGTGCTCCTTGGCCATGCATGCGAAGGCAGAGACGACAGGAAGAACCCGAAATTTCCGCCCCACCTGCGTGTCCCGAACGATGGCGAATGGCCGGTGGTCGTGCCTGGCTCTCTCCACCGTGGCTCTCGTGTTTTCACCGGGCAGCGATGCTTTCAGCTTGTTCTTTTCCTTCCATCCCCTCCAAGCAGCATCCACAATGGCAGGAAGAGGAGCACCAGCAGCCCAGCCCGCGGGGCAGGGCCAGCAAGAAGGCGGCAACAACAAGATCCTTGGGATCGTCAGGTCGCTCGCCATGTTCGTCGGGATGCAGATGCGTGAGTCCCGCATCTTGTTGGGCGGAGCGGGATACTTACAAGCAATGTGTCGCTGACGCTACTTCTCTGGCAGTCATGAAATACGGCATGTCCTACGTATGTGCTAGAATGGATTCGGAAGTACTGTGCCATCGCTAATGATAAACGACAGATGGGCATCGGCAACACCAAACCGGGAGATGCTCCTGCTGCGCCTGCCTCGACCGACGCCGCGTCAGCCTCCCAAATCCCCGTCGCCAACACCAACGCCCAACCTGTCAATGTTCTCCCTGCCTGGGAGTCCAACACCCCTATGTCTGTTCTCCTGTACACGAGCATTTCCCCCGAGGGTTCCGACATCAACGTCGACTCCCCCCTCGTTCAGTGGGACGGCTTGACCTACGGCAGCTGGAAGGACGAACGCGAGGCCGACTTGCTCCTCGATGTGCCCGAGAGCGTGAGGCTCAACAACGGAAGCTGGTGGATGGACATTGTCGTCGTGAAGGGCGGCGGTATCCCCAAGGACAAGGCTCCCGGGGAGGTCTTCTCGGAGAGGAAACGTGCGTAGAGTCATAACCCGCAGGCGGGACCAGATACTGACAAGCCGCTCAGTGCTCACTCGCTTCCAAGCCAAGAAGCGCGTGAGGAAGGAGAAGAAGCTCATCGGTGCTTCCGATGAGGTGGAGGAGGTTGAGGAGGAGCCCGTCGAGGTCCCTGCTCAGCAGATCGTTGGTCACTGGCACAGCAACCTTACCGTCACCATCGTCACCGGCGGCGGCGCCATCCAGCCTGCCAACCTGGCTCCTCCCGTCGCTCCCGCCTACAAATTCCTGGACGGTCCCCAGGGCTCCAAGCTCTACCTCCCTCCAGTCTTTGTCAACGACTTCTGGCTCATGAAGGAGAACATCCGCGTCATCAACTCGACCACCGAGACCCTCCCGCTCCACGTCACTTACTCGCCCATCTCCAACATAAAGCACCAGATCTACGCGGCCATGACCCAGTCCTTCGAGCAGGCGGCGTCTCAGGGCGGCGGTGGTGCCGAGTTTGACGAGATCAAGAGGACGTTGACGGAGACCAGCCCGTGGCTGCTCATCACCACCGCTATCGTCACTCTGCTCCACACTGTGTTTGAGTTCCTGGCCTTCTCCAGCGACGTCAGCCACTGGAGGAAGAAGGACAAGGATCTCGTTGGTGTGTCGCTCAACACCATCTTGACCAACTGCTTCGTGCAGCTTGTCATCCTGCTCTACCTCCACGATAGCTCCGAGGAGACGAGCTTCATGATTTTGGCGTCCCAGGGCATGTAAGTGAAGTTTCATTCACGCTACGATCAGTGACTGACAGTGCCGTTCCAGTGGTCTTTTGATCGAGGCATGGAAGATCACAAAGGGTGGGTCATGCTAGGTGCACCAATGTCTCAAGCTGTACCCAAACTCATGGTGTATTTGTCAGTCACCAACGTCCGCGTTCGCCCGGCTCCTGACTCCATCTTCGGTTACGCGATTCAATTCGAGAGTGAGATTTTCTCCTCCAATTGCCCATTGAGGATTCCGCTGATGAGCTCGATGGAACAGACAAGCGCGAGCTTTCCGAGGATGAGCTTAGGACGCAAGAGTACGACCAGCTGGCCTTCAAGATCGTGTCGTACTTTGCGATTCCCTCCGTGCTCGCGTACGCTGGCTACTCTTGTGAGTGTCTCGCTCATCAATTGCTTCTGACACTTTGATGCCATGCTGACGGCACATTTCCGCGCAGTGATGTACGAGTGAGTATACTACACACAGACGAGTGGCTGCCTGGATTTGCACACAATTCGCTGACCCACCCGTCATTTCAGCACCCACCGCAGCTGGTACTCCTTCGTGGTCACCACTCTTGCTCAGGCGATCTACATGTTTGGCTTCGTCCAGCTCATCCCTCAGCTCATCATCAACTACAAGCTCAAGAGCGTTGCTCACATGCCGTGAGTCACATCCGCCAAACGCATCAATTCGAATACCGACGGTGCAGCTGACCCGTGTCCCACTACAGCATGAAGGCTATGATGTACAAGACTTGTGAGTTGCGGTGTCTCGGTCATCCCTTGATCTATAACTGACGTTCTCTCTGACAGTGTCTACCGTCGTCGACGACTTTTTCGCCTTCTGCATCAAGATGCCTTGGCTCCACAGGCTTGCTTGCTTCCGGTGAGTCTTCGCTGAAACCCGCGTGTTCAAACAAAACAGTGGTGCTGATACGCGCCATACTTTCCGTGTCTAGTGACGACGTCGTCTTTGTCGTCCTTCTCTACCAACGCTGGATCTACCGCGTGGACCACACTCGTGTCAACGAGTACGGCCAGGTGAACGAGGGCATGGTCGAGGATGTCGGGTCTCCCGAGGCCAAGAAAGACGAGGAGAAGGTCAAGGAGACCAAGAAGACCAAGTAGTGCGGTTTTCCACGTGTCTGTGTCGTGCGGGATACAACAAGCGGGGTGTAACAGGGCAGGGGAGCGGGTCGTGCATGGGTGGAGGGGATCTCTAGTTGAACTGGTTATGTTAGATGCATTGTCTGATCTATCACTTCCCATCCCTCTTCTTCTTGAACTCTTCTATCCATGCCTTCTCCTGCTCGCCCTTGACGAGCACCACGAAGCTCAACAGCCCGTCCTGCAGCACAACGCCGTCCTTCGTGACGTCCCCCTTCGCCTCCCTCTTGGCCTTCTTCAGCACCTCACGCAGCGTCAACTCCTTCCCCACCTTCAACAGCCGCTTCGCCTGCGTCTCCACGTACACCACAAGGTTGGACGTGTAGTATTCGTGCTTCCTATCCCAGTCTGCCCAGGGCACCTGCGGTGCTGAGGGAGATGTGGGGAACATGACGGCGAGCTGGTCCTCGAAGGACGAGTCCTCGTGGAAGTGGGTGATGAAGTCGGACTGTTGGTATGTGGGGTACAGGAGGAAGGTGGGGAAGATGACGGATGTGTGGGGGGGTGGGGGTGCCCAGCCGGCCTCCTCGTCCAGAGGTGGGATGGCCGCCTCGTCAAAGTGGAGAGGGTGGGGGTTATCAGGAGGGCTGGACGTGTCCACCACCATCAACCCCCTCTCCTCTACCGCCTTCTTCAGAGCCATCTTGCTCATGTTCTCTCTCCGCACTCGCTCAACACGATCCGTCACCTTCTTCACCCCCTTGAGCACGTCGCCCTGCAACTTGTCCCACACAGCCTTGTCCTCCCCGACCTGCGCCGCTACGTCCCGTCCACGCCCCAACACGTCCGCCGCCTCCTTCCACCGCTCCAGCGCGATCAAGCTCTGCGCCGCTCGGAACAACGCCTTCACCAGCGCCTTGTCCGTGGCGGCTTTGCCCGTAGAGTAAAGCGCGATGACAGCGCCAGTGTCTTTCAGGACAGAGCCGTAGTTCTTGAGAACAAGGTGGCAGGCAGCGCGGTTGTTGAGCAGGGTGATACGGAGGGTGACGGAAGGGGGGTTGGTGTCCAGGCCCTCGGTGTATGCCTTGATAGCCTCAGCGTACGACTTTTGGGCGTGGAGCTCGTTCCCGTGGTTTTTGAAGTTCAAGGCAACCTCTGCAATCACGCACTCTTTGTCAGCTTGTGGGCAAGAGAGTTACTTCAGCTGACTCACCCTCTCCCTCCCCCTCAAACACCAAGCTCCTCAGCGCCTCCAAGAGCGGATTCTCATCCGCAGCATCAGGCGTCTCCCTCATGAAGAGCGGAGTAGAGTCGAGGACTTTTTGAAAGTCCTCGTAGGTGACCTCCTTTTTGGGTGCCGAGGGTCCGATGCCGGAGGCCGCCGGCTCCGTGGAGCGGGGCATGGCTGCGATGAGCTGGTCGAGGAGGGCGTCGTCTGAGGACATGGTGGAGCGTAGCCGAGGGTAGGGTGAGTGTAAGAGGGATGGAGATGGAAGATGTCGAAGGTCAACAAGACATCGTCTTTGGGGGAAATTTTGGGTGCGCGCGCGCCAACCTCCACCAGCGATGACGATGATGACAGACGACGATGAGAAGGAGATCTGTTGACGGGCGACGATATCATCGATGTTCATCCAGCGTTGCATTTGCAAGTCGATACACTCAGACATTCTTCACGTCCTAGCTGTTCCGTACCCACCTTCGAGTCTTCGATCACCGTCTCCCGGCGGAAGGAGTCGTTGGCCACAGCAACAGCAGCAGCAGCGTTACCCCCAGCAGCCTCCGTTGGCGGCCAGTCTCGGTCAATCCCAGACGATCTAGGAGTAGCCGGTCAAAATTACTTTGTCCTTTAGATAGGGGATCTATAGCGCTTTGTGTGTAGCTTACACTACTGACAGCATTAATCGCCTTTTCGATCCAGAAGACGATCCATTGAGATCGGAGATGGCGGGGCTGGGTGCGAACCAGGAAGTAGAGGAGGCTCCGCTGTCCGTCTTTCAACTTGCCAATATCTCGGCTATGTACTTCGTAAGAAAGAGCGGTGCAGCTCTATGGAGCAGGTAGGCTCGGACGCTGGCTTAGATTCCTATAAAAGTCTGGAAAGGATACGACTCAACAGCAGCGGCGCGTACAGACCCACCACCACCATGCCTTCGTCGAACGATCAAAACTCGCAACAGCCCTCCTCTCTTTCCTCTTCGGCCAAAACTTCACCCCAAAGAAAAACTAGGCCTACATTGGACCAGCTAAGGGAACAGTTTCTCAAAGAGAATCCCGGATACCGAACCCAAGTACCTCTTCCAGGACAGAGCACCACTTCTTCTGCGACCGGCTCATCGGCTGCGGGCATCTCAGCGCGCTCGTTGTCTACCGCCAAAAATGAGAAGACTGCCACGACTTCCAGCTCCGCAGCTTTCAGCAGGCCACCAGAGACCTCCAAAGCGGCCAGTTCTGCAACTTCAGCCACTACCGGCCCCCCGGAGCTCCAGCAAGTCGATTGGGACCAGTACGAGACGTGGAAAGAACAAAGCGCTGACGCCAGGTCGCGAGGCCACCAGCGAGTAGCGTCGGACGACAGCTACACGAGCTTCATGGGGTTCTTGGAGGAGATGGAAAAGCAGAATGCCCTGTATGGCCTCTCTGACGTAGACTAGAATGTGTTATGGGTGGCAAGACAGTTCGGATGAGATGCATTAAGGCTTACTCGTCCCCCTCGAGAGGCAGCTTCGCCAGGAGCATCTTGGTAGCAATCTCGAACAAGTAGTCAAGACACTCGGCCTGAGTCTTTGCTTGCTCCCAAGTATTGCCTGTACCCCGAGCTAATCAGTGGCACTCAGTCAGAGGGTTGCAGTGAACTCACCCCAGATGTAAACGCCATGTCTCCTGACCAAGATGGCAGGAGCGTCCGGGAACTTCTCCATGGCCTATGCGTCGGATCAGCTTCCGCTCGCTTTGGCGCATGTACATGCCTTGCAAAACTCACAGCAGCCATTCCCTCGGTGAGGTCCTCCTCATCCGCCGTGTTCTCAATGATCGGCACCTCAAGGGTGTCGAAGAATCGAAGGGTTTTGCCGACACCACCCAACCGCACGCCCTTGATCATCTCCTGGTGGGAGATCCGGAAGCTCTGGGCGTCACGGGGAAGAAGAAGTGTCAAGAGCACTGCAGGACGTTAGCATGAGATATACAATTAAGATGATGGACGTCTTCAAGCTCACCAGCATGCTGAGAGTGGGTGTGGATGCAAGCGCCTGCCTCTCGCTGCGTGAAGGCGTTCCAGAAGAGGGGGGTACACGCAGACTCCTTGAGCCCCTAAAGGCCCAAATTACACACACGTCAGCACAGAACCTCACATCCAATAAGCGTCTACGCTGAGAACCTCACCTTCTTGGTCGGGATACGGATGAAATCCCTCTGCGATCCAGGCTTGGGGACCGACGACTGCGCAAAAGGAAGGACGAAGATGTGCTCAGGCTTGATCCTCTCCTTCTGCACTCCTGATGGAGCGAGGAAGACGTGATCACTGTTATATTATGTCAGCTACTTAAAAGTTATATCATATGGGAGCAGTGCTGTTCGTCTGACAAGCTACACCATTACATACCCATCGCGAATGCTGATGCCTGCCCAGAACCAAGCATTAGTCAAAGTAACAGCGTAAATGGCCAGTTGAAAGACTTACCGCCTCCGGTCCCAGTGACCCATCCGAGTTCTATATCAATGTCAGCATAGCTCTGAACGCCATAAGTAGCTGCTTGGACACACTATAGAATTCGCGACAGAGGTCGCAGATCAAGTTGGCGGGCTGAGTTGGGTCGATGATCAGCTATGTACTTGGATATTTTCGGTTTGAACTTACATGCTCGGGGTCATGGCTGTGCACGAGAGCTTCGGCTTCTTCGGCGGTCAGTTGCTTGGACATGGTGAAGGACGCTGGGGGATGGTCGTGGAAAGTCTGAAGCAGAAGAAGAGCTGAAGACGAAAAGTGGAGGAACGTTTCTGCGCAGAGGGCCGAGGAGCGATGTTGCCGAATGTTGTCATCGTGCATCCATCTCAAATTGACCTCAATCCACCCCTCGTTGGCCACCTCTACACTGCCCCACCGCCCATGTATCACCTCCTCAAGGGTCTTCACGACTATCTCACTCGCAAAGACGAGTACTCGGTCGTCATCATTGGTCTCGACAATGTACGTCCTGCCGACGCGCGCGGGAACCGATGCCTTGCTGACCTTGAATCGATGGGATACAGGCGGGCAAAACAGTATGTTTATATCTGGAGAGTGTCTGTATAGTCATATGCTAATGCTCTCTGTAGACAATGCTGGAGAAAATCAAGACGATGTACAACCCAACACCGGGTATGGCGCCGGATAAGATTGGGCCGACAGTAGGGCAGAACAGTGAGTGATGCCCGTCAATATGGCAAGGGGGCTTGCTGATACGGGGTCACGCGGTAGTTGGAAAGATCTCCCTCCCTTCTACAACGCTCCACTTCTTTGACCTCGGCGGGCAGCGAGACATCAGGTCAATCTGGCCAAAGTACTATGATGAGTGTCACGCGGTGGTGTTCGTCCTCGACGCGTGTGACCAGGCGAGATTATCAGAGACCTGGGAGGTGTTTGGTACGTCGTCTCTAGATGAGTGTTAGGGTATTGCTGACTGGGCTGCTTCAGACGAGGTGCTCAACTCCCCCAGGCTCTTGAACCTCCCCCTGCTCCTCTTGGCCAACAAGCAAGACAGCCCGACATCACTCTCTGTTGCAGAAATCCGCGAATCGTTCGACGCATGGCAACGAGCGAGCCTCAATCGTGATTCCGACAGCGATCCGTCGCAGATCCGAGACAAGGGGAAGGGGAAGGCTCCTGTCAGGGATGCTGAGACGCCGGAGGAGAGGGAATTGCATGATGAGGGGGCGCCGAAGTGGGACGACGGAGGAGCGAAGAACGAACGGATGGCGAGCCTGGACGTTATGGGTGTATCAGCGCTGGAAGGGTGAGCTGTTCAAGGCAAGGCTGTCGGTGATATGTCTTGCTGACTCTCTTGACTAGAACTGGAGTGAGGGATGCGGTCAACTGGCTGTACATACGTGTACAGAATGCTCGCAAAATGTGCGTAGACTCCCCTCTGTTCATCGCTGACGGAACTAGAGAACCACGATCATAGACGTCCGCTCCTCGTAATCGGTATCAAGTTGTAATATCATCATATTTTGCATGAATAAGTAAAAGCACGTTGACGACCTCAAGACCGGTGCCACATTGAGTGTTTTCGTCACTCAGCTAACGAGCAGCGGCCTGTGTGGCTGTGACCTATGATTGCGTGCCCAGAAGAGAAGATTGACTAATCGGCCAGCGTTTGTCGAAGATATATACTGACATTTTACGGCTCATTGACCTTGGTCGCAAACCTACCTGCGCCTTCGAGGATCGTCTCGAGGCTTATCTCGCGGCTCGTCTTCAGCCACAACCTTCAGATCATTAACAGCATATCTAGCCAGCCTGTCGGCCATGTGCGCTTCTTGGATGCCGTCCCCGGTCTTCGTCCCAGATTTACCGTTCGCGTTGGCCACTTGTGAGTCATGGTCTGACAGATAGTCTTCGTCCTCGGACGAATCCTCAGACAGATCGGACAGCTCATCGACGGTGGTCCTCACGTCTCCATATTTCTCCTCATCGTCTACAAAGGCGTACTTGGAACGCCCGTGATCCCTTCTTTTGGCGAATGGCAAGTCGGTGACCGAATCCAGGCGGTTCAGCAGGTCTTTGTCGGTCTTCCTACTCCTTCGACGCCTGGAATACTTTGAATCTCCATACGACAGGCCGTCCTCTGATTCCAACTTCTCTGAAGCTTTATGATCCTTCTTCCTGCTACCACCTTCACCGCTATGATCTCGACCATGCGCCCTGCTGTCGTGTGAGGATGTGTGCTTGGAGTCTTTGAGTGATGATCTCTTGGTATTCTTCAACCGCTCCAACGTGCTCATCCATTTGTCTGACAAGGTGGACAACAAGTCTGGGAATCCCTCGCTGACCACTGCACTGACTGCCAAGGCTGTCAGCCCCCCCGCCAGATCACTAGTGCTGCGATCTTTCTGCTGAGCCTTTGCGTTTTCGTACTCCTGCAGCATGGCCTCGACATCGGAGCTTTCCTCGGACACCGGGGAGTCGGAGTGAGATCTACGTCTCCGATGTCTGCGGCCTGGTCTCCTTCGGCGCTCATAATGGTAATCTTCCTCGTGTATCCGAGTGCCTCGGCCGCTATCTGTACGCTGCAGAGCGCTATAGTCCACAGAGTGACGGTGTTCGTCTTTTGTCTGACTGACAGATTCCCTGCCGACGAATTGACCACTAATGTACTCTCTGTCCAGATGACCATCTGTGCTCGGTCGGCGATCTGTGCTCGGTCGGCGATCTGTGCTCGGTCGGCAAGGGTGATCGTCCGAGGCAAGCGGGGGGCGCGGGGGGCGACTTGGTGTAGTATCATCTAAGCGGCGGTAGGGATCTCTCGGCTCTCTGATATGGGCAGGTTCCCTTGTATCTCTGATGTGGACGGTGTCTTCCGGACCCCTCATATGTGTGGGGTCTTTGGTGTAGGTGGGGTCTTTGATGTAGGTGGGATCTGACAAATCCCTATCATAACGACGTGAGTCGTTCGCAGAGTTGACGCGAGAGTCTGGGATACTTGCGAGAGGTACCACCGTTCCACTCAAGATATTGTAGCTGGCAGGTTGATCCGCGCGGATGACAGATGCCTGATGCCCGACGTCAGGATATCCCTCTTGTCGGCTTGTAAGACTCGGGCCCGATTCTTTGCTGTAGGACGTCCTTCGAGCCCCTTGATTCATCGTGTTCCCAGTAGAACTGTCGCCTACCCGGGTATCGTGTGAATAAGAGCGTTTAGGAGTCGACATGGGGCTTGTGTCAGCAGATGTGGGCCGCCCGGGCGATCGGTGATAGGTATTTGGCTGACTTGGTGGTCCACTGGCAGAGTGTCGATGTTGAGTCGGGGGTCGCCGATCTCGATCGCTTTCTTGTCTCCCAAGACTCCCATCGTGAGTTGATCGTGTAATTGGGGAGGGCCTTTTGACCTCCACAGCTTGAATGGGAACGACGTGGAATTCAGTCCAAGGAGGGTCTCTGCAGTCATGAGTACGGGACGAAGGAGTGGCGCTACTGACTGGATGCCGGGGAGCATGTGATCCTCTGTCTGAGCTGATGTATGATGTTGCTGGACTCTTCGACGTAGCATCAGTACCGGCACCCGAATGGCGCCGATGGTCTAACGTTGGGCGCCGTGAAGATTGTTGGCTATCTCCCGACGTCGCCCTCGGGTGAGTTCTATCTTGAGAGTCTCGGTGTCTATCTCTCCCTTCTCCGCTCTCCCCACTTCTCCTTCTATGCCGTTTTTCTGTATCACGATCGTCCTTGTGCTTATCTCTGGGTTCAACTTGGTAAACTTCAGTGACCCAATCGTTGAACCTTACTGATTTTTTGCTTGGGTTCGAACCTGACCGGTTTGCCATGGCAGAAGGGATAGTGTTGAAGCTGTTTGACCTCTGTAGTTCAGTTTGCCAAGTTATATGAGCTCACTAATTCAAATACACCTGACATCGATGCTTCAATAGTTCACATGCTGAAAACACATACCTGTCTTTGAGCCGGAGCAGGCTGGTTAGTGGACCAGGACGATGGGTCTGTGTTGGCCCGAGAGAGACCTGAAGAAGAGCTTGGAGCCTGAGAGTGGGGACTATTCGATGACGATGATGCCCTGGAGCTCTGTGGCCGTGACGATCTACTACCATGAGGAGTAGAGGACATGATCGTCAGGCTACTAAGTAAGATTGACTAATGTCCCAGGCCCAGTTTGTGGTCACTGCCGCAATATGATGGCATAGCATAGGGGCCAGCCGTTTAGATCAGAATGGCTTATGTAGCCTACTGTACCGGTGGCTGGGGCCGATTCTCCTTCAAGGTGTCTCATCAAGCCCTGATAAAGGACCGGGGAACCAACAGGGCGTAAAAGCGCCGTCACCACTCACACTGCGGCTATGGGAAAGGATGAAGGCCGGATAGCTTCTCCGACCGCATGGATCCCGAGCGCATGGGGTAGCGGCGGGATCTCTGCCGCCGATGTATAAGCGCAAGCCCTCCTTTCATCGACGTTCAAATAAGAGGCGGGGTATGACTAGGGCAACGTTGAGCGAGGTGTGGAGCTGATTGGAGGCTTACGGTAGTGTTCAACAAGCGTCGTGACGAGTTGAGGTGGCGATAAAAGGGTATGCGATCGGCTGGATGATGTACTCGTAAGTCGTATACCAAGATCAAGTGGATGATCACAATTGCCCACAAGACTTTTGTAGCATACCAACCTCATGCATACAGTTTCACTGTAAGCACAACCAAAGCCGAGTTGAGTGTGGGGCATATCAAAACGTCATGTTCTGTGTGTGAGCTTCGTTGGGTCTTTGAACCTTTTTCTCCTCGTAACGTCTTACAGAACATCTTACCTTCGCGATTGTTCAAAAAGCTGGTCGTGGCCTGATGATGCGATGCAATGAGATTGAAAGCACCGGCTGGTGGTTGGTGTAGAAACGGCGGGGGCAGGGAGAACCACACGTTATACACAGGCTACCATGTCTGTACTACCACGTACACTTACTGCCAAATGACATCGTCTCCGTAGTTATGCTCTCAGTACCCATACCTTTGATATGCGCCTCGGGGGGTGTCACGGGAGTCATCCGTGCGGCTACGGCTCCGAAATGAGCGTTCAGCAGTCACATCCTCCCCTCCCCTCCCTCTTCATACTCTCCGCCTATGACAGCCGCTAACGATTCTGCGCTGTCCTCCGTTGTCAGCGGAGAAGGCCGATCCCATCGGGCGGTACGATGACGGTCATTGTTAGCGTCATAGTCTCGACCGACATCATTCCCACCATAAACCTAATATGCCATGCTTCTTCTACTGCGTCTACCCCCGGACTGTGGCAGAATGATGTCAGTTGGCAATCTCACCCACTACGCCATATCAGAGGACTCTAGTAAGACCAGTTCAGCCAAACTCACCGCGCTGGCATCCGAGTCAAACATGATCTCTATGGTTGTCTGGTCGCTCGTAGGTTCTTGTTCACGTCTTTGAATTGGGGTTCCCATGGACTCTGGTGAAATGCGTGGTCTCGAGGCAGGACGGGAAGCTCTGTCTCTCCTTCTACCAGACGGCACTCTGGAAAGGTGGGGTAGCGGATCCGTGCGAGCCGTGGTGGACGCTCGCTCGTCCTCCAGTTCACTCATTGTGGCTACTCGGCGGTGTGCTAAACCTGGCGGTGCTAAGCCTGGTGACCTTTCAGCTCCAAGTCCGTCGCGTTCAATGGTTGCAGTAGTGGTAATGGGTACCCCGTAAGCTGTGGGCGGCCGGGAGCGCACATCCTGAAGCGAACTATCGGGCGCTGCCGGGCTGGGAGGCTCTACGTATGAGGTTGGCCGGCTTCGGGGGGGTGTATTGATGACAATCCTGCTTCCCGATCTATCACGCGTGATGCGGCCACCGCTGCTCGTGCGATACTCTTGACCGGGTAGCAGAGTAACAGTTCCCCCCTCACCGTCATCGTTATGAATGGTCACAGCACCCCTTTCACTGCTGCGATCGTCTCGAGTGTCGCTTAACCTTGAATGCATCCTTGGTCTCTGATCTCGAGAGACGGATTGAGACCGATACCTGCGGACAGGCGCAGCACCGTCCGGGGTTACTGTGATGAGTGGATCTACTCGCCGCCCTTCATGGAGCATTATGTCAGGATGCAGACTTTCTTCTTGACGATCAGAATGGTGAGTGTAATGGGGAGGCACCCATGAGGGAGGGGGCCTTGAGTTAACGTTCCGTGGGGAAGGCGTATCATAAGTTGCTCCTGATAGGTGCTGCGGTGATGAGAATCTTCCTCTGCCATGGAAAGACTCGTGAAACGCTCTAGAATCGCCTGAGGGCTCCCCGATCGGAGTAGTACTGCCGGATGGCGGTGCCCCCCGAACTCTGTAGTCAGCGGTATCTATCCTGGGCACTGCGCTCCTGGCATCCCGCGGGACATAGTAGTACTCTGAAGCGCGTGGTGTACTTCCCAGACGGTACGGGCTAGGGGGCGTGAGCTGTGAGTAGCCACCCGGGCCGGGCGGTGGACGAGTATGAAAAGCAGGAGAATGCGTAAAAGTCTGGTGACGCATCCACTGGTCGTCGTCGAAACGCTGGATGGGAACGGAGTGTTGCGGGGTCCCAAGCCCTGTCGATGGGTAATATTGGGGACTCCTGCTCCCTCGACTGGGCTCATCATTTGTTCTCATGCTGTGGGAACTGGGTCTCAAGGGTACGCCTCCGGTGGGGAAACTTAGTGGCGGTCTGCGATCGAGAGCAGGATCGCCGGATAGCCTATTTGATTGCGCTCTTGGGCGGCGTGTCGTCCCTTCAGACCTGTCGAGTGAGACGCCTCTCGAGCGAGGGGCGGAGGTCGGGGTATGTGGTTGGGGTCCTCTACTCCTGGAACGGAGGTCCTCGCGGGATGGCCTGCGCGAGTACCCGCTTAGAGGTGGACGGCGCTCTGGGTCGAGTTCCCGCGGATCGTCTCGTGAGCTTTGCATAGTTGTAGGTTCACCGAAAAGTTGATAGGCTTAACTACACTGCCAGACCATCTGTGTATATACTTTATGGTGAGCTGCTGGCGGCAGACTTGGAGCAGGTGTACCGGTACCGAAGGCAAGGCTCTAGTCAACGGAAGTGTTGTGAAATTTAGTAACGAGAGTTGCCGCTTCATAAGATCCAAATAAAGGACGGGAATGCTTCTCCTTCGTCAGCGGACTTCTGGGGATGAGATCAAGCTGTTGTCCCTGCAAGGCTGACGTTGAGTCTGTATCTGCGGATGTCTTGTGGTGCCGCGGGGTTGCCCGGTCGGTGAAAAGTGAGCCCTATCAAAGGTTAGCACATACAGCAGAAAAGTAAGACATACACAGACTGCAACGGTCGGTAAAGTGATGGTTTGATGATACGTCCGTTGAGAGGCCGCACGCGAGGCGCTTCGATAGCTTGCGGCCTACAGTTGCATGCTATGACTGCAGTAGACGATCGATGATATCCCTATCTATTGGGATGTTGTGGGCTTGAAGATAGTCATCAGACCAGAATTTACTCTGATGCCTGGACCCAGAATCGCATCTATGCTGACGCATTAGTGATCTATGCTTGCTGCGGAAGGAGGTGTCCCGGCAGGCTCACAAGATCGTCGCTATTCTGCTTCCTCGCTTCATGTTTTTTGCTAACCGCACACAAGCCACCAGATTGCACGCGCTCGAGGATCCGAGGAAAAGCCCATCGTGGTCGACAAGGTAGCGAGACATAGCAACGGCCTCAGCATCAGACACCCTGTTGAGAAAGTATGGTCAGTTTCGCCCAAGTGCTGGAACGCTTGACATAGACTATTGGCTTACCTATAGGCGTCATCTATGACGTCGAGTCCTTTGTAGAAGTTTTGAGTGATCTGCCAGCATTGTCAGTACTCTGGATGACGACGAAAGTGGTCATGCATACGCGGTTGATTCCTGTGCACATGTATGTCAGATCATGTCTTGATGTCGGTTCCATAACGACGGCGGATTATTGACTCACCAATACCCTCCACTACCGTGTCCACCTGATGCCTTCGCTTCTTCCCTTCACTTTCTTTGGGGTCGAACATCACGTTGTACTTGACTTTGTTGAACAACCCAGAGCCCTCCGGGTCAGAAAGGACGATGGTGAGGTCGGGCAAGGCCTTCTTCAGGAAACACCCCGTGCCGGCGACAGTTCCACCCGTACCTGTAAAGAATTTCAGCCACGATCTTGTCATTCGCCGGCGGTAAATGTACGATACTCACCAGCACCGCTGACGAAAGCATCCAATCTCCCACTCGTCTGCCTCAAGATCTCAGGCCCAGTACCCTTGAAGTGCGCCTGGAAATTGCTCTCGTTCTCGAACTGATCGGCGAAGAAGCCTCGGGGCTTGGTCTCCAGAGCAGGGCGAATGAGATGGGGGAGGTGAATGTTGGACAAGAGTGGGCTGGAGTCATCGTTCTCGTCTTGCGGAGCACTGGTGTTGTCGACTTCCGAAGGATCTGCGAGTGTGGACACAGCGATCTCGTCTCCATGACCAGAGGTGTTGGTGAGCTCGGTCTTGCCGAACTCAAGTGCTCGCTTTCTTGCAAGGTTCTGGATGACAACGTCAGCGCTTCAAGGTGTCGCACGATCCTCGGCATACAACTCACGACAAACTGCATGAGAGCGTCGTTGGTTAGCAAGGGCTCCCGCTCACTGAGGCAGATGTCTGTCACTCACCTGCTTCTCGTCCACGATACTTGCAGGTCGCACGCGCTCCACCTTCGCCCCCAGCTTCTCCAACACCTGTACTTTCTCGATAGCAACGTCGTCCGGCATGATGATACAGCACTCGTAGCCTCTGTTTATTGTCAGCAGAGAATTAGATGTGACCAAATGGCACAGAACGCTTACTTTGCCTTCCCAACCGTGGCCAAGGAGATTCCAGTGCTCCCGACTGTTCCCTCGAAGAGGACTGAGCCAGTATGGGGGTGCAGCAGTCCTTGAGCCTCTGCATCCTCGATGACTGTAGAGAAAGGCACAAAGTCAGCTGCTTGCCCATGCCATCGACGCAGTGTATATGAACTCACTCTGCAAGGCTACACGATCCTTGACTGACCCGCCAGGATTGAGGAACTGTGCGGGCATAAGCACGGGTCAACTGGCTCATTCCAATGGTATGCCGACCCACCTCTGCCTTTCCTAGAATCTCCACGCCAAGGGCGTCACTCAAAGAGTTGATCCTCATCAATGGCGTGTTGCCTGTACCACCTTCTGATCAGCTCCCAGTAGCTAGCCCGAGCTCGTAAATGAAGCGTCCACACTTACCAATGAGCCCGATCACGCCTGGCACGATCTCATCGCTCCGAAGTTCTATAGGTCGTGGCGGTATTCTCCTGACCGCTCTCTTTCTCCTCCAATCTTGCAAGATAAGGGCAGCCGACGTCGACGAAAGCGACACTGTGATGCCGGCGATGATCCCCCAGATGAGATCGCGGGTTACGCGCGACGGAAAGCGAAACCGCTCGAAGCTGAATGCCGAGGTGAAGGACGACAGGTAGTCCCGGAACCCCATTGTGGTGCGCTCCGCTATGCCCGTATAGACAGCAATGAATGGGCTTCGAAAGGGGAGACGAATACGAAAGCCGAAGCCCATCCTCCAGCGTCGTCCACCGTCGGAGGCTCGGAGCTGCCAGGAACGCGTCGACTTCTTGAGCTCGTTGGCTCGTTGGCTCTCGCGCGCACGACTCTGGGCAAATTCGCCTTTGTTTACCTGTTTGCATGCATTTCTACAAGCTTCGAAGACTCTGTACGCACCCATAAAGACGCCAGGCCCCCACTAGAAACATATACGTACAAGTAATCGCCGCAAGCTTGCTGTTCAAATCACCACGTCGCTCTCCTTCCACGTCCCTCGCGCCATCACTTCACGATGACCATCTACTCGTTATACATCTTTGACCGGTGGGTCTCTGTCAGGTTTTTTTGCCTACATGAGTATTATACTAACGTATATGCCTCAATTCTTAGGCATTGTGACTGCGTCTACTACCAAGACTGGCACCGTACGCGCCCCGTTCGGCCTCCTCCCCCCGATAACTTCAAACCCGGCGTACACCGTCTCCGGCCTGCCCGCCAAGCCAACGAGACCGCCCGCGAATCCATCTTTGCAGACAAGAGGAGCTCGGGGCAGTCTGGTGGGATGAACGGTGGGGCGGATGGACTTGGTGGAGGGCGCGAGAAGATGCCGAAGGGGCTGCCGTTTGATGAGGAGTCGAAGTTGGTATATGGTGTGGTGCTGTCCTTGCGGAATATGGTCAAGAAGTTGTCTGGACGGTGAGTCAAGGTGCCCACATCTAATTCGGGGTACATGGATGGCCTCACACCGCATGTGACTGATGACGCCCTCACTCAGCGACGAAGCATTCACATCCTACTCTACCTCCCAATACAAGCTCCACCTCTACGAATGCCTCACAGGCTACAAATTCGTCCTGCTCTCCGACCCTTCCTCCGACTCTCTCCGCTTTGTCCTTCGGCAGCTCTACGTTGGTCCGTTCTTAGAATACGTGGTGCGAAACCCGCTGGTGAAGATGGATTCGCGGGAAGAGGGGATCGACAACGACCAGGTGAGTGCAGTGGCTGGCGAAGCTACTAGGACTATAGCTGACAGCCGGTGTAGTTCCGAGCAGCCGTTGACAGACATATGCGCGGACTGTCGATGTTCGGCTCATGATAAACTTCTATACCCTCGGTCTTTTGTGTACACGAACGCTATGCTGGCCATGCATCACATGGCACTATGCTATTGTAGTGATCTGTCTAGTCTACAACACCGTCACTGTCATTCCATCAAACGACAAGTTTTCTCTCCCAATCTCTTCCCCTCGATACCACACACTATACAAGGACTTATTCCTTGAACTTGGACCTCAAATGGGTCAACAGCGACTTCTTTGTCTCCTTCGCCGTCTGGTCATCCGCGCCGTTCGTCCCATCAAGAGTGACCTCCTCTCCACCGACCATGTCGTCCAGCTGGAGTTTGGTCTGACCGATCTCGAACATGTCCTCCTGCAAATCAAATCATAGTCAGCTATCTCATCCGTTCACCTGGAGTAGGCAGCTTGGATGTAGGCAGCTTGAATGACTTACATCGATAGACCCCTTGGTGATGAGCTTGATCACCTCGACCTCCCTGTCCTGACCGATACGGTACGCTCGGTCGGCGGCTTGTCGGTCGTTGTGCGGGTTGAAGTCCTGGTCGTAGATGACAACGACAGAGGCAGCAGTCAAGTTGATACTGCACAGAGGCCGTTTGTTAGCTATTGCCCTGACACTGATTCTTGACAAGAAGTGGTTAGACTCACCCGACTCCGCCAGCCTTTGTAGACAACAAGAAAACAGTGATGTCCTGATCCTCGTTGAACTCATCCACCAATCCCTGTCGCTCGTCCGTCTTGGTCTGCCCGTCCAGCCGCGTGAACCGGATCCCAAGATGGTCCAGCGCCTGCTCCAAGATATCAAGAATCATGACGAACTGAGGTGTCGTCGGGTCAGTATACGATCGGACTACTGATCTTCTGCGGACACGACTCACCTGGGAGAAGAGGAGCATTCGCTTGCCCTCGGCCTTGCACCGGTCAATGTGCTTGATCAAGGCTGTGATCTTGCCGCCCTCGAGGAATACCTCTGGGTCAAGAGCGTATTTGCGCAGCTCCTATATTGGTGGCTATCAGCACTCCGAGCAAAAAGCACGTGTCGGCCAACTCACATCCTCAACCGACTCGGTGCAGAACCTCGAGATCTCGTAGTCGCTCATGTACTGTTGCGTGATGATCAGCTATGCTCACACGAAATAGTTTCAACTGCTTCAACTGCTGAAACTCACCTCAAAATCCTCGATCACGTAGTCCAAGTTACAGTCGCAATACGTCGGCGTGTTCAAACACACCTTCGCCAGCTGCTTGATCTTGGCGTCCGTGTAAAGCCTCCTGAACAACAACGGGTGGCTCGCCGCCTTCCTCAGGTCCATCAAGATGTTTGATGAACTGTTGGCCAAGCCCGTCGGCTTCTTCGCCTTGGCATTCTTCTTCGCCGCAGGCTTCTTCTCGCCCGCCTCATCGTCCGCCGCCTCCGCCAGCGCCTCGTCGCTCATCTCCTCCAACACCTTCTTCGACTTCTGCATCGTCTCCGCATAGAGCTTGCCCTGGACTGGCGTCATCTCGCAGTACTCGACCATCTCAACCTTGGGAGGGAGCGAGAGGACGTGCGCCTTGCGCCGGCGGAGGACGAATGGCGTGAGCATGGTGCGCGCACGGCCGGTACGTGATTGGGAGAGAAGGTTGGCGCTGCCTTGAGATTTGAATAAGGCGCGGAGGAAGGGTTCGGCGGCTTCGAAGGTGTCTTTGTGAATGAACATGAGGAGAGACTGGGGATCGCGAGGTCAGCTTTGGCCTTTTACAACGCCTGACTCAACTCACGACAAGCTCTTGCAAGTTGTTCTGCAGCGGGGTACCCGTGAGAAGCAGCCTCCACTTGGGGTGGATCGACAGCAGATCCTTGTACGCCTTGGTCGTACAACTCTTCAGTCGATGCCCCTCGTCGTAGATACAAGTCTGTTTCCTTATCAGCACCTGTTCTCAATCACAAACTGAAATGACTCACCTCAAACTCGATCTTCTTCCTGAAGAACCCCAAATCATCCGGCGCCGTCACCTGAGTGTACGACGCCAGCACCACCTCAAGCTGCCCGTCTTTGTACTGCTGCTTCAGGTCGCTCCTCAGCGCCGCGCGCTCCGACTGCGAGCCGTAGTACGTCTGCACGTCGATATCAGGCGCAAAGCGCTTGAACTCTCGCGTCCAGTTCTCGAGTGTCGAGGCGGGGACGAAGATCATGTGGGGACCGGTGATGCCGCGTTCCTTGAGCGAGGCAATGAATGCGATGACTTGGATCGTCTTGCCGAGACCTGCATCCGATGGTCAGCGATGCGTCAGTCCCGCTGGATCACCAAACTCACCCATCTCGTCCGCCAGGATACACCCAATCTTCTTCGACCACAACAGGTTCAACCAGTTGACGCCCAGCAACTGGTAGTCCTTGAGCACCGTCCCCTCGCTCAGCAGTGCCGGTTGAGTCTGGATATAGCTCCTCAGGATCGCCCTCCTCTTCAAATCCGTTTCACTCTTGAGCAGCTCCGACACCTTCTCCACATCCACGTTCACGTCGTTCAAGCTGTCCGCCTTGGGCGTGCCCACCACGCTCCCCTCGGCGATGTGCGACGCGCCCCGCCAGACGGCGAGAGTCCGCGCGACATCCTGCGCAATGGTGTCGCAGTTGTTGAGACACTGGTCGATCTGAACAAAGCCCTTGATGATATCTTGGTACTGCTCAAAGAGCTTGTACGAAACACCGCGGGCCTTGGTCAGCTTCCTGTAGACGTCGTCCTCGTCCTCGTATGGGCGGTGCTTGATGATTATCTTGACCTGGGCCTCAGTGCAGGCTATCCATGAGATGTCAGCGCGTGCTCAGCCCCCACACGAGGGCAACCCACGCACCAATAGTTCCCGAGATCATCTCAGCGCTCTCTTCGTTGAACGCCTTGATAGTAGCCTCCGCCGCGTCCCTCTCCTCACTTGTCCTCCTCCGCTTGATCCTCGCCTCGTCATCTGACGACCCGCTATCACTGAACACCTCCGCCTCCGGGCTTCTCGCCCTGGTCTGTCGCTTCCCCGCCGTCCTGTTATCGTAAATTGTCGACGTCTCGTTGTGCTTTGGTTTGGCGGGCGATACCGGTTTGGGCGCAGGCTTCGCCTTCACTGGTGCTGGTGCTGGCGCAGGGGCCCGCGCCGGGACAGGTTTGGGAGCCACCACCGACGGCGCAGTGTACGAGCTCTTCTCCTCGAGATTGTTCAGATGCTGTATCTGATTGATCGCGAGGTCCGGGTTCCCCGGGTTCTTCCTCAGCAGCTGCACCACCACCGAGCGCCGCACGAGCGGGAACTGCTCCACCAGGCGCTTCACCATCCGCTCCTCCCCTTCTTTGTAGTCTGCCTCCGCCGCGAGTAGCAAGCTCGGCGTGCGCGATGCCCCAGAGGAAGCAGACCCTGCCCCCGCCCCGGCGGCAGAGGTGGGCTTGACGGGCGAGTCCTCGTCGGGGTCGTGGTACCGCTTCTTCAGGCGCTGGCGCGGGCGAGGCGTGTCGGGCGACGAGTCCGCGAGGTTGATCACCGGAGGGGGCTTGCGCGTCGCACCCGACGCTGCCGCCACCGACGAAGAGGACGAGCTCGCCGTCACCGAAGGCGCCTGAGGGCGGATCGCCCTCAACACGTCTTGCGGGCTCCCACTCAGTGCGGGAGATTGCCTCTTCTCTGCCGCCGCCGCCGCCATCTCCGCCCTTTTCCCCGGGAAAGCACTCTGCATCGCCCCACGCGAGCTATCCCCATCCGTCAACTTCTGCCCCGCGCCGCTCGCCGGGCGGCTCGCAGCAAAGTACTTGGACGAGGCGGGTCCCTGGGGGGTACGCGCGGGGGAGGAGGACGCGGGGACAAGTATCTCCGAGTCGGCGCTTGGGGAGCGGGGTTGCGGGGGCACGGAGCTGCCTGACTTCTTCTGGCGGAGGGCTTCGAGGGCCTCCTGTATGAGGGGAGGGGCGGACAGGCGGTGTCAGCGCGTGAATGGGGTTATGAAAAAATTGACTCACGCGCCGCCTTCGAGAGGCGTCGTCGGACATGGTGGGTAGGGATGGGGGTGTAGCAGAAGCGGGCACTGCTGTGGGTGGGTGTACAGGTGGTGTGAGAAGCTATGAGATGTAGGTGGCGGGCCTTGCTGAGGGCAGATAGAGGGTAAAGATGAAGAGGTGACTCAGAGGACAAGGATGAGTGAGAGGAGCGACAACAGACGCGTTGTTGGTTTATCCGACCGACCCTACCGTCTCCAGGCGAGGTGTGTCACTCAACTAATGCTGCACAGAGCACACCGCGTTCTTGACATGCATACCTTGGGCAACAAGCAGGAGCACATTTTCATTACTGGCGCCCGATGGGGCAAACAATCATATTATGCGCCATCCAAGGTTTCCCCGAAGAGTTTGCTTCATATCCCGCCACCCATCAACCACCTCGCACGAATCAATAATGTCCTTCTTGATTGTGAAGAACTATCCCTGCGTGTCAACACACATCACAAACACCAGGATGGTGATCCTGCTTTGCAGGTTATGATTATGACTACGCCTTCTTACCCGCTTCTCCATGGATAGAAAAATATGCAACTATGCAAGTACTCGTATACGTACTGGCTACATCATTAGGCAACGCGAGTCCAGTCCTCGCCGTTAACGCCCCCGTGCTCGTGCTCCCCGCACCCCGGTGCCGCCATACACGACCCATCAACCACTCGCCCCAGTCCCGCTCGGCCCCACGCTCATGGACCGGACGCAGCCGCAGGTGTCCCCGCTGCTGAACCCCCCGCCCCAGCTCCCGCGCCTACCGGAGGTGTCGCCGACCCCACTGACACCGCACCGTTTGGTACTGGTACTGATACTAAGTTCCCATGCTGCCCCACATTGCCTCCCTGCTCTGGCGCTGGTGCATGTGCCGGCGCAGGACTCTGCGCTGGCGGCGTCGGCTGTGGTGGTGCCGGAGGCAGTCCCGCCTGGTTGATCGGTGCGATCGCCCCGACAGGTTGATTCACTCCTAGCGAATCCTCCATGCGCTGGGGATAGTGCTCCGGGTATAGAGGGTCGCCTGCGCGGAGGAGGCCGAAGCCGCCTTCGTAGCCGCGCATGTTTTCGGGGGTGAAGGTGTCGCGCCAGCGGCCGACGAGGTGGCCGCCTGTGTGGAGGTAGCCTCGCCAGAGCCAGCGGGCGGAGGGTTCGCGCTGGAGGGACGGGGTATTAGTTTGTGCGTGGAAGAGGAAGGGTAGAAAGGACGTACCCCGTAGGCGAGACAGAGAGTTACCAGGCCGTCCCATGCTCGCACGCGTCCGCGGACTTTTGCCCAGCCCCAAGACGTCCGGCACTGCGTGATAATAATGGCATAGCGTCAGCACCCCGCGCCAAACCACACATCGACACGACACTCACCCGTCCCGTAATCAAGATCTCCTTCGTCCACCCCTCCTCCACCTCCTCATCATCCTCCACAATCTCATGCCCATACCCCGCTTCCACATACTTGATCTCCGCATCCATGTCCTCCATATCCTTGAACCCAGCATGCAACAACGGCCCGTCCCCTCCCACCTCCTCCTTCTTCACCTTCACCAGCGTCTCCCGCAACTCCATCTCTGCCGCTTGCTCTGCAAACATCCCCGTGTACACCCCACGCATGTTGCCGCCGAGGATCTCGCGGTACAGCCCGAAATCGTAGAACAGGAACTTGCCGCGCCAGAACCCCTGAATGGCTCCACGGAAACACAGTGCCGGGAGGCCCGCGCTGGTATGCGGGTCCTGGCACATGGTGTTCCGCTGCCACTCTCTATCGTGCAGCTCCGACGACATGCTCTTGTACGTCGAGAACAAGCCCGGGAGGCCAGCCTCGAATGGGGATTGGGAGAAGGACGAGCCGTTGCGCAGGCCGACACGGTCGGGCTGCCGCTCGAGCAAGCGGAGGAAGAGGAGGTAGGCACCGAGGATGAAGTGCGGGGGAGCGCGCTTCCAGGTGTAGCCGAAACGTTTGTATGTGAGGGCTTTGCTGCGCACGCTCGCGTCGGGCTCGTGGTCGGTGCAGCCCGGTTTGCAGAGCGGGAGGGTGCCAATGTTCCATGGCGCGTAGGTGACGTCGTACTATGGTGAAAGGGAATCAGCGTGGGTGTTCCAGATGGCTTACGCTGGGCACGCACCTTTGCACAGGCGAAGACGTAAGGACGAAGCATAAAGATCTTCTCGTCGACCTCTTCTGGGCTGTCCTCCCCGACAGTATCTGCCAGCGTCTCGTCAGCCTCGACCTTCGAAAAGGCACCGTATACTCACCACACCACTCACCCATGCCCGCAAACAAACAGCACCACGTCACCAACGCCTTGTCGCCGGACTCCGAGGGGTATCCAGGCTGCAAGGATTCGGGGAGCAGGCTATCTCGGTAGTATGCGGTGAGGGTTTGGCGCAATTGACACTGATCTATGAGGAACTTCATGTTCTTGCCGTCTGGAGAGAGGTGGATGGCGATCAGCGACTGTTCCATCTGCTGTTGCTCCGCGCGGGCCGGTTATTGGTTACACACGCCCGATGCGCGCTTCGTAGGCCGAACACGACCGTGCGGCGCCACGATCACTCGCGCACTCTCGGACCAGGACGATCACCTGAGGCGCTTTGGGGGTCCACCAGAACTCACCATTCTCAGTGATCAAGAACCACACGTTCCACATGTCCTCCACAAACTTGTCTTTGTCGCATACCCCGGGGATGTCCACCTTGCACTTCTTGGCGACCTGGCGCATGCGCCCGCTCATGTCCCATCGCGTCCGGTAGTCGACGGCCCACGAACGCGGGTCGAGGAAGAGGTTGAACACGGGCCGACCGTTGTACGGGAGGTGTTTTACCATCCATTCGAACCGCCGGGTCAGGGCGGCGTGGTCGAACGTGTAGCGGAAGAGGGTGTTGTACAGCTGCGGGTTGTTGTCAAAGGAGATGGCCTGGTAGACATGGCGGGAGGTGAGGAAGAAGGGGATGAGGGCTGCAGGGTGGCCGGCGTCTCCGTGTTCGTCGACGACGAGGTAGAGGGCGACAAGCGCGAGCAGGTCGCGCGGGAGAGAGGTGAGTGTTTTGGGCGGCGCTGACGATGTCTTTGGCGGCATCGGGGGCGGGGTGGTGTTGTTGGAGGTGGAGGGCGGCGAGCAGATGTACTGGAGGGATGTCTTTTGGCGTTTTTGAGCCCTGTCGTTTGCTACGCTATCTGGCGACGGCGGCGCAGGCGGGGAGGCGGGCATGGTACTGGCGATGAAGAAAGAGAAGGAAAGACGAAGGATGACCGAGATGGACAACAAGGCAGCGTAGATGTAGTCATCGTGGTGCCTCTTTGGGAGAGATTTGGGTTCGATCGCCCACTGTTTTCCGTTCTCGGAAGCAAACCGGCCCAGATCTCATAAGCCCGTCGGCCGCAGTACGCCCAGCTCTCGCCGACCCCGTTCTTCTCGGCACGCCGAATTGGGCTGGATTTATTGGTGTTTTGGGTGTTCCGAGATCCCTGAAGATCCCTTCGCGTGCAGAGAGAAGAGGCTCAGAGAGAGAGCAGCAGCTGCAGCTGGGCCAGAGGATACGCACTTGTCCATGCACGACGAGCTGGGAATAGCCTGGGATGCGTACGTGGCTGGGTGAGAGCAGCGATGAGACAGACAGCCACAAGCACCACCACGCGGGCGACACTCCGGACTGCCGGCGTTCATGGCCATGTCCATCACATAACCCCTCGCTTTGTATCCCGGGCCGTAACCTGATTCCAGCGATTGCCCTCGGGCGGCGGGCGCAGAAGGGATTTAGACGATCAAGGAGAAAAGGAGCCTCAGGCCGATCCAGATTCACCCAGATCTTATCGTCGTTTCCTCTGACCCGCCCGTGCGCTCGCTGCTGGCTTGGGTCATCGTCTTTCAACACTCTCAGCTGTGTCATCCTTCTTGCCATCCTCGGTCCCTTCTCTGATATGGTGAGTATGTATGTCTTTTCATGCATGTGCCCGCTCCTGCCCTTCCCTCGGAAACTCCGGATTCAGGCATAAACTGCTGCAGAATGATCCTTGGGGAAGAAATGGACCGTCCGCCATGGACCTGCCTCTAGTCTTTCTCCCTTTCTTCATCTGGCCACAATGATCGGTGAGACGGTGGCAAGGTAACGCCACCCACGATCTCCTCGTGATATGCTTCGGGCTAGTACATAGCCTTTCCTGACAGCTACATGTGCATACTATGCATATCCGCACGTGAGTATCTGTGAGTATCGCACATCTCAAGCGCCTCCAACAGGATGTCACCTCCTCAAGGGCCCAACAACCTGCCCAAGCCAATTCAGTCAACGTCCTCAGGCTCACCACCGCCAAGAAGCCCATCGACGCCCTGCCGCCACCGTCCTCCCGGCAGCGTTTCCGGACGCTCTCTGGGGAAAGTGTGCTGCTTCCGTGATTCCGAGGACCGAGAGAGGACCGAGCCACATGCCCCATGCTCAAACTGTCCAAAGCTGTCGACGGTAATCGTCGGTCTCCAGGTGCTCCAGGTGAGAGGTGAGAGAAGAGGCGCGCTCGTCCGTGTGAAGCTTGCCCGTCGGAACTGGGAGGTGGAGGAGACAAAGTGGTGATGTCA
The DNA here is from genome assembly GCA_036427605.1 of Cryptococcus sp. DSM 104549. Taxonomy (NCBI): domain Eukaryota; kingdom Fungi; phylum Basidiomycota; class Tremellomycetes; order Tremellales; family Cryptococcaceae; genus Cryptococcus; species Cryptococcus jaspeensis. The sequence goes on along the minus strand of CP144044.1, from coordinate 2,448,427 downwards.
CCACTTCCCCCGATCTCCCGTCAAGCCCAGTCACCTCCACCGTCAACATCCACGATCGTCTTTGTCGTCTTGACCATGTCCTCTGCATCGCCGTCCCGAAACAGCGACCATCAATAATGGCCCCAACGAAGCGAGCTGGTAGGCAATCCACCCCGCCCCCAAAGAAGAAGACCAAACGCTCCAACGGCCCTTCCGCGCCTGCCCAAACATCCATCGCATCCTTCTTCGCGTCGCCTTCGAAACCAAAGCCGCCGGCGACAACAAGCGCGAGGAACAACGGGGTGATCACGATCGACGACTCGGATGAGGAAGTCGTCAGAGAGACTTCGGTTGATGGAGGGGCGGATGCAGATGAGGTGCTGGCGCGGAAGTTGGCAGCAGAGTGGGCGAAGGAGGATGGGGCTGGAGGAAGCGTGGCGGTGGTGAAGAGTGCGAGTGCAGCGAGTCCGGCGGACAAGGGGAAGGGGAAGGCGGCCCCGATCGAGACGATCACCATTGAGGACGACGGGAATGAGGATGATGATGTGCAGGCTGTGGATGCCCCGCACGTTGTAATCAATGGGTCAAGCTCCAGCTCGCACACTCTCCCTCGCGCCAAACCCGTCAAGCCGGCCAACGCTGTGAACGCCGTCAAGGCGGAGCAAGACATCAAGCCAGCCTTCCCCTCCCCCTCAAAGGGCAAAGCGCCAGCCATCACTTCTACAGCTGCCGAGTCGGTTGCACCCATTGACTTTGACATGGACCCGTTCGTCTTCAGCCCAGCTGAGATCGACGCGTCGCAGTGGCCAAAGGGGAGACTGCCTTATAGCATCCTGGTTGGGGTGTATGTGCAAGTATCAAGTACACGCTCGCGGCTCGCGATCATTAGAATTCTTACAAAGTCAGCTTTCAGCCTCCGGTCATGTTCTAGCCGTAGCAGAGCTGACCCTTATTACCCCACTGTAGCTTCCTCCACCTCGTCCTCCACACCTCCCCCATCGACCTCCCGCCGTCCCTCTACCTCCTCTCCAACCACCTCCTCCCCTCTTATATCCCATGCGACCTCGGCATCGGTTCCTCCATCCTCACCAAAGCCATCCAAGAAGTCTCCGGCCTCCAGCCACGCGACCTCAAGCGTCTATGGCAGAAACACGGCGACCCGGGGGATGTGGCCTTTGAGGCGAAGAGTAATCTGCGGACGCTGGTGCGCCCGGCGCCGTTGATGGTTGGGGATGTGTATACGAAACTTTTGGGATTGACGAAGGTGAAAGGGAGTGCGAGCGGGAAGGTGAAGGGGGATACGGTGAGGAAGTTGATGGTGCAGGCGAGGGGGGAGGAGGTGCGGTTCTTGGTGAGGAGCTTGATTGGGAATCTGAGGGTGAGCTTAGCAGCGTCGGGTGATGGTCGAGGGCTCTAAGCTGACGGTTCGATAGATCGGAGCAGTCCGACTAGTGAGCTCTGCCATACTATTGCCTGGACTTTGTGAGCTTGCTGACTCCATCATAGACACTCCTAACCGCCCTCGCCCGAGCCACAACACTCTACCACCTTTCCCCCACTCTCCGTTCTTCCATTCTCCCCCTCCCCCTTCCTCCCGCCCCCACACCCACCTCCAAAGGAAAACGCCTCCCCAAGCCCAGACCCGTCCCCGACCCCGCCCGCACCACCGCCGAAGCCCTCTGCATCTCCGCTATCCGCTCCGTCCGACAAGCGTACGTCCGCCATCCAAACTACACCGATCTCATTCGCGGGCTTGCTTCAGGCGTGGACGGTCTCGCGGATCGCGTGGGGGTTAGCGTTGGGATCCCCCTCTCCCCGATGTTGGGATCGATCACACGTTCGCTAGGGGAAGTTTTCACGAGACTGGGAAGCCTACCGTTCACGGCCGAGGCAAAGTTGGATGGGCAGAGGGTGCAGATCCATGCAAGGTTGGATGGACCGCAGGGAGAGGAAGATGGGGGTGGGAGGTGGGTAGAAGGGGAGAGTGGGGATAGGGTGTGGGTCAGGCTGTTCAGCCGGTGCGTGTTGTTACTGTGAGAGGTATCCAGGACACGCATGGCTGATAAGATAAGCTAGGCATCTCGAAGAGATGACGGAGAAATACCCCGACGTAGCGCACCTCGTGCAAACCCTACTCACCCGCCCCGTCCCCTCTTCCCCCACCCCATTCCCATCCACCGCTTCCCCCCCATCCCAGCGCGTGATCGACCTCCTCCACGCTCAGTCCATCACATCCTTCGTCATCGACGCCGAGATAGTCGCAGTCGATAAAGCGACGGGTGCGTTCCGGACTTTTCAGGAACTGTCGAATCGGGCAAAGAAGGATGTGAAGGTAGAGGATATCAAGGTGGTAGTTGGAGTGTTCGCTTTTGATCTGATGGTTCTTAACGACGTCGTGAGCCCGTCCTATCAGCTGCATTGATGTTGTTGTATGAGACCAAGCAAGCTGACCAAACCCTCACACTCGAAGCCGCTCCTCGATGCACCCTTCTCACACCGCCGACATCTCCTTCGCACCCTCCTCCCGCCATGCAACCCCACCCCTACCCCTTCCGCCCCTGCCATAGCCCACTTTACGCACGTCGAGTCCATCGACTCTTCCACCCTGGTGGACGCCCCCGCAGAGCTGCAGGCGTTCTTTGAGAAGGTGGTAGAGGGGAAATGTGAGGGTTTGATGGTTAAGCTGCTGGAGAGTGGGGAGGGGCTTGTGGGTGAGGATGCGGAGGGAGATGAGGGGGAGGGTGAGGTCGAAGATGGGGATGAGGGAGGGGAGGATGAGGGGAAGAAGAAAGGGAACAAGCGGAAGCCTCTCCCAGCGACGTACGAGCCCGACCAGCGCAGCCAAGGCTGGCTCAAAGTCAAGAAAGGTGAGTCCCTCTCCCCCCTCCCCCTCTCTATCCCGCGATACCCCGCTGACCAACTACACCCCGCCCCCAATAGACTACCTAGAAGGCCTAGGAGACTCGCTAGACCTTGTGCCCATCGGCGCATGGTGGGGACAAGGCCGAAAAGCAGGGTGGTGGAGCCCCATCTTGCTGGCGTGCCATAATCCCGAGAGTGGGGCGCTGGAGGCTGTCTGTAAATGTATCTCTGGTGAGTCCGATTCAGACAAAGTACACTGGCGATTGTGCCCCCTTGCCCCGTACTTGGGCACACTGACACTCGAACACCCCTCGCGCAGGCTTCACCGACGCTTTCTACAAGGACCTTATCAAACGGTACCCGCCCGAAGGCCTCCCCGAGAAATGCAACAAGACGACTCCGCTCGGGTACTACGAAACGAACGGGCTCACGCCGAATGTGTGGTTCGAGCCTGGAGAGGTATGGGAGATCCGCGGTGCCGAGTGAGTCGCCCGTTGCTCGCTCGCCTGTCTTTATTGTAGCTGCGGATAAGACGATAGGCGGAGCTGACTGTCACGGGAATGCAGTATCACGCTCTCTCCCGTCTACCCAGCGGCAGCCTCCCTCCTTGGCTCAGAGCGTGGGCTGTCGATTCGGTTCCCAAGGTTTATTAGGGTCAGGGAGGATAAGAGCTGGGAGCAGGCGACGACGAGCGAACAGTTTGCGGAGATGTATCGGAAGCAGGCCGGGGAGGGCGGTGGTGCTGGTCCTGGGGGTGGAGGGGCGGAGCAAGAGGAGGGGGATGATGATGAGTAGGCGGTGTATGAAGACCATCATATGTAGCAATGCCGAGGCAAATGTATAAGAAAGAGCGCAGAGGGCTTATCCCCTCCACAAATGCATCGCATGATCGTAAAATGAGCAAGTCACCACCAAACTCCCGTCCCCCTCTTTCCCCGGTAACCGGCTCCAATCCGCCCCATACGCCAACGACTCATGCCCCTCAAACCTTGTCACCACCTCCCCCCCTTCCCCCTCCCCCTCCCCCTTCTCCGCCTCCAGCCTTAGCGTCCCCTCCCCAAGCCGCACGACCTTGAACCCATCATGCATGCTCGCGACAAGCAAGTCGGACGAGCGGGTGGGGGAATGATGCCATCGGGTACGCCAGATGCCGCCGCCGAGAGGGAGGGTGGAGAGCGGTTGCCGCGGGGAGCGGGTGTCGAAGAGGCGGAGGGATTCGTCGTATCTGTGTGCAGGGGAGCCTGTGAGCGTCGGTCCAGGGGATGGTAGCGGGCTGCAGAGTGGGGGGGGGGGAGGGGAGACGTACGATCCAACAGCGAGGAGGTGGGGTGTATAGGGCGAAGGCGTGATAGTAGTCACCCCCGCATCGAAGCTTTTCAACCATACTCGTCAGCTATATACGCGGGTTGGCGACCACGGCAGCTGCACCTACTTCTTGTTTACAAACGTTGGCATGCTCGTATCTCTCAGATCCCATCTCTTTAGCTTACAGTCGTCGCCGCCTACCGCCCAACCACTGGTCAGCCTGTCTGCCTTGAGGGACGAGTATACCCGCACAAGCCACACTCACCTGACCAAACAGTGTTAGGATCCTGCAGATCGAACGCCGTGATCCAAGGCTCGAAATCATGCGCATGCCACGTCGAGGCGACTTCATATCCCTCTGGTGATGGGGTGAGGTGGGCGAGAGAACCGTTGGAGAGGGAGGTGATGAGGGAGGGGGGTGCGGAGCTGCGGCGGGGCACGGACTTGGAGTCAGCAACTAATTGAGGGGGAAGCTGGGTAGAGGTATCGACCTACGGGTCGAGACAGTGTGAGAAATCGAGCGAAAGACACAGCGTAGTCTCATCCGCCACATCAATCACCTGCGTCTCCTCTAACCGCCTCTACGCCCCACCCATTGTCCATCAGCATCTGGTACTTCTTTTAGCCCCGGTCGCAGACCCACCGTCTCTGGATCCAGTACATAGATCGTCACATGCCCCTTCGCATCAGCCACCGCTAGTGTAGGCTTACCCCCTTCCAAGCGGGGGGACCACTTCGTGTCTAGAATAGCGGGTGTCTCGATTCGCTGGATCTCTTCTCTGTGCGGGCAGGTGTGGGCGTCTGCTCAGCTGCTGTCTCTTTGGCTGAGAAGAGGATAGAAGGCTGGAGATTGGGGGGCCTACAAGTGCTTTTCGTGCCGGATCTGGAAGAGGAGAAGCCTGCCGACTCTTTGGGTCTGCTTCGGCACCACCTCCTCTTCCTCATCATCGCTGCTCTCCCCATCCCCGCCCGTCGCCTCAGGCTTCTCCTCAACAGCCTTCTCCTCAGGCTTGATAATCTGATATGTCCCGCACACAAAGAGATCCTCAAACCCGGGGAAGGGACAGCACTCGATAGAGTCTGCCGAATAGGTTGTGTCGATGTAGGCTAGGGAGGATGCTGCGCGAGGAGGGAGGGTTAGTGGAGAGCTCAGTCAGACAAGGAAAGAGGAGGTTTGACGAGCTTACCTTGCATGGTGGTGCTCATCGCTGCGATTTCTATGCCGATATCAAGGCCGTGAGGCGGTGGTTGAAGGGCAGCAGCTCGATGCGGTCGTGCCGTAGACGAAAGTGGAGATGAGGAACGAACGACGATGGAGAAAACTCGGCGAAGAAGCTCTTTGCTTGGACCTGGCCGGTGGAGGGTGGAGGCACGCGCGCACACGCGAAGAAGGGGAAGCGCGACTGAAGTCGGCTTCTTCTTTCTCATCATCGCCTTGTCATCTTCTCTTCTCCTATGCGTCGCGGAGTCTGGCGAGAGGGGGCTAGAGAGATGGCCCCAAAGCAAGAAGTATAAGGATACATGTTTTTGCAGCTCTACCCTCTCGTTTCCCGCCTGGCATCGTGTATGGCCAGAACGAAAAGTATATAAGATCGCGTACTCGTCTCCCCTCGCCTCATTCGCCCTATCTCGTTCTCTCTAGCTCGCCCTCGTCCCACCCCCGCATAGCACGTCTACTTTCTCTCCGACCCATAGCTGTTGAGCCTCTGCTGCGACGCCTGGCCCATCTCCACGTCGCTGCTGCTGTACTCGGGGGCCTTCTTGGCTCCGGGGAACCAGGCGGGGATAGAGATACCGATGATGAGGGCGTATGTCACACTGCACGGTGGTCTCCTGTTAGCGGGCATTCGATGTGGTCCGATATGTAGGAGAAAGGAAGGAGAGACTCACAGCTCAAACAACATCTGCAGCACCCAGAAAGCCGCCCTGGAGCGCACCGCGTCGTCCGCGCTCGTGCTGACCTGCTGGGCGAGCTTGTACACCGAGACGATGAGCATGGGCACCTCGACGGCGTAGAGCCAGAGGGTGGGACGGAGGGTGAGGTTGAGGTGGTAGTGCGTGAGGGTGGTGGCGACGATGGCGAGGACGATGACAGCTGTGGGCGGGAGGGTTAGCGGGGGCGCAGGTGAGGAGAGGGATGGGGAGAAGACTCACCAAGAGCGAGGATAGAGGCCACCTTACGAAGGGTGGTGACGGTGCTGAGCTTGCTGCTGTCCTGAAGCGCGCTCGAGATGGTGGTAGACCCGGCGATGGCGATGGCGATGGCCCCGATCAAGCAGAACCGGAGGGCCCTATCGTCCGAACTGTCAGCTCAAGGTCCTGCTTACACAAGGGTGTCGACAGCTGCGGAGGGGGACTCACATCGCAAGCCTCTTGATCCAAGCAGGGCGCTCAGCCTCGCTCACATCCGACTCGACGTGCAGCTTCCAGCAGGCAATGATAGGCTCGATCAAGAACAGGTTACCGATAGATACCATCACAAGCTCGGCAACTGCGATAAAACGGATAAACAATCCCTAGTCAGTTGACCGTATCGCCGGGAGCCCGATAACTCTTTTGTTCGAGGGGCCAGATATAGAACTCACTGAGTTCCTGTTCGCCGTAAGAGTTCTTGGCCATCCAGGCGCGGAGACCAAGAGTGCCCAGCCGACAGAGGAGGAAGAGGACGGGGCGGAGGAGGACGAGGGTGCGGTGTTGCTTGCTGACGAGTCGCCAGACGATGATGGGGATGGAGAGGGCGTACTGTGGTGGGCGCGTCGCGTCAGCCTGGGTTAATGTTGGGCGCGTGTGAGACTCGACTTACGATGATGAGGAAGACGATTGAGGGGGCAAGGTCGACCGAGGTGGGGAGACCGCCGGTGAAGTTGATCTTGTTGAGAGCGGCCATGTCGGAGGAGGAGGAAGACATTGTTGCTGGTGTTGTTGGGTGTGGGAGTTCTGAAAGGTGGTGAGGGGTCTTGCTATATACCTGTGAGTTCGGCGAGGGCACGAGGCTGTGGTGACTGTTGGATCAGGCAAGTGGGTGGTGATGCCCTTCATCTCTCTTTCCGTTGGGCTATAAGTACCCTTGTCCTTGCGCAGTGGATGAAGCAAACAGCACTCTGAAACGGCCAGCATATCCGTCGGTAGCGAGAGCAGGCCCGTCGATGAAGATGCATAGAATGGGGCGAAGCCGAAAGCGGTGGAGGTGGAAAGCGATAGGCTTCCGTGCTCGCTCAGGATGTTGATCTGGGCGTGAGTGGCAGGCGCCGACGCTACCGCCGTGCCGCGTGCCGTGCGATCGGAGCAGCCCTGGGGGTGCTGGCGGGGAGTGTGCCGGGCGCGGCGTCGGCATTGGAGGAGAGGGCGGTGCGCCGAGGAACGGCGGGGATGGTGACTGGCGAGATCAAGAGAGCGTGAAGGCGTTCTGGGAACCGGCGAGCGAGGCAGTCACCCGCCACGGCAGCCAGAAATAGAAATGGAGCCAGGCGGCGAGTTCCGCCGGAGGCCCATTGAGCCGCTGTCGCTTCCGGTTTCGGCAGCGGAGGGGTATGCCTATCGTCTCTGAAGGTTAGGTGCGTGTGGCATGCCTACCATGGCTGTGAACATGCCTAACTCGGAGTCCGCTTTCTCCGAGTGTCCGAGTGTGGCGTGGACATCTCCGCATAATCGGACGTGGCGGACACGGGAACGCTGAGTCAGGTGGGGTGGTGATGGTGTAATCATTCCTAAGGACTTCTAATCCCAGGGAATAGTAACCCTGACTGATTACAAAATACAACAACACGGACATCTCCATCCACTCGAGAAGTCCTCAAGAACGAAGACCCAAAGACCTCTCAAGCCACTCCCCACAACCACAGCAATGCCCTCCCTCCTCTCCCGCTCACAGATGGCACACTCCGCCCCCACACAGTCAGACATGGACATCCTCGACCTCCTCACGTCAGACCAGTCCACCCTCGGGCCCCTCTCCACCTCCGCCCCGAGCCACGACGCCGCCGAGTCCGCCGCCGCGCCTGGCCAGAAGAAAAAAGCGCTCCCGAGGAGAGACAGTCCCATGGACGCTCTGCTCATCAGCGCCGTGCTGGCGGGCAGCGGGCCGGTTACCAGGCATCACTTTGGCCATGGCTTGGGTACGTCCGAGAGTCTCGCTTTGCTCTTTTTTCCAGCGGGAACGGCGGGCGGGGTGGGAGCAATAGCCATCGCGCATGCCCGCTTTGTCCGGTTACCTCCTTACCGCACCCGGCCGGTCACCATAATACATGGACTTTTCGCTGACATGCATGCTCTCTTCACCTCTTCTTGATCAACAGCTCGACAGGCATACGCCAGCTGTGACGAATCCCGACCATCGTCGCCTGCGCCAAAAGTCCTCATGAAATCGACGCAGGCGCCCCGGTCCGAGAGGATCCGGATGGAGAAGGAGGCGAAAGCCATCTTGGAGCGCGAGGCCAAGGCCCAGCGTGAGGCGGAGGGTGGTGCCGGGGTTGCAGGGGGTGACTCTGCTACCCCCGCGGTCAGCATCCCTCGCTCTGCCCAGTCCGCCTCGGCCCCGGCCAACGCCCACGCACTCTCCACCTCCCCGCTCTCGTCTTCTCTCGGCACGAAAGATCGCTCCACCAAACGCAAAATGAGCGTCGACCCCACCCCCATCTCCCGCACCCTCCAACTCACCTCCTCCCCCTCCATGTCAAACTACTTCCACCCTGCCCCCTCCTACCTCTCCCCCAACCTCACCCCGGCGCCTACCGCCCACCCGGGGAGGATCCAGGTGCGCTGCATGGCGCGCACGCGGATCCCTACGCCGCACGGCGAGATGTTTTTGCACTTGTATCATAACTCGCATGATACGAAGGAACACCTCGCGCTGGTGCTGGACCCGATCCAGCTTGACCCCGAGGCGCGCCGGGCAGCCCCGCGCGGGCGGCGCGAGATCCGGTCGCGCAGCTTGGACGCCGTCTGGCGCGAGGGGGAGACCGAGATGGAACGTGTCGTCCGCGGGGCTTACACCGGGCGGCTGCGCCCCGGGCAGGAGAACGGCCGGATCGACGAGCAGGATGAGGCGTGTCATGGGGTGGAGATGGAGGATGAGGGGGCGGAGGGGTTGGAGGGTGTGGAGGATATCAAGCCGCTCGTGCGGATCCACTCGGAGTGTTTCACGGGCGAGACAATCGGTTCGATGAGGTGTGATTGCGGGGAACAACTCGACGAGGCGCTGCACCAGATCTCCCTCCCTCAGCGAGCTACCCTCCCTCTCTCCCACTCACACCACTCCCACACCCACTCCACCGCATCATCCTACCTCCCCCACCCGGCGCACCCCGCCCCTTCCACCCAGAACCTCCCCCCTACCCCCGCCGCCTCCCGCTCCCCCACCCCTCTCCCCTCAGGCCCCCTCGTCCCCGGACGCGGCGTCGTCATCTACCTCCGCCAAGAAGGCCGCGGTATCGGCCTCCTCGAGAAGATCCGCGCGTACAACCTCCAAGACTTGGGGCATGATACCGTCACGGCGAACCTCATGCTGGGACATGGAGCGGATGAGAGGAAGTATGATATTGCCGCAGAGATGCTGCGGGACCTCGGGCTTGCCGGCGAGAGTGAGGGGGGCGAGGCGGGGGAGAGCGGGATCAGGCTGTTGACCAACAACCCGGAGAAAGTCCAAGGACTCGCAGGGGAGGGCATCAAAGTCGTAGAGCGCGTGGGTATGACCCCCCGAGACTGGGTACACCACCACTCGCACCACGCCCATTCCCACGCTGCCACCAAAAAGAGCACAGAGGAAGAGTCGGAGGAGAAGGAGTACGAGGACTGGCGGATGCGCCGGGCGGGGGTGGGGCTTATCGGGGCGGGGAGGGCGAGTGGGCCGGAGTTGGAGAAGTACTTGAGGACAAAGGTTGAGAGGATGGGGCATCGTGAGTGGTTTTCGCTTTTCTCGAGGTAGAGTGGTGGCTGACGTGAGGATTTTCTTTCTAGTGATTGACATCCCCGATGATCTTTAGAGCCTCTAGAACCTCTAGAGCATGTGATGTGTGGGTGTGCGATGCGTGGTTTGCTACACGTGTGTGTTGGGAGAGGGGCGATCACGGGAGAGGTTGTGAGGGGGATGCGGAGGGGAGGGCCTAGCCCAAACAAACATCTTACATACTTTTGGTTGTACAACATCGTAATCTTATCTGTCTCGCATGGACCTGTCTTTCTCGATCCTTCTTTCTCGTGCGATGGTCGATCTGCTGCCTATCTGCTACCGATCTGCTGTGCCGATTTGCTCTAGCCAGTCGCTCTAGGTATCAGCTTCCGCGGAAAGAGATGTCTGCTTGCTGTAGAATAATCATCCGAACAGCGCTACTGGCGACAAAAGCAAGGCAAGTCCTTGACAAACTAGATAGCGAGCACAATCTTGTATCCATGCTAATTCATATCAACCTCGAGCAGACCAACGAATCATTGTATTGATACCCCAATTTTCCCTCCCCCCGACAGATCCCCTCCACACTTCCTCCCCTCCTGACTCTTCCCCGCACCCCAACAGAAGGCAAATAAAACCAGCAAGACGCAACCTCCCCTCCCTCCACCGCCAAACACCCATCACGCCCTACCGCTCACACAGAGCCCCTCCCGCCGGTGAACCCATACCTCTCACTAACGCTGCGCGCCATGATATCCTTGACGGGCCCGAGCAGCCGGGTGAAGGCCTGCTCGCCGAGGGCGGCGACGCGCAGCTTCTCGGGGCCGGCGGCGCGGACGGTGGCGGCTCGTGTGCGGCGGTTGAGGAGGGCGAGTTCTATAGTAACGTGTTAGCAATGTGCGCAGAGTAGAAAGAGACGAGGAGTAGGCGACTCACCACCAAAGTACTCTCCCTGACCCAACCTCTTCACAACCGTCTCCCTCCCCTCCGCATCCTTCTTGATAGCCACCGCATTCCCACTCTCAATCAAGAAGAACTCTTCACCAGCATCGCCCTCGCGAATGACGTCCTCGCCGTCGTTGAAAGTGCGCGACTCGAGGACGTCGGCGATCTTGGCGCGTTCTTGGGGCTGGAGGGAGGCGAGGATCTGGACTTCGGAGAGGAAGGACTCGTACAGGCGGCGCTTGCGGGAGGTGTGCTGGGTGGGAGTCAGTGGGAGGCCGGATGAGGGGAGGGGGAGGGGGGGGCTTACGTCGAGCAAGATGGTGCGGAAGGAGACTCGGTCGAGGGCCCAGAGAGTGCAGGCAGTGAGCGAGAGGATCGACGCCGCTCGCGGAGAGCTATACCTTTTGTGAGCGCATTTCACATTACAAGACAAAAGTTGGCCCACTTGTGCATCAGCGCGAGTTCACCAAACGAGTTACCCTCGGTACACGTCGCGACCTTCTTGCCCAGGCCGGGCCTGTCGCCCTTCTCCGGGTCGAGCACCTGCCCGTCCTTCTTGACGAACACATCAAGCGTGCCGCTCTCAACCACATAAAAGTAGTCTCCGGCCGCGCCCTGCTCGATAACCATCTCCCCCGGCTGGATCGTCACCTCCTTCATCGCGTCGAGCACGTCGGCCTCTTGCTCCTCGTCGAGGTTCCTGAACAAAAAGTTGGGCTTGATAGCCTGGCGGATACGCAGGAGCTGTTCCTCCGTCTTGGGGAACACGGGGGTGGGGCCGCCGATCCCGGGGGCGTTGGGGTTGGGCGTGGTCTCGTCCTCCTCCATGGTGGTCTCGAGGGCGCCGCCCGAGGGGGGGAACGACCGGAGGTTGGTGGGCACGAGGGATTCGGCCGAGACGGACGTCCGGCGGCCCAGCGCGTAGGACGGCACGGGGGGCTCGTCGTGTGCCTCAGGCGCCGCAGACGACGGGGCAGTCCCGAAGGGCGAGTTGTTGAACTGCGGCCCGCCACCCTCGTTGAACGGGCTGCGGTCGTCCGGGTCCACACCGCCCGCACCGGGGGAACCGCTCCCGCCCGCCGAGGCAGCGGCGAGTGCACCGCCAAAGGGGGTGGAGAAGAGGGGCTTGGCGGAGAGGGCAGAGCCGGTGGGGACGGTGGCACGGCGGGCGCCACCGGCGCCGAAGGGGGAGTCGGACGGGCCCATCTCGGAGAAGGGGGAGAGGGCGTGAGGCTGGAGCTCGCCGAGGCTGGGGTTGGAGAAGGCGAGGGTGCCGGGCGGGCCGCGGCGGCCGGTGGGGCCGGCAGACGCCGCAGAGCCTTGACGCTGGGGAGAGTGTTAGCGAATGTGTCTTGCTTATCGACTTGGAGGCGGGGCGACGGGCGACCATTTCCCAACTGGGAGGTAGAAAGAGGACGCCGCGGTGGAGCGCCCCCGTCCGCTAGCCGCCCCGCGATGGCGTGCCCGACTCTGACTCACCTCGTTGCGGAGCTTGGCCTGGAACCAATCTGCGCCCCACTGGATCACGTCGTCCGGCTGGTCACGGGCGACGTCCCTGTTGAGCTCGTTGAGAATGGTGGGCCAGGATGCAGACATGCTGGCGAGGGGTGTGGATGGATGTCGGGTGGTGGGTGTAGTGGCGCGATACCAGGCGGGGATTCGAGGATCGCTATGGCAAGCGGGAAGCGGGCAGGGGTCACTCGGCGATGAGATGGCTCCTTTGTGTGGCTGTCGGGGTGTAGGCGGTGCTGTTGCTGTTGCTGCTGTGCTCTCTACCCCTATAGCGTTGCTGAACAGAGTGGAATAGACGAGGAGGATGGAGAATCGGGTGGAGAGTGGAGAGTGCAGTGGTGCTGGGCGGGCACTCGCTGCGAACGGCGCTAGCAGGGAAGTCTCAGGGTCAGGCACTCTAATCTCCCTGGAACTTTATTAGTCTTCAATTACAAATATAATTACTAATCAAAACGTAATCCGATTACAAAATACACGTCCGTTGTCTTGCCCCGCGTGTCACGGTCGCTGCACGTCTCGACTTCAGCAAGCATGAAGTGTGTGCACTCGACACCGACCCCGCTATACCCACCCCCAGCCTCACCATGGTAGCCCGCTCAGACTCGGTAGACGACGAGCTCGCAGCTATAGTGCAGCATCTGGATATAAACTACACCCCGGAAGCCAAGCTCCACGCCAACAGCCAGTCGAACGGGGACGCGACGGTCGAGGCGCTGGGCAGAGTGGACAAGAGCTTGCCTGGGGTTCCAGAAGCCTTGCAGGACGAGGAAGCTCCTTCAAATGGTGCGGGGGAACCATCGGAATCTGCCAAGCCGGTAGGAGGCGACAGTGACGGCTTGGATTATCCGTTCGTTGAATGACAGCTGAGTAACGTGTGCACGACGTAGCTGACCTGGGGTATCATGCGCTATGCACAGCACTCTGTCCAGCCGGACACATTCGCTTTCACGAGAAGTAACAGCCTTGCTTGACCGCTTATACCGTGAGTGTCTTTCCCTTGTTCGCCCATCTACTTGCACAGCCCCGTCGCTCTGCCCACCCACCGTCCACCAGTACTGACCCTCCTCGTCTCCAAGAGATCCAAGAACTCCGACACGCCTCACCCATCCCCCCAGCCCAACTCGATCCCATCCTCGCCTCTCTCACCGCGTCCATACCGGCCTTACGGCAGAATCTCGTCCAACTCCAGTCTGACGTGTACGCCTACCCGGGAGGGGACGGGCGGGACCTCGCAGATGGGGTGGAGGAGGCGCTGGTGGAGTTCAAGAAGGCGGAGGAGGGGTGGAGGGGGTTGAAGGAGGGTGTTAAGGAGGATGAGTGGGTGGGGGAGTTTAAGACGTGAGCTCGCCATTGATCGCTCTCTGAAACAGGAATACAGAGCTGAGCTGACGTTCTGGGCAGTACGGCAGATCAGGTAGACGGTATGATGGAGCCTCTCCAAAAGAGTCTTGCGGAGTGCCGGGTAAGCTTGTCTGTCCACCGCACCCTTACTACGTAGGTAAACCCAGGAGCTGACACAGTGCATCTGCAGCAATACCTCGACCGCATAACCCGCTCATCCGTACCTATACCCGACAAGGCCGAGCTAGAAGACCAGCCGAGCGTACGAGGCCTCGAGAAACTCGTGCGGGACCACGAGTCGCTGAAACGGTAGGTTCTGGCCCAGCTACCATATATACTATGCAGATCTAGCGAGCTGATGCGGAAGATGATGTAGGACGTATGTGTCGAGCACGAATAGGACATTGAAGAAGATTGACAAGGATATTACGGAGAGGCGGATCAAGAATGGGGCGGCTTTGCGGAGGTGCGCTCTTTCTCCTTCTCTGGCAGTGGTTTCTGTACGGGTCCTTGGACTACCCACAGTCCCGCACCCAGAGAATCTTTACTGACGCTCCAAATCCAGATTCAACGAGATGGGCCAACGCTGGGTCGCCCTCCAAACCCAGCTCAACAACCTCGACTCCCGCGTCCAACGCGTCCTCTCCCAGATCACCACCCACCCCACCATGGAGTTCCTCGCCAATTCCCACGCCCACTCTAGTACCGACGACATGGAGATGCTCGCCGACGAGGCTCCCCCCAGCGACTACTTTGGCCGAGCACTCCCCCGCCCGGCTGCGCCTGGATATGGCCACGCAGGCGGAAAACGCACGCCCAGATCGTCGATATCGAGTAACCTCTCGGCGTCTTCTGCGAGGTCGTTAGCCCGCCGAGCGGGGCAGCAAGGCTCGCCGTCAGCTTATCCTGGCGTTGGCTCCAGCTCAGGCCCGGGAGCGGGGGGGACCCCGCCTGGGAGTACAGCAGGGAGAACGCTAACGCGGCGGACGTCGCTCGCGTCGATAGGTTCGGCGACGACCTCCGCTACGGCAGCTGCTACTGCGCGTGCGCCGGGCACGCCGGGCGATCGGCCGCGGTGGAATTCCTCGCCGAAGGTGGTACATGAACCGGCGGTACAGCCCGTCCCAGCGGGGCCTTGGCAGACGCCCACGGCGAATCGGACGAAGACGTTCCCCCAAAGCGCGGGGCCGGGTGCTGGGGCAGGGGCAGGAGCGGGGAGAGCAGGGAGGGTGGGAAGCCCGACGCCGAGTGGGTCGTCTGTCGTTAGCTCGGCGGGGTCGAGGCGGTTAAGCCGTTTGCCGGTGTATAGCCCCAAGGCCCCTCGGAGCAGCGCTGGGGGCGCCGGGGCAGGGGCGCTGTCGCCGCGGAGCGACGCGTCAGATATGGAGTACATGTCGGTCCCGGGTCTGTCGCTTCCACCGCCGACGACCCCTGGCGGTGGACGCGGTGGGCACGGGGCAAGTCACCTCGAGCGAGCAAGAATGGGGCTGAAAACGCCTGAACCTCTTGCTGGTGGTCGGCCGAGGTTGAGCTCGTCGTTCTCGGCGCTGCAGCCTCGTCTGTCTGCTGGAGGGCCTGGCTCGGGCCCGCCCACGTTGTCCACCCCGGGCCATGGGAGGAGTTACTCCACCCCGCGGACAGCACCAGCACCCGGCGCCGGAGGCCGACCTTCCCTCTCCTCCCGCGCGCCCCCTTCATCATTTTACTCCCCCACGCCCACCCCTTCCGCCCGCCCCTCCTCGCGCCTCAGCCTCATGTCCTACGCCGCCGCTGACTCCCGCCCCGGCGCGCCCCCTCTCCAACCCTTCACTCCCAGCCCGCACGACCACCTCGACCAGCTTGTCTGGTCTACCCTCGTCGCCGAGGGGTTCGATAAAGGCTTTGTGACTTACCGGCTTGATGCGCCCCTCCGCCGCGGGCAGAGGATGCGCGAAGGGGAAGAGTGGAAGGGGGAGTACCAGTTTGGCGCCGGGGAGAAGGTGACACCGGTGAAGGTGTTGAGTTTGGGAGGGAGGAGACCGGGGGAAGGGAAGAGGGAGAAGGTGATGGTGCGGACGGGGGGGAAGTGGGTGGAGTTGGCGGAGCTGTTGAGAAAGAGGATGGATGTGATGGAGGTGATGGAGTAGCTGGGGAGGTGGGGGGGGGGGCAGCTCTTGTTGTAGATGATAGAGATTCACAGAGGCCAGCTCTGCATATCGCGCCTATACTTTTCTTCTTGGAATCTTGGTATACATACGACGTCAAACGCATACAACAAACTACTTTGTACCTATCACCATGTCTGCCCCAGGAAACATCCATCCTCGCACGGCCATGCCACTATGCCCCGCTCAAGTCCGCCTCCGAGAGCAACTCAAGCGCCCCATCCCACATATTCAGAATCTCCGTCTCCCATCCCTCTGTGGACGAGGCTCCTCCATCGCTGGTACCGGAGCCTGCGATGGGCGCTTCAGAAGCGGGGGTCGAGGAAGGCAAGGAGCTACCGGGGAAGGAGCCGTATGTCCCAGCCCAGGCTAGCATCTTTTCTCGCCCGGAGAGTATTATCGAGCGAAGGCGGATCCTATGTGATGTGTGGGTGCTCAGTAAGTATATGATGGGTCGGATTCAGAAGAGTGGTAAGGGTTAGCTTACCTTTCTGTCTGATCGACCTGTCCACCAAAATCCACTTTCACAGGCTTCCCACCCACTAGCACCCCTTCGTCCTCACCAGCTGCCTCCCCATCCGCCTCACCATCCTCCCCATTCTCCCGCTTCACAGCTTTTTCCGGAGGCACCCACCCCTTCCCTCCCAGCACCGCCTCCCACCCCCGGTCCACCTCCCTCAAGAAAGCCAGCACAAGCCGCAACACCCTTCCCGCTTCTTCTTGCGCTTGCTCATCCGTCTCGGCGCGGCGTGCAACCCCAGGAGGGAGAAGGGGTAAGGAAGAGAGGTAGTTTGGTATGACCCCAGTGAGAGTGAGGAGATATGATGTGCGGAGGTATGAGGAAGGTGGGAACGGCGGGATCTGGAGGATGAGTTGGAGGAGGGGGGATAGGCGGGTAAGGAGCGCCGGAAGGGAGGTGAAGTTGCTGTACGTTCAGACCGATGGATAGAGGACCTTGTTTGTCAGCTATGCGCTTGACCTAGATGCTCAGATGGTAGCTGTAGGTAAGGTCGCGGGGACGTACTGGGTGCGCTCGTCGCGCTCGAGGGCAGCGAGCCGTTCGTCGAGATGCGCGCGAAGGCGGCCCTCCTGCCGGGCCGTCAGGCGGGTGAGCACGCCCGTCCTTGCCGTCGCAGGCTGAGCCGGTCTCTCTGCCGACTCTGCTGGTATCTTTGGCTCTATGAATCCTCCCGACATAATGTACTGGATGATAGAAGTGAATGACAAGAGAGATGAAAGAGATGATGATGGCAGCCGATCTGGACGGCGTGTGACTGGACGGTGGACGGCAAAAGTGGAGGTCGCGGTTGACGAAGCACCACACACTTCAACAAAGTCGCAATCGGCTCTTGGGTCGTTCTGCTCTGTACATCCAACGCCACTTTTACAGTAGGAATACCAGCAACAGCCCCCGGAGTAGGGGCATTCTCGATCGAGCAAGACAATAAGGAGAATACGGCACGATGAAGTTCATGCTGGGCGATCTGCCCGTGCTCTTCCCGTACGATCGGTACGTCTGTCTCGCTGCTGCCCGTACCGTTGCCACCTATGCAATCGAGCTGTTGCTGACCCCATCTTTGTCTAATTACGCAGGCTGTACCCCGGTATGTTTCTGCCGTAGGAACCTCCAGTTGCAGAAACTGATGAAACTCTCTGAACAGAGCAATACTCGTACATGGCCGATCTGAAGACGACACTCGATGCTGGCGTACGTTCTCTGCTGTTGCCCCTGTGATCATGTTCTTTGCATGAAAGAGCTGACAGAGGCGACCATCTATAGGGACACTGTGTGCTTGAGATGCCTTCGGGTACAGGCAAGACTGTATCGCTTCTCTCCCTCATCGTCGCGTACATGCAGGTACGCCCTCACTTCTCCGCCACCGCCTGCCTGGCTCATGCTAACTTCTCCACCCTGGCAGTTCTACCCGAACAAGCGCAAGCTCATCTACTGCTCGCGAACTGTCCCGGAGATCGAGAAAGCGCTTGCTGAGCTGAAGCGGTTAATGGAGTACCGCGCAGAGATGGGCGCGAATGACGGGGACTTTCGGGGGATGGGGCTGACGAGTCGGCGGAATTTGTGTCTGCATCCGGAGGTGCGTAGAGTCTTGCCCATCAGCTAGTTTGATAGCTCTCGGTATATAAGTCAGGACGTTTGAGCTGATAAGGAGTCGGGACTTGCAGGTCAGCAAAGAGAAGAAGGGCAAGGTTGTGGACTCGCGGTGTCGAGATCTCACGTCGTCGTTTGCTTGTGAGAAGGGCCGGGCGGAGCCTGGGAGTGTACCTCTATGCAGCTTCCACGAGGTGAGCTTTCGGGACTTCAGTTAGGTCCATATATCAGCTGACGATAAAACAACCTGCACAGGAACTGAACAATTACGAGCCGGGTAACCTTATACCCCCTGGGATCCACACGCTTGACGATGTTAAGAAGTACGGGCAAGAGAAAGGCGTGTGCCCTTACTTTACTATTCGAAGAATGGTACGTTGGTGTCTACCCAAGCATCCACTCAAGAAGATACCCAGCTGATCTAGATGCGCCACAGCTGCCCTTCGTGGACATCGTCATCTACTCGTTCCACTATCTCTTGGACCCCAAGGTTGCGGAGCAGGTCTCGGCGGAGATGAGCAAGGAGAGCATCGTGGTTTTCGACGAGGCGCACAATATCGGTACGTTCATGTTCTCCTTGCGGGCCACTTGAGATAGAGTCTGCGGGCACATGCTGATCTGGATGTGGGCGGCGGTAGACAACGTTTGTATCGAGTCGCTCTCTGTTGATCTTACGAGGCCGATGCTCGATTCGGCAGCGAGGAGTGTAAACAAGCTGAGCGATAAGATCGCAGAGTGGGTCTTTCATCACCGTCTCTGCCATTGACGATAAACAGCTGACCCGTAAACATATCGCAGGATCAAAGAAACCGACTCTCAGAAACTAGAGGACGAATACGCCAAGCTCGTAGAAGGACTACAGGAAGCCAACGAGCACAACGCCGAAGACGAGGATATGCTCGTCAGCCCCGTGCTGTCCAAGGACATGCTGGACGAGGCCGTACCGGGGAATATCAGAAAGGCGGAGCACTTCATTGCGTTCTTGAAGCGGTTTATCGAGTATCTCAAGGTGAGCCAGGCTGAGAGATAGGTATAGCCGCGACAGAGCAACTGACGTTTGGCTATAGACGAGAATGCGGGTATTGCATGTGGTGGCCGAGACGCCACAGTCGTTCCTTGCGCATCTGAAGGAGATCACGTATATCGACCAGCGGCCCCTCAAGTGAGTGGGCGAAATCATGATGTCTGTTGAGGCGAAGCTGAAGCGTGCGACAGGTTCGCGTCCGAGCGGTTAACATCCTTGATCCGCACACTCGAGCTCACCAATCTCGACGAACACTCGGCGTTGCAAAAGATCGCTGGGTTCGGCACCCTCGTCGCGACGTACGAGAAGGGGTTCCTTCTGATTCTGGAGCCGTACGAGACGGAGCACGCAACAGTACCGAACCCCATCTTCCACTTCACGTGAGCTAGGTTGTCCAAACGGCGCTCACAAAGCTGACCTTCTATATAGATGCCTTGACCCCTCCCTCGCAATGGCCCCCGTCTTCGAGCGCTTCTCCTCCGTCGTCATCACCTCCGGAACCATCTCCCCGCTCGACATGTACCCCAAGATGCTCCAGTTCCAACCCGTCATGGAACAGTCCTATCCCATGACCCTCCAGCGCAACGCCTTCTTGCCGATGGTCATCACTCGCGGAAGCGACCAGGTACCGATCTCGTCGCGCTTCGAGGTCCGTAATGACCCCGCGGTGGTGCGGAACTTTGGGAGCATCCTGATCGAGATGGCGAGGACGGTGCCGGACGGGGTGGTGGCGTTCTTCCCGAGTTATCTGTATATGGAGTCGATCGTGTCGGCGTGGTATGACATGGTGAGTCATGTACATGCTATGATGGCTCCATGCCCTGCTGACATGACGATGATCAACAGGGTATCCTGAGCGAGGTGTGGAAGCACAAGCTGCTGTTTGTCGAGACGCCGGATGCGATGGAGACGAGCATAGCGCTCAAGAACTACCGGGAGGCGTGCAACAACGGTAGAGGCGCAGTCCTCCTGTCTGTCGCTCGAGGAAAGGTCTCAGAGGGTATCGATTTCGATCAGTGAGTTTGCTACTGGTAACGGTATCTCAAAGGCCAGCACCTAACACTAGACGCAGCAACTATGGACGAGCGGTGATCATGTTCGGGTACGCTTTCCTGAATCCTCCCTTTGGCCCACACAGGAAGCTGACCGCCGATACTTCGCAGTATCCCATACCAGTACACCGAATCGCGAATCCTCAAAGCCCGTCTCGAGTTCCTGCGGGATAATCACAGGATCAGAGAGAACGATTATCTCACTTTCGACGCTATGCGGCATGCCGCGCAGTGTGTGGGGCGAGTGCTGCGAGGAAAGACGGATTGGGGTCTGATGGTGTTCGCTGACAAGGTAGGTCATGACAATCTTGATCAGATCACACCAGTTCCCGCTGACAACGACGGAGAATAGCGGTTCGCACGTCAAGATAAACGTGCCAAGCTTCCAAAGTGGATCAACAGCTACATCACCGAGGCCCACTCCAACTTGTCCACCGACGTCGCCGTCTCTCTCGCCAAAAAGTTCATCCGCCAGATCTCCCAGCCGTTCGACCATACCCAAACGGGTATCTCACTCTGGACGCTGGAGGACATCGAGGAGAGGCAGCGCAAGGATAAGGAAGAGCTGGAGCGCGCAGAGATGGTGCAGGCGTCGGCGGTAGGGCGGATAACGGCGAACGGGAACGGAAATGGGAATGGAGATGTGGAGATGGAGGATTACGGGGACATCGACGATGGGGAGCTGGCGAGGTTGGAGATGCAGACATGACCGGGGTGCGGAGAGTAGTTGTCGAGCGGTGGTGTGGATATATGCTAGACGCCTTTACGTACCATAAACCTGTTGTACCATATGCGCATGCCAACATCGTGGCCTGCGACCCAAGCCTCGCTCAAACATCACAGGCAGGGACTACATGCATAGTCTGTCGTCCCGTCTAACACCATCATGCACCCCCAACTCCACATCCCCTCCCCAAAGCCCACCTCGCCCCAACACACCCTCTGTCTAGTATGTGGGTTTGAGCTGTGACGGGTCGTCTCGGCTCGCGTAGAACTTGTCGAGGAAGGTCTGGGGCTTCACGGGGTCGTCAAACTCCTTGAACCATTGCATGACGTGGGGCTGTGATGGATAAAAGGGGTTGATGTCAGCATGGCCACACTCTCAACCCACTGGCATACCTCCTCATCGCACTTCACGCCCTGCATGTTCTACAGGTCGCTCACCGACACCATCGACGACACCTACACAGATGAGACGCTTACTCACAGGCTGCTTCCAAATGTTCATCGTCTCCTGGTACTCCTGGTGGTTCTTGAGCAACATGATGTTCATCACCGACAAGTCGGTTATCCCCCGGTTGCGCTCGAAGTCGCGCCTGAACTTGAGGCGGACGAGGGAGGGGGGGACGTGAAGGGAGTAGAGCTGGACGATGGTGGGGGCCTATAGAGAAGAGCAAAGGGGGTCAGCTTATGGTTCATGGAGCGAGGCGAGGTGAGTCTGCTGTGGAGACGCGGAGTAGAGAAGAGGAAGACGTACTGCCCGGTACCAAGCCCTGTACGCCGACAACGACGCTGCCCGCGCCTCCTCCCATGTCGAGACCGACTTGGTCATTTGGGCAAGCCGAGAGGGGATGGTGGTCATGGCGAAAGATAGATGCTGTGTGTGGGTTGGAGGTAAGGATGCGAGAGATGAATGAGGACGAATGACACTTCAAGCAGTCGACGGCCAAGGCAGAGGCAACGGAAGCAAATTGACGAATTGGCGTCCTTGCTTTGCGGGTCGTCTTCAGGTGGAGGATTCCGTGGAAGTTGAAGCACGCGGTTCATGAGGTGCACAAGCGCGATGTACATAGAAGTGTGGACACGAACTATGCATGTATGCGTGTGCAGGTGATGCAGCTGTTGGGCCATACTATATGAGTAAAAGAGATACAAGATGGGAAGACAAAAAAGCAAAAAGAATATCAGGTCTCGTCCCGGGATTGAACCGAGGACCACCCCCAAAGCTCTCCTAAGAAAACCCTAAGGGGGCATGCTACCACTGCACCAACGAAACGGCTAAAGCCACCGTGACCGATCGATGTTCACAGAAATTTTGTTTGGACTACATTATCGACATTGGAACAATCTTGTAGCGCTGTACATTCTTCACTACTCGGGTTTGCGTTGGAGGAGCAGCTATGTATAGATGACGAGGGAAAAGATCAAGCTGTAGAAGTCCTCTTCAATGAGAAAAAGTGTACCCGATGTTGTGCTGTAGATGGGGGTCTGCATCATCGCATTTTTACCTCTTCTCTGGTGAAAACGCACGCCTCTGGTGAAAAGGACAGCTGTCTTCTTCGCTTCTCGTCTTTCCTCCTTTCTCATGATTGTTCACACGCAAATGATCAAGTACATCCTGAAGAGCACCGCGCTCGCTACGGATGTATAATAGGCGCAGGCAATAGCATTATGCGACCCGTCAACCTCGTCGTCGCCTGCAATCTGTAGCCCTTTCCTTCTTCTGCCCGCCCTCCCTCTCGTCATGCACTACTGCTCTGTAGACGACAACTATCGTGGTAGAGGCTCTTGAATGTGATACAGCTTCGAGGAGCCCAAAAAGAGAAGGTCTCGTCCCGGGATTGAACCGAGGACCACCCCCAAAGCTCTCCTGAGAAAACCCTAAGGGGGCATGCTACCACTGCACCAACGAAACGGCCAAAGCCACCGACGACCGATTTGATGTTTGGAAAAGAATCAGAGCCGGTAGGTACGCGAGGCGTGAAAGCCCCTGTGAAAGAAGGAAAGAAGAAACGCAAAAAGTTACCAGGTCTCGTCCCGGGATTGAACCGAGGACCACCCCCAAAGCTCTCCGAAGAAAACCCTAAGGGGGCATGCTACCACTGCACCAACGAAACGGCTAAAGCCACCGTGACCTTTGATGTTTGAGCTTGCATTTGCATGTCCATCATCTTTTGGTAATAAGCGGCTTTGTGAATCGCTCTTCACAGGTGTTCAGGCTCTGTACCGAAGGGTTCTATAGAATTTGCCATGACATTTTCCCGGAGAACACCTTCCCTTCGACATAAGAAGGCTCTTCTATCAGGGAACTTGAACGGGTTCCTCTTAAAGTAGGCCGGGGGCCCTCTCTGGAAGATCTCTGGAGGTGTAGTATGCGCTCCGCTTGGTTCACATGCGTCTCTGGCAGTACTTACTCTTGCACTATAATTCTTCCATTATTATCATCAATGGTATGCTGTATAGATGCTTCGATGGTGGCAAGCATGCATGCGTTGAAGGGATTGAAGAGATGGACTTCAGATAACTGCCACTTCTGGTAATTCCGTCATCGCGCCCGTGCCGCGGTGGCGTGTCATCCAGCTTGCATTCGCTGTCGAGGCGATTCCAGCTCGCCTCTTGCTGCACAGCCATTCTTCGTCCATCCATCCATTTCATCCATCTACTTTCACCCCACTTCCCCACTCTCCTCCCATAGTCCCTGCACCTCCATTGTGCTCGGATATCATCAGCACTCGGCCAACACCCCCGCCACACACGCCCCTCTATCACCGCCTGAACAACCGATAGCATCTCTCACCATGGACCAGCAACTCATCAACCTCGTGAACAAGGCGAGTCACATCTGCACTTATCTTTGGTCAACTGCTAACAGTCCGTTCAGCTGCAAGATGTGTTCGCTTCTATCGGCGTCTCCAACAACATTGTGAGCTGTTCTGACAGCTTGCTGCCTGCCTGCAACCACCGACTGACGCGTCACAGGACCTGCCCCAAATCACAGTCATTGGGTCTCAGAGTAGTGGAAAGTCTTCGGTCCTCGAGGTGTGTCTGATCGTCTCGCCTATATGGAAGCTGCTGACATGCTCCATAGAACATTGTGGGCCGAGACTTCCTGCCTCGAGGTACTGGTATCGTGACCCGACGGCCTTTGGTCAGTCGTCCGTCTACTCGGCCTCTCCTTCCCTCCATACTGACTATGCTCTACAGGTCCTCCAACTTATCAACCGCCCGGCAACTAGCAAGGCGAACGGTGGCGATGAGAAGGAGAAGCCGGAGGATGCCATGGCGAAGGTGCAGCTCAACGAGAACAACCCCGATGAGTGGGGAGAGTTCTTGCACCTTCCTGGGCAGAAGTTCCACGACTTCTCCAAAGTCCGCGAGGAGATCGTGAGGGAGACGGAGAAGGCCACCGGGAAGAATGCTGGTATGTTATCTGTTCTGCTCCACTGACGCTGGCTGATATTCGATACAGGTATCTCCCCCAACCCCATCAACCTTCGAATCTTCTCCCCCAACGTCCTCACCCTCACCTTGGTTGACCTTCCCGGTCTCACCAAGGTCCCCGTCGGTGATCAGCCTCGAGACATCGAGAAGCAGATCAGGGACATGCTCATGCGCTTCATCTCCAAGCCCAACGCTATCATCCTCGCCGTCACCGCTGCCAACACCGACTTGGCCAACTCAGACGGATTGAAGCTTGCCCGCGAGGTCGACCCGGAGGGCAGCAGGACGATCGGTGTTTTGACGAAGGTGGACTTGATGGACCAGGGGACGGACGTGGTGGACATTTTGGCCGGACGGGTCATCCCCCTGAGGCTTGGTTATGTCCCTGTGGTCAACCGTGGCCAAAGGGACATTGACCAGTCCAAGTCGATCGTGTCGGCGCTGGACAACGAGAAGAGGTTCTTCGAGGGACACCCGAGCTATGCCGGGAAGGCTCAGTACTGTGGTACCCCGTGGCTGGCGAGGAAGCTCAACATCGTGAGTCAATTCTGCGAGCGACTGGAGCTGACCATCAGATCCTCATGCACCACATTCGCAACACCCTCCCGGACATCAAAGCTCGTATCAGCCAGCAGCTCGCCAAGTACCAGGCTGAGCTGCAGGCGCTCGGTGGCCCTCTGGGTGAGACCAACCCCGGCAGTCTCGTGCTTTCCACCATCACCGAGTTCTGCTCCGAGTTCCGGTCGGCGATCGACGGTAACACCAACGACTTGTCTCTGAACGAGCTGTCTGGCGGTGCCCGTATCAGCTTCGTCTTCCACGAGTTGTACAACAACGGTGTCAAGAGCATCGACCCGTTTGACCAGGTAAAGGACGGAGACATCCGAACCATCCTGTACAACTCGTCGGGTTCGACGCCGTCGCTGTTCGTCGGGACGACGGCCTTTGAGGTCATCGTCAAGCAGCAGATCCGGAGACTGGAGGAGCCTTCTCTGAGGTGCTGTGCGCTTGTCTACGACGAGCTTATCCGTATCCTGGGCCACCTTCTGGGCAAGACCGTGAGTCGACAGTGTGAGGACCGATCAGCGCTGGTAACTGACGCCACCACAGCAAACCTTCAAACGGTACCCCGAGCTCAAGGACCGTTTCAACCTCGTCGTTATCAGCTTCTTCAAGAACTGCATGACTCCCACCAACAAGCTAGTTAGCGACATGGTCGCCATGCAGGCCTGCTACGTCAACACCACCCACCCGGACTTCATCGGTGGTCACAAGGCCATGGCGCTGGTGACTGATCGCATGAACGCCAACAAGCCCCCAGAGAAGCCCGTCGACCCCAAGAAGCTTCCTCCCAATGCCCTCAACAACGGCAAGGACCTTGATGCCGACTACAAGCGGGACGAGGGGAGCTTCTTCGGCAGTTTCTTCTCCAAGGACAAGGCTCCAAAGAAGAGGGGTGTGGCGGCCATGGAGGCTCCGCCTGCCGTCATCAAGCCGGTGGCGTCGTTGAACGAGAGGGAGTTGATGGAGACGGACGTGATCAGTGAGTGTGACTAGCCGTTCGACTGGACATTCGCTCATCATCTATCGCGCAGAGCTCCTCATCCAGTCGTACTACTCCGTTGTCAAGCGAGAGATGATCGACATGGTCCCCAAGGCCATCACGTTCAACCTCGTGAACTTCGCGAAGGAGAACCTCCAGCGAGAACTCCTCGAGCACCTCTACAAGCCCGAGGTCCTCGATGAGCTGCTGAAGGAGTCGCCGGACATTGTGGCGAGAAGGAGGGAGTGCGTCAAGATGGTTGGCGCGCTCAATTCGGCGGAGGCGATCGTCGCGGCGGTCTAATACATGAGTGGAGCGTGTTTGACGTTTGTGCATGGGCGGGGGGATTGAGATGGGTAGACTTTCGATTGGGCTTGTAACGAAATGTGATATGATCCCTCTGCACCACTGACTGCTGCTTACTGATCTGCGCTTGCTTGCCCGCGTGTCCACTTCGGCGTCACAGTTATGGAGATTTATGGTATTTTACACCACGTCGCTGGCATATTCCTTTCCCGAGTCCTGTTTCTCCGTGGCCCATTTGAGCTTATTCTGCCTATCTGCTGACTCGACCCCACGATACCGTCCCGAGTCGTCACCATGACCCCGGCTATCACCTGGTACGCCGAGTGCCTCACCAGACACCCCAGTGCACTTGTCTCTTCACCGTCCACTCAGGTCTTGCCCGACCCTCTTGCCGCCGGAAGATCAGAGGTGCTCGCGGCGTTCTTATAGCTCGTACAGTATCTCCCCCCATCGCCCTTTCCTAACGCCATCTATTCGTCTGGTGAGCTTGCGGGATAGCCGATCGTAGGGGAGCTCAGGCCGATGATGCTGATCTGCCATTGCACACTATTTCACCGTTCGCTCAATGTTATTGATCACCTACGGGGGGCTACTCCGCCAATTGTGCATTTATACTGATGGGGATGAGTACGATGTTGCTGAGAACTCTGCGAGCCAAACCACGCGATGGCACGAGGGCTCCGGTCCACGTGAGCAGTGTGCCACTGTGGTTCTTTACCACATAATCGACACTACTGCGCCACATAAGAACACCAGAGCCGACGTAGTGTGCATTCCAGAGTGCATTTTGCATGTCATTTGTCAGTCAACATCAAGTGCAACTGTTTGTGAGTATGACCTACCCCGGGCAGCTGTCCATCATTGAACCAAGTATTCTTCTCCGTTCGCAAGTCCGCAGGGCCGACGTCGTACATTCACAACATCCTAATCGCCTTTTCTACCGGTCAGGTCAGCAGCATCCCAACAGGTGTCTTCCGATGGCGGTGTTAGACTGTAAATCTACTAGGATGGCGCGAGTTTCACATAATGTTAGATTGTGAGCATTAACGTCATTGGCAAGGTGAGAGCCGTAAGATGGAAATTCATCGCTCTTTACACGCCAGATCGCTTCGGCGCACCAATTGGCAATCACCGATGAGCTCTAGCAGTGTCAAGTGGCAGCCTCTCAACGATGGTCTTCATGGATGAAACCCAAATGACATGGGTAGTGGTCGCCAATTCTAAGCACAGCCATGAATATACAGCCTTACTTACCACCTACGCCGAGCAAGTAAGTACAAGGACGTTGCCCCTTGCCAGTAGCGTAATGTTCGAGGAGCCAAATGCCCGCCCATATCATTCAACCTCCTCCTTCTGTTCGAACAAAGCTCACACGCCGCACACACCTCTGGTCTCAGCTGTTCAGCTGCAACAACACCCTAATGCCGAGGCTACCGCAGCAAATCGTTACAAGCCAAGCCTGGAGACGTATATATGACACGCACATGCATAACTCGTGGATATTGGAGGACACTCAAGATGCTTGATCGGCAAGTTGACGATGATCACACATTATAGGCTGTACAAAATGTTCTGAAACATCAATCGGTCACGGTGGCTTTAGCCGTTTCGTTGGTGCAGTGGTAGCATGCCCCCTTAGGGTTTTCTTCGGAGAGCTTTGGGGGTGGTCCTCGGTTCAATCCCGGGACGAGACCTGATACTTTTTACTTTTGCTTTTTGGATCTTGCCCCCTCCCCTGTAAAGTACTTTGTATGAAGCATAAGGATGTATGACCTGCACCATGCACTTCACACTGCCTTTGTTCAGACTGGTAGGGACGGCACAACACGGGTGTACGAGTGCATACGGCGTGGTGGAAAGCCAAAGGGGTGCCACAGGCCCACAGCCCACAGGGTTCAACCGGCGCGCAGAAAACGCGTCCGCGTGCGACGTGAGATCAACTCAGACACGCGAACATTATTGTATCCATCTTTCCATCTAAAACCATATTCATATTGTACCATCTATCTGCCCAAAGGCCCACAACATGTCGAACGCGTTGGAAGAATGGGTCACGGACTCTAACGAGGCTTTGAACCTCCAGCTCAGTGAGTGTTACTCTGGCTTCGCGTTGTTGGATTGGCGAGGCCCAAGGACAATCCAGCTGTGCGGTGGATCGCGTCCATAGTGCATGGCTGACTTCTTTGTCCCTGTCTGTTAAAGCTCGCACACCGGACGACGAGGATGTCCTTATGCTCGAGGAGGAGCAGGCGATCGAGCCCTTCAACCCTGCGTTCACGTACCCCATCTTTGGCGAGCACGAGAAGATCTTTGGGTACAAGGGCCTCGACATCAAGGTGGGCAGCTCTCCCGGCAGCACGTCCGTCTCGTGTATCCTGCGCAGCTGCTGACTCTCGACCTGTAGCTTCGCTTCGCCTCGGGCAGTCTCAAGCAATGCCTCGATATCACGTACGACGACAAGCTCTCTTCCACCGCGACCCCCCCTGACGAGATCGAGAGCACGCTCTACAAGTTCATCCCCCCGGACTACACCAAGTCCGCGTTGGAGTTCAAGATGACGGTGGCGGAGGATGCGGAGAAGTTTAAGCCTCTGGGGGAGAAGGTGGGGAGTTATGCAAAGCCGGCGGTGAGGAGCAAGGGGAAGGGGAAAGGGAAGGGCAAGGGGAACGCGTCTGCGGATGCCGCTTTGGACGAGGACAGCGAGGATGCGGTGGTGTTCGAGATGTACAAGGTAAGTCCATCGTAAAAGGACATGCAGAGCGCCCTTAAGTTTCTATGCTGACACCACTCGGCCGCGCAGGCGACTTGGAGTACCCCCGGCTTCCGAGAATACCACCGCAGGATGCAGCTCTTCATCCTCCTCTTCATCGAGGGCGGGAGCTATGTGCACGTGCGTATTGGGTATCTCTTTGTGCTTTCATCTAGGATGACCCGCTGACAACGGACAACAGGAGGACGAGGATGCTTGGGAGTTCATCACCCTCTTCGAACGCCGAAAACGCCCTTCTTCGGACATCTTCACCTACCACTTTGTCGGATATGTCTCCGTCTACCCGTTCTGGTGCTTCCCCGACAGGGTGAGGCTCCGTCTGAGCCAGTTTGTCATCCTCCCGCCTTATCAGCAGCAGGGGCACGGCTGTGAGTGGATAAGTCGCCAGATACTTCGAATGCCGGTTGGCTGACTTGACCGAACAGCCAAGCTCTACGCCACCCTCTTCCAACACATGCTCGCGCGTCCCGAGGTCGCCGAGCTCACCGTCGAAGACCCCGCGGAGGCCTTCGAAGACCTGCGAGACCGTAACGACCTGCGCTACCTCGTCAAGGAGGGCATCCCCGACGACCCCATGTTCCTCGTCGGCGTGGGCGAGGGCAAGCGCGGGCCCAGGGTCGAGTGGGAGAACGAGATCAGGAAGAAGTACAAGATTGCGCAGAGGCAGTTTGACCGTGTACTGGAGATGCTGTTGTATCGACAGCTGGACAAGAAGAACCCGGAGAAGGTCAAGGCGTATAGATTACATGTCAAGGCGAGGCTGTACCGCTTCAACTTTGTGAGTGGACGCGCCAGTCAAGGTCACGGCACATTGCTGACCCCATAGCAGGAGATGCTTTCTCAGATGACCTCGGACGAGAGGAAGGAGGCGTTGGCGAAGACGTACGACTCGGTCGTGGAGGACTACGAGCGGATCCTGGAGATGACTTTCCAGTGATGCAGATAGAGAGACCGTTATATATGTCACTGATATGAAAACGATGCATGAGAAAATGCTACACAGGTGAGAATGCTGGGGTCCGATCGTGAAGTTGAGCTCCCCCCTCCGCAGCGCCGCTCCTCCATGAGATAAGTATACTCGTGGCAACTCAGATCTCACCCCTCAACCTTGAAGTACTGCCTCCCCTTCTTGGGTCTCCTCGTCACATGGACCTCCATCCCGTCACCTCCCCTGAACGCCAGCACGGCGCTCTCCTCCATCTGCGGTCCGGGGCTAGCCGCCGCGAGCTTCTTGCGCTGGGCAATGACGCGCTTGGCGAACGCGAAACGTTCTTGGAGCGAGGGGATGGGGACATTGGGGGACTCAACGCAGAATTTGAAGAGGGCGTAGGGGAGGTGGGCGTAGGCGATGAGGAGGGGGTTTTCGAGAGAGGAGAGGGAACCGGCTTCTACGACCTTTTCAGGCAGGACACGAAGCAGGTAGTCGAGGCTACATCGCGTCTGGTCAGCAACACACGGCGTGGGAAGATCACAGACGACTCACACGTCGTGCTTCAGCCTCACGGTCCACTCCCCGTACAACGGGTTCGCCTCCTCCAGCCAAGCCGCTACATCCCCATCCCCATTCTTTTGCCCCGCCTCCTGCCCATTCGCCACAGCGACCGACCCAAACATCGTGCTGCTTGCCTCCGCCGCCCCGCCGAGCCAGTAGACAAAGTCATTGACGTTTGACGCATCGAGTGAATCGCGCGAGACGTAGTACGCGTGGTGCACGAGCTCGGGCATGCCGCCGAAGAGGTAAGCGGTGGCGAGGACCGAGCGAGCGTTTCCGGGGTGAACAAGGTGGAGGGAGGGGCCTACGCGTTGGGTTCATGAGAAATTGTCTTGACGAGGGAGAGAAGGCGGTGAGACTCACTGTAGAGGTGCTGAAGAGTGATATGTACCGACTCCTCAGTGATGTTCTTGTCCACGAATGCCAGCTGGACAGTAGACCCAGGAGCCACACTTGACAGGAGATGAGCGAGGTACGGACTTCGAGCCAGGATGACTAGACGGCATAATCGTTATAGCGTCAGCCCAGTGCGCAACTCCCAGCATGAGTAACTCACGACGGTGAGCCTTCAGCCCGCTCGCAAAGAACGTAAGCTGTACGTCCGACCACTCCTGGTTGAGGTACCCGACGTTGAAGATCCCCCGCGCCAAGTTCACAGCGTGGAAGACGGGATCGACGCTGTATCGCGCAAGCGCAAGGATGAGAGGGATGTGGTCAGATCAAGTGGCAAGAGAAAGCCGAGGAAGGCATATCAAGTGGCGATGGGACTCACTCGGCGGCCATTTTTGAGCTTTCAGCATCGCCATTGTACACCATGCCGTTTCCGTTTACGACGGTGGATTCTGAGGACATGGCGAATAGGTGATGCTGGAGGAAGAGACGGAGAGAAGCTGCCAGACGACCGAAGAGGACTCAAAGACAACCCGCGACTGGCCACCCCAAAGACTCGAGCCTCCACCTCCATAGGCGCGCCAGGCTGTAGGCACGCGGACGTGACGTTGAACGATACAGAGATTGGTGAAGTGACCGTGGGTGTATGCATGGCATTGTCAGCTGCTGAAGAGAAGCTCTATTCTACGTGGTAGCTACGAGTTGTAGTCGCGCTGAGCTTGCCAGCCTCGTATGTGACTGACAGACTCGAAGCGAACGGCCGAGGGAGTGCCACGCGACACCGCTTTGCCATGCCACGAGTCCTTTTCTGGTCTACTCTACATCACGGCCCTCTACTCCCAGACCAGCTTCCCGTTCGCGGTCACAGATGCTGTGGCACCAACCGTGGGGCTTCCCCGCCCAGAAGACTTCTTGGAGGTGGAATACAGCTCGTTGATCCTCTGCCTGCAGTGTACGTCAGCCTCATATCGAGTCAGTATGCGGAAGGCGCCACGTACCTCTCCAAGTCCTTCTTGTGCGTAGCAAGCCTCTTCAACCGATCCGCCTCCTCAGCTTCTCGCTGGGCCTTCTTCTGCTCGGCCTTCTTGGCGTTCTTCTTCTGGATGGAGGTCGCAACGGGCAAGGGAAGGGCAGTGGAGGATTGAGGCTGGGGCTGCGAGGACGAGCCGATGTTGACCGAGATGGGCTCTGAGAGGGTGAGAGATTCTCATCAGATCAGTACGGTACATGAATCCATGGGAACATCTAACTCACTCTTCTTCTTGGACACGACGACATCCCAGCCTTCATCATCCTTCTTCTTCCCCTTGCCCTTCACAGGCGCAGGCGCAGGCTCCTCCGGCTCCGAGGCCGATGCATAGTCGTCCTCGAACTTGGCAACCTTCTGCTCAGGAGACGCAATGGGCTTCCCCAAAGGCTGAGCAGAGGTCCCCGCTGGAGGTGCCAGAGAGACAGGCTCGGGGGAGGGGATGGGGGCCCAGGCGGAAGCCTGGGGCTTGGAAGATGCGGAAGGGGTCACCTTCATCACGCGGGCGATGGTGGGAGCTCGATCTTCCGGGGCGAGCATGCTGGAAGAACCCGTGTGAGTAACATGTGTTGTAATTCTGTGTATGGTGCGATACTCACTCGTCGACTTTGGTCTTCCGCTGCTTGGGCAACAGCTTCTCCGCAAGCAACTTCTTCTTCGGTTCCGCTTTCGCCTCGTCTCCATTCACAGCGGGAGCGGGGGCTTCTGGGGGCCCGCTGGTCGCATCCACAGCATCTGCACCGCCCCCGGCTCCCCCCTTCTTCTTCTTGGACTTCTTCTTGCTCGCCTTGCCCGTCGTGGAGCTCGAAGTCGCGGGAGCGGAAGTGGAGGTGGGGTAATGTTGGATGCCGATGACGACGAGCACGAGGAGTGCTGCGCCGACGAGGGTCTCTGTGGAGATATAAGGCATGGTGCCAGAAATCGGGGTGGAGTAGGCCGAGATGGGTTCAGCTGTGACTTGAGGATGATGTTCAGAAACAAAAGGCTGTTCCGAGACGACCGACGTGGAACACAAGAACGCGGTTGTCTGTTGTGGCACATGTCCGGACTCAAAGTACAAGTCCGGACACCGGTCACCGAGTGCCGACTGCCGAGCGAGGCCGGCGGCGACGCGATTGTCTTGGTGGTCCTCCGTCGATCTCAACGTCTTCGATCTCGATCCTCCCCGTCTCTTGCAATGGCAGCTCATCAGATGACGACTTGGTATGACGAGTTGACCGCTATCGTCCCACCTTGTGACCATGAGTTGCGATCGCGCCATGCTGGAACCCAGGTGCCATGGAAAGATACATATATAAGGCGGCGTGTTGAACGATTCCCCAGCTTCATAATTCATCCGAACTTCTCATCAGACTTCTTCAGCACATCGCCACTACAAACCACACCACAACACCCACATATATCCAACATGTCCCACGCCGTCAACCGCGAGACCCAGTCTGCCGTCCCCAACGCTGTCCAGGACAGGGCCCCCGAGTCCCTCGAGAGGAGCCTTCCCGACTCGGTGAGCCTTCCTTCTGTCAACACACCCACTACTCCTCGGCTCCATCATGACTTCGAAGCTGACCAGCCAATCTTTCCAGGTCCACAACACCAACCCCAACAAGGACGAGTCCCACGTCTCTCACGCCACCGGCCCGTCCCTCGTGCCCGAGGGTATCCAGAAGATCGCCCCCGAGGGCCTCGAGAGGGCTTTGCCCGAGTCGATCCACCCTACCAACCCGGCGGGTGGTGCCCAGAGGCGAGTCCGTCCATGATGTAGGCTGGTAGGGACTGTCATCTGATGATCATTACAGGCAGGTCTAGATGACATGTCGCCATGACTCGTCCAGTACAACATGGAGGAGGGTCGACGCGCGCGTCCCAGTCAGAAGAAGATGTAGCTAGTGAACTTGTAGCAAAGAAGTAAATAATGCATTGCAAGCATGAATGCGAGACGGGTCAGCGAGAATGTGTCTGTTCCCCACATCGATGTTTCGGAATTCAGCATGAAGCACTAAGTCGAATGTCATCACCAAGGCCAGCCTCACAAGAACGGGACGGCGGTCGCAATCGATGGCTGACGTGACCGGGGTAGATGGCCGAAGGCCGCCGGCTCTTGGCGATCGATAAGTCAATCGTCCCGCACATGTGACGTGCATGCATATCATTTCTGACGCACACAATCGTTATCCTGTCATCCGCGGTATGTGCATGTGCACTCTAAAGCTAGAGAGTATAGACAGAGATAGCAAACACAACAGTATCAATCACAGATCGCCCCCCACCCCCATCCCCTCACATGTTCACATTCTCCTCCATCTCCACCACCCTCAACTCCAACTCCATCTCCTCCGTCACCTCCGTCAACAGCCCCTCCTCCCACCTGCCCCACACGAACCCCGTATACAAGAACGTCGCTGTCGCCGCTCCCAGCAAACCCCCCACCAGCGTAAAGATCGGCTGCAACCAGCTCTTTGGCTGCCATGCGCTCCCCACTGTGAGCCCCACCAGCGCCAGCAGCGTGATGGCACAGATCCGCATGTGGAGCGTCGCGGTGCGCTGCGATATCCGGGTGTACATCCGCAGGGTATTGAGCGCCCCGCGGATGGTGGTAGACCGCGCTGTGGAGAGGGTCGAGGTGGAGCTGCCCGTGCGGGCGTGCTGGTAGGCGTTATGGAAGGGGTCATACGGCGCAAAAGTTGTGGTGTGGTCGTTGACTGGTTCGGCCTCTGCGTTGGAGATGAGCGGCACGAGCGGCGCAAAGTTCGCGCTCTTGCCGTTCTCGCGGGAGGGAGGGGGCTTGTCGCGGTCCGGGATGTCGACGGTGAACGTCGAGAAGAGAC
Organism: Cryptococcus sp. DSM 104549; assembly: GCA_036427605.1. Taxonomy (NCBI): domain Eukaryota; kingdom Fungi; phylum Basidiomycota; class Tremellomycetes; order Tremellales; family Cryptococcaceae; genus Cryptococcus; species Cryptococcus jaspeensis. The sequence continues at coordinate 2,413,755 of CP144044.1, read as the reverse complement.
CGAAGTGGTCTGAATACGAGAAGGCTCGTCCTGGGACTCGCTCGGTGAGGACCACCTGCGAGTCGACGCACCGCAGTCTCGGGGCCTTTGCCACCGAGTCTGGGAGGGGCTTCCCGGGCTCGATATGACCTTGCCCGGACAGATCCCCATTCCCATTCTGCCCCTCCCCGCTCCCGCTGGCAACCACATCGTCCCTATACCCCCACACCAACGGCCGGCGCCGCGCTACCGCCGGCTGCCGGAAGAAGATGTAATCCAGCCTCTTCCCCCCCTTCTCCAGCACATTCCCCGGGATAGGTTTCCCCGCAGAATAAGTGTTGAGCGGAGAATCGCACGTCATGCCGTACGACTGGAGAGCCTGCTCGGGGGAAGGCGGTGGGGACAGGTCGGTGTTGGCTGACGGGTGGGCGGTGAGGAATGAGTCGGACAGGTTGGCGTGGTTCTGGAGGATACCGACGGGGACGGACCAGGGTTGCGAGTTGAAGTCGCCCATCTACAGCGTCATGCCTATCGTTAGGACGAAGCATTTGTCGTGATAGGCAACCCCCAAAACTCACAGCAAGGATGTATCGTCCCTTGGCGGCGCCCCCGCGGATGGCATTCGCCAGCTGCCATGCCTGCGCTATCCTATGCGCCTGCCTTGTGTCTGGCGGGTGCTCTCCAGCCGCGTGCATCTACACCCACCCCACCGTCAGCATACACTCTTCCGCATCTCTCCTTTCACCCTCCCCTCCCGCGCCCCGACTCACATGCGTATTCCAAACTTCCACCTCTCCCAACACAGGATGCAGAATCACCACATTCGCCGCTGCCTTCTTCACGAAAAAGTCACCCGCGAACGCCTGGGCCGGTGAGCCTGAGAGGGAGTACGGGAGGGCGTGTGCGGCGATGAGCGGGAAGCGCGTGAATATTGCGAGGCCTGAGCCGAGAGCGCCTCTGCATTTCCATACCCACACGTCCGGCACTGTCAGCTCTGGGTACGCGCTTTAATGAGATACTCGGTAGCTGCAAGCAAGAGGGGCAAAACTCACGTATGGAAGAACCTCGAGAACGGCAAACAACCCCTCACCTCCTCCCGCACGATCTCATAGTCCTTGTAGATCCACAGCTCCTGTAGGCAGACGATATCGTAGCTGGACGAGGCAATGTACTCTGCTATAGCGCGGATACGAGCGGGGCGGTCTTTGGAGATCAAGGCGAGGCCCCTGCGTGGTGTGGGTCAGTAAGGTGGACGGACGTGGTGCCGCCTGCGCGCGTCGAAGAAGAGGAGACGGAAGCTAGGCTCACCAGACATTGAACGAGAATACTTTCAATGTCCTATCGGGGTCTCCTGGGGGCGGGTTCGGAAGACTCATCTTGATCCTCCTGGTGTCTTGCTTGCTGCTTGCGATGAGACAAACAACAAGCGGAAGAGGATGCTCGAGTGACGTCGACCGTCGGCCGGACGGTCATCGCGAAGTGGGCGTGCCTGGTGGCATGTTGACTTGGTGCGTGGCGGAGGAGGTGGGCTGTTGTGGCGACTCCTTTCTTCGGTAGGCCACGAACAGGCTGAGGAGCGTCTGAAGCTCAGAGTGTATGTACATGCATGGTATAGTCTAGTAGTGTAAGTGTCTGCGTACTCGCTCGACTCTATGATCGTCTCATTCGTGTGTCTCGTCTGTTTCATCACCGCTCACAGCCCCGCCCACCCCTTCCACGTCGTCCTGTCCTCCTTGACCCGCACCACCCACTCCAATATAAACGGCTTCACCCACTCTCCCGCATAATCAGGGACCATATAGCTCCCCCCAACACCACTATCAAACCACGCCATCGCCGCCCACCTGCCCGTACTCAGCATCACCGTCCACGTCCACACTCTCCCCCACTTCCCACGGACTTTCTTGCCGGTGAGGCGTTTGAAGAGGACTTCGAGGAAGCATCCGATGCCGGAGATGGGGAAGAGGGCGAAAATGGGAAGGAGGCGCGGGACGGGGTCCATGAGGTATTGGCCGAGGGCGTGCATGGTGCCGGAGAGGAGGAAGGAGGACATGAGGATGAGCGGGGAGGAGGGGGGGAGGTGGAGGGCGCGAAGGATGAGCGTGGAGATGAGTATGAATTGGTGCTGTCAAATATATGTCTCGTCAGTGGGATACCTCTACTTAGAAACTGATACGAGAAGACTCACACGGAAGAACTGGTGCCACCTCCTCCCCCAAAAGTCCAACAGGCTATCCGCCATCATGGGACTATCAAACAGCTCCACCTCCCACGCCTCCGTCTCATACAGCCCCGAGCCCACCATCAACGCCGCAATCGCATGGTACCCACCCGAAAGCGCCAGCCACACCGTCACCGCCACGCCCATCACCGCTACGAGCTCGACGAGCCACCACGGCGGGATAAACCCCCCTCCGGGCAAGTGGGGGAAGAGCTCGAAAGTGATGCCGTGCGAGAACTTGTGCAGCGCGTTAGGGACGGGCACGACGGAACCGATGGTATTAGAACCAAAGTCACGGAGGAGGGTGAGGAAGAGGCTGGTGAGCAAGTAGGCGCGGAGGGAGATGACGGAGTGGCGGATGACGGCTTGGAGGCGGGTACGGCGGACGGTGGGCTGGGGGAACCAGGACTCGTATTGCCGGATGCGAGGGACTTTGTCCCCCTTCATCTTCACCCCGCCGTCCTGCGCCCGGCCCACATTCACCGCCACCCCATTCTCTCCCTTTCTCTTCTTCCCCTTGACGTCCGCCCCCACAGTCCCCTCATCAACATCCACCGCCCCCAACCCGATCCACCGTGCGTTAATGCAAGTGTCAAACGCCGCGAGGAGCGGGTGCCGTCCCCGCTTCTCGTAGTATGGGTCGACAAGCTTGCCTTTGATGAAGCCGAGTTCGAGGTAGCGGACCGAGATGGTCATTATACCGATACCGAGGCCGTTGTTCAGTGCGTTCAGCCATGGCTCTACCAAGTTCCACGGCTTTAGCTGTGCCTCCCTTCTGCCACGCATCACCCTTGAAGCCGGAGAGGAATCGAACTCACGACCAAACCGAAAACTGACCCCCGCATTCACAATCAACCCAACCCCCAACACCCCCAACGCCATCCTCCACGCCCTTGTCCCCTCATACCTCAGCAGCAGCGCCTGCACATACAGCGGGAGGAAGGGTATGACGAAGAGCTGGTAGGCGTTGGACCATGTGAGTTGGGTGGCGTGGGTGAGGATGTGGGTGTGGATGGGCTCGAGGGGGCCGAAGGGGGCGGAGGGGGTGGGGAGGAGGGGCATCGTGGGCGGGGCCGCGAGGATGGGGAGGGAGGGTAGAGGTAGATGCGAGAATAGTACGAGTGGCGAGAGGTCAGTTGCGACTTTGTTGTTGACGATTCCGATAGTCGTTGCCCGAGATGACATGACCGCACACAGCCATCACCCGTCGATCGGCGCCCCTCCGCCGACCTCGGCACGACGCGCGCACGCGTCACAGCTTTCTCCTCTTTCCTCCTGTCCTCAGCTGTGCTCCTGTGCAAAGCGATACCACTCCAAGATGCATGCACCACATAAACGCAGGAAAATTCCAAAAGAATCTTCATACGTACCCAGGTCAACAGATAGGTATAGACCTTTCTAAGGAGAAAAATAATTGACAACTACAAAGAGGAGTAAAGTAGAGGAAGTTTGGGTTGGGGAGGAAAAGGAAAGGAAGGGACACTGAGCAATCGGCGAGGCGCCTGACCAGGTCGATGGTGATATGATTTGTGGTGTGGGTTGTGGGTATGAAAGAGTCATTCGCGCTGGGTATAGATAAATCTCGTGGGACGGCTATTGGATGGAGAAAGAGAAATATTTATATTAAAGGAACCGTTTGGCAAAGCAGACAAGGACAGTAAAGAGGTAAAAGGGAAAGGCGTGGCGAAGGCGTTCAATAGAGGAGTAAAGGTCATCCAGACGGTCGTCCGAGCCCGATGCAATCCTGGCACAGTTTTGGGTGATGGGGTATGATGGGACGATAGCTCGACAGCCTGGGTCACATCAATCATTAGCGCTGCTCTGTTAAACAATTTCGCAGCGCACGAGGGACTCACAGAGGACTATCGGAAGCACCCGCACGTCAAGAACCTCACAAACCCATTCCCCTTGTTCTCCTGGCGATAATCCCCCTCCCCGACCTGCTGCGAGTTGGCCGCCGTGTTGCCTGCCCGCCCATTAACGTTCATCGGACTGATCGGTTGCAAGCCCGCCTGGGACTGCACGGCCACGTTCGACGGATCGTACTCGTTCCGGTCCCCGTGCAGCGCGTTGGCAGAGGCAAAGGGATGCCCACCTTGCTGAGATTGGCGGCGCGATGTGGGGAGGGGGCTGGGAGCAGACACGCCGACGATGGCCTGGTTGCTGACGTTCGGGAGGGCGGACCCTTGGCCGCCGGATTTTCTTGTTTTCCTGTTAGGGGATCAGAACTGAGGGACACACGGGAGCGGTACTCACAGAGGCGAGTTGGGCCCGCCGGGGGCGGACCCGTTGCGCAGCTTGTCGACGCGGTCGCGGTACTCGCGCTCTCCTCCTCGGGTACGGGTGTTGTGGCGGGACACCTCGGCTTGGGCCGCCGACTGGCGCTGCGCGGGTGTCAGCGCTATCTCTATCACATCCCATCCGCATGGCTCACCCCGGTCGCCTCCCACCCCTTGCCGTTGTTCAGCACCATCCAGTCATACACCCCATCGTCCGACTCCCCGTTGTTGGTCAACGCCAAGTCGAACAGTCCTCGCAGGAAGTCATAGTCGGGGGTCTCGTCAAAGGTCAACTTTCGGACATAGTTGAGGTAGATCGAGAACTCGTCTGCAGTCGCAACGTCAGCTCCGCGCCCTCCTCATCCCAAATGTTAGGCGTAGGATAAGCTCACTGGGGTACCCCTCTACAAGCTCCGCAATCGGCGTCATCTGCTTCTTCTCCCCAATCTTCTCGTACTTCTGCTTGTTGGTCGCCGCCTTGAGTCCCTGCCACGGGAGCCCGCCTCGGAGGAAGTAGAAGAAGACGTGACCGAGAGCCTCGAGGTCATCTCGACGAGATTGTTCTGCGATGGCGGGGTCAGTCTGGGACCGAGCATTGAGGGTAGTAGAGAACCCACCTCGACCCAAGTGCGTGTTGATACTCATGTATCGCGCGGTACCGCTCAAGCTCTTCCTCTCCCGGTACGGGATGTGCTGCTTCCTATTATCCCCACCCCAGTCAGTTCCCCCCTCGCTTGACATGTCACACGACGATACGCCCCCCTCCCGGCCCTGCACCGCGCTCAAGCCCCCTCGCTTCAAAATCACTCACGTCTTCGGGTCCCTGTACTGCTTCGCCATACCAAAGTCCACCACGTGAATGACATTTGCGCCCTTGGTGCCCGGCCGGCCGATGAGGAAGTTGTCGGGCTTGATGTCGCGGTAGATGAGGTTCTTCTCGTGGATCGTCTGCACCCTCGTCAACTGTAGGTGGGTTGGTGAGAGGGGGAGGGGGGATGGTGAAGTCAGCCACAGATCTTGAGCGATACTCGACGCGATCCCCAGCCTGGCCATGACTACCGCCCCTGACACACAGCCACGCCACACGCATCAAATCCAGACTTGCGCACGAACCGCCTCTCACCCCCTGACGCGCGCGCGGGAGATTGATACGACTGTCAACGGATCACGCACCATCTGCTTCGCGGTCTGGCAGCACGTCTTGACGCTAAACTTCCTCCCGCACATGTCGAACAGGTCCTCGAGGGACGGACCGAGGAGGTCTATCACGAGGATGTTGTGCAGGCCCTCTTGGCCAAAGTAGTACACCTGGGGGATGCCGGCTGGATTGCGATGAGAGGCGGTGTTGTGGTTAGCCGGGATGTCAGGCGACAGTAGAGAAGAGGGGGGACGCACGGCATCCGCTGAGGATCTTGTAGGACCGGTACTCGTCTCGAAGCTGGGGGGCGTCTGACTTGCGGGGTTCCTATGGATGCAATGGGTCAGCCTGAGCGTAAAGGCAGGGAGCAGATGGGACATACGAATTTTATAGCGACAGTCTGCGAGTTGAGCAGGTTGGTGCCTATGGATAAACAATCGTCCATCTGACAGTCAGCCCCCCATCTCTCTTTGCACCGTCTTCATGGATAGAGAGATCGCACCCTCAAAGATGACGCCGAACGACCCCTCGCCAATCTTTTTCCCGACCTTGTAGTGCACGCCGACTATGTTGCTCGAGCTGGACGAGTGGCTCCCTGACGAGGTCAGGTGCGCACCCGGGTTGGACGAGCCGATAACGTGCGTGGTGGCCATCTTGTCGGTGGGGTGGATGGGGGCGGTGGGGAATGGAGGGCAGGAAAGGTGGGATGGAGGAAAAGGGAGGCGATGGGATTGGCGGGGTGGAGATGGGAGGGCCGTGGAGGAGGCTTGAGCGAGCGAGTGTTTGTACGCTTGCTTTGGTGGTGGTGACGAGGATGCGACGGCGGGGGAGCGGGGAGACGGCGAGGGAGGGAGTAGAGGAGTCGGGGGGGTGAGAGGTAGGGGGTGACTGGAGTAAAGAGTGTGGTGAATGGGAGTATAGACGGTGTGGTTGTTGGTGAGTGTGGACAAGACTTGGAGGAGGAGCACCCGCCCAGCAGCACCAACAGCAGCGCAGCACCAACAGGCTCCACCCTGGGGGCCCTGACACCGCGCCTATCACGGAAATTTGCGGAGTTTGCTTTAGGCACGCAGGACGCGGCCAGCTTCATGCACGCCGAGATGACTTCAGCGACTTGGTGGGCAGCTTCAACCTCACGAGTATAACGACCACCACACCAGACACAGCGTATTGCCACCCACTGCAGACCACCCTCTCCGACCATTCCTGCTGCTCCCCGCGCCGCATTCCATCGCGTCTCGGTACCGCGCATCTCTATCTCTCGCCCTTCCTTCCTTCTCGTCTTCCCCGAATCACCTCCGACCTTCCTCCAACCTACCGCCACCAGTTGCAGAGAGCATGTCGTCCATAGAGAGCTATATTGACCGTACGTATAAAAGTCTGCTGTAAATTCCAGTCTGTATAAATCGTAAAGCTGACGGCCATCACAGACACCGTCCAAGTCATACTCTACGATGGTCGGATCATAGTCGTGCGTCCCCCTTCCCTCCACCCCCTCTCCTCTGACATCCCAATACTCACACCTCAAGTATCAACAGGGCAAGCTCAAGGGCTACGACCCCCGGACAAACCTCATCCTCGCCGACTGTGTTGAGCGCGAGTACTCCCCCGAGACAGGCGTCGAGATGGTGCCCCTCGGGCTGTACGTGATCAAGGGCGACAACGTGTATGTCTTCTCTCTCTCATTCCTTCACTCTCTGCCGGGATAGCGCGATGGCGGTTTGCCAGGAAACGATGCTGATCCGCGTGTGGGTGGTGTAGGGTGCTTGTGGGAGATGTGGATGAGGAGAGGGATAGCACGATAGATTACACCGAGGTGGTCGCGGAGCCGCTGCCGGAGATACGGTTCTGAGGCGGCGGCGCTGGGCTAGGATGGGCGGGAAGGGACGACGAGGGGCGAGGGTGGTAGCGAAGGGGACTTGGTGTACGGTCGCGACACGTCGGCAGAGCCGTGGTGATGGCAGAGGCGGGGCGAAGCAGGGTGGCACAGCGGGCAAAACAGTCAACACTTGGCAAGATGAAGTGCTCAATTGTCAAGTAAGCAGATACTGATTAGAGTACCAGCACGTATCATGATACCACAGGAACATACAGGATGTAACGGCTCTTTAATGGGTACGCGGGGATGTGCCCGCCGACGCGCCGCCGAGTGTGCCTCGTGGTAGCAGAGTGCGAGGAGGAGGTCTGGTCGGCTCGTTGTGTTTGCTGCCCATGACGATGCCTCACCAGCCAGGCTAACCCACCTCACTCACTTCCCTTGTCGTCATTATATGACGGTACTGATACCACTGACCCACCGTTTCGAGCATAGACCCAGACTGATTGCCCACGTCCGAACCCACCAGCTCAGTAGCACATGCTGGGCTTCCCGCTCTTCTCCCATACAGTACGAACACAGCATACTGTCTTAAGGAACTCCGTGCCCGTCTGTCGCTAACGGAACGCACTCTACTCCAGACGTCATACTGATCAACGTATCGTTATATGTACAGTAACGCCAAGGCTCAAGACCGCGCAGGCCGAGCCCACCGACCCACCCGCCCTTCCTCTCATTCCTATCGTGCTGCTCACTTGGACACAAGGCCCCTCTCCCCACTCCGCGGCATGCACGATGACTCAGCTGTGGGCAAGATGCCAATCAGAGGGTATGAAGGCGGAGAATGGGCAGACCATACAGACGCTTCGAGAACGTATGCAAGAGCACGACTCGCTGCAGCAGATCACCTCAGTCTCGACCAGTACAAGTACAACTGTGCGCCAAGGTGTCGCTCCTTGCCTACTATTCGTCTCGTACCTCAGCCCGGCAGAGCTACATGCGTGAGTAGGCCAGAAATCAGAACGGTCGGACAATCTCCTCTCGACTAACACTACTCGCGCAATGGCTCCTCCTTCCAGCCGTGTCTCAAGCATCATACCGGGCCGGCACAGCACTGATTTACCTGTCTATGCACCGCGCGCAGACATGTCGTACACTCGCCACTTCATGCCGCTGATCAACTCCAGCAAGCCGCTGATCAATTCCAGGCCTAAAGGACATCCGGCTCCTCGAGTGATCTGTGTCGACCATATCGATCATTTGATCGGTCGTTGCACCCTCCTCGTAGGTATCGGGCGGTTTCGTGTGGTGACTATTTTAGACAGGTTCAGGCCGGGCTTCGGTCTGGCTCCCCCTTGCAAAGTGCACACAGCTTTCACCTCACAGGGACTGGATTCGCTGTTCCCGTTTGAACGAGCCCCCCACCTCTTCGACGATCTACAGCACGCAAATGATGTTTGACAGAGTTTACTCCAATGTACTCTACCGCCTGCCCACGTGGATGCGAGGAAGATCTGGTGGCGTTCACAAAAGAGGAGGCGCCGGCTTGCAGTAGATCTCTGACGCCGTTTGGAGCTCGTTATCAAGTCTCAAGCACGTACTCTATCCCCTCCTCTTCCAGCCCTCTGCTGCGGGCGGGTAGGGGTCAGTAATGGGATGGTTATGTGCTATAGCATCTTCATTGCCAAATCGCTTCTCAACTCGGCCTGGTATTTCCATCCCCTTCTCCTCATCCGGCATTCATTCAACGCCAAAACCGTCGCCGCACACGCCGACCGGGCACCTCTCGCCTTCTCTATCTTGTAAGCGCAGCACGTACATACTATCTGCAGGCTGTTCCGATCTCGTGCCTCTGAATTACTGTGGCGTCACCGACGGGAAACCTGGGACGTGGAAAATCTTCCGAACATCCGGGTGAGCTCTCACCTCAGCTGTTGAGCTCTTCTGCTCTCAGCTTGGATCATCTCCGCGAATCGTGATTGCCTCTCCCGATAAGGAAGAAGAGGCGCCGTACGTACACACGGCAGCGTGATCGCCCGGATACGGCATGTGCGAAAGCAGACAAACAGTCCATGAGGAACGTACGAGGAACGTCGGGTTGGTGAGGGGAGGAGAGATGTTGAGGCGCCGGAGATGGAGCGTCGTACTCTCGTGGAGCAGGTCCCAGCGGGAGCGCTAGTAGAGAGTATCTGCGGGCCGTGATACGATACGGCTTGATTCGTAGCCCGAGATCTGCGAGTGTTCTGGGAACCCACCCGGACGACGTGATACAGTAAGTATGAAGGCAGTGAGAAGTGGCACTGTGCATGTGAGACTCAGCCAGCGAGCCGTGGCACACCTGGCAGGCTGGAGGCATGATGGAGAGGGAGATACCACCGTACGTGCGGCGGCTTACGCGATCTCAAAGAGTCGCGCGCGCGCGTTACGCGCGCTGGATCATTGCATTCTCAGGATCTGGGCTCGATATGTATGATGTACGAAACGATATCATACGAGGCGTTACGATACGATAGACGGGTGCCGGTAGATTGATGAGGCATGGAGTGACCACAGCCGCGATCACAGCTCGAGAGACCGCCTGGCCGCTCTGATCTTGGAGTGAGATCAGAGTGGGACTCCACGCTTGCTGAGTGCTCCTTCTCGCGCTTTCGGAAGGCCGCAAAGTCGAGCAGCGCGTTCCACGACGGAGCATGATCCACGCGGATCAGATCGATTAGATGAGGGCCTGGAGGGCCTGGAGGGTGTGGTGGGTTTTAGCTCCCGAGGATAGGCGGGCGTTTCTCCATTCCCTCTTGAGTTGTTGAGATGATCGAGCACACCCTCCTCCAGGAGGAGCTTGATGAAGGCCAAAACTTTCACCTCGGGTGCAAAGACAAGCGCGAGTTCATTTCAGTTGAGCGAGGCAAGTTCGAGACCCCTTCATTCCCCCAACCGCCCTCCACCTCCAGCCAGTCGGCAACGACGCGACAAGCCAAGAACAAGAGGAGTCTGCCAGAGTCCAGAACCGCGAGAGAAAGTCTCAGGCCCCACGCCAAATCGACACCAATCGACACCAATTGACACCAAAGACCGAATCGAAACCTGCCTCAGGCGAGGCTCAGGTTTCAGGATGAACAGTCTCCAGTCTCCAGCTCGAACAAAAGGAACGCTGCTGCCAGTCTGACAGTCACCAGTCTCCGCCGGTCGCCGGTGCTCCGGCGCGCGCGCTCCTGGCCCTCGCGTGGACAAGAAGCGCGAGCCGCGTGAGAGGGAGAGCTCTCGAAGTTCGTGAAGGGAGAGATCATGCATGCTTGGGCCTGGGATGTACAGAGGAGGTCGGGAAAGACAGCCCAAAAGCCCACCAACAGTGCAAGAGACAGCGCCGGCGGCTTCAAGAGACTCACTCAAGACAAGACTCGAGCGAGTTGGTGAGACTCCAGACCCATCATGGAACATCCAGGGTCTCACAAGGGTTCAATGTTCTTGAATTCCTGAGATGTGGCTTTTTCTTCCGTCACCCGCGTGGGCAGCTGCTGCGGCCCAAGTGGGATGTGGGCCGGCAAGCCCGGGATGGATGCAGGGCTGCGAGGGCGCCTGTGGAGAGTGGGTCGGGTGGGAAAGGGCAAGTAAGAGGGGGCGCCGAAGGGAAGAGATGAGCCCGTCTGGAGGCTGAAGGTGAAGGCGCCGAAGGGATGGGCTGAGGCCTGACCGCCTGAAGGGACAGGCGCGGGAGAGAAGGGCAGACTTTTGCGCCATCCGAACCGAATGAAGGGTCCGCGGCTGGAAAGAAATTCCGGGCGCGTGGCAGGCAGGGTGCAGGGTGGGGTTGGTGCGGGGTTGGGTCTTGCGGCGGGCGGGGGGTGGCCCAAATTTCGGCCAGGACAGATGTGGCAGATGTGGCAGCCGGCGGGCGGGCGGGCTGTGTCGTGTAATCTTTACGCAGCGCAGCAAGCTTGCCCAAAGGCCGAGAACGCTCTCACGAGTCTCAGCTGGCCATCTCTCGATTGCGCTTGCCTTGTTGGGCAAGTGGGCAAGGAGAAGACGAGCGGGGATCACCTTTTTCGCAATAACCAGTCGAGGTACGACGTACATACGGTACGGCGGGAGGTACGGCAATAATAACGGGCGGGGTACGTAGCGAATCTGGCAGGTGGGAGGAGCGGTGGGGGCCTGGGAGGAACGGCCAGGCTGGGAGTCGGCTGGCGGTGGCAGTTCAGGTGGATGGGTGGAAGCAACATGGCGGCGGCAGCAGCGGCAGTCGCCCCTCGGCCCCTCGCCCTTGCCCTCGCGCGCTCAGCCAGTACCGATGCAGCATCTGCACACTGGGTTCTTGCTTGGATGGATGCACATCTCGACATTGGTTTCTCATCTTGCACACAACCACGTAGACTATTAGACATTATTGCCCACCACTCCCGCCCACCAGACACGCAAGCTCGCGGACAACAAAGAGACGACGCTTGGCTGCTTCCTTTGGAAGCTTCTTTCACGGTGGTCACCGCTCGTTGAAAATCCGTTACTTTGTCACCACTCTCTTCTTCCCGCCCATCACTCCTGGTCACCGCCATCACCGCCATCACCGCCGCCATCACCCCACCTCCCCCATCCCCATCCACATCCCCACTCCGCCCCCCGTCTCCAACCCCCACGCTCGGCACACACTGCCCGCCACTTACGCCGCTCCGTCCTGAGCACAAAAAGCCGAGCTCGCTGCTGGCTGTGAGCGACCGACTCTGAAACGGGCGATCACTCAGCTTCCCCTCGGTCTTTCACCCCATCCTTTCCGCCGCTGTCCCCGTCACCCCCCGCTCCGTCACCCCCACCGCTCCGCCGCCCGCCACTGCCCGCCGCCGCCCCCACTGCCCACGCTGGTCTCGGCCTTCACCTCCGTCCTTTGGTCGATCATCCGATCATCTCGCTGTGACGCAGTGTAACTGATCAGCTGTGTGCTGGCTGTGCACGGTTCTCTCCCTCTCCCCCGCCACACACACACAGTGCCTCGTCGTTGTGCCCCGCCTTTCCCAGCGACGCCGACACACAGCACCACCCCCAACCCTTCCATCTTCATCGGGAACAGCCCCCATACAACAAAAACTGCCACCAGTCACCACAAGGTCACAGGTGCATCCTCGCCCTCCCCCCTCTCGCCGCAAAAGAAGCACAAGCTTCTTCTTCCGCATCTTTACTTGTGGATAGAGTGCACTCGGGGTCCTAGAGGTGAGTCTGTCGTCTAGCCCGTCGCGTTGCTGTGGCCGTCGTGCTGGAGGGAGGTCCGCCGGAGGGGGTACGTACGGTACAGCGGGAGGAAGGAGGTTGATGGGGGAAGGAGGGCGAGGGAAGGGAGAGCACGCGGTGTGGAGGGCCGACACGCCTTTGAAGTGAGGAGCTGGGCTGTTGGGCCATGGGCCCATATCCCTTCCCGCCACACTCGCCGGTCGTTGTTCTCGTTCGACCACGCCCGTTGCTCTCGCCCTTCCCTCCTCCTCGCTGCTTCCCATCCCTCCCTCCCCATCCCGCATGGTTCTGGCCGTTGCCGCTTGCCCTCATTTTCCCCTTGCTTCTGGTTCTGGATCTGGGCGTCTGCGGGCACGGACAGCGATCATCCCTCTCATTCCATCATCATCATCATCATACCCATCCCTCCTTCCATCCTCCTCCCCTCCTCCCTCTCGACCCGGTCTCTCCCATCGTATCCACCCAGTCATCGCATCCACTGACACCACCACCCCAACCACCACAGCCTCGAACATACTTTTGCCACCCTGCCGCCTTCACCCCCGCTCCCAGAACCCTTCCTCCAAGGCGGCCCACAGGCCACCTTCTCCTCCCCCCTCACCGCCGACCACCTCGCCTACCGCCCCGCACCGGACTCCTACCCAGACTTTTCCGGCTCGGCGAGCGCGGGTGATATCTCGGGGGATCTTTTAGAGAGCTCGTACCTCAACGAGTTTAGTTCACCGCCTTCCCCTTCGTCTTCCACGTGAGTCGTCTCTCCCCCCTACCGACCCACCCGACGCGACGCGCTGACCTCTCGGCTCCACAGCATAGCATCCACCAGCGACTCGCAGGGAGGGGGGGATGCCTTTCCCCCCGCTTCAGACAACATAGACGAAGACATCACCGTCACTGGCCCCTCTTTGCGCCCGCAAAACCTCTCCCTAAACCTTCAAGCCCTCTCCTACCCCTTCCCGCCCCAATCCCCCGCATCCCTCGCCATCTCTGGCGCCCCTTACACGGACACCCTCTCCATCCAGCCGGGTTACGCAAAGTTTGCCCAGCCGCAGGACTACTTTGACCCTCACGCAGACGGGTCTTTCACGGATCGTTCCTTGTCGTCCTCGGG